>OX422216.1:622567655-624029151 GCA_949130495.1 Sambucus nigra
CACATCTAACAACCGTGGCTGGAAGCACAAAAGCATCTTAAATTAAAATAAAATAAAATAAAATAAGAAAAGAGAAGGTTGGAATATAAATAAATAAAACCATAAAACGAAAAAATCCAGGAAAAATAAGAAGAGAAAAACTCATAAATTTCTTTATATATATATATATATATATATATATATATATATATATATGTGGGGGGGGGGGATTGAAAAGAAAAAAAAGTTTAATGGAGAGGGAGAGAGACAAGATCCCCCCCCCCTCCCCCCCCCCCCCCCCCCCCCCCAAGCACATGCATAAGCATCCAAATGTGAAGTGTATAGGGGAAATGACAAATAAGAATAAAATGAAATAAATTGAGCAATTATGTGTGTGTGTGTGTGTGTGTAGGGCTATAAATCGGGTCGGGCGATCTGGGCTTGAGGTTGCTCAGGCTCGGCCTGAATTACCTTACCCAGGCTTAAGCTCGAGATCGGCTCGAACTAAATTTTTCACCAAAGCCCGAACTCGGCTCATCAATATTTCGGGCCTCTGACCCGATTTCAATTTTTTCTTAAAAAAATTTGAATTACTTTTTTTTCACACCAAAGTCTAATTGATATTTCATAAAATAAAGTATATAATTATGAAATGTATTGAACTAAAACAAGGTAAGTAAGAATGAAAACCTGTAAAGACTAATTAAATTTCATACATATAAACTTAGTTAACACAAATATGTTATATTATATAAAATAATTCATTTATTTATTTATATATTCAAAGTTCGAGCATCGGGCCCAATTCGGGCTTGCCAAAGTTCGGCTCAAGCTCGATCCGAAATTCATTTGGGCTTGAAATTTTGGCTTAGGCTCGGCTCGACTCAAACTCAAATAAAGCTCAGCTCGAAAATAGCGGGCCAAACGGGCGAACTTCGGGCTTGTCCGGCTCAATTTACAATCCTATGTGTGTATGTGTGTGTGTGTGTGTGTGTGTGTGTGTATTAATAGGGTGATAGAGAGAGAAAAAATATGAATGGGGGCGGGGATGATGAGAGGGGTTGGCGGTAGAGTGGGATGGGTGGAGGGCAATGATTTTTTTTTTTTTGCAGGGAGCTATGTGTGTGTGTGTGTGTGAGAGAGAGAGAGAGAGAGAGAGAGAGAGAGGTTTCTTTGGAGGGGATGAATTACACTTTGAACTTATTTTCTCTTCATCGCCTCTACTTATTAAAAAGTTCAAAGTTAATCCTGATGGTCATAAATTTTCGGACGTAACATAGGTCATTTGCATAGTACAAGAGGGTATTTTTATCCAATATATATAGATGAGCAATTTAAACTTTCAAAATATTTAAATTACAAAAAATATTTAAACATCATGAAGATGAAGAAAAATATTTTAAAAAGTAGAATTTGCTTAGAAATATTTAGGAAATCAAAATATTGCATAAATTTTTTAAAAAAAATATGGAAATTACTAATATTCACAAAATATGAGCAGAAAATAATATTTTAAAAATAAAAAAATATATATTAAATAACCAAAAATTCTTAAAGCACTTTTAAAAAATCTGAAATTACTCAAAAAATATTTTTAAAATCTCAAAATTACTTAAAACAATATTGAAATATAGTTACAAAATTAGGAAAAGGAAATTAAATAAAAATTAAAAAAGTACGGGGATTGGCAAATTGTAACAATCCCCATTTTCTCATGTAAAGGTTGGTCAGGCACGATACACCGAAGATGGGGCTTGTCGATCAATTAATACCATTCTCAGTACTAACGTAAAAAAAATTGAAAAATAAGGCCCATAATTGAGTTTTAAATCAACATTTCCATAATAAGTATATAAATCCAAACCAACATAAAATGCATGATAAGTCTGACATAAAAGTCAGTATCACAACCCAACATATGTAAATAAATAAATCTCGGGCTTATGACCATACAAATGTCTCAAATGAAAAACTATGACTGAAAAAGCACCTAAGCTAGAGTCAATAATCTGAAAAGATGATAAGTACAAAAGATCGCAAGGCTGGTACAGCAACAGTCCTGTGATCCCTATCTAGGAGCAACCTGGGGGTAAACATTTAAATTTGGGTCAGCGCCCTAGAGTTGCAAGAATCAACTTATTTAATTTAGAATGCAATAGTACCGTTGTTTCAAAGTAAGCAAACTTCCATTGTCAATTACATATGGTAAATATCTCACCCCTCAGCTAAAAATTTGATATTTCTCAAGTAATAGAAATAATTTCGAAATCTTCAATAGGGACGGGGAATAGTTAATTGTAAGAAGCATTAAGTGTAACTAGCACGCAAAATCGTACTTGTCTACACTCGTCTCATCTATGCCCAAATTACCCCAGTCCTATTACTTATAAATGTGACACGACATTTATTCCATAACATAAGAGTCTGTGAATATTTGTCTACAATAGGATATACTTTTATTTAAATTTTGGGTAGAATATATGCACATATATGTCCTTTCATATATGCGATACGCAAAGGCATCTATCAATGGTGTCTCATTCGTGCTCTACCGGCTAGTTCAGAGGAATCTCTCATCCCAAAGAGGACAATACAAAACACACATAAGTTGAGGGCAGTCCCTAAGCAGAATACCAGTTCACGATCCATACCCACTGGAAACAAAGTCTATCAGCATCAACCTATAGGTAGTACCTATATAACCTACACAATCGTCAGGCCCACCTATGCCAGCGTGTGATACG
Source organism: Sambucus nigra (assembly GCA_949130495.1). Classification (NCBI taxonomy): domain Eukaryota; kingdom Viridiplantae; phylum Streptophyta; class Magnoliopsida; order Dipsacales; family Adoxaceae; genus Sambucus; species Sambucus nigra. The sequence continues at coordinate 622,570,379 of OX422216.1, forward strand.
CAGTCCGAACGCATGAACCCTAAGCCGATAGGACGGCCAACGAACCCAGGTATGTCGACACAGATATACAAAATATATTATTATTCCTATATAATAAGTATGGGTAACAGCTCTATAATTATCCAAGGTTTCCCCGGAACAGTTTCCCATAATTAATAATCGAACCCCCGATTTATTATTAATTCCCTTAATTTTTCATAGGATTATTTAACTAGCTAGAGTGTATAGCCATATACCTACATCGTGACACTCCAATATTTTTAATAAAATCCCTTTTTCTTAAATCGTGGCACTCCAAAAATTTTTAATAAAATCCTCGGATGCCCAAACATGGTTTTATCAACTTACGTGGATTTCTTAAATTATCCCCAACATTTCCCCGACTCAAACTTGGCCTGCCCCAAAGACGAATCGATTCGTCCTTGGCCGAATCGATTCTCTGTCAGGCCGAATCAATTCGCTCCAAGGCCGAATCGATTTGGACCTAGGCAAAAGCCCAAATCTTCTACGTTTTTCTCAACTCGCAGTTTATTTATATTTTTCCCAAGCTCTTTCCAATGGTTAATTTAATTCCATACTTACATCTTCCAAATACTTAGTACTCCATCTTAAAAGATTAAATGGTATAAATTAACGTTTATAATGAGTCTCAAACTCCCCGAAATCTATATTATAAATCATAATTATATTCAGAAGTCCTACTACTAATCCATCTTATATTCAAGTTATGCCTTAACATAATAAGTATGTTGTAATTCCTTATGAATTCAGTCCTTAAACCATGATTTCAAATCCTCTACATATACGTCAAGATTTCCCAACAAAGATCAGAATTTTCTAGCGCATGAGTTCTAATCATCCAATTCAATTTTAATCACCCTAACTTCTGGGTTTATTTGTCTACATCCAATTAGTCTTTCTACATGTATAAGATTAATTCCTACCCTTTTTAATCTTCCATTCCACCCTCTACATTGAATACATAAATTAAGCAAGAATATTCTTGCCTCGTTACGATGATGGGATATTTCTCCCTTGAATTCTTTGATCTTCCTCCTTTAGGCCTTTTCTCCTCTCTATCTTGAAGTGGGACTGCTAGGGTTAGGTTATGATTAGTAGTGGGGAGTTATTTCTCTTACTCCTGATCTTATATTTACCCCAATTCCCGAGTTAGGCATATAACCCCGTTTTTTAACCCCCAAATGGGCCATAATCCATACCCTAACTAGCCCAAAAGTTTTCCAACTTATATATCTATGACCTGGGACCCTTTCTAAAGATTTAAAACACCTACACGAGCGTCTAACGCTTCCCAAAACGCGTCTTAATTATTCCTATTTTACTTAGACATTTTATTATGTTTAAGCGATAGGCACCCGAAATTTATTTGTGTGATTTATTTTTCACTAGTAAGCCAATTATATCAAATTGAGTCTTGTATTTATATAATCATTAATGAATATTTATTTCAATTTAAATTTTTACTCATTTAATTTAAATCCTTCCAATTTAATTTATTCTCAATAAATTCGAAATCATTAAATTTATCTATGTCATAGTATTTTATTCTGAAAATATGGGGTATTACATTCTCCTCCCCTTATAATGGAATTTCATCATCGGAATTTGTTAAAGCTCAACCTTATATTTAAATCTACATTATTATCCCAAGTTTTTACACTAAATTAATCCATACCCATATTCCATGCGATAAAAACAAAAGGCTCACCCATGCGTATCATAATATCACTGGGGTGTTCATATAATCCACATTATATGTACACACACACATAACATTAACAAAGGTGAATGACACATACATATAATTTGTACCATTCATACCAAGCATATCCATATATCAAGTATACCACCACATATGTACATGAAAAAATATTGATCTTAGTATGTGACTTCCTTCTACCCCTGACTTTTGCCAATTTCGTGTGTGGAACGTCTCGCAAGAGAAATCTAAACAAGGAACGCTCCCGATACACTAATGCACGGCTTAGTCAGTTTTTGAGATCCATAAGCCCAAGATTAAAAGAAAATGGAAATAAAAATAAATGTGTGCAGTAATCATGTAAATTTTAACTTTTGCCCATTGCCAACTAAAGTCTCATATCGCCTAAGGGACACACAAAATCCCAATAAATTAACCCGTTTAATTACACTAGGAACAACAAAACAAAATGTCCTACGGTCTAACATCTCTCAACTCCCGACATTTTCTACTTTCATGCGTGGAATGTCTCGCAAGCGAAATCCAAACAATGAACCTTCCCGATACACTATTGTATAACATTGTCGATCGCTGAAATTCGTCAGTCCAAGGCCCACGTCTATAATGTGCTCAATTAATTTATAAGTCTCTCCAGTCCCTATAGTCGGCCATTTAACCATATTTAGACTCAAGGTGTCACAATTCCTTGAGTATTTTCTGCCGTTAAAATAAACAGTAAGGCCAACTAGTTACACTACATTCGACTATTAATTTTAATTGTTTCCATAAAAATAAACACAAACCCTATGGTTTTCTTGCCAATCTATACTTAGGATATTAGCGGAATCCCATACCCTTACACATGAGGAACTATAGGTGCCTGTCCCTCAACTCGTGCATGAAACAATGTAAAGTGCTTAGATAAAACGGAATCTACCCTCCCTAATGTGCAAACGAGATAGCATTTACTTTGGACTACTGTGCACTAGAACTAAAATACATATGTCTTAAAAAATAAAGGAATTTAGGATCATACCATCGTTGTCTATGTTGGCGTTGGTCCATCTCCTAAGGCGAGGTAATATACATGTCTTTGTTGCGGCTGATGTCCCTGAGGTGGAGCGGGTAATGCTGGTGCGGATGGCACTACTACCCCTGGTTGGACCTGTATTGGTTGGCACTCCCCGTGGGGTGCCCGGTGTCCTCATTGTCCCTTTAAATTCTGCGCTGCTCGATTTCCCTGAGGCAACTTCCTGGCAAAGTGGCCCTTCTCTCCATAAACATAGAAATTTCCCTGGAGCTGATGCATATCTAGTTGTAGCCCCTGTTGGCCCTGATTTTGATGCCCTTGGCCTTGGTGGCCTCTCTACTGTTGGACCTACTGTCCCTAGCCCTATCTGTTCCCATTATCGAAACCCCTAGATCTCTTATGCTCCTCTAAAGGTTGAGGACCCCAATATTTCTGATCCTCCTGGTTATTACTCCTATTTTCCTTACTCTACTGGTGGGACGTCTTGGAGTGGTGTCTATTCTCCCCCTTATCTTTATGGAATGACCTATGATCCTGGCAATGCAGTAAGGCAGTATTCACTACCTGGTTATATGTGGTGAAAGTTGAATTCCCCAATAATGACTGTCTGATGTGTTAGGTTATCCCTAATACGAACTTCTATATCTTCCTGTGCTCTGTACTCACATCCTCCTTAGCAAAATAGGAAAGAGCGGTAAACTTTTCCTCATATTCTTCCATAGTCGGACTCCCCTTCTTGAGATCCATGAACTTATTTTTCATTTAGAATTGCATCGCCTGAGGAAAGTACTTCCCCTCAAATCTCTCCCAAAACTCATCAATAGTAAAACTGACCCTCTCGACAATCGTCGTAATCGCATCGCACCACTGAAGGGAGGCCCCCACTAGTTGTAATGACGCTAAAAACTGCTTATGTGCTAGTGTTCACTCTACCATCCATAAATTTCGTTGAATATATCTCTTCCACCTACTCGCCACTAGAATATACGGACTTCCAGTAAACTCCAGCGATTGGCCTTTAGTGAAGGCCTCCCTAGCTCTATCCCAAATTAATCAAGGGGTCTGAACTGGTAGCACCGCATGTTTTGGGTGTGGTGGATGCTGCTGAGGCTGCGATGGTGGAAAATGCCTCAACATAGCTGTCATGGAAGTGGACACTGCCTTAGCCACGATAGTGGCGATTATTGTCGCTCCTACCACAGGTGTGGCTAGAGGTGGTTGTTACTGTGGTTCCCGTTTGGCCCTCTCCTCTGTAGCTGGCGCGGTGGCATGCCTCGTTTTCCTCTTCTCCCTTTTTCCATCTAAAAGAAAACGAGGTTGTATTAGAAATCGATCGTAAAGAATACAATAATTCCTAAACATGTGTCTTTATACATCAAAGAACGCAACTCAGAACGCAACGAGCTCAAACACATATCCTAAGGACACTAGAACTTGGCTCTGATACCAACTGTAACAACCCCCATTTTCTCACGTAAAGGTTGGTCAGGCACGATACGTCGAACATGGAACTTGTCGGTCAATTAATACCATTCTCAGTACCAATATAAAATAAATTATATATTAAGGCCCATAATTGAGTTTTAAAACAACATTTTCAAAATAAGTATATAAATCCAAACCAATATGAAGTGCATAATAAGTCTGACATAAAGTAAGTATCACAACCCAACATAATGTAAATAAATAAATCTCGGGCTTATGCCCATACAAATGTCTCAAATGAATAACTTTGACAAGAAAAACAACTAAGATAGAGTCAATAATCTGAAAAGCTGATAAGTACGAGAGATAGTAAGGGTAGTACAGTAACAGTCCCGTTATCCCTATCTAGGATCAACCAGGGTGGAAAATATTTAAATTTGGGTAGCGCCCTAGAGTTGCAAGAATCAACTTATTTAATTTAGAATGCAGTAGTACTGTTGTTTCAAAGTAAGCAAACTTCCATCATCAATTACAAATTGTAAATATCTCACCCCACAGCTAAAAATATGATATTTCTCAAGTAATAAAAAATAATTTTGAAATCTTCAATAGGGACGGGAAATAGTTAAATGTAAGAACCATTAAGTGTAACTAGCATGCAAAACTTTACTTGTCTCCACTCGTCTCATCTATGCCCAAATTACCCCAGTCCTATTACTTATAAATGTGACCCAACATCTATTCAATTTATTCCATAACATAAGAGTCTCTGAATATTTGTCTACATTCTTAGACAATAGGATTTACTTTCATTTAATTTTTGGGTAGAATATATGCATATATATATGTCCTTTTATATATGCGACACTCAAAGGCATCTACCAATGGTGTCTCGTTCGTGCTCTATCGACAAGTCCGGAGGAATTTCTCATCCCAAAGTGGACAACACAAAACACGCATACCCAGCGGCGACAAAGGCTATTAGAGTCAACACCTACCTCTTCGCCGATGGCGCCTCTACGTAGTACCTATATTACCTACACAATCGCCAAGCCCACCTGTGCCGACATGTGCTACGCATTTCTACTGCACGAAGCCCCAAGCCGATTGGATGACCCACGAACCCATGTATGTTCACATAGATACACAATATATATTATTATTCCCATATAATAAGTTACGATAACTACTCTATAATTACCCAAGGTTTCCCCAAAATATTTTCCCATAATTAATAATCGAACCACCGATTTATTATTAATTCTCTGAATTTTTCATATGATTATTTAACTAGCTAGAGTGTATAGCCCTATACCTACATCGTGACACTCCAACATTTTTAATAAAATCCCTTTTTCTTAAATCGTGACACTTCAACATTTTTAATAAAATCCTTGGATGCCCAAACATGGTTTTATCAACTCGTATGGATTTCAAAAATTAGCCCCAACGTTTCCCCGACCCAAACTTGGCCTGCACCAAAGCCAAATTGATTCGGTCCTTGGGCGAATCGATTCGTTGACAGGCCGAATCGATTCTCTCCAAGTCCGAATCGATTCGGACCTGGGCAGAAACCCAGATCTGCTACATTTTTCCCAACTCGCAATTTATTATATCTTTCCCAGATCTTTCCAATGGTTAATTTGATTCCATACTTACATCAACAGGTTCATAATAGTTAGTACTCCATCTTTAAAGATTAAATGGTATAAATTAACATTTATAATGAGTCTTAAATTCCCATAAATATACAATATAAATCATCATTATGTCCAGAATTCCTACTTTTAATCCATTTCAAATTCAAGATATGCCTTAATATAATAGGTGTGTTGTAATGCTCTATGAATTTAGTTCTTAAACCATGATTTCAAATCCTCTACATATACGTCCTGATTTCTCAACAAAAATCAGAATTTTCGAGCGCATGAGTTCTAATCATCCAATTCAATTTTAATCACACTAATTTCTGAATTTATTTGCCTACATTCAGTTAGTCTTTCTACATGCGTAAGATTAATTCCTACCCTTTTTAATTATCCATTTCACCCTAAGAAAACCCAAAAATCATGGGTCATTTACTACGATGAATCAACCTCCACATTGAATACATAAATTAAGCAAGAAGATTCTTACCTGGTTCTTGAAGCGGGGCTGCTAGGGTTAAGTTATGATTAGTAGTGAGGAGTTATTTCTCTTGCTCATAATATTATATTTACCCCAATTCCCGAGTTGGGCATAAACCCCATTTTTGGAGCCCCAAATAGGCCCGAATCCATACCCAGAGTAGCCCAAAAGTTTCCCAACTTATATACCTATGACCCGGGACCATTTTTAAACATTTAAAACACGTAAACGAGCCTCTAACGCTTCCTAAAATGTGTCCTAATTATTCCTATTTTACTTAGATATTTTTATTATGTTTAAACGACACGCACCCATAATTTATTAATGTGTGATTTACTTTTCACTAGCCAGTCCATTATGTACAATTGAGTCTTATATTTATGTAATAGTGAATAAAATATTTATTTCAATTTCAATTTTTACTCATTTAATTAAATCCTCCCAATTTAATTTATTCTCAAAATAAATCCGAAATCATTAAATTTATTGACGTCGTAATATTTTATTCTAAAAGTACGGGGTATTACACAAATAAGCCCTTTCTACATAAGAAATTTACTCATTGGTCCTATCAAAATATTTTTTTCTCAATAGGTCAGATTCATACAAGTATGAAATATTGACTGCCTATTTTTAAATAATATCTATCGTAGCAAAACTATTTTTTCATGATTCTGTTAGAGAAAAAATGGAAGACCTATTTAACTACATACTTAGTATACAGGACTACGTAAAAATCCCAAAAAATTACTTCTTAAAAATCCCTAAGCACATTATCACCATAAACCTTCATCAACCCTTGGTGCACATAATAATACTTCAACTTTGGACTTCCAGAATCAAGCATATGATTGACCGATACGTTTCATTATTCCTAATAAAAAAATTAAAGTTCCATCAATTGTAAAGTGAATATAACTCAAGCGTAATGGTTTATCCAAAACCTTAAGGGATCATTTGGTTCGAGGTTTGGAAAGGTAATTTATGATTCCTAAAACTCATAATTTTCCTCATCTAGAAATTGAAGGTTTGGTTGAAAATTCGGGGGGAAAACATAGAATTCCCACAAAATTAGAATTCTCGTTTCCTCTCTAAAATGGAAGGAATGTTATATTCCTAAGAATTCTAGCATATTTTGTAAGGACATATTTACAAATAGGGTCAATTTGTATGTATTGGCATTATTCCAGACAAAAATAAATCTGAGTCATAGATAGACTTTTACTTGTCACGATTCCCACTTAGTCTACGATGTTATTTTGAGGACGTAATGGCCAAGCTTCAAAGATAGATCATGCCGTGTTCATTGGTGCACGTTCCACATCTTCATATCATATTACATTCTGAGATGCTCTAAGGTATGAATGCATAATGTTTATGGGACTCGATAAATATTTTCTAAGGATGTTGCTTTGTTTAAAAAAAATTAATATTTTTAATTCGTTTATTCTGAGATAAATCCGTTTTAAAGTCGTATGATTCTTTTCCTTACATTTTGAAGGATCAAACAACATCATCAGTCATTCAAACGACATGTGACTGTGGTTCAAATGATATGGACATCTCGTTCTAACGAGATGGCTATATATATCCTTCGAATGACATACACATTTCATTCTAATGGCGCACTGGCTTAAAGTTTTTATCTAAGGGAACTTTTCCTCGGAATTTCGAAGTGTACGAAACATAAAATATAGAACAGAACACATACATTTTTCTGCACTGGTTTACAAAGATTTTTAAAGATAAAAACATCCTTTTTGTTTACAAGATTTGAGCTTTCATAGTCATTGTGTTTAGAGATCTTGTGTTTGCACTATCTGGAGTTTGTTCATCTATATTAAAGAATTATTTCGTTGAGTTGTGCGGTGAAGAATCGGTGGACTCCGTGTTCTAAATTAAAGATGATTGTCGTAACTGTATCGATGGATACCAAGGCATGCGTGGACTCATGTGTTGCACTGTAGATGAGTGGTTAAAGAATATAAAAGTGGCAAGGCTTGTTGGTGTCGAGTCGCTGAGTAATTCTACTGTCTATACTATGTAAAATCATATCATAGTGATTGTCTGGCTTGGGTCGTTCGAGGTTTTTCTCTTAGTAGTTTCCTCGTACATCAACGTTTAATGGACTTTACTTTATTTTACTTGCTTAATCACACTGATGCATGTTTAGGATTAAAAGGATAAAATTGGTTTAATTCAAAGTGGTTCACATAATTGGTGCATATTAAAGTTGGAAGAAGTTTTTGAAAAAACAAAATCACCTACAGCAAACATAAAAAAGGGCCTCTAGAAATTGGTATCAGAGCAGGTTGCACTTCGTTACTATGTAGATCCTTATTTAATGCATTTTGGGTGGATGTTTGTTTCTCTCTCTTGGCTTGTTTGTTTTTCTCTTGATGGATTCTTAAAGTTTAACGAATTAAATCTCTTAAATTTGAAGTTTGCAAAACGAATTCAAATACTTGAAGAAGAAAATTCTCGTTTTAAACATATGATTGAATATTTGTAAACTTTTCAAACTCAAAGAGATATCATTCAAGAGAAGTTTGTTGCTTTATATGATGACTTTAACTCTTTAAAATTGGTCAAGGAAGAGAGTGAAAATAGAGTCCTTATTTTAGAGAAAGAGTTAGAGGACTTAAAAAATTCTAGGGTTTGTGTTTGTGCCAAAGAGGATAGTGTCTTAATTAATGATTATAAGGCATGTGAGAAGATTCTTAGGGATAATTTTGCTCATATTGAGGGGGAGAGAGATAACCTTCTAGGGGTAATTGAAAATTGAAAGAAGGAGTCCCTAAAATTTGAAGAGTCAAATTCCTTGCTTGAGTCCAAAGTTTTGAAGTTAAAAAATGAATTAAATAACTCAAGTAGTGATGGTAGTGGCTTATCTTGTTCTAGTTCTTCGAATATTAAAGCGAAAACCATAGTTTATTTTAGAGCGTTAACCACATCCCAGGTCGTTAGAAAAGGTCAACCTAAAGGTCATATTCCTCGTCTTGTTTACACAAGTTCTCATTGTGGTAGGAAAGGTCACCTTAGGAATATTTGCTACGATCTTATAAAAGAACCTACGAACTCTATGCATAGTGTTTCGTAGGTTCAAAAAACCCTTCGAGATAGGTATACACCTATTTGGGTTAGGAAATCAGCTTTGGAGATGCTAAATGTTAGGTTAGTTGATTCCCACATGCTATCACATGATGCCTCACATACTATTTCCTATGGATGATTGCTTGCATGATCATCTTTATCGTACGTTAGTCTTTTCTTCATGATATATATCTTGCCAGTGTTATGATATGTGTACCATTTTATATTATATTTTTCTTTTATTGAGTCTTATGAGAAAAATACAAAAAGATTTTGCTTTGATAAAAAAAAATTGAAAATACAAAAAGATTTTTGGTCTCATATATTTTTTTAAAAATACAAAAAGATTTTATTTTTTGAGTCAAAAATATGTTTTGATAAACACAAAAAGATTTTTTTCTTTATTTTTATGCCGTGAGTTTACATGTTTGATGTGGCCTATTGGTGTGCTTGGAACCCTATCGTTTCATTATCCATGGGGCTAGGCCATGGTCATAATTGTATATGTTTAGAATGATCTTAACCATTAATTAATGGGGTTGTTTCGAAGTTGATTTGCATTTGGATTCGACTTTGTATATATTCCATCGCATACATATGCACGAGCTTATATGAATATTTGAATTCTCATGCATATTTGAGTTTGGTGAGATGTTATCCTCTCGATTGTGTCATTTATGAACCGTTAGACTTAGGAGGAGGTGTGAATGTAAGAACCCTTACCTCTGAGGATAAGTATTGTTTAAATTGAAAAACTATGATTGTACAAAAGGGCTGCGAGAGTATAACAAACTCGTCGTGAAAGTCACCATTTGAAAAGAGCCCGAAAAAAATTAAGGCATTTAAAAGATCATATATATGCCAAAAAGGGCCAATAGTTTTTCTCTAGGGAGAGAAAGTAGAAACCCCAAAATAATTAGAGAAAGAAATATGAATATATAAGGGTGTTTGGAAGGAAAAGTACAATGGGTTTGCACCACGAATCCTAATGTTGAAAAGTCACGTCATGACGGTATTGTTTGTTGAATCGTCAAAATTCCGAATTTGTGTGAATGTTGTTTGTTTAGTTCATTTAGCTCAATATATTAATGGTCACATATGGAAAAAAATTAGTTTGATGATATTTTGCTATCAATTAGAGCTTCTTGATCATTTCTAAGTGTCTAAGTCGTGATTCATTTGTTGTAGTTCACACACATTCATTATGTATCCATGTTTAGGCTCACTGAAACTATTATAGCATGTAACTCATATTTTATGTATTGAGTTTGTTTTGAGACTGTTTCATATTTCGAGTTATTTTTTTCATAAAATCTATTCGCTGGGCAAATCCTGCATATTTTTAGAGCTGGAAAATAAATTTTATAAAGTCGTTCAAACGACTTGTGGCTGTCATTCGAATGACATGTCCACATCGTTCGAAGACTGGATCAAACGAACTTAGAAACGAGGTATTAAAAGTGTCAGATTTAGGTCATTAAAAGGTCCGCGAGATAGGTCGTTTCTTAGATGCTTCGCACAACGTCATTTTGTTTCAGGTCGTTTCTTGTCTGATTCAAATAAGATGCCTATGTCGTTCAAATGACATGACATAGTTGTTCGAATGACCTAGAGAGGATTTTTCCTATTCTTTATGATATTGTACCTGCTTCGTATATTTTCTGATATTACATTATTTTGGTACTTCTGGGTTATTTTGGACACTTTATATGCAGTCAATATTTCCTATTCATGTGTGATTCATGCACTGGATTGATTTGTTTAGTCACATCATTCCTAATATTGATGATTTATATTAGTGACTGTTTGCTAGCTACGATTTGAGATATTCTAATTCATATTAGCCAGCTATACCTTATTTTTTATATATGCTTCATATGTTTATTCTCATTTTAGATAATCATTTATATGTTTATTTTTCTCACTATTTGTCTATTCGAGACAAAAAGGGGGAGAGATAGATATGTGATGTAGGGGGAGTTTTGGCTAGTGTTTTATATTAGTATCATATTGATTTTATATATATCAGTTGTACCTCCAAACTTCACATGGTATTTGTGGTTTCGTGTGTGTAGTGATTATTCAGAGATTCGATATTTTGAGACTACATCACATGGAGATAGTTCATGTTGCCGGTTCAACATTTGTTTACTAAATCGTGTCCTATATTTTCTTTTTGGATTTTATGGGATGGGATTTAGGTCATTCGGCTAGACGACCCAACTTAGGCATTTCACTATTTTGGTTTTGTCACGGAATAGCTAAAGGGGGAGATTTTTAAGGACAAATTTCCAAATATTATCAATTTGTATGTATTGACATTATTCTGGACAAAACCCAATTTGAGTCATAAATGGATTTTTACTTATCACGATTCCCACTTAGTCTATGACGTTGTTTTGAAAGGGTAGCGGCCAAGCTTCAAAGATAGATCATGCCATGTTTATTGGTTCATGATTCACGTCATCATATCATATTATATTCCGAGATACTCTCAGTTATGGATGCATAATGTTTATGGAACTCGGTAAGTATTTTCTAAGGATGTTGTTTTGTTTAAAATTATTTTTAAAATGTTTTTAATTCGTTTATTCTGAGATAAATCGATTTTAGAGTCGTATGGATATTTCCCTTACATTTTGAAGGATCAAACGACATCATCAGTTATTCAAATGACATGTGATTGTCATTTAAATGTCATGGATATCTCGTTCTAACGAGATGACTATATCGTTCAAAAGACATAAATATTTCATTCTAACGACGCGTCGATTTAATATTTTTATTTAAGGCGTATTTTGCTCATAATTTCGAAGTGTGCTAATCATAAAATACAGAAGAGAACCCATACGTTTTTCTACACTAGTTTACCAAGGTTTGCAAAGATAAAAACATCCTTTGTGTTAACAAGATCCGAGCTTTCATAACAATTTTGTTTAGAGATCTTGTGTATGCACCATCTGGAGTTTATTCATCTTCGTTGAACAATTGTTTCGTCAAGATTTACGATGAAGAAGCAGTGGACTTTGTGTTCTAAATCGTAAATGGTTTTCATAGATGTATCGATGGATACCGAGGCATGCGTGGAATCATGTGTTGTGTACGTGGCATAAGTGGACTCCTTTGTTTCACTTGTGAGGATCGAGTCGTTGATTAAGTCTACTTTTTATACTTTGTAAATCGTATCATAGTGATTGTCTGGATTGGGTCATCCGAGGTTTTTTCTCTTAATGGTTTCCTCGTACATCGACATTTTTTGGAATTCACTATATTTTACTTGCTTATACACACTAGATGCATGTTTAGGATTAATAAGATAAAATTGCTTTAATTAAAAGTGGTTCACAAAATTAGTGCATATTAATGTTGGAAGAAGTTTTTGAAAAAATTATTTTAACCTAAAGCACACATAGAAAAAGGCCTCTACATACTTTTGTGGTGAGACAAAAACATCATCTCTCATATAAACTCATACACATACCCTATCTCTCTCACACACACATACACTCTCCCCTCACACACATACATGCACACGAATAGAATCTCTCTCTCTCTCTCTCTCTCTCTCTCTCTCACGTACACATGCACTCACATGAACTCTCTCACACATACATAAGCACACGTTCTCACACACACATACAATCACTCTCGCATAAAGCATTCACATAAAAACACACTTTCTTTCTCACACATACACATGCTCGCACATATGCACACATATATATATACACACACTTACACACACACACACACATACACACTCCCTCACACACACACACACACACTCAAACATACATTTTTACACATAATAATACACACAGAAGCATACTCACCGCACACTCACACACATACATCGAGACACTCATTGAACACATTCATATAAAAACACATTATCTCTCCCTTTTTCTCTCTGTCACACACAAAAATGCAGTCATACACATGATCCATCTCTCTCACATGCACACATATACTTTCACACATAATCATACACAATCAAACACACACACACATACTCACCACACACTCGCATACACACTCAAGTCAAGTAGAATAGTAATTTAGTTAAATGATATTTATTTATTTTCCAATTCTTGTCCGACCAAATATTGGAAAGGAATTATAGATGTCGGGAACAGAGAATTCATGTGCGAACCAAACAATGGAAAGGACATTAAAATTTTAGGAATTTATAATTCTTATAATCGAGGAGTCTCATTCCCTTTCCAAAAATCAAACCAAATAAGCTCTAATTAGATTCATGAACTGGAATTGGAAGTCCTATTTGGGGACATTATGATCGATGAGAAATTAGGTTTTTAGATAGTATGGGAGAATTATCTAAACATCCTGAATAACTCGGGTCGGGTAAACACCAGCCCAGTACATGCTGATAAAGTATAGTAGCTCAGGATAACAACGAATAAGATTTTTACCCACGTGGATCTCGGGGTTGGGTACAATCAAATGAAGACTTAATCAACAAGTTCCAGAGCCCTTAACAGATCGTCTCTTCTTTCCTGTAAATGTAACCCTTACCCTAGGGAAATGGGGCATGTAATTATTATTATTATAACGGAAGAAGAATAAGAAAAAAAGAAACACCCCATGGACATAGGCCATTGTCGAACCATGTAAATACTTATGTCGTGTGACTTGTTTTATTTTGTTTGGTATTAATTATTTGGGATCATTTATTATGGGATTTTGGCACCTACTAATATCATCATCTATGGAAAATGAGTTTTCTTTTCCTAAATCAGTTAGGACCAACCAGTAAACATGTCCAACCAGCACAGCGCACCTTTGTCGTTTAACAGGAACCAGCAGGATGGGATTCCAATACCCGAGTTAAGATTCGAAATCCACCCTAATAGGATTCGAGACACTCCTCATGTGCGTTATCACATAAAAAAGAAACACTTTGAGCAAAGAAATGAGCAACCTAGCTCCACTCATATCTCATGACTAGTCGATGAATACGAACAGTGGATCCTCCAGCATAAGGAGGACAGACGCCTCTAAGAAGAGGAAAATGTGCGTCTATAACGACGTTTGGAAAATATGGAATAAGATCTCTATGAAGATAAATGCAAATGCCAAGATCGAACCCCTAGCCCTGGGCGAGTAAAAATCGCAGTAAAGGAAGGAGTTCGTATCATGATAAGGAACACTCTAAGAACGAGAATCACCTGAGGAGAAGAGATTAGGAGATCGGTCATCATAAGCACGATATCTTCAATCTCATCAAGAAAGAGATGTATCAACACACTGCTAACCATAGGGATAGATCGATAAATAGCTGCCCAGGAGGTCCCTCATCATCCAAATACAGTCCCATTTTTCAAGATCAATTAAAGAATTAGAACCCCTAAGAAGTTTGCAACTCCCAAGTTCAAAATTTATGATGGAAAGACCGACACTATTGACCATGTATGTCCATATAGGCAGAGGCCAGGACCTTGTGGGATTACACAGATGATTTTATGTGCTACATATTCCCCTCCAACCAAAGGGATATCGTAAAAAATAGTTTGACCATTTTCCACATAGGTTGATCAATAATTTCATGAAGCTCGATGAAGCCTTCATTACTTGGTTCATCACTAGTAGCTCCCATCGAGAGAGAATGGATTCTCTCCTCACTGTGAGGAAAAAGGAACTAAAAACATTATAGGAATATGCTAGGAGGTAATAAGAAACTTACAATGAGGTTGGGGACTGCTCAAAATAGATCATTATGGCCCCGTTCAAAATAGAATTTCCCATTATCTCTATGTTACATTAGCCCCTTACTAAAAAGGAGGCAAAAACCACTAACGGTCTCATATATTGCATAGAAAAATATGCAAAGGTGGAAGAAGTGGTCGCTAGTGCCCAAAATGATAACAGGAGCTCCAAGGCGACTAAGAGAGGTAATAAGGATAATGTCCCCAAAAGAGGTGGAACAAAGATGAGCGGAGGATCAAAGAATGGGGATAAGGAAGATCCTGTCAAGGCTTTCCAAGCGATCAACACCGTGTTTAAGGAGCCAATTTTAAGATCTTGAATAAAATCAAGGGTCAACAGTTACTCAATTGGAAAAATAAGTTGGGGGACCCAACAAAGAGAAATATCACACTTAGGTGCACATGACGCAAAGAGAATGGGAACAAATAGGAAAATTGTAAGGCCCTGAAGTACCATCTAGAATAATTGGCTTAAGCCTGCCATTTCAGCGATTACATGGATAAGGAAGGGGCCAAAGCCGACATTGACGTCTCCTAGAAGAAGATAATGTCCTAAAATATGAATTACGACATTAATTTACTATCATCCAAGGTACTTAAGTAGATCCAAGGCAACGTTGTTTAGATGGAACTGAATAAAGTTACTCAGTAATATAAGCCTTTCAAGTCAACCCTTACAAGACTCCAGCGGGCAAGCGTCGATGCCCATAAGATATAAATTATAACAAGCACATAGTCTTCATGGAGGATGACCTTATTTGAGTTAGGACTCTGCATCGTGATGCATTAATAATTGCCCTCGAAATTATAAACTGGGACGTAGATAAGTTACTAGCTAATCGAGGAAGATCCTCTGAGGTTATGTATTTAGAGTTTTTTAACAACGTGAATCTTAAGATGAAGTACTTAAAATAATCAACCATCATACAGGTTGCATTTACTAAATAGGTGATTATGCCATTGGGAAAGGTGGTTATGCATGTCCGAACTGGGAATATCTTTAAGTTGATCGAATTCCTAGTTGTGAAAATTGATTTTCCTTACAACGCCATCCTTGGAAGAATTTGGATGCACTTTATGCGAGTTATCCCCTCCACTTACCAACAGAAGCTTAAATACATCTCAAATTGTGGGACAATGGAGATTAGGGGATATGGGTTATTGGTCGGCAATGTTTTATCACTACTATTAGGACCAAACAAGAAAAAAAAAATAGAGAAAGAGGTTTCCTTCGAGATGACAAAAGATGGAGCCATGTCATCCAAATACCAACTAAATTATTGTAGATTGTGTGTGGAAGCGACAAGGGTGGCCCTGCAAATAAGCATATGGAACCATTGCAAAAGTTAAGGCTCGATGATTCATACCTAGATAAGAAATTTTTTAGAGTGCGCATTATTCTCCGATGGATTAAACTTATTTAATTAGATGTCAAACCTCAAATAAATTCAAATTTTTAATTAAACCCAAAACATGCATCTAGGTGATTCAAATCAAGCATGTAAAGAAATAAAAAATTTCAGGATACGCAGGGCAAACCTTTTATTTCACTATTAAATATAAATTGAAACTTACAAATACATAGAGAAATACAACAATGAATTCCCACCAGAACCAACAATGATCGCAGCCTTTAGTCAGCAATGATTCCCTTGAGAATTACAAGAATCTCAGTCCTCCTCTTTCAGCAGTGAATCCCTCGAGTATCACAAGATCAATAGTGAAGAAAGCTATCCACACAAATAACTTTGATAAAGAAGTGTTCGGATTCCAAAGATGATTTAAAAACGTATTTGGGATTGTTTTTGTGAATTAAAACAAATGTTTTAGCCCTAAAAAGGTGAAACTATTTGCAGTTGATCTCCAGTTTGTATAATTAAAATTCTTAAAGAAAAATCTTCACGAAATAGATTTTTATAGGAAAATAAAACATTTTAGGCGGTGGAATGTCGTTAGAATGATATCGGGAGGTCTTTCGAATGAGATGGCTATCTCATTAGAAGAGACCTTCGAAAAACGTATCACACGGCCACTAAAAACCAAAACAGTAAGGTTAGTTTGATCCATATTAGATGCAATCTATCAAATGACTTATCAATGTCGTTCGAACGACAGTGACATGTTGTTTGAACGAGCTAAACAATATTTTAAAACTACGCCTACAGTAAACTCAGAAACCATTTTTAAGTTTGAAAACTCCTCGCTTTATAAAAAAACAGTTTATAAAAATATCCTAATACTTAGTAAAAAATATAAGTAACACAAAACTAAAGCCATACCAAAATTATATTTCACCGTAGAACTTCGTTGAAGATGCTTGATATTCGGATCCGTCTTCTTTTTCATGTGAATTTGAATGCCTTGACGGATGTAATGGGATACACCATACTCAATGTAAATTAGACTCTATAGAAAATTCCTAGAAGCTAGGGGCATGATGGGATATTTTCCCTTACATATTTTTATTCGTAGTTCACTCACCAACCAGAAAAGAAAAGAAGTGATTTCTCTGCTAAAGGAAAATCAAGATGTGTTTGCTTGGAAGCCTTATGATATGATTAGGATCAATCTTAAAGTCGTTTGAATTCATATGTAACCAATATACCCTTCAATCACACAAAGGGATCTTCGAACAACCCTAGAAAAAGCAAAGGTCGTGGAGGAGGAGATAGGAAAATTTATGGAGGCAAGGCCCATTGTAGAAGCTCAATTACCTAAATGGATATTGAACCCGATGGTAGTAAAAACGTGATGGGAAGTGGAGAGTGTGCATAGACTTCACCAACCTCCAAAAATCTTATCCCAAAGATAGTTTAGCGACCAATTGGTCGACGCCACTACTAGCCATAAGCATACGAGTTTCCTGGATGCATACGCAGGGCACCATCAATCCCTTTATTCGGTCTCGATTAAGACAAAACCTCATTCATTACCACTCTCAGTTTATATTGTTATAAACTCATGCCATTTGGTCTCAAGAATAAAGGAGCTATGTATCAGCGGTTGGTCATAAAAATTTTCATTAAACAACTAGGAGACAACATGGAGGTCTATATAGACGACATGATTATCAATAACAAGCATAAATCCGACCACATGAAGTATATGGAAAAGATTTTTGAGATTCTAAAATACTACAAAATGAAGCTCAAAGAATCCAAGTGCTCCTTCGGAGTCCAATATAGGAAGTTCCTTGGGTACTTGGTCATCCAAAGGGGGATTGAGGCCAACCCTAACAAGATTGTGGTGCTAAAAAATGTTCACGCACCAAAGACACTTAGTGGTATTCAATGGTTAACAGAAATGTGGGAAACTCTCAATCTCTTCATCTCCAAATTGTCCGAGAAGTGCTGACTATTTTTTCAGTCGTTAAAAAGGGAGAAAAGCCTAACCTAGAAGTAGGAATGCTCGAAGGCACTCGGTAAAATCAAGTCATAACTAATACAACTTCATTTTCTTTCAATCCCAAATCCAGGGGACCCATTTTACCTTTATCTCGCGTTATCCGATCATGTAGTCAGCTCGGCTTTTATGTTTGAGAAAGAGGTGCACTAAGCTCCTATTTACGATATTAGTAAGACACTCCTTGATGCCGAGCAATGTTTTCTTCCACTGGGGAAGTTGGCCTACTCTTTGGTCATTACTTCGCGTAAAATAAAGCATTACTTTGAAGCTAACTTAGTCGTGATGGAAAATTTTCCCTTACAAATTTCCCCCTATGACTATTTGTGTACAAAATAAAAATATCCTAATTATCCAACAAATATCCTATTCAAATCTAATACCCTTTCAAAAGATCAAAAATGGAAAGATATTAAACATGTAGGTCTTCAAAAATCTTCAACTTTCAAATCTTCAAATCTCCTTGCTTTCTCTTGATTATCTTTTGAGAACTTTGTCAAATTGTGTACTGTTCAATTTCTCATCAAAGTGTACCTACACACAACAGACTAAGAAAATACCTTCGTGACGTATCGAGTTTGAAATGATATAATAAATCATAAATTAAATCAATTCTCCCCCATTATTCAAACTCTCACTCACCCATAATTCATAATTCGTAATTCATAATTCATTCTCCCTCTTTTCATATGTTCGAAATAGTCAAGGAAAAGAATCAAAAATAATTAAACCGGAGTGGATCAAAACAAGCATAGCAAATCATCACAAATATATATGTCAAATAAGCTAATTCAAGGATAAACTCAAAAGGCG
Source organism: Sambucus nigra (assembly GCA_949130495.1). Lineage (NCBI taxonomy): Eukaryota > Viridiplantae > Streptophyta > Magnoliopsida > Dipsacales > Adoxaceae > Sambucus > Sambucus nigra. Next base: position 622,589,715 of record OX422216.1, read on the forward strand.
CCACGAACTATTATTTATTTTTCAAGAGAAAAATTTTATTTACAATAACAACACATCGTGAATTAACCTTAAGATAATCAAATCATGGAAACACAATGAATGGGTGTGAATAAATTCGATAGGAAAATCAACTCAAATAATCATAACATATGTACATGATGAATTTTGGATACTCCTAACGAATGAAATCAAAATCGTCCTTAGGTGTAAAACTGTTGAATTCAAATGATATCGACTCAATCTAATCAACAAATCAAAGTCAAAAATGATTTTCACATCAATAACATCCAAAAGTATGTAATGCTTTTACGAGACTTTTCAGGATATGCAAACCCATTGATCTTCGACTAAACTCCCTCAAAACTCACATATATAATATTTTACTCAACTCTTTTGTTTTGAAGAAATCAATGCTCATATGTAGCGAAGCATCAATGTTCTTTGAATTTGGCCTAGCACTTTAGATTTTTTCTTTTGAGTGCTTTTAATCTTTTAGGCTCGTTTCTTTTGCCAGTGGTGAATATTCATGCAAAGATATTTTTACTTTCGCAGACCAAGCTATTGCATTTAAATTAATACTTTTATTGGAGATATAAATTTCAATTTTTTCAATCCGGGCAGTGCTTCTTACAAGCACTACTTTTATTGCCTCGTTTTATCGCATTTGGTTCAGTTTAAAAACGGGATTGAGATGAAAATAATTTTGACCAACATGTGATAGACAAGTACAATAATCAAATAAATTTGTGCATGTGTGTATTAAAGAAAATAATGAGTTAAACATGTAGAAAGTAATCACTAGTCACATCTCAATGACTCCAAACATTATCAAGCACATGGATGAAATGGCGTTGCATCTCAAAACACTATTAAATAGTCACATGGATAATGGAATGATGTTGTGACTTGGTCATCCTAAATTCAAGGAAATGGAAAAAGATATGAACATGAAAGTACATACTAGCAATAAGCATAAAGATATGAACATGAAAGTCGTCATATGCTAGAAAATAAGTCTAAACCTCAATCATTAGGTCCGGAGGAGTTTTTCAAAGGTGGTGACATCCTATGAAAAACAAACATCAAATCCTGTGAAGTTTTGACTAAATACTCAAATTACTCTCGAAAATGCTCAAAATCTCTCATGCAATGTGCGGGAGCTTGTGGAGTAACATGTGTGGGACTACGTGCGGGAAAACGTGTAGTAGCATAATGAGGTAAATACCTATTAGACACACTACACAACTTAAAGTAAAATTCCCTAAGGTGTCCAGTTTTCTTGCCATGGGAATAAACATAAACGGACCTAGGAACACCTCTCTCAAAATATCTTGGATGCACTCTCTATGGGGAAACGGACGACTAGGTATGGATCTATAACAAACTCGAGAACCGGCTCGGGTCCAACATGGGAATGGATGCACTGTCATAACGTATTCTTAGTCTCTGAACATTAACCAAAGAGGGACCGAGGAGCAACTTTCCAACCTTTTTAGATTTCCTCTAAAGTGAACTTGGCCTCCTAGGCACGTTCAAGATCCCTCTCGAGTTGGGATACACGGGCTTCAAGTTTCTCACAAGTCTCCAATGAAGATTGAAGATCTCCCGTAACACTAGTCATGGTGTTTTTCAATTCACTTTTTCCCGTCCTAAGACGATCAACTGCTCACATAAAGAAACTCTCACCTTTTTTGAGTTTACTCGTCGACGCCTGAGACACCCTCAAAACTTCTATATATCTCTCCAAATCTATCACCCTAAAATAAAAATCCTTATTCATATTTTTCGTCTTCAAAGTCTCGATGTACAAATCACTAAACGCCTTTTGAAGATCACATTCACCCTCACTTCCAATCTCATCCTCAAACTCACTATCTCCTGAATGGCTTAAAACATCATCGAGGCTCTCACGTTTACAAGTGTCCCCATCATCACGGGACAAACCTGATGTGCTCACGTGACTAGCCATGAAAGCAAAGCACTTTTCATGTGGTGATTCATCCCCAAAATCATCCAACTCGATGTCACTATCACTAAGAGTTGTTGTATTAGAAACTATCTTTCCCTTTTTCGTTAGCATAGTGGGACACTCAAATGCCGTGTGCCCTTTGCTCTTGCACTCATAACATCTTATATCTTCCTCTTTTTTAGCGCTATCCTTGACCTCATCTTTCTTTTTGTTTTTCTCAAAAATATTTTTATTGGAAGAATTATCTTTGGAAATTTTGAGAATTTTTTTAAAACTTTTCACAAATAAGGCAAAGTCATCTAAATCAACCTCACCCTCAGAATCGAAATCAGACTCACAAACTCTCTCTTTTTCTTTTTCTTAACTTGAGTCTTTAAAGCTATCCCTCTATCCTTAGGCTTAATGGTTTTGGAAAACATGTCGATCTCATAAGTTTGAAGGTATCCTACGAGTTCTTCCAACCTAAGAGTGTCTAAGAACCCTAAAGGGTTAAGTACGGTAACCTTAGGAATAAACCGGGATGGGAATGACCTAAAAATGTTTTTCACAACTCTCGAATCCTCAATCTTCTCACCGAAATTAAAAATCGTGTTAACAATGTCCGACAACTTAGCATAAAACTCATCAAAACTCTCGGGATCTAACATAGTGATAGTCTCAAACTGGGTGGTTAAATTTTGTAATTTCGATGCCTTAACAGCATTGGTACCCTCATGTGTCAAATGAAGGATATCTCATGCCTTTTTTGACGTGGTGCACATCGTAATACATCAAAACTTGTCGGGAGTGATGGCTCCGAAAATAGCACTAAGGCCTTGGGAGTTATAGGTACTCAACTTAAACTCATCATCAGTCCAATCAAACATGGGTTTGGGATTTATGATATTACTAATAGTGAGAGTGGGAGGAGTCCACCCTCTTTCACATACTTACCACACTTTCTCATCAATAGATTTTAGACAAGATCTCATGCAGACTTTCCAATATGCAAAATTTATTCCATCAAAGACGGGCATCCGATTATATAAGTTATCCATCAGAAAATTTACTATTTTTCAAAATCAATTTTCAAAATAATTGATTTCTCAGAAAAGTTTTGCGAAAAAAGGATCGCACAATAAATTTGTGCAACAAGCTCTGATAGTAATTTGAGAGTGGGCATTATTCTCCAATGGTTTAAACTTATTTAATTAGATATTAAACCTTAAATAAATTCTAATTTTTTATTAAACCCTAAACATGCATCTTGGTGACTCAAATCAAGCATGTAACAAACAAACAATTTCAGGAAAAATCTTCGCACGGAAAAACCTATTATTTCACTATTAAATGTAAATCAAAACTTACAAATACATAGAGAAATATAGCAATGAATTCCCGCAAGACCGCAGTTTTGAGTCAGTAATGATTCCCTCGATAATCACAAGAACCTTAGTCATCCTCCTTCAGTAGTGAATACCGCCGAGTATCATAAGATCAGTAGTAAAAAAAACTCTCCACAATAACAACTTCGATAAAGAAGTGTTTAGGTTCCAAAGATTATTCACAAAAGTATTTGGGAATGTTTATGGGAATCTAAAACATATTTTAGCTCTAAAAAGGTGAATACTATTTGCAGTAATTCTGTAGTTTGCGTAAATGAAGAGTCTTAACGAAAAATCTTCACAAAACAGGTTTTTATAGGCAAATAAAAATTTGAGGTGGCAAAATATCGTTAAAACGAGATCAGGAGGTCGTTCGAACAAGATGTCTATGTCGTTAGAAGCGACCTTCGAATGACGTATTAAATGACCTCTAAAAAAAATAGTAAGCTTCATTTGATCCATATTAGATGCAGCCTATCAAACGAGGTATCAAACGACTTAGCAATGTCGTTCGAACGGCAGTGACATGTCATTTGAAAGATCTAAACGATATTTTAAAACTCCGCCTATAGTAAACTCAGAAAACATTTTTAAGTTTGAAAACACCTCATTTTATTAAAAAAAATTGTTTATAAAAATATCCCAATACTTTGTAAAAAATTTAAGTAACACAAAATTAAATCCATACTAAAAGTATGGTAGTAGAACTATGTTGAAGATGCTTGATATTCGGATCCGTCTTCTTGAGCGTGTGAACTTGAATGCCTGAATGGATGTAATGGGATACGCCATACTCAATGTAAAATAGAATCTATGGACAAGTCCTAGAAGCTAGGAGCATGATGGAAAAATTTCCTTACAATGTTTGCTTGGTAGTTCACTCATCGACCAGGAAAGAAAATAAGTGATTTCTCTGCTGAACGAAAATCAAGATGTGTTTGCTTGGAAGCCTTATGATATGCTTGGTATCAATCTAAAAGTCCTGTGAATTTATATGGAACCAATATACCCTTCAATCACACAAAAGGCTTTTCGAACAGCCCTAGAAAAAGCAAAGGTCGTGGAGGAGGAGATAGGAAAACTTCTGGAGGCAAGGCCCATTAGAGAAGCTCAATCACCTAGATGGATATCGAACCCAATGGTAGTAAAAACCTGATGGGAAGTGGATAGTGTGCATAGACTTTATCAACCTAGACAAATCTTATCCCAAAGCTGGTTTAACGACCAATTGGTCGACGCCACTACTAGCCATAAATGGATGAATTTACTGGACGCATACTCTGGGTACCATCAATCCCTTTATTCGGTCTCGATCAAGACAAAACCTCGTTCATTACCACTCTCACTCTATATTATTACAAATTCATGCCATTTGGTCTCAAGAATAAAGGAGTTATGTATCAGCGGTTGGTCACAAAAATTTTCATTAAATAACTACGATACAACATGGAGGTCTATATAGATGACATGATTACCAAAAGAAATAATTAATCCGACCACATGAAGTATATGGAAAATATTTTTGAAATTCTCAAATACTACAGAATGAAGCATAAAGAAGCCAAGTGCTCCTTCGGAGTCCAATCTAGGAAGTTCCTTGGGTACTTGGTCATCCAAACGGGGATTGAGGCCAACCCTAACCAGATTATGGCAATCAACAATGTTTACCCACCAAAGACAGTTCATGGTATTCAATGGTTAACAGAAATGTTGGAAACTATCAATCTCTTCATCTCCAAATTGTTCGAGAAATGCCGAATATTTTTTCAGCCGTTAAAAAGGGAGAAAGGCCTAACCTAGAAGTAGTAATAATCAAAGGCACTCGATAAAATCAAGTCATAACTAATACAACCTCATTTTCTTTCAATCCCAAACCCAGGGAACCCATTTTACCTTTATCTCACATTATCCTATCATGTAGTCAGCTCGATTTTGATGTGCGAGAAAGAGGTCACCAAGCTCCTATTTATTATATCAGCAAAACATTCCTTGATGTTCAGCAATGTTGTCTTCCACTCGAGAAGTTGGCCTACTCTCTGGTCATTGCTTCGCGTAAAATAAAGCATTAATTTGAAGATAACTTAGTCTTGATGGAAAATTTTCCCTTACAAATCTCCCCCTATGGCTATTTCGATACAAAATAAAAATATCTGAATTATCCAAAAAATATCTTATTCAAATCTAATACCCTTTCAGATACTCAAAAATGGAAAGATACTAAACATGTAGGTCTTCAAAAATCTTCAACTTTCAAATCTTCAAATCTCCTTGCTTTATCTTGATTATCTTTTGAGAACTTTGTCAAATTGTGTACTTTTCAATTGTTCATCAAAGTGTACCTACACACAATAGACAAAGAAAATACCTTCATGACGTATCGAGTTTGAAATGAGATAATAAATAATAAATTATATCAATTCTCCCCCATTATTCAAACTCTCACTCCCCCATAATTCATAATTCATTCTCCCTCTTTTCATATGTTCGAAATAGTCAAGGAAAAGAATCAAAAATAATTAAACCGGAGTGGATCAAAACAAGCATAGCAAATCATCACAAATATATATGTCAAATAAGCTAATTCAAGGATAAACTCAAAAGGCGCCACAAACTATTATTTATTTTTCAAGAGAAAATTTTTATTTACAATAACAACACACCGTGAATTAACCTTAAGATAATCAAATCATGGAAACGCAATGAATGGGTGTGAATAAATTCGATAGGAAAATCAACTCAAATAATCATAACATATGTACATGATGAATTTTGGATACTCCTAACGAATGAAATCAAAATCGTCCTTAGGTGTAAAACTGTTGAATTCAAATGATATCGACTCAATCTAATCAACAAATCAAAGTCAAAAATGATTTTCACATCAATAACATCCAAAAGTATGTAATGCTTTTACGAGACTTTTCAGGATATGCAAACCCATTGATCTTCGACTAAACTCCCTCAAAACTCACATATATAATATTTTACTCAACTCTTTTGTTTTGAAGAAATCAATGCTCATATGTAGATAAGCATCAATGTTCTTTGAATTTGGCCTAGCACTTTAGATTTTTTCTTTTGAGTGCTTTTAATCTTTTAGGCTCGTTTCTTTTGCCAATGGTGGATATTCACGCAAAGATATCTTTATTTTCACAGCTCGAGCCATTGCATTTAAATTGATACTTTTATTGGAGATATAAATTTCAAAATTTTCAATCCGGACAATGGTTCTTACAAGCACTACTTTTACTATCTCGTTTTATCGCATTTGGTTCGTTTTAAAGACGGGATTGAGATGAAAATAATTTTGACCAACATGTGATAGACAAGTACAATAATCAAATAAATTCGTGCATGTGTGCATTAAAGAAAATAATGAGTCAAATATATAGAAACTAATCACTAGTCACATCTCAATGACTCCAAACATTATAAAGCACATGGATGAAATGATGTTGCGTCTCAAAACACTATTAAATAGTCACAAGGATAATGGAATGATGTTATGACTTGGTCATACTAAATTTCCATCCATAGATGGTGTAAAGAGAAATACAAAAATCTTTATGTGATTTTAAAAAAAAATTATCAAAAATAAAATCTTTTTCACTTTTTCCAAAAAAAATAGAAAATCTTTTTGTATCTTTCTAAAAAAAATCAAGGAAAAATAAAAATCTTTTTGGATTTTTTGAAAAATTTATCAAAATGGAAAAAGCTAAATACAATGGTAGTACATACTAGCAATAGGCATAAAGATATGAACATGAAAGTCTTCCTATGCTAGAAAATAAGTCTATACCTCAATCATTAGGTCCGGAGGAGTTTTTCAAAGGTGGTGACATCCTATGAAATTCATCCATCAAATAATGTGAAGTTTTGACTAAATACTCAAATTGCTCTCGAAAATGCTCAAAATCTCTCATGTGATGTGCGGTAGAATGTGGAGTAACATGTGTGGGACTGCGTGTGGGAAAATTGTAGTAGCATAATGAGGTAATACCTATTAGACACACTACCCAACTTAAAGTAAAATTCCCTAAGGTGTTCTATTTTCTTGCAGTGGGAATAAACATGAACGTGCCTAGGATCACCTCTCTCAAAATGTCTCGGACGCACTCTCCTATGGGGAAACGGACGCCTAGGTATGGATCTATAACAAACTTGGGAACCATCTCGGGTCCAACATGGGAAGTGGATGCACCGTCATAACCTATTCCTAGTCTTTAAAAATTACCCAAAGCGGGACCGAGGAGAATCTTTCCAACCTTTTTAGATGTGTCCTGTAAAGTGACCTTGAACTCCTGGGAACGTTCAAGATCTCTCTCGAGTTGGGATACACGGGCTTCAAGGTTCTCATGAGTCTCCAATGAAGATTGAAGATCTCTCGTAACATTAGTCACAGTGTTGGTCAATTCACTTTTTTCCTGTCCTAAGACGATCAACTGCTCACATAAAGAAACTATCACCTTCTCGAGTTTACTCTCTGACGCCTAATACACCCTCAAAACTTCTATATCTCTCTCCAAATCTATCAGCCTAAGAGACAACTCCTTATTCATCTTTTTCGTCTTCAAAGTTTCGGTGCACAAATCACTAAACGCCTTTTGAAGATCACCTTCACCCTCACTTTCAATCTCATCCTCACACTCACTATCTCCTTAATGGCTCGAAACATCATCGAGGCTCCCACGTTTACAAGTGTCCCCATCGTCACGGCACAAACTAGATGTGCTCATGTGACTAGCCATGAAGCAAAACACTTTTCATGTGGTGATTCATCCCCCGAATCATCCAACTCGATGTCACTATCGCTAAGAGTTGTTGTATTAGAAACTGTCTTTCCCTTTCTCTTTAGCATAGTGGGACACTCAAATGCCTTGTGCCCTTTTCCCTCGCACTCATAACATATTATATCTTCCTCTTTTTCACCGCTGTCCTTGACCTCATCTTACTTTTTGTTTTTCTCAAAATCTTTTTATTGGAAGAATTATCTTTCGAACTTTTGAGAAATTTTTTAAAACTTTTCACAAATAAGGCAAAGTCATTTAAATCAACCTCACCCTCAGAATCAGACTCAAAAACTCTCTCTTTTTCTTTTTCTTAACTTAAGTCTTTAAAGCTATCCCTCTATCCTTAGGCTTAATGGTTTTGGAAAACATGTCGATCTCATAAGTTTGAAGGTATCCTACGAGTTCTTCTAACCTAATAGTGTCTAAGAACCCTAAAGAGTTAAGTATGGTGACCTTAGGAATAAATCGGGATGGGAGTGACCTAAAAATATTTTTCAAAACTCTCGAATCCTCAATCTTCTCACCCAAATTTAAACTCTTGTTAACAATATTCGACAACCTATCATAAAACTCATCAAAACTCTCAGGGTCTAACATAGTGATAGTATCAAACTGGGTGGTTAAATTTTGCAATTACAATGCCTTAACAGCATTGGTACCCTCATGTGTTAAATGAAGGATATCTCATGCCTTTTTTGACGTGGTCCACATCATACATAATACATCAAAACTCGTTGGGGGTGATGGCTCCAAAAATATCACTAAGGCCTTGGGAGTTGTAGGTACTCCACTTAAACTCATCATCGGTCCAATCAGACACGGGTTTGGATTTATGACATTACCAACAGTGACAGTGGGAGGAGTCCACCCTCTTTCACATACTAACCACACTTTTTCAGCAATAGCTTTTAGACAAGATCTCATGCAGACTTTTCAATATGCATAATTTATTCCATTAAATACGGGCATCCGATTATATAAGTTATCCACGGAAAATTTAAGATTTTTCAAAATCAATATTCAAAAAAATCAGTATCTCAGAAAAATTTTGCGAAAAAAGGATTGCACAATAAATTTGTGCAACAAGCTCTGATAGTAATTTGAGATTGCACATTATTCTCCGATGGATTAAGCTTATTTAATTAGATATCAAACCTTAAATAAATTTTAATTTTTAATTAAACCCTAAACATGCATCTTGGTGACTCAAATCAAGCATGTAAAGAAATAAACAATTTCAGGAAAAATCTTCGCAAAACAAAACCTTTTATTTCACTACTAATGTAAATCGAAACTTACAAATACATAGAGAAATATAGCAATGAATTCCCGCAAGAACTCACAAAGACCGCAGCCTTCAATCAGCCATGATTCCCTCGAGAATCACAAGAACCTTTGTCATCCTCCTTCAGAAGTGAATACCTTCGAGTATCACAAGATCAGTAGTGAAGAAAGATCTCCACATGAATAACTTCGATAAAGAAGTTTTTAGGTTCCCAAGATTATTCACAAAATAATTTGGGATTATTTTTGTGAATCTCAAAAATATTTTAGCTCTAAAAAGGTGAAGACTATTTACAGATGAAAAGTCTTAAAGAAAAATCTTCACAAAATAGGTTTTTATAGGAAAATAAAAATTTGAGGCGGTGAAATGTTGTTAAAACGATATCAGGAGGTCGTTCGAACGAGATGGCTATCTCGTTAAAAGAGACCTTCGAACGACATATTAAATGACCTCTAAAAAACAATAATCTTCGTTCGATTCATATTAGATGCAGCCTATCAAACGAGGTATCAAGAGACTTAGCATTGTCGTTCGAAAGGATGTGACATGTCATTTGAACGAGCTAAAAGATATTTTAAAACTTCACCTACAGTAAACTCATAAAACGTTTTTAAGTTTGAAAACACGTCATTTTATAAAACAAATAGTTTATAAAAATTTCCCAATACTTAGTAAAAAATCTAAGTAACACAAAACTAAATCCATACTAAAATTATGTCTCGTCCTAGAACTATGTTGAAGATGATTGATATTCGAATCCGTCTTCTTGAGCGTGTGAACTTGAATGCCTTGACGAATGTAATGGGATGCGCCGTACTCAATGTAAACTAGACTCTATGGACAAGTCCTCTAAACTAGGAGCATGATGGAAAATTTTCCCTTATAATGTTTGATTGGTAGTTCACTCATCGACCAAGAAAGAAAAGAAGTGATTTCTCTACTCAAGGATAATCAAGATGTGTTTGCTTGTAAGCCTTATGATATGCTTGGGATCAATCTCAAAGTCATGTGTGAATTCATATGGACCCAATGTACCGGTCAATCACACAAAAGGCTCTCCGAATAGCTGTAGAAAAATCAAAGGTCATGGAGGAGGAGATAGGAAAACTTCTGGATATAAGGGCCATTTGAGAAGTTCAATTACCTAGATGAATATCGAACCAATGTTAGTAAAAATGTGATGGGAAGTGGAGAGTGTGCATAGACTTCACCAACCTCAACAAATCTAATCCCAAACATAGTTTATCGACCAATTGGTCGACGCCACTACTAGCCAGAAATGAATAAGTTTTCTAAATGCGTAATCAGGGTACCATCAATCCCTTTATTTGGTCCCGATCAAGATAAAACCTCGTATATTACCACTCTCAGTCTATACTGTTATAAATTCCTGCCATTTGGTGTCAAGAATAAAGGAGCTATGTATCAGTGGTTGGTCTTAAAAATGTTCATTGAACGACTAGGAGACATTATGGAGGTCTATATAGATGACATGATTATCAAAAGCAAGCATAAATCCGACCACCTGAAGTATTTGGAAAAGACTTTTGATATTCTGAGATACTATAGAATGAATCTCAAAAAATCCAAATGCTCCTTTGAAGTCCAATCTAAGAATTTCCTTGGGTACGTGGTCATCCAAAGGGGGATTGAGGCCAACTCCAACTAGATTGCGGCGATCAAAAATGTTCACCCACCAAAGATAGTTCGTGATATTCAATGGTTAACAGACATATTGAAAACTCTCAACCGTTTCATCTCCAAATTGTTCGATAAGTGACAAACATTTTTTCAACTGTTAAAAAGGGAGAAAGGCCTAACCTAGAAGTAGGAATGCTCGAAGGTAGTCAATAAAATCAAGTCCTAACTAATACAACCTCATTTTCTTTCAATCCACAATCTGGGGGACTAATTTTACCTTTATCTCGCAGTATTCGATCATGCAGTGATCTTGGGCTTGATGTGCGAGAAAAAGGGGCACCAGTATCCTATTAAATATAGCAGCAAGACACTCATTGATGCCGAGAAATTCTACCTTCAACTAGAGAAGTTATCCTAACCTGGTCATTGTTTCGCAAAAAATAAAGCATTACTTTGAAGTTCACTCAGTCATAGTTATCATCTATTTCCCGCTCAAGCAGCCCTCAAGAAAGTAGACCTATTTAGAAGGATATGCTAATGATTGGTGGAACTTGGGAGGTTCAATATCCACTGTCATTCAAGGACCATGATAAAAGGACAAGTTCTAGAAGACTTCATTAACGAGTACATAGGGGAAGAAAGTCCTAGCAGTAAGGACTTCACTGACCAGTCAACTAACCAAGAGTTTGACAAATTTAAAGGTAGACTCTTTATGTAGACGGAGCTTCTAATTCAAGAGGGGCAGGAGTGATAATTGAAATCATTTCTCCAAAGAATACTATGATCAAATAGGGGATTATGCTTGTCTCTTAAGCGTCTAACAAAATAATTCGATTATGAAGCCATCATTGTCGGATTGCGCAAAGCCTTATCTTTAGGCACGAGCGACGTCAACATCTATTGTGACTCAAGGACAGTATCCAACCAAGTTTCAGGAGATTATAATGCCAAAGATGAGAGAATGTAAACATATGTGCAGGTCACCCAAGAATTAATTACTAAGTTTGAAAGGGTCCATATTCAATAATTCCCTGGGAGAATAACAGTTGTTCTGATGCCTTTTCTGCTTTCGGTTAGGTAGTAGACTTCGATCTTAAAAAAGTCATCGAGGTGGAGTTCCTCACTCAAACCAATATTGCAAAACTAAAGGTCGTCGAACAAGTCCTCACCTTTCAAAATGATCCTATCTATATGGATCCGATCGTAGCTTATTTATAATACGACTTCCTACCTACTGACAATAAATAAGCCCATCATGTTAGGATAAAAGTTGTCAATTTATACCTATCACCTGAAGGAAAAGTCTATAGAAGATCTTTTAAGGGTCCGTACCTTCATTGTGTGCACCCAAATGATGTCGATCAAGTTTTATATAAGATTCACGATGGTATTTATGGAAGCCACACAGGGGGAAGACCTTTATCTTTTAGAGCGATCAAGAAAAGATATCGGTGCTCGTACATACATAAATATGCAATATCATACATCAAAAAATGTAAAAATATGTTAAACTTTTTCATCGATTTTTCACCAGTCGGTCAGTGATTTAAGTCGTTAACTAGCCCACGATTGTTCGCTCACTAGGGATTAGACATCATGGGCCCACTACATAAAGCACCAGGAAATTATAAGTATCTCATTGTTGCCACAGACTATTTCACAAAGTAGATTAAAGTGGAGCTATTGGAGAACATTAGAGATACTGATATGATCACATTCATCTTGAGGAGAATCTCGACTCATTTTGGCATGCCAGGAATAATTATCACAGAAAATGGAATGCAATTGAAAGTGGACCGTTCCAAAACTTTTGTGATAATCAAAGCATCAAGAACCACTTGAACTCAGTGGCTTACCCTAAAAATAGTGGGCAGGCTGAGGCTCTCAACAAGACAGTGCTTAACAGCATGAAGAAGAGATTGGAGAAGGAAAAAGATTCTTGGGTGGATGAACCTCCCCATATCCTTTTAGCATACCATACTACACCCAAAGTATTGATTGCGAAAATGCCATCCACTTTAGCCTATGAAATTGAAGCCACAATCCCTCTAGAAATAGACTTGCCAACCATGAAGACCACAGCTGCTAGCCAAGACTTGAATGGATAAACCATAAGGATTGAGATCGACCTTGAAAATAGAAGAAATGAATAAGACTTAATCAATTTAGATTCCTACCAGCAACAGTTGGCGAAGAAATATAACAAAAGACTTAACCCAACAAGGATTCAGGTTAGAGATTACGTCCTTAAAAAAGTGTTGGGCAGTGCTAAAAAGCCTTTATATGGAAAGATAGGGTCTAACTGGGAAGGACCATTTCAAATCATTATAGACGATCCCCAAGGAGCCTGGGATTTGGAAACAATAAGGGCAGGGAGATACTTAGGGCCTGAAATGTGACCAATCTTCAGAAATTTTATTTCTAGCAAGTTTATTTCTCACAAATTTCATCTTTATTGGATTTTTCCTAGAGTATATTAAGATCACTTAATTAATATTCCATCATTGTTCCAAATGGTAGACTAATTCTTTCTATTTGTGGATTATCATTGTCTGATCAAAGTTCGATCATCAGCATGAATGACTTAGTATGATTACACTTAATCAAAATCTCAAGGCTACATGTTTTCATCAAAAATGACACGAAAGCATTAAGAATTATCTAAGCAAGCAAAAGACCTAAGGGGGATCCGTAGGCACTAAGCGTCCCGACTATGGACGGCTATAAAATCATGAAAGGGAGGACATCCCTATAATCAGGTGCATTTTCGTCAGAATTTGGCCTAGGCCTAAGGTTTTATGATGATATAATAAAAAAGGTAAGACAAATAAAAAAAGCAAGCTCTGCTTAAAAATGGGAAAAGGCAAAATATGGATTTAGCTACAAATTTGATAGAGAATTAATTTTACAAAAAAATTACCAATAGAATTACAAAGTGAACATATACAGTCCTGACACAAAGAATTCATCTCTAACGAGTTATCATCTCGGCAACTGCGCTCCTCGTCTATAATTTGGGTTTGGCCTACACTCATCGTCACTATCATCTACCGATAAGTTATCTTTCACCACCTGAAGGGGAATTTTTTTTATAGGAATCCAATTTTCATCACTTCCAAATATAAGGTGACTGTAAGCAGGACACTCCAGTTGGTACCAGTACCAAAGATCGGAGTCTTTGGAGACTTTCATATCATCTAGGGTGTTCATATAACCATGATTATATAACACTTTCCTAGCTTCATCTAGCTTAAGGGCATATCCACCCATCTTTCATCATATCCAAAGGCCTAAACTGTGCGAAGTCCTTTTCTAAAATGATACTTTAACTTCATTATATTGCGACTAAGGCCCAAATTAATTGCACCATATCTCTTTGAGTTATCTTTGTCTTTATCGAGCTTCTCTCTTAGAGAATTATTTTCGTTTAGCAATAGCTCCACAATATTGTTGACATCCATAAATCCACTCTTCAAACTAGTGAACAAACGAGATTATTCGTCAAAAGCACTTGTCAATTTTTAAGAGCTCGCCAAACAGAGATATAAGCATTGTGCACTTAGATACCGACATCCCGACTAGGTTCCAAATCCAGGTCATCGGTCTCTGAAAAGGGTGGGACATCTGCAGTTCTATTTTCATGTACAAGAATTAAAAGAAAAAAACATTCAGGCATAAAAGAGATGATTCCAAACATCATAGATTTTTCATTAGATCAAAGAGTTGGGCAAGCCTTAACAAACGCTCAAATACATAAGAACACAAGGATTGGGGGAGCTAAGTTAATCCTAACTAGCTTTGACCCTCCCTCTTTTTCCTTCACCTACTCTTGGGGTTTTGTGTCTTTACCTTGATCGGCATCCGCCATCTCTTGATTGACCACGGCTTCTACTTGACCATTGCTTGAGGACTTGTCTCCTTCTTCCTCCCTTAATGGAGAGTTTGGATCATGCACCTCAAATAGCATAAATTCTTAAAGGACATTAGTCTTGACCAAGGCCATACCCATCTTTCTTAAAATTTAACTTTTAAATGAAAGCTAATTATTTCCTAGCCTGGGCGAAGGCCTCCATGTACCCATGATCAAAGACCTTATCGCTAGCTGCTGCCAAGATATGAGGATGATTGTTAGTAACCTTCTTCGGCATGTCATGATTCGTCCTCAAATTGTCAATATCCATCATTAACTTGTCAGGCTACAAGTCGATGGACTTATTCTCATTGCCATACTCTTTTTTGCAACGACCAAAGACTCTTGAGACTTATCTAGTTCCTTCATCAAATGATTAATAGTCTTGACCTATTTGGCACCCCTATCGAGCATGGCAACAAAGTTTGTCACAAACTGCAAAAGATAAAACCACAAGTCAATGAAGAGACCAACATAAGGAAATAATAAAATAAAAAATTATTAAACTTACCATAGATAACGCTTCCTCGACATTAGAAGAAAATTGATCAAAAGTCAACATGTCGACCTGTTCTCCATCCAGCGCCAGTATTGCCCCCCTCAGCATACTAGGGGCAAAAGATCGATTCTTGGCCACCGATATGGTTTGGGGACCCTTACCCACATTGGGGGCATCCACCTTCTTGGTGGGAACAACACTAGAAGAAGATAGAATGGTTTTATCCTTCTTTTTCTTCTCTTTTTCAGGAGAATCTACAAGAGTAACAAGCTCGGAGGGACCTCCGACCTCCCTTTTTTTGGTGAACTTTTCCTTTGAGGAGCTAGAGAGCTTGAAATCTTCCACGAGAGTAAAGTTTCTCTTTCTCTAATCCATGTCTTCCTCCTCGGTAGTAGGGATGTTATTCACGTTCACAAGATCAAAAAAGGATGAGGTGGAGGCTCTAGAGGACCCCTCACTTGTTGAATGGACTTTTATCTCGGGGATGGAATCCGCAGCCCTAGCTATGAAGTTGGACATATATTTGGTATACTCAAGAAAAAAGAATGCCGACACAGGATTATATGCACCTATAATCAAAGGCCTCCTTAGCTTCCAAACTTTGATAAGCTCCCCAGGGATGAAATGAGAATGATCCTTTTTCTTTGACCCATTTGAACAAAGTAAACAAGAAAAAAAATATTAGTATTTATTTAATCCAACCATCAAACAACAAAGGCATAATTTGAAGAAAAAGTATTGTCAACCTATTTTCCTCCCCGGCAAGACACAAAAAATCCTTTATATGGTTCACCACCTTCAAGAATAGGTGTATATTGCCAATTTCTAGCAATGATTTGTTGCCCCAACATCCCATGTTGGAATCAAGAATATTAACAATTAAAATCCTATCTGATTTTCTTGCCTTCGGATAAAAGACATTGTCATTCATTGTTTACCATGAATAGAAGCATCTAATGTATGAAATTCCTATTTGAGTGTCGTATAATTCATTTATATTATTGATACATTTCACGATCCTCTATGTGTTTGGAGAACACTGAGCATGAACCACATGGAAGAATTCACGAAAGTATAAGAAGAGTTATTTTGGAGGAAACATTATACCCCACCCCCAGCCACCGAGATCATATGAAGCCAATGGTCGCCTGCAATGTTGTAACAATCAACCAGAATATCGGCACACTCTATAATCGCCCAATTAGGAACAGAGTAATTACCCCTGAATTCCCCTAAAGTTTTGTCATTCGCAGTATAACCCATTTTCCTCAAATATCGAAGGAAAACAATGGAAATGAAGAAATTTAGAGGATCGTTGCAAAAAAAAATTACGATGCGAAAAAAGAGAAAAACTTACACGTAAAGAAAATTTACAGAAACATATCGTGCTTTGAATAGTTGAAGTGACGGAGAAAAATGGCGGTTGGAAACTTTTTATAGTTTGGTTCAAATTTTAAGGCATCTTATCATTTAAAACAGAAACCAGGGACATATTGGCAGAAGGGGTTCGGTTTTTAAGAAGGATTTTTACCAACGTGTCCCCAATTAACGTGAGAAATTACGAGAATGCCCTTCGAGGGCTCAACGGTCAAAATAGTTCTTACAAGAAGTTTTCCAAAAGTGGAAAGACACCATCTCAAACTATGACTAACCACATTGCCCAAGCAACTTACTTTTCAAGTTCTCCACCCCATCCAAGCTACAGAGTTGTATGGGAAATTATGGAGGAATTATTCGAACATCCTGAATAACTCAGGTCGGATAAACATCGGCCCGACATGAGCGCGTAAAGGATCGCAGCTCAGGATAACAACGAACAAGATTTCCACATGTGTGGATCTCATGGGAAAATGAGTACAATCAAACAGTGACTTTATCAATAAGTTCCATAGCCCTTCACGGTGCCATCTCTTCTTTCCTTATAAATGTAACCCTTACGCCACGAAAATAGGGCATGTAATTCTTGTAATAATAAGAGAATAAGAATAAGAAAAAAGAAACAACCTCTGGACGTAGACGATTGCTGAATCACGTAAATACTTGTGTCTTGTGACTGGTTTTATTTTGTTTGGTATCACTTGATTGGGATCATTTATTGTGGAATTTTTGCACCTACAGATAGCTAAAGCTAAACCTCTTTTATAGCATAGCTAAACCTTATAAAGTGAAACTTATTACTATAACGGCATAGGTTATGGAGCTTCAGAGCTTGACATTGCCAGCATGACGCCAAAACTAGCTACATCGGTGCTTTTGTCGAGGTCATATTAAGATTTCAAAGTTGCCTTTATTTTTAAATAGTAAAATTCCTGGATATATGATTTTAGGACACATTTTTGTGACATGGGACACGTGTCCTCTTGTCATTGGTGGACACCTTGAGTGGATGTGTTACAGTAAGGGTGTCCACTAATGACATAAGGACATATGTCCCATATCGCAGAATCGTGTCCAAAAATTATGTATCCTTAGCATTAATCTTTCGAAAAGGGTTGGAGATAATTAAATATTGTGTACGTAATTACAAAAAAAATATATTATTAGTTTGACAAAAATACCCTTATGGTCCATGTACGTGTCTAACTTCCATCCGAAATAGTTAACACCGTTAGGTTTTGAAGGCAATTTTGGCCATTTAATAAATTAGAGGATTAAGTCTCAAAAAAATAAAGTTGGGGTGGTTAAGTGAAAATAAATTCAAAGTGTAATTAATCATAATGAATTTCAAGGTGATTGCCCAAATGTAATTTCTACTCTTTCCAAAGATGAGTGAAAAACTTTAAGAATTTGTACAAATCTCATGCATGTTTTCCTGGCTCAACCCCTGTTAGATTCCAATTTGGGATAAAAAATTATGTTTAATGTTATTTATGTTATTTCTTAAAAAAAAATCTTGTTCATTTTTTAGAAAGATCAAAACATATATATATATAACTCGATAATACTTTAGTTTTAATAATTGCTACTGATATTGAGTTCGTTTACGAGAGATAAATACAAGTAAATTGTGAAACAGGACAAAAGCACATATTATCTAAAGGTGGGCATCCTTATCAAATATTCAAGACCTCCGCAATTGAAGTCTTTGAATTTGCGGCTTTTATTTAGTTAAACTAATATGTCTTTAATATTAGACAAACAAAATTAAAGCGACATAACATTCCAAACTAAGTGCTATAAGGAAATTTCATTGCGATATATTCTTCTTCAATCACTACACTTAAAAAGAGGGAAAGGAATGATTATAAATCTTGACTTCTCGATTGAGGTTTGATAATTTGAATAACTAGAATGGGAAGTACACATTCTTCACCCTCTATTCGACTTCCATCTTTTTCTAAAATTCAACAACCACTACTAGACAAAATGATGGATAACACTAATCATGACCTAGTTTAATCTTCATAACATTCGTGATACGAAATTGACACAATAAATGGTTTTTGTATTTAGATTTATTTCATCAAAATCGTATCGTGTCATGATCTCTTAAAAATTATGAATATTATCATGACCAGCATAATCAAGTCTACATTAAGTTCGAGTCAAAAGTTAGTTAGAAATTATTACGAGTTGTTAGTTAGTCGTTAGTTATAGTTTGTTAGATGAAGAATTAAAGGCTACTATTGGATTGTAACTGATTTGTAACAATTCATGCGTGTATATAAGAACTACCCCCATTGTAATAATTTATCCAAATTTTCATATTAAATACCATTATTTTCTTATAAACTGAAATTCTCTTAAATTCTTATATGTTGTTACTCAAGTTATGACATTTAGTATGAGAGTCCATTCGAACCTGGAGGCCACCTGAGAAAATGAAGGAGGGTATTCGGTGTAAATATTTTGAATAAACTATTAAGAATCATACCCAAAAAAATGGGATTGATTGGCAAGAATTTTTAGAAAAATTTCAACACTATATGAACAGCTTCATAAAAAGTTGTCAATAAGTTCAAGAGATATGGAAACATTTGGATACATTCCAAAAATGGGAAGATGAAGATATATGTTTAATGGACGAAATAGTTGAGTCAAAGAACTCATCAATCGTAGAACAATTATCTCATATGGAGATCCAAGAAGATGAGAGGGAAGAAGACGAAGATACCAGACCATATGTTGAGATGTGAATCAAAAAGATCGACCACGAAGAAATGTCAGCATTTCTCGACCAAGAACAAAGAAAAATGAAGTTCCCGATAACAAAATCAAATGGTATTTATGCTAAATTTCGAGGAAGACGGAGATATTAGAGCATAGATGGAGGTTCCGTCGAAGAATATTACCGAGATTATCTCACACGACAGAGCAACTTCACCAACCATGGGTAATCCTTCTTCTGAAATTAGTCAAATACTTATTGTTGACAAGGGATCTATGGAGTTTTTTACCCTATTCTAGAGTGAATCTTGCATTGAGATATCGCCGCTAGTCAACCGTGTAAATGCAAATGGGGATGAGGTTGTAAGCTTTAATGGATAATTAAATTACATAAGTGGGCGTAATTTGGAAATTTGAGAAATTCTTATAAATAGTAATTTTGGAGTTTTTGAGTGTAACTTAATTAGTGAATTTTAGTTAAGTGGCTCAGATGGAGATTTTGAGTGCATGGTTGGTTTCAGAATGGCCGAGATAGTCTGAATAGAGTATCCTAGGGTAGCATTTGGGTTCCGGGAGTTTTTGGACTAGTAGGGACTCGCAATTGAGTAAACGATTAATTTTTTGGTTTATAAGGGACAATCCCTTATTTATCTCTTATAAGGCACGAGAGAGTGAGAGAAAGGAAGGAAAAAAGAGAAAATAGAAAAGAAAGAAAGGAAGAAGAAAAAGGGGATTCTGGGCCAAACTCTGCGGGATTCGACTCGAGGTTTTCGAATTTTATCCACGAGGCAAGTGTTTACTTGATTTATTCATTTGTGTGTGTATCTCATATTACAGTTGGTAAACTAGATAAATTTTGGTTAGAACCCTTAAAATAAATTTGGGAAATTTGAGTTTAAGTTTACAAATTGATGTATTGTAAACTCTTAATGATTGCTAGTGTTAAACCCATGATAATGGAGTGTAAAAATGGTTAGAGATGGGAGAAATGATAAAGCTAGGGCTTTAATGATTTTAGGGTTTAAATCTAAGAGAAATTGTTTAATACCACAAATTAATTGATGTGTTGGTTATAAATCAGTGCTAGGATGATTATAGAGTTGTTGGTTGAGATTAGAAACCATAAAAATGGAGGTTGGGATGATATTTGGGATTTTTGGAGAAGATGAAATCGCCCAAACAGTGCCCTACGAATATGGTGAATCGATTCGCATAAGGGGACCTATAAGGCTGCCTTAGG
Organism: Sambucus nigra; assembly: GCA_949130495.1. Lineage (NCBI taxonomy): Eukaryota > Viridiplantae > Streptophyta > Magnoliopsida > Dipsacales > Adoxaceae > Sambucus > Sambucus nigra. Next base: position 622,610,520 of record OX422216.1, read on the forward strand.
CCGAATCGATTAGGATTGAGACCAAATCGATTCGCCTTTAAAGACCTGTTTACAGAACCTTTTTTTAATCGATTTGAATTTGGACCGAATCGATTCGCTGGTCCGAATCGATTCGCATTTGGGGGCGAATAGATTCACCTTGTTGAATTTGACAATCTTCCTTCTTTGAGTTTAGGGGGAGTTAAATTATAAATTTGGAGATTATTTTAGGGGATTCTAAATGTACCAATAGGATTCCTAGATAGTGGAATTCAGGGTGACCAAACCTTGGGTAAAGAAGATGTGACAACCCGCTGTCCCGAAATAGGGGGTGGCCAGACCGATACTCCAAAATAATGGAATCATGGATGGAATCATTCTCAGCATCACAACAAAATATGAAGTATACGGGATAACCACTCCTTATTTCAGAAAAAACGGGTTGCCAAAAATTTTGATTTTTAAAATTAAGAAAGGAAAACAACTTAACAACCCAACAAAAAGAAAGTGGAAATCCAGGTGAGATTATAATATAACCCACAAATATACAATAAGGGACCGAATATGCTGTCGTCCACAGACTCATACAACAATGTTAAACAAGTTCAGTAAACTACATAATACATTACATTAATCAATTACAAATGCTTGGGCCTCTCGCCCGAGTAAAGGACCCGATCTTAACTAGAATGCAAGGGTGACGACGTCTATTTCAAATGCCCCGTAATACCCGCAAAGCATCACGGCTCGCCAAAGACGTCGAGATCGGAATTAAAATCATGCATCCTTGTGGAGGAGTACCTGAGCGGATACAAGATGCAAGCACAACAAGAAATATGAACGGGTCATGGCCCGGTTCTATATGATTACCAGATGAATAAAGAGTATAACAGTTATGAATGATAAATCATGCTGAAAGAGAAATAAGAATCTACCTACACAATTTAAAACACAAGCTAAGCAGGAAAATAAAATGAATAACATTGATCTAAAATTTCATCATGCGCACCAATTATTTCATATATCTTTTCCTTAATAGGAAATATATATATAATCACAATCTTATGCTCTTTATGGCATTTTTATCTCATTTTTACATTTTGTAAAAATCCTTTCCTTATCAGGAAAATAATCATTTTCAAATGCTCTTTGTGGCATTTACATGTGCTATGTGCTCTTTATGGCACTTCCATTATACTCTTTGTGGCATATAACCCATCAAGTTCCACTTGATATTAGAATAGTCATATTTATATTTATATAACGATTTTAAGACCGCCCGTCTGGGTTTCCCCACTATACGCGCCCCTAAATGACCATCATCTTTCAGGGCCTATCATCAAGACAACCTGGGCACCTATAACGTAAGACGTGGGGAAGCGGCCATGTGCCTGCGGGATAGTCAAGACCACACCCGGAATCTCCTACCCATCGCAGAAAATATATAACAACAAATGCTCACATGGCCTATAGGACTATATCCACCCTGCGTTCATTAGCCAGGGGGCTTCACCTCAACGCGCGAACTTCCCTTATGATGTCATTTAGAGAGGTGTGTTTAATCCAATTTCTTTATCATTTTCAAGAAATCAAGTAAATTATCATTTACCATATTCAGGATTAAGTAAATTATCATTTACCATCCTCATTACCATTTTCATTACACTTCTATTTATACATGTATGTTTCATATTATTTGAAACCATATTTATTTACATTTTTGTAAATAATTCACCTTATTATCCGGAGCCATACGATAAATTATATCATTACTACAACCTCAAAGGAATGAATGAACTTTCAATTTATTCTCCCAACACACTTTTATGGTGTTATTATATACCATCAGGACTAATATAGCTCGAATGAGCTCCTAAAGTCTCCCAAACATAATACTATAACTCTTAGTTTTATAGTAATTGACTAGAAGAAAAGAATGCCCTAACATCAATAGCCATAACCCCGAAAAAGTCCCCACATAACCCATTACTAGTGTAGGGAAAGTAACTAACTCAATTAAAACTCTAGGACACTTAGTTTACTTCATTAAAGAAGGTTCCTAGGCCCTAGACTTAAAGAAAATGAATTGGAACTAAACTATTAAAATCACTCAAAAGTGCAGGGTTTTCGAAACGATTCGGCCTGGCCGAATAGATTCGGTCAGAAAAGCGAATCGATTCGGACCATCTGAATCGATTCGGTCAGGAAAACTTGACTTCTGCATAACTGCTGAATCGATTCGGTCCTTTCCAACCTGGGCACTGCCCCTCTAGCGAATCGATTCGGCCAGGCCGAATCGATTCGCCCCCTGCGAATTTACCAAGTTTGTTTTAAGGGTTATAAACCCTAGTTTTCCCAAACCTCAATTCTCTTCCATTTTAAACACAACCAACAACATTAGTCTACCCAAAGATTATCCTACATGGTTTATAACCATTAAAATCCACAATATCATCATCAAAACCATAATCTAGGTTTAAATACCAAAATTTCCACTTTTGATACCCAAATGTAAAATCATAAATATCACACAAATTATTCATCTTAAATCACATATTAGCAAGTAGAAAACTTGCCTTAGGGTTGATATCTCAGATTTATTTGGAGGAGATCCTCCATCTTCAATCTCTCTCTCAATTCTCCATTTTTCTATTCCTCTCTCTTTCTCTCTATGTTCAAGACATAAAATGAGGAAATGAAATAAGGGCAAGATTTAAAATCGTGTCTTAAGTCTAAAGTATCCAACTTAAGTGGTTAATATCACATTGATATAACTCCCAATACGCGCTTACATTAAAACTAGGTAAAAGTGCTCGAAACCCAAAAATGAAATATGGCACTTATTTTGACTATCTCGGACATTCCGGGACTAACTACACCCTCTAAACTAGTATCCGGCAATTTTATCATTTATTTCCAGTTCTAATTTCATTTAAACCATAATATCATTTTAAATACATGACACTATAAACATGCAACCTGATGATATTTACTTTCACATACAGTAAATATGCATCAATCTAGTATAAAATTAACTTCTAGCTCATTAAATTAATATTTACTCAAGTTCCAACATTTTATATAATTACCTTATGCGGTAAATTAATATAAAATTAGCCTCCTAAAAGCGAGGGTTGTTACAGAAGAGTGAACCTTGGATTAGTTGAGTGTACAATCTGAGGTATGGACTTAATGAATGTTTAGGACGAGAATCATTCGAGAGAAGTATTCAGCAAGTGCGGTTAGAATAAATATGGGTTGATTGCATTTGTGTAAATCCTAGGATGTGATTAGGATGGAATTTAGGATATGGTCTAAAGAGAATTGAGCGGTTATCCTATACGTCCATTGATGACTATTATTGTAGGTGAAGTGATACCTATAGAACTAAGATACGTCGTGCGTATGCTATTTAAATATTATGAATTGGTAGTTTAGGGATTATATATAAATCCTTAAAAGTGATTAAGATGCGAGTTATATTTTAAGATAATACTTATATGATTAGTATATAACGAATGGGAACATTCGGAGTTTTGGCCATCGCTATAAGAGTTTGGCAATTATAGCCATAATATATTGAGAAGTGATATCTATTATATATACGATGTTGTCACCGTATATATAATATGATACGAATAAATATATATGTGTATGATTAGTATATTTGTAATTAGAGGCTGGTTCCACAGGCTTCCCCGGGCATAGGGGCGAACGGCCAAGTCATGTATTTTCTCTAGTGCTATCCAGGGAGGTTGTGCGATGTGGGTGAATACCCTGGCTTGAGAAGCAGGGAGAGTATATCCCCGGGTTATATCGTCCCGAATATGAGTGCGATATTTCTATTTTACTTTCAGGAGGGAATATGATCGCCTCCACCGTTTAGTTTTCTACTATAACCATGAGTGAGTCTGGCTTAATACCGTGGTTGATTGAGTAAACCCGGATGTGGATAGGCACTTGAGTCTGCATCCTCGAGTTATAGATCAGTGGGATGGTTATTATACTTATGATTTCAATAGGTATAATTATACTTGTTGCATATAGTATATTGCTGATATATGAAAGTAGATATCCTATAACTTTGAATGGTGTAAAGTGTAAAATGAATAAGATGTTATTCTTCTTCTAGTAGTATTATATCCGGAGTAATACAAATGTGAATCATAGGTTCTAGTGAGAACTATATACATATAGTATTTTATAATATGTGTTATGTACTGAGGACCTAATAGATCTCGACATTCAACATTGTCATGAAGTAGTGTATTGGGGGGGTTTGTTGTTTGGATTTCGATTCGCGAGACACCCAACGCGATGTAGCGCAATGTTGGGAATAAGGATAAGTGTAGTCCTTAGTACTCGGGTTTATGAGGATTTTTAGAAGATGGGTGAAATAGATTAGTTAGTCTCAGTAGCTTAACTAGGTTGTTTAAAAATATATGCGATAGGTCTGCACTATTAGAAGAGGTGTAAGTGCGATACCAATTTAAATATGAGAGATTTCATATTTTAAAATATAGCATTTATATACTTGCTAAATATTTTCAAACTCGGGCTTTGACCTGTTTCTCTATTTTTCCCCTCACTTGTTATATATGTATGTATATAGGTGTCCAGACATAGGGACGCCTGGATGATGATTCCTTCGAATCAGACGTTTGCTATAGCAACTGTGGATGCAAGTAGATTTATTGTATATGCTTCTATCCTTGTTATTTAGAATGGAGGTACTGTAGAAACACTCGGGTCGATAACCCAATTGTATTCATTTATTCTTTCACCGTCTTTTAGTGCGGCATTCGATTTGGTAGTATATTGTTGTACCGAGAGCTCAGTTATTTTATTTCATTTCAGTTGTTGTATATAAACTGTGAATGTTTTATTTAGTTGGTTTGATTAAAAAGATTAGTTAAATAAAATTTTAACGCCAGCCTAATAAGTTATTAGTAATTAAATTTGGTTTCGACAGTGATGCTGAGAATGAACCATATGAGACTCTTATTTTAATTTGGTATAGGATTGATTACCCGATATTTTATTAGACGAGGTGTCACATATGGTATCAGAGCATCAGTTTCTAGTGTCCTTAGGAATCTGTGTGAACATACTACGCTTTCAGCATTGTTTTCTATTTGAGATAGAGCCTTACGATTAGGATTGTTGATTTCTATTGTGAGATTTCATTCTCCTTTTATTATGTAAGATTATAGTAAATATTTTGCGCGCTCTTCGAGATTCCTGTGCTGATCGATGAAGGGCGACCAGGAAAATCCGTGATGAGGGCAGCAGGAGGCGGGGCTTGGTAGGATCTATAAGTTAAATTCAAGGATGAGAACCGCAGCATGGGTCACCCCTTTTTATGGAATTTTCGTGGATTTCTATAACGACTATTAAAGTATAGTAGTTATAATTATCAAAGTACCGCTATAGTAGAGAGTGGTTTTAAACTTGAATTACCCAGTGAAGTAAATTGGGAAAAGTTTGAAAGGGTCTTTGATAAGGACCATATGTTGAAGTTAAGTCATGCGGAGGTGGTGTAGATTTATTCAGTGGAAGTATAGGGCTCAAAAGCTTTGGCTTAGATCGGGGTATAAGAATTCCCAGATGTGAAAATTTGAGGAAATTTTTTTTCACTCATTGGAGCAATGTCGAAATGGTGGTAACGGTAGTCACGATACTTGGGGGAGAAAAATGTTTTGCTCATCAAGGAATCTTACGGACGGTTTTAACCACAAGTTCCTTCGATTTATCAGGAATGAAAAGAGTGCAGCTTCTGAATTATTCACATGAGGATCGTTCAAAGGCCGACAGTGAATAAAGAGTTATATGGATAAGTGAACCTTGTACCGAAGTAAGGTAGGTACAACGAGGAGAGAGTCCTTCAATGGAATGATAGGCTCACTAGTAAGTGTTGCTAACACTTATGGAGAATTTTTGTTCATGGAACCCCATTGGTGGACATCCACCCGAGGAATTCATTGAAACAAGGCAGTTGAGCCCGATAGTATGTTTCCTTTTAGTCGGAGGAACTAAGGGAACTATGAAAATAATTGTCAGGATCGAGGCTATTAGTTTCCCAGATACTAATAATTTAGTATGGTCAGGGTGACCAGCGAGGGGGAAATCTGGTGAGGTGGAGTGTAGAACCACACGGTCAGTCCTTGCTCGGTAGGAGTTAAAGGACAAGAGTAGAGTGCTTAGATGGAGCATTAATTAAAGTAGTTTTTGGTTCATTTAGGACAAGTGTACTATATCCGGGAACAAATTAGAGCAGTCAGGGAGATTGGAAAAGTTATTGTTATGAGTTTCACCTCGGACGAAGGAGGTGTATTTTGTGTGGAAGTGTCGCGGTATTTTGTTAACCTAGATTCGTGTGTGTAATTCGAGCTTTGTGGCGATATCGGTAACATTATATAGTATGTCTATATGTTTTCCGCAATAGCGGGGTTCTATTTTTCTTCATTCGTTGTGAAAGAGGGTGTTGGTATTTTGAATTTATATCTGGTTTGTACTTCTTATTTTGTATGTGTTATACGAGTATAATATATTTTTAATTGATCAGAGCGATAGCAGGCTAATGATTGCAAGGCTATCGTATCCGTGATTCCAGGGTGGAAGTAGTTGTTTTACGATATCTCACCTGGATACGGGTTGAGCTCTCCTTTATTAGATGTTTAGATGGAACTTCGGTGAGTAGATGTCTCACTATCATGACTTTAGTGCATGGGGACCTTATAGATATGATCTAAGGTATGCAGGATTTAGTATTTTACATGTTTTACACTGACATACCTCCACGACCGACAAGTTAAGTAGTAGTGTATCGGAGGGGTTCCTTGTTTGGATTTCGCTTTGCGAGACGTCCCACGCATGAAACCAAACAAATGTCGGAAGTTGAGAGAGGTCTTTGACACTAGGGATATAGTTAGGATAGTACTCATTTTACGTGTGTAGGAAAACACACTGATCTTCAGACTACTAAGAGATAAAGACCAGTAGTGCAAGTGGCGTTGATATAGGAAGAATTGAATTTCGAGTTATTTGGGTTAGGAATACCCGGATGTTAGTACCAGGTCGAGGGAATGGGGCCCATTTTTAGAGAGAGTGTTACGTGTCAAACGTTTACAATAGTTTTGCAGATAGGCATGGGTTAAAAGGTGTATGGGCACCTTGGTAAGTTGGTTTTATATATCATATGAAATAGAAGGGGCGTAGTATATAAAGCTGAAGAATATGCTTTGGAGAAGTTATGGGTTGGATTTAACATCGTAGGAGGCACACGATAACCCAATTGTGTAGGTGTAATAAGACTTAGCACACCTAAGACAAACGAAAAGACTGACAGGAGTAGTCAAGCGCTAGTGTAGTTTCCTTTTGAGGGAAATTAGATGTTCGGAGGTAGACGAGTGGACGCCTAGAGTAGCGGATCTCCGTGGGATCAATACGTTAAAGTAGCGATTACAGGCTCATTTTCTTTATATGCGCTTATAGAGGCACAGGTGTGATGTGACGTTATTAGAATAAACCTTACGACCAAGGTAGTGTTGTAGCATATAGAGATTTAGTTAAGCTAATGCGTTAAAGTATAAGCCTTAAGATGAGCATATGGTATGGTACCATTTCGGTTAGCAACTTTTGATAGTGTGTACCAGAATGAAGTGTGACTAGCGATCCTAGGTTGGTAGTACCAATTTTATTCGAATTTCGGGGACGAAATTCCATTGTAAGGGGGGGAAGAATGTAATACCCCGTACTTTTATGGATAATTAAATTACATAAGTGGGCATTATTTGGAAATTTGAGGAATTATTATGAATAGTAATTTTGGAATTTATGAGTGTAATTTAATTAGTGAATTTTAGTTAAGTGACTCGGATGGAGATTTCGAGTCACGGTTGGTTTCGGAATGGCCGAGATAGTCAAAATAGAGTATCCGGGGGTATCGTTTGGGTTCCGGGGATTTTTGGACTAGTAGGGACTCGTAATGGAGTAAACGAGTCATTTTTGGGTTTATATGGGACAAGGACTTATTTCTCTCTTATAAGGCACGAGAGAGTGAGAGAAAGGAAGGAAAAGAGAGAAAAAAGGAAAGAAATAAAGGAAGAAGGAAAAGAGGAAGAAAAAGGGGATTTAGGGCCAAACTCCGCGGGATTCGACTCGAGGTCGTCGGATTTTATCCACGAGGCAAGTGTTTACTTGCTTTATTCATTTGTGTGTGTATCTCATATTATAGTTGGTAAACTAGATAAATTTTGGGTTAGAAACCTTAAAATAAATTTGGGAAATTTGAGTTTAAGTTTACAATTTGATGTATTGTAAACTCTTAATGATTTCTAGTGTTAAACCCTTGATAATGGAGTGTAGAAATGGTTAGAAATGGGAGAAATGATAAAACTAGGGATTTAATGGTTTTAGGGTTTAAATCTAAGATAAATAGTTTAATACCATAAATTAATTGATGTGTTAGTTATAAATCAGTGTTACTATGATTATAGAGTTATTGGTTGAGACTAGAAACCATAAAAATGGAGGTTGGGATGATATTTGGGATTTTTGGAGAAGATGAAATAGCCCAAATAATGCCCTCTGAATAGGGCGAATCGATTAGGGTCTAGACCGAATCGATTCGCATAAGGGTACCTGTAAGGCTATCTCAGGCCGAATCGATTCGGATTGAGGCCGAATCGATTCGCCTTTGAAGACCTATTTGCAAAACCTTTTTTGAATCGATTCAAATTTGGACCGAATCAATTCGCTATTCCAAATCGATTCGCATTTGGGGGCAAATCGATTCTTCCTTGTTGAATTTGACAGTTTTCCTTCTTTGAGTTTAGAGGGAGTTAAATTATAAATTTGGAGATTATTGTAGGTAATTCTAAATGTAACATTAGCACTCCTAGATAATGGAATTGAGAGTGAGTAAACCTTGGGTAAAGAAGAGTGAACCTTGGATTAGCTGAGTGTACAATCCGGCGTATGGACTTAATGAATGTTTAGGACGAGAAGCATTCGAGAGAAGTATTCAACAAGTACGTTTAGATATTTATGCGGTTAGAATAAATATGGGTCAATTGCAATTGAGTAAATCCTAGGATGTGATTAGGATGGAATTTAGGATATGGGCTACAGAGAATTGAGCGGTTATCCTATACGTCTATTGACGACTATTATTGTAGGTGATGCGATACCAATGGAACTAAGATACGTAGTGTGTGTGCTATTTAATTATTACGAATTGGTATATTCGGTATTATATATAAATCCTTAAAAATGATTAAGGTACGAGTTATATTTTAAGTAAGATAATACTTATATGATTAGTATTTTAAGTGGGTAAATACCCATACTATTACGAATGGGAACATTCGGGGTTTTGGCTATCACTATAAGAGTCTGGCAATTATAGCCATAATATATTGAGAAGTGATATAGATTATATATACAATGTTGTTACAGTATATATAATATGATATGAATGAATATATTTGTGTATGATTGGTATATTTGTAATTAGAGGCTGGTTCCACAGGCTTCCCAGGCATAGGGATGGACAGCCAGGTTATGTATTTTCTCTAGTGCTATCCAGGGAGGTTTCATGATGTGGGTGAATCCCCTAGCTTGAGGAGAAGGGAGAGTATATCCCCAGGTCATATCATCCCGCATATGAGTGCGATATTTCTATTCCACTTTCAGGAGGGAATATGACCGCCTCCACCGTTTAGTTTTCTACCATGACCACGAGTGAGTTTGCATCCTTGAGTTATAGCTCGGTGGGGTGATTATTATACTTATGGTTGTAATAGTTATAATTATACTTATTGCGTATAGTATATTACTGATATATGAAAGGAGATATCGTATAACTTTGAATGGTGTAAAGTGTAAAATGAATGAGACGTTATTCTTCTTCCGGTAGTATTATATCCGGAGTAATACAAATGGGAATCATAGGTTCTAGTGAGAACTATATATATGCAGTACTTTATAATATGTGTTATGTACTGAGGACCTAATGGATCTCGACGATCAATATTGTTATGAAGTAGTGTATCAGGGGGTTCCTTATTTGGATTTCGCTTTGCGAGACACCCCACGCACGAAACGTAGCGCAATGTTGGAAATGGGGAGAAGTGTAATCCTTAGTACTCGGGTTTATGAGGATTTTTAAAAGATGGGTGAAATAGATTAGTTAGGCTGGGTAGCTTAACTAGGTTGTTTAAAAAGGTATACGATAGGTGTGCACTATTATAAGAGGGGTGAGGTGTATCTAATGAGAGTGCGATACTGATTTAAATATGAGAAATCTCATATTTTAAAATATAGCATTTATACACTTGCTTAATATTTTCAAACTCGGGCTCTGGCCCGTTTCTCTATTTTTCACCTCTCTTGTTATATATGTATATATATAGGTGTCCAGACACAGGGACGCCTAGATGATGATTCCTTCAAGCTAGATGTTTGCTGCAGCAGCTGTTGATGCAAGCAGGTTTATTGTAGATGCTTTTATCCTTGTTATCTAGATAGAAGGTACTGTACAAACACTCGGGCCCATAACCCATTTGTATTCATTTATTCTTTTACTGCCTTTTAGTGCGACATTCGATTTGGTTTTATATTGTTGTATCGAGAGTTTGATTATTTTATTTCATTTCAGTTGTTGTATATTAACTGTGAATGTTTTATTTAGTTGGTTTGATTAAAAAGATTAGTTAAATAAAATTTTGACGCCAGCCTAATAAGTTATTAGTAATTAAATTGGTTTTCGACAGTGATACTGAGAATGAACTGTGACACCCCGCCTAATAAAATACCGGGTGATCAGTCCTATACCAAATTAAAACAGGAATCCCAGTTGGATCATCCTTAGGATCACTGTCGAAAACTTTTTCAAACTTACTAACCACCTAGTATTCCAAAAACTGGTGCCAATTTTAACTTTTTAATAAAACCAAAACAGTACATGTGGAATATATAAACCATTCACACAACTGAATGAAAAAGAACTGAATCATAAATACACAACATGCCGAATAAATCACCGGCCACCAAAGAAATAATCCAAATACAATTATCCAACATCTGAAAACTGTATCGAGAAGTCTGGGCGACAAGCCCTAAATAAAACTGAAACTGATACAAGATTCCTACTCTAGGAATGAATGAATGATGCGTCTAATCCAAACTCCTGCTAGCATCCACATATGCCGCAGCTCCGTGTCCCTGGAATAGAATATCAATCCTGGCGTCCCTGTGGCTGGACACCTAAAAGGTTTTGAAAATAGTTTTATAGCAAGGGTTAGAACCCAAAACATTTTGAAAATATTTAGCAAGTGAATTAACTGCAGTAATTTAAAATGCATGAATGCGCTTCATATTTAAGTTAGTGTCGCACTCCCTTGTGGACATTCTCACCCCTCCACTATTGTGCACACCTACCGGTTACCTTAACCCCTCCTAGTTGTGCTACCCCGTCCAACTAGTCTTGGTATAACCTTCCCTTGCCATACAACTCTAACCCGAGTATAATGATTCTTGAATTTTAAGTTATTTCACCATTAACTTAATTAATTCCTCTTAAATAATAACATATAACCGTGTCACAAGTTATATAAAGTACATACGTCAAACACTGTATTATTTCCACCAATAATTAACTTAATTAACTTCTCATTAATTAACAACATATAACTGTAACCCGAGTTATATAAGGTAAATACATCACGCACTGTATTATCACCTACATATAATATTTACTACTATATTATACGTACCTTTACTAACATCCACACATATATCATACGCGTATCCATCCTTCCGAGTATACCCTCATTGGATGATTCCCTCTAAAAGGCTATCTCACTAGGTGTGCTCGCAAAACCTAGTTTCCCCAAGTTAGAATCGCTCACCAACTTGGACTAAAATATAACGAAGTGGAGGCGGTCATATTCCTTCCCTGAAAGTGAGATAAATCTCTCACCCATATATACCGGACGCTATGACCTGGGGATATACTCGCCCTACTCCTCAAGCTAGGGGATTCACCCACATCGCGCAACCTCCCTTGATAGCATTAGAGTATTTAAATTGAATAAATATCTAGTCACTGATATTTACTATCACACACAATATATACACACATATATATATATACTATCACTACCCGTATATATATATTATGAACCCCTAGTTTTTACCGTGTACTCAAACTCCCGCACACTGCCTGTAATTTAATGTCACACACAATACATACAAGTATATATATATACTACCACTACACCGTATATATATATATATTAATAACCCCGGCTTTACCGTGTACTCAAAATCCCATACACTGCCTGTAAGTTTCTGAGTCTGTGGCCCGACTCAAATGTAATTAATTTTCTCACTTAATAACTTATCCTCTTCCCGAGTCTATGGTCCGACTCTAATATAATTAATTCACACCTTAATTAATATAATACTTTCCCCTAGTCTATGGTCCAACTCTCCTTAAATTAATTAACACACATTTTAATTTAATACCTCCCCGAGTCTATCGCCAGACTCTAATCAAATTAGTTAACAAATTAATTAATCAACCCAAATTCCGAGTCTGTGGTCCGACTCTAATATAATTAATTATCACATTAATTAATAAGTACCCTTCACGAGTCTACAATCCGATCCTGATTAAACTAATTATCCCACCCATTAATTTAATCATACCCGAGTCTACAAACCGACTTTAATTAAATTAACTATCGCATTTATTAATTTAATAACTTGGTGTCACTCAACCATTGTCCCCGGACTCACTTACATAGCCCGGAACTTAATATTTGTCGAGTCTTTGTTCCTATCACAAGGGAACACACAATATGCATTCACAACCCAAGTAATCCTATAAAACAGTAGGTATTTACACAACCCAATTCTTCATACTTGTATGTAATATATTTCTCTCTAATATTCACCGTACTTGTTTGCTTTACGAATTTATCTCACTTTCGTATTAATTCAAGTATTCACACAACTCTAAGGGTCCTAGTTACCCCTTGTTATATCAATTCAGTAGTTACCCTTGTTAACCCACTGACCTAACGAATTTAAGCTCGCTCATGCTTTTTTCGTAATTATATTCTTATCATCTCGAATTAGAGTACGTCACAATCAAGCCTATGAATCTCCACTTTAACTCTCTCACAAAATTAAAGTCCAACACTCAATCATAGACCTACTTCCATATCATTATTCCATCAATATTTTTCATCAAGGTCCCAAACACGTCCCCGATAAAATTTTAGACATTTGAGGCTTAAAAAGAAAAATCTCAAATTTTCTGACAGATTAAACACCCTCTAGTAAAATTTCGATTTCTCCCTCTACATAACTCCGATTGACCTGATTCCAAGTTCATTGGATAGCTAAGAGAAATACCTTTCCAGTAATGTATGGCTCACACTCTAATTCGAAGTAAAATTCAAATCGCACACGTTTAAAGTCACGTTAAAAGTCTGGCAGATTACTATGTTGACAGATCAAACACCCTCTAGTAAAAGGTCGATTAATCCCTCTACAGAACTCCTATTGATATGATTCCAAGTTCATTGGATAGCTAAGAGAAATACCTTTCCAGGAATGTATGGTTCACACTCTAATTCGAAGTACAACTCAAATGGCATACGTTTAAAGTTGTATAAAAAATTCTGGCAGATTGACCTCTTGTGTTCATCAAATAAACCCTAAGTCATTCAAGATTCATGTTCTTCATCCAAGAACTCATAAAGATTCCATTAACAAAACCCCATTTTGTACCCATTTATCCCCAAAATGAATTTTAGTTACACATCACTAAAATATGAATTGGATATCACAATTTAGGAGTAAAAACAGTTAACCACTTGCCTGAAAGTGTTCGTAGTGTCTGATTCCGTTGGCGGAGTCCCTCAATTTGGCTCCAAAAGCTCCCAATTTGTTCTTGATTTGCTTTCCCCCAAATCCCCTCTCAAACCCTAGGTTTGGAGTTGTGTTGGCTGATGATTTCCTAATCTCCCATTAGGTTAAAAACCCTTAATCCCGTTTTTCACCTGATGGGCTTAATTAAAGTGGGCCAACTCACCCCGTGTGGGCCCGGCTATGCCCAAAAATACCCCGAGACCCAATTACTACCCCCGGGTACTCTTTTCTGACTATCTCGACCCATCCGGACTCAACCGCGCACTCAGAATTGGCATCCGAATTAATTTATAAAAAAATCCTTATCTCACACCCCATTAAGTCTATACCGACTCCCGGCTGGAATAAGTGCATACCCCGTCATTAATACCCGAAATGACGTAATTAAATTATTACTATTCACTTAGTAAATAAATTTCCCTAAACATTAACCATTTACTCCTCGGTTAATATTTAAATATATATATTGTCATAATTAATTCAATTAAAATTACAACACACGAGTAATTTAAAATCCCGAATTAATTAAATATTAAATGCACAAAAGTACGGGGTGTTACATGAACCATTTGAGACTCCTGTTTTAATTTAGTATAGGATTGATCACCCAGTATTTTATTAGGCGGGGTGTCACAGAGGATAAGAGGAAAGATAACATAATTTAAGTGGTTTGGATATATCATCCTACTCCACTGTGCAGATGAGTATGATTTTTCATTAAAAATGAGTTTCTAATGGCCCAAAATACACAATTCTCAAGCTTTCTCTCTCTAATGTGAATGAGATAGAGTTTAGATAGGGTTTTCTATTTTTGGATCCCTTCTTTTGGGGAAGATGATGGGTTTATATAGTGTTGGGGGTGTGTAATGAACCCCCAATTGGGTATAGAACATGTGCATGAAGAAGCCTCCAGTAGGGTGTGGACACATGTCCCTAGCAAAAGTATGTAATGATGATGCAATATTCTCCCACGTGAGGGAGAGATCTTTTTATAATGATTTATCCACGTAGGTCAATGAGCTATACACAATGTGCATACTGCCACGCGTGCCCAATCTCACACATAATGTCAGGTGTCAACTACCAGTCGGGCTGGTTAAATCCGAGGCCGAGATGTTGAGTCAGTCTTTTGATGTAATGGCAGTTGGTGTCGAGATGAATCTACAAAGGAGCCTCGCCCTCCTAGTCTTGGACGAGGTTGAGCATACATAAAAATTATTTTCACAGATGTTGCCATTGTACGTTGAGGCCGAGGACAAGTTCTCGCATGCTGGGTCCCCAAGTTGAGTCATAATATACCCTATATGATGGTTTTTAGGAGGTTGGCTTTGGCCGAGTTAAATTTAGCTAGGGATGAGGTTATACTTAGGTATATCAATCACCCCTAGCCCTTAGTCTTCAATGTGAATGGAAGGCTGAGGGGTATAGTCGGCTAACCCCATATGTGTTTCAATAGTCGTTGGAGGCTGCTCAAATCGTGAAATGATTTTGTCGAGTGTCTAACGGTCATTACAATGTCTCTATAAGGGTGATTTGAACTTGCCACTTGTCATTTGATATAGGGGTTGGAGTTTTGTCCAAGGATGGTGGTTGCAGGCCCGTTTAGTGAGTTGTGACCTAATAATGACTTATTTGGACGATGTGTGCCTATTAGAACTTTTTAAAAACTCATATTTCTGTTTTAGCTTCATTTTCTCACGTGCACTCTCTCTTTCTCTCTCTACAGCAAACTCTTTCCTCCAACCAAGGTTTTTCGGCAAGTTTTAGGGTTCTTTCTTAGTGTTTTGGGCGTCCTCTTCTTTCAAGTAACCCCATCCATCCATTTTCTACAAGTTTTCTTCATTTTCCAGTTAGTTTAAAATTGTAAGTTTTTCAGTTGGTTTTTTTATTTTTCGACAACCTTGGTCGGTGGTTCTAGGATTGTTTAGGGGGTTATAGTGGTGGTTTGGGGCTATGATAGTCGTTTTAGGCTTTCCCCCACCTTTTCATATCTTCCTCTCCAACTGTGTATATCACCGGAGTTACTCCGATCATCTTCCTTTAAGCCACTGCTCTTGAGTTATTCTTGAAAAAAACTGTTCAACCTTTGATTTGATCTTTTAGTCAAATCAAGTCAAACTTCTTGAATGTTAAAAACATTATATGAACTAGTGAGAGTGTTCTTGCAATCAATGAATAAAATTGTTTAATTAAATTCTAATTGTATGCCCAAATTTTAATTAAAACCCTAAAACATGCAACTAATTGTGATTGACAAAATATAAATAATATAGCATGCACACCAAAATAATCACAAACTAGTATCGAGGAAAAATCCCCAGCAGTGGCAAAACCTTTTATTTCTGTCTAAACTGTAATATACAACTTACAATACATAGCGAAAATACAACATTTTTGTGATGACAAAATAGCCTCAAGTGTCGATTCGCGGTCTTCAGCAAGAGATCCAAGATAGTCAGCAATGGAGAGACAATCTTCTTCTCCATAAGGGTTACTCCAAATGAGTAAGATGAATAATCAAGTCACCAATGATTCATATAAATGATTTAATAATTTTTTTTTGTGAATCAAAAAGGGTTTAAAGGATAAAAATTGAAGTCTTTTGAAGCATCAGATATGCAAAAACAGAGTTTTGAAAGACTTGGAAAACCTAACTTCGTAGCAGGTATAAATAGGCTGAATAAAAAGATGAGGTTGTGGAAGTCGTTTGAAGTCGTCCGAACGACATCTGCATATCATTCGAAGATATTTGATGTCTTTACTAACGACCATACTAATGACCCAACAAATCTAAAACAGTACGGGTTCGTTTGATGTAGGCTTCAAATGACCCTTTCAAGCGACCCTTCAAACGACATGTGCTATCGTTAGAAGCAATCATTCGAATGACTTATCAATGTCATTTGAACTACATTGCTATGTTGTTTGAACGACATAAGCGAAAAACATTTTCTTAAAAAGTCTCGCTTACAGGTTTTAAAAAATAATATTTGACTTAGAAAAATGCCTCAATTTTGATAAAAAATACATTTTATTAAAATATCCCAAATAATTACATGAACATTAATAACTCCAATTAATCATTATAACTTTTAGCGTAGTGGAGTTAGTGGGCCGATTGAAGATGCGCGTAGACATTGATGGGTGCATGTTGATGATGCGTGTAGCTCAAGATTCGGATAATGGACGTCAAGGTAGGATGAGTGAAGACGTGCCGAGATGTAATGATATATGACATACTACCGGTGATCTAGGACAAAGTGGAAATTCCTAGATTCTATACGAACATCTATAAATCATGTCCTTACAACTAGCATCCCAGTATCCAACCTTTAGAGGAAGATTCTTTAGGTATATACGTAGAATTGAGACTCAGGCCAAGGCAAAAATGAGAGCCTGTGCTGACAAAACACTTCATATGTTCCCAGTTTCTTTAGATATGGTACCTCCTCCCATGATTCAGACATCTGAGGACGAAGTCTCTAAGGACGAGTTATCTTCTATTCATCCTCATCTTCTGAGGGATATAGTCCCTCGCCCACCAATTCCTTTGATGAGGCTATCAGATTTCCCTCGTCTCGTGCTGCTGAGCCTGACGCAGCCAAGAGTTCACACAGTCACCAACCGTCCACATCCCAATCTTCTGAGAGCATTAGCGTAATTGTGGTCGACCCCTCCATGGTTATTCCTATGACGGACATGATCGAGGGAGAGTTTTATGAAAAATTTCCCAGTGAGCCCCGACCGTTGAGGCTCAGGCCGGGGATGATGATTCCGACACTGAGGATCCACTTTATTATTTACATGACCAAAATTTTCCTTCTTCGGTCACCGAGGCCGATGTTCTAGTTTGGAGGCATGCCTATGGTGTAAAATCTAACGTGATAACGAAAGTCCCGAATGAGCGTTATGAGGACGAGCCGAGATTTTTTCGTTACTGGACGAATCCTTCAATGTCTCCAAAGTTAGACCTCGGCCTTAGCGTAGCCGATTCAGAGAGGTCTAAGTTTTTAAGGAGTCAGGGGAAATAGGGGAATTTATCGGAGTTAGAAGACGTGATAACCCCTCAGAACCCTTAGAAGTCTGGTTTGGAGTTGCCCCCTTAGACGAGTTGTGTGAGTTTTTAGTACTTTGATATCTTTTTAACTCTTTTCTCATCTTCAATTGTTTTACTAACCAATGCCTTTTTCTTATTTTTAGACCATCCTCCCAACACATCTGACAGTGCCTGGAATATGACGGATCCAAGTTTACAATACTCTTTTGGAAAGAGGGGGAGTAAGCATCCCCTTAAGATGATGACAGTTGGTGGGCCAAGCAGAGCTGAGGCAAGTCATAATAGGAAAGAGTCTGTTGATGGGGGGACACCCACCGCCAATGTGAGATGAGGCCGAGGGTCAACCCTATTGAATATGTGCCCACCTCCTCTTTATCGGACCCATTAGAGGTCATTTGTGCACCTAATCTCTCCCAACTTAGGGCAATCCATAACTCGCTTATCCTTTCGCTGTCGAGGTCTAAGGCAGCTATGCTTTTTCATACCTTCATAGGCTGACTACAAATTAGGGAAGACGGAAGCCCCCAAAGTTTATGACTTTAGACTTCACTGTTTGGCTCAGGTATCTTCCTCGTCTTTGATCTTATCATCGTCTCATTCTAAGTTTTTTCCTTATTTTATTCTGACATATGTATGCTTTCGGCAGTCTATGTGTGCCTTCACATTAGCCACCAAATGGATAACTGAAAAATATCCCCAAATATAGGAGGTCGAGAGATCCTTTAAGGCCGAGGAAGAGTTTAAGGGGAAGGTAAAGTCCCAGAAGAAGGCCATTGATAGTTTGAAAAAGGAGCACATTGATGCTCTGAAGACTCTGACCAAATAGAAGGACGACGCCATCACCGCCCAAATGATCAAGCATACCACCGACTTGGCTGCAACTATTAAAAAGGCCAAGGACGAGGCCATTGAAGCCTATAAATCCTCTGACGAGTTTGGTGACTTCGGTTTCCAATACTTCGAAAGGGGAATTAGGACAGTTTGTCGATGCTTGATTCCTAAACACCCTGAGATCATCTCGTCCATTAGGCTAGATCTTGAAGATCCTGACCTAGGGGATACTCTCTTCCAAGTAGCTCTACCCAAATTTGAAAAAGCTTCCAAGGTCGAGTCACCAGCTGTTGAAGAGACTGAAGCTAGAGAGACCAAAGTTGGGGATGCCACTGCGAAGAATGTGCCGATCGAGACAGGTGCTCTGAAGTCGATCGATGTCAATGAGTCGACTGTGTAGGGTGGCCTCATGTGGCCCATACCCTTTCTTTTTTTATTCTTTTTGGACATTTCCTTATTCATAACCTTGTGTGTCTTAAATGAACATATCTTGTTTGATGGAAGTGTTGCCTCATTGTTATGCTTTCGTTTCTTTTCGCTCTAAATATATGTGATATTAAATTAACATATCTTGTTAAATGGAAATGTCGTCTGGAAAAGATAACTAAAATAATGATTTTTAACTTAGAGTCTACCAAATTAATGATGTTAATCTCAAAGTTTCTCTCATCCTTAGCCGAGAGATAAAATAACCAAATTAATAATTTTAAATTGGAGACCATCAAATTAATGATGTTAATCTCAAGTTTGCTCTCGTCCTGAGCTGAGCGATAAAATAACCAAATGAATGATTTTAAATTGGAGACCATCAAACTAATGATGTTAATATCAAATTTGATCTCGTCCTTAGTCGAGAGATAAAATAACTAAATTAATGATTTTAAATTGGAGACCACCAATTAATGATGTTAATCTCAAGTTTGCTCTCATCCTTAGCCGAGAGATAAGATAACTAACTTAATGATTTTTAACTAGATTTTGCCTTTTTAACCACCTTAGTGATTTATCACACTATTCCCCCATCTCGGTGTTATTGAGAAGCCATGGGTGTGACCGAGTCTCACATGGTTTCTAATATCACCGAGAGTGAGTTAATACTAAACCACCATATGAATGATTTTTTTTAGATTAGGAAAATTTGAACCATGCACTTGAATAATTCATACAAGAAAAATATTAGGGAACACTTGGACCTATTTTCATTCATCACTTTGATTTTTTCAAATACAAAGAGGATTACAACAAATGAACTGTATACATAAGACTACTGGTAATATTCTTTCAAATGGTCAGCATTCCATGGATCGGAGAATGGATCTCCCTCTAAATTCTTCAGACGATATGTCCCTGGGACGACCTCTTTGGTGACCCTGTAGGGGCCGTGCCAATTTGGGTGTAACTTTTTTGGCTTCCGCCAAAACTTCTTCAGAACTAAATCCCCCACAGATATTGGCCTATGTCTAACCCTTTTGTTATAAAACTTAGTCATCCTTTTTTGGTATGCTTCTTGCCTTACCTCAGCATCTTCCCTTCTCTCTTCAATCAGATATAGGTCCAGCCTCCTTTCTTCATTATTTATCGCTGGGTCGTAGGTCTGGACTCTGTGACTGGGCAAGCCGAGTTCGGTAGGTATCACAACTTCTGAGTTGTAGACCAGCATAAATGGGGTCTCCCCCCGTCGAAGTCCTCTCTGTCGTCCTATACGCATACAGGACAGCATGTGCTTCTTCTGTCCACAAGCCTTTGGCGTCTTCTATCTTCTTTTTTATCCCGTCCAAGATTTTTTTGTTTGTGATCTTTGTCTGTCCGTTTGCTTGAGGTCATTCTGGTGCTAAATAGATTTGTTTGATGTCAACCATCCATAATAAGCCTCTAGGGACTTATTTTTGAACTATTTTTCGTTGTCCGAGATTAGTGTATGAGGCAGGCCATATCTGCAAATGATATTTCTCCAAATAAATTTGATGGTCTTCGTCTCTGTAATGGAGACCGTGGACTCAGCCTCAACCCATTTTGAGAAGTAGTCAATCGCAACAATCAGAAATCTGTAGTTGTTGATAAGCACCCAAAAGTTTATATTTTATACCCCAAATAGACAACTTTTAATTGCTAATTCTCGACGAAATGGGTCTTATGCGCGTAATTGTTTATTGTGTAGGTTAAATACATCTTGCGGATTCAAATGCTTTTAATTAAGGTAGATGCACAGTTAAAAGGAGCTAAACACATCCCCGTACCTTAAACCTAGCCCAGACCCTTTATATCCTGTCCCAAAACCATCTCCCAAGTCCCGTGTGTGTTTAGTTTGTCCCCATTTATTTATTTTATTTTATTTTCAATTTCTTTTTATTTTTTATTTTTATTAGTTTTTAATTTGTCATTATTTTTAGTTTTGCTAGATTTTATATTTTTAGGACTTTAGGTTTTATTTTTACTTCTTTTGTAGTTTTTATTTTTATTTTATTTTTGTTCTTTTTTTTTCAAATACGCATCAATATCTGAGATAAATCTACTAAAAATAAAAATAACCCCAATATAGACTTGTATTTAATTTTTCTCCACCTGAATCGGCTTTGGGAGAGATATTCGTTAAAAATTCAAATACTCTCTATGACCGATCTTCTCCTTTTACTTTCAACACTCTTCCATTTTTCAACATGGTGGGTGGAAAATGGAATTGATATGGATGAGGATAAATGTATGATAAAATGGAATTTGGTTAGTGTATGGGTGAAGGTCTGGTGATCGGGACAAACTTCAAGATACGTGTTTCTTACAACTCGAAAGTAATGTCGTTCTCAGTGATCAACTCAAAATTTTTAATGAAGAATAATGAGATCATACAACGATTAAGTGCGGACCCAAACGAAGTTGAATCAACTTGTGATCGAAGATTGTATAAAATTTTCTAAAAGGTGAAAGGTACGAATCTCACAAGCTAAAGTCTCTACTAGTGACTCTTAAAGTTTTCTTGGGAATTGTAGTACTCTTCAACTCTAAAACGTAGTGACGTGATAGGTGCACAAATTTTTGTTGAATCTAGAAATTCATGGTTCAACATGCCTTGTTACGTATTACATAAGATATTTATAAAAGGATAAATCCTTTAGCTTGATTTTTAGACTTAAAAAGATGGATGATAGAAAATTCACATCAGTGAATGAGATGAAAGAAATTGCACGAAAATTTTAAAAATCAGGTTTAAAAATAAAAAAAAAATCAAAAGAGGTATGATTTTTATAAAATTCCCCGCCCCCAAACAAAAAGGAACATCGTCCTCGATGTTAAGTAAAATGATTTTTAAAATTGAGAGCATAAGGTAGGAATGAGATTACCAAAATCAATCGCTAATGAAGTGGACATATATATAGCCAAAATGAACCTGAATAAATGATAAAAGAAAGAAAAAAATGTGTACAAGTATATAGAGATGAAAAGCATAGGTTGATGTGAAACACCACCCCCAAACAGGATGAGACTTAAACAAGAACAGCGGAATGCCTTTCGGTAGCACTAAGTTTAATGTCTTCAGCCAGACCGAAGGAATCTTAAACTAAAGATAAGATCTATGAAAGCACAGGGCGACAGAAGAATCGGGTGATGAGAATCAACCCCAAACAAGACTGAAGCGTCAGTCTTACTGGATAAAGGCTAAAAATGGTTAATGCACTTGTATGGAAAAGTGCATCACACGATGCAAAGCATCGGTGGACCATGGGCGGGTGGGGGTTAGAGTAAAAGTGAGAAATTCATGGGTGATAAAGCATCGATCACGGGCCTTATTGAGCCGAAAGGTGAGGGAAACAAGGTCCCTATAAGAATGGTGCTCAAGTTTGATGGGGAGGCGTAAGGGTGTAGAAAGTGGAATGGGGTGGGGCTCATAGAAATTACATGATCGTTCTATAAATGGACGATGATACTGGTAGCGTCGTGACAGGCCAGGGAGCTGTCGATGAGAAAAATTGACACCACAAAAGAGTGGTGGGGATGGGGTAACAAGATCGGTGTCACGGAAGTGGAGAGTGGAACCACGAATACTCTCATGGAAGGTGGAGGATGGTTTTAGATGAGGATCTAAAAATGTAAATGGAAACATGAAATGTGTAAAATCAAGATCCAAACCAGGTGGTGGGGTGAAAGGAACAATGGGTGGGATAAATGGTGAAGGAAGATGATCCAACTCAAGCGTGGGAGACACACACTCCTCATGAGGCACGGAGTGATAGTCGAGGGCACTCTCAGGAGGAAGTGTGGTATCTAAAGATGGAGTGTTCAGCTTCTCCACAAGAATATAGTCGGTGAATGTGGTGGGTGGGTCAAACGAAGCACCAATATCAGAGATAGAGGAATCACTAGAAATAATGGGCTCAATATGAGCCAAGCATGGTGGAACAGGAACCATGTCCGGAGAGGTAGAAACCATCGCGAATTCAATCTCGAGATAATGATGAGCACTCGAAGTCGGAGCTAACCTAAGATGTAGTGGTTCCTCGGGAACACACACGATGGGCTCAATAGGTGTAGACTCGGGCATTTTTTTGGATGTAGCGGGAAAGGTAATGGGAACCTCAAGTGTGGATTCATTAGGATATGAAGGGATTTTGGGTCGATCGGATTTGGGCTGTTAGTTTGGGTTAACAGGTTTTTGGGTCGGTCGTATTTGGGTTATTGGTTCGGCCGGATATGGTCATGGGTTGGGGAGACTGGGTCAGAAATGGACGCAGGTTTCGCGCACCGGTTAAGGGGGCTGGTGGGGTGCCGAGTTAGGGGCTGGTGGGTACCGGGTTAGGGGCCTAATGGTTATGGAGGTCCGTCGGAGATGGGTGTCACCGGTTTTGGGTTTCTATGGTGGTGGTGAGTGATGAGAGAGATGGGTTTAGTGTTGGATGGTGGTTTAATGGTGGTGGTTTGATGTTTATGGTTGAATAAGGAAGGTTTAATTGAAATGGGTTTGTGTCTATGGAGGATAAGAGAGGAGAGAGATTGAGTGGGTTTAGTGAGTTTAAAGAAAAATGGATGGGGTTTATGTGTGTGAGGATACAAGGTAGATAGGATGAGGGTGAGGGAGTGTTTGTGTGTGGTTTAGTGTAGGATAGATTTTGCCAATATTTGGAGCTCGAAGCACTTGAGAGGATTTTCCCATTTTGTGATTCATTTGTATTCCGTTTATTTTTATTTTTTCGTATCATTTTTCATTTTTTTTAGAAGGCTTGTGTTAGGATTTTTAATCTTAGCTTGTATTGCGGTGCATAGAGACACCATTTATTTTTTATTTTAAATTTGTAATAAAAAGAAGACAAGCGTGATAGGGAAATCGTACAAGGTAGAAAGAGGGCGTCCAAGGCGAGAAAAAGAAGCCTCTCTACCTTGGGTCGGTAGGACTCCTGGGGCCGACTGAGATATGCATAATCACCCCCCGGTCGACTCAAACGATTATCACCCCATGGCGTAAAAATTGTGGGAGGTACCTTTATAAACCCTCGCGCCTCTCCTGTCACCGAGTCAATTTTTGTGTGTGATTACGTTCTCTTCCGTGATTTTATTCTTGCATTTATTTTCGAATGGTGTGATGAATTAAATTACTAAGACCTACACCCGGTCATTCACGAGAAGGGATTTCATCACCCGACTCACTCGCTTACCAATTGTGTGCTACCCTAGATATCATTAAATTTAAAATCAATGAACTAGGTAGCCCAATAGGAGAACATTTTTTAAAAAGGCGATCACTCAGATAATTTCCGTGATTTTTTATCTCCCGCGAACTTAATTAAAATTTGTCTACCCTTTCACTAATTTTGAAGATAAAAAAATTGGCTATGTGCTAGTTAGGATTTATCCTTGACTTGTGTATGTCCAATTCAATTCCTTAGGTAGTCATGTTTTAGTGAGTTCGTTCAAAATCAAGAGTCCACCTATTTTTTACGCTCTTTTCTTCCAAAAGCAGTTTTTCCTTTATTTTTATAAAAAAATCCAAAAATATATTATTTTTCAAAAAAAAAGCCAAAAACATATTTTCCATTATTTTTCAAAAATCACAAAAATATCTTCTTTCTTTTTCAAAATAAATAAAAAATAAATAAAATCTAGAATCCAAAAATATTTTTCATTTTTTCTTAAAAAGTCCAAAACTCCAAAAATATTTTTAATTTTCTCTCACAATTTTCAAATATATATATAGGGGCATATATCAAATAGTCCCTCGAACATTTTTTAATACATGTTTAGTCCAAACCTTTTTATTTTGCTCTAAAAAGTCCTTCACCATGCCGTTGGCGCGGACCTTTAAAAATAAGAGAATATTAGTTAAATGGGTGTTTGAGGTACTTTTTGGTATAAAATAAAAGGCTTGGACTAAATGTGTATTAAAAAATATTTGAGGGACTTTTTGGTATTTGATCCATATATATCCAAAAATATTTTTATTTTTCAACATATTTTAAAAAAACACAAAAATATTTTCTTTTCTTTTTTGAAATATTCAAAAAACACACAAAAAATTATTTTTAATAAAAATAAAATTAAAATAAGGCCTGTGATTGGTGTTTCTTCACCCTCACCTTTGCCAATTTTATCTAACAAGACTAACGCTTCAGTCTTGTTTAGGGGTGAGTATCATCACCCAATTTTTCTGCCATCCTGTGCTTTCTTAGTTCTTATCTTTAGGGTGAGAATAGGTTCGGTCTGGCTGAAGACATTAAACTTAGTGCTACCAGGAGGCAGCACGTGCTTTCTTGTATAAGTCTCATCCTGTTTGGGGGTGGTGTTTCACACCACCCAGTGCTTTACAATGTTTATAAACTTGTACAATTTTGTTATGTTATCATTTATTCGAGTTTTATTTTGGCTTCATCTGATGCACTTCATTAGCAGTTGATTCTGGTAATCTCGTTCCTACCTTATGCTTTCATTTTTAAAAATCATTTTACTTAACATAGAGGACAATGTTCCTTTTTGTTTGTGGGTGGGGAATTTTATCAAAATCGTACCTCTTTTGAAAAAATTTGATTTTTAAAACCTGATTTTTTTAAAAATTCGTGCAGTTTCTTTCATCTCACTCATTGATGTAAATTTTCTATCATCCATCCTTTAAGTATAGGAATCAAGCTAGAGGATTTATTTTTTCTAAATAGCTTATGTAATACATATCAAGGCATATTGCAGCATGAATTTCTTGACACAACAAAAATTTGCGCACTTATCACATAACTGGGGTTTAGAGTTGAAGAGTATTATAATTACCAAGAAAACCTTAAGGATCACTAGTAGAGACTTTAGCTTGTGAGATTCGTGCCTTTCACCTTTTAGAGAGTTTTACGCAATCTCCGAGTCACAAGTTGATTCAACTTCCTTTGGGTCCGCACTTAATCATTGTATGATCTCATTATTCTTCACTAAATTTTTGGCTTGATCACTGAGAACAACATCAGTTTCGAGTTGTAAGAAACACATGTCTTGAACTTGTCCCGATCACCATACTTTCAGCCATACACAAACCAAATTCCATTTTATCATACTTCCATACACCTTCTATTTTCCATATTATCACCATATACCATACCGCCCATTTTCATATCCACTTCCATTTTTCACCCACAGAGAAGAGTGTTGAAAGTAAAAGTAGAAGATCCGTCAAAGAGAGTGTTTGTATTTTTAGTGAATATCTCTCCCAAAGTCGATTCAGATGGAAGAAAATTAAATGCAAATCTATGTTGGGGTTATTTGTATTTTTAGCAAATTTATCTCATACATTGATAAGTATTTGGAAAAGAAGAAAAAGAGAAAGTTGCAGTCTAGAAATAAAGACATTAGTGCCTAAAGTGATATAAATTCTTCCCGCACATCCATCACTCATCATCCATCATCCATCCATTCTATACTACCTCACCTTATACCATCCTTCCCATCTCATTTTTCCCTTACCCATATTCATCCATATTTCCCCTAGGTGTTCGGAAAAATGAAAGTCAACATGGTGAATAACTCGACGTTCTCACTATAGTGATTAGCATTCTTTCATGAGATCATTTTTCTTTCTAAATGTTCGTTCTTTCTTATATGTGTGTGAGACGTTTGAACTTGATTACATTTACTCACCTCCTCACACACAAGAGCGATACACTTACCCGATTCTCGTGAGTTCGTTTGAGAGAGTTAGATCTGTGAGATTTTGAAGTTGAAGCGTTGATTCTGAATAGGCAATCTATGAATAACTCTTATGATACTCGACCCGTTTTGAGTTATTCACACTACACACATTGAGTTCTAGGAAGGATGTGCCTTGTGTATTCACATAGCTAATTTTTATAAACTTCTAGCTTGTATTTCTCAAAATATTTATCTTTTGATGGATTGTGCGATTATTCTAAGTCTAATAAGAGATTGACTGCCATTTTCAAATATATAATTTTGTGGGTGCATTCCCTGCAAACCCTTACGAGACACAACTCATCTTGTAGGGCAACGTATAGGTTTAAAGTCTTGTTGCACATGCTAAGTATAATCGCAAGTGCCCGCAAAAGTGGTACACTTTTGGCTTTTTATCTCTATTTCTCTCTATATTTTACTCGAGGACTAGTAATGTTCTGTTTGAGGGTGGTGTGATAAGCACCCAAAAGTGTATATTTTATACGTTGAATAGACAGTTTTTAATTGTTAATTCTCAACAAAATGGGTCTTATGCGCATAATTGTTTATTGTGTAGGTTAAATGCATCTTGCAGATTCAATTACTCTAAATCAAGGCAGATGCACAGTTAAAAGGAGCTAAACACATCCCCGTACCTTAAGCCTAACCCAGACCCTTTCTATCATGTCCCAAAACCATCTCCCAACTCCCGTATGTGTTTAGTTTCTCCCCTTTCATTTATTTTATTTTATTTTCAATTTCTTTTTATTTTTATTTTTATTTTTTACTTTTAATAGTTTTTAATTTTAGTCTTTATTTTTAGTTTTGCTAGATTTTATATTTTTAGCACTTTAGGTTTTATTTCTACTTCTTTTTTAGTTTTTATTTTTATTTTATTTTATTCATTAGGAATATAATTTTTAATAGATTTTATTTATTTTTTTATGTTTTATTTTTGTGTGTCGAGTATTTGGTTCTT
The DNA here is from genome assembly GCA_949130495.1 of Sambucus nigra. Lineage (NCBI taxonomy): Eukaryota > Viridiplantae > Streptophyta > Magnoliopsida > Dipsacales > Adoxaceae > Sambucus > Sambucus nigra. The sequence goes on from OX422216.1 coordinate 622,638,437, forward strand.
TACTTTCTTTTATTTTTATTTGCATTTAATTTTTAGTCAGTTTATTTTTATTTATTTTATCTTATTTGTTTTATTCTAGTTTTAGTTTTAGTTTTTCGAGTAGGATTTATATTTAGTTAATTTTATTTTTTAGTTTGTTAGTTTTATTTTGAGTTAGTTAGTTAGTTAGTTTTATTTTATTTTTTTAGGTATCCAAATTAAACACACACACCCCATCACCGAATCTACACACTCGCACACACCCAATTACTACACTCACATACACCAAATCTTTACCCCCTTGATGTGGATTGATACCTTTACTTACCTCTACACTTTAGTTTATTATATTTTGTAGGTATTTAAGGATTTTGATTAACGTGGCTTCAAATAACGACTACACACATAAGTCAAGTTATCAGTTGCCTTTGGCTCTAGGCAAATGTTCCACCAAGTCAATCCCCTAGACTGCAAATGGCCAAGGGGTTGTGATGGACGACATAGGTTAATCGGGTTGATGAGGGATACAGACGTATCTTTGGCATTTATCACACTTATTCACATAGTCGGACACGTTTTTAGCAAGGGTCGGCCACAAATAACCCAGAGTTACTATCCATTTTGCCAAAGATTGTCCCCCAATATGGCTAGAGAACGATCCCTCATGCATATCATTCAAAACATACACTATCTCTAAGGGGTGGACGCATCGTAATAAGGGTACTAGAAAACCCTTCTTATATAGGACATCTCCTATGATGGAGAATTTTTTTGCCATGTATCTCAATTTCTTTCTCTCGACCTTTGATTATGGAAGCTTCGTGTCTCTGATATATCTAATAAGAGGGTCCATCAAATAAGCTCTTAGATTCAAGTTCAAACAAAACTCAAGTTTGTCGTCGTCTTCCTCAATGCTTAGTCTTTGCAATATCTCAAGTGGAACGATTCTCCTAATTTTAATTCTTCTTGCAGATGCTAACCTCGACAATGCATCGGCTCGGCTGTTGTCAAGCAGAGGGAATATTTTTACTTACACTTATTTGAAGTACACCAAGTCCCTTTTCTCCCTGGCCAAGTATTTCTCCATCTCCTCATCCTTTGCTTCATAAATTCCCAAAATCTGGTTTACTACTAGTTAGGAGTAACTGTGAACTACTACGTGGACGACATTTAACACTTTGGCCTGGGATAAACCTGCAAGCAAAGCTTTTTACTCAAACTCGTTGTTGGAGGCTTTGAAACTAAACCTCAATGCATACTCAATGTCAATCCCATCTGGGATTGATAGTATGACCCCTGCCCCACTACCGCTTGCACACGATGAACCATTACTAAATAGACTCTAAACTAGACTGTCGGCCATAAAAGACCCTTCACCTATTGCACCATTTCTAAACAAAATATATTTTTCTATAAAGTCGACTTGCACATTATCGGCTATGGCCGAACCCACTGTTTCATTCTCCAGCAAAACTGCCATCTCATTTTCTTTGGTATCGGCCTCATCCCAAGTGAACTCAGCCATAAAGTCAGATAACGCTTTCCCTTTAATTATTGTTCTCGATTGGTATATGATTTCAAACTCACCGAGCTCAATTGACCAAGCCATCAACCTACCTGATTTCTTCGATTTGTGGATGACCTGCCTCAAAGGAGTATAGATAAGCACCACCATATTATGGGATTGAAAATAAGGTTTTATCTTTCTTAAAGAATATATTAAGTCGTACGCTAGCTATCTATCCTCGGATATTTCAGCTCGTCCCCCTAAAGAGCTTTACTCTTAAAATAGATCGACTTTTACACCCCTTCATTATCTTGGACGATGGTTATGCTAATTTTATACTCTGACACTGCTAAATACAAAATAGTTGTTCTCCTTGAATAGGCCGAGATAAAAGCAACAAAGAACCCAGATAAGCCTTGAGCTCTTGAAAGGTTCTTTCACACTCTTTATTCCACTCAAATTCTTTCCATAAAATTTTGAAGAAGGGGAGACATTTGTACAAACCTGTTGAGTGCATCGACCCTCCCTGTCAGCCTCTGCATATATTTGATGGTCTTTGGAGTCTTCATCTCAATCAGCGCTTTGATCTTTTCAAGATTTGATTATATACCCCTCTGGTTGATAATGAATCCGAGAAATTTATCTTCACCCACATCGAACACGTACTTGGTTAGGTTTAACTTCATTTGATAAAGATCCATCATATCAAAGGTCCTCTCAAGGTCGGCCACATGGTCGTCAGCCTTGAGGCTCTTAGTCATCAGATCATCCACGTGACCAACCGTTGATAGGTTGCCCCTGCATTCTTAAGGCCAAAACGTATGACCTTATAATAATAAGTTCCTTTATCAGTGATAAAGGAAGTCTTCTCTGAGTCTGACTCATCCATGAATATTTGATTGTATCCAGAGTATGCGTCCATGAAATTCATCAATTCAAATCTTGTTATAGCATTAACCATCTGATCTATATAATGCTGGAGGAAGTTGTCCTTAGGACAATCTTTATTTTGATCATTGAATTCGATACGAATACGCCATTTTCCATTAGCCTTAGGGACTATCACAACACTAAACAACCACTATGGATAGTGCACCTCTTTGATTAACTTTGATGACTTGAGGTTCTTCACCTCCTCTTGGATAATCCCATATTTTTTTCTTGCATAATCTATCCTCCTTTGCTTAATTGTCTTTATCTTCTCATCAATGTTCAATTTGTGGAAGATGACCTTTGGGTCTATTCCTGGCATATCTTTGTGGCTCCACATAAACACAATCTGCCTCTTCATCGGCAGCTCTATCAGTTTCTCCTTCACCTCCTTTTTCAGCAAAGAGCCAATTTGGGCGGTTAGCTCATCCACATTTAGGATGATGGATTCTATCTATTTCGCAGCTTTACCTTTCTTTAGCTTCTTCTCATCCTTTGGGTCGAGAGTATCAATTTTGTATAAGGTGGTGAGTTTTTTGTGAGCCTCCCTCTGCTCGGTCGAGCTGAAGTAACATTCTGGGCCTCGACTTGATCACCTTGGACTTATGATACGATGCAAATATTGTGTATTTCACTCATTAACCTACACATTATTAGCCCCCTCGGGTATCTTAATCCCTATTGTTATGCTCGTTAACTAGACAACCTCAAATTTGTATAGTTATATGTTTTGCAGGGGTTAATTGAGCTTTTATAGGTATTTAGATGCTAAGTATGAAGTTCGGACGCATTCCGATGAAGTTTTGTACAAATCCAAAAGTTCAAGGGAAATTTTGTCATTTCACAATTTGGTCACCTGGCCTAACATCTTCACGGAAGTTGTACCCCTCTGTTCGAGCTTCGCGCTGCCATGAACGGTTCGTGAATCCGATCCCTAACGAAGAAGTTACGAAACTTTTAGCGGAAGGGAATTTCAAAAAACCAAAGCAGGGGAGAATCTGACTTGATGGATCGATTGATCGACTGTTGGGGTTGATCGATCGACTCCTCTTTATTTTGGAAATCGAAGGAAGAAGTGGGTTGATTTCTGAACCATCGATCGATCGACCCTTGGGTTCGATCGATTGATCCCCTATTTTTTATAGCACTTTCTTCCTTTTCATTTCTTTCTTCTTTTCTTTTCCCCCAACTTACTATATAAGAGATATTGATATATTTTAGGTTAGGGTTTGGTTTTGAGAGCTCATCTTCATTTCTCTTTGGGGTAACATCCATTTGGGTTTGTAAGTTATACTATTCATCATCCTCTCCATTAATATAGTTATGTTCCTCCTTATTCTTGCCTAGATAATTAGTTTAATTTAGTTATTTATTGTTTTAATCTATTTATTTAGTTTAATTTAGTTTAATTCATGCTTAGCCCTTAGATAATTAGGGTCGGGGTTGTTTTTCGCCATTAACGGGCCTCGAGCTCTAAAAACTAGGTTTTATGTAAAATTGCGTTTAATTGAAACCGCGTGTATTAAAGTTGGATTGTTATGCTTTTAACTTTATTTGTCACATAACTTTAGTGTTTATAGCGACAATCCGAATGTAATCCACGTGTGATCATTTTTTATTAAATATTTATTCAAGCAAATTTGGGTTAAATTTCTTCTTGCGTGAAGTTTATGCTTAATTAAAATGCTCAATTAAATATTTTCGAGCTGGAATTCTAATTAGTAGTTGTTTCGATCTGTGTGGTAGGATCCCAATCCTCGCTTTACTTTTGTATAGCGTAACTTATTCCTTTCTTTTGTCAAAATAACAACCTATCACCTTTTACACTTTTATTCCTGAAGTAATTAAATAATTGAAATCTAAAATTCAATCACTCCCTGTGGATTTCTTACGATACCCAACTTACCGTTGTGTTTGCCTCGTAAGTGTAGTAGTAGCTTAGGTTTTTGCATGTAGAGAGGGATCCGAAATCAACGACAGTGTCCCTACACGAACGCTCGATTTCCCTCGCATCAAAATGGTGTCGTTGTTGGGGAGTGTTTTGTTTTAGATTGTAGTTGATTTAATATTTCGTAATATTTCTTTTATTCATATTTGTATTCTTTATTTTAACCTTTCTATGTTACTTGTGCTTGTCATTTTATTGAATTAGCTTATTTTGAAATGTCTCGCTATAACTCTTTAGACAACCTTAATCGTTATGTGAATAGTTTTCCAAGTTATACTCCCAAAACAATGACAGAATGCCTAAAAATTCTTGAAAATGAACGCCTCGAGCGTGAAGTTCAAGAAGTTGTAAGTAGTCCCTCATCACCTTTGGAATGTAATTTGGAAAGCGGGGATCCCGTTAGCTATGAGCAAACCTCACAACAAGATGTTATGTCTTCTTGTTCATTTGATTATGAGCTTATGATTGAGGAAATTAATGACCAATCGAAAAGTTTTTAATCTTGATTTTTGGCAAATGATGCCATGCTGATGAGATCATTTCTTCACAAAACCGGGTTGAGGTTGAAACTTGCGTTTCACCTCCACCCCTTATTGATGAGGAAATAATTGAGAGTGAGCCAAGCTTTAGCACTTTCGAATTTCAATCTCTTATTAATACTTCCGATTGTTTTGAGGTTGGCGGTCCTTCCTTTCCTTAATTCCCTACTATTCTAGAACCATTAAATTTATCACAAGAATCGGTTGAAAGTCTTGAGGACTTTGACCTGATTCTTGAACGAGTATGTTATTTTGAGATGTTTCATCTCATGGGATATTCATTTGAACTAGACCCACCTCCCCTTCCAATTTAAAAACCTTAGGGATCTGATTTCAATTTTTGCGAGATCAATGTGGTCTTGTCACCCTTAGCATCCAAATCCCCCATCGTCCCTCTCAAATTTTTAATCATGATGGTTCATTTCTTACGCCTTACACATGCCTTCCGTTGTTCAAACAGAATTCCTATTTTTCGGGAGGCATGATTTCTTTGGAGGGTCCACTGTTGATCTTTCAAAGTCAAATCCCTTTTTAGGTGGATCCTCAACTATTTAGACTTTTAGTGTATTGTTAGTGTGAAATCTAAATAGTAGGTTGTAAATAGTTAGATTTTTAATTTTCTTTCATTCTTTTTCTCGTTTCTTTTAATTTAGTCTAGTATAATTAGTTAACTTCTTGTTATTTGTTTTTGCTATGCTCGGTACTAACTTGTTTTGTTGATTCTTTGGACTCATGCCTATCGGGGATCGCTCTAATTTTGGGTAATATCATTTTTTCCTATCTTTGTGTTGTGTTCTTAATGCGCATTGAGGACAATGCAACATTTAAGTTAGGGGGTAAGGATATTGTATCCATACTTTGTTTTGTTCCATTGATTTCATCGCATTTTAGTTACTAAGCTTGCTTTTTGTTAAAAATTGAAAATTTTCAAAAATATTTTCTTTCTTTTTTCTCCATTGTTGGTCATTTTGCCTTTGTTTCCGATGATAAATTTCAATAATTGCCCGATCCTATAGACAACTCAACGATGCATGTTCTCGATTTTAGATATTATTATACTTTAGTCCTCATATCATTGATATTATGAATAACTTCATGAAATAAACTTTAATCCCATGAACACATGCGCTTTTCCTGTTTTATTGATTTGGTTTAAGATTTTTATAACTCGATAGTCCTTTGTTGCATTGTATATGCTTACACTAAGTGAGATTCGATACATACCGTTGTTCGTGAGTGTTATACACTATTCTTTCCTCTTTGAAAATGTTGAATTCATCGGTAATCTCACTATTATTTCATTTAATCGTTCATTAATTGAGTTTATTTCTTGAAATGTGTTACTTGAGCATGATTTTCAAAATTGTTTTGACTCGAGAATTTCGTAAATTTTATGAAATGATGATAGGCAATTTTTATTATATCACCCATATTAGCCTTGACCTCACCTTTAATCTTTCCCTAATCAACCCCTTTTAGCCTAAATATAGCCTTTCATTTCATAACCCCAAATCACATGACCAACTCCACATTGGAGTTTTAAACCATACTTATTACGTTACATACCTTTGTTTGGAATGATACTTGGGATTGAATGATGTTCTTGATTTGTGGTTGCAATTTAAGCATATGAAAAAGAGTGAGAAAAGCATAAAAAGAAAGTGTAGTGAAAAAGAAAAGAAAACATGAGAAAAAGCAAAAAGAAAAGAAAAGAAAAGAAAACATGAGAAAAAGAAGAAAAGAAAAGAAATGAAAATAGAAAGTTGTATATGTTGTGTATAGTTCAATAATCCTTGTTACTCTCCAATTCATATTTAATGCTTGATTATGGAACTTGTTTTCCATTTTCGTTATTGCCCGCATTCTTCCCATTATTCTAAGTTTTTATTCCGAACAACTTTGAATTCGTGCATATACCTTTCATTTCGTACCTTAACCCCAAACCTACATTACAACCCTTTAAAGTCCTATGTGATCCTAGGGTGCATTTAATTTAAAAGTCATAATAGTTTTGATAATCTGTGAAAATGCATTTCGCCTCCTTTAATGAGTGCTATCTTTCATTGAGATTACATATATTTCATTTTCTATATAGAGTTCATCATTTGTGATATGTGTGCGGCCTAATTTCCATTTACATTTACTCTTTATGCCCGCATGTTCCGTGTGTTACCTCCTTGTTTCGAGTGAATTCATCTGATGAGTGTAATGCCCGGTGAGGATTGATATATGCATGCTTTAATGCTTATCCGGTTTATTTAAGTTTTTGCCAAATCAAACTATGAATGTGCCCACCTACCTCCCACTTTAAGGCTTCAATTCCACGAGGTTCACTCTATGATGTTGATAATACGGACTTTTGTGTGAATTCTTTCGCTGTTCTAATAATGTGTATGAAATATTTTTCGTATTGTTGGTCTTGTCGCATGTTGTGTTAGGCATATTTTGAGGAAACCATATGATGTTTATGGGTTTCATCCCTGAAAATCCTCACGAGACGACACTCGTCCACTAGGGTAACCTAGGGGTTTATCGGCTTATTGCATATGCTAAATGCAATCGTTCGCTCGCGAAAGTGGGCTTATCCTTTTCTATCCCATTTTTGTTCATGTATCCTGCTTTTGGTTTACTTATAGTTACTGTTGTTTCCTATTTCATTGCTAGGGACTAGCAATGTGTAAGTTAGGGGTGTGATACGACACAAATATTGTGTATTTCACCCATTAACCTACGCGTTATTAGCCCCCTTGGGTATCTTAATCCTTATATTTATACTTAATAACCAGACAACCTCGGATTTGTATAGTTATATGTTGTGTAGGGATTAATTGAGATTTTATAGGTATTTGGATGCTAAGTATGAATTCAGACACATTCCGGTGAAGCTTCGTAAAAATCCACACGTTTAAGGGAAATTTTGTCATTTCACAATTTGGGAACCTGGCTCAACATCTTCACAAAATTTGTATCCCTCTGTGCGGGCTTCGCGTGGCCGCAAACGGTGCGCTAATTCGATCCCTAACGAAGAAGTTACGAGACTTTTAGGGGAAGGGAATTTCAAGAAACCAAAGCAGGGGAGAATCTGACCTGATGGATCGATCGATCGACTCCTCTTGATTTTGGAAATCGAAGGTTGCAGTGGGATAATTTCTGAACCAACGATCGATTGACCCTTGGGTTCGATCGATCGATCCCCTATTTTTTACCGCACTTTCTTCCTTTTCATTTCTTTCTTCTTTTCTTTTCCCCCAACTTACTATATAAGAGATATTTGTTGTAATAAATCAGAGACTTAGTTTTAAGAGATATTTTAGGTTAGGGTTTAGTTTTGAGAGATCGTCTTCATTTCTCTTTGGGGTGACATCCATTTGGGTTTGTAAGTTGTATTATTCATCATCCTCTACATTAATATAGTTATGTTCTTCCTTATTCTTGCCTAGATAATTAGTTTAATTTAGTTATTTATTATTTTAATCTAGTTATTTAGTTTAATTCATACTTAGCCCCTAGATAAATAGGGTTGGTGTTGTTTTCTGCCATTAACGGGCCTCGAGCTCCGAAAATTAGCTTTCGTGTAAAATTGCGTTTAATTGAAATCGCGTGCATTAAAGTTGGATTGTTATGCCTTCAACTTTATTTGTCACGCAACTTTAGTGTTTATAGAAACAATCCGAATTTAATCCGCGTGTGATCATTTTTTATTAAATGTTTATTCAAGAAACTTTGGGTTAAATTCCTTCTTGCATGAATTTTATGCTTAATTAAAATGCTCCGTTAAATATTTTGGAGCCAGGATTCTAATTAGTAGTTGTTTTGATCCATATGGAAGGATGCGATCTCGGTCCTCACTTTAGTTTTGAGTAGCGTAATGTATTCCTTTCTTTTGTCACCATAACAACCTATCACCTTTTACACTTTTATTCCTGAAGTAATTAAACAATTAAAATCTAAAATTCAATCACTCCCTGTGGATTTCTTACTATACCCGACTTACCATTGTGCTTGCCTCACAAGTGTAGTAGTAGCTTAGGTTTTGCATGTAGAGCATGAGCTAAAATCAACGAAAGTGTCCCTACATGAACACTCGGTTTCCTTCGTATCAACATATCCTACACTATAAGGGGTCAGGAATTTTACCATCTGGTGTATAGTATAGGGCACAGCTTCAAACTTTTAAGAGCTGCACGACTAAGAATGATGTTGTAAGCCGAGAATACGTTTTCATCCATAACAAAAAAGTTAACCTTCTTTGTTAGGCACCTCGACCAGATTCCCATGCAGACTTCCATTTCATACACTCCCAGATGATTCACTATTAAGGGTTGATGATATTGGAACATCCTCTTCTTACTGAGTTTTAGCGCTTTGAAACACTCCCAAAACATAACGTCGATCGATTTGTTATCGTCTGCCAAAATCCTGGATATGTCATACCCTTGAACCCTAGTGCTGATGACCAAAGGTTCGTCATGGGGGGACAAGATGCCCTTGAAGCCCAATTTGGAAAATCTTACCACCAGAGTATCCATATCCACCTTTTTTATCTTTCTCGGCTTCGGCTCAGATGCATCCAAGTTGACTTCCATATTCTTCGGTGCTGATTTGGCCTCTACTACATGCGCTTTGCAGTCATCTGGCTTTGACCCTCCACCGACCATTCCTCTACTGATCATCTTGACATCAAATGAAATTATATTATAGCGTTCCTTTAGCTGTGGTATTTTCTATGGGAGATCAGGTTCGTCTGCACCATCATCATCAGATTTTCTATTATTCTTATCGGCTTGATGTTGTCGTCTCGGCCTTTTATCTCTTAGCCTTCCCTGTCTCTTTCGGGCATCATCTTTGGAACCACTTCAATCAACATACTTCTGAAGCTTCCCTTTTCTTGAGCATTTTCTCAATCTCATCTTTTAATGCAGAGCATTTGTCGATGGTATGGCTATGATCTTGGTGAAAGTCACACCATTTTCCTTTATCTCTCTTGTGAGGAGGAGACCTCAGGTTTTTAGGCCATCTCAAAGCTCTATCATCCTTAATTTTATTTAGAATCAAATCATGGCTTACCGTAAGAGGAGTGTAGTCAGCAAACTTATCGCCAGTCGACCTCTTTTTCATATCCTTGCCCTTAGCTTTATAAGATTTATATCCACCATCTTCTTTCTCATCCTCTCCCTTGGCCATCATGGACTCCTCCGCATTCATGACTCTCTCGACTATAGACAGGAGTTTTGCCATAGATTTTGGAGGATCTTCGGCCAGCTTCCAAAGTAATTTGCCCTTTTGCAATCCTCTCAAGAGGGTTGGCATGGCAATGTTCTCTACATTGTCTTCAACTTATAGTTCTATTTATTTAACCTTGCAATATAGTCTCTGGGAGATTCATTTTTACCTTACTTTACATACAGCAGATGGGTAGCCTTTTTTCGGGGCTTCATGCCAAAGAAGAAGTTGTGAATGAACTTCTCGACTAGTTGCTTGAAGTTATCTATAGAGTTCTTGGGGAGGGAAGTATACCATATATGGGCTGCACCTATGAGAGTACTGTAGAATGCACGGTATTGCATCTCATTAGACACCGAGTAGATATCGATCTTAGATTGGCACATCTTTACGTGTTGGACGGGGTTTGTGCTCCAATCGTATTTCGGTGTGATAATCGATGGCTTGAATTTGGTCGGAGTTGGGTAGCTCACTATTCTTGCAACAAATGGATACCCTTCCATATATTCCTTTGCATGGGGTCTCAGCTTTTTATGAGATCGCAGATTTTTTCCTCCAGCCTCTGAATGGAGCTGTTCCACGGCTTATTGGTCGCTGCTGTATTATCTCCCTCGGCTGCCACAGCATTATCCTCAACTCCTTATCTGTCAGTAGTGCATTGCACAAGTTCTCTTTCAGTCATCCTTTAATGGTTGTTGACTTCTCTATGTTCTTACCCTATGCCACAGGGATACCAATGGACATCACATCCTTCATTTCCCCTAGAGGCTGTATTACTACGTAATTTGGAGATTCGGTCTCGTAGGTCACCAACTAGATCGAGTCGATCGAAAGATGACCCTTCAATCTATTAAATGCTGAAGCCCAGGGTTGGCCATCTCGACTCGGCCTACCACTCTTTCCTTTACTACCTTGGACTAGGCACACTGTATTTCTATAAATCTCATAGGGCTCCCAGTATTCATCCTCATCACAACACTGGTCATCTAGCAATTCCTAGCCTTGCCTTCCCACGTGTGATTGCCTGGGGTCGGTTACATCTTTACGTCTTTACTGTTGTGCCGGAGTTATTATCTCGGCTATAATGCCAGTGGGTCTAGCCATCATAGTTTGACTGAAGGTAGTAAGCTATTCTTGCATCTTCTGTTGGCTAGCCACTGGTGAGCGCAGCACCGCTGCAACCTCATCCATCTCTGACTGAGCAGGCGCCTGGATGGAGTTGGGGCCAGTGACATGAGGCAAATCGAAGGCCATCAACTCCGATGAATGAATAGAACAAAGGGGTGAGCTGGGAAAAATCTTGAACAAGCCAATAAGAGCTCTTAATAAAGATCCAGTCAAGTGTGGAACTAAATCACCACCAGAGAATCAATTAAGAAACGAGCTGAAAATGAAGAGGAAGAAGATGAAGAACCGTCCTTTCCACATATAGTGCCAAAATGATGACGCTATAAAGTCACCATTTGAATTTGCATCAGTAGCCCAATCTCACGCACACACAACAATGGAGATGTATATAATAACACAATAATTTAAATATGAGAAGGGAATGAGGATAAGAGGAAAGAAACCATAATTTAAGTGGTTTTGGCTATATCATCCTACTCCACTGTGCAGTAGAGTATGATTTTTCACTAAAAATGAGGCTCTAATAGCCAGAAATACACAACTCTCAAGCTTTCTCTCTCTATTGTGAATGAGACAGAGTTTAGCTAGGGTTTTATATTTTTGGATCCCTTATTCTAAGGAAGAATATGGGTTTATATAGTGTTTGGGATGTGCAATGTACCCCCAGGTAGGTATAGAACATGTGCATGAAGAAGCCTCCAATAAGGTGTGGACACCTGTCCCTGGCACAAGTATGTAATGAGGATACAATATTACCTTACGTGAGGGAGAGATCTTGTTATAACAATTATTCACATTAGTCAATGAGCTATAACCCACGCACATACTTTCATGCGTGCCCAATCCCACGCGCTCTGCCAGGTGTCAATTATCAGTCGTGTCGGTTCAAGCCAAGGCCGAGATGTCGAGTCTATCTTTTGATGGAATGGTAATTGGTGTTGAGATGAATATATAAAGGAGCCTCAGCATCCTAGTCTTGGATGAGGCCTAGGGGACATAAAAATAATTGTCACCAATGATACCATTGTACGTTAAGGCCGAGGATGACTTCTCTCATGCTGAGTCCCCAAGTCGGGTCATAATATGCCCTATATGATGGTTTTCAGGAAGTCGGCTCTGGCCAAGTTAAATACTGCTAGGGACGAGGTTATACTTGGGTATATCACCATCCATAAGAATAAAAACATAGCATACCAACACCCATTGAAGAGGTTAACAAATCTAGACAAGGAAGGAAGAGTAAGGATTAAAGAGAGGGAGACTCCAATCGACAGTTTAAGGCAAGAATTCTCTTGCTAAATCAATTACAATATATTTTTCAATTCATTTATGAATTTTCTCATAACAATTTTAGGTCTATTTGGATGAGATGATGATTTTGATAAATTGGAATGATTTCTACAATTTTTAAATAGATCAGGAAATATTGATTTTTAAGGACTAATTGAATTAGTGACAAACCCGAAATTGGTATTGTGTTAATTGGAAATTGAACCTTATAATCAATATTATAGGATTTCTAATTTGATTATTTCAATTTATGCATTAATCCCTTAAATGTGAAATTTATTAGATGAGTAAGTAGGATCAAAATTATGTTAGACGGACACTAAAGCTAAATCCAATTTTTGGAATTTTGGGGGGCATGATCTTGTGCTCATTTGATTAGATAACAATCTAAAATTTTAGTTGGATCATGAGGAAGCTATATTCGTTGAAAAATAAATGGATAAAGCATTGGGAAGAAATTGGGTTTTGGGAGTACGAATCTCGTATGAAGAATCGTAGCAGTTCTGACCACTCCTAGAAATCGAATCGATTCGTCATACAAGGCGAATCCATTCGGTGTGGGGGCGAACAGATTCGGCCCTACAGGAGAATCGATTCGGTCTCTAGCCCTAGGTCAGGTTGGGAACGGAGAAATGTTCGGGTGATTTTTATGAACTTATGCGAGTATGTGAAAAGTTATTCAGGTGAGTGCATATTTTTTTTAAATGGTTTTGTGTCGCTATTTACTATTTAGAGAAATTGGCAATTAACCAAATGGTTAGTTGTTAAAATAAGTATATTATACAAATATTGATGAGACTAATGGGAGGTAAGTATAGGGTTAACTACCCATACATATCATGTTTTAAAATATGCATTTGTTATTTGTGTGAACATACCCATTTTCGTGGATAGCCTATCGATTAAGGTTGGGTACATCTCGGGGCCGTGGCACGCGATACAGGTGGGCTAGGCATTGTGTAGGTCATTATTTTAAATCATAAGGGGTAGCACCACTTATGAGGAGATAAGTGTGGAGGTTGGAATCCATTATTACCATCGTATGTATGGATCGTGCAGTGGTATACTGCATAGGGTTTTATGTGTTTTGTGATGTCCATTTGGATGAGGGACTCCTCCAAACTTATTGATAGAGCACGAAATATACACTTAAGGTAGATGTCTTCATGTGTCGTACATATGTAAGGACATATATAATTATATAAATTAATTGAGAACAATCCATGTAGTCTATTGATGTATACAATTATGAATGAACCCTATACTACATAAAATGCATAATGTGATAATATGTTATATCTTGTGGGTGGTATTATGGGGGTTAACTCTTAGGACAAAATGCATGTGTGTAAATAATTAGTTCTGTTTACGATTTGTGCTAGACGCATTAAATATAAATCTTATTGGTGTAGTTATCAGACTTCATAATTTGGATTTGGGTTCATATGCGTATAGTAATGCACTTAAATGAGGGTAAGACACTTACTACATACGAGTGCCGCTAGGCAGTGTATAATGTGAATTAACTGCATTATTGTATATTGATTTTGCAAGTTAATTCTTACAACTCTTAGGTGTTGACCCAAATTATGAAATGTCCCCCCCACCCCTCGGGTTTACATAGATAGGGAAAGTAAGGCTGACAGGAGATTAGACTTGCAGTCGTACTTGTTCATCAGTCTTTTCAGTTCGTTTGACTCTAATATAAGTTGTTATTTCTATTTCAGTCAATTTCTTATTTCATATATTATATGGGCATAAGTATGAAGTTTATTATTCAGTCTTTTTTGTTATACTTGAGTGGATGTTTTATTACTAATTGGGAGTCTGGATTTTTCTCTTTGCCGGTTGTGATTGAAATGATTTGTTAATTTAAACTTATAATTGTCATATTATGGTTTGATGATGAGAATGATATAGATTGTGATAGAAGTCATATCTTCAGCATATTGTGTCTGGCCAATCTTTACGTGGAAAATGGGGGATATTATAGTTGGTATCAGAGCATTCAGTTTCAGTGTCCTTAGAATATGTGTTGCATTCCTTACGTTCTACATTGTATCCTTTGATATATAAAGCACATGATTAGGAATCATTGTATTCTTTACGATCTGTTACTAATACGAACCTTGTTTACTTTCAAATGGCAAACGGTGGGCAAGGGGGATCACGACGTGTTACCATTGGGGATGCAGATGAGAGGGCTCAGCAGGATCTGCAGACAAACCAACAGCCACCACCAGCCCCACCCTTAGTTGATCCAGCAGATATTGCCAAGATGGTGACACAGGCAGTCTCTACAGTGATAGCCGCTTGTAACAACCCGTCCTTTTTGGAGACGATTAAATTCCATAATTAAATATAAATTGGCAATTTGGAGAATTTCTCGAAATAGTGATTTTTGGGATTTTCGAGGATTTAATAATTTTCGAAGGATGTTATAAATTATTTTGGGACTATATAGGTCGAAATAATTTAATTATATGTCGCCGTGGAGTATTGCGACAAAAGAGGTAAGATTTTGAGTAGAAAACCCGCATTTATTTATTTTGGGTTGGAATAGTGATTTGCGGTCAAATACCTCGGATGGGAATTTCGACTGCGCCATAATTCTCGGAATGTCCGAGATAGTCGGAAAAGAGTGTCCGATTGTCGAAAATGAGTTTCGGGTAATTTTAAAGGTAAAAGTAACTCGTAATTGGGTAAACGAGTCGTTTTTGGTTTTAAGGGTTAAAACCCCTTTTCTTCCTATTTAAAGAGGGAGAAGGGAAGAGAATAGAGAGAAAAGAGAAAGAAAGGAAAGAAGAGAGAGAGGAGGAGAGAAAAGAGGAGAGAAATGGAGATTCGGGCCAAACTCCGCCGGATTCGACTCGAGGTCGTCGGATTTTATCCACGAGGCAAGTGTTTACTTGCTTTATTTATCTTTTTGCATAAATATCTCATACCGTAGTTTGGTATAAACAAACCCTAATGGTTTTGGGGTGGGTTATCGTGAATAAAACGGGTTTTTGGGAGTTAAAACAATTAAACCCCAATAATATTTCAATTTTGTGGAACTAGGGTTTTAATCCAAATTAATTGGTGATTCCGGGTTCTAGGATGTTTAGAACCCGTGTTATAAGTGTATTTGTAGTTGGTTGAGGTTGTAGGACGTTGGGTGAGGCGACAAAAGCTTGGGAGAAGCTTTAATGGCGGAAATCATCTCGGAGGTGACGATGAATAGTAACCCGTCACCTTTGGGGGCATTTTTGGCTAGGAAAAGAATTGATTTAGCTTTCGGTCAAAACACGAAAGTTGTAGATCTTTTCGATACGGTCGCGTGGGCGCTGACCGCGTATTTTTATGATTTTTCTACGATTTGATATGATTTTTACAAGATGACAGCTCCGGGTTGAAAGTACCAACTCGGAAATCAAATCGGGAATTGGAAAAATAAAGGCTAGAAATTATTGTGTAGATGTTTGGGATGATTTTTGGTGTAGAGTAGAAACCATGAAAATGAATTTGGATTGATTTTTGGGTATTTTGGAGTTTGAGAAATCGCCCAAACTGTGACCCTCGAACAGGCCGAATCGATTCGGGTACAGGCCGAATCGATTCGCCTAAGGGGAATTGGGTTTCTGCAATGGGCCGAATCGATTCGGGTACAGACCGAATCGATTCGCAATTTACAGACCTGTTTGCAGAATACTTTCCGAATCGATTCGGATAGGGAACCGAATCGATTCGCTAAAGGGGCGAATCGATTCGCTTAGGTCAGAATTTCTAAGTTTTCTCCCTTTAAGAGTATGGGGAGTTGAATTACCATTTGGGATTTTTATGGGGATTCCTAAATAAGAGTTTTGAGGATAAATAAACCTTTAAGAGATGATTGAGGTAATTAGTATTGAACAAAGTAAGAAATACTTTGGATTTAGAATCATGCAACTATCAATGCATGATTATGATTCTCGGAGGGAATCTTTGGGATTATTATCATCGTTAGATGCTATAGGCCACTATGGACGTTTATATATATATTCTAGGAAGAATATGTAGGATATATATATACTGTGTGTTTTAGGTATATATATATATATATGATGATGGAAATGATTTTGAAAATATATAAATGAATATTTTCAAAATGGAAAAATAAATGTTTTTCATAATTAATAAAATATGGATTACACACCTCTCTAAATCGCTATCATAAGGGAAGTTGCGTTCGTATGGTGAAGCCCCCTGGCTAATGATGCAGGGTGGATATAGTCCTAGGCCATGGGAGCGCTTATGGTTGTATATTTTCTGCGGGGGTAGGGAGATTCCAGGTGTGGTCTTGGCTACCACGCAGGCTCATGGCCGCTTCCCGACGTGTTTCGATATAGGATCCCAGGTTGTCTTGGAGGCCCTGGAAGATGATAGCCATTTAGGGGCGCGCACAGTGGAGAAATCCGGACGTGCGGTCTTAGAACGCGTTTATTAAAGCAGTTCATAATGATGGATTTGCTTTAATTACATTTCCTGGATATAGGAAGGGAAATGGGTTATATATAAATTGGCTTCGGTAACACTTCCCGGATGGAAGAAGGGATGTGGAAGCATATGTTTTGATCAAAGCATTTTTATGATAATGAAAATGTCTTTGAATACATTTCCTGAGTATAAAAAGGGAAATGGGATATTTTGATAAGGAAAAGCATTTTATGATAATAAAACTGGCTTTTAAAAGGTATATGATTTATTAAAATAATTCATGATAATGAATTGGCTTTTAAATACATTTCCTGGATATGAGAAGGGAAATGGATGTTTTGAAATGAAAAGGATAAGTATTTATAAATACTTTATATATCAAGAAATCCTCAGTCCGGGAGATATTTATATTATCTGGAAGTATATTGTAGATGTATGTATATGTATAAACTGGGTGCCGAGGGTCTAATGAATCCCGACGATCGACCGTGCCGCATAGTAGTGTATCGGGGGGGTTCCTTGTTTGGATTTCGCTTTGCGAGACACCCCACGCACGAATATGGCACAGTGTTGAGACTGGGGAGAAGTTTAATCCTTAGTGCTCTTATATTATTAAATGTTATGGTATATATATTATATATCTTTCTGTACTAAGGGACTGGCGGATCTCAAAGATCGACCTTGCTGCATAGTAGTGTATCGGGGGGTTCCTTGTTTGGATTTCGCTTTGCGAGACACCCCACGCACGAATATGGCACAGTGTTGAGACTGGGGAGAAGTTTAATCCTTAGTGCTCTTATATTATTAAATGTTATGGTATATATATTATATATCTTTCTGTACTAAGGGACTGGCGGATCTCAAAGATCGACCTTGCTGCATAGTAGTGTATCGGGGGGGTTCCTTGTTTAGATTTCGCTTCGCGAGACACCCCACGCACGAACATGGCATAGCGTCGAGATTAAAGTGAAGTTTAGCCCTTAGTACATCTGTTTGACTATCTAGGGTAGATAGTGGTTGGGTGCTAGACTAGTTTAGCAGGGTAGCTTGACTAGAATGTTCTAGATAGATGCGCTAGGAGTGCACTATTAGCGGAGAGGTGAGGGGTATCTCATGGGAGTGCGATACCAAACTTAAATATGAGATAAAACTATTTTTCTAAAAATAAAGCATTTATGCACTTGCAAAATATTTTCTAAACATTCGGGGCTCTGACCCGTTTGTCTACTTTTCCTTTCTTGTTATATTACATATATACATAGGTGTCCAGACACAGGGACGCCTGGATGGAAATTCTTTCGAGTCAGACGTCTGCTGCGGCAGCTGTGGATGCTTGCAGGTTATCGGTAGACGTTTCCTTCCTTGTACTCTAGATAGGAGATATTGTACAAACATTCGAGCCAATGGCTCAATTGCATTTATTTATTCTTTCAGTACAACATTCGATATGGTTGTATATTTTGACCGAGTGTTCGGTTATTTTAGTTCCTTTCTTTTTCATTTCAGTTCATTACGCATTTAATTGTGAATGTTTTAATTTGTGCGCTAAAAAGAGTAGTTAGATAAAAGTTTTTAACGGCCACCTAATAGGATATTAGTAATTAATTGGATTTTCGACAGTGATGCTAAGAATGATCCATATGAAACTCCTGTTTTAATATAATATTGGAGTGATCGCCCGGTATCTTATTAGGCGGGTTGTTACAGATGGTATCAGAGCATCAGGTTCTAGTGTCTTTAGGAATCTGTGCGGACGTACTACGCTTTCAGCGTTGCTCTCGATTTGTATAGAGCCTCGGGAATAGGATTGTTGATTTCTATTGCGAGATTTCGTTCTCCTGCCATATTATGAGATTATAGAAATCTTTTACGCGCTCGTTTGAGAATCGTGTGCGGAGCTTGAATGGTAGCAGGAGGTGAGGCTTAGCTGGAGCAGCTGGTAGAAGGTTGGGATGAGGACCATAGTAGAGGTCACTCTCCTTATGGTAATTGTTAAGGATTTTGGCGGCGACTACTAAATAATGGTAGTAAGGATTACCGCAGTACCACTAAGGTAGAGAGTGGTACTAAAGTCGAATTCCTCATTGAAATTGAGGGTTCGAAAGGAACCTTGCGGATAGTTTTAATCGTGAGTCCCCATGATTTAGCCGGAATGAGAAGGATGTATATTTGGAGTGAGTAGATAAAGTCGCGGTATTAGTTAGCCCTAGACTCGTGTGTGTAATTTGAGTTATGGCGGTCACGATAACATAATATCATGTGTGTTTATGTGTTTTTCCGCGATAGCGGAATTCTATTTTTCTTCGTTCGCCATAGAGGCGGGTGATTATATTTTATATATATACGTATACGGTATATGGTGTAACGGAGCGATAGCAGGCTAATGATGGCAAGTCTATCGTGTCCGCAATTCCTGGAGGGAACATATTGTTATTGTGGTGTCTCACCTTTATACAGGTTGAGTACACCTTTGTTATATTGGACTTATGGAACCTCGATGAGCAGAGGCTTCCTTATTTTGGATGGTATATGTGACAACCTTATAGATATAATTTAAGGCCCACAGAATCGTTGTTGAGCGATAAGATTTAGCTCAGTATTGGTTCGCGCAAGGACTTAGGAATGAGTGCGAGCGCAGGGAGGTATAACTCTTAGTTAGAGATAGGAGTTCAGATCACCTTTTGTTGGATTAGGGGATAGGGTTATCCCGGTTGCATGTTGAAATGACTGAACTCCACAACCAACGAAGTCAAGGGTTAATGTGTGGAGGGGTTCCTTGTTTGGATTTCGCTTTGCGAGACACTCCACACATGACTCTTAACGGCGTCGGGAGTGGGGAGCTGTTATGGGATGCAAGGATGTTGATTTTGTGGAAAGGTCTTATAGTGTGGATGAACCACTATAGGCTATGAGCCACATGATGTTGATATACTTATGGAGATATTGTGCTATGGAAAAGCACTAAAGTGGTCCCCTCGCCACAAGTGGGTGGTTGAGGTTGGACTTAGAGAAATTTATTTGAGGACAATAGTCAGGCCTTAATGAAAAGGCAAGTTTTGAGGAGCTACATTTTGGGTACTATGTTCGTGACACTTTTTACAGAAAGTGGGCACTTCGATTGATTAGGTTTCCTTCTGTATGGGCGGAAGGATAAGATAGTAGGAATGCGTTCATAGGATAGCCTTGTAGGATTTAGGACGTCCCGCTTCTGTGCCTTGGGTCGTTATATCTCGATGACCGACTACGTGAGGGAGTAGTGTAACGGGAGGGTTCCTTGTTTGGATTTCGCCTTGGCGAGACGTCCCACGCATGAAACCAAGCACTTGTCGGGAGTTGGGAGAGGCCTTGGGCACTAGGGACATACTTAGGATTATATTAGTTCGTGTAGGTAGAGTAACGCTTAGATCGTAGCATTTCTAGGATATAGGTTCGCTAGTATTAGCAGTGCCGAGGTTAGGAGTATTGAGATGCGCGGGTTCGAAGGACCCATAGGTGAGTATTACACCGAGGAAAGGAGACCCTTACTGGGAGAGAGTGATGCGTGTCAGACGTTCGTAATGTTTGTGCTGATATGCACAAGTTAGAAAGGTGGATGGGCACCTTGGTAAGGTAGTTTGATGTACCGCCTAGCTAAGATAGGAGTAGTACACAAGATTGAAATCCATGCCAAGAGGCATTTTAGAGGATGGGTATTGAGTGACGTATTGGAGTTACCTTATGATTGCGGTAGCCGCACAGTGTATGGTTCGGAACCATTAGGTTAGTATTTTTCCTTGAGGTTTTAGGATTTGTAGTAATCCTCGTTAGAGGGTGTAGGTTACATCTGAATTTCGAGGACGAAATTCCGTTATAAGGGGGGGAGTGTAACAACCCGTCCTTTTTGGGGTTCCATAATTAAATATAAATTGGCAATTTGGAGAATTTCTCGAAATAGTGATTTTTGGGATTTTCGAGGATTTAATAATTTTCGAAGGATGTTATAAATTATTTTGGGACTATATAGGTCGAAATAATTTAATTATATGTCGCCGTGGAGTATTGCGACAAAAGAGGTAAGATTTTGAGTAGAAAACCCGCATTTATTTATTTTGGGTTGGAATAGTGATTTGCGGTCAAATACCTCGGATGGGAATTTCGACTGCGCCATAATTCTCGGAATGTCCGAGATAGTCGAAAAAGAGTGTCCGATTGTCGAAAATGAGTTTCGGGTAATTTTAAAGGTAAAAGTAACTCGTAATTGGGTAAACGAGTCGTTTTTGGGTTATAAGGGTTAAAACCCCTTTTCTTCCTATTTAAAGAGGGAGAAGGGAAGAGAATAGAGAGAAAAGAGAAAGAAAGGAAAGTCGAGAGAGAGGAGGAGAGAAAAGAGGAGAGAAATGGAGATTCGGGCCAAACTCCGCCGGATTCGACTCGAGGTCGTCGGATTTTATCCACGAGGCAAGTGTTTACTTGCTTTATTTATCTTTTTGCATAAATATCTCATACCGTAGTTTAGTATAAACAAACCCTAATGGTTTTGGGGTGGGTTATCGTGAATAAAACAGAGTTTTTGGGAGTTAAAACAATTAAACCCCAATAATATTTCAATTTTGTGGAACTAGGGTTTTAATCCAAATTAATTGGTGATTTCGGGTTCTAGGATGTTTAGAACCCGTGTTATAAGTGTATTTGTAGTTGGTTGAGGTTGTAGGACGTTGGGTGAGGCGACAAAAGCTTGGGAGAAGCTTTAATGGCGGAAATCATCTCGGAGGTGACGATGAATAGTAACCCGTCACCTTTGGGGGCATTTTTGGCTAGGAAAAGAATTGATTTAGCTTTCGGTCAAAACACGAAAGTTGTAGATCTTTTCGATACGGTCGCGTGGTCGCCGACCGCGTATTTTTCTGATTTTTCTACGATTTGATATGATTTTTACAAGATGACAGCTCCGGGTTGAAAGTACCAACTCGGAAATCAAATCGGGAATTGGAAAAATAAAGGCTAGAAATTATTGTGTAGATGTTTGGGATGATTTTTGGTGTAGAGTAGAAACCATGAAAATGAATTTGGATTGATTTTTGGGTATTTTGGAGTTTGAGAAATCGCCCAAACTGTGACCCTCGAACAGGCCGAATCGATTCGGGTACAGGCCGAATCGATTCGCCTAAGGGGAATTGGGTTTCTGCAATGGGCCGAATCGATTCGGGTACAGACCGAATCGATTCGCAATTTATAGACCTGTTTGCAGAATACTTTCCGAATCGATTCGGATTGGGAACCGAATCGATTCGCCCACCCGAATCGATTCGCTAAAGGGGCGAATCGATTCGCTTAGGTCAGAATTTCTAAGTTTTCTCCCTTTAAGAGTATGGGGAGTTGAATTACCATTTGGGATTTTTATGGGGATTCCTAAATAAGAGTTTTGAGGATAAATAAACCTTTAAGAGATGATTGAGGTAATTAGTATTGAACAAAGTAAGAAATACTTTGGATTTAGAATCATGCAACTATCAATGCATGATTATGATTCTCGGAGGGAATCTTTGGGATTATTATCATCGTTAGATGCTATAGGCCACTATGGACGTTTATATATATATTCTAGGAAGAATATGTAGGATATATATATACTGTGTGTTTTAGGTATATATATATATATATATGATGATGGAAATGATTTTGAAAATATATAAATGAATATTTTCAAAATGGAAAAATAAATGTTTTTCATAATTAATAAAATATGGATTACACACCTCTCTAAATCGCTATCATAAGGGAAGTTGCGTTCGTATGGTGAAGCCCCCTGGCTAATGATGCAGGGTGGATATAGTCCTAGGCCATGGGAGCGCTTATGGTTGTATATTTTCTGCGGGGGTAGGGAGATTCCGGGTGTGGTCTTGGCTACCACGCAGGCTCATGGCCGCTTCCCGACGTGTTTCGATATAGGATCCCAGGTTGTCTTGGAGGCCCTGGAAGATGATAGCCATTTAGGGGCGCGCACAGTGGAGAAATCCGGACGTGCGGTCTTAGAACGCGTTTATTAAAGCAGTTCATAATGATGGATTTGCTTTAATTACATTTCCTGGATATAGGAAGGGAAATGGGTTATATATAAATTGGCTTCGGTAACACTTCCCGGATGGAAGAAGGGATGTGGAAGCATATGTTTTGATCAAAGCATTTTTATGATAATGAAAATGTCTTTGAATACATTTCCTGAGTATAAAAAGGGAAATGGGATATTTTGATAAGGAAAAGCATTTTATGATAATAAAACTGGCTTTTAAAAGGTATATGATTTATTAAAACAATTCATGATAATGAATTGGCTTTTAAATACATTTCCTGGATATGAGAAGGGAAATGGATGTTTTGAAATGAAAAGGATAAGTATTTATAAATACTTTATATATCAAGAAATCCTCAGTCCGGGAGATATTTATATTATCCGGAAGTATATTGTAGATGTATGTATATGTATAAACTGGGTGCCGAGGGTCTAATGAATCCCGACGATCGACCGTGCCGCATAGTAGTGTATCGGGGGGGTTCCTTGTTTGGATTTCGCTTTGCGAGACACCCCACGCACGAATATGGCACAGTGTTGAGACTGGGGAGAAGTTTAATCCTTAGTGCTCTTATATTATTAAATGTTATGGTATATATATTATATATCTTTCTGTACTAAGGGACTGGCGGATCTCAAAGATCGACCTTGCTGCATAGTAGTGTATCGGGGGGTTCCTTGTTTGGATTTCGCTTTGCGAGACACCCCACGCACGAATATGGCACAGTGTTGAGACTGGGGAGAAGTTTAATCCTTAGTTCTCTTATATTATTAAATGTTATGGTATATATATTATATATCTTTCTGTACTAAGGGACTGGCGGATCTCAAAGATCGACCTTGCTGCATAGTAGTGTATCGGGGGGGTTCCTTGTTTGGATTTCGCTTCGCGAGACACCCCACGCACGAACATGGCATAGCGTCGAGATTAAAGTGAAGTTTAGCCCTTAGTACATCTGTTTGACTATCTAGGGTAGATAGTGGTTGGGTGCTAGACTAGTTTAGCAGGGTAGCTTGACTAGAATGTTCTAGATAGATGCGCTAGGAGTGCACTATTAGCGGAGAGGTGAGGGGTATCTCATGGGAGTGCGATACCAAACTTAAATATGAGATAAAACTATTTTTCTAAAAATAAAGCATTTATGCACTTGCAAAATATTTTCTAAACATTCGGGGCTCTGACCCGTTTGTCTACTTTTCCTTTCTTGTTATATTACATATATACATAGGTGTCCAGACACAGGGACGCCTGGATGGAAATTCTTTCGAGTCAGACGTCTGCTGCGGCAGCTGTGGATGCTTGCAGGTTATCGGTAGACGTTTCCTTCCTTGTACTCTAGATAGGAAATATTGTACAAACATTCGAGCCAATGGCTCAATTGCATTTATTTATTCTTTCAGTACAACATTCGATATGGTTGTATATTTTGACCGAGTGTTCGGTTATTTTAGTTCCTTTCTTTTTCATTTCAGTTCATTACGCATTTAATTGTGAATGTTTTAATTTGTGCGCTAAAAAGAGTAGTTAGATAAAAGTTTTTAACGGCCACCTAATAGGATATTAGTAATTAATTGGATTTTCGACAGTGATGCTAAGAATGATTCATATGAAACTCTTGTTTTAATTTAATATTGGAGTGATCGCCCGGTATCTTATTAGGCGGGTTGTTACACCGCTATGCTACAACATGTTCATCCACAGCAGCGGCAGCCACCACCACCACACCGCAGCAGGTGGTGCTACCAGTCCTGGCATAGGGCTCGGTGTGGGATAGAGATAGAGAAGCCTTAACTAAATTCTAATCTCCCGAGTTTGCTGGGAGTCAAAATATTTTAGTCGTCAATCAGTGGAAGAAAGATATTCA
Organism: Sambucus nigra; assembly: GCA_949130495.1. Classification (NCBI taxonomy): domain Eukaryota; kingdom Viridiplantae; phylum Streptophyta; class Magnoliopsida; order Dipsacales; family Adoxaceae; genus Sambucus; species Sambucus nigra. Next base: position 622,663,350 of record OX422216.1, read on the forward strand.
ATGACACTTGATGATGGTGGAGTGCACGCCAATGCATAAGCATATGTTAGCTTTATTTCGACTGGTTGGATCAACCTTATAGTGGTGAGAGTCTATCAACACATTGGAGGAGCGGGACCGATTGACTATTGATGAGTTCTGGATCAAGTTTGAGGGGAAGTATTACCCACCCTCCATGAAATCAGAGATGAGGAGGAAATTTGGGGACCTTAGGAAGAAAGGTGGCAATGTAGTAGAATGTGAGGAGGAGTTTACAGCATTATCTTATTTTACTAGAGACGAGGTAAACACTGAAGAAAACAAGATGGAGAATTTTGTATCAAGGATAGCTTGGCACATTCAAAATCTTTTTTAGGGAACCCTAATTGTACTACCTACACACAAATGGTGAATGTTGCTTTGCTACATTATCAGGATCGCTGGTCTTTTTAGAAAAATAAGGGGGGGAAGAGGTCTAGTGCAGAGACGTCAAGCCAACAGGGTAAGACGAATGAGAACAGGAGACAGGAGACTCAGCAGTTTAAGAGGCCACATGCAGGTGATCAGTATAAGAGGTACAGAGGCTTCGATAATCGAAACAAGCACGGCAAACAGGGCCAGGGCCAATAGCAAAGAGGCCATCGGAGATAGTGGTAGCAATGTCGAGGCTAGTAGAGCCAACAACCAGATAAACGCTAGTTTTTTGAGAAATTGATATGTTTATAGAGAGAAGGTTCATATAGCGACGAGGTTCCCTCGGAGTAATCGGGAAGAACAAGAGCAGGGCGGATAGTGTGAGTATCAAGCACCACATGGGCAGTGTCAACAAATTCTAGCCCCACCAGGGATTATAGTGCCAGCACTACCAGCTTCAGTCATCCCACCTCAGGGGTAGCATCCATAGGAACAGTATAGGCGAGTGTCCCATGTTGCGCCAGGAAAGGGACCAACACTAGCATAGGCAATGGAGGGTATGTTCCCTATCTTTGTGCATGTAGGGAGCATTTTTTTTATATTGGTGCATCACATTCATTTGTTATTACTAGTTTTGCTTGGGGAATCTGGGATATTAGATTATGCATCTTACATAGTACTTTTTATTGATTCACCCGTGGGTAGAGGGGAACATATACAATATTGGACGAGTTAAGTTTGTGGAAGACTTACTTGCATTAGATATGTCTAAGTACAACATTACCTTAGGGATGGATTGGCTAGATACATACAGAGCTTGTGTTGATTACTATGATAAGTCCATTATCTTTGCCATTCTGAGACAAGAGATGTACCTGGTTGTGATGCCTCACCTGGGCGAGGGTCCAGCACGCATTTGTATTATATTGAGGAAGAGACTTCTGCGAAGGTCGTTGTTTTATTAGAATCCATCTCGATTATTAGAGAGTTATCAAGTGTATTTGAAGAGATTTCAGGGTTACGACCTAGTAGACAAATTGAGTTTGCGATTGACTTGATTTCAGGTACGAGACCTATTACATGTGCACCATATCGTATGGATCCTCTAAAGATGAGAGAGCATAGAGATCATATTCAGCAATTACTAGGTCAGGTATTTACTCAGAGGAGTACTTCACCTTGAGGAGCTCCCATTTTGGTCGTCAAGAAAAAGTATGATCATTGAGACTTTGCATTGATTACAAGGGATTGAACAAGGTTAATATACGAAATAAGTATCCGTTGCCCTGTATTGATGACGTGTTCGACGAGATGAGGGGTGCAGCATATTTTTCTAAGATTGATTTGAGATTGGGGTATCATCAGCTGAGTATTCGGGAATAGGATGTTTCGAAGACAGCATTTTTGATAAGATATGGATCATATGAGTTCTTGGTTATGCATTTTGTCCTGACCAATGCACCGACAGTGTTTATAGACCTGATAAATTTGTGTTCAGGGACTTTTTAGATCAATTTTACATTATATTCATAGGTGACATATTTATTTATTCTCAGACTGTAGAGGACAAGCATATCATTTGTGGGTAGTCTTGTAAACATTACGGGGCCATCAGTTCTATCTTAAGTTTGAGAAATGTAGATTTCGGTTATGGGAGGTTCAGTTCTTGGGAAACGTTGTATCTGAAAGGGGGATAGTAGTGGATCCAAGAAAGGTTTCAGCAGTGATGGAGTGGGGAGATCCCACTACACCTATGGAGGTGTGGATTTTCTAGAATTGGCATGGTACTACAGTTGGTTCATTCAGAGGTTCTCAAAGATAGTCGAGTGATAATATGCAAATATTGTGTATTTCATCCGTCGAACCTACGCATTTTGCCCCCTTTGGTGCCTTAATCTCTATATTTAATGACGTTAACTAGGCAACCTCGGTTTATATTGTTAACATGCTATATGAGTTATAATTGGGCTTTTGTAGGTATTTAGGTACTAAGAATGGAGTTCGGACGCATTCCGCTCAAGTTCCGTACGCAATCACACATTCAAGGGTAATTTAGTCTTTTCACATTTTGGGCACCTGGCCCAACATTTACACGGAAGTTGTATCCCTCCTCGCAAGCTTCGTGTGGTCGTAAACAGTGCATGAATCCGATCCTTAACGAAGAAGTTACAGTGTTTCTAGTGGAAGGGAATACCAAACCAACCAAAACAGGAGGAATAAGTGCAGACTTGTAGCCCCTCGAGCTGAGACAGTGGGCTTTGATTTTTACCATCGATCGATCGATCGATACTCTGTCTTCAGCTGATATTGTGGTTTTTCTTTTCTTTTTCCTTTTCTTTTCTAATTTAATTCCAACTTACTATATGAAGGAATTTTGTGTAAATATCAAAGATATTCAGTTTTAATTAGTTTAGGTTAGGGTTTTGGAGGTTTGAGAGCTCATTTCTTCATTTCTTCTTGGATTGACACCCAATTTGGTGTGTAATTTTCACTTTCATCTTCCATCTCCATTAATAAAGTTGTCCTTGTTTAATTCTTTCTTTGTATATTAATTAACATGCTTTGTTAATTAGTTTACTTGTTTTATTTCTTGCTTTCCTAGTTTAATTAGTTGTAATTTAGTTTAATCATGTTATGCCCTTAGATAAATAGGGTCGGAATTTCGTTCCGCCATTAACGAGCCCCGAGCTCCGAAAATTAGGTTTTGTGCAGAATTGCGTCTAATTGAACCCGTGCGTATTAAAGTCGGATTATTACACGTTTAACTTTCTCTGTCATGCAACGTTAGTGTTTATAGTGATAATCCGAATTTAATCCGCATGCGACCAATTTTTGGTTAAATGTTTATTCACGGAACTTTGGCTTAAACTCCTTAATGTGTGAAGTTTATGATTAATTGTTAATGCTCGATTAAATTGCTCTCAAGCCAAAATTCTAATTAATAGTTGTTTTCGAGCCGTGTGGTTGGATGCTATCCCGATCCTCGCTTTTACTTTATTTTAGACTTAACTTCTCTCTTTTCGTTTATTTACTAACACACATCACCCTTTTACACTTTTATTCCTGAATTAATAATCTGATTAAAATTTGTCGAACACTCCCTATGGATTCGATACCCGACATACCGCTATACTTGTATCGCAAGTGCAGTCTTAATTTAGTTCTTTGTTTAGTGTAGGTGAGCCGAATATAAAACGACCGGCGCGTAGGTGACTCTTGCGCCGCGGCAAAAACCAGTCTACCAAATGGTGCCGTTGCCGGGGAATGTTTTGTTATAGATTGTAATTGTCTTATTATTTCATAGTATTTTTTCTTTTGTATTTGTATTCTTTGTTTTAACTTTTTTTGCAGGACTTCTACATTTGAGTGCCTAGAAACGCTTGAATTTTACCTTCGCACATTGCTTTGTGGAGTTTTCCCTCTCATGCTTTATTTTTGGGTAAGCATGTCTTATTCTAATTTTTTTGGTAATCGTAATGATAATTCTCAAAATTTCGGTAAACGTATGACTTTCGGTCAATACTTACAATCCCAAAAAATTGCAACATCTAAAATGACATTGGGTGAGTATTACAAAAGTCAAAGTTCTAATTACATAAATTTTGGGATTGATCATTTCGATTTTGGGTCGCAAGATCCTTATGATAAGAATTTTGAAAAGAATTGCAATCATTTTCAAAATTCTTATGTTAATGATTTTGATTGTAGTCCCGAGAAAAATTTTCAAAGTTCTCATTTGCAAAAATCCACTCCTCTCCCCATGACTTTCGGTGAGGGGTTGCGCATGCTTGAAAATGAGATAATTGAAAACCGTTGTCGGGAAGAAAATTGTTGCTGGGAACATGAGTTGAATTTATTGTTTGAATCCGAAGACGATTTTTCTTCCGAGACTTTTGAGATCGAGGAATGTTTTGAACCAAATGAGGTACTTTTGCCTACTTTTGAACAAATCATTCTTGACTTGACCCATGGTATAGTAAAGAATGAAAATGAGGAATAAATGGGCATAGTATCCATTTGCAAAGAACTCGTTTCATCTTCGATTCTCAAAGAAGAAAGTTTCATTGCAAATGATCGTATTTCCTTCGAAATTCAACCTTCAAGCGATGATAACTCATCTCTTGATATTGAATTTATTTCATCCCCATCTTTATTCTATACGATCACCCCATCTTTAGTACCCAATGAATCGGTGCCAAACTTTAGAGTTTAAACCTTTTCACTGACGAGGAGTACTCGCTCAAGTTGCCCTCCATGAAGGCATCTTTGCCCGCATGTGCACCGCCTCCCATTCTAACTTCAAAATACTTGAGAGATGATTCATTTTTTCTTGGACCCCATGTGTATTTTTCACCCGTCCTATCCAAATCCCCCATCCTCCCTCCCAAATTTTTAATTGGGGATGGTTCACCTTTTCCACCACCCACATGCCTTCCGTTGTTCAAACGGAATTCCTATATTCCGGGAGGCATGCATGAAAGGGAGGATCCATCGTTGATCCTCCAAAGTCAAATTGTATTTTGAATGGACCCTCAAAAATTTCAACTTCTACGGTATAGCTAGTTAGGAGTTTAATTTGTAGGTTGTAAATAGTTGATTTTATTTTTCTTCATATTTACTTTTTGTCTAGTGTGATTAGTTAAGTTTTGTAGGAGGGGCTTAATGATAAGCCTCTCATTAAATTATTAAATAAGATTAGAGATGATTAATATTGATAAAAATCCATGTGTTTATGAGACTGAGGTATTATTTTGCGCATCGGACATATCACGCGTATTTGTGTATTATTTACGTATTAACTAGACAATATTCTAGTATTGATAGTTTTGACATATGTTATGGGACACAAGCCACTTAAAATAAGACATGTGTCACCACGGGTTATTTGACCTGTGGCGACCCACTTGGGTTGGTTTTACTATAAATAAGACTCACCCCCATACATTTAAAGAGACAGCTTATCGGGAGTAGAAGAGTTATTTTCTTGTCTTATGAGTTTTTAGTGAGTTTTGGAAAAGAGTTTTGAGATGAGTTTCAACACCTCCCACCTCTCTGAAAAACCACCACAATGAGTTTTTTGGCGAATAGTACGAACCCAAGAACTACGCTGACTTTAATTCCAAACATAACGGATACGTAGGCGCAACCAAAGTTGCTCAAGTCAAGCACGTACAAAAATTCAGTATTTCCCCATATTTAAACTATCCTCTTGCAAGTTTTATTTCTTCTTTTTGTTATTCTTGGTACTAACATGTTTTGTAGAATCATTGGACTTGTTCTTTCACGAGATCGCTCCTTTTTGGGTAATACCACTATTTTCCTTCTTTAACTTCGTTCTTAATTAACATTGAGGACAATATCAGGTTTTAAGTTAGGGGGTGTGGGATATGTTATCCATTCGTTGGTAGTGTCCATATCCATGATTTTGATTATATGTTATTTTCAAACATTCTTTTCTTGTAAAAATTAAAAAAAAAAAACTCAAAATAATTTTTTTTCTTTTTTCTCCTTTCTTGGGCTTTTTACCTTAATTTCCTATCATAAATTTAATAATTGCCCTATCCAATTGCTAACTCAATGATGTATTTTCTATTTTTTTCATGTTATTAAACTTTAATCCTTAAATTATTCAATATTGAGAATAAATGCATGAATTAAACCTTGAAAACCCATGATCACTTGAGCATTTTTTCTAAAATCATTTGGTAGGACAATTATCGCTTGGTATCTTTTTGTTGCTATGTGTACACTAAAAACCTAGAGAGCTTCATTCTTTTCTTCATTTCCGAGTGCTTATACATTACTCTCTCTTTCTTGAAAAACGTATCTTGTTGGCGATCTCATTTTTTGTTTCATTGATTGCACATTAATTGAATTATCACTTGAGCATGATTTTCAATGGTATTGAGTCCCGAGAATTACATGAAACTTTAGGAAAGGATCATAGGCCCTCTTTGTTGTAACCCATACGACCTTAACCTTACCCTTATACATGTCCCTAGTCAACCCCATTGAGCCCTATTATGACCTTTCTTTTCGTCCCAAATCCCCTAACCAACTCCACATTGAAGTTTTACACCATACATTTTACCTTTCTTACCTATGTTTGGAATGATATTTGGGATTGAATGATGTTGTGTGGTGTGGTTGAATTTAAGCATGAAAAGAATGAGAAAAGAAGAAAGTGTAGTGAAAAAGAGAAGAAAAAGAGAAAGTTGAAAACAAAAGAAAACAAAAGAAAAAGTGAGAAAAAGAAAAAGAAAGAGAAATTTGTATATATTGTTTCTAGTGATTCAATAATCCTTGTTACTCTCTCGATTGATATATTTAATGCTTGTTTGGAAATCATTTTCCAATTTTGAAATTGCCCGCTATTTTCCATTATCCCAAGTTTTTCATCTCCGAACATCTTTTGTTTCCCTAAATACATCCTTTCATTTCATACCCTAACCCCAAACCTACATTACATCCCAATAAAGTCTTATTTGATCCTAGGGTAATGTGATTCAAAGGTCGAACATTAGTGATAATCTGTTTAACTGCTTTTCATATCGATTAATATGCGATATCCTTTCATGAGATTGTATTTTGCACTTTTATATTTCGTTATTCATTAATGACATGTGTGCGGCCTTATTTCCTTTTACAATTACTCTTTATGCCCGCATGTCCCGTGTGTTACACCCTATTTCGAGTGCTTCTATTTGTTGAGTTTGAGTTTCGGAGAGGATTGAGTGGAAGCATGCTTTAATTGTTATCCGGTCTATAGGCATTTTTACTGAATCAAAGCTTTTCGCATGTGCATGCACCCCACTCACATTTGAGGTTTCAATTCCATGTAGTTATTCTTTTAATGTTGATAGTTTCAGATTATTGAGCAAAATTATCTTTTGTTTTGTTCATAATATGTTGAAATATCTAATTGTTGCTAAGTTGGCATATTGGTTGTTTGGACATATTTTGAGGAAACTTTATGATGTTAGTGGGTTTCATCCCTGAAAACCCTCATGAGATGACACTCGTCCACTAGGGTAACCTAGGGGTTTGACGGCTTATTGCATACGCTAAATGCAATCGAATCGCCTGCGAAAGTGGCCTTATGATTTTATACCATACTTTTGTACTATCTCCTACTTTTGGTTTTCTTGTAGTTCTTGTTGCATCCTATTTCATTGCTAGGGATTAGCAATGTGTAAGTTAGGGGGTGTGATAATACGTAAATATTGCGTATTTCATCCGTCGAACCTACGTATTTTGGCCCCCTTTAGTGCCTTAATCTCTATATTTAATCCCGTTAACCAGACAACCTCGATTTATATTGTTAACATGCTATATGAGGTATAATTGGGCTTTTGTAGGTATTTAGGTACTAAGAATGGAGTTCGGACGCATTCCGCTCAAGTTTCGTACGTAATCGCGCATTCAAGGGCAATTTAGTCTTTTCACATTTTGGGCACCTAGCCCAACATCCGCACGGAAGTTGTAGCCCTCCTCGCAAGCTTCGCGTGGTCGTGAACTGTGCGCGAATCCAATCCCTAACAAAGAAGTTACGACATTTCTAGTGGAAGGGAATACCAAACCAACCAAAACAGGAGGAATAAGTGCAGACCTATAGCCATCGATCGATCGATCCTTCAGTTTTTTCCCTCGAGCTGAGATAGTGGGCTTTGATTTTTACCATCGATCGATGTTCTGTCTTCAGCTGATATTTTGGCTTTTCTTTTCTTTTTCCTTTTCATTTCTAATTTAATTCCAACTTACTATATAAAGGAATTTTGTGTAAATATCAAAGATATTAAGTTTTAATTAGTTCAGGTTAGGATTTTGGAGGTTTGAGAGCTCATTTCTCCATTTCTTCTTGGATTGACACCCAATTTGGTGTGTAATTTGCACTTTCATTTTCCATCTCCATTAATAAAGTTGTTCTTGTTTAATTCTTTCTTTGTAGATTAATTTACATGCTTTGTTAATTATTTTACTTGATTTATTTCTTGCTTTCCTAGTTTAATTAGTTGTAATTTAGTTAATCATGTTATGCCCTTAGATAAATAGGGTTGGGCTTTTGTTCCGCCATTAACGAGCCCCGAGCTTCGAAAATTAGGTTTTGTGCAGAATTGCGTCTAATTGAACCCGTGCGTATTAAAGTCGAATTATTACGCGTTTAACTTTCTCTGTCATACAACGTTAGTGTTTATAGCGATAATCCGAATTTAATCCGCATGCGACCAATTTTGGTTAAATGTTTATTCACGGAACTTTGGTTTAATTCCTTAATGTGTGAAGTTTATGATTAATTGTTAATGCTCGATTAAATTTCTCTCAAGCCGGAATTCTAATTAATAGTTGTTTTCGAGCCGTGTGGTTGGATGCTATCCCGATCCTCGCTTTTACTTCATTTTGGACTTAACTTCTCTCTTTTCGTTTATTTACTAGCACACATCACCCTTTTACACTTTTATTCTTGAATTAATAATCTGATTAAAATTTTTCGAACACTCCCTATGGATTCGATACCCAACTTACCGCTATACTTGTATCGCAAGTGCAGTCGTAATTTAGTTCTTTGTTTAGTGTTGGTGAGCCGGATATAAAACGACCGGCGCGTACGTGACTCTTGCACCGCGGCAAAAACCAGTCTACCAAATGGCGCCGTTGCCGGGGAATGTTTTGTTATAGATTGTAATTGTCTTATTATTTCATAGTATTTTTTCTTTTGTATTTGTATTCTTTATTTTAACCTTTTTCGCAGGACTTCTACATTTGAGTGCCTAGAAACGCTTGAATTTTCCCTTCGCACATTGCTTTGTGGAGTTTTCCCTCTCGTGCTTTATTTTTGGGTAAGCATGTCTTATTCTAATTTTTTGGGTAATCGTAATGATAATTCTCAAAATTCTGGTAAACTTATGACTTTCGGTCAATACTTACAATCCCAAAAAATTGCAACATCTAAAATGACATTGGGTGAGTATTACAAAAGTCAAAGTTCTGATTACATAAATTTTGGGATTGATCATTTCGATTTTGGGTCGCAAGATCCTTATCATAAGAATTTTGAAACGAATTGCAATCATTTTCAAAATTCTTATGTTAATGATTTTGATTGTAGTCCCGAGAAAAAATTTCAAAGTTCTCATTTGCAAAAATCCACTCCTCTCCCCATGACTTTCGGTGAGGGGTTGCACATGCTTGAAAATGAGATAATTGAAACCCGTTGTCGGGAAGAAAATTGTTGCTGGGAACATGAGTTGAATTTATTGTTTGAATCCGAAGACGATTTTTCTTCCGAGACTTTTGAGATCGAGGAATGTTTTGAACCAAATGAGGTACTTTTGCCTACTTTTGAACAAATCATTCTTGACTTGACCCATGGTATAGTAAAGAATGAAAATGAGGAATAAATGGGCATAGTATCCATTTGCAAAGAACTCGTTTCATCTTCGATTCTCAAAGAAGAAAGTTTCATTGCAAATGATCCTATTTCCTTCGAAATTCAACCTTCAAGCGATGATAACTCATCTCTTGATATTGAATTTATTTCATCCCCATCTTTATTCTATACGATCACCCCATCTTTAGTACCCAATGAATCGGTGCCAAACTTTAGAGTTTAAACCTTTTCACTGACGAGGAGTACTCACTCAAGTTGCCCTCCATGAAGGCATCTTTGCCCGCATGTGCACCGCCTCCCATTCTAACTTCAAAATACTTGAGAGATGATTCATTTTTTCTTGGACCCCATGTGTATTTTTCACTCGTCCTATCCAAATCCCCCATCCTCCCTCCCAAATTTTTAATTGGGGATGGTTCACCTTTTCCACCACCCACATGCCTTCCGTTGTTCAAACGGAATTCCTATATTCCGGGAGGCATGCATGAAAGGGAGGATCCACCGTTGATCCTCCAAAGTCAAATTGTATTTTGAATGGACCCTCAAAAATTTCAACTTCTAGTGTATAGCTAGTTAGGAGTTTAATTTGTAGGTTGTAAATAGTTGATTTTATTTTTCTTTATTTTTACTTTTTGTCTAGTGTGATTAGTTAAGTTTTGTAGGAGGGGCTTAATGATAAGCCTCTCATTAAATTATTAAATAAGATTAGAGATGATTAATATTGATAAAAATCCATGTGTTTTTTAGACGGAGGTATTATTTTGCGCGTCGGACATATCACGCGTATTTGTGTATTATTTACGTATTAACTAGACAATATTCTAGTATTGAGAGTTTTGACATATCTTATGGGACACAAGCCACTTAAAATAATACATGTGTCACCACGGGTTATTTTACCTGTGGCAACCCACTTGGGTTGGTTTTACTATAAATAAGCCTCACCCCCATACATTTAAAGAGAGAGCTTATTGGGAGTAGAAGAGTTATTTTCTTGTCTTATGAGTTTTCAGTGAGTTTTGGAAATGAGTTTTGAAATGAGTTTCAACACCTCCCACCTCTCTGAAAAACCACCACAATGAGTTTTCTGGCGAATAGTACGAACCCACGAACTACGCTGACTTTGATTCCGAGCATAACGGATACGTAGGCGCAACCAAAGTTGCTCAAGTCAAACACGCACAAAAATTCAGTATTTCCCCATATTTAAACTACCCTCTTGCAAGTTTTATTTCTTCTTTTTGTTATTCTTGGTACTAACATGTTTTGTAGAATCATTGGACTTGTTCTTTCACGAGATCGCTCCTTTTTGGTTAATATCACTATTTTCCTTCTTTAACTTCGTTCTTAATTAACATTGAGGACAATATCAGGTTTTAAGTTAGGGAGTGTGGGATATGTTATCCATTCATTGGTAGTGTCCATATCCATGATTTTGATTATATGTTAATTTCAAGCATTCTTTTCTTGTAAAATTAAAAAAAATATTCAAAAAGATTTTTTTTCCTCCTTTCTTGGGCTTTTTACCTTAATTTCCTATCATAAATTTAATAATTGCCCTATCCAATTGCTAACTCAATGATGTATTTTATATTTTTTTCATGGTATTAAACTTTAATCCTCAAATTATTCAATATTGAGAATAAATGCATGAATTAAACCTTGAAAACCCATGATCACTTGAGCATATTTTCTAAAATCATTTGGTAGGACAATTATCGCTTGGCATCTTTTTGTTGCTATGTGTACACTAAAAACCTAAAGAGCTTGATGCTTTTCTTCATTTTCGAGTGCTTATACATTACTCTCTCTTTCTTGAAAAACGTATCTTGTTGGCGATCTCATTTTTTGTTTCATTGATTGCACATTAATTGAATTATCACTTGAGCATGATTTTCAATGGTATTGAGTCCCGAGAATCACATGAAACTTTAGGAAACGATCATAGGCCCTCTTTATTGTAACCCATACGACCTTAACCTTACCCTTATACATGTCCCTAGTTAACCCCATTGAGCCCTATTATGACCTTTCTTTTCGTCCCAAATCCCCTAACCAACTCCACATTGGAGTTTTACACCATACATTTTACCTTTCTTACCTATGTTTGGAATGATATTTGGGATTGAATGATGTTGTATGGTGTGGTTGAATTTAAGCATAAAAAGAATGAGAAAAGAAGAAAGTGTAGTGAAAAAAAGAAGAAAAAGAGAAAGTTGACAACAAAAGAAAACAAAAGAAAAAGTGAGAAAAAGAAGAAAAGAAAAAGAAAGAGAAATTTGTATATATTGTTTGTAGTGATTCAATAATCCTTGTTACTCTCTTGATTGATATATTTAATGCTTGTTTGGAAATCATTTTCCAATTTTGAAATTGCCCGCTATTTTCCATTATCCCAAGTTTTTCATCTCCGAACATCTTTTGTTTCCCTAAATACATCCTTTCATTTCATACCCTAACCCCAAACCTACATTACATCCCAATAAAGTCTTATTTGATCCTAGGGTAATGTGATTCAAAGGTCGAACATTAGTGATAATCTGTTTAAGTGCTTTTCATATCGATTAATATGCGATATCCTTTCATGAGATTGTATTTTGCACTTTTATATTTCGTTATTCATTAATGACATGTGTGCGGCCTTATTTCCTTTTACAATTACTCTTTATGCCCGCATGTCCCGTGTGTTACACCCTATTTCGAGTGCTTCTATTTGTTGAGTTTGAGTTTCGGAGAGGATTGAGTGGAAGCATGCTTTAATTGTTATCCGGTCTATAGGCATTTTTACTGAATCAAAGCTTTTCGCATGTGCATGCACCCCACTCACATTTGAGGTTTCAATTCCATGTAGTTATTCTTTTAATGTTGATAGTTTCAGATTATTGAGCAAAATTATCTTTTGTTTTGTTCATAATATGTTGAAATATCTAATTGTTGCTAAGTTGGCATATTGGTTGTTTGGACATATTTTGAGGAAACTTTATGATGTTAGTGGGTTTCATCCCTGAAAACCCTCATGAGATGACACTCGTCCACTAGGGTAACCTAGGGGTTTGACGGCTTATTGCATACGCTAAATGCAATCGAATCGCCTGCGAAAGTGGCCTTATGATTTTATACCATACTTTTGTACTATCTCCTGCTTTTGGTTTTCTTGTAGTTCTTGTTGCATCCTATTTCATTGCTAGGGATTAGCAATGTGTAAGTTAGGGGGTGTGATAATACGCAAATATTGCGTATTTCATCCGTCGAACCTACGTATTTTGGCCCCCTTTAGTGCCTTAATCTCTATATTTAATCCCGTTAACCAGACAACCTCGGTTTATATTGTTAACATGCTATATGAGGTATAATTGGGCTTTTGTAGGTATTTAGGTACTAAGAATGGAGTTCGGACGCATTCCGCTCAAGTTTCGTATGTAATCGCGCGTTCAAGGGCAATTTAGTCTTTTCACATTTTGGGCACCTAGCCCAACATCTGCACGGAAGTTGTATCCCTCCTCGCAAGCTTCGCGTGGCCGCGAACGGTGTGCGAATCCAATCCCTAACAAAGAAGTTACGGCATTTCTAGTGGAAGGGAATACCAAACCAACCAAAACAGGAGGAATAAGTGCATACCTATAGCCATCGATCGATCGATCCTTCAGTTTTTCCCTCGAGCTGAGATAGTGGGGTTTGATTTTTACCATCGATCGATCGATCAAAGGGATCAATCGATCGATGTTCTTTCTTCAGTTGATATTTTGGCTTTTCTTTTCTTTTTCCTTTTCTTTTCTAATTTAATTCCAACTTACTATATGAAGGAATTTTGTGTAAATATCAAAGATATTAAGTTTTAATTAGTTCAGGTTAGGATTCTGGAGGTTTGAGAGCTCATTTCTTCATTTCTTCTTGGATTGACGCCCAATTTGGTGTGTAATTTGCACTTTCATTTTCCATCTCCATTAATAAAGTTGTTCTTGTTTAATTCTTGCTTTGTAGATTAATTTACATGCTTTGTTAATTAGTTTACTTGCTTTATTTCTTGCTTTCCTAGTTTAATTAGTTGTAATTTAGTTTAATCATGTTATGCCCTTAGATAAATAGGGTTGGGATTTTGTTCCGCCATTAACGAACCCCAAGCTTCGAAAATTAGGTTTTGTGCAGAATTGCGTCTAATTGAACCCGTGCGTATTAAAGTCGGATTATTACGCGTTTAACTTTCTCTGTCATGCAACGTTAGTTTTTATAGCGATAATCCGAATTTAATCCGCGTGCGACCAATTTTTGGTTAAATGTTTATTCACGAAACTTTGGCTTAAATTCCTTATTGTATGAAGTTTATGATTAATTGTTAATGCTCGATTCAATTGCTCTCAAGTCAGAATTCTAATTAATAGTTATTTTCGAGCCGTGTGGTTGGATTTTATCCCGATCCTCGCTTTTACTTCATTTTAGACTTAACTTCTCTCTTTTCACTTATTTACTAGCACACATCACCCGTTTACACTTTTATTCCTGAATTAATAATCGGATTAAAATATGTCGAACACTCCCTGTGGATTCGATACCCGACTTACCTCTATACTTGTATCGCAAGTGCAGTCGTAATTTAGTTCTTTGTTTAGTGTTGGTGAGCCGAATATAAAACGACCGGCGCGTAGGTGACTCTTGCGCCGCGGCAAAAACCAATCTACCACCGGGCCTGTTACTAATTTGACGAAGAAGGATTTACCATTTTTTTAGGATGATGAGTATCAATAGGCTATTGACGAGATGAAGCTCAAGTTTACTTCGGCTTCATTACTTACTTTTTTAGGGAGAATCCGAGAATCTCATCTTATCTTATCAGGTATTACGAAATATCTGTTATGCTTTTTATGGATAACTGATTTTTGTATGGATAACTCATTTTTTTATGGATAACTGAAATCTCTTTGTCCCTCATATCTGTTGTTATGCTTTTTTTATGGATAACTGATTTTTTTAGGGAGAATTCGAGAATAAAGATATGTTATGCTTTTTTTATGCTCGTCCCTGTTATGGTCCTCATCCCTGTTATGGTTTTTTTTTATGGATAAAGATCTGCTATGCATTTTTTATGCTCATCCCTGCACTTTCAACAACACATGGTTTGGAGATTTTTTTTATTTAAATAGATGGTATATATTTATATATGTTTACAGGCCTACCTAGATGGTATATATATGTATATATGTCTGCTCGTCCCTCATATATGTTCTACATTTTGCTTCGTCCCTCATTTCTAGATCTGCTGCAAGATCACATAGCTGTTACTTTTTACCTCATTTTAGTGTTTAACAATAATTTTGGAGTTGCATTTTAGTTGTGTTTAATCGTTTCTAATTGAGATGTAATTTAAAAGTAATTTTTACTTAGGTGCTTAAAAAGAAAAAAAATCAAAACGGGCTCCCCGCGGGGAAACTGATACCCGTTTTAAACGAGGATGGGGATCCCCGAACCCGTTATAACGGGGAACGGGGCGGTGACAGGGAATGGTTTTTCTAACGGGGACAGGGATGGGGAGTTAAAACCCGACCCCGAACCGACCCGTTGCCATCCTTAATTCTATTTGGGTGATCGTTGACCATTTGATAAAGGTGGCTCACTTTATATCAGTACGGACACACTATACTTTAGAGCAGTACGCCAAGTTTTTCCTTGCAAAGATTGTGAAGTTTCATGGGGTACCGCAGGGACTAGAAGTTTTTGTTCCACTTATGAAGAAGTTTCCAGCAGGCATTGGGGGAAAAATTGAGGTTGAGTACCTCGTACCACCCTTAGACAAATGGTCAAACAAGGAAAGTAAATATGATGTTGGAGGATATGTTGCGGATGTGCATCTTAGACTTCAAAGGTAATTGGGAGAAGTACTTACCATTGGTGGATTTTGCGTACAACAAAAATTACAGTTTACTATTGGGATGGCACCTTTTGAGGCTTTATATGGGAGGCCTTACCGTTCACCCTCGTGTTGGTTGGAAGTGGGTGAGAACAAACTTATCGAATCGAAGTTAATTCAGGATACTTTGAAGAAGGTGGAGATAATTCGATCTAGGATTCAGATTGCCTAGGATAGACATAAAAGTTATGCTGATGCAGACAGGAGGCACTTAAATTTTGAGGTTGGTAATCAGGTGCTAATAAGGGTGTCTTCCATGAAGGGTGTGATGAAATTTTGGAAGAAGGGGAAGTTGGCTCCCAAGTATGTGGGACTATATCCTATCATTAAGGGGATTGAACCAATGGAGTATCGGTTAGCATTACCAAATCATTTGTAGAGGATGCGCGAAATTTTCCATATTTCAAAATTGCAGAGATTTTTTAGAGATGAGATAGCTGACCAGTGTATAGATTTTAACGAGATAGAGCTTCAACCTGACGCGACTTACGAGGAGAACCCATAGTTATTCTGGAATACTATAGGGAACATAGAATTTGCTCTAAGGTTGTTCCTTTAGTATACATGCGGTGGGGACACCATAATGAGGATGAGTCGACGTGGGAAAGAGAGGACGATATGCCAGAGAAATATTCGAAACTCTATTAGTCAAGTGTGTTTCAAAATTGGAGGACAGAATTCCGTTACTAGGGGGAAGAATATAATACCCCATGTTGTTCATAATAAATTTATTTAGTAGGATTTAATTAAATAAAGTGTGTTAATAAATTGTTTGATTTTAATGGGCATGTTATATGATTTATTTACGTGTACTGTGTTTATTCGTAGAAATAAACTGTATGTTAATTAAATTAGTATTATGTGGTGAATAAACATAATAAAAGTGTATAACTTGGGTAGATATAGTTTTGACGCGTTCCGGGATGTATTGGGGACTCGTTTAGGTATTTTAGACATCTAAAGTTGGACCCGGGGCATAAGGTATACCATAGCTCCCTTATTGGGCAAATCAGGGTAGTGTTTCGGGCTTATTTGGGGCCTAAAAGGTAGAGGTTTATGGGTAATACAGGATTTGACAATAGCGGCCAAATATTATATTCCCATTTATAAGAACAAAAACCTAATCACCCCACACCCATTGGAGATGTTAATAAAGTTAGAGAAGGAAAGAAGAGAAAGGATTCAAGAGAGGGAGACTCTAATCGACAGTTTAAGGCAAGAATTCTCTTGTTAAATAAATTATAATATGTTTCTTAATTCATTTATGCTCTGGGTTTATTTGGATGAGTTGATGATTTTGATTAGTTGGAATGATTTCTATAATTTTTAGAATCTGGAAATAATGATTTTTAAGGATTAATTGAATTGGTGACAAACCCGGAATTGGTATCGTGTTGATTGGGAATTGAACCTTATAATCCATGTTAGAGGATTTCTATTTTTGTGATTTCAATATATACATTGATCCCTTATATCTAAGATTAATTAGATGAGTAAGTAGGATCAAAATTGGGTTAGATGGACTCTAAAGTTAGATATAATTTTTGGGATTTTTGAGCATGACCTTTTGTTAATTTGTTTAGATAATCATCTAAAAAGTGTAGTTGGATCATGAAGAACCTATATTCATTGAAAAATAAGTGGGTAAAACATTGGGAAGAAATTGGGTTCTGGGAGTATGAATCCCGTATGAAGAATTGTAACAGTTCTGTCCACTACCAGAAATTGAATTGATTCAGCCTACAAGGCGAATCGATTTGATCTGGGGGCAAACCGATTCGGCTACATAGGCGAATTGATTTAGCATTTGGGCCTGGGTCAGGTTGGGAGAGGAGAAATATTTGGGTGATTTTTACATACTTATGCGAGTATGTGGAAAGTTATCCAAGTGGGTGGATATTTAATTAAAAATGATTTTGCGTCGTTATTTACTATTTGAAGAAATTGACAATTAACTATATGGTTAATTATTAATACAAGGATATTATATAGATATTGATGAGACTTATTGGAGGTAATTATAGGATTAATTACCTATAAATATTATGTGTTAAAATATGTATTTTTTATTTGTGTGAACATACCCATGTTCATGGACGTCCTATCAATTGGAATTACGTACGTCTCAGGACCTTAGCACGCATCGGCATAGGCGGGCTAGGCCTTATGTAGGTCATTATTTTAGATCCTACGTGGCAGCGCCACTTACGAGGAGGTAGGCGTGGAGGCTTGAATCCATTGTTACTGTCGGAGGGTATAGATTGTGCAATGGTGTAGTGTATAGAGACTGCCCTGCTTTTGTGTGTTTTGTGATGTCCATTTGGATGAGGAACTCCTTTTGACTTATCGATAGAGCACGAACTAGACACTGAAGGTAGATGTCTTCATGTGTCGTATATATGTAAGGACATATATAATTATATAAATTGATTTAAAACAATCCATGTTGTCTAATGATGTAGATAATTATGAATGAACCCTATACTACATAAAATGCATAATGTGATAATATGTGGGTAGTATTGTGGTGGTTACTCTTGGGACTAAAAGCGTATGTATAGATGATTAGTTCAGTTTATGAATTGTGCTGGAAGCATTAAATATAAATCTTATTGGTGTAGTTATTAGACTTCATAATTAGGACTTGGGTTGATATGCCTATAGTATTGCACTTATATGAGGGTGAGATACTTACTATATGCGAGTGCCAATGGGCAGTGTATAATGTCAATTAACTGCATTATTGTATGTTGATTTTGTAAGTTAATTCTTGCAACTCTAGGGCGCTAACCCAAATTATAAAATGTTTTTCCCCAGGTTTACATAGACAGGGACAGCAGAGCTGACAGGAGATCAGACTTGCAGCCGTACTTTCTCATCAGTCTTTCCATTTCGTTTGACTCTAGCATAGGTTGCTATTTTCATTCCAGTCATTTTATTATTTCAAATATTGTATGGGCATAAGCCCAAAGTTTATTATTCAGTCTTTTGGGATATTTGTTATACTTGAGTGGATGTTTTATTACTAGTTGGGAGTTTGGATTTATCTCTTTGCAAGTTGTGATTTAAATGATTTGTTGATTTAAAATTATAATTGTCATATTATGGTTTGATGTTGAGAATGATATAGATTGTGAGACAAGCTCCATTTTGGACGTATTGTGTTTGGCCAACCTTGACGTAGAAAATGGGGGTTATCACGGAAGTTATTAGTTAGTCATTAATTAGTTAGTTATAGTTTATTAGATGGAGAATTAAAGGCCACTGTTGTATTGTAACTTATTTGTAACAACTTGTGAACCTATAAGCCCTACCACCATTGTAATTATTCATTCAATTTTTCATATTCGATACACTTGTTTGATTGTAAACTGAAATTCTCTCAAATTCTTATACTTTGTTACCCAAGTTGTGACAAATATGTGATTTTAGTGGGTCTCGTTATGTCGGGTTATAGAAAAAAAGTATCATGCACTTGGGATACCACGTGTTCAATCCTTGGTACCAATAAAGACACGACATGTTTGTGATATGTCTATCACAAGTCCCTCACTATAATGACAATATTTTTACATGTGCAACGTGTCATGTCATTATATGTGTTGAGCACAAATACATGGTGCACTAAGTACATGATAATTTTTCTCCGTGTTATAGGATTTAACATTATTTGGGGATATTTTGGGTTTGAACCAAACTTGTATGGTTGATTTTAGATTACCCTCGTTTTCTTATAAACAAATGGTTACATCCCCACACCTTAACTACCAGACCCTTACCCTTGACATTTGATTATTTTACTTTTGAAGTTTTCTACCCCGAGTCATCAATATATTAAATTAAAACGAATTGATGAATGGAAAATATTAAATCGCCATTTTTTCGTATTTTAGATGCTATTTTTTCGTATTTGATAGTCAATATTTTGTATGTATTATACTTTTCAATTATTAGTTTTATTTCCTATAGTTCATATTTCTATGATTTGGAAAAAAAAATAAGGATAAACCTAATAGTTAGTCTAAAGTAACATGGTCAAACAGTTAGTCTAAAGTAGTTGAGGAGTATTGGGTAACACAAAACAACTATAAGGATAAACAAAATTGGTTGTTTATTGGGTTTTTTGGCACATATCACCTTAATATTTTTCATTTACCGTTAAGTCCAAACCTTTCATTTTTAATCCAAAAAGTCATTTACCATATAAAAACCATTCAAACTGTCTTTATTCTCTTATTCTAGCCGTGTACCCAAACCATAAAACCTAAAATCTAAATACTCTATCCTAAAACTTGAAACCCTAAAATCCTAAACAAAAAATTAAATAAAAATTAAGGATGTGTTTGTTTTTTCATCTGAATATGTCTGAAAGTGAAGTTTGAAATTTGAATCTGAAAAATATGTTTATTTTTCATGTCTAAATGAATGCACTTAGTCAAATATTGTGTTACATTCAAATGGAATTGGACCTCTTAACCATATAAGACTAAACCTTATTAAAAAATATAAAACAAAAAAAATATTGACAAATAAGTCATATTTACATAAGACATTTTTTAATAGATACAATCAAAATATTGCTTTTTCAATATGTCATATATATATAGGGTCAATTATTAAATAGTCCCTACTATAAATATATATTTTTTAAAAATGACACATATTTTTAGTTTAACCCATTTAGTCCCTCAAGCACTCAATATCCTCTTATTTTTAGAGGTCCGCGCCAGCGGCACTCTCCTTGCAAAATATGTGGCAAAGGACTTTTTGAGGCAAAATAAAAAAATTTGGACTAAATGGGTATTAAAAAATGTCCGAGGGACTATTTGGTATATGTTCCATATATATATATATATATATGTGTGTGTGTGTGTGTGTGTGTGTGTGTGTGTGTGTGTGTGTGTGTGTGTGTGTGTGTGTGTGTGTGTGTGCGTGTTGAATATTCACTACATGTGTACAATAAGATTTATTACAGCAAAAAACAAAATAGTGGGATATATTGGAACAAGTAAAAGATTATAGGATATATTGAACTAACTAATTAATAAATGAGACTAATTGATAAAAAGACTCAAAAATAAAAAAGAATAAGAGCATATACCAAATAATCCTTGAACTTCTTTTAATACATGTATAGTCCAAGTTTTTTTATTTTGCACAAAAAAGTCCTTCACCATGCCAAAAAAAATTTACCATGCCGCTAGCACGGCGACCTTTAAAGATAAGAGAATAAGAGACTTTTTAGTACAAAATAAAAGTCTTGAACTAAATGTGTATTAAAAAATATTTCAGAGACTTTTGATATTTGATCCAAAAGACTAACCCTAAAAAGAAAATAAAACCATAAACCCTAATGTTTTTAGTTTTTAGGTGCCGTTTGTATACTGGATTTGACCCAACCCTTTATTTAACTCCATTACAGGTGTCAAAATCTGAGCACTTTCTATTGCGTAGAGTTGGGAAAAACAACAATTTGGGTTAGTTAAACTGGTAGTGTAAACCTAAACAAACTGAGCCTTTTGAAGAAGTCAAAATAATTAGAATGGGAAACAAACATTCATCACCCTATATTGTGTTGAATATTCACTACAAGGTTTTGAGAGGTTTTGTGCAATTTTTGAAAATTTTCCAATTCAAATTCCAATGCATCGAATTGGGGTTCCCAAATACACCCTAAGAATAGTTTTTGTTTTAACCATAGATACACAATAGCAGCTTATTACTTACTATCATATCATAGCATGCAAGTTTCATTCCCATATGCAAGTGGAAAAAGAAAAGAGATAAGGGAGCTAATATAATGAACAAAAATAATCAAACGGTTAATGTCGTACACGTGCTCGATCAAAACTTACACTCGCATGTACAAACACAGTACTCTCGACTACATAACTGGTAATAATAATAACTTTATAACATATCTAAATGTGTAATGTTCTATATATCATCTACCATTTTTTTATCTCCTAATAGTAATAATTATAAGTATAATAAGTGCGGTGCCTGAAAATTCGCTCGAGAAACCTATTTTCACGTGAACAATGTCCAAACACTCCAGAAAATGAATAACCAAACAATAACCCACCCACTATGTGAAAAAACATAACTCGAAGATTTAGTATCGCTAACCCCAACGAGAAACCTGCATTCACCAACCGAAGGGTCTAAAAATGTGACCATCCCAAGCCCATCAAAATCACAGCTCTGATAACTCTGTTTTTGCAGCTGATAATAACTGTTAAATGCATAGGAGATATTTCCTTTAGCCCCAATTCCGTTACACGATCCCCCGTAGTTAAGCGTCGTGCAATCCGCGACAGTACACGCCAACTTAAAGTGGTTAGCCACACCCGTAAGATCAAGATTCTTTGACGGGTCGGCCACGCACCACCTAGATGGGAGATACTCAACATCCTTTGCGTTTTTCAGCAGCCCGTTACCCAAACCGAGGTTTAACGCGTATTTTGCCTGCCCATCGAAAGAGAAAATGCCCCAATGTCTCTCGAAGTTCCCCGGAAGTATGCTTTTTGCCCCTTCATCCAGAAGGCCGAAAAGGTAAATATCCATAGGTGGGACCCCCGGCCTAAGTGGGGTCCCTTTATTGTTTAGAATGTGATATATGAGGCCTTGGTTGAATACCCTTGCTGCCGTAAGATTTGCACCGACTGCTCCGTCAGTCGGCCAACCCACCTCACCTATCACTATTGGCATTTGACCGTACCCGATTTTTGTTAGTGCTGCAACTAAAGTGTCGTAATTTCCATCAAACGCGTTGTAATATACATTTGGTCCATCAGCCACGGAATGAGTTGTACCCTCGAAAAACGCGTATTCTTGTGGAAAATCCGAGTTTCCGTAGAGGCTTAAAAAAGGGTATATGTTCACCATAAATGGGGAGCCATTAGAGTTGAGGAATTCAACGATCTGAGTCATAATTTGAGTTAGTTCGGGTCGGAAAGCTCCTTGAGACGGGAAAGATGACTCGTACGCGTCGGCGTTACAAGGGACCACTAGCTTTACCATGCCTGCGAGATTTGCTCTGGCCAAGGATTGTTGTAGATTCATCAGTGCAGGGAAAACATAAGACTGGAATTGATCAGAGTAACTTTTAAGGAAAGGCTCATTTCCTACCGCAATATACCTGTGCCACGTTGTAAGAATCATTAGCAGTGTGAAATTAAAAAATAATAATAATAAAACGAAAGAAAAATTTGCCATATGAATGTGTGTGGCATGTGATTGTTTCATTAGGCTGTATTTGAAACTTTATTTATGCATATTTGCGACAACATATTGGGAGGACAAAGTGAAGTCATGTACATTTTGTATCCACTTTACACACAAGATTGCACAAAAAGTATATACAACTATTGGAGATGCTCTAATGGTTTTAACATTACGAATGAATGTCTTTGTTTTTTATGTATACAACATTTAGGTAGGATAGCCTTCAATACATTCAATATGAAAGTTAAGGATTTAAATAGCAATATTCAAGACATCAAAATTTATCAAACAAAATTAAGTATTGCTACTAAATCATGCTCCATAAAGACGAATAGAAGTCGGGGGATAAAAGTACTGTATATGTATATGTATTTGTATTTGTATGGTTCAAAAATTAAGACTTATAATGAAACGAACTATTTCTCAGTTTGATGAATCTTATGTACTGTTGTATTCTTATAGTACACTGTTACACGCAGGAAACATACGATGAAACTACTAGTCTCTCACTATTCACCTCACGCAATTTAAGAATTCATTATCAAACTTCCTATACACATACGCTCATGAAACATACAGTGAAACTACGATTTGTCACTAACCCTTAGTGTTCACCTCACTCAATTTTAGAACTCATTATCAAACTTGCAATAGAAGATACACTTGGTTTAGTTCATTTTTTTAGGGTTATTTGGGGTTTGGCCAACATTAATTTTGTCCAATTCAGAACCCCCGTAATTTTCTCATCTTAGACTTATGCCCCCATGTTAACACTTTCCATTTGTTGACCGTTGAAACAGCTCACAACCCCTCATTTTATTCCCGAAATACACCTCCGGTAAATTTAACCAAAATAAAATCTTGTTCATCCAAAAACAATAATCATGCACCATATGCCTAATTCTTTGCACCGGTAGCATCTTCGCACATTGATTGGGAGAAACGATGAGGGACTCTTTGGTTTCCCTTCGTGATAAATTGGTGGCCTCATGGGAGATGGGAGGAGCAACGTAGTCTCAGGAGGTGATCAGACCTCTATACAGATCCTCCATCATAATTAACAAGAACTAGGGGTCCAAGAGCCGGTTGTTGGATCCAATCTTTCACCCATATATTTCGTCCCAGGTCAAATATTGCGGTTCGGTAGGAGCAGAAATCACAGAGAGATGTTGAAGGTTTGGCGATGTACCCTTTGCAGGGATAATCTTTCAATGAGCACCACATTGGTTGAAGCTGGGTGGACCCCTATTAAGGGTGTTCAAGGTCCTGTCCAGTTATAGGGTGTTTTTAAGACCAGACCAAATTATTCGGTCCAAGAATTTTTTGGTTCCGAGACTGTCGGTTCGGTCGAGTTTGGTTTCGGTTGAATTTGGGTTGTTCTTGGGTTTGTTTAGGTCGAATTCGAATCAGTCTCGGGTTTGTTTTGGTCCAGTGAGAGGGGGGGTCCGCTTGTTCATTATCTTGCAGAGTATACACCTGGGCATAATTGCATAATCGGGAACACATCCAAACATTGACCCGTGACCAATGTTTTCTGAAAAACTCAGTGCCGTTGTGGATATGCTCGATCAAAACACAACTTGCTTTTTAAAAGATGAGCTATACAACTACGGTCGGCCTCCACGTCTTAAAATCAGCCTCAAAGAGATGCAAAACTATCCCTAACGGGATTTGAACCCCTTGCCCACCCCTACGAAGGGTGAGTAGTCATACCATATAAAATAGAGCTTATTGGTTTGTCCAAAACAGTAGTAACCACCAAAGTTTGCTAGATTCAATGGAATGAGAGGTTGACAAAGAAATCTCTAGGAGCTCACAGTTAAACGCAAATGAGTATTTCTTCCTAGGAGTCTAGTAAAAACAAGAAAATAAGGTGGACAGGTATAGTTACATTAGTTATTTTCCTATTAATTGCGAAAAAACTTCAACAATAAGCCCTAGAGAAAATATTAGATAGTAACGCTTTTTTAGATTTCATTAGAATGACATCGCGGTTTTTTGAATGAATTATTTTTGAACTTTTTCACTCTTTCTTAGGATCATAAGCATGCTCATCTTTGGTCATTAGGAAGGGGAGTCCACAGGATTTTTGGGGGGATTACCGAAGCATGATTAAAAGAAAATAACTAAAAGTAAATTACTAATGTTCTATATAACCAAGTCATTCGAGCTTTTAAACAAATCAAACCTATGAATTAATCAAATATTCAGATCCTAACAATTTCAAAATCAAACCTATGTATAACTTTTAACATTCAAAAACCAACAATCAACAAAACTCAAATTAAACATTCAAATTCGAACACTCAATTAATCAAGCATTCAAATTCAAACCCTAACATAGCTCAAAATAAAATACTATTTAATTAAACATTTAAACCTTAACAAATAACAATTAAGCAATCAAATCCTAACAATATAACAATCTGAAAATTTTAACATTCAAGTTTCAAACCCTACAATTTAACATTCTGAAAATGTGAATGATTTGTAACCGTTTTAGTTTCAATATATTTACATTAAATACCCTATAAGATATTACATGAATTTTTATAAGGGTCAATTATTGTATAGTCCCCAACATAAATACCCTGCCTAGACTCCGCCTAGGCTTGAGGCTTGAGAGAAACGCATCGCCTACCCCTTATTACGCCTTATTCTTGGTAAAGGCTTAAGGCACACTTTTTTTTAAAAAACAAAGGATTAGTTGACAAATATTAGTTATGGAGCACGAATATGAGAAAGATGGCTACCAAACATCTGGATATATTTTCAAAATTCAACGTATGTACTATTTTATTATATTATTACCCTTGGAATAATTAAAATAATAAAAAAAGGAAAAACGCATTTTTACTCCTAGGCTCCTAAGGCTTGAGGCTTGGCCTCTACGCCTCGACCACGCCTTGCGCCTTTTAGAACCTTGATAAATACATATTTTGTTAAAAACACCTATTCTTAGTTTACCCATTTAGTCCCCCCTCAAACACACATTTACCCAATATTCTCTTATTTTTAAAGGTCCGCGCTAGTGGGTAAATCAGTTTGTGTGAGTCCTTGTTTTGATTGTTTTTATGTGGTGAGGAACTTTTTGGAAAAAATAAAAGGTTTAATCTAATCATGTATTAATATTTGTTTAAGAGATTAAATGGGTTAAAGCCCTCTTTATAAACCCCAAATATTTTACCTACATATTTTCTTCCCCAAAAAATAAGGTGGGGCAACTGCCCACATTAAGCCTCAAGTGGATCCGCCACTAGGGGAGATATGTCAAGTCCTACTGGATTTTTCCAGATCTGGAGGGACATCATCCTTGCGTTAGCAGCACTCTCGAGAGGATCTCATGGCTTAAGTGTTTCCACGAGCGCTCCCGTGAGATCAATCTACAGGCAGCATCACTCCATCAGAATTTGCATTTGGGGATCCACCCTAATTACGATTTCACTTGATTAACCACAGCACGATAAAAATATATCAAGGACTTCTTAGATACTGACAGAAACTTAAGTAGGCTGATTCACCAAAGTTGAGTCGTATATTTCATCATCTCCAGTAACATTCAACAAGCATGATTTTGGCTATTGTCAGCAGGTACCGGCCTACGTAGCCGAAAAGAAGAGGTCTTCTCAGAGGCCAAAACCAAAAATGGCACATTTGCCGACATGAATACCCCAGAAAAAGGGCAAACCCAGTGCACGATGATCCCGCCACTGCGGAGTACTAGGGGGTTAGATGTACACAGCTTTACCCCTGCATAGATGCTGTTTCCGTGACTCAAACCTTTTAGTATTTTATTTATATTAGTGACTTAAACTACACGTCAATGGCTAAGAAAATAAACAAACCCTAACTTTAGAGAGAGAGTCAAGATCTTATATTTCAAAATGGAGGAGTGTCTTCAAATAAAGACTACATGGGTATTTAAAAGGAGGAGTAGCTTAGGCTCTAAGCTAAGACACTAATTACAAAAATGTCATTACTACTCCTTACATCTAAATAACAAAGCAAAAGAAAGAAAATAACAAGTAATAAAATAAAAAAAATTACAAAACAAAATAAAATAACTAATAAACCCTAAAATAAGGACTCATTTCCATCAATTACTATATTAATTAGATTAGTCTTAGCTAGTGATCCCGGCTTAGTGAGTCCTTTCTTTCGTGATGAACTGTTGGTGTCAGTCCTACATTTTGTCTCTGTGGACCGAGGAGAAAGGGGACGCAACAAGAAGAGGATTGTACCGGGAGAGAAGAAGGGGGTGAACCTCTTTCAAATATACAACAGGGATTATGAGACCTCCAAGTTCACCCCTACCTGACCAAACTAATCTTGTATAATGATTAATATAGACTCATCAACATGGGGATGGAACTGATCTCGTTTAATAATTAATATAGACTCCTACTCTACTTCCTAAATGAACTGGCTTGGTCTCCACATTTCATTCAAGTTCTCATTGTGTGTATTGTGTGTAGTTTACTTAAATTGAATACAGAAAGCACAAGGATTTGTTAAATTGGTCCATAACTATATGGGCTTTTTTTACTTTAACCCCCACATTTTAATATGCTATTTGACTTCCCCAGTTTGCTAATCTCTTTGGCTTGCTCCCTGCATTAGGGGGTTATCTCAAAATGATGAATAAAAATAGGGGGTTAAGTCAAATAATTTATTTGACTTTATCCCTTATTTATAATACAAAATTAGACTTGACCACATTTGTTGGGGGTAAGTCAAAGAGATTCGCAAAGTGGGGATTAAGCCAAATAGCATATTAAAAAGTGAGGGCTATTGTTATATCAAATTTACCCTAATTATATGCAGGGGAGAACACAGGAAATGAAGAAAGCCTTAGTATGGTTTTTCGCAATCACTAAATCCCGGTGTTGTTGACAAAAGATACTAGAAATGTGTGCTTAGTATGAAAGGGTGTCACATAACCAAAAACTACATCACATTGGTACGCTCAAAATGTTAATATGATGAGAATTACAAATGATCATTAGAATGATAACTATAAGATGATGATGCCAATTGTTCATGAAATGCTCTATGCGTCCGTATCCAGAAATCTCGAAAATAGATTGATGAAATTAACAAGATTCCAGAAAACAAGAAATATAGAATCTTCGAGACCCATTCAAGCAACATGTCATTCAGCTTAGCTTACTACAACTGAAGTCAAAATTCCCCAGCCATCACCAGATTTTCTCAGTTTTGTTTCCAAATAATCAAACTAGGGGTGACGGCCTCACACACACGAGATCATTCTCCATTTTACCTGATACGAAAACACTCATTTATAACACGATATTATTTTTTATCCGATAGGACACGTGTAACAAGATCAATAATTCACATATTAAGCATGACAGTTCAGGAAAACACGAGTAAATTCATGAAAACACAAGTAAATACACAAATAACTTGACTAACATGAATCCCAATTTTTTCAAAGAAAAAAGAAAGATTCTTTGAAACCCATTATGTCCAGATAACAAAACCATCACCAGAAAACTTCAAAAAGAATCTTTGAAACACGAGCAAAATGTTCAAGTTCAGTTTAGAGTTCAACTATGTCCATATTCCAAACCCATAATCAGATTTTCTCCCCACTAACCAAACTAGAGATTGCGCATGTCTTTTTGCACCCCATTTTCATAATGACTTATTTGAAATGCGATACAAATAACACAATAGATCATTTTTAACATGATTAAACACAAACAGCAGACAGAAAAGCATGAAGAAAAACACTAATAATATGAGTAACACTAGACCTAATTCTTACACAAACATGTGTCCAAAATTCGAGCACAAACAAGGTACCAAAAAGAAATATCATATCGAAATTGTGTCAATGTCTAGAATTACCATACCTCAACCCAACATGAAGTGGAAAGGGTATAAAAAATTGAAACCTATAAAAAGAAATGGGCAATATATTAAATAGGATCCACCCCGGTTGTCCAAGTGGTAAGGAACTTACTTGATAAACTTGCTAATAACCGTTGGTCTGAGGCTCAAATATCCCCAACGGATACCTGATAGTAAGCTGATAGTAAGCGGGACGTGTGCTAGGGCGGCTCTGGCACAGCGTCCCCCTGTTTAGCTCGCATGGGGGAGTCCAAAGTGCTAGTTCGTGTGAAGGTTCAAGGTCATCAAAAAAAAATATATGTGTGT
The DNA here is from genome assembly GCA_949130495.1 of Sambucus nigra. Classification (NCBI taxonomy): domain Eukaryota; kingdom Viridiplantae; phylum Streptophyta; class Magnoliopsida; order Dipsacales; family Adoxaceae; genus Sambucus; species Sambucus nigra. The sequence continues at coordinate 622,692,443 of OX422216.1, forward strand.
GTGTGTGTGTGTGTGTTTGGTGATCCATAGCGACACGTGGCCCGGGAGAAGGCTATCTTTTATTTTGCATTTTAGTTTGGGTATTATTGTCATTTTCTTTTATTTTTAATGTTTAATTGGTCTCCAAGTGTGTTTGGGACTAATTCGTCATTTTTAGTTATTAGTTGTCCTTTTTTATCTTTTGGGTCCTTAGCTTGGCTAGCAAGCTAACTTCTCTTATAAATGGTCCCTTGACCCTCATATGTAATCACACTTGAATATTGATAAAAGAGAATAGAGAGAGAAAGAAACTCATTTCTATAGTTTAGTTTATTTATTGTTGTTGTTGTTGTGTAGTTAATAGTTGTTGTGTAGTGTAGTAATAACGCTTCCACATTCTTAAATTTGCATTAAATTGGTATAAGAGTTGCGTTCGTTTTTGGTATTCGTCGTGGTGCGTGAAGTAGGTATCGAGTTGTGATTCCAACTCGGGCAACCCTTCAATTGGTAGATTGAGAAATGTCCAAATGAGAATCGGGTGGATGGAAACCTAAATTCCATCACTGCTAAAAAGAGGATACCAACCCTTTTAGCCTCCTCCACCCTCCACCACCACTTTCCTCCAACCTCCATCTCCTAGCACCACACAACCACCACTACTTCAAAAAGCCCCACCATCTTCTATCTACCCCTCTCAAAACTCTAATCTACCCAACCCAACCCCAGCACCCCCCCTAATTGCGAAACTCTCTGCCCCACCAGCCGTGCAGATCCCCATCAAACTCTAGCCCCTCCCCCTCCAAACCCTATCCCCGGCCTGGCAAACCCGTATACCCCCACCCGACCCCCATCCTAGTCCAGCCCGCCCTGTTTCCAACCCCAGCGACACCCCCACCCATCTTCGATCAACCCGCTGCCACTACGCTTCTGACCCATGTCCCAACCGGCCGACCTCCCACCGGCCCAAAAAAAACCACCCTACCCCCCTACCCCTTCCGGACTTCCCCACCCCCTGTCTGACTCCGACCCGGACCGGCCCCTCACTGCCACCTCACTTCCCTCCTGCCCCTGCCGACCACTCCCTAGCCCTAAACCCTTCCCCTTTTAGCCCTAATCTGCCCCACCATTGTTTTTACCCTATTTTCACCCTTTCCCCACTCATTTAAGCCCAACCACATTCAAATCCAACAAAAATGGGCTACCCTACTCCGATCCAATCCCCTACCCTCTATTTGACCTCAAATCTGATCAAAATTAGTCTTAGGGCCTATTTGTTACACAACTTATGACTTCCATGAAAATGCGTCCCACTTGGGACCCATTTCCAACTATTTTCCATTTTGGGTCCGGCTTTCCGGAATGTCGTCGTCTTCAGTCCGCTTGTTTCGTCATCGTACTCGCAAAGGTGGGGTTGCCGGAGTTCCCTCCGGTCAGATTCAAGGGTCCACCACACCAAGTTGCAACCATGTACTTGTGGTATCGAAAAGGCGTGTATGATCGTCAGTTTTTGGTTATTCGGATTTGATAAAGGGACATCGCCGGGATTTGTGTTTATTAGACCCATTATTGATAAGGTTCATACGCATGGGACTAATTCAAGCTTTTTCAAGGTTTATATCATGTGGCATTGATGAGTGTCACCCTACACGCTCGAGGACGAACTTTTTCGAAGACGGGGAGAATGATGTGTTTGATGATCCGTAGCGACAAGTGGCGCGTGGTTCTGCTCCTAGGAGAAGACAATCTTTTATTTTGCATTTTAGTTTAGAGTATTATTCTCATTTTCTTTTATTTTAGTGTTTAATTAGTCTCCAAGCATGTTTGGGACTAATCAGTCATTGTTAGTTATTAGTTGTCATTTTTTGTCTTTTGGGTCCTTAGAATGGCTAGCAAGCTAGCATCTCCTATAAATAGGTCACTGCCCTCATATGTAGTCACACTTAAATATTGAGAAAAGAGAATAGAGAGAGAAAGAAACCTATTTCTAAAGTTTCGTTTACTTTTTTTTTGTTGTTGTGTAGTTAATAATTGTTGTGTAGTGTAGTAATAACGCATCCGCATTCTTAGATTTACATCAATATATATATATATATATATATATATATATATATATATATATATATATATATGCAAAATCAGATGCCTCGTTTCCCCATATATCAACATTTCTGGCCACCCATAAATCAGATGCCTCGTTTGATGAGCTAAGCACACCCAAAAACTCATTAGCAATACCAACCATAACTACAGTCCCAGACCCCATAAGAGCCCTAAGAAAACCAAATCCACTTTTTTCAATAATTGAGTAACTATGTCAAGAATTATTTAATTTATGAGTATTTGGATTTGGGATCTTCCAGTCTGCTTATATGGCAATATTTCATATCTTTTCCCCAAGAACCAAAAATTAGGGTTTCAATTCATGATTCTAGACCAACGCGGCAAGAACCGTAAAGACACTAACACAACAAATCATGTTCCCTACATGATACAAACACAAACCATTCAAAACACGAGCAGCACGATTAATAATCTTGACACCCAACACATGTTTCTAGGCTGACGTGACAAGAACGGTCAAGACACTAACACAACATAAGAGGTCAATTTCGTGTCGTTTCATGTCAGTTTCTAAATTACCACTTAACCACAACACAAGGATAAATGGTTAAAATAAAAATGCAACCTTTACACTAAATAGGAAGGAAAAAAAATACATACTTGATATTAACACCTCACTTCACTACATATCTAGACGCATTTCTTGCCACCCACAAATCAACTGCAGTAGTAGATGAGCTAAGAACTTTCAAAAACTCATTAGGAAACCCAGCACGTGTTTCTAGGCTGACGCAGCAAGAACCGTCAAGACACTAGCACATCACATCATGTTTAATGTTTCATACATGATACATACACGAATCATTTAAAACACGTGCACAATCAATACTTTTTATGCCCAATTGAACACAATAAATAAAATTTAGTAAAAAAAAAACACAACATAAGTAAAACTAATAAAAGAGCAAAAATAGTATACGAGGCTCCCACCATTGCGGGGTACTGAAGGGTTCTTACCCGGCATATACAGAGAGACTGTTTTGGCAACTCGAACCTATGACCTGCAGGTCACAATGGGGCAACCTTACCATTGCTCCAGGTTCACCCCTTATGCGTAAAACTAATATGGGTCCTAATTTTGACTCAAACACAATAACAGGTCAATTTCGTGTCATTTCGTATCGGTTTCAATATTACCACCTAACCACAACATAAGGACGAATGGGTGATATAAAAATGCAATCTTTACACTAAATAGTAAGGGAAAAATACATACTTGATGTTAACACCTCCTTTCACTACATATCTAGACACATTTCTTGCCACCCACAAATCGGCTGCAGCAGTAGATGAGCTGAGAACTCCCAAAAACTCATTAGGAATCCCAACCATAACCTCAATCCCAGACCCCGTAAGAGCTCTAAGTGACCCAGAATCTGCATCAAAAAGCTTCACTTTTTGTATCTTATTAGCCTTGACGAGATCCACCACAGTGCGTGGAGATAGCCTCTGGAAAGATAATGTTCCAAAGTTTACTCCAATTCCTGATTCTACCATTAGAGCTGAGGTACCTAATAATAGTAGTGTGTCAATTCGTGTTTCTGGGTCAACACGACAAGAAACCTTATGACACTGATACAACAAATCGTGTCAGCTTATGTGTCGAAATTTCATACCCATCACCAGATTTTCTCAATTTTGGACAGATAGGTGTCAATTCGTGTTTTCAGGTCGACGTGACAAGAACCGTTATGACACTGGCACAACAAATCTTGTTAGCTTATATGGCAAAAATTTCATACCCGTCACCAGATCTTCTCAGTTTTTTTCAATGAAACAAAAGCTAGGGGTGTCAATTCTTGTTGATGGGCTGACGCGACAAGAACCTTACAAATACTAACAAAACAAACCATGTTTCCTACATGATACAAACACGAACCATTTAAAACACGTGCAGTACAATTAATAATCTTGACACCCAACACGTGTTTCCAGACCTGTGCGACAAGAACCGTTAAGACACTAACACGTCATATCATGTTTCGTACATGATACATACACGAATCATTTAAAACATGAGCACAATCAATACTTTTTAAGGGCAAACCTAGTGCACGAGGCTCGCGCTAGCGCAGGGTACTAGGGGTTTAGATGCATGCAGCCTTACCCTTGTATATGCAAAGTTTCTACAAAGAGGCTGTTTTCGCGACTCGAACCTGTGACCTTCAAGTCATAATGGGCTAACCTTACTGTTGCTCCAAGTTCAAACTCTTACAATTTATACCTTTTACGTCCAATTAAACACAACAATAAATAAAATTTAGTAAAAAACAGCACGGTATGACTACAACTAATATGGGTCATAATTTTGACTTCAACATGATAACGGATCAATTTAGTGTCGTTTCGTATTAGTTCCAAAATTGCCACTTAAGCACAACAAAAGGGGAAATGGGTAAAATAAAAAGGAAAAAGTACTCTTAGGTCCCTCACAAATAAATTTTAAACACTAAAGAACAATTTACTATTAGGTCCACTTGTTATGCCACTAACATGGACTTTCACAAGAAGAGAATTAGTAACATGAACTTTCACAAGAAGAGAATTAGTGAAATTAGTGGACTTACGTGTTTAAAATTTGTCACAAACAAATTTTAAACACTAAAGAACAATTTAATATTAGGTCCACTTGTTATCCCACTAACATAAACTTTCACAAGAAGAGAATTTTATGGCACGACTATTAGGTCCACTTGTTATGCCATTAACATGAACTTTCACAAGAAGAGAATTTTTTGGCACTAACATGAACTTTCACAAGAAGAGAATTAGTGGCCTTTTAAGTGTTTAAAATTTGTTATAATTTAATATTAGGTCTACTTGTTATGCCGCTAACATGGACTTTCACAAGAAGAAAATTAGTGGACTTAATTATTTAAAATTTGTCATAATTTCTTTAGTGTTTAAAATTTATTTGTGAGGGACCTAATTGTAAATTGTTCAAATAAAAATACAATCTTTACACTAAATAGTAAGGGAAAAAAAATACATACTTGATATTAACACCTCCTTTCACCACATATCTAGAAACATTCCTTGCCACCCACAAATCAGCTGCAGCAGTAGATGAGCCTATAACTCCCAAAAACTCATTAGGAATCCCAACCATAACCTCAAGCCCAGACCCCATAAGAGCTCTAAGTGACCCAGAATCTGCATCAAAAAGCTTCACTTTTTGTATCTTATTAGCTTTGATAAGATTCACCACAGTATTTGGAGATAGCCTGTGAAAAGATAATGTTCCCCAGTTTACACCAATTCCTGACTCTACAATTAGAGTTGAGGTGCCTAGCAATAGTACCATGTTTAGGAGAAAATGGGCTGTTGCCATTTTTGTTGGAAATTAATTTTTCAAGGTTGGTTTGGTAAAGTGAGGGGTTTGTTGTTAATATCAATATTTTGTTGGACTCGAGGGAGTGATATTTTAAACTGGTGGTTGAAGGTGTGATTAGAATAATAAGAAATGACAAAAGGGTCAATGTCTTATCATTCCTTTAATTTTATTCGATAATTAAATTCTTTAACCAGATATGTGTTTTTGACTATCAAAAAAGTAAGATAAGTATTCAATCTTATGGTGGTTTGAGATTGTCATTGGTACAATTTTAAAGGTGAATTGTGAATTGGGTTTGATTTTCAATTCGATTTTTGGTACTGTCAAAATAATGTTTAATCAGTGAAAGTCACGAATCGCGAATGTGGATTAATCGAGAATCGCTTAATGTTGATCCGAACACCATGTGATATAATACAAAAAAAAAAAGTAAGATAACTCATTTAAGTATATTTACAAAAGGAATATCCCAAAGTATCAAAAAATTTGATTAATAATACCTCAATAAAAATACTGAATTTATTTTTTATTATGTTTATAATTATTCGATTTTAAATTTTATATCTTTTACTCATTTGTGGGTAGGGCTGTAAATTGAGCGCCCGAGCCCGAAGTCCGCCCGTTCGGCCCGCTATTTTCGGGCCGAGCTTTATTTGAGTTTGAGCCGAGCCGAGCCTGAGCCAAAATTTCAAGCCCGAATTAATTTCGGGCCGAGCTTGAGCCGAACTTTGCCAAGCCTGAATTGGACCCGAAGCCCGAACTTCATATTTATAAATAAAAAAATAAATAATTTATATAATATAACATATTTTTGAGAACATTGTTTAATTAGGTTTCGTTCTTTTATTTCATTTAGTACTTTTTAAAAAAAAATATTTGTTACAATACATTAGATTACATGTGATTTTTAATTTTGTGATTTTATTGTTAATCTCATCTCATTATGGGTATTTGATTTAATAATTGCTTAAGTCATAATAGGCCTTTGGGAGTGATCAAATTTTGCTAAATGTATGAAATTTAATAGGCATTTGTAGATTTTCACTCTTATTTCCCTTGTTTTAATTTAATACATTTCATAATTATATATTTTATTTCATGAAATATCAATTATATTTTAATGTGTAATTTTGTCCATGATGGAAATACAAGAAAAAAAAAATTAATTCAAACTTTTTTAACAAAAAAAATTGAAATCGGGCCTGCCCGAAATCGGGCCCGATGCCCGTAATACTTGTGAGCCGAGTTCGGGCCTAGGTGGTAAAACATAATTCGGGCCGAGCTCGGGCTTGCGCATGGGCAAGTGAGTTCGGGCCGAGCCTGAGCAACCCCAAGCCCGGCTCACCCAGCCCGATTTACAGCCATATTTGTGGGTGTGGGTGTGGGTGGGCGTGGGGGAGGGGGAGGGGGGGTTACCTTTTTTCTATTTTTTTATTAATATTCTATTATGTTTTCGAGCTTTTTCTTTTATTTTTTTTATTTTTATAATTATTTTAATATTTTCATTTTTACAAGTCATGACTGTTAAATCTAATTGGCCATTAACAGAAAATATACTAAATTCAAAATCAATTAATAAAAGGTATTGAACTCAAAATCTGGTAATTATGGACGTATTTAAGTAAAAAAAATAAGATGTGATTGGTAAGGGCACATAAATAGTTTAAGTTATATTTTTTGGGGGTCCCATTTTATTTTTTCTCACCTCCAACCCACTCAAACTCTCATTTTCTCTCAAGCATCTTCTCCAGCACCACCCTTCCCGCCACCAAAACACCCTGTCTCCACCCACATGCCAACGCATATCTCTATATTTATCTCTCATACACACACACTGTGTCTCTCTATGTCTCTCTCTCATCCGTCCACAAAAGAAACTAGTTATGAAAATGTATATGTTTATAATGTCAAAATGACGCAAAATAAACATTTTTCCTTCATATTTAACCTATAAACGACATAAATTAAATTAAATATTCATAAAAGATCCAAATAACACTTAAAAATTCGAAAAAAATCATAGGCCCAAAACCTACAAGTTCACTCTCCCGACCCTAGAAACAATGATAAATCCAATCCTCTAGTTTGGTTAAGAACAACAAGTGATATAGCTGCACATACTTGGGGTCCAAGCCTCGATTTTGGGGTATAATTTTGACGTCCAATCCATGTAATACAGTTTTGACATTTTTTTATAATTGCATCCATTCAGGGTCTAAACCCCTAAATCTAGAGACATAACTTGGGTACAAACCCTTTATTCATGGACAAATTTCAAGATACAAGCCACTAATTTGGGGGGAAATTCGAGCTCAGAGTAATGAAGTTGAAACTTTAATATATATCAAGGTTCTTTTTCAAAATCTATTTATGTTTGAATCATATATTAGTATGTATTTTATTTTAAGTTTTCATTAGTTGAAGCTGAAACAAAAATACTTATTAGGTTCATTTTCTATGCTAGAGTTTTTGTGTAAGAGAAAGTTGGAGAGAGAAAGAGAGATAACATATTTATACATGCGCGCGCACACACACACAGATATTGTTACGTTGGTGATGTGATGGTAAAGATTGTGATGATATGTGTTAGGGTGGTTGTGATAGTTTGATTTTCAAAAGAATTAGGAGGTTTTAAAGAAACAAATAGATGAAAATAGAGGCTAGAAGTTAACAAAATTAAAATTTTCAACTTTGAATATATGGGTTCCTTGAGTGGTAAAAGGAAGCAAGGAATGGTCTCACTGTGATGTTAGTGAGTTATTTTTGGTTGTGGTCATTATGGAGTAAAATCTTCGGTGTAAATAGCAACGATCAATTTTAAATGGGGATTAATCGCTTTAGTATCTAAAAATACGTTCACTACAACTCCGAGGGGTTGTCCAAGTGGTTATTTGGATGACCTAGAAACCTAGACATCTTGGGTTCCAAACTTGGCAACTCCCTTGGGTCTAAGCCATGCGTGGAATTATTGTGCCCCATAAATCCCTAGATCATGTGTGGATGATCTTCCTTTGATCAGACCGAGGAAGAGACCTATTATTGGTGCGCAAAAGGTGGCCCAAGGTTACCCCCCGTGTAACAAAGAAAAGCAAAAAGTGCATTCACTACTTAATGAAATAAACTCTAAAGGTGAGTTTGATTACAAAGTTGGAAAATGATTGAAAAGAAGTTCGTTATGATTAGAATTTAGACAATGAGTGAAATATATAAGAGTGGTTTGGTTGTACGTTTGGATTTTTTTAATCTTCATATTTTGTACTTGTTAGGTTATTTAGTAATTGGCACTATTACTCAAAGGTTGATCAACAAATATTCGATGACATTTTTGTATTTATATCTTTTTACTATTAGCTCTAGAGTTTACAATTTTTGGACATGAGTACGCGTTCACCTTTTTTAAACAATGCTCTCATTATCCTTTATTTCGTATTTTTTTAGTTAAAACTTTAAGATTAAATATTTTTCATAATATAAGTTCAATATATACAAAATTTATAAATTTGGATAGATCTCGACGAGATATATTTTATACATCCATGAAAGATAGAACTCGTGTGGTCCAATGATGACCTAGACCATATTTTAGGGAAAGAGGGCTCAGTTCGGGATAGGTCAAAGTATTTTTATTAGTTTCCAAGGCTTTCAAAGTATCGGTCTTCTTAATTTTGGTCATGCTAAGGATCTTGGAAATCATAGGGTCAAACTTGAGAATACACGCGAGGGGCATCTTTGCTGGAAAATGAGTGTAAAACGTGACTGTGTGATAATTGATTAAATTAAATTCGCAAGTTTCCAGTTAAACCTTATTTAATTAGAGTCAATTTGAATCAAAATAATTCAGTCCCTAAACATGCATCTATGTGTGTGCGTGTGTCAAACCATAAATAGATAACGCAAGTGACACAAATATAAGGAAAAATCCCCGAAGGGCAAAACCTTTTTATTTCTAGAACTCTGACAAGTTTACAAGACCATTGACTTACATACAATCTTGCTTTCACCCCCAAGAGTAACGTACGGTGTCTTCGATAAACCTCCAAAGCAACGGCTAGAAACAAAACAGCAATGGTTCACACGCAGCTATACCACAAAGACCGCAATCCTAGACACGCAGTCTTCTCGGTGTAGGTTATCCTCCCCATAAGAGTAAACAACAGAAAAGTGTGTTCTTCAAACACCAAAACAATTCACTAAAGCATATTGGGAGTTTTGTGAATTTTAAACAAAAATGGATTAAACCCTAAAAGGAAGAAAACAAAAGAATTCTGCTTTCGCAGTTTTTGTATTCTGTCAAATGCTGGGACTTCTCTAAGAAAACGAAACCACATAATGAGTTTTTATAGAAAAATATGACGCCTCGAAAACCGCGCTGATTCGAACGAGATAAGGGTCTCGCGCGAACGACTTACAGATGTCGTTTGAACGACATCGCGCGACTTGCATATGTCGCTCGAACGACAGTGCTAAGTCGTTTGAACGAGTGCTACGTCAAAAAAATATTATTTTAATATCCGCTCCAAGACTTAGAAAAAATACTCATTCTCAAATTTTGACGAAAAATTCCGCTCCAACACTTAGAAAATATTTTGTAAAAATATCCCAAAAGCTCTAAGTGGAAAGTTAAGGTATTTAGAACAAAACCTTACCAAAGTAAACTTCGCGGAGTCTTTTTTATGAAGAACTTGATTAATTCGGATCCGTCTTTGATGTAGATTGCTCTTGAATGTTCTTCGACGGTGTAGCGGTATATGACATACTAAATTAATAACGGACTTATAAAAATATGTCCTTACAATGAGAACACTAACATACGGGTAAAGGTGGAGAAACTTCACTCTGACCTGGTAAAATCACGAGCAATTAGCAATGGACTTTGAGCCAAGTACTATTATCTTTAGTCAATCTTTCATCATGGACCCAAAAGGGTATGGTGAGATGGTGACAATAAGGGTGTGATCAATTCCCCTTTCATGTTGAAGATATCAAGTCACATGCATATAAGCACCGGTGGTTGAATGCCCTGTGTTCTTGAAAATGCCCACGACCTCCGACATGTGGTAGTGGTACGCCATCAATGATCATCACTATGTCTTAGCTCCCTTTGAAAGTGTGGATTACTGGGTGCCCAAGAATTTAATTCTCTAGTAATTAATCCCAGATTTTCCATGAGGGTATGGTGAAGTGTTTCCTCTAGACCAGCTAAGTCCCTCAAGGAGCCAAGCAAACCCTATCACATCCTAGGACCAAGAAGATCCTAGTCCTTTTAACTAGGAGTTTTCATTATTTCATTTTCTTACATCTAACATTGTTGTTAAGAGAACTCGTGGATTTGTAAATGAATAAGTGTGTTATGCACGATCCTTTCAATTTTCACTATCTTATGGGGTCTTATTCTTGCTATTTAAGATGTGTCATAAGGCTTAACTTTAGTCCAAAAACAGTTAGCGAGAATGTACTTGTGTTTGGGGCTTCCCCCATTTAGATTTTAACCCGACCAATGTGGTAGATTACTTTTGTACCTGGGAATAGCCCATTGGTCTTTTATTGCCCCTCAGATAACCTTTCTATTTTGCATTAATTTTAATAATATGAGTTAGTAATCGCTTAGCATTAAATTGGAATACAAATTAAATGACAAGAAATCTTATTGAGTCAACTGGTGCCAGGGGCGAACAATTGTTTACCAATTGGGAAAACTGTACAAAACTTGAAAACTTTAAAGTTAGGGATAAGATTGTGCTAAGAAACCAAAACATGATTAAAAACTAAAATTTAAATGGACTAAAAATAAAACCAGAAACTATAAGTAAAATTTATTTGGGTTGGTTGCATTCCAAGATCAAGGGATATTAGTACGCCCATTATTTCATTATTTCCAGGGGATGTAACAACCCATATTTTCTCACGTAAAGGTTGGTCAGGCACGATACACCAAAAATCGGGCTTGCTTGTCAATCAATACTCTTAGCACAAATGCGTATATAAAGTAATTGTTATTTAAGGCCCATATTTAAAGTGCCATGAATATATCCGGAATAAATAAATAGTTCCAAACAAACACAAATAAAATAATAAATCCAACTAGTGTAATAGAAGTCTCAACCAATATAAAGTAAAGAAGTCTCAGGCTTATGCCCTTACAATTGTTCCAAATAAATAAATAGCTACGGTAGAAAGCACATATGCTAGAATCGACTGAAGTCTGAAAAGCAAGTGAGACTGCAAGACTGCTATGGCACAATTCAGCTATCCCTGTCTAGGAGAACCTGTGGGGAAAAATATTTAAATTTGGGTCAAAGCCCGAGGTGTGCAAGAATTAACTTAATTAATTTATGATGCAATAATGCAATCGATGAAAAATAAATATCCCCCCTTCGTCACTCACATGCGTTTAACACATCACCCCTCATCTAAGTGTGATATTAATCGCATCCCAAATACGTCCCAAGTAATGATTATGACATCGTCTCAAATTTATGAAATGGATATATAGATAATTAAATATTTAAATGCAATCATTACATTTAATTGCCACCACCCATTTATCCCAGTCTCATAAGTTTCACGTATAAGGCATAAACATCTATTATGCATTACAGGGTCCAAATTTAATTATTGTCCACATTCTTAGACAATTAAATTTATTTTATTCAAGTCCGGGTAATTATTCATATATGTCCTTTCATATATTTGACACACAAAATCATCTACTGTTGGTGTCTTTTTCGTACTCTATCGGCAAGTCCGAAGGAATCTCTTATCCTAAGGGTACATCACAAAATACATATATATTGGGGGAGGTCCCTATGCAAGATACTTGTTCACGGCCCATACCTAGCGATGACACAAGTTGAGTCAGCGACAATACCCATCTCTCGTAGATGGCGCCTCCACGTAGTACCTATATGACCTACATAATGTCAAGCTCACCTGTGCTGACGTGTGGTACCCGGTCCAAACGCGCGAACTTCCGAGCCGATAGGACAGTCCACGAATATTAGTATGTCCACGCAAATACATAATAGTACATATTATTATCTTATATAATATGTATAGGTAATTACTCCATAATTACCATAAAAAGCCCAACTAAAGTCCACAACATTTTCATTTATTAATAATTTACCATCTAATAAATTACGAATTCCATTCCATAAAATAATTACTTAACCATCTAATTAATTGTAATTATTACCAATTAAATGTGGACATATCATTTCTCAATCAGTTAATTAAAGTTTTCCTCTTTAATTTCTCTTTTACTCCTATTCAGTAAACCAAATCGATATCAGTAAACAAACCAACCCAGGCCAATTCGTAGAAGGAACAAAGTGCCTAAATCCCCCTTACGTCGCTCAAACGACACATGGGGTCGTTCGCGAGACATGGCATGTCGCTCGAACGACGGCCCACGTCGCTTGAGCAACCCTGCGTCTTCTTCCCCAAGTCGTTTCCTCAATTTATTTTCTCTCCAGTTCCAATCTAAACCCAAAACAGTTCATGCACAACCCAGAATTCCATGTATTCGACCCAAAGTTTCATATCAGTTCAAGGCTTAAACGATTGGGATGTCTTCCAATTTACAACCATTGTTTAATTCACAATAAGGGACATTTGTCATGTAATTTGCATTAATTTTCAATCCATAAAATTACTGTCAAACCATAAGGATTCTACCCCAAATTTCAAGGTTTCGATACCTAAATTTCTAGGACAAATTATACATAAATTCCAGTCCTTTACATGCATTATTCATCATCAAGTAAATCATATTCAAACATAAATCCTAGAAATTTAAGGGACAATTATAATGCATCAAGAAATATATTAAAAACACAAATTAAGCAAGAGAATTCTTGCCTTAATGATTCGTAGAAGAAAGTCTCTTGAAATTCCCTTGATTTTTCAGTGGTTCCTTTCCCTTTTCTTCTCTCTTGGCCCTTCTCTTATTCTCTCCCGTTAATTGTTGTTTTTAGGTTTTCTGGGATGATAGTGGGGGAGTGGTTTACCCCCACTTAAACACTAATAATGACTAATCTCGAGTTGGGCTTAAAATCCAACTTTTGGACCCCCAAATGGGATCGAATCCATAATTCAACTAGCCCAAAAGTTTCCTAACCTATATACTATTGAACCGAGAATATTTTTAAAGGTCTAAATCATCTAAACGAGCCCATATGTGCCCCGCAATATGTCCCAAATTATTTATGTCCATAATGGGTACTTTAAATTGTGTCACACATTAATTTATGTATTTTTCTACATTACATGTAAATGCTATATCCATGCACATAAAAATCAGTCACACACAAATATAACTAAATAACAAATTTCAACTGTGCAATTTTTAAGTAAAAATTTAATGAAATCCAATTTTCGCAAATATTCATTTATTCCAAAAATATTATTTTACTATTTATTTTAGAAAAATTACAGGGTATTACAGGGGAGGTTGGCTCTTATTATTCTGAAGTCCATTCCAAGTTTGCTTTTAGTTTTCAATCAGAGAGTTTTTTGCAAAGCCAACTATCTTCCCAAGTACGTAGTCGTCGATCTGGAATTTCCTTGGTTTTACATTACAATTATACCGATGAGCAATCTGATGTTGATACAACTCAAGACTAATTTGTACTTGCTCTCTCCTTCTAAAATGTGGGTTCTTTAAATACAATTAGTATTTAGCAAGGTGTAACCCCCTTTAGAATGATGATTAATGAACGAAGAATAATGTAATGAATGAGAACTGCAACACTTGCAAGAAATATCCTTTAAAGCCATAGAATTTGTATTAACTAAGTCTTTACAACATAAATACCCTTTCCACGTAATAAATAAAATAGATCCCAATAATCGACTTAATTGGAGGGAGAAAGAACAAGCACCTTGGCACAATAAAGGCAAGTCAATAAACCTCTATATGCAATAAATTTCAATGACTGAGAGTAAAGGTTAGTTGAACTCTGGGAATTGGAGAAGATAATCACTAACAATGCAAAACTCACAAATAAGCTCTCGTGTTTAGAGAATGGGTATCCGAAGATATTTTATAAGAGTGGTAAGTGGAAGTATTTATATGAGGGCAAGGTCATTCAAACAACCTTGTTCGCATTAAATGTCCTGAACTCATTTAATGCTAACAGTACCGTGCATTTAATACCAAGGATAGCGTATTAAATGCATGAGATATTATTTATTGGCGTGAACATTGTTTCTCCTATCAAAACATCTTAATACATTAATTGAGATGTGATAAGTTGGTATAAAGGTTTTGTTTTTTATGGCTGATGGGACATTCCCTGGGCTAGTGGTCCAAGGAATAAATATACTTGCGTGCCACTTTTCTCGAGCTCTCAAATTATCAGAGCTCATGACATCATAAGGACAATAGAGAGTGTGGTGTGAAATAAATTGTCTTGTTAGTCAAGTATGGTCTTTCGAAGGATGGTTGTTCGACCAACTTAGGGTTATTCTTGAAAGACAAAAGACATTTGAACAAACTATTTTGGTGAGGTGCCTCGAAAGAGGTATCTCTACTGTGGTGTTTCGAAATGTTGTTTTGAGCCTTTTGAGTGGAGGTTTTGCCTAAGTGTGCCAAAGAGGTTGAGATTACTTTTCCAATGTTGCCTTGTTCCCAATCCTCTAAACTAAGTTCATGTGAAATTCCCTAAATGAGGTCATTCGATAGAGCATGTGAGCTCTCTCATGTTCTGCCAAACATGGTTCTTCACAGGTACCGAACAAACTCAAAATTACTATAAATCAGTTCTAAGTATTTTGTTAATAAAAGAGAGTAACTATAAATCACTGCTCCTATTATAAGTGTGTTCCCAGGGCTTCTCGATCAAGCTTGTTTCTTGTGGTAGGTCTTTCGACTGACCATGCTCCTCTTGGGGTATTTGAGCGTGCAATCTAGTTATGGGACTTCCTGCGAACTATCTTGTTTCCAAGTGATCTTGATTCTTACATTAATCCTCTTATTGCGCAAGATTAGTCTTTCGATCAATCATTAGCATAGGCCTCCCCCTACATTCCTTTCTTTGGCAAGGTCTAGCCCCGTCTTGATCCTTACGTTATTTGTGCCTTGATCTAGGAATGTTTTTCTTATGGTCGACATTCCATCTTATTATAGGATCATTGTTTCCATACCATATGGAAATACGAAGGGAGTTTCCCCAGTAGACCTTCTAGGGGTTGTCCAATATACCTAGTGGACACGTGAAAGTTCATACATCCAATCACATTTCTCCCTATCTCGTATCTTTCTAATATCATCCAAAACTTTCTATTGGATGCCTCTGCATGTCCATTGCTCTAAGGGTATGCCACTAAGCATATGAGTGCCTAATTCCATGGTCGGTGTAGGAATCCTAGAAAATTCCACAGTCGAACCATGTTCCATTTTCGGTGACAACAGTTTATGGACTCCCAAACCTTATTATCATTTTTCTCCAAACAAGTCTAATCATATCTGAATCTCTGATATTTAATAACGGATCAATTTTTATCCATTTGGTGAAGTAATATGTACCAACTAACAAGTATTTGTAATTTGCAGATGTTGTTGGAAGAGGGCCAACGATGTCTAGTCCCTACTGAGAGAAAGGCTAAGGATTAATAAGTGGGTTCAGGTCAATGGTTGGTTGGTGTAGAATCAAGGAGAATTTTTAACATTTCTCCAAATTTCGTACATATTTGATAAAATCCTCTTACATATAGGGCCACCAATACCCCTCCTTGATTGCTAAAAAATCCATCAATCTACCCCTAAGTTGCTCCTATAAATCCCTTTATGGAGTTAAAATAGGATTTATTTTACCATGTTTAAATGAACACATTATAAGTAAGGCCCCGTGAATGAACATCGGTATAAATCCCTCTAGGATAAGTAAAAATGGGCTTCCGTGATCCTAACCTTATGATCCTCCTTACGGTCCTCTAGTAGTACTTTATCCTTACGGAATTTGATTATGGAGTCCATACAACTTGGTGCTTCATCAATCATTAGTATTTTTATTTCCTTATTCCCTTTGGATATGCTTGGGTGGTCTAAGTTTTCCACCAGAATAGTGCACTTGAGAGAAAATCAACGGTTGAGGCCAAAGTTTCCAAGGCATTTACATGGATTTTATTCCCTTAGGGAAACTGTTTGATATATACATCTTAGAATTGTGGGAACAACTCTTGCTCTTTATCTAGATAGGCTGAAATGTGTTCATCTCTCGCATTATATTCCTTTGGTTTATGGTTAGATATAATCCTTGAATCACAGAATACCTCTAGGTGGGTTTCCCTAAGAAATATTACCTTCCTCAGTCCTTCCATAAGCTCTTTATAATCTTCTTCGCTGTTTGATGCTTCAAAGCCCAGCATTATTTGTGGTGCCCCCCCCCCCCCCCCCCCAACTATACACATCCTAACGGTACCATCTTGACTGAAGGCCTACTCACTACATCCCAAACTAGCTACAAGTTTCTTCAAATTATTTTATGTCGATGTACTACGTCATTCCTAAGGTCTCTCCATGATGACATGAAACGAAGCACATCGTGAATCCGCTGTAACCA
This sequence comes from Sambucus nigra, assembly GCA_949130495.1. NCBI lineage: Eukaryota > Viridiplantae > Streptophyta > Magnoliopsida > Dipsacales > Adoxaceae > Sambucus > Sambucus nigra. The sequence continues at coordinate 622,709,441 of OX422216.1, forward strand.
CTCCAGTAAGATGAGACTATACACCACTGACTCTATCATCTCCATAATGAGGAAAGGCCCCATATTCCTAGGGGTCAACCTCCCTTCTTCTCAAACCGTATAACTCTCTTTATGGGAGACACCTTCAATAACACCTTACCTCTCACGTCTGACTTCAATAATTCTTCGATTCGCGATGACGTAACTCTTACACCACTCCTGAACTACCAAAAAATAACTTTTGATTAACTCAATCTTTATCGACGGAACGAAAATCACGTTCGACCCGAGAAGCTTGTTATCCCCCACCTCTAACCAACCAAAGGGCGGACGATAAGGTCTCCCGTAAAAAGCCTCAAAAGGCGCCACGCCAATAATAAACTGGTATGTGTTATTACACGTAACTTTACCTACGATAATTATTCCTCTCAATTACCTTAAAAATCTAGAATACGCACTCCTTGCATATCTTCCAACATCAGTCACCCTTCATGTCTGCCCATTGGTCTACGGGTGATACGCCTTGCTCAAATGCAATTCCATCCCCATTGCCTCTTGATACCCTACCAGAGGTGGGACACAAGGACCTTATCTTGATCCACAACCATGTTGGGAGGCACCTCATGCTCCATCATTCTCTTTCTACAATAAAATATTGGGCACATTGCCCAATGGTGTAACTCACCCAAATCACTAATAACTAATTCATTCCTGTCAACTGATCCCCAAAACCCAAAGGAAAGTCTTAACCTCGTCGCGACATTGGTAACCCAAAAATGAACTCCATCTATCTACTTATCCATTTTGTCACTGGAATCACCAAGTATAGCAAAACTCTAGTTGATCACTTAGGACCAACCTTTTCCATCTAACGAGTAGTGCACCTGGAGTCAAACTTCGCTACGTCTCCCTCCACACCAATCCACACATCATGCATTCCGCATTATGTAGTACATCTTACTTCCATTCTTGGGGTATACCCAAAAATCATAACCCATTCATCTGCTCCAAAACTGTGCACTTCCAGGGTCCTTCTTATCTGGTAAAATCAACATCCAATTTATATGTAAGCTATCCTTTAAACTTGACTGAGTACGACTCTGCTCTACTTTCCAAAACTTTTGGATCCTCCCTTGGCAAGCGAGATCCCTTGCATGTGTCTTCACAGTCCCTTAACCCATCTTGAGTGTGACAGCTCTCCTTGTTGTATATGTCCGGACTATCTTCTTCATATAATAAAATTCAGTCCATCGTACTATTCTGGTTCTGCTTCTAACTGCTCTATAGGCATACGGCTCAACACATTTATTTCCACGTTCCACTATTTCAAACGTTACTGAAAATTAAACTAACCAGGCACCCATACACCCTAAACCCTGTGCATATCTACATAATATCACAAACGTAACATACATATAATAAACTTATCCCCGCATGCTTAGTATGGCTATACAATAAGGGTAGAATCGATTACCCTACTAATCACAACTCAATTTCTTCTCGAGAATTCCCCACTTACTAACTTGTGGCGCAAACGTTCCACATTTCTTTCTACATAGCACTACCTGGACCCACTGGCCTTAAATCGTATAATAGATATCATCTCAAAGTGTTATCTACATACACGTGTAATAACTAGCGTACTAAACCAATTCCCTAGTGCCCAACACGCCTCCCCACTCCTGATGTTGATTAAGGTTCACGCGTGGGATGTTTCATAAGCAAAATCCAAATAAAGAACCCCTCGATACACTACTACTTAGCATTGTCGATCATCGAGATTCATAGGCCCAAAGAACATAATCAGGACATTCAAAATCTTGTCCCTAATAGTACTAATCCTAATCCTCAACTCCCAAATCTCTAAAAGAGTCATACAATACGACACTCGCACTATCACTAAGTCCCCAATGCTCAATCAATAATGAGTTAAATCTTTCAACCCGGCAGTAACCCCGATATCCCCTGAATCACATTAGTAAAGTCCCAACACACAAGGATAGAATATAATGAGATAAATCTACTCTATAAAGTCTCCTCTATAATATAAACACGGGCTCGACCCTCTTTTAGGACGAAACATCGCAAAAATAACACATCATGCCTTGGAACAGCGAACCCGATAGCCTTACTATAATAGTCCACTATCGCTCAAACCGTCGCTAACCAGTCCATAGATAGGATAACATCATACTCGAATAGCATATCTCTCTAAAATGAGTAAATCCACAAAACATATCCTCCCAGTGTCCACACTCGCTCCCCTGCAAATGGGACTAAAGAGAGCCCCGCTACCCAACAATAAATATATAGACAATAGTAATACTAACGCTACATCCACTAAACCTATCTCATGAGTGAATTTAGTGCTAACAAAATACTGTGATGCACCCATGTCACACAAAACTTACCCCATTCACCCATGGATAGAAAGTATACCTTCAATTGCCAATGGCACTAACTGTTTAACCGGTTCATGAATGTAATACTCACGCTTGAACTATCCCAAAAATGACTGTAATTGTTGCCCCTGTTGGGCACCATGCTCTTGTCCCCTAGCTCGTTGCGAACAAGCTCGACGCATGTGGCCCTACTCTTCACATATAAAACATCTGCTTGTAAACTCCCCCTGTCGCTGGCCCTACTAACTATGTCAAAACTACCCTACTCTTTGGCACTAGTGGCCTCGGCCCTGATGGCAGCCCCTATTGTTCTATTGGCCCTGCTGGCTTTGTCTGGATCACCCGTCACCCGATAGGAATCCCGCTAATTTTAATCTCTTAGACGGGTCTCCTTACTGGGTATCCCACTATAGTACCCCACTAACACTATTATATCTAGCCTTGCCTACTGGATAGACTCTCCAACTCTCTTGGCTCCCTTCATATGGATGTAATGATCTAGACAGTGTAAAAATGCGACATTAACAACATCAGCATAGTCATCAATGTCGAATTTCCAAAGAAGTACCAGTGAATCCTCCTGTGAGTTCATCAACAAACTTAAGGACCCTCTTCTCTTTCATATCTACCTCGTCGGGCACGAAGTTCGCTAAATAAGTGAATTCTTCCTCCTAATCGGCCACTGTTCGACCCTCTTATGATAAATCTAAGAACCTACTTCGCATCTGTCTAAATAGCAAATGGAAAGAACTTGCGGTAGAATTGCACCCAAAATTCCTCATTAGTCATGGTGTCTCTCTCTTAAGACATGGTGATTGACTCCCACCATTGCAACGCCTATCCTAAGAGTTTAAAAGTTGTCGAGATTAGTTTTTCAGTGTCATTGTACTCAACCATATGTAAATTCCTCTGAATGTCCTTCTTTCATTTGCTAGCAGCTACAACGTTCGCATTTCCCTCAAACTTCGGTGGATGGCCCTTCTAAAAGGCACCTCTAGCTCTTTCCCACACTGACTGAGCCTGAATTGGCAGCACTGAGTATTGACTGTTGTAACAGTACTTGGTAAGACTGCTTCATCATGGTGATCATCGTAGCATTAACTGCCCGAGCAACAATTGTGGTGACCTTTGTTGAGGTCACCGTCCCCTGAATAGTCTGCGGCTCCGGCTGAGCCTCTTCTCATATGGCCCTCCTTGCGGCCCTAGCTGGTCATTCTCTTATGTTTGGCATCTGAAACCAATCTGAATTCATATAAGATTCACTTCATTTATACACAATAGCGTGAGAACGTAAAGGCGCAATATGAATCAATAGTCCTAAGCAGAGGGCGCTACATCAAAGAAAAAGCAACGATGAAAACATAACAAGTCTGAACAAATCCTAAGGACACTAGAACCTGATGGTCTGATACCATCTATGACACCCCTCCTATTTAAATAATGGGTGGCCAGCCCTCTATTAAAATAAAACAGGAATATCAGACTGACTCATTTTTAGCATTATTGTCGAAAACCAAATTAGCATTATTAAGCCTGATGTCAAATTTTAAAAACTTCTTAACTTGCCTTAATAAAACTTACAACCACAAAATAAACCATTCTAATCATTTTAGTGCACATTTACCACACGAATGGAATAAATACTGATGAGATGAAATAAATAAACTAACCGAATAACTCTCGGTAAATCCATATACAATAATCCAACTTATAAGGAATAAAATAAAGTTCGAGTAATGTAAAGATTGTCAAACAATGGGAGACATGCCCGAATAAATAGTTGCAATTGAATCCTATCTAGATAGCAAAGATTGATGCGTCTAGTCTAGGCCTGCAGTCATCCATAGCTATTGCAGCATCGTTTGACCGAAAAGATAGCTACGCCCGGCGTCCCTATGGCTGGGCACCTAAAAGGTTTTGAAAAATATTTTGATACGGGTCAGAGTTTAAAGCCATTTGAAAATATTTTACAAGTATTTAAAATGAAATGATGCAAATGCGACATAATCATTCATATTTAAACTGGTGTCGCACTCACATAAGATAATCCTTACCCCTCATCTATAGTACCCACCCAACGCATATATTTTAACACCCAAGTTAAGTTATCCTATCTAACTAGTATCATCACTTATTTCAGCCCCACACACTAAACTTCGAGCCAAATGGTGTTACATATATTTTTACTTTGCTTCGATTCTCAATGAGCTATCACAAAAGCTATAATATTTTAATTCTCAATTATAATCTTATCATTAATCGATTCACATAACTTTATACTAGTTATAATTTCAACGTTCCCATTCAATTAATTCACACATATACATATAAGACTCTTATATACGTATATTCATATCACATCTTGTACATATACGAATATATCACTTGCTATATACATATAATCGCATCCACATAGCTGAGGCCTCTCGAATGCATTCACTAGCATGCTATCAGGATCCAGGTACATCACGTACCACTCTTGGGCCATTGGGTTGGAATCTCGCCACTGAACCCAAATTGTTAACACATAACTGGAGGAGGTTATAAACATACATCAGTGAATCATAACCATACCGCATTACCCCACTAGACTCTAAACTCACATACAATGGTCATATAACAGTCTTATGACCTGGGGAACCGACCCAACACCTGCTGGTCAATGTTAGGGGGACTGCATAATACACGCAACCTTCAACGATAGCATCCATAGAATACGTAGTTTGGGGATAACTATACCTATAATTGTGCTGGTAAGGGTATTTTGGGAATAATTATACCCGTAATGTTTTGGAAAGGTTAGTTTGGGAATAACTGTACCTATATATTTAAAGAGAATTAAATGGTGAAGAAAATGTGATTTAACGTCAAAAAGGCAATGTGTGGGACTTAATATTTAATTGGGAAGTAGTCGTAGGATGTCGACTTAAAATGTGTCATGTGATAACGGGCTAAAATGTTGTGGTTAAGCCGGAAGGGCTATATATTTATATGGTTGGGGATTCCTTGGGTTAAAGTAGTTATAGAGTAACTACTTGTACATATTGGATAATAATATGTATTATATTTTTTGTGTGAACATACCTGGGTTCGTGGACCGTCCTATCGGTGCTTTTAGTGTAATCGGGACTGTGTAGCACACATCGGCACAGGTGGGCTAGACGTTGTGTAGGTCATTTAGGTACTATGTAGCAGCGCCACTTACGAGATGGTAGGTGTTGATGCTGGGATCCTTTGTCACCGCGGGGTATGGGTCCTAAACTGGTGTACCGCGTAGGTACCGCCCCACTTGCTTGTGTTTTATTACCCGTTTAGGATAAGAGACTCCTACGGGTATTACCAATAGAGCACAAACAGGACACCGAAGATAGATGTATTCGTGTGTCGTATATATAAATATATACACATTGTGGTGTGCCTTGTATGGGAATGTGCCCTCTCAGTTTATAGATGTAGACAATGCTTAATGATAACAAAGTCGGGTTAATATAATGATGTGGATAATTAAGGACGAAGAGGAGTCCTAATGAATAATGTGATAGACAATTATTAATGAGAATAATAATTGGGCAGTCTAAGAATGTAGATAGTAATTAAAGAGAATGAATAATGTGGTAGACAATTATTAATGAAAATAATAATTTGGTAGTCTAAGAGAATGAAACCTATAATCTAATGGGGTAGACATGAGGAGTATGAGTTAAATATCAGATAGTCTGAAGAGATAGACTAAAGTTATGAAATATTATATGAGGTAAATATACGCATTGAGCTTATATAAAAATGAGTAGCGACATTATGAAGTCCATTCAGGGGCTAGAGTGTTAAGTATAAATACCCACTTTTAGTTAATGCATAGCTAGATGTCTTATTCTTTACATGTCAGATTAAACAATGGAATTTACAATTGGAATTTTTTTACTGCTCCTAGATGAGAGGTGAGGTACTCGTTACATGTGAGCATCGATAGAAAGACGTGAAGTATGAGTTGGTAACATTTTGCATATTTACTGGTGAAGAATCCTTGCAACTCTAGGGTTCTGACCCAAATTATTAATGTTTTCCCCTCAGGTATTCTTAATGGCATAGATAGTAGGACTGACGATGGATCATATTTGCGGTTGCATTGGACGTAGTGGATTTCGCTCCATTAATCCTAGTATGGGTTGTACTTCAGTATTTTGTCATTTTATTCCATACTGGGATTTGTATGAGCATGAGCCCAAGTGGTTATTTATAGTGGTTGTACTTAGCTTTACATTATGAACATGGTATGATGATTCAGTTTTTACTATTCATGTATTAAACCAGTCTTATTCAGACGTTTTTATTCATTGTGAATTTTGATGTAAAATAAAGAATTTGTTTATTCCTTGAGTGCTGAGAATGATATAAATTGTTGATAAACCCCATCTTCAGCGTATTGAGCCTGGCTAGCCTTTACGTGAGAAATTGGGGGTTGTTACAGTGATATACATGTTTTTTTTCTTTTATGCACCTTGGCCTTTATTATGTATCATCATTTTTTTTCCGATAGTAATTCATGGTGTTTTGGAAAGTGTTTTGTTAGCACAAGTTATAACTAAATAGAGACAAAATGATATGTAAACTAGGTCCTCTTTCTTAACTTCATATTATCCATGTATTGTTTGAATAATGTCTCAAAGATGGTGGTAAGAAAATATTTAATTGATCTAAATTTTTTATCCGTATTTTTTCTTATTATTTATCTTCCGCACATTGCGTCTCGCCCGCCCATCGTGTGGGTTTACAACTAGTTAACATTAAATTTGATTACTTATTTGGATTAATTTTTTTTATGTTTAGGTTAGGATTTGAATTAATTTTGTTGTTATTTATTTTAGGGGTTTGATATATTTAACGGTTTGAGTTAATCTGATTCGGTTGTTTTTTAGAATTTTGCAACTTAAATGGTGAATTACTAATTTTAACGATTTTGGTTCTTGTTTCAATATCTCAAATACAATATGGAGCCTTGAATTTGCGATATTGTATCCGATGTTATTTTATTTTAGGTGTAATTGTCTGAAAATATAAATTATCAATTAAATATTTATAAAAACATAAAAATAAATCTTAAAAAAATTTCTTCGAGCGCTCCCACTTTCAAACCCCCGATAATATTCTCTGCCCCACCGAGAATAAATTTCTTGCTCTCCAATGATTGAGACCATATTATTGGTGAAGTTTATGTACCCCATGAATGATGTCTCTTTGACCTAATCGGTAAGGAGATTTAATCTTGATGTGTGCTAAAGTTTAAGTAATAATAACCCTTTCCCCATAACTTAAGTATGTAATATCCTTATTTGCTTTATGAACATGTGACAAGTTCCTCAACTACTTCACAACTAGAGGTGGGGCTAACAAAAAATCTACCGATATTTTCTTTCCTTCAATACAATATTCACATGATGTAATGACAAGATATTTATGTCCATATGGAATATGACACCCTCAGTTAACAGTTTACAATTTGTCTCTTTATACAAGGGTCCAAAGGTCAACAGTACATGCATATCTTTAGACCTATAATCCTAACGAATTCTTTTGTATTTGAATTATATTCGGGTTCGTAATTAAATGAATGATTTTTTTTATCGTGTAAAAAAATTATATTTAAACTCGATCAGTTAAAACGTACTCATTCGTTCTTATTCATTAAGATAATAACTTACTTTAAATTGTATATGGGTTGATATATTAACCAAGTATAAAATATGATTAAACCTATTTATTCATTACATTGCTAAAATGAACTCTCCTCGGGTAATATTCACTGTGAATAAATTTGCATTAAGGTACATAAACTATTTGGAACACCCAATATTATTTCTTATTTACCAAAATTAAGGGGTCATAACGGGTGTTAACGGTTATTAACGGGTGATGGGGATCAACGCTAACTCGACCCGTTAACTATTGTGTCTTATCGGGTAGGTACTGATATGGCATGAAATCAATAAGGATTTACCCATTGCATTATAACTTCGTGTCCATTCGTGTTATTTTGTCAGGTCTAGTTACAACCCCTCGTTGTTATAATAAGAAGAAAAAAAATATTTGTAAATATATTTTTTAATAATTAATCCACTTATATTAACAGCAAACCAAAAAAAAAAGTCAATATTAGTATAATTTTGCAATGATAACATCTACCACATAAATATGAAAAATCGACATGATGCGAGCGTAGTGTCACATTAGTATTTTTCGATGAATGTCTAATTAAAGGACCGAAATATGTCACGTGATAGTGTCGGATCGATATTTTTGATGAATTTTCAGCGAGTGAGTCAAAAAATGTTGACGTGACACTATAACCAATGTTGATGTTGTCATCAGTGCTCTCGACGTGATACCACGTTAGTTGTTAACATGAACAATTAATATCACTGATTGTTGAGCTGATTTCACTATACTCAACGCAGATCATCTTTCTTATTATTTGGGATTGGTTACATAAATTTTACTTTTTCATTTTGATCTGTCCAACACAATATTCTCGGTTAAACTACATGATACTTTTTGTACAATGTCATATGAAGGTAATTTAACCATGCTTTCACCCTAATGTTACCATCAGTGCTAATTGAATATCTGTTGCTTACATGATCTCTATTTGACGTATCCAAATCATCTAATGTCAATATAAATATTTAAATTGGTCCTAGAATGATAAAAAATATTTTAAAGATAAGAGATGTGGCCCTAAAGTATACAAATAGTTTCTATTAAGCTCCTAAAAATAGTTTTTGTTCCAATTAAGCCTCTAAAATATCTATATGGTGTCAAGTTTTTAACGACAAAAAATTGTTTTTTTCTAAAAAGTAAGTTATTTATTTTTTTAAAAACGTTTTTTTATAAATTAAACGTTAAAAAACTATTTGTTTTTTTTAAATAAAAAAAATTAATTCAAAAAAAGGATTTTTTTTATAAAGATTTAAACTATTTTTTAATGATCAATGCCCAAAATGCCATTTTTACCCCCAATTCCATTAAAGTTAACCGGCAGATTGAATGGATGGAATGCCAAACTGAAATCATGATACTTTAAGGGCTTAATAGGAACAATAGATACTTTAAGAGTTTAATAAAAATTATTTGTATACTTTAAGAACCACATAGTTAATTCCTCTAAGGATAAATTATGAATAATCTTTGATCTTGTGCTAACTTAAAAAGCATGTAAAATACAATTGACCCCTTTGAACCCTTATGCCAAAGGCTAAAAAAATTACCATCCTACTATTAAATGTCCCTTAATACCCTTCTTATTAATTGAAAAACAACAAATAATCACAAATTGTGCAACGGTGTTTCCCATTGCCACAGTCATGGTGCGCTTCATAGTTATTTAAAACAAAAAAAAATCATAATTTCTTCTATTTTTTTAATAATGAGTTCAAACTGCTTTTTTAAATATAGAGTTCTGAAGACTAATAACCACCTGGTTGTCAAAAGAAAAGGGAATTCTTAAGATAGGTGACAATTTTCATCTTCAAAGGGATTTTACAATTCCTCTAAAAAAATTTGATTTTATGATAGCAAAAATACTTTCCTTTTGGTTATGATTTAGATATATTTTTGCAAAATGCACATTCAGTTCATGTTTATTTTTTAAAAAGACAACAAAAAATAGTTGACAAATATTTGTGTTCTCCCGAGCAACTAAATAATACCACCAGTCCGTCGTCTTCTAAGAGCATCCACAATGGGGATGCATAATGCCAAAGAAATTTGTAGTTTTACAGAACCCTTCGTTTGCAATGGTGGGCAGTTTACAGCAAATTCTCTAAGTCGTTCCGTAGTCGTTCTCCAAAGTTACAAATTAGATATGGAATTTGCAAACACTTCCTACGAACTTCTAATTTGTAGGAATTCCAACGAAGAAAAGAAGTTCGTAGAAAGTATTAATGCCTTATTTTTATTATATATTTGGATTCCTAAGAACTTATTTTGGTATTAATAATTCCTACGAACTTTTGTTGTTCGTAAGAAATATTATTTTTATTTTCTACGAATAACAGTTGTTCGTAGGAATTATAATTACAAATTATGGTTCATCACCAATGTGAGAACATCCGTTGCGTAATAGGTAAAAAGCCTTTTTGATTTGTAAAATACCTTTCATCCGTTTCTCCCATTACTGTTGCTCTAAATGGGAAGGTGATTTCACTCTTAGAAAACATTTTTAACATTTGAATGTTAGCATCATCGTGTTTCTTTTGGTTTCTTTTTTTTTTTTTTTGGGCTCAATTTCCCCTTTTTCCTTCTATCGAAAATATACTTTTTAAATGTCTAATAATGAAATGACTTTTTATACGTTAATATGATATAATATGGTGGGAAAAAGAATATTTACATGCTTCCATTTCGTATTTTTTGCTAGCTCAATTTTTCTATAATGTTTCCCTCCTTTTTTGATATAGTGGTTTGAGTCCTAGATTTTGTTAAATAAATTTCTGGTATTTTACACAACCATTTCACACATTAGTGGCTCAATTTTTACTTTCTTATATCAAAATAGACAAGAATAAACAAAAAACTAAATAAAAAAAGTGTGCTTTATAATAGTATTTTTGATAGTGCAAAAATCTTTTTTTTTCTTTTTTTCCTACAGCATAAATTTAAATAAACAAATTCCTTTTAACATACCATTGAGTATGATGTGAAATTGTTTTTCGATTTATGTACAAGAAATTAGAAGTTGAATGAAGTATGTTAGCACTTCAAAAGTATCCTAGAATACATAGTCAATATAAGTACAAATGTATTTTCATGAGAAATTATATATATAATAGTTTTATCTCATTTAACCAAGTACACTATTGGATTGTTCATTATAGTCTATTTATTTCTCCGATCCTTCGCATTTGAATTTTAATCTCTTCTTTTTTTTAATCACGATACTAACTAATTTAATTAAATACACAATAAAATTATATTAATCGAAAGAAAATTCGATATTCTTATACACATTTTTTATATGAATTAATTATTACACCCATCAAATCACTACTTACAAGTGGATTCATCAATCTACATGAATCACATGTAAAAAGCAAGTGAATGTAGACTATTTTTGTTAAAAGTGAAGGAGAGCACAACCCAAAAGCTTCTCTACCCTTCTCTAATGAGAAGGGATCACCTTTTTATATGACTTTCAAAAGCTTGTCTAGTGTAGATTTTTAGAGTAATAAAAAAATTGTGTAGTGTAAATAACGCAATCAAATGGGGTCCAGCTTTATCATCTTTGCGGTTTTGCAAAGTTTCATAATTATAATTCTTCTCTTTCATATCCTCCCAATCAAAATTTTGATTGAAACCAAAACCTTAGTTTCACCTTAGATTAGAGCTGTGTTTCGGTCGGATCAGATTGAAAAATGCCTATTCGGAAAAAAATTCGATTTTTTCGGAAATAAAATAACTATTTCTATTTTCGATCCGATTTTTTCGAAAAATTAAAAAAAATTCGGAATTCGGAAAAATCGGAAAAAATCGGAAATTCACAAAATATATTAAAAATCCAGAAATTTCGAAAATTCCAAAATTTCAAAAAAATAAATTATGGATTTTCGATTACTCGAAATTCTCATTTTAAAGAAACAATGAAAATGTCTTAACCCAACATGTAAACATACGAGGATTTGGCTCATTTTTCATTTGTGTAGAAGTTAGGAGGATACTCTCCTTTTATAGAGCATATTTTGGAGCCCTCTCCCTCTCCCAACCGATGTGGGATATGGGAAACTTTCAAAAAATCGGAAAAGATATCGAAAAATCGGAAATCGGAAAATAATTCCAAAAAAAATGGAAATAATTCGAAAAAAAATCGGAAAAATCGGATCGGCATAGTTTCGGAAAAATCGGATCTGAAAAATCGGAAAATCGGAAATTCAGAATTATTTCCGATTTCCGATCCGATTTTTTTCGGAAAAATCGAAAATCGGCAAACTAAAATTTCATTCCAAATTCGGAAAAAATCGGATCGAAAATCGGAAAAATCGAAAAGTTCGAAAAAAAAACACAGCCCTACCTTAGATGCGTATCTGCCTAATCTCATCTCATGAGCAATCACAAGACATTTAAATGACACATAGGGTGGCAATTCGGGTTAGTTGTATCACTTTCGGGTCGCGCTGATTTTAATTTGAGTATAAGTTTTGGATACTCTTAAATCTATATAAGTTAATCATGTCATGTTCGGGTCATTTCGGATTATTACCATAAACGGGTTATCGTGTCAAAAATTGCCAGCGTAGAATTTGTACATGTATAATGGCCTAATATGACACCCATAAGAGCTTACTTTATTCCTCGAACTAGTACATATAATGATTTTTTTTATTTAAAAATTGTACTTTATATAATTATTAGTGAAAATATTACTCTCTTAAACTTTTATTCATTGGGCTAGTACATATAATTTTTTTTTCTTTTTAAGTTGTAGTTTAGAAACTTATTTGTCGAAATATTACTCTACAAAACTCGTTCGCCAAAATTGAACTCCAATAAATCGCCCAGAATGCAAATTTTAAGCACTCCGAAAAATGCTAAACCGTCTCTCAGGGGCATAATGTTGAAAATGTCAAAAATCGGGCATCAAACATGCATGTCTGCTGCCACCAGCTAGGCAGAAAAAGAAATAACATTTCACATCCACACCACCACCAGTTTTTACTAAGAATAATATCATGGAGACCCATTTTATTGGGTGGTATTTGTAATTCACATGAGTCCATTTGAAATACTATCCAATATATATTTGACACATCAATAGAGACACAAAAATGAATCACTAAAAAGGATGTCTCTAGTATTACTCTTTTACTAAACGCTTCGAGCATTTGTTGAATTTACATGTTGACATTTTAGTAACATACATATTTATCCTACATGGCAAAACCCAGCATATTCGGAGTCTACATGCTATTTTAATCTACGAAGGAAAAAAACGCATTTATCAAATCTAGTTTTAACTTAAAAATAGTTATTCCAAGTGCGATTTTTTGAAGCGTAATAGTATGGCAAATAAGTTTAATAGGGTATTATTTTGAGCAATAACTATTTAAAGTATTGAGAATTTGTCTAAAAACAACCGGGGTGGGGGGGTGGGGGGTGTTATTTGTGTGCGGTCCTAGGTAATGTGATCTAATATAAAGGGCAAGCTCAGTGTAGGACGCTTTCTCCACTCTCCACTGTGTGGAACTGATATTATAATGTGACGAATATATTTTCTAATGATGCAGGGTATTGTCATAATGTGATCTAATATGACAATCTAAGAAGCACGGACACTTCTCCGAAGGTGACGTACCCGTGTCGGACACTTCAACATTCCTACGACACTCCACGTGGCTTGTCAGTCTTCTTTGGTATTTAAAAAAAGGCGGACACTTCACGAACACGGCGCGAACATTTCGTCAACACAATGGGGTCCCAAAATTAAAGAACACTAAGATATTCTAGTGTCATCTTGTAAAATTATATCGTTTAAGGGTATATGAATAATAAGAAGAAAAGTTAAAAGAATGAAGTTATAATCTCACTTAATTTAAATGCATATTTTTTACTTACGATTTAACTGTCATTATGAAATACTACATACTAAACCATGTTAATTTTAATAAATTAGTTTCACAACTATTTTTTGATATATATATATATATATATATATATATATATATATATATATATAGAGAGAGAGAGAGAGAGAGAGAGAGAGAAGAAGAAGGCTCACCTACATCATGCACTATACATCACACCTAATTCTAGGCGTTAGAATTTTTTTTTTCAAATTATATATTTTTCCCTTGAAATTGACCTTCCAATCAACCCATATGCAAAAAATTAGGTCAAAATACATTTTGTAGCTATTTTTAAAAAATCCACAAAAATGCTGACGCAGACCCTTATAAATAAGGTATTTTTAACAATTTTTTGTGAATTTTTTAAAAATAGCTACAAAATATATTTTGACCTAATTTTTTGCATATGAGTTGATTGGAAGTTTAATTACAAGAGAAAAATATAAATTTTTAAAAAAAAGTATTTTAGGCCCTATAATTAGGCGTGATGCATGGGTGATGTATAGAGCATGATGTACTATAGCCTGACTATATATATATATATATATATATATATATATATATATCAAGGTTCTAAAAAACGCGGGGCGTGATCGAGGCGTGGAGGCCAAGCCTTAAGCCTTAGAAGCCTAGGCGGGCCTTGGCGTAAAAAGGCGTGAAAAGGCGTTTAGGTCTTTTTAATATATTTTAATATTTTTTAACCATAACAAGGCTATTAAAATACTAAAATTGTACATATCATAAAAATATGTCTGAATATTTGCAAATAAAAATACTATTTGATTATTTTGAATGAGATAATGGTCCGATTTGCAAAAAGATCTTTAAAAGGCGATATCGATTCACTAAAGAATTGTTGTTTTTAGAGAAAACGTACGCCTTAAGGGTTTTACCAAGCATAAGGCGTCAAAATCTTAAGGCGGGGCGTTTCTCCCAAGCCTTAAGCCTAGGCGTGCCTAGGCGGAGCTTAGGCGGGTTTTTTAGAACATTGATATATATATATATATATATAGTCCTGCTCTTGTGCGGACTAATCCGCATTTTAAGAATGCGAACCGGACATGTGTCACCTGGCGATGAGCCCAGAAAAGAAAAGCGAGAGAGTGTGTTTATAATTTAAGCGATAATTTCTAGACGCACCATTAGGTGACGCATGTCCGATCCGCATTCTTAAAATGCGGACTAGTCCGCACAAGAGCATTATTATATATATACAGGAAGTCTCATGTAAGGATATCTTATGGTGCATACTTCGGTACATACAATTTTTTTAAAATAGTAAAAAAATGAATTTTTTGATAAATTTCATGAATATAATCTCCAGAGTGAGAAGATCATCTCCAAATTTTTTCATCAAAAAATTCAACCAAAAGTGAGTGAAATGGGTGATACGCAAAAAAATGATAGAAATTTGCATTTTTGGCCGTTGAAATTTTGGCGATCATCTCGCCCACTTTTTTATTGAATTTTTTTATGAAATTTCATAAATATGATCTTCTCACTATCAAAATCATAAAAATATATGTATACAAGTATAAAAATATATTTATATGTCGACATGTCTTTGCCACGTCGTGTCCTAACTTTTTTAAGTTTGCTTTGCCGACGTGTCCGTGTCATGTCGGACACGACGCCCGTATCCGTATCCATGCTCCATAAATGACTATATTTTCTAATATGACAAATATTTACTAATGACACAAAACTTTGTTATATAATATGACACCACGGACTACACACCATGTTATATATCAAATTTAAAGGCCCCAACCCAAAGTCCAAAAGTTTTCGTGACGCACACAAAAACTGTCAAGATTGGGGGGTTTGCGCGTAAATGCCCCTTTAAAGTATACAAATTTAAAGCATAAAAAACCTACAATAGTTGGGAAACTGAATCCAAAATGAAAAGACATAGAGCCCCCATAATCCAAATTGAAAGAACAAGAATCAGAATCATAACCAATTTAGCAGCTCCTCACAAAATCAGGCTGATTAGTCACAGATCTAACCCATGCCCATTTATGATCTCCTGTATTCACTTCATTTTTAGCCTTTGCCACCTCCTCTAGTGGAATATAAGCATAGTTCCCATTAATCGGACCTGGCACAAACCCCGTGTACCCCGCCATCACCCCGTGTATAGCCGAATGCGCCAAAAGTGTACAATAAAGATTATCCGTCGCGTTAGCCGGAACCGCGCGTATCATATACGTAGGATCTATATATTTCACCGTAAACAATTCGTTAGGGTGGTCCCTATCCCACCACTTTTTCAGCTCCGATTTCAACCACGCCCCCACATCTAGGAAAACCAGGTTCCCCGATTCATCTCTCTCTTCTTTTTGAGCCTCGGTTCTAGGTATAATATCTTGTCCGGCCCCTTCGGCAACTACTAAAACTGCATGGCCGTATTTTTTCAAACGGGAATCGAGAAATTCAAGAAGCCCGCCTTTTCCTTCGAGGTAAAACTCGTTCTCGGGGATTAAACAGCAATCAACGTCTCGGCTACTAAGAGTTGCGTAGAGGGCGATGTGGCCCGTGCTGCGGCCCATTAGCTTGACGAGACCGATTCCGTTTGTTGCGCTCTCGGCCTCCACGTGGGCCGCGTTGATGGCTTGTTGGGCCATTTCAACGGCAGTTTGGAACCCAAACGATCTGTCGATGATGCCGATATCATTGTCGACGGTTTTAGGGATTCCAGTGACACCTACGTTCATTTTTCGACGGCGGATTTCGTCGTATATCTTCACCGCCCCACGCATTGTGCCATCTCCACCGATGATGTAAACCTGTTCATTTAATCAAGTTAGAACCACCAAAGCATGAAGATTTGAGCATTAACAAATACACTTAGAAATGCAACATTTTGCATTCACATTTGCAGCCACATTATTGCATATTGATAAAGATAAAATACCCTTATTTCCATTCCAAAAAGGCAGAGAGAGGAGGGGGGGGGGGGGGGGGGGTATGAATGGACAGGGGTAAACCTGTGAATTACAAGAAGAAAAAGATAATAGTGGCTTCTCCTAAAAATTCCAGATGTGACTTGTGAGAAAATTAAATTCATCAGAATGTTATTTTTTGTTTGTGATTCTTTTTCTTTCTGTTGTATTTTTTGTTGGGTCCCTGGGGCGGGGTGGGGGGGAGTTGGTTGAAGGCGAGGGGAATGTAAAGAACAAACTGATAGTAGTAAGTAAGGTTGTGACATGAAGCCTCTGTCATACAAAAAGTAGTACTCTCTTCATCCCAATTTTACGTTTCTACCGTCCTATAAATCATGGACTCGTAATGGACATGAATACTACTTGACCTGCATAAAGAGACGCATCAAATCATTAAACTAAACAAATCCCTCTCTTCAAGTTTAAACGATTTTTCCAAGCCAAAGAAGGCCTTTTACAGTTGTACTGCTCGCCTTTGTTTGAACTACGCAAAAGAACTTTAATTTAGAGAATTAACTGTTGGAGCATATGGCCTCTCCTAGCCAGAAGCAGTCTGCGCATGTCGGACTGTTTGGGAAGCTCAGTAATGGAACAGAGAAGTGGTGGCGAAAGCTAAAACTATGAATGGCATCTCATATTATGAGGGAGGAGTGGAAGCTGTGGAAAAGAAGCAGAAGATGAGCGTGCTGCACACAATGCTACCAACATAGTTAACTTCCACAAAATCTTCTATTGCAAACCCCAAATCTGGGTTTTCCAAGAGATTTAATCCGATTGCAATATATGTATAGCTACTGGGTTTTCATGGTCATTTGATTACAGTTTGGATTGGATTTTGATGGTTTCAGTGGCAGTGGGTTTCGTTTATGGTTGATTTCGATGGTTTTCGTGTTGGTGGTGGGCTGAGTGCGGTGGAATGGTGGAGGGACATGATATTTTGATTTTTTTTTTTTTTTTGGTTATCTCTAACAGTGATGTTGACTAGGGTTTATTGCTTAGTTCTGTTAATTGACAGTATTAGATGTAATTAAAGAGGATTTGTCCTCTTTAGGAACTATTTAAGGAAGTAAGGGGCTGTTGATCTTTAGTTGGAGTAGGATTACTTCTAGTAAGATGATGTAAAGAAATTACTAATTGTTAGGTTTCTTAATAAAATTTATCTTAGTAAGATGATGTAAAGAAATTACTTCTAGTAAGATGGATGTAAAGAAATTAGTAAGATGTGTTTGGTCTACATTTCTCTCTTTTTTGAATTCAATTGGTAGTGTTTGCATCAAATTGGTATTAGAGCAATGTGTGTGTCCTCCAATTGCATCTTCATTAAAGATAAATCAAAATACAAATTCTGAAAATTGAATGGCAGCCCTAAAAGAGACGATGACTCAGATCATGGCTCAACAAGCCCTCATTTTGTCAAAATTGGAGGGAATTTGATGTGCAGTTGGGAGAGGAAGAAATTTAATCTAAAAACTACACAACCACAACACGCCACCGTCACTGCCACCACCAACAACAACATTCATCGTTCAAAATAAAGTAGTGCCTTTACAAAGAAAAGGAGCAGCCAAGATAATAAAATAGAGGGTTTTAGAAGGATAATGTCACCAGTGGTGCCCATAGGTGAGATCAATTTAGAACCCTGTCAAAATATCCAATGCCAAAAAGGAAAAAAAAATAGTCTCCTACAACTTATGGTCCTACATCAGAATTTCTACTCCTTTTTGAATCCCTACCTCCCCCTCTCCAAACACTTACCTCCCCCTCCCCCCCCCCCCCACACCAAAAAAAATAAAAAATTCAAACCCTAGCCCCATTTTCTAACCCTAATTTTGATTTACACCAAAAATTTCCCCAACCTGACCAATCCCTAATATTCGATTGTTCCAAACCTCCAAAATTTCACAAGCTCGAATTTCTTCAAATCCAAAAACCTCGATTTCTCCCAATAACTCCAAGAAAGCTACCTTGCCTTCAAATGGCGTCAGAACCAACCAAGAAACCTCCTATAACCCTTCCGCTCCAAAACCCAACCATCCAATCATGCAAGATCCATCACAAACCCTAAGCGACCAAAACCCTAAGGTTGTGACACTTAACCAACCTTTTATCATCTCTTAACAACACTCAATCCATCATACAACCCTCCAGCCTTCTCCTCCCTTCGATCATCAACTTACACCCCCGTTGTCTGCAAACAACTTTCAAGCACTTAAACTAGGCAGAATGGATGTTGAACCATATCACCCCAAGGGCCCGGTATCAAGATCAAATAATCCGCGGGAACATGCTACATCCACATCCAAGGTTGATGTTTATTTGATGGAGGTTTGGTCACCGTTGAAGCTTCCCAAGTACCAATCGACAATCGTTTCAACTCTCCGCTCCTTCGGACCCAAATCAATGCGTTCGTGATAAGGGACATCGCATTTGCTATTGGGTTCCAAGGCCACCTTCAGGTGGGTCCCCAAAATTTTGCTAATTCTTCGTGCCAGCCATTTGAGGGAATTCGGGACAAATTTGCCACCGGGCAGCCAGGTGCTCGTTTTGATTACATGCACCTTTAACGTCCATTGATGATTTGTTCGTGGAGTTCCCTCCCTATCCTAACCCCAAGGTAAACGCCTACGTTGTTCCATTTAAGAATCGGAGTTGTTTTGCTTGTGCGAAGAGGGTCTCTCAAAGTTCATTGCCAAACCCGAGTCCCAGCCCTAACTTGAATGAATTTTCAGTCGCCTATTGTTTATCTTGGAAATAGAAACCCGTGTCCATTGGGCCCTTATAATGAACCTTGTGACTGAGGATGATGAGGAAGAAAGTGTCTCACACAGAGGGGGTGATTTGAGCAATTTAGGGCTTGTATAAAAACTCCAAAACCATGCAAGGAGATTTGCAGATTGATATTCATACTTTTGATGAAAAAATGGATGCAAATACCTTAGTTGATTGGACAGATACTATGGAAGAAGTATTTGAGCTCAAGAACTATTTGGGCCAAGAAGCGAAACATGCATGGCATCGAGCTTCAGCGAAACATGCATGGCATCGAGCTTCCTCTTGTTCCTCTCGCTCAAAAAGGAAAGAAACGTCGCGCCCACCATCCCTTACAGGTCTAATCTTGTGTAATTGAATATTCTTGTTTCCTCTGTGTTGCTTGAGTTTCGACCACGGCTTTTGCTTGTGCGATATCTTAAGTGCGTGAGTTGTTTTTGGTTTGTGCGAGTGTCAAACTCGTAGCAAGTCTTACCAAAGTATGGGGGAAAGAACCCTTTATGCCCAACCTCCAATCCATACATGGCTGAGATGAAAGAAGCCATGATGACTGTTTTTTTGCGATCTTCATATAACACAATATTTGCCCACATCCAAGCCTGGGGACAATTCTACTTCTACTCTAGAGTAAGGAGACGTTTCGCTGATGGTGTGCTCAGGTTGACTTACGAGAGATCGAAGAACTGAAAATTGGGCAATATATCTATGGTTTGGAAGCTCCGATCAAGCATGAACTAGCCGAGAGATTTCACCTTTCCAATAAGCTGTAGAGTATGCTATATAAGTGGAGGCCCACATTTGGAGTGAAAAATCTTATTCCAACTTGGATGCCCTACCCAAACCTAGTAGTAATTGTAATTTAGTCCCTTTATCCCCAATCAAGTGCTACGAATGCGGCCCATTCGGCCACAAAGTGAAGGATTGTCAAATGAGGAAGAAATCGATTTTGGTTACCATGCAGAATACCGGAGAAGACGAGAATATGAAAAGCACGGGAAATCCATTTGGCACGTGTTATCCAACTTGACCCGGACACTGAAGGAGAACCACTTTGAGTTCGAGGACGAACTCTTTCAAATGAGGGGAGAAAGATGTATAATAGGGGTTTATTGCTTAGTTTTGTTAATTGCTAGTATTAAATGTATTAAAAGATGATTAGTCATCTTTGGGAAATATTAGAATAAGTGAGGGGCCTTTTGGTCTTTTGATACTTTCCTAGTTGGAGTAGGATTACTTCTAGTATAAGTTGGAGTTAATGTAACGAGATTATTCATTCTTCGATTTATTAATAAAATTTCAATTTGTGTTTGATGTACTTTTCTCTCTTTCGATCCAATTGGTGGTACTAAAGTCAAAACAAACCAATTGTGGAGGTAATCGAGCTAAAAAACCCATAAATTTTATCACATCTCAATTCCCAATATCATTCCTCAATTAATTAAAAGTGAATAGAAGAGGATTTCAATTCGTAACAGTTGGAGTAGGGTTTGCAGAGTAGGATGGTTAATTCAATCTTGTGTGATATTACCAATGAGGTTTTTACCCTGGTTAGTGAGGGAGGTTGTAGATCGGAATTTAAACTGTTGATTATTATTCAATTGTGTGTGATTTTTCCAATGAGGTTTTTGCCGAGAGTACCCCAGCTAGCCCTCTTGTGAGGGCAGTTGTAGATTGTAATTTAGATTGTTGGTTATATAATACTATTGAAGGTTTTAGGAAGTTCTTGGGGTATCATAAAGAGGGATTTAAAAAGTGGTCTTGCTTCTCTTTTACAAAATTGAGAAGAGATGGGAATCCTGGGGTTTCATTGGTGTTTATGGCATGTGGTGACTGGTGGGAATTGTGAGAAGAACTGGTGTGACGAGGTCAAGGGTTTGGAGGATCCGTGATGTATTGGGGTGATATTTTTATTGTGCGTTTTCCTTTGTGAAAAGCGGGATTCCTAATATTCCAGGGCTACATGTGACATTTTTACTTCATCTCCAAGTTGGACTTGGTGGACTTTCCTTTAGAGGGGAGGATTTTTTAGTTGTCCAGTAATAAGAAAGCCCCGTCCTTGTCTAGATTGAACCATTGCATTGTGTCTCGTGAGTGGGAGAAGATTTTCCCCAATGTGTTGCGAGCCTGCCTACCGAGACCGACATCCAACCATATTCCTATTCTTTTTTAGTGCATAGAGGTGATGTGAGTTAAACCCCTTCATGTTTGAAAATATGTGACTACGAGTCAAAGGGTTTGTCCAGAGGGCCTGCTCGTGGTGGTGGTAGTCATGGTGCGGAACGCAGGGTATGTTCTTGCTCACAAGTTAAAAACTTTTAAAAGAGGACCTGAAAACGTGGAATAAGGAGGTGCTTGGCAATGTTGACATATGCATAACCAAGGCGTTGGGAGGATAATAGCGAGTTAGACCAAAAGGAAGGAGGGTATTGCAACACCCCGTATTTCTGAGTATTTAAAATTGAATTAATTCGGTTATTTTAAATTACACGCGTGACGTAATTTAATTGAATTAAATATTATGTGTTGATTATAATATTAATCGAGAGAGATAAAGATTAATAATTATAGAATATAATTACTAAGTAAATAGTAAATAGTTATTTTATGTCATAACGAGTGATAGCGACGTGACAGTGTTATATCTCAACCGGAAGTCGAGTGTAGACTATCTGTGGTCGAGATAGGAAATTTGTGTAGAGTGACTCGGATGGTGATTTTGAGGTCACAATTGATTCCGGATGGGTTGAAATAGTCAAAATAGTGTACCCGACGAGTGTGCTGATCGGGTCCCGAACGATTTTAGACCAACCCGACAGCCCGTAAGGGCGTTTCAGTCTTTTGGGAGACTAGGGTTGGAGGAGCTACAGATTTCTAAGTGTTATATATCAGCATATAGTTTGAGGAGGCTAGGGTTAGAACCAAAGAAAATCAATAGAGGCCATAAGAGAGGAAGAAGAGACGATTCTTAGGGTATTCAACACCATTCTTGCACCGCCATTACCCTCGGAGTGTGGATCGGTAGAAAAGGCAGACATCTTCATCATCTAAACGAAATCAAACCACCTTCACAGGAGGCAAGTGCTAATCTTGCATGTTCTTAAATAGTTATAATATCCATGGTAGAATTAAATGTAATTTAGCATGAATACTTGCTTTTGAGATAAAATAATGGGCTTAATCCATGTTAATAATTGGGATTCATAATAGAGACTTGATTTCTGAGTTTGATGATACGAATTCTGACTTTTGGGATGTTATGAGGGATTAAGTTATGGGTTTTATGAAGAACATACATGAAGAAGTGAAACTAGGGTTTATATAGACAAATTATGATCAAATCTTGTGAGACTTGGGATTTAATGATGCTTTAGTAATGGAAATTTATTAGAAACGGTTAATATACTTATATTTGATGATGGGTTGAATTTTATGGGAGTTCGGGTACGATTCATGAAGGTTGGGTTTGATAATAATGAAAGAAACTCGTAACGAGGAAGATGACCTGCTCGTCGCGAATCAATTCAAATCCTTGGTCGAATCGATTCAGCTGACCAGATTTTTGCCATTTCCCTTATTTATGTCATATTTTTCACAAATAAAAAAACAGGCAACTTTTGAATTATTCTTAAACTATAGGTAAGGACTTAGTGATATCCAGCAGACCTAGGGCTTGGGCCAAAATGAGGGGATCAAGACTAGGACTGATTGGGCATAATATGAAACTTAATAAATTAGGAGAATTAAGAAAGGGTTACGAAGAGCATGAGTGAACCCAAGACGTAGACCAGTAGTGTAGGGATGTACGAATTACTGAAATACTTTTAGGGATAGTTGGGACCCTTCGGGTTGTGAGTGATACTCGGAAAAAACGGATAAAACATTGTTGGAGAATTATTAGTACGTTGAGTATTCGAGAAAGGTAAAAACTACGTACGGGTTTATATGATGGGTTGTGTGCATACCTACTGAATAAATATGTATATATATAGGTTGTGTTAATACCTATTATGTGATTGACTATGTGTGTGAACATACCTACGCTACCTGTTATCACGGGAGGTTCCGCGCAGAGGGCAATCCCACCTTGGCGTATCTAGCAAGGTCTGGATTAGTGCCCCAGAACATAGAACTTGGGACTGCTCACTATGTGCTGTATATTAGTGGGACTGGCAGGTCATTTGAGTACGTTAGGTATGTGCGTATCCCAAAGGCTTAGAACTATGTTTGCCTTCATTGTGTGTTATTTGATTTAGGGTTCGAGGTGACATTCTGAACCGATAGTCCTTGATATCATACGAATGGTACATGGACTCGATAACAGAGTATGCATGCATCGCGGTGGCCATCCCGAGGATGCCGTAGTAGTATATATATATACGTATATGACTTGTCTACTTTTGTGTGACGATAGAAAAGATAGATAGTGTATATCTAAAGATAACTTAAGTATGAGGAAACTAAATGAAATGGTTTAGCGATAACATACGAGGAAAGTTAATACGGTAGCGTACTGTATGGGCAGTACGGGGGAGCAAAGCTTAATGAGGTTAATTACATACTTATGTCTAATTAGGCTTGGTAGCATAACTAGGAGGGTTATTAGGAGACGTTAGGTGTGCAATTTAGTTGAGAGGTGAGGAACTCAAGTGAGAGTGCGTGAAACTAACATGTATATCTAATAACTGCTCTTACTGCATTTTAACACTTGTTAAATATTTTTCAAATGGTTTTGGGCTTTGACCTGCGTTAAAATATTTTTCCAAAACGTTTTAGGTGTTCAGTCACGGAGATGCCAAGTTTGATGATTCGTTCAAAAGATGCGTAGCTGCAGCAATTGTGGAGACTTGCAGGAGTTTTGCTTAGACGCTTCAGTTATTCATTCCTAAACTAGGATTTACTATTCAGCATTTCATTTAGGCATGTTGTCCTTTAAGTTGGTACAGTTGTTCAGTTATTTATCTGACCTATGTTTTGGATTCAGTTTTATTTCCTTTAGATTTATTGTTGGATTTTGTTTTGGGAACCGATGGTTTATTCGGTATTATTTATTCATCTAGTTATCATATGATTGATTCAGACTATTATAATTGTGTGGATGGTTTAGTTAATGTATTTATTTCCCGCATGTTTTTATATTAAATGCAAGATAAAATTTGGCATCGGCTTAATTTAACATACGTGGTTAGTATTTTAAAAGTTTTTGACTGTGATGCTAACAATGAACCAAATGAGATTACTGTTTATTTTGATAAAGGACTAATCACCCGTGGTTAAAATGGGAGGGGTTTCACAGGTGTTGGATCTTTGTCTAGCGTCTTAGAAGGGAGGAGAGAAAGGGATTTATATGGAGGAAAATGTTGGAGGGAAGATTTGTTGTCAGAAAGTCAAGGGTCTTTTCATAAGAACACGACATACTTCCATAGAGTGATGAACTCATATAGGGCCACTATTATTAGTAGCATTGCTTTGACTCCTTGAGGAATCAGATGTGGGTGAAAGTATTGTTTAGTTTGATGAGAATTTGTACAGTGACAGAAGCACTCGGATGTGAGCGAAGGTATTATTCAATTTGAGGAAAATTTATACACTAAGGACGAGATGTGTAGAGCGACCCTAGAGGGGAGGGTTTTGACTTTATTTCCAAGGTTTATAGATAGTGGTTATAGCATCATTTTATGGAGGTGGAAGTGGTGCAGTCTTTGCATTCCATGTGTGGGAGAATGAAGCTTCCAACACGAATGGATTTACGATACCATTCCTTTTTTCGTGTAGGATCCACTGGTCGATTTGGTAGTAACAGACTTTCCAAATGCCGTTGTAGCATGTGGTTCAGTACAAGTTGTTAGCTAAAGTGTTGTCGAGTCGTTAATGTTGTATCTGATGCTAAAAATATTTTACGCACATCCTGGTGACAAATGAGTGCATGGAGGCTAGGCTAAAGGGTAATATTTGGAGGTGATTTTTTAAGTTGAACGTTGAAACGGCATGCAATCATGTGTTTTGGGAGGTTATTTTGTATCTTCCTGAGAGTATGGATTTTGGTAGCCGGTGAATTCAGCTGATGTAGAGTTGAATATCTTTAGTTAAATTTTTTATTCTGATTAATGGTTCGGCTAGGTTTCTTTCAGCGAACTCCGACAATGGAATCCTTTGTTTCCTTTTTCTTTTGATCCTAGTCATGATCAACAGGCTTCTGCACGAGGCGATAAATGGTGAATATCTCGAGGTTTTCAATCATGAGATGAAGGTGGGGCCTCAGTTTCGGAATCCCATCTTTTGTTCGCAATCAATATCATTATTTTTGTGACGCTGACAAGGAGCACTTAGAGAGAAATCTTTATATATGATCCTAGAGTGTTTTAAGGCAGTATCCGGGTTAAGGGTGAATGCTAAGAGGAGGGAACAATTTCCGGTTGGCTAGGTCATGTTTCCTTAAGTGTTAGCTGAGTCCAATGGTTGTGCGGTAGGACATCTCCCATCTTCATATCTAGGGCAGCCCCAAGGTCATTTGGGATAAAGTGTGTGAGAAATTTGAGTAGTAGCTATTAGGGTGGAGGAGATAATTGACGTAAATGACGTCAATGGGATCGAGAAAAGATAATTCTCTCCCAAACTCTCTCTAATCGAATCTCATAAAACGGAAGAATGCCTCAAATGAGGCTACATAGGGAGTATTTATAAGAAGCAGGTTGCTTGGCTTCTAAGCTAAGAATCTAATTACATTTAGATCCATAGGAGCCAATTAACCTTCCTTCTCCTAAATGCTAACAAAAAAGGAAAATACAATAAAATATTAAAAATAAAAGAAAGACTAAAAAATAACAAAAATACAATAAAACCCTAAAAATACTAAAAATAACCCCTAATTTCTTATTCACATCATTTTTTCTCCGCGTTCGAAAAAGTTCATCCTCGAACTTTAAGATTGAGGTCGAATGCAAAAATTCCCAAAATTGCGGAAGAGGCTAAACTTGAGGGGTTCAAATTGAATTTCTGAAAATTTGAGGAAGACTATTCAATTCTTGCATCATTCTTCATCTTCTTCCTCATGCCACACATGTCCAATCAACAAAAATATCGAGCACCGCGGTCAAAAATCAAGATTTTGATGTCAAACCCTAGTTCTTGCACATGATGGTGGGTTTCACCTAGGGCAAAAGAATGATTGGTTAGTATGGGAGGGGTTTGGATCAAAAGGGGACGAAATTGGAGGGATTTTGTGGACGCAGAGTTCTTGATTGGTTCTTGGTAATTTTGGAGGGGTGGGGTGGGGTGACTTGGGGTTTCAAAGGGTGGGGTATGTGGTTGAGGGTTTCCAAACAAGAGAGGAGAAATGGAGAGGCTAGGGTTTATTTGGGTAGGTTTGTGGACAAGGGAGAGTAGAAACCGTAGGGTTTCTTGATCAAAATCTTAATGGGATTGATCTTGAGGGGTTTGGATAAAAATGGGTTGAGATGTGATTGAATTTGTAGTAGAAGGGTTCTTGAGGGCTTTCGGGGGGGATCTTGGATGGGTCGAGGTAAGAAACACATGTTCTTGAATGGCAGGGAAAATATCTTGAATTTTTGGCGGATCTTGAATCGTGTGAGGGGTGGATTGCATCCGAATGGGAGTAGAATGGACTGAAATCTGGTTGGGTGGGTCTTCGGGGTTTCGAGTTGGCCCGCTTAGGGTTCTTAAGAGCATCGGAGGGTGATTATGACTCATATTGATGCTGTATAGCTGCTGCTGAAATTTCAAACCAGGCTGGACAGTTGGAAAGCCTCGGCCGACCACCGGAGTAGTGGTCTGGCCATATCTTGGAGACTATGGCATCGGGAAGGTGCTGGAAGGGACTGTCGGCACCGGACAACTTTCATTTAAGCAGGTCTGCTGCTTCAGACCTTGGATTTGGACGATCGGAGCAGCTAACTGTGTTGGAGGTTGGATTCGACCCATCAGACTTGTTCCTTGATGTTGGTGGCTTCGTATGTGGTGAGGTTTCTTCGTACGTGGTGAGCAACGAATGGGGAGGGATCGCTTGTCATCGGATGGGTATTTCGCCTTTCTTCCGTGACATATTGTTCCAGAGATGAGCCAGAAAATGTTGTCGACGCTGGATGATGCTCCCCTAAGCGGGTTCGCTGCTTCGGGCAAAGGTGTTGGGCAGTCCGACCAGTGGGAAGATGCGGTGGGGTGTTTCTTGATATGGTGATGGGGGAAATAGGGTTGGGGTATTGATTTTCTTGGTGTAGAGATGGGAAAGGGGTTGCGGAAGCGTGAGTGGAGGGATTTTGGGGGCTAGGGTTAGGGTTTTGAGGTATTACCGAGGCGGTGTGAGGGCGGTCCGTGGTGGTTGCCGGTGATGGAAGTTGTGCATTCATCACATCCATTTGAACCTTCAATTGGTTGAGGGCTTCCATGATTTGCTCGAAAGGGTTTTGCCGCGGAGATGTTCATCTTTTCTTGAACCCACCTTGACGTTGTTTACGAGTTTTTATTTTTTTTACAACAACAGGTGGAGCGACTAAGCTCTAATACCAATTGACGTAAATGACGTCAATGGGAGCAAGAAAAGATAATTCTCTCCCAAACTCTCTCTAATCAAATCTCATAAAATGGAAGAATCCCTCAAATGAGGCTACATAGGGGGTATTTATAGGAAGGAGGTTGCTTGACCTCTAAGCTAAGAATCTAATTACATTTATGTCCCTAGGAGCCAACTAACCTTCCTTCTTCTAAATACTAACAAAAAAAGGAAAATACAATGAAATACTAAAAATAAAAGAACGACTAAAAAATAACAAAAATACAATAAAACCCTAAAAATACTAAAAATAACCCCTAATTTCTTATTCACATCAGTATCTTTTCAAGGGTGGGAGACTGACCGCTATTTAGAGTATGTTTTCAAGCCTGCCTACTTACTGCCTCTCTAATTTGACCTTATTAGTGTCAGTGAAGAAGACAATGGGAAAATTTATGAGGGACTTTTTATGGGGAAGGGATGAAAGGAAATTCAATAGTTTGGTAAGGAGGGAAAATGTTTGTTTGCTTGTGGAGGGAAGGGGGATAAAGGGCTTACCCTGGATGAATAAAGCTCTGTTGGAAAATTGGCCATTGCATTTTCCTCGAGGAGGGAAGTTCATGGAGACAAGTAGTTGTTGGATTTGGTGTGGGGCAAGCTGGATGGCGGATAGTGAGAGCCTTCCCTCATGGGCGCCGTTGCGGATGGGTTAATAAACATATCCCCCCCTATAGGGTGGGCAATGAACGAAGAGTGAGGTTTTCGGCAGGATTGGTAGTGGTGACTCTCCCCGTACTTTTTCTCTTTGCTGTGGGAAAAAGTGTTACAGTAGCAGACCAAATGGTGGAGGTGGGTGGGAGGTAAACTTGTAATTTCAAAAGGCATATCCAAGATTAGAGTTAAAGGTGGTTAACGAGTTCTTAGCATTGGGGGGGAAATGGGGACCCCCAAGATGGAGATCTATCTTTATTGGTTAGGCAGCCACGGAGAAAATATTGATGTCTTTTCAATTAGTTATTTCCACAATTTTTTGGCGGACAGTTCACATGCAGACTTTCCTTGGAGGGTGATCTGGAGATTGAACGCCTCTTTAAAAGTTTTCTTCACATGGATAGCGGCTAAGAGGGCTGTGCTAACCAGACTCAACTTGATGCTTAAGGATGATGACAAAATTTTGCCATTTCTGTAAGGACGGGGAGCGGGTGGATCTTCTTTATTGCCTCGTAGGATGAATAGAAGGATATCGACAATCTTCTTATCCTTATTCGGTGTAGATGGGCCATGCCTAGACTCACGAAGGAGGCTATGGAGGGTTAGATGACGCATTCATATATGTTAGGAGATGGCGCCACTTTGCTTTGCATGGTCGCAGTGAAAGGAAAGGAAAACGAGGTGCTTTGACGGTGTTAAGTTGGCCCGATACTCTATACCGAGCACTTCGTTTTTATGATTTTCGGAAGATCATCTGGCATCTGTTTCATCTATTTTTGGACTTTTTGGAGGGAATGGGTCAGAGGATACTTTTGTGTTTCATTGAACTCTTCTCCTTATATCTTTTATCTTTTGGCCTTAAAGAACGATAAATTATTTCCTTCTACCAACGAAGCATAAGAGTAAGTAAAAATTATCTGTTAAAGAAAATCATATTCTCCACTTCCCTCCAAAATAATGAGCTTTAGCTCTCTTGTTTTCCAGCAATTGTTAAATGTCAAACAAAGAGTTAGCTGCATGCAACAACTTAAAAAGCTGTCTTATTAGCTCCCTTAGTTACAGTAATGTCAATCAGTTCTGATAAAGTTTTGGCTTGTTATTCCATTAATTTAGTTACAGTTGTAACTTGTGAGGTTTTGAAGCTGTGAAACAATGATACTTTTGCAGATACCGAACATATACTGTTAGAAAAGCACAAATGATTTCACAAGACAAGGGGATAAGCATTGAGATTCAGGCCACAATTACAAAGTGGATAATTCTGTTTCTTATTAACATTATCTGTGAATTTGGTCAAACTTTGCTTTAGAATTATGACAAAGCAGAGAGAAATGTGATATCATATTGTGCGAAAGCGCTCAATACACACCCGTTCAAACCATGATAGTAGAAAATGATGAAAGTAATACTACATAGTAAGCAATCATGAAAGAGACGAAACAAACAAGCACACAAAGATTTACGTGGTTCGTCATTAAACCTGCCTATGCCAACCTTGAGGTCGGTTCCAACTATATTAGAAAGAGATTATAACGTACAATCAAGAATTTCACCAGGATAAATACCATTAACTCTCCTCCTAGATAACTATTGTACACCAACACTTTCACCTAAGTGAACCGAAGTTCTAACCTAAGACCTCCCTCAATTTTGTGCTCACCCACACCACCCTCAACACCTTAGGGAAATTATGGTGAAAAAAATCCCCCACCTCAGCATTGGAGGGGCCTCATATCTTATCCCCAAATTCAAGGCTGTGTAAACCAAATCACTGTTGTAACACTACTTATATAGTAAAAGCCAAAATTTCTTTCTAATACAAACTAGATAACCTAATACTATTAGATCGTCAAACGAAATTCAGAGTCTGATAAAAACAATAACACTGTTTGATAGACCGAAAACCCATGAGTCCCCTCTTCTTTTTCTTTGAACTCGGAGACAAACTCGAACGTGACAATCTTGAGAAAGAGTACAACACCTTAAGATGAGAACCTTTGTGTTGTGTATGTTTGGAAATGTGAAGTAAGGGAAAATTCTGCAACAGGTGAACTAATACTTTTCTCCCTTTCTTTCATGTGTTCCACGATCATTTTGAAGATCCAAATAAGTTCAACAAATAACATAGGTTGAAAAGTTCAATTAGACAAGAAAACAAATAAACTTTTCCAGCAATTAGAACTTAGAATTTAGCATTCAGTGTTAAAGAGTTCATTAGCATTTGACACAACATAACCAAATAAGTTCAAACTAAGAATTCATTGCATTTTACATAACATAACCATGCAAGTTCAAACCAAGACCATCTCCAAATGACTAGGATGGCAACGGGCCGGTTTTCAGGAGGGAAAAACACCAAATCCGTCCTGCCCTGAACCAGAAACGAGTTTTATTTCTAAACCCAAACTCGTCCCAAAATTATATTTATGAAACTTGAACTCGCCCAGTCGCCCCACCCCCACCTGCTTATTAATCTTGTGTAATTTAATGAACTCAATTTTTCACAATATCTAAATTTATGCAAATAAAACTACCAAAATTACAAAGCGGAAAGGCATTTCTTGTTGAATATATATTTTTTGCTAAGGGATAGACGGGTCTTTTTATACTTAAATCCGAAACATGAAGGGGTGGCCTATTGACAACCAGTAAACTAGGAAACCTATTTTCGAATCCAAATGGAGCTCACTTGTGGGCTGTTACTCCCAACAGTTTCCGTTTTTGTTACATTTTTTTAACTGCGGAGGCAAAAGAGTAGGTGCCCAACTTTTTCTCTAACTTTATATATTTTTTCATGGGTCTTGAAACTTAAAAATAGTAAGGACAGTGCCAAGATACAATTAATAAGGCACATGTTACCTAAGAGCACATATTATCATTTTCCTTTTTTCATTAGTGGGGCACCAAAGCATTGAAAAACATATCCAAACGCTTGGTTTTGAAGCTTAAATGCCAAAAAATATACACTTAAAAGAGTTTAATTAGACAAAAAACAGGGGGCCTTTGGTCATGAACCCCTCACGCTCATCAGTTTTTGTGTCTTATCAAGCATCGTTTGGACTCCTAAGTTACTCAGAAGAAAAGGATTTCATGCAGAACGGCGAAGGGAAGTTTGAAAAAGCCTAGCAGATGGGACTATTAACCCCTTTCTATTAAGATCTCGGCACTTTCCTTACCCCCCCCCCCCCCCCCTCCCTCCTTCCCCACGCGCACACAAAAAACGTTTCCCATATTTTGAAGAGGAAAGCTCCCATGTTCCACATCTTAAAGAAGTGCATGACCAGATTGGTATCTATAGCTAGAAAATTGTAATAAACCTAATAAGCACAACATATTAATATCTATAGCTGGAAAATTGTAAGTGTAAATATTGTGCACTACGAATGCGTGAAGCAAAACTAGAAATTAAGAAATCTACTAAAGCACTTAAAACCATGACTCCCCAAAAATTCAGACGGGAAAAGAATTTTCATTAGAGACTTTATTCAAATAGTTAAAGTATTCATTCAACTTGAGAACACCTCTGTAAACCCCTTCATCCAAATACATGACTGCTAAAAAAAAAAATATTTGAGAGATAATAAAATAAACTAACACACTCAATATTTGAGAGAGAGAACATTCAATATGAGAAAAGAATTTTTCTTTACTACTCACACAATATTTTTTTTTACCTGTTATGACTTCACTTCAAATGTCAACATTACATTGGTATGTATTAGGGGTGGCAATTCGGACGCGAACACGACATGACCCAACACGAAATTAAAATAGCTTGTCGTGTTCGAGCCTCGTTTTTTAAGTCCGTTAGCGGGTCGTGTCGTGTTCGTGCCAAGAAATTGACACGAAATTGGCCCGACAGTGACCCTTTAGAGCGCAATTGACACGACCCATTTTCAACCCAATTAGAACCCAATTTCAACCCAAATGGACATAGTATAAAAGAAAACTTAAAAAATCAATCCTAACAATCTCACAACTTCACATATAAGACTCAACGGAGCCGTTCCTTCTCCGCCTCTCTCTCTAGGTTCGACACTAACACTCCCAAACTCCCTCTTCCCCTCCCGGCGGCCGTCCCACCACCAACCCAAGCCGCTCCTCCTCCGTCTCTCACTCGGCGCACCACAACAAAGGTTGGTACTCTCTCGGAAGCACCCACCCTCCACCGGCGAGCTCTCTCTCTCGGAAGCACCCACCCTCCACCGGCGAGCTCTCTCTTGGACTCTCCTACCACCGTCGGGTGCTTGCGGACTCACCCATTTGTTAGATTTGTAATTTTTAGATTGTGTAAACATTTAGATTTGTACTTTTTA
Organism: Sambucus nigra; assembly: GCA_949130495.1. NCBI lineage: Eukaryota > Viridiplantae > Streptophyta > Magnoliopsida > Dipsacales > Adoxaceae > Sambucus > Sambucus nigra. The sequence continues at coordinate 622,742,681 of OX422216.1, forward strand.
TTCTACAGCAGATTTGTAGCAAATGTTTACACAAAATATTTGCTTTGTAAATGATTACGCTGTAGATTTGTAAACAAATTTGTCACCCCTATATATTCAATATTGTTGTACAGATTGTTGATAGATTTTTTTATAGTACAGATTGTTTTGCTATTGACTTTTCTATTGTTGTGGTTGGGTATAAATTAAATTGTTGGGTACAGATTTTTGGGTATAGATTATATTGTTATATAAATTGTTGGGTTTTACCGATTTTTTTTATTGTGCCGGGTTATCGTGTTGGGCCGTGTCAATCGTGCCTAATTGGCACGATTTTTTTTTTGTCGTGCTACTCATGTCGGGTCGTGTTCATGTTAGCAAAAAAAAAAAAGCACGATATCGTATCGTGTTCGTGCGGGATAAAAATGTGTCGTGTCGGGCCAAGCCCAAACACGACCCATTAGTCCGAATTGCCACCCCTAATATTTATAGGATCTCCAAAATCAATCTACCTAAATAGATGTATCTATTACATTTATTGTAAACATAACCCATTTAGATTTCTATACATAAACCAACTAAATGCATGTATTCACCAAACACATGTGTGTCTATATTAATCTAAATAATATTAAACTAATAAATGATTTAATGAAGTGTACACATGTCATTGTGCGGGCGTGACGAAAACGACAACTTTAGGTAGATCCTATAATACATGAAACAAATGCATGTATTGACCAATTACCAAATACAAATAGTTTATATTTCCCCAAATAAATAGTATGAAAATGGTTAAGAAGAGGAGAAACCTGATTAAAGCCACGATCTTGGATAGCATTCACGATTTTCTCAAGATGAAAGCCTCCCCTAGAAGTCTCAAGCACAGTCCCACCCATCTTATGCCAATTATGCACCAACGTAGGATCCAACTTCACGGGCTCACCACTATAAAACCCACGGTACCCAGACTTCACCCCAAAAATCTCCCTAACCCCATACAAATCCCACAGCCCCACCACCAACTCTCTTATAACCGTATTCATCCCGGGACACAGCCCCCCACGCGTTACTATAGCCACCTTAACATTAGATGGGTCAAAAAAGATATTCTTACGTGGTCCAGCTCTGTGGTAGGCTAAATGGGGTGTGAAACATGCAAAGTTGTCAGAAATATCTAAGACTATTTGTTGGAGGATTATGTCTGTGTGGGAGATGTAGAAGCCGTTAGAGGGGTGGTAGAATTGGTTTTGGTTTAGTGGGTTTGGGTGGGGTGGGAGGTTTGGGAGGTTGTCAGTTAAGTGGGGGACTGTTCGGAGGTGGACATGAGGTAAGGAGAGGGTGTTGGGATTTGGTGTAGACATTGTGGTGGTGGTGGGTGGGGGGGGGGGGGGGGGGGGCGGGGGTTGTTTTTTGTAAGAAAAAATAATAGGGTGACTGAGGTACGTGGGAAGATGTTGGGAGGTGGGATTAACACGTGGAGTTTGTGGGGTGGTGTTTTTTTCCTGTGGGTGGTTTTGGTTTTGGTTTTGGTTTGGTTTGGTTATGAGAAAAGTGGTACTAGGATAGGAGAGAGAGGGTAAACACATGGAGTTAGTATGCTCGATGAGTGACAACAGGATTTGGTCAAAAATGTATTCATGGTGCTCTTACCGACATCTACTGAATAAGTATGATTCGGTCAAAAGCTTTAAATTTTACTGTCCATAATCTATGACTGTTTCTACGCATATGTAATAGATTGTCGTATTGTGTCTATATTGATTTGTGTTTTGATTCATTCAAAATACGAATCAATATAAATATGATACGTCATTTTGTACAGATGATTCTGTATAGATTTCTCTGTATAAATATAATTTTTAAATATCTACATTTAAAATGATAATTCGTGCCATTAGAATATATGTTTTACTTTTATTGTCAATCTAATATCTATATTAAATCCCTTTTTGTTATTTTCGACTTCAAAAGTATCGTATCTTCTTTTGTTTTTACTTGTAAGATAAAATAAAATAATAATAAAATTAAACTAATAATAATGATAAAATTAAAAACTAAAAATAAATGAATTAATTAATAAATCCACCACCGGAGCTCGGACCACCGGTGAGTGTTTGGTATTCGATTTGTATTGGATGAATTGAACGTTGGCCGGAGGGGTTACCTTGGTATTGGATGTCGAAAAGAGGTTTTTTAGTTTGGTGGTATACATAATTATGTTTTATTTATTTGTGGTTTAGATTAGGTTTTTGTGGTTGTAATTTTTTGAGATTTTGATTTTTTATTCCGTAAATATGTTTTTTGGCCAAAAAGAAATCGTTCCCAGATAAGAAAATAAGTGTTCTTTTTTTTCTGGAAATATGTTTTTATGGCATGAAATTTTTTTTTTCCTACAAATAAGGGTTTACTTTTCTGAAAATTGGGAAATATGTTTTTGGGGAAATAGATTTTTTGTTGAAAATATTTTTTTTCGAGGAGCACTGTTTCTTTATGGCAACATGTTTTTTTTTTAAATAAGGGGTGGGCGTGCTGGACGGAATGGTCTCAGGTGCCGCTGGCGCGGATCAATTTCAACATAGGAGTTAAAATAAATGGATTTTTAGTGTTTTTCCTTAATGTTCGTTAAAATATTCTCTTTTGAACCTCTCCCTATATATATATATATAGGAATAGGCTCACATGAGGTCCTTAAATGAGGTCCATAATAAGACAAAACTAATGCCTTTAGTAAAATTCTCTTTTAGACCCCAATACTTTTAGAAAAATAATTTAGTGTATGAGAGAGCTTTAAAAATTAAATATAGAAATCCGCCAAATTTCGACCAAAACTCCATTTTGGTATTAGAGCCAAGACGTTCCTTTTTGACTCATAAAAAGACTTTAATGTCCATGAAATTTATCCCTCGCATTTATAAAGATATTTTTGGAACTAATCCAAACTACCATCCTATACCCATAACCAATTTAGACCCAGAAGGTTGTTTAACCTCACATATAGACGGGTGTTCACATATTGAACACATCCCAACCAAGCATGCAGATAGTAGACAAGTTACTGCCAGTGCCATTAATAACATAATAGATCAAAATAAGTGTATACTCCTTATTTTAAGATAATTAATAAAAGATACTCAAACCTTAGAAACGGAGATTAAAAATATCTCTAAAAGAATACTAGAAATGAATAGTCAAATCCCAATATACCTAATACAAGTTCTACAAGAAATAAATATTAAAATTAATCATATAGAAGTCCTTAACAAAGACATTTTAAAAATTAAAACTTTGACAAAAAATCAAGACAGTGAGCTAATTAAACTCACCAAAGAATAAGCTAAGCTTATTCCTAGATTAGACAATTATCTACCTAATGAAAATAGTTAGATCAGACTGGAATGAGGTACCTAGAGACCTCTCCATTCAGACTTTATTATATTTTTACCAAAGAACTCTAGAAAAGATAAATGATGATAGATTTTATTATAAGATAAATGAAAATGAGGTTGTCAACGCTACTAAAGCAATTAGACTCATATTAGAAAGATTAAATTTAATCTCTACATCTATAGCAGCTACCCAAGACTATAACAGTAGCTTTGTTAAAGATTTATAATTATATTTAAAAGCTAAGACAAAAGGATTAACCACCTTCTACACAGACTTTGTTAAATTTCAACAAAATTTAGCAAATTATGTTAATAATATGGAAGGCCATAACTTATCCAAAATGGATAGTATTATTAATGAACTTAGACTAGACATGACCCAAGTAGAAGAAAAATATGAAGAAATTATAAAGAGAATTAAGTTTATATACAATAAACCCTCCCAAGCCGAATTAGAGTCTCCATTTATCTTAACACGTTTAGATAAAATAGAAAAAACTGTAGAAACCATAGAAGCTAGAATGACACATGAATCTGTGCAAAAATAAGAAAAAGAAGATGAGGTAAAAGGCTATATTACTAAGGTTGCTAATTCTCTTATTAATACCCTTGCTAAACATAGTGAAGATATTGATAATAATACAAAAAAAAGAAGAGAATAAGACATTTAAAGAAGAAATTCTTAGACAAATAAAAAGACAAGAGGATTATTCAGACTCCTTATAAAGAATTGAAAAAAGACTTGAACAAAAATAGGTAATCACCTGTAAATTTAGAGAATCTCCTTATATAGGAACTAAGAAAGGAAAGACCGTAACTAGAAGAATCATAAACGATGGATTAGATAAGACTAGTAAGATAGTTAGCTCTATCCCTAATATTGGACATAGTAATTGTTTGCTCCAGAAACTTAAAGATTCATCCTCCAATGTTAAAACATGGTGTAAGGAGAGAAATTTCACCAATCCCCTCCAATGGAAGGAATAGGGTGAAGTTGACTGGAAGATTATTGAAGATTCCATTCATAATGGACAACTTCCAGCCGTTAGATACATAGACTTGTTTAAAAAAGGTGTCACTCCTAAGACTCCTAATTATAACATGACTTATCATTGTAGAAATCATGTATTAGATAAGTCTTATACTGAGCTTCAAGTTTTTTATTCATAATGGCTTAGATCTAGAGGAACTGATAGGAAGTTCTAATTCCTAACCTTTGGACTCTTTCAAGCAAGAATCCAAGGATTACATAGACCTCAAAACAATATCAACATATTGTATTGTTTAATAGATAAAAGATGGAAAGATTTTGAGAACAACCTTATTGGGATAGCCCAATTAGAAATGTTAGACAACATAGGATACTTTAATGTCATCCTGGCATTTACAGTAATCGTAGACACAACTTAACATTTTAAGTTAATCTTATATGCTAGTGGCTATAAAGACTATATTATTACAGACGCTAATATAAATATTGAATTCCAAAGCTATGTGAAGTTCTCCCAATTTCCTTATGAAGGAATGCAATCGGGAATTCCTAGTCGTAGACTTAATGAAGAAATATTAGTTAGAACCAATAATTCACACTACAATCATACTTGCAGTATTAGGAATACTGGACCTATGAAAGAAAAAGCTAAAACCCTTTGGCGATTGCCAGAATTTCAAGAAACTAAGACTATACAGAATAAACATTTGTTTATTAATCAAGACGATGTCACTGGAAATGTTACTATCCAGTTTGGCCCTCCTAAGATTATCAATAAGAATATCCAATCTGATGAAGTTAGATTTAGGAATATGGGAGAAGCCATACGCAATGATCCTTCAGAAGGAGAATGTAATAGTAAGACTAGTTCTAGTTTACTAAGACAAGCCCCAATAATTAGACCTAGAAGATTATTTGAGCAAAAAGACTTAGTTAGAGAAAAAGTTAGAATCCAAAACTTTGGACATAATCTCTCAGAATTGGACATGAAGACATTTATTGAACATCTTAATAGAATTCATTATGTTAGGATCCAATAAAGAGATAAATTTAATATGATAGATCAAGACCGTATATTAAAATTAAAAGAATTTACGAATACTAAAGAACTTCTTAGAAATTTAAGACTGATAGAAGATGGAAAAGAAAGACTAATATCAACTACACAAGTAGGTCCTAATAAATAAGAAATAAGAAGTAGCAGTAGGCCAGAAGATGCTCCTAGACTTTATAATAAACCAATAGGAATAAATATTCTCATTTATTCGAACACTTTGGTAAAGACTAAACCTGATTATATAAAAGACTTTCCAACTAGTGATAAGAGTTTCACTCCTGTTAAGACCATAACGATTCAAGCCATAAATCCAGTTGGAATATACATTAGCTTAGATAACATCTAAGATAGGAAGAAGGCTTTAGACGACTGGCATAATCAGATGAACGTGTGTTTTGCATCTAATGAACAATGGGATGCAACTTCATGTAAGCAAAACGCTGAGCAATCCATTAGAGGTATTACAAAAGATTATTTAAATAGTTTAAGAAAGGCTACAGATGAAGACTCCTTAGCTAAGATTGAGAAAATGAAAGAGACTAGAAGAAAGATCAATTGAAGAATATATTCAATTATTTACATCAGAATTCATTGGAGCTGGACACTTAGCTCAAATCAGTGAACAAGACCTAGCAAAAACTAAGTTAGCCCTCCTTAGCATTTTCAAACTAGATAAGATCAATGAATATTGCAATAATTATGAACAACTATATTACCAAATTAAAGAATTTAGAGAGCCTTAAAAGATGGATACTTTAGAAAGATACCAACCATAAGACAAATCCTAATAGATGAATATAGAAATTGGCCAGGAGTACCTGGAGTTAAGAATAACTCCAGAAATATAGGAAGTTTAAGACTAGACCTTTAGGATTTCCAAAGAAATATAGATTTAGACCATCTACTACCTTTAGGGAAAAGAACTCTAAGACTAAGAAAAATAGATTTAACGAAAGAAGATATTTAAAAAAATACTAGTAAGCATAAGAAGGTTCCTAATTATAGGAAAGAAAAAGAAGTAGTTCAATCTAAGACTGCCATCAAAGAATGTTGGACATGAGGCAAGGAAGGACACTTTCCTAAAGACTACCCCAATAAGAAAGATAAAGAAGGAATCAAGATTATTAATACAATATTAGACTATGCAGATCAAGAAGAATTAGATATCCTATATGATATAAAAATATCGGACATAAAAGATGAAGATAATACTAGTATCTATAGTGCATACACAGATTGTGATTCGGAAGACTATAGTAGTGATACTGATGAGTACAAAGACTCCCAAGATACTTTAGATTTATATATGATACAAACTAATCAAGACGATTTAGATGATGAATATGTAGACTTTGAAGAAGCTTGGTATAAATGTATATTAAGCCCCTTTCTAAAGAAAAGATGGACAGTTAGTAAACCTGAGTTACTAACATATATACCTAGATGTTACTTTGATGAAAGATATTATTGCACATTTAAAATAAAATGTAGCAAGAAAGACTTTAGATATGGTGGAATGCTTTGAGGCCATACAAACAGAATTATTTATGGTTTGTGTCATTTGTCAATTACACTACTATAAAAACTACTGGAGAATTAGATTTAGAGCAATTTATACTAGCCAGTATGACGCTCAAATAGACCTAGATATTAAAATATATTATCAAGATATTGATAGAAATATAGCTAAAAGATTGCAAAAAAATGAAAAATTGAAAGGAAAGAAAATTTCCTATGACTTAGAAGACAACTGCTATGATAGTAGTAAAGAAGACCTAACATCCTTAGATTTTATAGATAAACCTCAAAAAGGAATATCTATTCTAGAAAAGAATAATTTAGGAATATCTACTAAACCACATTCTTGTTTTGTAGAGTTATTCGTACAACACAAAGACTATCCTAAAAGACTTTCAGCCTTTATAGATACAGGATGCTCTCAGAGTGTTTGTAAGGTTAATGCCTTCCTGAAGAATATTTTCTGGATGGTAAGAAGGATATCCATGGTAAGGTAGCTAATGGTGAACCATTTACCTTATACTTTCAGACTATTACTATTTATTTTAAATTAGAAAATCAGACTAACAAAACTGTAAATCATCAGTTTTGGATAATGGATCATCGTCCTAGTTTCACAGGAAATATAATTTTAGGACAAGAATTTATTAGTAAATACCATCCTTATACTCAGTATAATGATAAGATATTAATTAGTAATGAAGAGGAATTTAATATTATTGCCCCTCTAATAGATCACAAGACTGGCTTTGACCTTACGTAGGTCAAACCTAATTATAGACCAATAAAATATCAGAGTTCTTCAGCTGAGCATGGTGAACCTAAACTTACAAACCAACAAGAAGCCTTAGAAATAATTAAACCCTTACGAAAGGAATGTAAGTGTCCAGACCAAACGTGTTATAAGAAAATAACACTTATAAAATAAGACATTCTAGATCAATCCCATCACACCTTATTACAGGTTCAAGCTATATCCAAACAGAAGAAAGTGGATATAGAAGTAGAAAAGGAAAAGATTAGGCAATTAGCAGAGCCTACTTTAGGAGAAAATCCCATTGCTAAGTGGGATAAAGACCAAAGTTATTGCGAAATTTTCCCTATTAACCCAAGAGACACTATTAATGGTAGAACTTATAAGAAAGGATATTCACAAGAAGATAGGGAAGAATTCAAAAAAGACATATATGAAATGCTTAAGTTAGGCATTGACAGAGAAAGTAAAAGTAGACATAATAGCCTCGCCTTCTATGTTCAAAATGAATCTGAACGAAAAAGATGAAAAAGATGTATGGTTATAGATTATAGACAACTAAATAAGAATTGTGAATTTGATTCTTATAAGATACCAGATAAGAATAATTTAATCAATCTGATTGAAGATAGAATTATATTCAGTAAGTTTGCTTGCAAATCAGGCTTCTGGAAAATTAAGATGCATTCAGACAGTATTACTTGGACAACCTTTAGTGTGCCCTAACGAAAATACGAATGGCTAGTAATGCCATTTGGATACTTGAATTCTCCTCAAGTATTCCAAAGAAGGATGGATAATATATTTAGACCTTATTTAGAATTGTGTCTTATTTACATAGATGACATTCTTGTAGCCAGTAAGACTAAGATAGAGCGTGTAGACCATCTTAAAAAGATTATTTTAGAATTAGATAAACAAGGTATTGTTATTTATGAAAAGAAAATGCAATTATTTTAGATAGAAATAGATTTTGTGGGAATGCATATTAATAAGGGAAAAATATCCATAGTTGAACACATAACCAAAAAAATTCTTTAGTTTTCAGACCAACTCAAAGATAGAAAATAATTACAATCATTTTTAGGATTGCTTAATTGTGCTGCATAATTTATTAAAGACTTGGCTTCAAAACGATAAAGCCTAACTTCTAAATTAAAAGGAACAGACAAGACTAATCATTTTTATTGGAACAAAGATGATTTTGAAGTTATAAGACAAATTAGAGATGTTGTAAAAATATTCCTTTACTTGAACTACTCGACGTTGAAGACCAATTTATAGTAGAAACTGACGCATTTGATAAACAATGCGGAGCAGTATAGTTTGTCATTGATCATCAGACAAAAAAAAAAAGAAACTTTGTAGATATAGTTCTAGAACCTTTACAGATCCAAAAACAAGATACTTTGCCCATGAAAAATAAGTTTTAACAATAGTAAAAGCAATAGAAAAATATATGCTTTTTCTTAGACCTAAACATTTTACTATGTATACTGACTCTTCTTATAGAGTAAAATTCAGAGATTTAGACTTTTCCAAATTAAGGACTAATAGACTTATTAGATGGCAACAATTTCTTACTGGTTATGACTTCTCTGTTATACATATTAAGGGAAGTAAAAATACCATTCCAGATATTATATCAAGAGAACCAATATTTGCTGACACTAATATGATTTCATATTTTATGTTGAAAATAGAAGACTTAGACAACATTAGTTCATCTAGAATAAATAGACTGAACAAAGAAGACATTATAGACTATCTTAGACGTGTAAGACCAAATGCTGGTGTAACGCAAAGACAAACGCATATTTAAGACTCTCAAGAAAGACCTATCCTAGAGAACTTTGATGATATCTTATTTCCTCTTAGAAAATCTAGACATGAGATTATTTCTTAAAATAGACTCGTTGGGAAGATGTATTTCTCCCAATATAGACCCGATCAAAGATGTCCAGACTTGATCAAATTTAGACGAGAATTTTCAGGTGATTAAAATACTCTTATAGACGTTATATGGTGGAACGTGAAGAATAGACTATGGATAGAATTCAAACAGAATTTGGCAGCCATTGCCAAATTCATGAGGCCTTAAAGACTTGCAGTCACCCAACTCAGTGGTACTGCCATTTCTAGACCTCAGACTTAGACTTATGCTGAGACTCTTAGAGAATCCTCCAAAAGTAGACCAGATGATAATTTTTATTATCAGAAAAAGACTTTTAAGACTAAGATTGTTATACCTTTTGGTCATAATAATCTTTCAATATCAAAAGACTATCAGAAAGATGTTAATAACATTATTAAACATTTGTAATACCCCGTATTTTTATGACTTTCAAATTGGGGATTGATTAAATTTAATTGAGATAAATTAATTTAATATTAATTCGAAAATTTATATTAAACATTTACTAGCGTGACGAGAGTTAATAGTTATTGGAAATTTGTTGATTTACTGAATGTTACTTAATGAGTAAAGTAATATGTAGAATTGAATTTATTAAAAATTATCACGAGTGAATAATTTGACAATTATGAAAATTAAGTCGGGACGCGATTGTGTTGTGTCGGAACTAAATTATTATTATAAAAAGTGAATAAAATACAAGTCACCCGTATAATCATTTCGAGTACGCCAACGTGTTCGTAAGGGTCTAGATACTCAGAAAAGTGTACCCGGGAGTTTAGTTTGAGTCTCGGGGCATTTTTAGGCCTAATTGGCATCCCGGGAGGGTATTATAGTCATTTTTTGTTTTTGGGTAATTAAACCCACGAATTTTTCTAAGTTATATCAGCTATTAGAGATGATCTTTTAGGGTTAACAACCACAGAAATGTAGAACGACCATTAGAGAAGAAAGGTAGAGAGCTTTTCAGGAATTGATCGCAAACCGTAGCACCTCTTTCAAGATTAACACCACCGGGGCATAGATCGTAAGACGAGGAACACATCCATATCCTTATCACCAACAAATCAGACCTTCGAATCCCAGGCAAGTATCTATCTTGCTACTTTTCTAGTTAATATTTCACCCATGTTATAATAGGATTGAAAAAAATATATGTTTCATGTGAGAATTCGATGATTTAGGGAATTTAAATCACATGCTTTAGAGGAGATAAATATATTCTAGAAATATCAACATATGTACAAGATTACCCACAAAATTGTATTGGATTAGAAGTGAGAAATCTGGAAAAAGAATTGAAGATTGGAAATTTAATGTAAAACTAGGGTTCTTGATAATTATGATGAGTTACCCTTTTAATTCGATACCTTTGATGAATTTGTACATGTTTCACTTAGGAAATCATGTATATAGGTATATGAAATCGGTAGTAAACTTGTTTGGGAGTTTTGGGATCATTAATGGTGTTTTGGAGGAAATTCTTGGATGAAACCCGTAGGTCGAAATTTCAGTTTCTGGGCAAAGAACTGCTTGATCGATCGATCGATCAACCTAAGAGTGTCGATCGATCGACCCCTTTTCTCGATCGATCGAACCCTCCTGGAAAATTGCATATTTTCCCCTTTTTGTTTAATCCAGATAAAATACATAGGAACCCTTGAATATCATTTAAAAAGTATAATGGGGCATGAAAAGGACCAGTAGGGTCTAAGTAGACTCCGTTGAGTGAAATTTTATATGAGATGAAATTTTGGGTTAACGGGGGGTTTTGTCACATAATGGAAATTATGCCTACGTTCACTAAAGAATTGAGAGACTCGTGAAAGCCTTGGACCAGAATGTTAGAGAGGATGCACCTACTGAAATTATCTTTAGCAAGAGAGAATACTTCGAGAGATGAGAAGTAAGTATGAAATGATTATAATTGAAATAAAATGGATGAATCCTTTATGCGAGATAATTGGGTAAAATTATACTAAGTACGGTTAATAATAATTATTATGGGTCATGGGCGAACCTAATTGGAAAATGTGAATATTTATATATATGGCCGTGTGACTGTGTTTATATACTAAATATTATATTTGTGAATAATCATGCCCGCGCTACATGCTATCACGGAGGTTGCCGCGCTGGGACAGTCTTATCTCGATGGGACCTTTATGGGGGATATTGACTTGTACCCTAGAACATAGGATTCTTTTGTAAAGACTATCTGAGAATGATAGTCAAATGATCCTAAGAGACGTGTGGGGTATTTGCTGACCTCTTAGTGACTTGGAACTATGCTTTACCTCCATTTTGTGTGTATTGTGTTAATACAGTTCGAGAGTGATTTCGAACTAGTATTTCTCTTAGTACGAGAGATACAGGGACTTGATAGCAGAGTATGCCAGCACCATAGATTTTATGTGGGGTGCCGATAGTATATATATATTATATGAGTGATTAATATATATACGTATATATGGAAATCTTCTACTGTGCGTATAAGTAGTTAAGTATGGAGTAAATGCTCCCAAGTTTATAGTAAGTGTTCGAGAACATTGTAACGGTACTGAGATATTCTAAATAACGTAAGTAATCATGAAGATATTGATCTCTAAACTAAATGTCATAGCCTCGTTAATTCTCGAAATAAAACTTTATGGGAAATAAGTTAGATAGACTTATGAGATTTAGTAGTACGGTAGGCGTGCACAGTAGATGAGAGGTGAGAATTCTCAAGAGAGTGTCGTATACTAACATGGTTGTTACATTAGCCGGTAATCATTTTAAATACTTGCTAAACTATTTTAAAACTGTTTTACACTCGGGCTCTGACCCGTTTTCTATCTTTTTTCTCTCTCTTGTATATATATGTATGTATTACAGGTGCCCAACCATAGGGGCGTCAGGCATAGGTTCTTTGGATTGGACGTGCTGCAACTTATGCAGGAGTTGCAGGACGTTTCTTTAGATGACCTCTTCATTGATTCACTTCTTATTTTAGTTCTTCATAGTTAGGACATGTGTCGCCTGATTTCCTATTCTGTTTGGATTTTTGAGAGATTTGTACTTATTTATATTTCCAGTATTCAGTACTCATTGGGAGTTAACTTTTGTCAGGATGATTTCATTTATGGTTCTTTAAACACTGTTTGGTTTATCTAGATGGTTTGATTCTTGTGTGTTGATTGCAATCCTTATCATTTATGTGATTCTTAAACTGATGATTATTTTGACACTTATCTTAATTGTTTAGGATGTTTAAATTGGAAATAATTATTTTGCGACAGTGATGTTAAGAATGAACCAACCGTTCACCTTAATTTTTAATTTAATAAAGGGCTGATCACCCGGTATTTAATTAGGCGGGGTGTCATAGGTGGTATCAGAGCATCAGGTTCTAGTGTTCTTAGGATCTGTGCGGCTTATTATGCTTCTAGCGTTGCGTTGTTTGACATGGAGCCCTATGTTTAGGATTGTTGGTTTCTATAGTGAGATTTCGTTCTCCTGTTATGACGTATATATATATATATATATATATTCGTGAATCTTATTTGCGTTCGGGCGTGTTTAAACAATGAAGTGTGGCAGACAAGGGTCGTGGGGCGGACAGCAGGAGGCGGGGTTTAGTTGAGGTTATTGAGTATATTCGAGGATGATGACCATAGTCGAGGTCACCCCTATTATGGCATGAGAAGTCAGGACCGTAAAGACGGCTAGGGCGCAGCCTATGATTTCCAGGTGCTGCTATAGTCAAAAGTGGTGCAAAAGTAGACTCACCCAACGTGGTATGACGGGGAAAAAGTCATGTGAAGCATTTAGGAGAACCATCGGTGGAAATTCTAGAAACGCTGGGATTGTGTGTGTTAGCCAAAGGAGGTAAAATATCCAAAGGCTTGGACATATGACGGAGTGTGGCTAACTGAAAGTGAAAATTTAGGGTAAAATTTTTCTTGGCCTGTCGAAACGAAGTTAGAATGGTGGGAGTCAGCCACCACTTTTAGAAGTAGAATGCTATGTCTATAGAAGGATCTTAGGTTCAGTTTGATCGCAGGTTCCTTCATCAGATGTTCAGGATAAGATGTGAACACTGTTCTAAATTCATCACAGGAGGGCCGGACAGAGGTCCATTGGTGAGTATGAATCTAAACTGTTAGCGAATCTTGTATCAAAGGATATAGATACAAATAGAGGAGAGGATTTCAAGTGGGAGATTAACTCGTAAGAATAGTTAACAACACTTATAGGGAATTCTGTTGGACGGTCGATCCAGATGGAGAAAATTTCGCGTTTGGTTAATGGGGATGTTAACTCTTCTTTGTAGGGGAAGTTAAAAGAATCAAAGAATTAAGTCAGAGAATAAGGCACGATGGGACGGCGGTAGTGAAGCACCAAAGGGGTGAGACCCATCAGGGGACTCATTTAAATGATTCGAATAGCTGAATTCTTACCAAGCGATGGTGAATTCGGTAAGGGATATTGGAGCCAGTAGCCCGTTCCTTAAGGCCAACGAAGCTAAGGGAATAATGGGGGTAGCCATCAGTAATCGAGCCTACTAAAGTTCGAGAGAAGGACAACCCTAATATGGTCAGTATGACCGGTGGTAAGTGGATTATGCATAGAGGTATTTTGTGGAGAGTGAAACCACATAAATTAATTTTCCCGAAGCGAGTAAAGGGGACAAGAATATGGTGCCTAGTAAAGGGAAGCGATTAAAGTAGTTTTTGTTTTGGTTTGGTCAGGTGCGTTACGTTCGAAAACCATTTGAACAGCCCAGGCGATTGGCAAGGTAGAATTATGAATTTTATCCTCGGAGGATGAGGTGTGTTTTATGTGACACGAGCGAGTCACTATATTTTTATTTATTGCTAGATTTGCATGTGAGACGAGTTTAGTGCGTATATCTATAACGTTATTATTATGTAAATATCTTTCCTAATGTAGCGGGATTATCTTTAGTGTTATCCGCGGAGGATGAGTGGGTTAATTAATTGTGTTATATACCTTATTGAGATTACTCGTTTTAGTGATGCGTTATACGGGTATGATATTATTCGGATTATGGTTTTATAAGTAATGGTTAAAACGATAGTGGGCAGTGATTGCAAGGCTATCGAGGTTGCTGTCGTAGTGCAGCATGTTTTGTTCTAGCAAGACCTCACCTGCGAGAGGGTCGGGCTCGCGCTTATATTATATAATATAGAGACTTCGGAGAATATAGTGGTCTTGAGATATTCGATCCCAGTGTGTGTAGGGACTTTGTTATTATAATACAATGTGTATTGGGATTACTGTTGAGTGGAAAGATTTCACTCATTATTATGTTTAGCAATCAGGACTTGGTGATAAGAAGAATGCATTGTTATATCTGTGTTTTAGAGGGGTTGAAATTAAGACTTATATTCATATGTTTAGGGGGAGGATTTTGAGATTCCTGATTGTATGCGTACGAGGTTTGTGGAATGTGATTTCTACCAATGCTGAGCGGTAGTACAATTGGCGAAAAGTTCTTTGTTTAAGTGTAATTGCGGGAGGAGATGTAACTTTTATGATAAGAGACAGGAATATAGGGGTACAAGTTATGGACAGAGGACCTAACAGATTTTAATATCCGACAATACTAGGTAGTAGTGTATTGGGGGGGTTCCTTGTTTGGATTTCTCTTTGCGAGACATCCCACGCATGAAACTTAGCGTAAGGTTGGAAGTAGGGAGATATTTGGTCATTAGTCCATGAGTCGGTACCTCGGTCATCATAAAAGTAGCTAGTTATAACTGTAAGTTGGAAGTTAAGTTATGATTTAAGACCAGTGGAGCCGATGGTGTGGTAAGGAAGCATTGAAAATTTTGTTTTATCACAAAGAGTTTAAGGGTGGAACGATGTTAAGGAGGACTTAAAATTTCAATTTCTGGGGTGATTGAGAAGAACCAAGTGTTATAACCATGTTGTGAATACAGGGGCAATAAAGAATTGAGTGTTATGTGTGAAGAGTATGTGATGTTTATGCCGGTATGCACGGTTTATAGACTGTGTGGGTGTTGATGTAAAAAAATAGATTGCTCTAATTATTCAATCACAGATAAATAAAATGAGACAAAGACTTTTAAAGTGGTTCAGCCTTATATGAATGACCTACGTCCACTGTTATGTTATTGCTGAGTGTTTGAGAATTCTCGAGTATATGTTCTCTCAAGAAATTCCGATCCCTTTGAATGAGGGTGATACAAGGTATTTATAGCCCTTAGGCTGTACATAAAAGGGTTGATACATTAAATGATATATATATGAAATGGTAATACATTTAATGCAGTGTGTGCGTCAAGATGATAAACATTCAATGAATAGTTGAACTGTTGATTATCTGGCAATTAATGCTACGGCCGAGATGCAGCTCGGACCGCCTTAGTTGCTCGTTGCTCAGGAGTTCCTCGGAGCGCTAGAGTACCTCGGAGTGCTGAAGTTCCTCGATGCATCCTCGTTGCTCGGAGAGAACATGAGTTGGTCGGGGAAATGAACTTCCTCGTTGCTATTGTGCCAAGTAGATTGACACGTGTCTTCATATTATTCGTCCATATCAGCATATTAATTTTGGTATCAACAGAAGCCCCCAATATTTCATATTTCGAACTTTGAGGAGTATGGAACATTCTTTCTCGGTATATGGCGATATTAAATGACTTTCCTGGGTTTTAGGAGCCTTTTCTTCATACATTATGTCTACATTCAATGAATCTAATTGTTGAATTGCTTGGTATGCTATGTGTTGTCATCTACAGTATAAATGTACATTAATGCTCATTAAATGCGTAGTTATCCTTTGATCTTCCCGGTTGGTATGCCGACCAACTCTCCTTAGGTGCCGACTAACACTCCTCGGGTGCTGACCAACTCTCCTCGGGTGTTGAATATTGCCACGTAGGATGACATGTGTCCTTTTCTGATTGGTCCTCGTAGATGGAGAATTTTTGCGTTAACAGAAGCCCCCAATGCTCCATGCTTGATGGTTTACTTGAAAGGATGGAGTATTTATTCTGCAGTGCTGCTCGGTATTCGTGAAATTCTTGATCTACCTTATTGATTTGTTCAACATAAAGTGCATTATCTCCTGGATGACATATGATGCAGGCTGATCGATGGTTGCTAATTTTTCTTTTGAGGAACTCTGTGTGCTATGTATCACCCCTGGGAATTTGGATGCAGACATGCCATAGTATGCAGCTTGTAGCTTGTCATAATCTTCAAGTATGTTGATTGGTTTGCCAGCCGACCAACTGCTTCCTGTGTCGAGCAACTGAATGCTAACTTTACGTGCTTGATTTTTCTAATTTATGCTCCTATGAATACTTTGTCGAGTAACATACTAGATTTTGAACACAACTCTTTAATGTGATTAGTACCAAGCTAGTGGTGGACTTCGAAACATTTTTATACAACTTCTTCTTCGTTATTGGTCGAGACAGTAGTAGCAAAGATCTCAGTGTTGTAGATGCTGATTTTGACTTCTACCTCTGCTCGGGGACGAGCAAGAGCTGCTCGGACAGACCATCTGTGATGAACATCAGAATGCTGAAAGATCTTAACTTCATACACTCCCCTTATGCTTTGGATGATCCTCCTGCTGGTGAGGAACCTGTTTTAAAAGCAGAGGGAAAGAAACCAATAGAGTAGGAATCTCAATGTAATAGTTAGTATACATTTTCATTCTCTATGTATTTTGTTTTTTGGATTTAATGAAAGACTTTCATTTTTGTTTGCAAATCTGTATTGCTATTGTATTGTAAATATCAAACACTTTACATTTATGCATATGTATCTATTAAAAAGATAACAATTTTGTGCTGTTCATCAACCAACTTAGTAGTAAACAGTTACAAGTATAAAAAATGTTGTTCGATCACTCAATAATAAAGTAATGAGTATAAAAATGTTTAAAATTTTTCCAACCAACTAAGGTTGTAAATTTTTACTCGTCGACCAAGTATAATTAGCGAGAGTTTTCATAAAATGTGTCCGACCAACCAGGTTGATGGACCCTCCTTGTCAATAAGTTCTCCTCGTTGACCAACTACAATTAGTGGGTTTTTATCCCCGACCAACTATACTTGGCTCAGTTTGGAATATTTTGTATTTTCTGGAATGATTTTACCTTCTGACCAACTTGTTGGCATATTTTGTTTCTTAACCAGCCAAAATTGGCATTTTAAGAATGTTGTTCTCGCCCTTTTACCATCCAAAGTTGGTCGTGGGTTTGAACTATTAGGTTATTTCGAACTATCTTGTCCACAAGCTCTTTTACCAACCGAAGTTGATCACGCAAGTGTATGCCTCCTAACCAAAGGAGTATAATTTGTTCTCGCTATTTTATCAACCGAAGTTGATCACGCTCGAACTATCAGGTTCTTTCGAACTATCTTGTCCACAAGCTCTTTTACCAACCGAAGTTGATCACGCAAGTGTACGCCTCTTAACCAAAGGAGTATAATTTGTTCTCGCTATTTTACCAACCGAAGTTGATCACGCTCGAACTATCAGGTTCTTTCGAACTATCTTGTCCACAAGCTCTTTTACCAACCGAAGTTGATCACGCAAGTGTACGCCTCCTAACCAAAGGAGTATAATTTGTTCTCGCCCCTTGTCCACAAGCTCTTTTACCAACCGAAGTTGATCACGCAAGTGTACGCCTTCTAACCAAAGGAGTATAATTTGTTCTCGCTATTTTATCAACCGAAGTTGATCACGCTCGAACTATCAGGTTCTTTCGAACTATCTTGTCCACAAGCTCTTTTACCAACCGAAGTTGATCACGCAAGTGTACGCCTCCTAACCAAAGGAGTATAATTTGTTCTCGCTATTTTACCAACCGAAGTTGATCACGCTCGAACTATCAGGTTCTTTCGAACTATCTTGTCCACAAGCTCTTTTACCAACCGAAGTTGATCACGCAAGTGTACGCCTCCTAACCAAAGGAGTATAATTTGTTCTCGCCCTTTTACCAACAGGAGTTGGTCGTGGGTCTGAACTATCATCTTCTTTTTGCTGTTGAACAGCGTAGTGTACAACACTAGTATTCCCCGAAAAACTTTCAAACAAAGGAGAGAGAGAAAAAATTATGAACATCATTGTTTTATTCATGTTGATGGAACTGCTGTACATTTTACATTACTGATAATACTTGCGAAGGTGTTCAGCATTCCAAGCATTCTTGAATTCCTCTCCTTCTAGAGTTGCTATTCGGTAAGTTCCTGGTCGAACAACTTTTGTAACTCGGTAAGGTCCATGCCAGTTGGCTTCAAGCTTATTGTGCTTCTGAATGACCTTCTTTAGCACATAATCCCCTTCTTTTAAGTCGCATTTCTTCACCCTTTTGTTGTAGAACAGAGCTGTGCGTTGTTGGTAAGCAGCATTCCTAATGGCTGCCTCTTCTCTAACCTCCTCGAGCATGTCCAAATCTAATCTTCTCATCAAGTCACTGACTGGGGAATTGAAATTTAGCACTCTGTGTGTTGGGAGACCCAACTCAGCAGGTATTACAGTCTCACTTCCAAATGCCAGCATGTATGGTGATTCTCTAGTTGCTGCTCGGGGAGTTGTTCGGTAAGCCCACAATACTGACTGTAGCTCATTAATCCAATTAGCTTTAGCCTCATTTAGCCTCTTCTTCAAACCATTTAGTAGCGTTCTATTTGTCACCTCAGTCTGCCCATTGCTTTGAGGATGACCTGGTGCTGAATGAGTCTTCAGGATGTTTGATTGTTGACAATAGGCAGTAAACTCCTCGTTGTCGAATTGTGTTCCATGGTCTGTGATGAAGGCATGAGGGAGACCATATCGACAGATGATATTCTTCCAAACAAATTGGTATACCTTCTCGTACGTCATATCGATAAGGGGTTCAGCCTCTACCCACTTAGTAAAATAATCTACTGCGACGATGAGGTACTTGAATCTTCCTCGAGTGGTCGGCAATGGTCCAACCAAATCAATTCCCCACATGGAAAATGGCCAAGGGGAAGTTATGGGTGTCAACAAAGCTTGTGGAGTTCGTCGGATGGAGGAAAAACGTTGGCACTTGTCACATTTCTTAGCATAGGCTATACAATCAGCCCTCATCATCGGCCAGTAGTATCCTTGCGTCGTCATTCTTTGCAAAAGTGTCCGACCTGCCACATGTGCTCCATAAGACCCTTCATGGATCTCTTCAATCAATTCTTTCACCTCGGAGGGGTGTACACATCTCTGCAAACCTACCATAATTCCTCGTCTATACAAAACACCATTAGTTAGTACATACCGAGCAACTTTAAACTTCAATTTCTTTGCCGCGAGCTTGTCCTCTGGCAATTCTCCCTCTTCAATATATGCCCTGATGGGATCCATCCAAGATGGTCCTAAATCAAGGGTAATAACATTCATCGTCAGGTTTTCATCTATGCTCCGACTTTCCAGTACTTCAATTGGTATCGTTCTTCGCAGCTCGGTACGAGTGGCTGATGCTAGTCGGGCCAGTGCGTCTGCTTGTGCATTTTCTATTCTGGGTATTCTGATCAACTGAATGGCATTAAATTCAGCCAACAATTCCATCACCTTTGCATGATACTTGACCATTAGTTCTCCTTTAACCGCATATGTTCCCATCACCTGATTCACAATTAATTGAGAATCACTGAATACCATCACTTGTTGTGCTTCCATAATCTTTGCTAAATTAAGACCTGCTATCATGGCCTCATACTCAGCCTCATTATTGGAGGTTTTGAATTGGAATCGCAAGGCATATTCTATATCAATCTCGTCTGGGGTTTTCAAAACAATCCCCGCTCCACAACCTGCTGTGCAAGATCACCCATCTACATACAATCTCCATGTAGGTGACTCGTGTTCAAATTTCTTATCCAATAGAGTTCCTCGGTGGAATATCTGCTGTTCTCTTCCATCCTCCCCTGTTAATTTTTGCTCCTCGTCGACCATCTCTTCTCGCCCTTTTACCAACTGGAGTTGGTCTGGGTTTGAATTTGATGATCTTTCTACATCCATAAGCCCTTTTACCAACCGGAGTTGGTCTGGACTTATGTCTGTTGATCCTGTAACATCCACAAGTTGATCAGTGAACACTTTTTGTTCCTCGTGTGTATCAGGATATGTAAACTCTGCTATAAAATCTGCTACAGCTTGCCCTTTCAATGATGATCGGGGTTCATACATAATATCATATTCACCGAGCTCTATTGCCCAGTACATCAGTCTCCCTGACTTTTCTGGCTTATGAAGGGCTTGTCTCAATGGCATGTCGGTATAAACGACGATGGTATGGGCTTGAAAATATGGCCTCATTCTTCTACTTGCTTCAATTAATGCCAATGCCAATTTTTCTAACTTTGGGTACCTAATCTCTGCACCTCGGAAAGCCTTACTTGTGTAATAAATTGGCTTCTGGACTCCATTCTCCAATCTGATCAATGCTGAGCTGACTGCATGCTCTGATACTGCCAGGTATAAGTACAACTTCTCTCCCGTTATTGGCCTTGACAACAGTGGAGGTGTTCCCAGATATTTTTTCAAGTCTTGAAAGGCTCTTTCACATTCATCATTCCACTCGAAAGTTTTTCGAAGTGTTTTGAAGAATGGTAAGCATCTATCTGTTGCTCGAGATACAAATCTGTTGAGCGCTGCAACTCGTCCTGTAAGACTATGCACTTCTTTCTTTGTTGTTGGAGATCGCAACCCTAAAAGAGCTTTGATCTTTTCTGGATTTGCTTCAATGCCTCGCTGGTTGACAATGTACCCGAGAAACATTCCTTCTCGTACTCCAAATGTGCACTTCGTCGGGTTGAGCTTCATCTGGTATTTATCCAGTTGATCAAAAGTCTGACTTAAATCAACTAGATGATCAGCAGCTTTCTTGCTTTTTGTCAGCATATCATCGACATAGACTTCCATATTGCAACTGATTTGTTCGGCAAAAACCTTGTTCATCAGCCGCTGGTATGTCGCTCCTGCATTTTTCAAACCAAAAGGCATAACATTATAACAATAAGTACCCCTAGGGGTAATAAAAGAAGTACTCTCCCTGTCTTCAGGTTTCATCTTGATCTGGTTGTAGCCTGAATAAGCGTCCATGAAGCTGAGCAGCTCGTGCCCAGAGGTAGCATCCACTAATTGATCAATTCTGGGTAATGGAAAGTGGTCCTTTGGGCAGGCCTTATTGAGATCAGTGAAATCAACACACATTCTCCATTTATTGTTTTTCTTCTTTACCATCACCACATTTGCCAACCAGTCCGGGTATTTCACATCTTCAATGAATTGAGCTTTCTGGAGCTTGTCGACCTCCTCTTGAATAGCTTGATTCTTCTCGGGGCTAAATACCCTTCTTCTCTGCTTTACAGGCTTGATGTCCTTATTCACATTGAGCTCGTGACATAAGAAGTTTGGATCTATTCCTGGCATGTCCTCATGACTCCATGCGAAAGTTTTCTTCCTATTTCTCAAGAAAGTTATCAACTCCTGTTTTATTGAAGCATCCAACGATGAACCTATCTGGGTTACTCGTTCAAGGTGCTCGTCGTCCAGAATAACATATTCTGTAGATTCCACCACCTGTCCTTTTACAAGTTGGGATTCATCTCTGGGATCGAGAGTTTCAATCTCTGTATCTTCTTCCACCTGGTAAGTAGTAGTCTTTTTCCTTGATTCCTCAAGCTCCTCTTGCTCGGCAGATGAATAATAACATTCCCGAGCTACTTTTTGATCACCTTTCACAACTCCTACTCCAAAGTTTGTTGGGAATTTTAAGCATTGATGCACTGTAGATGGAACTGCTTCAAACTTCTTCAAACCAACTCTTCCCATGATGATGTTGTAAGCTGACTGCACATTCTTATCCATCACAAAGAAGCGTATTCTTTTTGTTCGACAAGCAGGCCAAGTTCCAATGAATATATCCAACTTGATCGTCCCAAGTGGAAAAATTTTCTCGCCAGCAAAACCCAGGAGGGGTCTGTGATACGGTTCCAATTGAGATAATTTCAGATTCAAACTGTCAAAGCATGAATAGTACATGATGTCTGCCGAACTTCCATTGTCTACCAACACCCTTGAAATCACTACTTCCTTCATCCTCATTTTTATCACCAGAGGATCGTCGTGAGGATAAAGAACACCTGCTAGGTCATTTTTTGAAAAGCCAATGACCAGTTTCTCTTTGTTTACCTTCCTCGGACGATCGTCCTCGGCCAGATTTATTCGCTGAATATATGAACAAGCTTGAGCCTCTCAAAGGTAAGCCTTTCTTTCTGCAGTAAGGTCTCCTCCTCCTGCATCTCCTCCAGTAATGACATTACAATCAAATGACCCAAAACGTATAGAAAATACCTCTCGTTCTGGCTGTCTTGGTTTCTTGGGAAGGTCGGGGTCATCATCTGGATCATCTTCATGGTTTCTGTTCTTTTTCTCTTCTGCTCGACGAGGAGATCTAGACCTCTCTAGTTCGGTCGTTATTTTTTCTTTCACCTCCCCGATCAACATATTTTGCTAGCTTTCCTCTTCGAATGAGTGTTTCAATCTCGTTCTGAAGAGCTATGCAATTTTTGGTCATGTGACCAGGATCTTTATAAAACTCGCAATATTTATCCTTACTCCTCGAATCAGGGTCTGACCTCAGTTTCTTTGGCCATTTTACCTCCTCGTTGTTCTTGATTTCTGCCAAGACATGATGAATACCCATTTTCAAAGGAGTATAATTGTCGTATTTCTTCAGGATTTCCCATGATGATTTATTATTTCTGGAACGTTTGTCACCGCCATTGCCCTTATGCTCTTTATTTTTAGAGTTGTCGACGTCCACCTTGGTGTCTTTATCCATATTCTTCTTTGCAGCCATAGCTTCCTCGGCATTCATGATTTTGGCCGCTTTTGCCATCAACTCTGACATAGTTTTAGGTGGATCTTTCGCCAAGGTGTAATACAATTTATTAGGCAACAACCCACTCATCAAGGCGGTGATTGCTGTCTTTTCTTCGTAATCTATGACTTACAGCTTCTCGTTATTGAAACGAGTTATGTAATCTCTAGTACTCTCACCAGATTTTTGTCTAACGCTTAACAAGTGTGCTACTCATTTTACTGGCTTTGCTCCAAAACAGAAATTGCCAATAAACAACTCAGACAACTGAAAGAAAGTTGAAATCTTACCCCTAGGAAGATTGTTGTACCATATCTGGGCAGCTCCAGTAAGAGTTCCTGAGAACGCTCTGCATCTCATCTCGTCGGGGACGACATAGATGTCGGCAGCAGCTTGATATTGCTCTATGTGAAGAACATGATCTGTCTTTCCATCATATTTGGGGGTCACTACAGGTGCTTTGAACTTTGACGGTGTAGGAAAATTCACAATGGCCTGTACAAAAGGTGTTCCTCGAACAAAAGTTCGTTGTAGGGGGTTCTTTGCCTTGTCCATTTCTCCCAATTTATCCTCCAACCGTTGGAGAGATCCTTTCCACGCTTTATTTCCTTCCTCGGGCCTATTGGTTCGAGCAATTGATCGTTCTGAGGTAGCTTCTTGAGATCTATCTTGACGAGCAGCTGGTCGTGATTGTGCTGATCCTTCTCTTAGATCTGATGGTTGTCGAAAACTCCTCAACATGATCTTAGGTGGACTCCTATTCCTCCTAGGGCCTAATCGACTGAAAGGAGACACCCTACTCAGTCTTTCTAAAGCACTGGGTCTTTCTGGAGAGAGGGTGATATGCTGATATGTAAGGACACAAATTTCCAATTGAGTCCATATATAGTTTTGGCTCAATTCCGGACAAAAACATTTATTCATAGGAATGCATTTGATTGTAATATTCTCAAGCCTATGAAGTGTGTGTTGAAGACGTAGCGGCAAAGAATATAAAGCTTCATCAAAATGCCGGTTTGCGTGCCTCGTTTCTACGTAATCAACTAAGGTTGCATGCTCCCAAGGTATGAATGCAATTATATTTATATAGGAGCTTGGAACAATATTTATTGGGTGTTAGGTGTAATAAAAACTGCATTTTATTTTCAGAAAGAATCAATTAGAACTTTAAAATAAGTATATAAAAGTTTCAGGGCCAAAATCGAATTTTACAAACTTTCTGGTCGTTCGTTAGAAATGTCGTTCGAACGAGTTTTTTTTCGAACCAGGTTTCGTTCGAACGAGTTTTGCCAACGACCCTAACTGGTCAGTCGTTCGATATGTCGTTCGAACGAATTTTCTCGTTCTAACGAGGTATCTAACGAGGTTCTAACGAGCCCAGGCTGGTCGCTCATTAGAAGTCTCGTTCGAACGAGAATCAAGTTCGTTCGAACGAGATTCCAGCGGGAACAGTTTTTTGGCAGTTTTATGCAGTTTTTCCCCACTTCTCCACTTGGTTTTCAACCAACTTTTTTCATACATTATTATGTGCGGGAAACACATTTTCCAAGATAACTTTTCCATCCTAATACATCTCCTAGAGAGAGTTTGAAAGATTATATTAAAAAGGGAAAATGTTCATGTTTGAGTGTTCTTCAACTTAAAGAAAAATCTTTAAACACTTAGTTTACACCCATTGTTGTTTATTCCAAGTTCATATATATCTATCATCTTGCTTGGAGTTTTGGCACCGGTTTATCTCTACCGAATTCAAGAAGAGAAGTTTTGGTTTGCTTCTACATCCATCAAAGAAGAAGACTTTTTGTTAAAGATTCTACCTAGTTGGAGAAAGGCTCCATGCTTGGGTGACGGTGACCATATAAAGTCCCATCGATGGATTCCGAGACCGCAGTGGTGTTCCGAGGTTGTCCGCTAGGAAGAGGTTTCTACGAGAAGAAGCGTCGAGGCTTGAGAGGGATCAAGTCAGTCGTTGTAAGTCTATTTGTCTTGTAATTGTAATTCCATATCTAGTGGACTTGTGGCTAGGGCCGTCCGAGGTTGTTTCCCGTCTTGGGTTTTTCCTCGTACATCTCGGCGTAGTGTGATATTGTTTATTTTATCTTGCATTATAATTTAGAACGCATGCTTAGAATAAATTCAAGATAAAATTTGGTTTAATTATCACACTCATTTAATTTGGGACTAAATTAAATATTGGGTAAATTTGGTTTATTCAAGTCATTTGCTAAAATTGGTTTCGCCTAACTTTGGATAAATGAAAATTATGACTTAGGCAAATTCTAGGACTTGGATTAACTTATTTTAATTTGTTTTTGAAGAAATTAAAATTCGGCTTTGTTTATTTGTTGAACCATCATCTTATATACGCTTCCGCATCATTCATTGAGTTTTATACAAAAAGGAAATTACTTTGCGCGCTTTCATGATCAGTATCTGTAGCCCTTATTGACGAAGTTCGCCCAGGTTGATAAGAGAAATCATCAGACTCCTCATTACGACGTGACTCAGTACGCCTGGATCGTGAAGAAAGTAAATAAGTTTGCCTCTGACCACTTTGTTGTCCTGAACGTGTAGGTGCACCTCCATGAAGGGTTTGCATGAGTTGCCTCATTGTTTCTTGCATGGCGGTTTGTCCTTGAGCCAGATTCGTCATAATCCCGGCTAGATCTGGAGGTGCAGAGGGATTCGGAGGATTTCCAGTATTTCCAGTATTTCCAGCGTTTCGATTGCTAGATTCTGGATTATCCGCCATTGATGATGAACGATTTTTGGTGAAAAACGATAGTAACAATCGTTCCCACAGACGGCGCCAATCTGTTGATGTAAAAAATTAGATCGCTCTAATTATTCAATCACAAATAAATAAAATGAGACAAAGACTTTTAAAGTGGTTCAGCCTTATATGAATGGCCTACGTCCACTGTTATGTTATTGCTGAGTGTTTGAGAATTCTCGAGTATATGTTCTCTCAAGAAATTCCGATCCCTTTGAATGAGGGTGATACAAGGTATTTATAGCCCTTAGGCTGTACATGAAAGGGTTGATACATTAAATGATATACATATGAAATGGTAATACATTTAATGCAGCGTGTGCGTCAAGATGATAAACATTCAATGAATAGTTGAACTGTTGATTATCTGGCAATTAATGCTACCGCCGAGATGCAGCTCGGACCGCCTTAGTTGCTCGTTGCTCAGGAGTTCCTCGGAGCGCTAGAGTACCTCGGAGTGCTGAAGTTCCTCGGTGTATCCTCGTTGCTCGGAGAGAACATAAGTTGGTCGGGGAAATGAACTTCCTCGTTGCTATTGTGCCAAGTAGATTGACACGTGTCTTCATATTATTCGTCCATATCAGCATATTAATTTTGGTATCAACAGTGGGCATCCTGGTTAGCTGAAGTTAAAATCGTCCGGGTTAAAGGGGCGTGGGAATAGATGTGTGAAATATATGCCTGAGGAGCTAATATTACGAAGTTGAAATGGTAAAGTGGATTAAGCATCATGTAAGAAGGACGATAATCCATATATACGTGTGAAATCCGATAGCACACCCGAATTTGGTTGAAAGGCTGCAGGAAGCCATTTAAAATAGGGGTATTCCTTGAGAATGGTAAAATTTAACTATTATAGAAAACACTTGGAGTGGAGTTTTACCTAGTCAAATGTTGAGAGTGACTTGCGTGTAGATAAAATGATGATGTTAGCAAGGTATATAAAAAGGTCCAGAAGTGCACATCGTGGATAAAAATGCACGAGTATGAACTTTCGGTATACGCTGAGGGAATAAGGGGAGTATTAAGTGTTACTTAATGTGAGACATTACAAGTAGAAGTAGATGTTGAGTGGGACATAGAGATTAGTCTCCGCGGGCACCACTCATAGATAGAAATCGGTTAGAACAAGAGGATCAACCAGAGAATTTTTAACAAGTCGACGACTCCTGAAATGGAAAAAGGGCCGTTAAGTTGTTAAATTTCTTTGATGGGATGCTAACCTCAAGATAAGGTCACGAGTTCCTTAGAAAGTGTGGAACAAGTTGACCTACAAGGAAGTAATTGTTATTCTTTTGGGTGATTTACACTATTAGACATTAATTGCCCCAGTCTTTCTTTGAAAAGAGGGGTCGCACCGGTAAGAGGAACTGCCCGACATTGTTCTGAACTAGAATGGAATCTTTGAACCCCACCTTCAACACAGGATTTCAAGAGCAGTGGGGATGACGTTTCGTTTTGAGAAGGTTGTATCACCTATAGCCCGAGGAGTAGGGGAAGGGTGATAAACGACTAGCGGGCTGTATGAATATAATTTTGAACTCATTGTGGTCATTGCATTTTCGTAAGAATTATAGCTGGTAAATGAAGTATAGTACGGTATTTGGGAGAAGATACTAACAAATGGTAGAGTTGGGTGTAAGAACTCATACCTGTTTATTGTGAACAAAGTACTTTTTGAAGTTTTGGGTAGAAGAAACTTGACCATTCTCCCTCTGGTCGCTTAGAGGTGAGCGGATAATCAGAACTTTTGGTTGGTCGAATTAGAGACCGATGACTATAGTGGATTTACCACAGATTGTTTTAGGTGGTTTTTGAATTACTTTGTCGAAAATCGAGATTCAAAGAACTGACAAGAGTGGTCGGATGATCATATGGTTTCCCTCAGGATGGGAGATTTATGTGTAGATAAATACGAGTAGTTAACACGAGGTGAGGTGCGACCTCACAGTAATATTGAGACAATGGGGCCAATGATGTATAGGCTAGTTTTATTCGAATGTTGTTCGGTAGGAGCACAATTGAGGTGCCGTGATTGAAGTGTGACCCTGTAACTTATAAAGTGTCGAAGTGCTAAATAAGCTCGTTGTAAGGCGGGGGCTATAGTGATTGAGCCCTACTTTGGTGTTGGTTTTGAGTACTAGAGGAAAACTGCTTCTATCTGGTACACCTTACTTTTCCGAATTTCCGGACGAAATTCCGTTATTAGGGGGAAAGTATGTAAAACCCCGTATTTTTATGACTTTCAAATTGAGGATTGATTAAATTTAATTAAGATAAATTAATTTAATATTAATCCAGAAATTTGTTTTAAACATTTACTAGCGCGACGAGAGTTAGTAATTAATTGAAATTTGTTGATTTGTTTAATGTTACTTAATGAGTAAAGTAATATGTAGAATTGAATTTATTAAAAATTGTCACGAGTGAATAATATGACAATTATGGAAATTAAGTCGGAACACGCTTGTGTCGTGTCGGGACTAAATTATTATTATAAAAAGTGAATAAATTATAAATCGCCCGTATGGTCATTTCGAGTGTGCCAACGTGTTCGAAAGGGTCGAGATAGTAAAAAAAGTGTACCTGGGGGTTTAGTTTGAGTCTCGGGGCGTTTTTATGCCTAATTGTCATCCCGGGAGGGTATTATAGTCATTTTGTATTTTTGAATAATTAAACCCACGAATTTTCCTAAGTTATATAAAGCTATTAGAGATGAGATTTTAGGGTTAACAACCACAGAAACATAGAACGGCCATTAGTGAAGAAAGGTAGAGAGCTTTTCAAGAATTGATCACAAACCGTAGCACCTCTTTCAAGATTAACACCACCGGGGAATAGATCATAAGACGAGGAACGCAGCCATATCCTTATCACCAACAAATCAGACCTTTGAATCCTAGGCAAGTATCTATCTTGCTACTTTTCTAGTTAATGTTTCACCCATGTTAGAATAGGATTGAAAAAAATATATGTTTCATGTGAGAATTTGATGATTTAGGGAATTTAAATCACATGCTTTAGAGGAAATAAATATATTCTGGAAATCTCAACATATGTAGAGGATTATCCACGAAATTGTATTAGCTTAGAAGTGAGAAATCTGGAAAAAGAATTAAAGATTGGAAATTTAATGTAAAACTAGGGTTCTTGATAATTATGATGAATTACCCCTTTAATTCGATACCTTTGATGAATTTGTATATGCTTCATGTAGGAAATCATGTATATTGGTATATGAAATCGGTACTAAACTTGTTTGGGAGTTTGGGGATCATTAATGGTGTTTTGGAGGAAATTATTGGATGAAACCCGTAGGTCAAAATTTCAGTTTCTGGGCAAAAAACTGCTTGATCGATCGATTGACCCAAGAGTGTCGATCGATCGACCCCTTTCCTCGATCAATCAACCCCTCTTGGAAAACTGCATGTTTTCCCCTTTTTATTTAATCCGGATAAAATATGTAAGAACCCTTGAATATCATTTAAATAGTATAATGGGTCATGAAGAGGACCAATAGGGTCTAAGTAGACTCCGTTGAGTGAAATTTTATATGGGATGAAATTTTGGGTTAACTGGGGGTTTCGTCGCATAATGGAAATTATGCATACGTTCACTAAAGAATTGAGAGACTCATGAAAGACTTAGACCAGAATGTTAGAGAGGGTGCACCTACTGAAATTATCTTTAGTAAGAGAGAATACTTCGAGAGATGAAAAGTAAGTATGAAAGGATTATACTTGAAATAAAAGAGATGAATCCTTTATGCGAGATAATTGGGTAAAATTATACTAAGTACTGTTAATAATAATTATTATGGGTCGTGGGCGAACCTAATTGAAAAATGTGAATATATATATATATCGCCGTGTGACTGTGTGCATATACTAAATATTATATTTGTGAATAATTATACCCACGCTACTTGCTATCACAGAGGTTGCCGCGCCGGGACAGTCTTATCTCGATGGGACCTTTATGGGGGATATTGACTTGTACCCTAGAACATAGGATTCCTTGGTACAGACTATCTGAGAATGATACTCAGACAGTCCTAAGAGACGTGAGGGGTATTTGCTGACCTCTTAGTGACTTGGAAGTATGCTTCACCTCCATTTTGTGTGTTTTGTTTTAATACAGTTCGAGAGTGATTCCGAACTAGTATTTCCCTTAATACGAGAGATATGGGGACTTGATAGCAGAGTATGCCAGCACCATAGATTTTATGTGGGGTGCCGATAGTATATATATTATATGAGTGATTAATATATATACTTATATATGGAAATCTTCTACTGTGCGTATAATTAGTTAAGTATTGAGTAAATGCTCCAAACTTTATAGTAAGTGTTCGAGAACTTTGTAACGGTACTGAGATATTCTAAATAACGTAAGTAATCATGAAGATATTGATCTCTAAACTAAATATCATAGCCTTGTTAATTCTCGAAATAAAACTTTATGGGAAATAAGTTAGATAGACTTATGAGATTTAGTAGTACGGTAGGCGTGCACATTAGATGAGAGATGGGAATTCTCAAGAGAGTGTCGTATACTAACATGGTTGTTACATTAGCCGGTCAACATTTTAAATACTTTCTAAACTATTTTAAAACTGTTTTACACTCGGGCTCTGACCCGTTTTCTGTCATTTTTCTCTTTCTTGTATATATATATATATATGTATGTATGTATGTATTATAGGTGCCCAGCCACAGGGGCGTCAGGCATAGGTTCTTTGGATTGGATGTGTTGCAACTTATGTGGGAGTTGCGGGCCCTTGCTTTAGATGACCTCTTCATTGATTCAGTTCTTATTTTAGTTCTTCATAGTTAGGGTATATGTGTCGCCCGATTTCCTATTCCGTTTGGATTTGTCATAGATTTTTACTTATTTATATTTCCAGTATTCAGTACTCATTGGGAGCTAACTTTTGTCAGGATGATTTCATTTATAGTTCTTTAAACTTGGTTTGGTTTATCTAGATGGTTTGATTCTTGTGTGTTGATTGCCATCCTTATCATTTATGTGATTTTTAAACTGATGATTATTTTGACACTTAGCTTAATTGTTTAGGGTGTTTAAATTGAAAATAATTATTTTGCGACAGTGATGCTAAGAATGAACCAACCGTTCACCTTGATTTTTAATTTAATAAAGGACTGATCACCCGATATTTAATTAGGCGGGGT
Organism: Sambucus nigra; assembly: GCA_949130495.1. Classification (NCBI taxonomy): domain Eukaryota; kingdom Viridiplantae; phylum Streptophyta; class Magnoliopsida; order Dipsacales; family Adoxaceae; genus Sambucus; species Sambucus nigra. Next base: position 622,774,140 of record OX422216.1, read on the forward strand.
GTCAAAACATTTTAATATGTTATTATCTGAAATTAATGGAGACGTCTTAATGTTTAGAGGTTTCTTCAAAGATGTTCCAAAAGTTTATCTTTTTGGAAAAGTAGCTAGAGCCTAGGTAACCTTAGCAGACTATGGGTTCATTGGACTCATCCAGATAAAGACTGTAGAAAACTCTATCACTCTTGGAAAAATAGTCCATGAGTATGTTAAAAAGGTAGAAGACTTCCTTCCCCTGTTTGCTAGGTCTACCAGATTGCTCCAAGTTCTTGCAGAGGAATGAGAGTTAAAGGCTTTAGACTTGTTAGATTTTCCATTTATTCATTTGAATATGTGGAAATCCTATATGAAGACGAGACTAAAAACTTAATTGTTAATAATTCCAAGCTCTATATTGCCCAAGCTATGGAGACGATATAAATCATGGAACTGTTAACAGGTAAAGATAGATGGTACACTGCTTACTATGAAGAAGACCTCATTATCCAGGCTGATGATCCATTTAATGGAAGACTCAAGAAAGAATCCAGAGAAATGGTGGAGATTGTTTTGTGAGCCAGCCTTAGAGTGGTAGGCCTCATTGATGAATTCTTCAATAATATTTATCTACCAGACGAAGACAAAGACAAGGCAGAAGAAGACGAAGATAGAATAGAGAAGGGCCCCACCCTACTCAACGAATTATTAAAGATCGAAGACTCAATTATTTAGACTGATGATTCCTTTGCATTATAAAGATAAAGAAAGTTCAGATCTACCCCATATGGGCCCCAGATGGCTTCTTTTCATAAAGAAGAAAGAGATAGCCACAAAGACATCAGTTCGAATTATTGCTAGACGACAGATTTACTTTATGTAAAGCAAATAGTATAAACTTCAATAAATTATATGTTTTCAACCGATTAGCTTTTAGCCTTCGGTTTTCAGTCATCTTGTATGTTCCCTTGTGCTATAAAAGGGAAGGTTGTGTGTAAGAGAGAGGAATAAAAAGTTAGAAAGAGTGAGTAAGATTAGAGAGAGTAACATGTATATGAGTGAGTAAACCCCATATAGTTAGGGGAATGGTGAGAGTTGTATTTTCTTATGCAATGTAATAAAAGTTATTTTCTTTTCCCAAATCTCTTATGTTGAGTTGTTGTTATTCTCCAATTGTCTCCAACGTTCTATTCATAAAAGAATATTGTGTAGAACCTCTGGTGTAGCACGTAGGTGTTATACCGTTGAACTGCCGTCACGTGCTGATTTTCCAAGAGCCGTTAGTCAAGTGGGAGTTAAACGTGATGGCGTATAGGCAGGAAACAGGTCCAACGCCAAAATAGTGGATTGAGGTGTGACACATAAAGAGAGAGTTAGAGGAGGATGAGATCGGAGAAGAATAGTAACAAACCTGAAGAGACGAAGGAAAGAAGATAAAGATATTGTAGACCAGAAGGAAGGTATAAACTCAAACCAAACCTCTAGCTATTTCACATTATACTGTTTAAATCTTAAAATACTCGCATGAGCCTACAAATCAATGAAGAATTTTTATCATTTGTTAATCAAATAAATCCAGACTTAACAAGAGAAAGAATGGACTCTTACAGACCCTAAAGATAACGAACTTATAGAATCTGCTTTAACATACGCAGGTGGTACTTTTAAATATTCAGACCAGATTATTGAGTGGTTAGTACGTGAGGTACCTAGAATAAAAATAATTAGAACAGGGATCCGCGATCTCTTTAAACAAATGATAAGAACCGTAGCATTCGCAGAAGAACTTTCAAGACCGAAAAAATATCAAAAATACACTAGAATACTTGAAGATAGTATAGATGTATTATAATATATTAGACGTAAAAGGTTTGCTGAAACAAGAACTATTTTAATTAGACCAGGAGGAATCCGTCCTCTTCTACAAAATGTAGAGACAACTGCCTCTAAAACATATCGTAGATTTTTGTCATCCTATGGTGATAATGATTTAGAGGAATTTATAAATAACGATATAATTGATATTATTAATCAGATATATAAAGAAACTAGACTGATAAAACCTCAATACCGCAAAAGGTATTTAAGACTAGAATATTTTCCATCAAAATCGCTTGCAATTTATAGACTCCCTGAGGAAAATATTTACATAGATAATCCCCATTATACTGAATTTCAATACGATAGTGATGGAAGAAGTCGGAGAAGTAGCAGCTCTGAAACTTCTCATAGACTCTCGAATTAATTTAGACGTTAAAAATAATTTTAAGACTCTAGAAATTATTGGGGTAGAAATCTCTATTCCTATAACATTAGAAAAAGACAAAGGCATAAAAAGACAAAGTGGTCCCTAAGTAATTTTTGGACGGTAGCTAGTCCGCAAACTAGGTTCGCAAATTAGATCCGCACGAGAGATGGTCTCTCTCTCTCTCTCTCTCTCTCTCTCTCTATATATATATATATATATATATATATATATATATATATATATATAATCTCTGGTGCGGACTCAACCGTGCGGACTTTATCCTTATCCCGAAAGTGGTCCCCTCGTGGTCCCAAAGACTTTTGTTATTTTCTTTAGATGGTCCCCCTCTTGTCTTATATTAAAACCTTATTTTAAGACTATATATTTAAAAGAATTATAGTTTAGACCCAAATTGGTACCAAGACCTTTAAAGGCTTTAGAATCTCACTGAATTCCGAACAAAACCCTAATTCTGGTATCAGAGCCATAAGATGCTCATTTTAGACTTATAATAAAAAGACTTTAATGCCCTTGGGATTTATCCTTCGCATTTACAAAGATATTTTTGGAGCCAACCCAGACTACCATCCCATACCTATAACTGATTTAGACTCAATAGCTTGTTTAACCTCTCATATAGACGGTTGTTCACATACTGAACATATCCCAGCCAAACATTTTAAGTTAATCTTATATGCTAGTGGCTATGAAGACTATATTATCCCAGACACTAATATAAACATAGAATTCCAGTGAAGTTCTCCCAATTTCCTTATGAAGGAATGCAATCGGGAATTCCTAGCGTAGATTTAATGAAGAAATCATAGTTAAAACCAATGTTTCAGACTACAATCATACTTACAGTATTAGGAATACTGGACCTATGAAAGAAAAAGCTAAGACCCTTTGGCAATTGCCAGAATTCCAAGAAACTAAGACTATACACAATAAACCTTTGTTTATTAATCAAGACGATGTCACTGAAAATGTTACCATTCAGTTTGAACCTCCTAAGATTATCAATAAGAATATCCAGACTGAAGAAGTTAGATTTAGGAATATAAGAGAAGTCATAATCAATGATCCTTCAGAAGGATAATGTAGTAGTAAGACTAGTTCTAGTTTACTAAGACAAGCCCCGATAATTAGACCTAGAAGATCATTTGAAAACAAAGACTTAGTTAGACAAAAATCTAGGATCCAAAACTTTGGACATGAACCCTCAGAATTGGATATGAAGACATTTAAAGATCACCTTAAGAAGAGTCATTCTGTTAGATTTCAAGATAGAGAAAGATTTAATATGATATCTCAAGACCGTATATTAAAATTAAAAAAAATCTAAGAATACTAAGGAACTTATTGGAAACTTAAGACTAATAGAAGAAGGAGAAGAAATACTAATGCCAACTACACAAGTAGAACCTAATAAACAAGAGATAAGAAGTAGTAGTAGTCTAGAAGATGATCCTAGACTTTTTAGTAAACCAATAGGAATAAATATTCCTATATACTCTAGCACTTTAGTTAAGACTAAACCTGATTATATAAAAGATTTTCCAACTAATGACAAGAGTTTTACTCCTGTTAAGACCGTGGAAAGTCAAGCTATAAATCCCGTAGGGATATACCTTAACTTAGACAATGTTCAAGATAGGAAGAAGGACTTAGACGAATGGCGTAATCAGATGAACATGTGTTTTGCATCTAATGAACAATAGGATGCAAGTTCATGTAAGCAGTACGCTGAGCAATCCATTAGAGGTATTGCAAAATATTATTTAGATAGTTTAAGAAAGGCTACAGATGAAGACTCCTTAGATAAGTCTGAGAGGATTACAGAGAACATTATAAGAAAGATCAATTGAAGAATACATTCAATTGTTTACATCAGAATTCATTAAAGCTGGACATTTATCTCAAACAAATGAACAAGACCTAACAAAAACTAAGTTAGCCTTCCCTAGCATTTGCAAACTAGATAAGATAAATGAATATAGCAATAATTACGAACAACTATATTACCAAATTAAAGAATTTGGAGAGACTTTAAAAGATGAATACTTTAGGAAGATACCAACCATAGGAAAAATCCTAATTAATGAATATAAGAATTGGCCAGGAGTAGATGGAGTAAAGAATAACTCCCTTGGTGAAAGAATCAATTTTTCGAAAGACTATATCATATCTAAGAGACGTGATATAACTCAAGGAAAGTTAATAGAAGAAACTTTCAAGCAGATCCCTCCAATCAAAGACGAAAGAGACATCGCTCCAATCCAATGGGGATGTGGAAGTGAATCTAAGAAATTTAAAAAGAAATTAGAATGGAAACATAGGAAGTTTAAGACTAAACCCTTAGGATTTCTAAAGAAGTATAAATCTAGACCATCTACTACCTTTAGAGAAAGGAACACTAAGACTAAGAAAAATAAGTTTAACCAAATAAGATACTTTAAGAAGAATACTAATAAATATAAGAAGGTTCCTAATTATAGGAAGGAAAAAGATGTAGCCCAATCTAAGACTGTCATCAAATAATGTTGGACTTGTGGCAAATAAGGACACTTTGCTAAAGAATGCCCTAATAAGAAAGATAGAGAAGGTATTAAGGTTATTAATATAATATTAGACTATGCAGATCAAGAAGAATTAGATATCCTATTTTCTATAGATATATCAAACATATAAGATGATGATAAATTAATATCTATAATGCATACACAGATAGTGATTCAGAAGACTATAATAGTGATACTGATGAATATGAAAACTCTCAAGATACTCTAGACTTGTATATGATGCAAACTAATCTAGATGATTTAGATAGTGAATATATAGACTTTGAAGAAGCTTGGTATAAATGTATATTAAGCTCCTTTTAAAGAAAAGATGGACAATTAGTAATCCTGAGTTACTAACCTATATACCTATATGTTACTTTGATGAAAGACATTATTGCACATTTAAAATGAAATGTAACAAGAAATACTTTAGATGCGTAGAATGCTTTGAGATTATACAAATGGAATTGTTTATGGTTTGTGTTATTTGTCAATTACACTACCATGAAAACTGTTGGAGAACTAGATTTAGAGCAATTTATACTAGCCAGTATGATGCTCAAATAGACTTAGATCTTAAAACATATTATCAAGATATTGATAGAAATATAGCTAAAAGATTGCAAAAAAATGAAGACTTTGAAAAGGGAATTTCCTATGATTTAGAAGGATACCGCTCTGATAATAGGTCAGAAGACCTAATACCCTTAGATTTTGTAGATAAACCTCAAAAAGGAATATCTATTTTAGAAAAGAATGATTTAGGAATTTCTACTAAACCACATGCTGGTTTTGTAGAATTATTCGTTCAACACAAAGACTATCCTAAAAGACTTTCAGCCTTTATAGATACAGGATGCTCTCAGAGTATTTGCAAGGCTAATGCCTTCCCTATAAACTGTTTTTTAGAAAGTACTCAAATGGTAAAGTGGCTAATGGAGATTCATTTACCTTATATTTCCAGACTATTCCTATTTATTTTAAATTAGGAAATTAGACCAACAAAACCGTTAATCATTGGTTTTGGATAATGGATCCTCGTCCCAATTTCATGGAAAACATTATTTTAGGACAAGACTTTATTAGTAAATATCATCCTTATACTGAGCATAATGATAAGATATTAATTAGTGATACAGAGGAATTTAATATTAAAGCCCCTCTAATAGATCACAAGACTGCCTTTGACCTTATGTCGGTCAAACCCAACTATAGACCCATAAAACATCAGAGTTCTTCAGCTGAGCATGGTGGACCTAAACCTACAACCCAACAAGAAGCCCTAGAAATTACAAAACTCTTATAAAAATAATGTAAGTGTCCAGACCAAAAATGTTATAAGCAAATATCGCTTATACAACATGACATTTTAGATCAAGCCCAGCACATCTTATTACAGGTTTAAGCCATATCCGAACAGAAGAAAATGGATATAGAAGTAGAAAAATAAAAGATTAGGAAATTAACAGAGCCTACTTTAGGATAAAATCCCATTGCTAAGTGGGATAAAGACCAAAGTTATTGTGAAATTATCCCTATTAACCTAGACGCCACTATTAATGGTGGAACTTATAAGAAAGGATATTCACAAGAAGACAAGAAGGAATTCAAGAAAGATATAGATGAAATGCTTAAGTTAAGCATTATTAAGGAAAGTAAAAGTAGACATAATAGCCTTGCCTTCTATGTTCAAAATGAATCTGAACGTAAAAGAGAAAAAAGACGTATGGTTATAGATTATAGACAATTCAATAACAATTGTGAATTTATTTCTTATAAGATACCAGACACAAATAATTTAATCAATCTAATTGAAGATAAAATTATATTCAGTAAGTTTGATTGCAAATCAGGCTTCTGGCAAATTAAGATGCATCTAGACATTATTACTTGGACAGCCTTTAGTGTGCCCCGAGGAAAATATGAATGGCTAGTTATGCCATTTGGATACTTGAATGCTCCTCAAGTATTCCAAATAATAATGGATAATATATTTAGAACTTATTCAGAATTTTGTCATGTTTACATAGATGACATTCTTGTAGCTAGTAAGACTGAGATAGAGCATGTAGACCATCTTAAAAAGATTATTTTAGAATTAAACAATCACGGTATTGTTATTTCCGAAAGGAAAATGCAATTATTTCAGACTGAGACAGACTTTGTGGGAATGCATATTAATAAAGAAAAATTATCCTTAGCAGAACACATAACCAAAAAGATTCTTGAGTTTCCAGGCCAACTCAAATATAGAAAACAATTACAATCTTTTTTAGGATTGCTTAATTGTGCTGCAGACTTTATTAAAGACCTTGCTTCAAAAAGACAAAGCTTAACTGTCAAATTAAAAGGAAAAGAGAAAACTAATCCTTTTTATTCGACTAAAGATGATTTAGAAGTTATAAGACAAATTGAAGATATAGTTAAGTATATTCCTTTACTTGAACTGCCTAATGCAGAAGACCAGTTTATAGTATAAACAGATGCCTCAGATAAACAATGGGGAGCAGTATACTTCGCCATTGATCATCAGACAAAAAAGAAAAAACTTTGTAGATATAGTTCTGGAACCTTTACATACCCAGAAACAAGATACCCTGCCCATGAAAAAGAAGTTTTAGCCATAGTAAGGGCAATGGAAAAATATATGCTTTTTCTTAGACCTAAACATTTTACTGTGTATACTGACTCTTCTTATGCAGTAAAATTCAGAGATTTAGATTTGTCCAAATCAAGGACTAATAAACTTATTAGATGGCAACAATTGCTTAATGGTTATGACTTCTCTGTTATACATATTAAGGGAAGTAAAAATACCATTCCAGACATTATATCAAGAGAACCAATGTTTGTTAACACTAATATGATTTCATGTTTTATGTTGCAAACATAAGACTTAAACAGCATGAGTTCCTCTGGAATGAATAGACTGAACAAAGAAGACATTACAGACTATCTTAGATGCGTAAGACCAAATGCTAGCATAATGCAAATACAGACTCACATTTAAGACTCTCAAGAAAGTTCAATTCTAGAGAACTTTGATGATATCTTAGTCCCTCCGGAAAAATTTAGACATGAGATTGTTTCTCAAAATAAACTCATTGGGAAGATGTATTTCCCCCAATATAGACCCGATCAAAGATAGCCAGACTTGATAAAATTTAGACGAGAATTTTCAGATGATGAAAATACTCTTATAAACGTTATATAGTAGAATGTGAAGAATAGACTATGGATAGAGTTCAAATAAAATTTGGTAGCCATTACCAGATTCATGAGGACACAAAGACTTGTAATTACCCAACTCAATGGTACTTCTATGCCTAGACCGCAGACTCAGACTTATGCTCAGACTCTTGGAGAATCCTCCAAAACTAGATCTGTTGATAATTTTTATTATCAGAAAAAGACTTTTAAGACTAAGATTGTTATACCTTTTGATCATAATAATCTTCCATTATCAGAAGACTATCAGAAAGACTCTAATATCATTATTAAACATTTCAATATGTTATTATCTGAGACTAATGGAGATGCCTTAATGATAAAAGGTTTCTTCAAAGACGTTCCAAAGATTTATCTTTCTGGGAAAGCAGAGATTGCCCCGATAACCTTAGCAGACTATGGGTTCATTGAACTCATCCAAATTGAGACTATAGAAGACTCTGTTGCTCTTGGAAAAATAGTCCATGAGTATGTTAAAAAGGTAAAAGACTTCCTTCCTCTATTTGTAAGAATCTATCCGATTGCTCCAAGTTCGTGTAGAGGAGTGAGGGTTGAAGGATTTAGACTTGTTAGATTTTCTAATTATATATTTGAAGACATTGAGATTCTATCTGAAGATGAGACTAAATATTTAATTATTAATAAGTCCAAACTCCAGATTGCCCAAGTTATAGAGACGATAGAAATTATGGAACTATTAACAGGTGTAGACAGATGGTATACTGCATACCATAAAGAAGACCTCATTATCTAGGCTGATGAGCCATTCAATGAAAGGATCAAGAAAGAAGCCAAAGAAATGGTAGAGATAGCTTTGCCAGCTAGCCTTAGAATTGTGGGCCTCATTGATGAATTTTTCAACAATAATGCCCTCATAGGCCAGACAAGGTAGAAGAAGACACGAACGAGACAAAGATGGGCGCCTCATTAGCTGAAGAATTATTGAGGACAGAAGATGCCATGCTCTAGACCTATGCATTATTACAAGACGACAAGACTCATTTCGAAGACTTGACATGCTCCATCAGACAACCTTACTTTCAAAAATAAAAAGATTCCCCAATTATCATAAGATGTCACCATCAGAGAAGACAAAGTTGCTTTAATAATTTATATCTTTCCACTGGATTGCTTTTGGTGGCCGATTACTATCGTTTGTAGTGCCCTTGAAGCTTATAAAAGGGAGCATCTAATATGTGTGGGAGACATAAGTTATAAGACTTCCAGTATTAGATATTAGAGAGAGAGTGTATACTTGTAGTGAGTAATATGTACATGAGTGAGTAAACCTCTCATAGTTAGGGGAGAGGCGAGAGTTATATTTACTTATGCAATGCAATAAAAGTATTTTCTTTTCCAGAAATCTCTTATGTTAAGTTGTTATTATTTTAAAATTTTTCTCCAACTTTCTGTTCATAGAGGACTATTGTGTGGAACCTCTGGTGTAGCACACAAGGTGTTATATTGTTAAACCGCCATCAGGTGCCAATTAGCCGTGAGCCGTTAGCCAGGTGGGCGTTAGGAGTGAAGGCGTACAGACAGGAAACGGGTACAACGCCAAAATAGTGGATTGGGGTACGACACATAAAGAGAGAATTGTAGGAGGCCGAGACCGGAGAAGAATAGTAGCAAAGCTGAAGAGAAGAAGGAAGGAAGATAAGGATATTGTAGACCATAAGGAAGGTATAACTCGAACCAAACCCTTAACTATTTTACATAGTATTATTTTAAAAGAATATTGCATGAGCCTACAAATCAGTACAAACTTTTTAAAATTTGTTAATCAAACAAGTTTAGACTTAACTGGAGAAATCCAAGATTGGATTCTTACAGACCCTAAAGATAAAGAACTTATAAAATCTGCTTTAACATACGCATGTGGTACTTTTAAATATATAGACCAGATTATTGAGTGGTTAGTACGTGAAGTACCTAGAATAGAAATAATTAGAACAGGGATCCGTGATCTCTTTAAACAAAAATTAAGAACTGAAGATTTTGCAGAAAAACTGTCAAGACCTGAAAAATATAAAGAATACACTATAATACTTGAAGACAGTATAGACGTATTAAAATTTATTAGACGAAAAAGGTTAGCAGAAACCAAAGCTATTTTAATTAGAGACGGAGGAATCCGACCTCTCCTTAAAAACGTAGAAATAACTACCTCCAGAACATATCGTAGATTTTTGTCATCCTATGGTGATAATAATTTAGATGAATTTATAAATAACGATATAATTGATATTGTTAATCAGATATATAAAGAAACTAGACTGATAAACCCGCAATACCGTATAAGGTATTTAAGGCTAGAATATTTTTCATCAAAATCGCTTGCAATTTCTAGACTCGCTGAAGAAAATATTTATATATATAATCCTCGCTATTCAGAATTTCAGTATGATAGTGACAGAAGAAGCTGGAGAAGTAGCAGTTCCGAAACTTCTCTTAGACTCCCAGATTAATTTGATAAAGCTTAAAAGACGCTAGAAGTTATTGGGGTAAAAATTACTATTACCTAAAACATAGAAAAGGACAAAAGAAAATAAAAGACATTGCGGTCCCAAAAGGTGGTCCTAAAAAGACAAAGTAGTCCCTAGTTATTCTTTGACGGTAGTAGGTTCGTAAACTAGGCCCGTGTAACACCCCGACTAATTAAATACCGGTTAGCTACTCCTTTATTCAAATTAATACAAAATGCCAAGTTGGTTCAGTTCATAGCATCACTGTCGAAAACATTTTAATAATTACTAGCCACCTAATAATTAAAAAGTGAGTTGTCAATTTTAATTAAATCCGATTAACCTGACATCCATTTAAATTATGAAATACTGATACCACAACCACATTACAGTCACAAATAAATAACGATGTAATAAACTAAATATGGAGGAATACACCTCACAACAATCCAAATACTGAAATGAACAAATACAAGCCTGAATCATTAATTTAATTACAATCCAGAATATAAAATAAAAACAGAGTAAATAAGATGTCTCTGAAAGGAAAGGGGCGACATGCCCTACAGATGAATGAATCTGAAGTAGAGTCAAGATATAAGGTGGAGGCGTCTACTATCGAGGTCCTGTAACTTCCACAGCAGCTACAGCACGTCGCGGGAATAGAACTCCTATGCTTGGTGTCCTTGTGGCTGGGCACCTACAAAGGTTTTTACAAAAATAGATTTGAAAGCAAACGGGACAGAGCCCGATTGTGAAAATAGTTTAAAATACAGCAAGTGGTTTAATATAATTAAACAGTGAATATAAAGTACATGATAGTGCGTGCACTCACATGAGTTCCTCACCTCTCAACTAATTGTGCACTCCTATCGTACCCGTACCCGTTCTAGTTATTCCCATATCTAACTAGTCCAATACACAATCTAACATTTCTATACGATTCACGATTTAAGTCCCAACATCTTAATTTAAACAGAGAGTTTTACTTTCCTTTTTAGTTCCCATAATCGTCATACTAATCACTAGAGATTTTCCATTTTTAACTATACTAAAATGTTGCTATTATTCACACTTTCATTTATTCATGACAGTTCATTTCAATTTGAAGTATATTATTCTCATCATAAATATACAATACTGGCACCCCGAGACTAAGCTGCGGTGCACACATACTCTGCTATCCAATCCCGCTACATCACGTACATAAGGACCACGTATTTCGAATCTCTCAGGAATCGTTTTCAATAAACACAATCACACATAATGGAGGCGAACATAGTTCACATCACATGGGTCACGCACATACCTACGCTCCCATGATCAACGGATTTATTAACTTCTCAATAAGTCCTTCTCTGACCTATGTCATCGAGGTACCAATCTAAATCCCCCCCCGTAGCCACACAAAGACTAGATGGCCCTGATCGAACGCCGACCTCCCGTTATAGCAAGTATGGTAGGTATGTTATACACAAATAACTACATATACCAAGCATTCACACATCTTCGGTATCCCATAATATTAATAGAGGTACATTTCTCATTCCTATACCGTCATTTCATGTAACACGTTTACAAGTTCCTGATTTATATACTTTAAAGTTATCAACTCTCCTCACGTCGAAGCTTTTAGATACTTATATCATAACCCATAAACATCATCCGGTTTACTATAAAACTCTAAGTTTTAATCCTCGACGTACTTCCAATCTCACAACTACATCCGCAAATCAAGAAGGGAAGGATTATACTCAATTATATAAGTCTTCTGGAGGTTCGAAATAAAATCAAGCCTAAAAGGCCATTATGTCAACTCGATAGAAATCTCGTTCGAACGAAAGGCTTTGACCAAACTACCAACTCGTTAGAAGGGGTACTGTCATCTCGTTAGAAGTCTCGTTCGAACGAGGTCGTTCGAACGACCTGGAAGGTCTTCTAACTAGATGGCAGACTTCGCCCAGAAATCTCCAAATTCATTTTTCTTCATTCGTCTCTTCTCTAAATCCACCCTAAGACTATCCAAGTTATGTTATTGTAAACTATTTTTAGTCACCTTAGATCATTCCTTAACATACTTTTGGGGTCAAATCTTACAAATTAACATGCCAAAGTCATAAATCCACAATTCTTGTCCCAAACCCGATGAACTTGAACCCAGAATTTAATTTCATAAAAAGACTCCTTATTAATCCGTTTTCAGATCATCAAAAGTTATGTTTTGTATATTGAATTCGTCCATAATCATTCTACATGCAAATTCCTACCCAAAACCACAAATTTCACAATAATTCCATTCGGTGTTCTTCATCAAAATTTCCAAGACATAAACAGTTTTCTACACTACACATGGAAGAAATATTCAATGCACTTAAAAATATCATATCACTTGCCTGAGATTTGTTCTTCAGATGTGTTGTTGATGATTCAAGGTTGATTCTCTCCTTTTTTTGGTCACAAATCCTTTCCAATTTGATGGTGGTGAGTGTTTTTGGTTTGGAACCTTATGGTAACTCCTCTCTAACTCCCGTAGCCCACTTCTAATGCTTTTGGCTGGTAATGGCCTTAGTGGCCCCTTTAAAAATATAAATATAAGCTCTAAATTTCGGGGGTTTTAATTCCCTTATTTTTAAAATTACCAAACTACCCTTCTAGGTAGACGGTTTGGCCTAAAAATGCCCCGGGACCCAAACTAAACCCCCAGCTAGTGTTTTCTGACTATTTCGACCCTCCCGGACACGTTGGCGCACTCAAAATAACCATTTAGTTAATAAAAATATAATTCACTTTTTAATTTAAATAATTTCATTCCTGACGCAACTGACACGCGCGTCCCAACTTAATTTTCCAAATTGTCGTATTTCAGCCTCGTGACAATTTAAATATTTTCAATACTCATATATTACCATATATACTCAGAAATATTCAATTTTAACGTCATAATCAAATACCAACTCACATCTCGCTAGTATTTATCTTCGGATTAATTTCCAATTAATTCTCATTTAATTCAATTAATCCCTTAAATAAAAATCAATAAAATTACGGGGTATTACATACTTCCCCCCTAATAACAGAATTTCGTCCCGAAATTTGGAACTAAAGAGTACCTGGTAAAAATAACTCTGGATAATGCTCGCGCATCTCATCCTCGCGTTCCCATGTGGATTCCTCGGCATTATGATGCCACCACTGAACATGTACTAATGGTGCTATCTTTGACCTCATTTTCCGCTCGCTTTGGTCCAAAATAGCAATCGGACCTTCCTCGTAGGAACTATCAGGATGAAGATCGATGTCTTCTAAAGCAATGTGAGTATGGGCCAAATCGTCCCTAAGATATTTCCTTAGTGAGGAAATATGGAGCACATCGTGAATCCTATGCAAGTGCTCCGGTAACCCAAGTCTATACGCAACTGGCACAATCCGCTCGATGATAGGAAATGACCCCACATATCTTAGTGCCAATTTCCCCTTCTTCCCAAAACGCATAATCCCCTTCATAGGAGATACTCTGAGTAATACCTGTTCCCCACCTTGAATTCTCTGAAGAACCTCTTGGCATCAGCATAGCTCTTTTGCCGGTCCTAAGCTATCCGAATACGGCTTCATATCATCTCTATCCTTGCCAAAGTTTCCTGAATCACTTCCGGCCCAAGGAGTTTGTTATCCCCCACCTCTAACCAACATGCTGGGGAACGACAAGGTCTACCATACAACGCCTCAAATGGAGACATGCCAATGGTGAACTGGTAGGAGTTATTATAAGCAAACTCCACCAGTGGAAGGTACTGCTCCCAACCACCTCCAAAATCTAGGATGCACATACGCAACATGTCCTCTAACATCTGATTTGTCCTCTCTGTTTGCCCATCAGTCTGCGGGTGATATGCCGTACTCAGCCGCAACTCTATACCCATGGCCTCCTGAAAACTCTCCCAAAATCATGAAACAAATATCTTATCTCGATCAGATATGATATTTAGAGGCACACCGTGAAGTATCACTATTTTCGCAATGAAAATCTGGGCATACTGTCCTGTAGTGTAGTCTGTCCTCACGGGTAGAAAATGAGCAACCTTGGTCAACCTATCCACAATTACCCATATGGAGTCGTGACCTCTCTGTGATGTGGGTAACCCCGTGATAAAGTCCATAGATATGCTCTCCTATATCCACATCAGAGCCTCTAACGGCTGTTGTAAGGACATAAATTTCTAATTGAGTCCATGTATAGTGTTGGCTCAATTCTGGACAAAAATATTTATTCATAGGATAGTATGTTATTGTAATAATCTCAAGCCTATGAAGTGTTTGTTGAAGACGTAGCGGCAAATAGTATAAAGCTTCATCAAATTTGCCGGTTTGCGTGCCTCGTTTCTACGTCATCAACTATGGTTCCATGCTCCTAAGGTATGAATGCAATTATATATATATAGGAGCTTGGAACAAGTTTTATTGGGTGTTAGGTTTTATAAAAACTGTGTTTTATTTTCAGAAAAATTTAATTAGAAGTTTAAAATAAATTATATAAAGTTTCTGGGTCAAAATCGAATTTTATAAAATTTCTGGAAGTCGTTCGATATGTCGTTCGAACGAGTTTTTTTCGTTCGAACCAGATGTCGTTCGAACGAGTTTGCCAACGAGTTCCCACCAAGCTATACTGGTCCGTCGTTCGAAATGTCATTCGAACGAGATTTCCAACGAGTTTATAACGAGTCCAATCTGGAACGTCGTTAGAAGTCTCGTTCGAACGAGATTTCGTTCGAACGAAATGTCGTTCGAACCAGATGCCAGGCGGGAACAGTTTTTGGCAGTTTTTTCACCCACTTTCCCACTAAGTTTTTAACCAACCTTTTTAGACTTTATCAATAGCGGGAATGACATTTTCCAACTTAACTTTTCCATTCCCTTTTCATCTCTTAGAGAGAGTTTGAGAGAAAATTGTTTTGAGGAAAATGTCCATGTTTTGAGTGCTAATTTTCAAAGAGAAATTCACTTAACACTCTAGTTTACACCCAAGTTTGTTTATTCCAAGTTCTTATATACATATCAATTGCTTGGAGTTTGGCATCGGTTTTCTCTACACCGAATTGAAGAGAAGTTTCGGGTTTTTCTTCTACCACCCACAAAGAAAGAAGAAGTGTTTTTTATGTTGTTTTACCCACATGGAGAAAGGCTCCATGTTCGGGTGGCGGTGACCATAGAAAGTCCTATCGGTGGATTCCGAGACCGCGGAGGTGTTCCAAGGTTATCCGCTAGGAAGAGGTGTCTACAAGAAGAAGCATCGGGGCTTGAGAGGGATCGAGTCGTGTGTTGTAAGTCTTTTGTCTTGTACTTGTAATTCCATATCTAGTGGATTTGTGGCTAGGGCCGTCCGAGGTTTTTTCCCGTCTTGGGTTTTTCCTCGTACATCGCGGCGTAGTGTGATTGGTTTATTTTATCTTGCTTAAATAATTTAGAACGCATGCTTAGGATAATTCAAGATAAAATTTGGTTTAAATTATCACACTCAATTTAATTTGGACTTAAATTAAATATTGGGTAAAGTTTGTTTAATTCAAGTCTCGTACTAAAATTGGTTTGGCCTAACTTTGGAATATTGTTAATTATGACTTAGGCAAATTCTAGCGCTTGGATTTAATTTCACTTGGTTTAAGTTTAATTTGTTTAAAGAAATTAAAATTTGTTGTTTTTAAAGTTGAACCATCTTACGCTTCCGCATCGTGTTTATTTTTATATAAAAGGAAATTATTAATAGTTTGATTTTAATTGAGATAATTAAAATCCGCGGGGTTTTCAAAGTGGTATTAGAGCTTTGATTCAGAAAAGTTGTCCGCTCTTTCAGCTGTAGAAGTCCTGCCGGTTTCTGATAGTCCACCTTTACTAGATGACAAGTGGCGCATTTAGAAACGAACACGGCAATATCTCTTTTCATTTCGCTCCACCAATATTGTCGTCTCATGTCTTGGTACATCTTATCCCCGCCAGGGTGTACCGCGAACCGTGAGCCGTGCGAATCTGTCATTACCTCGTGCCGCAAGTCTTCCACCTCCGGAACGACCAGTCTCCCATTGAAGCGTGATCCACCGTCTGAGCTAACGGTATAGGACTCGGCTCCCTCTGCTAGTAATCGAACTATCTGCTCCTGACAGAACGAGTCATTTGCCTGTGCCTTTATCACTCTCGTAACAATCTGAGGTGTAACAGTCATCACATACATGAATGATCGGGCCACTGTATCCTGGTGTCCCAACTCCTTCCACTTAGTTTTCCACACCTCGACCACCTTATTTACTAGCCTATGGCTTAACGCATCTGCTACCACGTTAGCCTTCCCTGGGTGATATTGGATATCAAACTGATAATTCTTCACAAACTCAAGCCATCGACATTGACGCATATTAAGTTCCTTCTGCGTGAAGAGGTATTGTAGAGACTTGTGGTCTGTGAACAACCGAAATTTCTACCCCAGGAGATAGTGTCTCCAAATCTGAAGAGCGAATACGACTGCCGCTAACTCCAAGTCGTGGGTGGGGTAATTCTTCTCGCGAGGCTTAAGCTTACGGGAAGCATAAGATATGGCATGACCCTCCTATTGCAACACACATCCAAGTCCTTGTAAGGACGCATCGGTGTAGACTAGATACTCAACTCCCGGTCGGGCAATGCTAACACAGACGCTGAGGTCAACTTGTCCTTCAACTCATCAAATGCCGACTGACAGGCATCGCTCCAGATGAATGGCACACCTTTGCGAGTCTGATGTGTCAAAGGACCCGCTATCTTTGAGAAACCCCGGATAAACCTCATGTAGTATCCTGCTAGGCCCAAGAAACTACGGATCTCATTCGATGTCGTGGGCTGTCCCCACTCCCTCACCGCGGATACCTTTTCTGGATCAACAGATATCCCCCGGTCTGAAATGATATTCCCCAAAAACTGAACCTCCTTCAGCCAAAATCCACATTTTTCGTTCTTTGCATATAGCTCGTTCTGACGTAGCGTCTGCAAAACTTGCCTCAAATGCTCGGCGTGCTCCTCTTCTGTGGGAGTAAACTAGAATGTCATCAATAAAGACGATGACGAACTGGTCTATGAACTCTCTGAACACCCTATTCATCAAGTCCATAAACACGGCTGGAGCGTTGGTCAAGCCAAAAGGCATAACCCAAAATTCGTAGGAACCATACCTCGTCAAGAAAACAGTCTTCAAGATGTCCTGTTCCCTGATACGCAACTGATGGTATCCCGATCGCAAATCAATCTTTGAGAAGAAGCAAGCTCCTCTCAATTGGTCAATTAAGTCATCGATTCGGGGCAACGGATACTTATTCCGTATCGTGACTTTATTCAACTCCCGGTAATCTATACATAATCTTAACGATCCATCCCTCTTCTTTACGAACAACACAGGGGAACCCCACGACGAAGTACTCCTTCGGATAAACCCCTGACCCAATAACTGCTTGATCTAATCCCTTAGCTCTCTTATCTCCGCTGGAGCCATACGGTAGGGTGCGCGGGCAATTGGCCGAGTGCCCGGTGTCAAATCGATAACAAAATCTATCTCTCTACTAGGAGGTAATCCAGGTATATCCTGAAATACATCAGCGAACTCACTAACAACGGGAATCGAATCAAGTGGTATTACCACTTCCTTAGAGGTCTCCTCCTCTATGTAATACAAGTGTATGGACGATCCTCCCTCGGGGTGAGGCATCGCCACTAAAAACATCTCCTGCTCGGGAATGGCAAAAATAATACTCCTACTGAAACAATCAATTATGGCTCGGCACGCAATTAGCCAATCCATACCCACAATCGCATTGTACTCAGTCATCTCTAATACTAACATATCAGCGGGTAAGGTAAATCTCCCGATCTCTATACCCACACCTCTACAAATACGAGAAATCACGGAACCCCTACTCAACGTTGAATCTACGCAAGTAACCATGCTCTCTACAGTGTCTAACAACCCCAAAGTGCGTGCAAATCTCGTGGCAATAAAACAATGTGTGGCCCCCGTATCAAATAAAATACGCCCCATAGTCCCCTGAATAGAGAACATACCCTCAATGGCAGGTGGATCCTGTGGGACTGCGGCATGCTGAAGTTGGTAAACTCGCCCGTACTGAAGCTGTCCCTGCTGGACTGGGACTGCGAGGATGGGTGGCAAAGCTGGCATCTGTGGTGCTGCTGGGAGGGCGGCGGGAAACATAGGTCTTTGGGGCTCATGTCGAGCACCCTGCTGCTGCTGCTGTGGGGCCCTGCCCCTATCAGGACACTCCTGACGCTTGCGACCAATCTTGCCACAAATGAAACATTTCCCCTGAAAGTTCCCCCCTCTATGACCCTGCTGCCCACGGCCCTAGTGGCCGTTGCCATTCCTCCCCTGGCCATGCTGGCCCTTATGAAACTGCTGCTGTTGGCCCTGCTGGTGCTGGTGACCCTACTGGTTGTGCTGACCCTGCTGGCCTTGACGAAAACCTACCTGACCATTTCTGAAACCCCCAGATCTGAACCTCTTAAAATCACCCTGCTGAGAACCCTAATCTCCCTGCCTATGCTGACCCTGAGCAGATTGTCCCCCATTGGCACCATTTCCCCATGTCCTGCCCTGATGGCTGGACTCTCCTGATCGCTTACTCTCTGACATGTGAAAGCGGTGGTCCTGACAGTGAAGCAGTGCTGCGTTAACCACATCAGAATAAGTAGCCAACGAGAGATTTCCCAACAAGTGCCGACGGATCCTCCAAGTCAATCCATCCATGAACTTCTGAATCTTTTTCTCCTCGGTTGGAATCTCATTAGGAACGATGTTCAAGAGATTAGTGAACTCAGCCTCATACTCGACCACTGTCCTCCCCTCCTGCTTGAGGTTCATTAACTTCCTCCTCATTTCAGTGTGAACGACTGATGGAAAATACTTGCGGTCAAACCGCACCCAAAACTCCTGTATCGAAAGGACATCTTTCTCCTCCATGGTGGTAATGGACTCCCACCACTGCTACGCTGATCCTACTAGCTTAAAAGTAGCCAGTATCTATTTCTGTACCTCCGTGCACTCATACATCCTCAAATGTCTTTGAATGTCCTTCTTCCACTGGCTGGACACAACAACATCAGAGCTACCTGCAAACTCCGGAGGGTGTGCTTTCTGAAAAGCATCACGAACACGTTCCCAAGAAGACGGGAATGCATGAGCCTAAACTGGCGCTACAGCCGGCGCCTGGGGTGGTGCCTGCTGCACAACTGCGAGGGCGGCATTTACCGCTTGGGCTACAATGGCGGTAACCTCTGCGGCATTCATGGTGCCTGGACTGGTGCAGGCTGTGGCTCGGGTTGAGCATCCCTAGGAACTCGCTGTGCACATCATGGAGGCATCTGAAATGAGATTAAAGTCTTATAAGTTCCCAGTTATTATCTCAAAAAAGCTGAAGAGCGAAGCATACACAAAAGAATACAACAATCCTAAAATATAGGGCTCTATATCAACGAAAGCTTAGCGGAAACATAACAAGCCGTTCAGATCCTAAGGACACTAGAACCTGATGCTCTGATACCACCTGTAACACCCCGACTAATTAAATACCGGGTAGCTACTCCTTTATTTAAATTAATACAAAATGCCAAGTTGGTTCAGTTCATAGCATCACTGTCGAAAACATTTTAAGAATTACTAGCCACCTAATATTTAAAAAGTGAGTTGTCAATTTTAATTAAATCCGATTAACATGACATCCATTTAAATTATGAAATACTGATACCACAACCACATTACAGTCGCAAATAAATAACGATGTAATAAACTAAATCTAGAGGAATACACCTCACAACAATTCAAATACTAAAATGAACAACTACAAGCCTGAATCATTAATTTAATTACAACCCAAATTATAAAATAAAAACTGAATAAATAAGATGTCTCTGAAAGGAAAGGGGCGACATGCCCTACAGATGAATGAATCTGAAGTAGAGTCAAGATATAAGGTGGAGGCGTCTACTATCGAGCTCCTGTAACTTCCACAGCAGCTACAGCACGTCGTGGGAATAGAAATCATATGCTTGGTGTCCTTGTGGCTGGGAACCTAAAAAGGTTTTTACAAAAATAGATTTGAAAGCAAACGGGTCAGAGCCCGATTGTGAAAATAGTTTAAAATACAGAAAGTGGTTTAATATAATTAAACAGTGAATATAAAGTACATGATAGTGCGTGCACTCACATGAGTTCCTCACCTCTCAAGTAATTGTGCACTCCTATCGTACCCGTACCCGTTCTAGTTATTCCCATATCTAACTTGTTCAATACACAATCTAACATTTCTATACGATTCACGATTTAAGTACCGACATCTTAATTTAAACATAGAGTTTTACTTTCCTTTTTAGTTCCCATAATAGTCATACTAATCACTAGAGATTTTCCATTTTTAACTCTACTAAAATTTTCCTATTATTCACACTTTCATTTATTCATGACAGTTCATTTCAATTTGCAGTATATTATTCTCATCATAAATATACAATACTGGCTCCCCCGAGACTAAGCTGCGGTGCACACATACTCTGCTATCCAATCCTGGTACATCACGTACATAAGGACCACGTATTCCGAATCTCTCAGGAATCGTTTTCAATTAACACAATCACACATAATGGAGGCGAACATAGTTCACATCACATAGGTCACGCACATACCTACGCTCCCATGATCAGCAGACTTATTAACTTCTCAATAAGTCGTTCTCTGACCTATTTCCTCGAGGTACCAATCTGAATCCCCCCCGTAGGCACACAAAGACTAGATGGCCCTGATCGAACGCTGACCTCCCATGATAGCAAGTATGGTAGGTATGTTATACACAAATAACTACATATACCAACCATTCACACATCTTCGGTATCCCATAATATTAATAGAGGTATATTTCTCATTCCTATACCGTCATTTCATGTTACACGTTTACAAGTTCCTGATTTATATACATTAAAGTTATTAACTCTCCTCACATCGAAGTTTTTAAATACTTATATCATAACCCATAAACATCATCCGGTTTACTACAAAGCTCTAAGTTTTAATCCTCGACGTACTTCCAATCTCACAACTATATCCACAAATCAACAAGGGAAGGATTATACTCAAATATATAAGTCTTCTAGAGGTTCGAAATAAAATCAGGCCTAAAAGGCCATTCTGTCAACTCGTTAGAAATCTCGTTCGAACGAGGTCGTTCGAACGAGTGTCGTTCGAATGAAAGGCTTTGAATGAACTACCAACTCGTTAGAAGGGGTACTGTCATCTCGTTATAAGTCTCATTCGAACGACCTCGTTCGAACGACCTGGGCAGGTCTTCTAACGAGATGGCAGACTTCGTCCAGAAATCTCCAAATTCATTTTTCTTCATTCTTCTCTTCTCTAAATCGACCCTAAGACTATCCAAGTTACGTTTTAATGTTTGTAAACTATTTTTAGTCACCTTAGATCATTCCTTAACATACTTTTGGGGTCAAATCTTACAAATTAACATGCCATAGTCATAAATCCCCAATTCTTGTCCCAAACCCTATGAACTTGAACCCATAATTTAATTTCATAAAAAGACTCCTTATTAATCCGTTTTAAGATCATCAAAAGTTATGTTTTGTATATTGAATTCGTCCATAATCATTCTACATGCAAATTCCTACCCAAAACCACAAATTTCACAATAATTCCATTCGGTGTTCTTCATCAAAATTTCCAAGACATAAACAGTTTTCTACACTACACATGGAAGAAATATTCAATGCACTTAAAAATATCAAATCACTTGCCTCAGATTTGTTCTTCAGAGTTGTTGTCGATGATTCAAGTTTGATTCTCTCCTTTTTCCGGTCACAAATCCTTTCCAATTTGATGGTGGTGAATGTTTTTGGTTTGGATCCCTATGGTAACTCCTCTCTAACTCCCATAGCCCACTTCTAATGCTTTTGGCTGGTAATGGCCTTAGTGGCCCCTTTAAAAATATAAATATAAAATCTAAATTTCGTGGGTTTTAATTCCCTTATTTTTAAAATTACCAAACTACCCTTCTAGGTAGCCGGTTTGGCCTAAAAATGCTCCGGGACCCAAACTAAACCCCCCGCTAGTATTTTCTGACTATTTCGACCCTTCCGGACACGTTGGTGCACTCAAAATAACCATTTGGTTGATAAAAATATAAGTCACTTTTTAATTTAAATAATTTCGTTCCTGACGCGACTGACACGCGCGTCCCAACTTAATTTTCTAAATTGTCGTATTTCAGCGTCGTGACAATTCAAATATTTTCAATACTCATATATTACCATATATACTCAGAAATATTCAATTTTAACATCAAAATCAAATACCAACTCACATCTCGCTAGTATTTATCTCCGGATTAATTTCCAATTAATTCTCATTTAATTCAATTAATCCCTTAAATAAAAATCAATAAAATTACGGGGTATTACAGTCCGTATTAGAGCCGGACTCTCTCACTCTCTCTCTCTCTCTCTCTCTCTATATATATATATATATATATATATATATATATATATATATATGTATGTTGTATTTCTTGATTTCAAGATCTGGTAATTATTTTCTTAGATTTGATAATTAGTTTTACTTACTTCCTTTAATTTCATATCATAAATATTCTTTCTACTTAGTTTAATTTTGGTTGAGATAATTGAACTCACCTTGTAACAAATGGTTGATTTAATTTGGTGATATATTTGATTGGTTTAAATAGGTTAGTTTGTTCTTGATTTTATTATTAGGAGGCTTAACGGTGTATATCATGAATGCGCCGTATTTACGACCTTGCATGTGTAATCTCGAGAATATTTGTTGATTCCCAAATCAATTAAGCTTTAAGGGAATTTAGGGAGTGACAACACTAGATTTTATTAATTGTGAAAATGAGATTTAATCATTATAAGATTTTCATCCCATGTAACTATTTATACTAGTTAACTCGAGTTTAGGGATTTTATTCTCAATCTATAATCCTTTTGATTAATAGTAGTTTAAATACATGCCTAATGTAATATTTTGTTAACCCATCATCTTTTATACTTTTATTCGAGAAATAATAAATCAATTAAAGTCTATCACTCACTCCTTCTGGATTCAAACCCGGATTAACCACTATATTCTCGTAAAGAGCGTAGTAAAGTCTAGGTTTTTGCATAGCCGTGGGAGCCAAAAACAATGACAACATAGTAACACAAGATCCCAATTTACCCCAATTATCAAACAGCGTGATCCATTTTAGAGTGTCGAGAAAGATCATCACCGATAATAGGATATAATTTGAAAGTAAACCATTTCAAGATTTCTGTAATATCCACGGCATCAAGTACTACTAAAACTCGATGGCTTATCCCCAAAGAAATGGGCAAGTTAAAGCTTCCAAAAACACAATACTTAGTGGGATGAAAAAAAAGGATGGAAAAATTCAAAGGTGCTTGGGTGAATGAGCTTCTTCATGTCCTCTGGGCATATTGAACAATGTCTGCGAAGTTGATTGGGGAAACGCCCTTTGCCCTATGTTATGGAATGTAAGTCGTAGTTGCACAAGGAGATAGTTTGCCGGCTATGAAGCTAATTGTTATTAATCAAAACCTGAATGAAGAAATCATAAGGACCGAGCTCAACTTGTCCGAAGAAAGGTAGGAACAAGCCTTTATCAACCTAGCTTCTTACCAATAATAGTTGACCAAGCAATACAACAAATGCGTCAATTCGAGAAAGTTTCAGGTCAGAGATTACGTCCTCATAAAGGTTATCGACAGTGCAAGGATGTTATGAGATGCATTTTAGGTCCTAACTGGTAAGGACCTTTCAAAGTCAACGAAGATAACCTACAAAAAGCCCACCATCTGAAAATAATGGGGGGTGGGGAAAATTCTAGGGCTTGGAATGTTGTTAATCATATGATATTTTATTTTTTAAACTTTTAAGATTTATTCAAGATTTTAGTATCTGTCTCTTGGATGATTTAAATTTCAATTAATACAATTAGCTTTCTTATTGTTTAAAATGGAAGTCCAACTTTATTTATTGAAAATTGTTATCATAACAAGGTTATCTTCGTTATAAATTTATTTAAACTCATCTGATCAAGCTCTGATCGCTAATGTAAATGCCTTAGTGAGATTACACTTAATCAAATCTTAAACTTATATGTTTTCTCCACTAATGAACACGAAAACATCAAGAATTTTCTAAGAAAGAAAAAGACCTACTGAGGCCGACCTCTAGGAAATAAGTGTCCCGATTTTGGTCGGCTAAAATCTTAAATATGTGAACTTCCCTACGACCAAGTGCATATTCGCTATAGTTGGTCCTACGCCTAAGGTGTGACGACACTTATCCTACAAGGTAAGGCAATTAATAAAACATTAACATATAAATTGAGAAATTTAAATATAATTAAGAAATTTCATTCATATTCGCTTACTTACAAGTAACCAGGTTGGCAAAATACATAAACTGACGAGTTTATATTTATCTTCCTTCGTTTAAAAACTGTTGTGCTAAATCTTATATTTATATATTTTCATAAAAAAATGATTACACACATTACAAGGCATCTTGTTCGAATAAAACTCAAAGTCGTTCGAACGAGCTTGTCTACCTCATTGAAACGAACATCAAAGTCATTCGAACGAGACCACGCATCTCGTTTGAACGGACCTCAAATGACTTTTATTCGAGAACTTTCAGCTAAGCAAAAACATTTCTCTCGAATATCGTTTGAATCTCGTTTGAATGAACACATTGAACTTGTTCGATTGAAACATTATAACTCGTTTTAGTGAACCAAAATACTTGTTCGAACGAAGTTAAAAGAAAAAAGTATTTTTCTTTAAAACCATATTTTGAAAAATTGCCTCAATAAAATTTTTAAACGCCAAAAATAAAATCCAAGGATCAATATAACACACCATTCATACATTTTTGAGATCCTATGGATGAAGACAAAACTGGCACCAAACTTGATGTCGCTTTAACTCGGTTACTACGTGTCTTCGATATATCATAGGCTTGAATGACAAACCTAAAACAATCCTAACATGTCAGACTCCTTGGTCTGTGTTTCAAGACGGGTCGAATGGGGTGCGCGCAGGCTGGTGCCAGGAGCACGCAGATGTCGAAGCATGACATGACAGCGCGCAGTGCCCACCACGATCAAGGCAACGACGTCTACACACGTATATCAACAAAATGGGCTTTTCCCGCCTCCCTAAATGATTTACGAGTTTGTCAATCAATTCTAATGCATATCTAGGTGACTCCCAAAAACAGTCAAAGTCGGTCAGGTGTTGCCTAGAACCAACGCAATTTTGATCGGATGACGTCGAAAAATAGGCAAAAACCCTTACGTGATGCCCGAAAACATCTTCCTTATGATGCACTTAGACTTTTAAAGTTCTCATTTGAATATTTGCTGTTACCAAAAAGATCTTCACCGACAAATCGTCGCTTAATGTTTTGCATTGACCGTCACGCCCTCCTACTCATCGGGGCCTGGAACTCGCCCCGACGGTCGGGTATAGTTCGCACGCTTAAGCGCTATCCATTTTCGGGGCTAGTTGATTCTTCAGGTGAGTTGTTATACACTCCTTAGTGGATTTTGACTTCCATGACCACCATCATGCTATCTTAATCGACCAATATGCTTTGTGGGTATGACTCAGGTAGTTTTGTCCAAAAGAAATAAATCTAATATTGTAAATTTATAATAATCATTTTACAAACTTGACACATTGTCAATTTTCCCTTATAAATCTCCCCATTTGGCTATTCCGAGACAAAACCAAGAACAAAAACCTACTAGGCTGTCAAGATCTCTAATACCAAATCCCAAACCCATAAAGTAACAGGTACAAAGTGATACTTGGTCAACTCTATCTCTTAAGTAACTTTGCTCTTGTCAAAGTTTGTCGCATCGTCACTTAAACCTGCACACTTAACACACCTTTCAAATATGAAACATATAAACTGTATATGAAAAAACAATCCTCTCCTTTAGTTAAATATCTTCCCCTTAGGAAATGTTTCTCCTCATTTTTGTTTGGGAATAGACAAAGACAAGGTTCATAGTATGAAAAAAACTTATCCCCGTCAATGTGATACGTGTGAGCATAAAGGAAATAAGCATATATTTGGATGTCAAGTGCAATGGAAACAATAAACAAACTCAGCGTCAACAACAAAGGCACAAATAATCTAAATAATGAAACATATGATACCAATTTGATAAAAATTTGAAACATATGATACCAATTTAATCATTTATGACAAACATGAATTAAATCCATGCAAAGACTCAAAACAAACATACCCTATGCACATATAGCTATAATGCACATAAATATATGAGTATAACACCACGAAAGATACAAAAACTAGTTTTCCACACTCATATGAGATAAGTGTGTCGAAACCAAATGTGGTGCAAAGTGAAGGGGCGTGAACTATAAAATAAAAAAAATATGTCCCAACGCCTCAAAATAGTATCCAAGGAGTTCTATTTAATTGCATTAATTTATCAAACTAAGATTTATCCTCATGTGACACATAAAGTTAACTCAAATGGATAAAACTGACTAAATGCACAAAAATGTTGATGATTTTAAAATCAACAGCCTCAAACATTAAAGGTTAAATATGACTCATTTTGAAAAACCATTGATATACAACATATAGCAGCCTCAAAATATGCATGTTCAATTTTTTCTCTCTTTTGAAGATATCACTTTTGATAATCAATTCTAAAAATTGGCGGGCCTTGGCAAATATTTTGTTTTGCCTTCATATGGCTCTTGTTAATGATGGTCTATCATGGAAAAGATATTTACTCCTTTTATAGCCCTTTTTAATACACAATCATCATTTTTTATCCCACAAACATTATCACATAATGGTTCTTACATGCAAAAATCTCCCATAGAAATAGATATGCATATTACAAGATTGATAGGAGAACATCTCACTTAGATCATGAAACATAATAAGTTAAAATTCAAAAAGAGCTCGTGCAAGTGTGTGGGGCGGCATATACTTAGATGAATCCATTAAGCAAACCAAATGCTAAAAAGTCCACGCGAGGCATGATTAAGAACCATCTAAAGCATTGCATACCATAATAAAATGTTCTAGCCACATGGAAAGCATGGAATGAATGATATTCAAACACACCAATATGCCACACAAAATGTATAAAACCAAGTGCACAAACAAAAAAATCTTTTTGAGTTTTTATAAATTTTTTGAAACGACTCAAAAGATATACGGATTTTTTTTACATTTTTCTCATATAGACTCCAAAAAAATGAAAAATGAAAATACAAATACACAAACATCATACAACTAGTCAAAATATATATAGTTCGCACAGCACACCAACTAGTATATGGAGACACATGCAAATACAATCACTTATAAGATATAGCACGGGATGAATCATGTGAAAGCATGCGAGCATCAATAAGTTTAATAATCAAAGCCTCCAAATCGGATTTCTTAACCCATATAGATGAAGATTTAATGCCTCAAAATTTGGGAACCATAGTGACACATGACTTAGACTTACAAGAAACTTTTCTAAGATCATAACAAAAATGCCTAAGGTAACATTTCCTACCATAACATGTGATGTGTAGACACAAGGATGGATACCTTTGGAATGACCTTTCTAACATCCTTAATGGTTGACTCTCTCAAAATCTTAGTTTTGACTTTAGGAGTGGAAGAATTCGGATTATCGAAGCCAATATCAATATTGTCATTTGTATTTGGACAGTGCCTAAAATCTTATCTAATTTCTCCGACATAGATTCCAAATTAAATTTGACACAACTTTTGAGTCTTTGTATTGCTCTTCCAACTACAAAATTATAGACCCAAGCCAAATTTAGACTCATCAAACATTAGGGATTCCTTCTTCATATTTTCAACTATTCCTAGAAGGTTCTCTCTCTCCCCCTCCATGTAAGCGAACTTATCCCTAAGAGTCTTTTCATATTCCCTCAAATATTCAATTAATTTATCATTATTTTCTTTGGAACTCTCTTCGAACTTAGCCTTTATGTTCTTTGAGTCCTCTAACTTACTTTCTAAAACACGAAATCTATCCTCACTCTCTTTATTGAACTCTTCTAATTTATGGAAGCCATGCTTAATAGATTTTCTTAAAGAATATCTCTTTAATTGAATATTTAGCAAAAATTCAATTTCATCGTTTAAGCACAAATTTTCCTTTTTAAGGAATTTTATACTTTTTGTAAATTTCAAATTCAAACGATTTAATCTTTTAGCGTGACTATGAAAATCTTTAAATGCCTCTCGTATATTAAAAGCGTCCTCATCACTAAAAACATCTGTTGAATTATCAATTTGAGGACCATTGAGAGAAACAAACAACCCTAAAAGTGCCCTAAAATAGGATAAACAAGATAAGTTAGTGCAATGTGATTTGATACTAGTTTGAGAAATCCAAACAAGTACTAATAGGGATTATGGATTTCCAAATACCAAACTTTAATTTTCAATTAATTTACCTAGTGAGAATTTAATCCGATTTAAATCAGGCACTAATTAACCATACATTGTGTAAAGTACTAATAAATTGTATCTTACCCTAAGCATGCTTTTAGGTGATTTGCAAGAATAAAATAAAGACCATTCCACAACGTTGTGATGTACGAGGAATATCCATAATGGGAAAAACATATGATGATCTATCTTATGCAAATTCACTATGATATAGGATTTATTCAATGGTGACAAACAAACTTACACCACTTGACTCGACGCCTTCAAGCCTTGGTGCAGTCTTCACTACTTAAACCTTCTTCATAGAAACATCGCATGAATACACCGATGATCACCACAATGCCTGTGCCTCACTTGTCTCGGTGTACACTAATCTTTTCTAGTAAATTGTCATCGTAAAAAACATAGAATCCGCCGCACGAAACAAACTCTCACAAAGATATAGAGTAAACTTAATCTTGGTGTAAGAAAGTTGAGATTTTAAACTAATATATCGTGCAGATTCTTGAATCTCAAAATATGTCTATAAACTAGGGCTTTAAGAGGCTTTTGTTTTTATAAATAAATTTGTCTTCGAAATCCTTTTCTTAAAACCCGTTATACCAAACATTATTGAGAAAAGGGTATATTTCTAGCGTATAGCTCTAGCACAACTTTGAAAATGTGGAAGTCCCCCAATTTTAAATTTCCTTCCTAATTAAAACTTAGAATGATGGGTCAATAAAATTGAAAAGGTAAAATCCAAATTTTAATCTTCTTTTAAAATAAACCGAATTTTAATTTCATTCAAAATTAAAATTAAATTACTATAAACAATTATTTGGAATTTTACTTAAACAAAAATTTAATTCCAATTCAAGTGATTACCCAAGTATTAATTAGCAAAAATACCCAAACTTAAATTAGCATCAAATTAAACAAGTGTGAGATTTAAACCATTTTTTTTTGTCATGATTATCCTAACATGCATCTAAGGTGATTTTTGTAAGATAAAAATAAACAATCTCATTACGCGGTGAGGTACGAGGAAAATCCACAACGGAAAAAACCTCGGACGACACTGGCCTAACAAATCCACTAGGTACGAAAATTTTACAAAGACACGACAAAAAGACTTATAACACTCGATTCCTTTAAGACCCGACGCTTCCTTCACTCTTCAACCTCTGCTATGTAGATAACTTCGGAGTCCACCAGAATCTTGCAGTCCACCAATGGAGGCACAACACACCATCAACCACATATGATGCGTTTCATGTGAGAACACCACAGCGAAACAAACGTTTTCCTTTTGAGGGTAGTGAAGAAACCCAAACATTGTCCTTCAAATGATTAAGAACAAAAAAGGTGCCAAACTATCTCCAAATAAAGATATATATATATATATATATATATATATATATATATATATATATATATATATATATATAGAGAGAGAGAGAGAGAGAGAGAGAGAGAGAGAGAACTTAGATAGAAACTAAACAAATAATAATTGGGTGTAAAACTTGATTTTGTTCTTAAAACAATCAATTTGATAAATAAACACTAAGGAGACTTTTTGTGAAAAGTATTTTGCTCTCCAAGAGCCTTTGAAAGTTGTGAAAAGTCTACCAAATATATTGGTTCCTGCACAAAATATATCAGGTACAAGTTAGTGGACAAGTGGGGAAAGTGGTAAAAATCTGGCAAAATAACTGTTCCCGCTGAAATCTCGTTCGAACGACTTTTTGATGTCGTTCGAACGAGCATGTTCAAACGAGTATATTCGAAAAAAACTTCGAACGAAAAAGCAGAGAACAAGTTATTGGATAAATCGCTCGAATGAAACTTCTAACGAGAATTCAGAAAAGATCTCGTTAGAATTTTCGTTCGAACGAGAAAAATATCGTTCGAACGACTTTTCAGAAGTCTGAATTTTGCAATTTAAGCCCAGAAACTTCTATGTAAAGTTTTAAAATGATTTATGAAAAATAAAAAAGTCGATATATAAAAATGTTTACACCCAAATAAAATATCCAAGGTCCTAAATATATATAATTGCATTCATACCTGTGGAGACCTTGGAGTAATAAGATGTTGCGAAAATGGCACTTGAAACCCGACAATACTGAAACTTTAAATTCTGGTCGCTACGTCTTCAACACTTCAAACACGTCATAGGCTTGATAGGAAAAAACTTATATCTTATGACTCAAATGGTTTTGTTCGGAATTAAGCGTCAATTGGAAATTTGTGTCCTAACAAGTCTCCCCCTTTGGAGATTGTGGGACAAAACCCAACCAAAAATCATATGACTCGATCGAAGGATAAACCACTTTGCCGCTTTAAAGATGCCGCTTGAGATAAAAATCTTGCACACTTTAACAAACCATGAAACGCATGGGGAATATGACAATATTAAATGCAGAAAATAAATATTCCCCATTAATTAATTCTTTCCCTTTATCTACTAATGATTTACGTAGAAAGACATCTCCCCCTAAGTTTGATCTCCCCAAATACAAAGTATTAGATACCATTTCTCTTCCTTTTTGTTCAGGAATAGACAAACGTTAAAGAATTATAAACATAACTTATTTCTCCCCAATTAAAGTAGATACTCCCCTTAAACTAGATAAGGGACATGAATAAGGGAAAACAAGTTAAACATGTAATGGTGGATAAGGTGATAAGAACATTAAAGCATATGGGCAATGATGAAGTACAACTAATCCACATAAAAAGACATGAATATCAACTATGAAGCGATAATAAAAGATACCAATTAATGTATTATGATAAGCATGAGATATCAAACCACAAATCGCAACAAGTTAGATACCAATAATGAATTACAAGCATAAATGGACCAGCAAGCATGTCAAAGACTTTAAAAAATATTATATATAAATACATACACAAAAGATTTTAATTAAGCACAAGCATATATATATATATATATATATATATATAAACACAAATTACAAACTCAAAATATCATAAGTTTTCCACACTCTTAAGGCATAAATGTGTCATATGAAAACGAAAGTGAAAGGGGTGTGAACTAGCAACTATTAAATTGTGACCCAATCACTTAAACATGTTCAAGGAGTTTCATTTTATTGCAAAACTTTATCAAACCTATATAAAGCCTCACGTGAAAGAAAAATGAACTGAAAGAACAAAACAAACACAATTCATACAAGCCTAGCATATTGATGATTCTATAAACCAATAGAGTCATGACAAAATAGTGTAACTAGGGTACAAAGACATTGTGCAAAATTGTTGATATTCCATCCAAACTCCCTCAAATATAATATTATTCTTTTCTTTTATTTTGAATGAAAATATCAATCTAAACAAACTAGGCCTTGGTTATATTTTTCATTTAATGCCATATTTTTCTTTTAGGCCTTTGGACCACGTATGTTTTTTTGTCCATTGCAAACGATGGCTTAATCGCAAAGAATGATTGTTCCTTTCATATCCCTTCCCCGTGCACTTTCATATATTATTTTTTAACACACAATAATCTCACGTGCAATGGAATAACATGCACAAATCTTCCATAGTCACAAAACAAGTAGATGACTAAATTGATACGAGAACATCTCACATAACTCAAATATTCATGTGAAGTTAAAATTCAAAGAGCTCGTGCATGGGTACAAAAGAGGCATAAAATTAAGAATGCTTTTAGCAATTAAAATTCAAACTACTTCATGTAACCATAATAAAGAACAATTTAAGAATTTAAATACACAACCAAAAGTTCTAGTCACATGAAAGCGAAAATGAAGGATTCAAACATTGTATATGCCAAAAAAAGTGTGTCAAACTACAAACACACACACAAAAAAAATCTTTTTGAGTTTTTTTCACCAAACACAAAATTCAACTCAAAAGACAAATACAAATTATTTTGTATTTTTCATTTAATACCCCAAAATATAAAGGATAAAATACAAAAGATAAACATGTCATAATTATAGTAAAGTAATATTTAATGAAGCATGGACTAGAAAATGACAAGCAACTAGTAAGAATATATGACATGTAGCACAAAAGTTAGAGTATGAAAACATGCAAGCCATTACTCATAGGATAGAGCAAGTGAAGAGTCATGAGCAAGCATGCTAGAACCATAAAAAACTGAAAATTTTGAAAAATGTATATTTTTAATTATTTTTCTAAAAATTGGGATCACACAATATTTTAGTGTAACCGACTCTGATACCAATCTCAGAAGGGGTATATTTCTAGCCTATATCTCTAATACCACTTTGAAAATGCGGAAGCCCCCATATTTTAAATTTCCTTCCTAATTAAAACTTAGGATGATGGTTTAATAAAATTGAAAAGGTAAAATCGAAATTTTAATCTTCTTTTAAAATAAATCGAATTATAATTTCTTTCAAAATTAAAATTAAATTACCATAAACAATTATTTGAAATTTTACTTAAAAAAATTTTAATTCCAATTAAAGTGATTATCCAAATATTAATTAGAAAATTACTCAAACTTAAATTAGCACCAAATTAAACAAGTGTGAGATTTAAACCAATTTTTTTATCTTGATTATCCTAGCATGCATCTAAGGTGATTTTTACAAGATAAAAATAAACAATCTCACTACGCGGTAATGTACGAGGAAAATCCACAACGGGAAAAACCTCGGACGACCCTGGCCTAATAAATCAACTTGGTACGAAAATTTTACAAAGACATGGCAAGAAGACTTACAACACTCGACTCGACTCCTTCAAGCCCCGACGCTTCCTTCGCTCTTCAACCTCTGCCTTGTAGATAACTCCCGAGTCTACCGAAATCTTGGAGTCCACCAATGGAGGTAAAACCCACCGTAAACCACATATGGTGCCTTTCACCATATGAGAACACCGCAGCGAAAATGTCTTCCTTTTGAGGGTAGTGAAGAAACCCAAACAATCTCCTTGAAATGATTGAGAATAAAACACGTGCCAAACTATCTCCAAAATATATATATATATATATATATATATATATATATATATATATATATATATATATATATATATAGAGAGAGAGAGAGAGAGAGAGAGAGAGAGAGAGAGAGAGAGAGAGAGCGGATCAAGTGAGGTGTCCCAGTTTGAGGACCCTGAAAGTGGTCCATTTTTTTAAAATAGTAAAAAAAATATTTTGGAGTTGATTTTTTTTTCTATGGTTTTTAAACATTTCATTAGGACCATAAAAAAATAATCAGCTCAAAATCATTTTTTTACTATTTTAAAAAAATCGGTCAAACTTTGTGAGTTTTTAACAGCTTAAAAACAACTTAAAAACTAACACAGTTTGACTGATTTTTGTAAAATAGAAAAAAAAATCATTTTGAGTTGATTATTTTTTTATGCTCTTCCTGAAATGTTTAAAAATCATAAAAAAAAAATCAGTCAAAAAATATTTTTTTTACTATTTTAAGAAATGAACCTCATTCAGGGTCCTCAAAGTGGGAACTCACTTAATCTTTTCCATATATATATATATATATATATATATATAGAGAGAGAGAGAGAGAGAACTTAGATAGAAACTAAACAAATAATAATTGGGTGTAAAACTTGGTTTTATTCTTAAGATAATCAATTTGATAAACAAACACCAAGGACATTTTTTGTGAAAAATGTTTTGCTCTCCAAGAGCCTTTGGAAGTTGTGAAAAATCTATCAAAAATGTTGGTTCCCGCACAAAATATATCAGGTACATGTTAGTGGACAAGTGGGTAAAGTGGGGAAAATCTGAAAAAGTAACTGTTCCCGCTGAAATCTCGTTCGAACGACTTTTTGATGTCATTCGAACGAGTATGTTCGAACGAAACTTTGAACGAAAAGCAGAGAAAAAGTCGTTGGATAAATCGTTCGAATGAAACTTCTAACGAGAATTCAGAAAAGATCTCGTTAGAATTGTCGTTCGAATTTCCTTGTTCGAACGGATTTTTAGAACTCTGAATTTTACAATTTAAGCCCAGAAACTTCTATGTAAAGTTTTAAAATAATTTTTTGAACAATAAAATAGTCGAGATATAAAAATATTTACACCCAAATAAAATATCCAAGTTCCTAAATATATATAATTGCATTCATACCTGTGGAGACCTTGGAGTGATAAAACGTTGATGACGCGAAACATGACACTTGAAACCCGACAATAATGAAACTTTAAATTCTGGCCGCTACGTCTTCAACACTTCAAACATGTCATAGTCTTCTATCCTATAACTCAAATGGTTTTGTCCGGAATTAAGATAAAACTACATATGGACTCAATTGAAAATTTGTGTCCTAACAATTATATTTATAGATTTTCGTCAAAAAGTGGTGGTATACATTATGAGTCATCTTGTTCGAACGAACACCAAATTCGTTCGTATGAGACCGCACATGTCATTTGAATGGACCTCAAACTACCTTTACGCGAGAACTCCATGCCAAGTAGAAATATTTTTCTCGTAGCTCATTCGAATCTCGTTTGATCGAAACCCTTAAACTCATTTGAATTAACACTTTGAACTAGTTCGAACGAAACATTATAACTCTTTTGAACAAACCAGAAAACTCATTCGAATGAAGTTAAATATCAAAAATATTTTTCTTTAAAAAGCATTTTCTAAAAATCACCTAAATAAAACTTTCAAACACCCAAAATGAAATCCATGGATCAATATAATACACCATTCATACCTTTTTGAAATCCCATGGATGAAGACAAATCTTGACAAGAAACTTGATGTTGTTTTAAGTCGGCCTCTACGTGTCTTCGTTGCATCATAGTCTTGAAGGAAAAATATAACACAATCCTAACCTATGACTCAAGTAGTTTTGTCTAAATGAAATAAATCCAATATTACAAATTTACATATTAAAAATTGGCACATTATGAAATTTTGCCTTGTAAATAAGATTCCCCATGTTAAGTCTCCCATATCCTCTTAGTCAAATCAATTTATTATTAATCAATGTTAACCAAAATCCAATCAATTTCTTAATTCTAAGACTTAATATATTTATTACTCCACTGGGATTATAAATTATTCCACCGATTGTGTTTTACCTGATGGAAACAAAACTTGTAAGTCCATTAATGGAGTATCACAATCCAGAGTATCCCCTAGATGCGGATTCCTTCGAATTACGATCTCAGACCTACTCACACAACTGTCACCTAATATGATTATTTGACTCGATATAAAATTAGATCGCACCCATAGAAATTAAAGTGACATTTGAGAAAACATTAATTCAAATCGTCATAATTCTCGGGATTAAGAATTTATGCACCTTTTGCGAATGGTGTGAGATTGCTTAGTCATCAAGACAACCTTAGATTCAAATCTCACGGGTGGCCCTGTTCAATACATTCCTGGGATTTACTAATAACAATCCTCTGCGAACAATTGAATAAGTTCTCAAACCATCAAACATGTTTTCATAGTTTGAGATAAACTACTAGGATTGCATCGCAACCGTTCCGATAGGCTGTCAACTCCCTATCTAGGTTTTGAACATTTCAATAGCGCTAGAACCGAAATTCTTATCTCCTAGTGATCAGCCCAAAGCCTGTTCATCGTATTTATACTAAGCTCTATTGAATGACATGTCTACAATATATTTAAACAAAAATTAAGGCCTTCTCGTAACCATGATTCTTATTTCAAATTGAACTCACACACCTTTACTTAAAAATTAATGCCATGCATAATTTTAATAATAAAACCCCAATACTCCTGGCGAATATGGTGCAAAAAAGTGGATAGAAAGTTACGGTATTGTGTGATTGTAAGTCATTTTTTTCTATATAATAAATATCTACAATATTATATCTGTCGTTTATTTTTAACCAATATTATTTTCCCATTAATGGGGTTTCCTCGTACATCTGGTGTTGTATAAATTATATTATATTTTCACAATATTAGTGTTGATGTAAAAAATTAGATTGCTTCTAATTATTTAATCACAGATAAATATAAATGAGACAAAGAATTTTAAAGTGGTTCAGCCTTATAAGAATGGCCTACGTCCACTGTTTCTGTTATTGCCAAGTGTTTTGGAGTTCTCGATATGTAATTCTATCAAGAAAATCCGGTCCCCTTGAATGAGGGTGATACAATGTATTTATAGCCCTTAGACTGTACATGTGAAAGGGTAAACAATTAATGCCCTTTAAGAGTATACGTCTGTATGATAAGCATTCAATGAATAGTTGAACTGTTGATTATCTGGCAATTAATGCTGTGCCAGAGATGCAGCTCGGACCACCTTAGTTGCTCGTCGTTCAGGAGCTCCTCGGAGCGTTGGTGTTACTCGGAGTGTTGGAGTTCCTCGGATTGTGTATGCCTTGGTCGGGGAAATAAACCTCCTCATTACTATTGTGCCACGTAGATCGACACGTGTCTTCTTATGATTCTTCTTCATCAGCATATTAATTTTGGTATCAACAGAAGCCCCCAATGTTTCATATTTCGAAATTTGAGGAATATGGAACATTCTTTCTCGGTATATGGCAATATTAAATGACCTTCCTGGTTTTTAGGAGCATTTTCTCCATATTCAAATCTCTTTCCAAATTCGCAGAATCCGTTTTTTTGAATTTTTATAAACGCTTCGATCTTCGCGCACTTTTTATCCTTTTAGCCGCCGGTAGCGTAATAGTTTCTTTTTTGTAATCATTTCTTTCGCCGTTTTCCAAGGCAAAGTATTTAAGCTTCATAGGCAATCCCACCGTCTTCTACCTTTTCCAATTTCTGCTTTCGAGTTTTCCATAGTCTTTCTCTCTCTTGTGCGTTCATCATTTTCTTCGTTCGTTGTCAACAGATCTCCCTTTTTTCTGTAAGATCTTCTTCCTTATTCTTCATTTCTTTTATTCACCATGGTTTATGCTATTGAATGTCTTGAGAAATTCCGTTCTGATTTTTCTATTCCATCTTGGGTAACTCTGGAGGATCTTTCTGAGCCTTCAGATTATTTTCGTTTGGCTGAGGGACATTGGTTCCCCAGCCTCTTTATTGCTGAATGTGGATTTTCTTTTCCACCAAACCCTTTGTGTTTAGAGTTCTGTCATTATTTCGATGTTGTTCCTGCAAAAATAGCCCCAAACACATGGAGAATAGTTAATGGGGTGTATAGGTTAAATCAAACTCACGGAACTCGTATAGGAATTCCTGAGATTATGTATTGTTATAGATGGGCTGTTCTAGATAATGTTTTTTATTTAAAAACTAGATTTTTGAATAGGGCTTTAGTAGTCAACCTCCCTGATGCCAATAGGGATTATTTTGAACATGGGGTAGTTATAAAAAACTGGCAACATTCCCCTTTGATTGGAGATGAAGTATATCAAGGTCCCAGATACCCTCCATATGGCAATGGGGTAGGTTATTTTCATTTTATTTTATTTCTGAAATTATGATTTCATTATGTTTGAATAAATGTGTGATCGACATTTCAATATGTATTTGTTTGCAGTTGACAGCAAAAGAAAGACTCCAAAAGAATCAGAAGTTAATATTAAGCATTTGAAACTTATCTGGAGTTTGCATCAGAAAGTTGCAGACGAGCACATCAGGTCTGCTTCATATTTGTTGCAGTATAGGAGTTATATAACCTCTTTCACTGCTCGACCTGTAATTATCACCGGTGAGCCAGCACCAGCTCCTGAGGATTCTTCACCAGACTCTCATATTCCTTTGAGTCAGAGGATGAGCAAGAGAAGAGTTCCTGCTATCTTTGAGGAGACTACCTCTGCTGGAGATGGAAAAAGAAACAAAATTGATGTCCAAAAGGGGACAAAGAAGACAGATGTCGCACCTCAAAAAGCTGTCGAGAAGCCCCCAGTGGCTCCTAACAAGAAGGATGCACCTGTGGAAGTGATCACCATATCCCCAACCAAAAGCTCTTCTTTGGTTGAAACTGTTGAAATGCCACCGAGGAGACTGAAGAAATCCTCCTCGGTCAATTTGGCTGAAACCATTCCCCAGCTCCAAGTTAGTGGAGCTGGTGTCCCAACTATTATTCCCCCGAGCTCTGCGATGAGCTCGGTAAAGACTTGGATCATTCCTGAGGTCCGAGGAATTGAGGAGAATATGTCTAGGGATGTGCTCACATCTCTAGCTACTCGTCACATTGCTTCAGTAAGTTTCTCATTTTCTGAATTTTCTTTCTTTCCTTCAATACATGTATCTCTGTGCTGACTTATCATTATCTCCTTTTTTCAGCTGGTGAGTTGCTTTAACACCATTGTGAAGAAGGTTGAAGCGATCAAGGCTTCTAGCTCCTCGTTCGGAGTGGAGGATACTTTACTAGGTTTGGCCCAGTCTTTGAAGGAGTCCCGTCAAAAGTATGACGAGGATAAGGCTGAATGGGCGAAGAAATTGGCCTCAATTGAGGCAGAGAAAATGCAATTTTTCGAGGTCTCCAAAGGATTAGAGAACAAGGTGAAAGATTTGGAAGGAGAGAAAAAGAAGTATGACGAGAAGCTCAAGAGCTTTGGAGAGCTTGAAAACAAGATGAAAATGGCAGAAGAAGAATTGTCCCTTCTGCGAGAAGTGAATCACCAAAAGGAGGAGATAGAAGCTAAGTTGAAGGCCACCGAGGATCTTCTATCCGAGAAGCTCTCCTCGGAGAAAATGAAAAGAAAAGTGGCGGTGAAAAAATCTTTCGACACTGGTTGGGACAAAGGGTGGAACAGGGGGGTAGCAACAATGATGTCCCAGGTGCAGTATGGGAGTTTGAAATACTTCCGAGATGGTTGGGTGGCTGCCCTGCAAGAATTAAAGGTTAATGAGGACTCAGAATTATTTCAACAGCATCTCCCTGGTCCTCCCCCAAATATTGAAGATGAAGAAGAGGACGAAGCTGCCTATGAAGAATCTTCAATGGTAGTGGGTGATCCAATCCTTACTCAGCCTGCCGACGAGGAGCTTTCATCTCTGCCTGCTCCTCCTGAACAAGTTCCAGCCGTAGCCGACCAACTCATTGTTTCCACCGAGCAACCGAGCTCCTCATCCCAGCCTCCCGAGAAAGTCTTGGGAGACAAGGAAAAGGTGTGAAATTGTTCGGTATTTATTTTTATTTTGTTACTTGTACTCTGTACTCTGTACTCTGAGCACTGTACTCCTTTCTATGATGTAATAAAAAAATCACCTTTTTTCTTCCTCTATGTTGTTGATGTTCTGTCTGCTTTTTTTATTAACTCTTGCCTTCTCTTCTTTACTAGTTTATGGGTAGAATGGAATTGCTGTCTGCCCATGACACAACTCTGCTTCGACAGTGTAATGAATATTTTAAGGCTGGCCATACTGACTTGGACAAATCCCAGATTGTAGAGATTCTTGGTCGAGGCGCTTCAGACCAAGCAGTGGAGGCATATCAGTACTTGAAATGTCTTCTTGATCGTGCTGTAGCCAACAATGTGGCTTATTACGAAATGATTGAAGACTTGCAAGGTACTCTCGGTGAACTTCAGCAGCAGTATAAAGAGTCTTCAGCGCTTTTGCACGAAGGGTATGAGAAGAAAATCAAACAACTTAGTGCTGAAAAAGGCTATGACAAGATGCTTGCTGGCTATGAGAGAACATTGAAAACAGATGTCGAAGAGCACAGGCAAATCGCTGAGCTATTGGAATAAGAAAACAACAATCTGCAAAAAGAACTAGCTCAGCTGAGGTCTGTTGCTTCATCATCCACTGCCTTGGTACCTGTCACCGATGAAGGATTCTCATTTTTAGAAGTTAAAAATGCCAAGCTGCGGGAAGAGTTAGAGGCATTGAGAAGAGCTGGCCCTTCTACTGTTGCTCGGGGACGAGGAAGAGGTTCTCGGGGACGACTAAGGGTTCTTCATCCTACCATTGAAGAAGCTCGTACACAAGCAGCTTTGGAAAACCAAGCGTTCCAATTGATTGCAAAAGATCGAGCTTTGTCTGAACTGTCCAAGAAAATCCAAACTCTGGAGGATCAACTTGCTGCGACGAAGTCTGCTTTGGATAATAAGGATATTTTTGCCAGAAACCTTCACGAGCAGTTAGAGAGACTAACTTTCCAATTCCATAAACAACCTCGTGAATTCTGGATGGCAGGCTACAATGAGGCCCTCTGTCACTTGGATGATCGCATTGAAAATGCTAATAATGAAGGCTACAAATAGGGATGGTTGAACGCCCTGGGTGTACTGAAACTAGAACAAGGTCATTATTTATGGGATTACCATGCTCCTGGGATGCTTGATCTACCAATTTCGCCCTTCAAGCTTGATATGAGATGGATCCCTGCTCGGGCCATTCCTCGTTGTTTAATCTCCAAGTACCTTGGTGACTATGCCCTTCATTCACAGACAGAATTATCTCGTCCTGAGCATTTACAGGATACTCCTTCAATAATTAACGTCAGAATGCTTCGAGATCTTAACTTCATTAATTCTCCCCTTTGCCTGGAAGATCCTCCTGCCGGAGAGGATCCTATTTCAAAAGCAGAAGGAAAAAAACCAGTAGAATAGGAAATTCTGATGTAGTAGTTAGTACACAATTTAATATCAATGTAATAAATTTGTGTAATTTATTTTGAATTTAATGAAAGACTTTCATTTTTGTTTGCATATCTGTATTGCTATTGTCTTGTACTTGTCAAACACTTTATATTTGTGCTTGCATAACAATATTGTGTGGTTCATCGACCAACTTAGTAATAAAAAAGTTACAAGTATCAGTAATGCTGCTCGATCACTTAATAATAAAGTAATGAGTATAAAAATGTTGAAATTTTTTCCAACCAACCAAGGTTGTTAAATTGTGCTTGTCGACCAACTACAGTTGGTGGGTTTTTATCCCCGACCAGCCATACTTGGTACAGTTTGGAATATTTTCTCCTCGTCGACCAACTACAGTTAGTGGGTTTTTATCCCCGACCAACCATACTTGGTACAGTTTGGAATATTTTGTTCTACGAGGAACTTTTGTATTTTCTGGAATAATCTTACCTCCCGACCAACATAAGTTGGCATTTGAGAGCATCTTTTGTTTCCTAACCAACCGAGATTGGCATTTTTAGGAGTATTTTGCTTCCTAGCCAAACACGTTGGCATTTTTAGGAATGTTGTTCTTGCTCTTTTACCAACCGGAGTTGGTCTGAGTTCGAACTAACATGTCCACTTGCCCTTTTACCAAAATTGGTCTGAGCCAGTGTCAGCCTCCTAACCAAAGGAGTATGGTTTCCTAACCAACCGGAGCTGGTATTTTTAGGAATATCGTGTTCTCACCCTTTTACCAATAGGAATTGGTCTGAGTTCAAACTATCATGTCCACTCACCCTTTTACCAACCGGAGTTGTTCTGAGCTAGTGTACGCCTCCTA
The DNA here is from genome assembly GCA_949130495.1 of Sambucus nigra. Classification (NCBI taxonomy): domain Eukaryota; kingdom Viridiplantae; phylum Streptophyta; class Magnoliopsida; order Dipsacales; family Adoxaceae; genus Sambucus; species Sambucus nigra. The sequence goes on from OX422216.1 coordinate 622,816,565, forward strand.
ACCAAAGGAGTATGGTTTGTTCTCGCCCTTTTACCAACCGGAGTTAGTCTGAGCTTGAACTATCGTGTTATTTTTACTGCCGAGCAGCGTAGTGTTAAACACTGGTATTCCCCGAAAAACTTTCAATAAACAGAGAGAAAATGGTGAAACATCATCGTTTTATTCACATTGATGGAATTGCTTTACACTTTACATCATTGATAATACTTGCGTAGGTGTTCAGCATTCCACGCATTCTTAAATTCCTCTCCTTCTAGAGTTGCTATTCGGTAAGTTCCTGGTCGAACAACTTCTGTAACTCGGTAAGGTCCATGCCGGTTTGCTTCTAACTTATTGTGCTTCTGAATGACCTTCTTTAGCACGTAATCTCCTTCTTTTAAGTCGCATTTCTTCACTCTCTTGTTGTAGAACAAAGCTATTCGTTGTTGGTAAGCAGCATTCCTAATGGCTGCCTCTTCTCTAACCTCCTCGAGCATGTCCAAATCTAATCTTCTCATTAAGTCGCTGACTGGGGAATTGAAATTCAGCACTCTGTGTGTTGGAAGACCCAACTCGGCAGGTATCACGGCCTCACTTCCAAATGCCAGCATATATGGTGATTCTCCAGTTGCTGCTCGGGGAGTTGTTCGGTAAGCCCACAATACTGACTGTAGCTCATTAATCCAATTAGCTTTAGCCTCACTTAGACTCTTCTTCAAACCATTTAGTAATGTTCTGTTCGTCACTTCAGTCTGTCCATTGCTTTGAGGATGGCCTGGTGCTAAATGAACCTTCAAAATGTTTGACTGATGACAATAGGCGGCAAACTCCTCGTTATCAAATTGTGTTCCATGGTCTGTGATGAAGGCATGAGGGAGACCATATCGGCAGTTGATGTTCTTCCAAACGAATTGGTACACCTTCTCGTATGTCATATCAATCAGAGCCTCAGCTTCTACCCACTTAGTAAAATAATCCACTGCGACGACGAGGTACTTGAATCTTCCTCGGGTCGTTGGCAGTGATCTAACCAAATCAATTCCCCACATGGAAAATGGCCAAGGGGAAGTTATGGGTGTCAACAATGCTTGTGGAGTTCGTCGGATGGAGGAGAAACGTTGGCATTTATCACATCTCTTAGCATAGGCTATACAATCAGCCCTCATCGTCGGCCAGTAGTATCCCTGCGTCATCATCCTTTGCAAAAGAGTCCGACCTGCTACATGGGCTCCACAGGACCCTTCATGAATCTCTTCAATCAATTCTTTCACCTCGGAGGGATGTACACATCTTTGCAAACCTTCCATAATTCCTCGTCTATACAAAACACCATTAGTTAGTACATACCGAGCAGCTTTATACTTCAGTTTCTTGGCAGCGAACTTATCCTCCGGTAATTCTCCCTCCTCAATATATGCCCTGATGGGATCCATCCAAGATGGTCCTAAATCAAGGGTAATAATATTCATCGTCAGGTCTTCATCAATGCTTCGACTTTCTAATTCTTCAATTGGTATCGTTCTTCGCAGCTCGGTACGAGTAGCAGATGCTAGTCGGGCCAGTGCGTCTGCTCGTGCATTCTCCATTCTTGGTATTCTGATCAATTGAATGGCCTCAAATTTTGCCAATAACTCCATCACCTTGGCATGATACTTGACCATTAATTCTCCTTTAACAGCATATATTCCCATTATCTGATTCACAATTAATTGAGTCACAGAATACCATCACTTGTTGCGCTTTCGTAATCTTTGCTAAATTAAGACCTGCTATCATGGCCTCATACTCAGCCTCATTATTGGAGGCTTTGAATAGTAATCACAGGGCGTATTCCATGTCAACCTCGTCTGGGGTATTCAAAACAATCCCTGCTCCACAACCTGTTGTGCAAGATGACCCATCTACATATAATCTCCATGTAGGTAACTCGTCTTCAAATTTCTTATCTGATAGAGTTCCTCGGTGAAATATTTGCTGTTTCCCTTCATCCTCCCCTCGTATTTCTCGCTCCTCGTCGACCATCTCTTCTCGCTCTTTTACCAACCGGAGTTGGTCTGAGCTCGAATTTGATGATCCTTCTACATCCACAAGCCCTTTTACCAACCGGAGTTGGTCTGAGCTTATGTCTGTTGATCCTGTAACATCCACAGGTTGATCAGCGAGCACCTTTTGTTCCTCGGGGGTATCAGGATATGTAAACTCTGCTACAGCCTGCCCTTTTAGCGATGATCTGGGTTCATACACAATATCATATTCACCGAGCTCTATTGCCCAGTACATCAGTCTCCCTGATTTTTCTGGCTTATGAAGGGCTTGTCTCAATAGCATGTCGGTATACACGACGATGGTATGGGCTGGAAATATGGCCTCATTCTTCTACTTGCCTCAATTAATGCCAATGCCAATTTTTTCAGCTTTGGGTACCTGATCTCTGCACCTCGGAAAGCCTTACTTGTGTAATAAATTGGCTTCTGGACTCCATTCTCCATTCTGATCAATGCCGAGCTGACTGCATTCTCTGATACTGCCAGGTACAAGTATAACTTTTCTCCCATTATTGTCCTGGATAACAGTGGAGGTGCTCCCAAATACTTCTTCAAGTCTTGAAAAGCCTTCTCACATTCATCATTCCACTCAAAAGTTTTTCGAAGTGTTTTGAATAATTGGAGGCATCTATCAGTTGCTCGGGATACAAATCTGTTGAGCGCTGCAACTCGTCCTGTAAGACTCTGCACTTCTTTCTTCGTCGTTGGAGATCGCAACCCTAAAAGAGCTTTGATCTTTTCTGGATTCGCCTCAATGCCTCGCTAGTTGAAGATGTACCCGAGGAACATTCCTTCTCGTACTCCAAATGTGCACTTCGTCGGGTTGAGCTTCATTTGGTATTTATCCAGTTGATCAAAGGTTTGACCTAAGTCAACTAGATGATCAATAACTTTCTTGCTCTTTGTCAGCATATCATCGACATAGACTTCCATATTGCAACTGATTTGTTCGGCAAAAACCTTATTCATCAGCCGCTGGTATGTCGCACCTGCATTTTTCAAACCAAAAGGCATAACATTGTAACAATAAGTTCCCCTAGGGGTAATAAAAGAAGTACTTTCCCTGTCTTCAGGTTTCATTTTGATCTGGTTGTAGCCAGAGTAAGCATGCATGAAGCTGAGCAGCTCGTGCCCCGAGGTAGCATCCACTAGCTGGTCAATTCTGGGCAATGGAAAGTGATCCTTTGGGCATGCCTTGTTGAGATCAGTGAAATCAACACACATTCTCCATTTATTATTTTTCTTCTTCACCATCACCACATTTGCTAACCAGTCAGGATATTTGACATCTTCAATGAATCGAGCTTTCTGGAGCTTCTCGACCTCCTCTTGTATAGCTTGATTCTTTTCGGGACTAAATACTCTTCTTCTCTGCTTTACAGGCTTGATCTCTTTATTCGCATTGATCTCATGACATAAGAAGTTTGGATCTATTCCTGGCATGTCTTCATGACTCCATGCAAAAGTTTTCTTTCTGTTTCTCAAGAAAGTTATCAACTCCTGTTTTATTGAAGCATCCAACGACGAACCTATCTGAGTTGTTCGTTCAGGGTGCTCGTCGTCCAGAATAACATTTTCTGTAGATTCCACCACCTGTCCTTTTACAAGTTGGGATTCATCTCTGGGATCCAATGTTTCAATTTCTGTACCTTCATCCACCTGATAGGTAGTAGTCTTTTTCCTTGACTCTTCAAGCTCCTCTTGCTCGGCAGATGAATAATAGCATTCCCGAGCTACTTTTTGATCACCTTTCACAACTCCTACTCCGAAATTTGTTGGGAATTTTAAGCACTGATGTACTGTAGATGGAACTGCTTCGAACTTCTTCAAACCAACTCTTCCCACGATGATGTTGTAAGCTGATTGCACATTCTTATCCATCACAAAGAAGCGTATTCTTTCTGTTCGACAAGCAGGCCAAGTTCCAATGAATATATCCAACTTGATCGTCCCAAGTGGAAAAAATTTCTCGCCAGCAAAACCCAGGAGAGGTCTGTGATAAGGCTCCAATTGAGATAATTTTAGATTTAAGCTGTCAAAGCATGAGTATAACATGATGTCTGCCGAACTACCATTATCTACCAGAACCCTTGAAATCATTATTTCTTTCATCCTCATTTTGATCACCAAAGGGTCGTTGTGAGGGTAAAGAACACCTGCAAGGTCGTTTTTTGAAAAACCAATGACCATCTTCTCTTTGTTTATCTTCCTCGGGCGATCATCCTCAGCCAAATTTATCCGTTGAATGTATGAGCAAGCCTGAGCCTCACCGAGGTAAGCTTTTCTTTCTGCAGTAAGATCTCCTCCTCCTGCATCTCCACCTGTAATAAGATTACAATCAAATGTTCCAAAACGTATTGAAAATACCTCACGTTCTGGTTGCCTTGGCCTTTTGGGAAGATCGGGGTCATCCTTTGTATCATCTTCATGATCCCTTTTCCTGTTTTCTTCTGTTCGACGAGGAGATCTAGACCTCTATCTTGCTCGGTCTTCATTTCCTCTTTCATTTCTACGATCAACATATTTTGACAACTTTCCTCGTCTAATGAGCATTTCAATCTCATTCTGGAGGGCTATGCAATTTTTAGTCATATGACCATGATCCTTATGAAACTCGCAATATTTATCTCTATTTCTTTTGTCAGGGTCTGACCTCAGTTTCTTTGTCCACCTTACTTCCTCGTTATTCTTGATTTCTTCCAAGACATGATTAATACCCATTTTCAAAGGAGTATAATTATCGAATTTCTTCAGGACTTCCCATGACGACTTATTATTCTTGGAATGCTTTTCACCGCCATTGCCCTTATGCTATTTCTTCTTAGATTTGTCGACTTCCACCTTGGTTTCTTTATCCATATTCTTCTTCGCAGCCATAGCCTCCTCGACATTCATGATTTTGGCCGCTTTTGCCATCAACTCTGACATAGCTGTAGGTGGATCTTTGGCCAAAGTGTAATACAACTTGTTAGGCAACAACCCACTCATCAAGGCGGTGATTGCTGTCTTTTCTTCATAATCTATGACTTCCAGCTTCTCGTTATTGAAACGAGTTATGTAATCTCGAGTACTCTCACCAGATTTTTGTCTAACACTTAACAAGTGTGCTACTCGTTTCACTGGCTTTGCTCCAAAATAGAAATTGCCAATGAACAACTCGGCCAATTAAAAGAAAGCTGAAATCTTACCCCGAGGAAGATTGTTGTACCATATCTGGGCAGATCCAGTAAGGGTTCCTGAGAATGCTCTGCATCTCATCTCGTCGGGGACAACATAGATATCGGCAGCAGCTTGATATTGCTCTATGTGAAGAACAGGATATGTCTTTCCATCATATTTGGGGGTCACCACAGGTGCTTTAAATTTCGACGGTGTTGGAAAATCCACAATGGCCTGGACAAAAGGTGTCCCTTGAACAAAAGTTCGTTGTAAGGGATTCTTCGCCTTAGCTATTTCTCCCAATCTATCCTCCAACCGCTGAATGGAACCTTTCCACACGTCATTTCCTTCCTCGAGCCTATTAGTTCGAGCAATTGATTGATCTGACGTGGCCTCCTGAGATCTATCTTGACGAGCAACTGGTCGTGATTGTGCTGATCATTCTCTTAGATCTGATGGTTGTCGAAAACTCCTTGACATGGTCTTAGGTGGACTCCCATTCCTCCTAGGGCCTAATTGACTGAAAGGAGACACCCTGCTCAGTCTTTCCAAGGCACTGGTTCTCTCTGGAGAGAGAGTAATACGTTGTTCAGTATCTGTGGCCCGTATTGATGAAGTTCGCCCAGGTTGATAAGAGAAATCATCAGATTCCTCATTACGATACGAATTTGTACGCCTGGATTGTGAAGAAAGTAAATAGGTTTGCCTCTGACCACTTCGCTGTCCCGTATGTGCAGGTGCACCACCATGAAGGGTTTGTATGAGTTGTCGCATTGTTTCTTGCATGGGGTTTGTCCTTGAGCCAGATTTGTCATAATTCCAGCCAGATCTGGAGGTGCAGAGGGATTTGGAAGATTTCCAGCATTTCCAGCGTTTCGATTACTGGATTCCGGATTATCTGCCATTGATGATGAATGATTTTTGGTGAAAAACGATAACAACAGTCGTTTCCCACAGACAGCGCCAATCTGTTGATGTAAAAAATTAGATTGCTTCTAATTATTTAATCACAGATAAATATAAATGAGACAAAGAATTTTAAAGTGGTTCAGCCTTATAAGAATGGCCTATGTCCACTGTTTCTATTATTGCCAAGTGTTTTGGAGTTCTCGATATGTAATTCTATCAAGAAAATTCGGTCCCCTTGAATGAGGCTGATACAATGTATTTATAGCCCTTAGACTGTACATGTGAAAGGGTAAACAATTAATGCCCTTTAAGAGTATACGTCTGAATGATAAGCATTCAATGAATAGTTGAACTGTTGATTATCTGGCAATTAATGCTGTGACAGAGATGCAGCTCGGACCGCCTTAGTTGCTCGTCGTTCAGGAGCTCCTCGGAGCGTTGGTGTTCCTCGGAGTGTTGGAGTTCCTCGGATTGTGTATGCCTTGGTCGGGGAAATAAACCTCCTCGTTGCTATTGTGCCACGTAGATCGACACGTGTCTTCTTATGATTCTTCTTCATCAGCATATTAATTTTGGTATCAACAATTAGAATCACTTAGATTCATTCACCCTTCTCATTTGCTCACTACCTTTACAAGAGCACTAATTGTTGCCTATCATTATAACTCATTCATGCTCCCCCTTTCTTATGGTAAACTTTCACCCTATTTATCTTTATCCATTCGTAACTGTGCGGACCAAACCATAAAGGCCCAATTTCACCTGGTCTGAGCATGCCCAACATAATTACTACGCGACTCCAAGCAGGCCCAACAGAAAGATTAATATCAATATTTATCACCTGGATAAATACAAATACTTGTCATTTAATTAATGATAGGATTAATTGGTCACCTACAATCTTAAATGAGATAATCACGAGTCACCATATGAGCCAATAACAAGATAGGAGCATTACTTAAACAACTCAATTGCTTTAATTTATGATAGTATAAATACAACCCTCACCCTAGGGGCAAAGGGGATGTACTTGTTGAACTTTGAGAGTAATTAATAAGAATTGAAAACCTCTCCATGAACGTAGGCAGTTATCGAACCACATATATCTTTGTGTTATGAGCATTTATTTACATTCTTTTTATTCCTTTCTTTCTAGAAATTAATCATTGTTATTAATTGTACTCACAGTAACAATTAAGAGAACTTCCTTCTTTCAACTTTGTTGAGCTATGACTTCTCTCTCCTCTCTTCATTGGCACAAACGAAATAGAATCAATATTTTTCACTTCCACTCAAACATCAACTACACCACCCGTTAAACTACCAAATGGAAGTTTTGCACAAGTTTCAGATATTGGCACCGTTCGTCTAACTCAAAATATTCATCTAGATAATGTATTATACATTCCCTCATTTGTATTCAACCTCGTTCAATCAACAAACTCACATCTTCTTTTCCTTGTTCAATTATTTTTTCTCACAATTCTTGTTCTTTCAGGACCTATCAACGAAGATGATGATTAGAGTGGATAAAGAGCATGGAAGTTTGTACTATGTCTATACCCTTTCCCATTAAAATAAAACTTTTTTCATCAATACGATTATTTTTATGATTGGCATTAGAGATTAGGTCACATTTCCATAAAACCATTGAGTTTTTTTTATCTAGCATCGTTGGTTATATTTCTTCTGATCCTAATTTCCATTATGATGTATGAACACTTGCCAAACAAACTAGGTTACCATTTCCCACTAGCGCCATAAAGAAAAATTCACCTTTTAAGCTCATACATTTTGATATTTGGGGAGGATATAAAACACGTTCTTCTTCAGGGGAAAGATATTTTTTAACTATTGTTGACGATTTATCTCGGTGTAATTGGCATTTTTTAATTATTCATAAATCTCAAGCTAAGAACCATCTCAAATAATTTTTCATCCTAGTTCACATTTAATTTGATTGTAGAAAAAATTGAGGACTGATAATGGCTTTGAATTTTTTCCCCAGGATATTTCCCCTTTACTCTTGGAACATGGTGTTATTCATCAATATAGTTGTGTGGATACCCCACAACAAAATGAGGTGACCGAGTGAAAGCATCGCCATATACTGGAAGTTATAAGAGGACTTCGATATCAAGCTCATTTACAAAAATATTTTTTTGGGGAGTGTGTTTTAACAACTGTGTATCTCATTAATTATATACCCACGCTCTTATTGTCCAATAAAACATCATATGAGTGTATTTCAAAAGTCACCCATATATGATCACTTACGAGTTTTGGGTTGCCTATGCCATGCATCCACTCTTTCACAACAACGTGACAAGTTTGATTCATGTTCCCGCGAGTGAATCTTTATGGAATATCCTTACGGGAAAAGGTATATCAATTACTTGACATCAAAACAAAGAAATTATTTTTTAGCCGTGACATTATATTCTATGAAACCATATTCCCATTCTAACCTGATCAAGAATCCATCCAAAATAGCCACACAGTTATATCATCTTCTATTACTGAATGTATCGATCCCCTTGACACCCAACTTTATGTCATACAACCCACACCATTACACACCTATAGTCGAAGGCATACTTTTCAAATGACTTTACTTATGGACGAGACCAACATGAAACTTCAAACCCTAATGTACCACACCTTTCTGTTCAAACCATAGATTATTACTAGCCCATTCAGTTTGCATATCATTGTATAGAGACTCCTTATATTCCATAGTCCACTCATCAACCACCACCTGAACCTATACTAGAACCTTGTTCCCCTAAAAGAAATTGTAACTTCCCCTCCTATTTAAGTGATAACCATTGTTATATCACCACGCTCCCACGTCACTCCCAAGCATCCTCATTGAATAGTTCTCAAAATGGTACTCATTATCCCCTCTCGAACTTTGTTTCCTATCATGGTCTATCTAATTCTCACCATAAATTTATGCTATGTGTCCTCGATGAAGGAACCTTCATCATTTTCATAGGTTGTTCTCAATGCCAATTAGCATGAAGCCATGTCAAAATAATTTTAGGCTCCTAAGCTTAACAAGACATGGTTTATTACTACCTTACCTCTTAACAAGAAACCGATTATGTGTAAATGGGTGTACAAAGTCAAATTTCATTCCAATGGTACCATTGATCGTTATAAAGCAAGGATTGTCACCAAAGGTTACAATCAAAATGAGGGATTGGACTACCATGAGACCTTTGCTCTCATTGCAATTGCCTCTCCTAAAAATTGGTCACTTGTAACACCCCGTGATTTTTTAGCCGTAAAAATATTTGTTAAAAAATAATTTTTGGAATCTCATTAATTTTGGTTTGTAAAAAGGTTGTTATTTATATACAAATATAAGGTTTTAAGTGGAATTTAAATCGAGATTAAAATTTGAAAATTATAAATTTTTGTATAAAAATCGGGGGAGGATCTGACCTAAGGAAAAAAAAAAAAAAAAAATATTCGACCATTCGATTGAGTTGAATTTTTTTGAGCAGCTTCGTCTCACCTTCAGCTACAACATAACAAAATTATAGCCAATTACAATGGTCCAATCATCCGTAATATTTTTTTAGTATTTGTGTTTGATTATGATTCAAATTCTTTTTGGTATATAGACATAAAGTGACGGGTTTAGGACTTTTAAAACACATTTTAGCTTTCTTAAAAACCAGTAGCCTCCCATAATTTCATTCTCTCTCATCTACAAAATCTAAACCTCATTGAATACAACTTTCAACCCAAGTTTTGAAGATCTAAATAAAGTTTTCTCAAGATCGTCCAAGAACGTGTCTTTATTGTTTTCTTGAGAGGAATGCAACCGTGCAATTGGATTCTTCCAAAAACTTCTTTATAGGCATGAAATCATTCGAGATAATTAATAATCATACGCTTCTTGTTACCTTTCCAATAAGGTTTATATGTACATATATAAGTTGTCAACTAACGTGAATGAGGGTTATATGTATATATAAGAAATCCTCTAATATAAATAAGTACTCTCATCCAACCTACTATCACAATCGCTGTTTACCATTTAGTCTTAGCCCACTAGGCTTAGGATATATTTACATTTAATATTCCTACACGATAAAGATTTAAGGAGTTACCCACTAATTATATTCTCAAGCGTTCGACTTATCTCCAATAAGTGTCCCTATTTATTTAAACTTACCCTGGATTAATCATAATAATACCATCGTATCTTTTTAGGGTCTTATCATCTTTGTGCCCCAACCAAAATTTCCAAATCATCTAGGCATATCCTTGCCTTTTAATATATTTATTCTGTATTACGTTATTCAAGATTTCTACATAAATCGTTTGCTTTATATAGTTACTTGCATTTTAAGTCATCACGTATGCACCACCATGGCATCAACCCATCCCGGTTTAACGATGTATATAAGTTCATAATATTATCATTAATATCTTGAAATAAGTCTCTATCCCTCACTTGGACAAAAATGGTCTCGCACACCCTCTCATAGAAGAATCATAACTAATTAAAAAAATCCAGAAAAATACACGGTCGACGCCCACGCGATCGTAACGAAAAAAATCTAGAAGCAGGTGAACCGAATCGATTCGGTAGGTAATCCAAATCGATTCGGTTTTCCCAATAAGCCAAGAACAAGTTTCTTCCAAGACGGGATTTTTTCAACAAAATTAATATGTGTCTCCAATCTTCAAAGGCTAATATATGGGATGGATATGATCTTCAAAACGACATGGGATCATTTTAACATGATTCAACATCTAAATCATTTTTAAACCAACATTAAATATTCAAGAATTTCTAAGCATGCAAATTCTAAAGTTTCACCTTAAATCTCAATAATTCTTTTCTTCCAGAATATGATATCAATCTTACAACATGATTTCTACAATCAAATCAATAGATTACATAACATCAATTCATATCTTACATGGGATTTAGGGATCTATATATGGATCATCTATTTTTTTTTTATCAATTCTTGCACAATTTAAAGAATCTCTAGATATGCAGCACTAGATCATAATTCAAACCCTATTCTACATGGATTGAACATTAATACAAGAAATATCATTTTGAATAAGAATGACAAGAGAATCCTTGCCTGAAAATAGTGGAAAACCTCCTATTTTCTTCCTCCTAGGGTGTTCCTTCCTCCTCTTCTTAGGTGGGCGTTCTTAGGGTTCTTGGATGTAACTCCTAATGAATGGCTTAACCATCAATAAATATTATAAGTCTTCAATTCCCGAGTTGACCCTTATGCCCCAACTTTGGACCCCTAAATGAGTCCAAACATATTATTTAATTGCCTAATAATTACCCCCAAATGAGTCCAAACATATTATTTAATTGCCCGATAATTACCCAACTCATATATATATATATATATATATATATATATATATATATATATATATATATACCTCGAGACCAATTGTAAGTGTCTAAAATGTCCGAACGTGTCCGTAATACCTCTCAAAGTGTGTCTCGAATATTTTTATTCAAAAATGTATTTTAATTGTGACGTGACACACGTAAATACTTATTACTCAAAATAAAATCTCTTATGATTTATTCTAAATCATCAAAATCCAACTCTAAAATTTATAAATAATACTGAGTCTAATTACTCACAACTTTGATTAATTAATTTCACCAAATTAAATTAATCCCTATTAAGTTTTATATAATACCAAATCTGAATTCATGCTATGCATGAGCATGGATTCTAGTTAATAAAAGGATTATTTGGCTTTTGACCCTCATTAGTTTTATTCGTTTGAGGATTAACCCCAAACTAAAAACTAATATACGATTAACCCCCAGTTCACTTTTAACGATATTTTTTTTTATTTTTTTGATCTATAATTTTTAATTGGGAGTTAATTTTCAAACGACCAAAACTAATAGAAGTCAAAAACTCTAATAACCCTTTATAAAATATTATGCACTTGTTCCACACGGGCCCAAAATTTTCAGCCATAAACTAGAACCACTCGCATGATAAAAATAGTCATTGATCATCATTTACTATTGATGTACTATAGAAGGTAGTTTAGCTGAAGTGTTACATATTTTTCAAATTTGACCCCTCTAAAGTTGATAAATATCTAGCTAAAAATATCTAATACAGCATCTCAGGCTTTAACTAAAAAATGATGCCTCAATAATAAATAGTAAGATCCCAAGAATTTGTGCCTGTGGGAATTGTTATAGTCAAGAAAGAATCTTCATCTTTAAATTGAAACCCCAATTGTTTGGAATTTACTGAACAAAACTTGGGCTTTAAATTGGAATATGCTCCAAAACAGCCACCCCCTCTTCCTTTGATACTAATTCCAAAATTAGAAGATTCTTTAGAAATTTCAATTGCCTCTATAGCCCCACCAGAATTGTACATATTTATTAGTCCCATTGGCGCAAATTGAATCTTTTGATTGTAAACCTGTATAAAATCAAAAATCAAAAATAAAATAAAAATAAGATTAATTAAGGATAAACATAAACACACACTTTTGTACACGTTTTCCATACCCGATGCATTAAAATGCTATACCTTGTTGTTGTGGGTTCCGTCAGGGCACAGAGTACAACCCCTTACAGCCTTGTCTTATTAGGCGTGTATGAAAAACGGGTATGAAAGTGTGTATGTGTAGTGGTACTCATTAATTAATGTTGAGTTCCCACAAAAATATTCTTTGAGGAGCGGATGAAAAATTGATTAACATCGTAATTAACATTAGGGACACGTGTTTTTTAGACTTCTCAATAAGTCCACGTGTGTTACAATTATTAATGTAGATACAGTTACATCGATGAATAATGATAGGCACATCGGGTGGTAGTACCGGTACTGCTTTATTTGCTTGTTTTATGGTGTGGGTCCCGCCAGGGTACAAGCCATTTAAAGCGCATTTGGTACTATCCCGGTACTACCACCCGGTAAGAGTATCATTACTCCACTTATTAATATAGATAGAGTTACAATGATGAATATAATTATAATTGCCACCGTATATATATTTATAAGTGTAATTGTGTCTATATTAAATATAATTACAATTGCCACAGTATATATATTTATAAGTGTAATTGTGTCTATATTAATAAGCCTAACTGTATCTACATTAATAAGTGTAATTGTAACGTTTGGATTTATCGGTAATTAATTGAAAAATTTATGGGTTTAAGATATCAACAAGAATATCGTTTGGACTGATCATATATAAATAGACTTTTAATTGATTTATTAGCAAATGCCCCGTATTGTTTTTGATATTTAATGCATCTTCATATCAAAACTAACAAAAAACACTAATAGTGATATTAGCTTGGCAAGCTGACTAAGCATCAATGATGTGCTACATCAACTTTTCTGGCGACTTCCCAAAAAAACCTTTTTTGGGGTTTGCCTCTCATTAATTCTTTGTGATTGATTTAACCCCCGGAGTTTTCATAACTTGGAGTTTGACTTCCAAAATGACTTTAGCAACATAAAAAGTGTTACCGAATGTCTTTTACGTCACTAAAAGAAATTTTAAGGGTCCAATCCTAAAAAGTGAAAATGTTGGGGGAAAAGTCAAAATCAAATAATTAATGAGCGCCAAACCCCAAACAACCCTTCAAAAATATTGATGTGGCACTTTCATATCATCACTAGAGCGGGTTTGGCAGCCGTTGCTGACATGGCACAACCACATTACTGTATGTGCACAGCTAATGCAATTGGACGAAGCTAGCCTTTTTTGGAGGGGGCCATGGCCCCCATTCACTTTAGAAAAGTTTTAAAATCACCCCTTAAATTTTATATGATATATAATCTAGTCATTTTCTTTACAAATTAGCACATTATAATGTTTATTGGCCCCCCTTAAGTTGTATACCTAGCTTCGCCACTGGCAAATGCCATTATGGGCAATTGTTGCACGACAAATGCCAATATGGGGACTAAAATGATTTTTGAAAATATGTTTGACTAAGGTGTTGTTTGATTTTACCTCTTAAGTCTGAATCTAAACCATTCAGACTTAAGATGTATCAAATAGTATTTGTTTTTTTTAAATGATTAAGATGCTAATGATTTTTTTTGCCTCTGAATCTAAAGTCTGAATCAGTCTAAATACATTCTTTCAGACATAAAAACAAATATATTTTTCAAATTCAGATTTCAGACTTCAAATTTAGACTTCAGATTTCAGTCCAGACTACAGATTCAGACAAACACAACCTAAAAGTCACGGGCTATCTGTAAATGCCTTAGATTTTTATTCTTTTTTATTTTGTTATTTTTTGTCAAAGATTGTGTATATTATGTATTACACTAGGCCTAGAAAAAGAGGTGAGAAAATAAGTGATTAACCAACCTTAATGGGAGATACAGTAAAGACATCACATTGTAAGGTTTTCAAGGTGACTTCAAATGATTCTTGCATTGGTAATCGAGACAGGGACCCTGAAAATGTATAAACACGTATACTACTGATTAAACATAGTTATCCGTACTCGAATAAAATATCGGCATTTCGACAATTTTAGTTTTTACACATAAGTAGGATTATCTGGTTCTATTATTCGTTATGACCATAAAAGCTTGGACAGCGTTAAGGGTGTGTTTGGTAACCCCAATTCCGAGTTTTGGAACTAATATTGGGGACTTGAATTCCAATTCCATTGACAAAAACTTAGTTCGTTAGAAAAAATGGGTTTGGAATTGGTAACTAAATTCTAAGCGTTTCAACGCTATAAATTGAATTGCAAAGTAAAGGTAGATAATTACAAAATCACATTCTTACTGAATTGATTACACAGAGTCTCTGTGACAGAGATCCTCACACACAGACACACTGTACATACAGTTTCACACATTACGCACTGCAGCGAGCACACGCGCACGCGCACACGAAGTCATGCAGATTATGCACACTGCACTCACAGTTTTTCATAGTTCCACACACACTGCGCACAGTTTTTATCACACACGCACGCACACGCAAGACACTTCACACACAATATTACACAAACAATGCACACACTACAAAATACACATGAATTTATAATTCTCACATAACACCAAATAAATTTCGAAGTGGAATCCAAAAACTCAATGCTAATACCATGGAATTGTAATTCATTGAATTCCAATTCCATAGAAGTAGAATTCGAAGAGTGTTTGGGAACCCCGACAAAAATATTCCAATCGTAATTGCAAGGCATGGAATTGAGGTTCTCAAACACACCCCAATTGAATTAAATTCTAGGCATCCAAACACACCCTAACTTCCATTTGTTCTATATAAATGAAATTAGCAAGAGAAATTCACCTGAGTTGAAGGAAAAAACTGCACAATCTCCCATCCACGACTTTCCCGAAACTTCTCGAAAATACTCAATATCAGCAGGAGATACCATTCCGGATAGCTCGACACTTTCGTTTTTCTTGATAGTATTATTGTCCACACAAGGCCAACTTCCGGCTCCTTGACAGTTGAACATGCCAATAACTCCAGTAAATTTGTTCAAGTTCCAAATCTTCAGAAGACTATTTTCATAAACAATACAAAATCAGCATGAAGGTTGAATAAGGATGTGTTCAATTGGCAATATTTTCCACAGAAAATATGGGAGATTCCATATTTTCCAACTGTAAGTGTGCTTGATTGTCTAAATTTTCACTGGTATGTTTTTCCAAGTTTGCCTAAATTACAATCTGATAATGCACATTTTAGACATTTTCCTCGGAAAAACTTTCATTGGGTAGGAGTTCAGAAAATTTTCCACCCTATCCAATCGAACACACCAAAATTTTGCCCGTTAGGGTGTGTTTGGTTGGAGTGTATGGCATATTTTCCAACCTCCCACCTAAAGAAAACTTTTCAAATGTCTACAATGTGCCTTATAAGGATCAAACACACTATTTTTTTAAAATGAACCATTGGAAGTCTAGTTGAATACCTCCTTCCATCCATAACCGGATCATTGAATAAACAATCTCGTGATGGCCTCCCAGCATATTTCGCTCTCAGCACCGATCCATCGGGAAGCACAAGCCTTTGCAGTATCTTGAAGTCATGGTTTCCAGGTTTATCACTGTTATCAGTCACGGCGAGTGGAAAGCACTCTTAAGCACCAAAGAACAGTCATTATAAAAAATACAGGAAGAGAGACAAAACAACTGAATAATTTATATTTCAAGGGAAGTTTATTACAAAGTTGGAAAAATCTGAAACAGTTCATTTTATGAAAAGTTGGAAAAAGATGACGAAACCATGTTTTCCACTTTTTGGTGTGTTGAATCGCACAAATTATTAGAACTCGTTAAAAGAAGAAACTTCTCAATTTCCAACTTTATTTTGTTACCCCCCCCCCCCCCCCCCCCCCCCTCCCCCAACACACACCACCACCACCACCAAAAAAAAAATTGTTTAGCCTAAGTAAATCCACCATTTTACAAAAAAAGAATCAAACACATAAAATTACAATTTTATAGTGTCACATCAAAGACTAATGTTCCCATAGAATAGACTTGGGAACAAACCCTGCAAAAGAAAAAATGAGTAAAAAGTAGGATTTTCCATGGAAAAGTATGTAATTCCAATCAAAACATGCCATTAGTATCTTTCAGCCAAAACCAAACAATTCTGCAGTTAAGAAGACAATTCTGCATTATAGTAAAAGACAGTCTCGTTAACTCATCCTGCCTAACAGTGCTTATTGAAATGACATGATATGTCATCAAATGCAAATTCAACTTGTTTTCTTAAATACCTATGAACATATGAATCTTCATTAGTTATATATGCATACCTAACGTATATTCCACAACCTCCAACTGCCCGAGAAACTGCATGAAACTCAGCCGCCTCATGGTTACTCTGAAAGTTACTAAAAAACGTTAATATTAGAATAGTGAAACAGTTAGTAGTTATAAACATAGAAGATTGTTTCATACATAGAACATGTCCCAATCTGGGACGACGACTTCACCAAAAAATATGCTGTTATAAGCCACAGCAGCTATGTGCAGTGTCTGTGTGGTTGGGTTTTTCGGATAGTAATCATCAGATGCACGCGTAATAGCACTTTGTTTTGAGCTGCAAAGATAAACGAAAACTGAAATCAGTAATACCTTGGAAAATCTTGGGTGAAATATATCTTTAAGACTAGAAGCAGACATAAACATGTAACATGTATATATATGCTTATGCTGCTTCATGGCCACCCACCCCTGAATTTTGAGAAATTTTAGGGGTCCCCCATTTTGGAAAATATACTAATTATGACGATTTTTACAAAACTATCGTGTGAAGTGTTTGAAAAGAAACATAAAAATGCAACAACCGTCATAATAAGTGTTCAAAACCGGCACTTTCTCTAAAAAGCGTCGTACATTTCTTTTCTTTTTTTCTCGCAATTTCCATTTACCATAGATGCTCCATTTTAGAGGTCGTACCTTGGTGCGATGGCAAGTGCCCTCGCCCAAGCTATGGTTGGTCTCGCGTTCGAGACATGGGAGCAACCTCTCCATATATGGGGGTAAGGCCAATCGACATCCGCCTCTCCCAGACCCTGCAGTTAAGTGGGAGACTTGTGCACTGGGTATGACCTTTTTATAGATGCTCCATTTTAGAAGTTCACCTCGGGCCACCAAAACCTCGGGACTGGGCCCATTGACGCTCAAGTCAACTTGTCAAAGCCAGTGTAATCACGACCTTTCTCATACACGACAACCCATTTTTAAGGTTTATCTTTTCTCTAGATTATTTGAATTGTACACTACTATGTATTGAACTTGATCAGAAAACTAAATTCAAAAGTTTCATACTGGTAAAGGGAATCCGTGCTCTGACCCATGCAGCAAATTATGCTATTATCTTCGAAATTTTTGGTAATTGACTTTTCTAGAGCCTGTTGAAACTTTCTAGTAAGCGAAACTCGGCCTCCTGAACCAAATGCTACAGTTTCCAGTATGTTTTGTACATCAACCTTAACCCCATCCACATCCTGGGAAACAAGATAACTGTGTAGATCGTCGTAAAATTCGGATATTTTGGTTGGATCAATCGTACCAACACCATATCTCTCCATCGCATCCATTGATACATCCCTCTTATGCGCAAGATTCCCGGGTGACTGTAAAGGGAATTTTAATTTTGGATCGTATTTTTTTGTTCCAGGAGAATCTGGATGAAGTCCACCCCAATATCCCATTAGCGCATGCCATACATAAACGTACCTACAAAAGGAACGAGACAAAGATGAAACCTCAAATATTTGACAATAGAGGAAAAAACCATGAACCATGGACATCGAAACGCAACACAACACGATAATTTAAAAAATGTACGACACAAAAATGTTGGGGACACGTTAAGTTTATTGGCATATATATGTATAGTATTAAAAAACATAATTTTATTTATTATGGAAATATATTAATGTCATAAACAAATAAAAAAAGGAAAAATTATACTTTGATCCCTTAGCATATCCCTCTTCCCCCCCCCCCCCGGCGGCCCCAACACCCCCTCTCCCTCCCAACAAAACACATTGACCCCCACCTTTTGTTTCAAAAACTAGATTTAAGCCCGACAAAGGTTTCGGAGCGTGTCAGACGGCGTGTCCGAACGCGTGTGAGGTCAACATGTCCTCACATAACAGCCAGTGTATCCGTGTGTCAAAACATGACCAAAAAAAAATTGAGCACTTTTTTTATGTGTCTAAAAAGCTTGTTGGTCCTATGGTTAAACCTCAAATTCCGATAAAAAATACCATCAGCATGGGGAAATCACATACTTGAGGCCAAAAGTAGACTTTATATCAGCAACAAATTCCTTAAGACCACTTGGTGACTCTCCTAGAGCCTCATTTGTTGTCTTTCGAAACTTGTCATTTTCTTCTATGCTGACTAGTCTAGCACCATGCCTGAAATATGGTATTAATTTGATCAAAAGATACATATTTTACTTCTAAATGAACAAGAAAGATAAAACAACTGAACTTACTGCACCCCCTCCTCAACAAAAGGCTCCCCTTCTTTGTAAAATTCATTAGTTGTATTTTGCCATCCATCATCAATTATCAAAAACTTAGCTGGAGTGCCTCCTTCAGATAAGCTGATATTGAAATGGTGTTGCAAAGAACAGTTGTAAGATAAAATAAACAAACAAATAAAACGTAGACATAATAAAATCAATTTATATCCCTGCACAAACTAAGATGGTGTCTTGTTTTCGTTTTGGCACGTCCAAAATTAAGAGTCTAGTTTCTAAAAATGGAATATGAAATAGTCTATAATTCCAACATTACATGGGGTGTAGAAGCTCAACAGGTGATATTGGTGATGTTGATTCTGCAATGAATTGGGAGTTTAAAATTGGAAAAAAATATCGTTGAAATTTGTGAATTTGAAAGAAAGCTCTTAATTTGGGACGGAGTGAGTATAATGTAAAACAAGGCTTTAATTTCCTGATGTGGGATTTACTTTCTCAACAAATAGTTATAGCCAATCATAAAACATGGATGTCCAGTTCCTCACATACATAGGTGAATCTGTTAAAGAAGCTAAATCTAACTCATAAGGGCGTTTCATAGGAAATATCTAACCAATTCATGGATGTTATACACCGTCAATAGTTTCAGAGTAATGTTATGTCTTCCATTTCATTCCCTAAATGATATGGCATACCACTATAGTATCGGACCCCGTGGTAACATAACAGTTATTGGTATGCCACATCATTTGGGGGAGAGTTTGAGACTCGTATCATTTTCCGAAGTTTTATTACTTGAAGTGTTACTGATACAGCAAGTGACACTATTGTGTTTGCATTGTATGGGCCAAGAAATCAAATAAAAACATACCTTTTTAAGCCCTGTTGGATTCCTTGCGGGTTAACATCTTGGTAGAAAGCGTCCCAAGTACACCAACCGAACCAATCTAGCATTCCAGGCATCTGCTTCAGTTATACAAAGGAACTTGTCAGTGAGGCACATACATTTTCAGCGAAATAACTAAATCTTGAGATAGAACTATGTCCAAAAGAATTTAGTGTCATTTTTCCTTTACCCCTCATTTGTTATACCGTATATCACTCCGGGTATCAAATTTTAACGTATTATCACTTTGGGTAAGGCCAGCCGACATCCGCCTCTTCCAGACCCTGCAGTTAAGCGGGAGCCTTGTGCACTGGGTATGAACTTTTATCACTTTGGGTACCATATTCCCTTTTTGTGACATGGTTGGGGAAAAAAGTGCCACAAAAAGCACAAATAGTGCAAAATGCATCGCAAAAGTGAAAATGGTACCTAAAGTATTCATTAAACTTTGGTACTCAAAATGATATATGACATAACATATGGGGGTTAAAGGCCAAACCCTAGAATTTAATTGCCACTCTGACTTACCTGTTTTCTTTCCCTAACTGCAAAGGTTCCAAGGTGCTCCTCCAAGATCCTACACATCATAGAAGCCAATATTCAATTCATGTATACACGATAATGTGCAATATGTTACTCTGAACAATTCATAAATCATGCCCTATATCACGGCATCTTAGCAGCCATAGTATAACGCCATCACATTAAATACCACAAGTTATTATAGAAAGAGTTATTTGGCCTTTGTTATGTCGCATATAAGTGACAACGTTTAATGTATTCTCAGTTGGGCTACCACTTTACTTGACTACAATTTTGTGAACAGAGTGCTGCAAAAATTCAAAAAAGGTGTCACAAAAAGTGAAAATGGTACCCAAAATATTAATACGTTGAAGTATGGAACCCAAAGTGATATGCGACATAACAAACGACGACCAAAGGCAAAATTAACAAAAACTATCGTTGAAAATCATAATAAGTGTCGCAAAAAGTGGGAATGGAGCCCAAAGTCCAAGAACTGAAAATTGTGGCGGCCAATTTCCAAGCAAGGAAAAATTTTGGGGAATGAAGGATAAAAATGACCCTCAAATAAAGTTATTTAAATTTTAATTAATTTCCTTAGAGGGTCCACCTACTTCATAGATTCCTTGATCAGATCAAAGGGATTGGTGCCATAATTCACAAAAACTGCTTTTAGAGACTCTGATGCAACTACAGCAGGATCACCTGCAGAATTCATCAGCAGCTCATTTTATTAGACTCAACGAAAAACAGTTCTGTCCATAAAACCAAAAACTACAAGAACAAGGATAGTATGTAGGAACATTACATACTACATAATTTTCGTGATTGATTGACCACATTTTCCACGGAAAATATCGAATATACCATATTTTCTAACTTGTAGGTGTTTTTTGATCCACACATTTGCTTTGCCAAAAATTCCACCCACCCATTAAGTACAACTTGCTAAAGCATAAGAATTGTGTTTTCCAACTTCCCCACCCCCACCGAACAAACAATTTTTTCAAGGCCATGGATTACACAATTTAGCCTAATGTAAACCCATACTTTTTCATCTTTTACACAACTACAATATCAGACAAATCATGAAGTTTTATCTTCTATCAAACAAGGCCTTATTAATATTATGTTATAGAGATAGAAAGGTCAATATAACCGAGTTGAATGCTCTGTTTGAGCCTAAGAAACAGCGAAGCAAAGCGAGAAGGCCGTTAAAATTTAAAAGAAAGGAGTCCATTTATAACAAGTAATGACTCTCTTCTTATTATCTCACTGTCCTCTTAAGAAATGGTTTCTTTTACTCCTAAAACTTCAATCTTTGTTCATTTCCTACTTCTTTCTCCTCACAACCGTCTAACACAACCAAACGAGAAAATCAAATTCCCCGCACTTTCTTTTCCTTTCCTTGAATTTTCTAAGTAACAGAGTGAAAACTAAGTACATTATTGGATTACGAAAGACTAACAACTATTTGCAATGACTTGGAAAATGGAAAGCCTCTATATAAAACAAGTTTCATTTGATGTTCTTGCCCCCCATTAATTCGTCGATACTGGATTTGGTTCCCAAAGTTATCATTTATTGGGATTCAGCCTCCAAAATGACTTTTAGCGGCGCTTTACAGAACTTTTTTTGACACTTCTTGCGTCGCTAAAAGGACAAACCCCAAGAAATGAAAACTTTTGGGGCCAAAGTCAATATCAAATGGGGGTCAAATTCCAAATCACGCATAAAACAACTGAACTAAATATGAGCAACCCTTACCACTTTCAACACATACTTGAAGCTCATCACTTGAATTTCCTTGCAAGCTGCTTCTAAAATCACCATCTAACACGGGCAAGAAAACGATGTAAGATTTAGCTCCATTAGGATCTTCAGAACCTTCTTCTTCCTTTGCTTCCAGTAACAACATTTGGGTTTCGATAGGAATGTCACTTGCCGAAGTTCCCACTCGTGGTATTGACCACCAAATTTTGAATCTAAACAAACACAAGAATCTAGCGTCCCTGCATCAAGCACGCATGTCACTATACTAACAAAACAATTATAATTCTACTTCTAAGCTGCATCTTGATTTGATATTTGTTATTCTTAATTTGTGAAATGAGTTGGTGCTACTTGTGGGGAATCTATTTATTTCAGTAACTTCAGTTCAGTTCAAAATTTAGATTATATATTCAATATTTAAAGAAGAAACATATTTCTTCAAATACCATCATCCTTTTTTGCTTTTCTTTTCTTTTTTATGGTTCACATAAAGTTGATGATTTATCCAATGAAGGGTTAAGCGAAGATTAAGGCATGATTAATAACACAAATTTCACCCAACTGAACATATTGGCTCCTACTTGTTGAGGGTCTGATTTAGATGAAATAAGAGTAATATTATTATGTTCTAAATTTGGAAATTGGAAAAGGGAGAGTGTATCTAGCCATAAAAATCATAAGAATGCCTAAAAATATCTGAAATTAAACTACGAAAATTTAGACCTTATGACACAATAATATAACCCAAATGCATAAAAAAATATTTGTTAATGTCGCCCGGATGAGTTTCGGGTCGCTAACACAAATAGGTGACATGAACTGGTCAAACACGAGTCGAACCCAGTATATATATACAGTAAATACAAGATTTAAATGCGATACAACCCCTAATATGACACGACACGACACAAACTATACACGACTTTTCATGAAATGGGTATGGGTTGAGTAACTTATAACACGGACACGATATGGAACGACAAAAACACACTTCGGTCTAATCATCCCACGTCTTTCCCCAATCCCATTAAAGGACCTAGGGTCGGCAAATGGGTGGGTGTGGGCGGATTTGGTCTGGTCGTTAATGGATTAGGTCAGATATTGACGGGTTAATAGAGGATTGATGGTTGTTGCGGGTCGGATTATCGGCCGACCCATTTTTTCATTCAACATTTTCAATTACACATCTCTAGTTTATACGAGTAATAAGGACAATAGGGCATTTCTCAACCTGACTAAACACGCAAATAACTGGTGAGTTTTTAATGACCCATATGCTATCCGCTTGAAAAAAATATGATGGTGCCCTCTTAACCATTGCGAGTAGAAATGTGTGGACGATACTGTTTGGGTCCATTTTGCCGGCCCTGACCATACCACTTGACCCGTCGACAAGTCTAGCCAAAGTTACCTAAAACTTTAACAATAATAATATGTATACCCTAGTGTTTTAAGTGGACCCCGTGTGAGTCCCACCCACCAACCAATGTATTGCTGACAACTCATCGTCTGATTTAAGGGTCAAGGTATACTTAATATTACTGAAACTATAATAATAGAATAATATAACTCTCCAATCCAACTAATATACACCATAACATGGAAATCCTACCTTGTGCCACATCATTTGAAGGACAAACCCAATAAAAATAAAATAAAATAAATATGTGTGTATGTGTGTGTGTGTGTGTGTGTGAGAGAGAGAGAGAGAGAATGGGCTTACTGAATTTCACCAATCTTGAAAACATGCCGTGAACTAGAATGAGTAAAATTTGCACCCAAATACAAAGATGAATTTGAGGAAGGAGTCACCACCACATTATCAGGTATGTCTAATAAAACATGTTTCCCATCATAACTCAACACCCCATCTTTCACCACAGGCTTCGTGTTCAAAAACATTGAGTTTCTCCATGTCTTATGAATCTTAACACAACTTAACCTTGTGTTGGATGTTAAAAATGGTGAGAAACCCACTTTGAGTTGATGGGTTCTCAAAGGTTGGCTCATCACCATACTCATGGTGGCACTTTTATGTTTGTTTCTTGTTTGGGATGTTCAGACCGTTAAAGAAACCGTTATATAGTAACTCAATACTATATGGGATGATAGATGGGATAGAAAGATACATTTATGATCGCCCTTTGTTTGGTTTAAATGGCCCATGATTTAGGAACAGTAGATTTTAACTTTTTTGTCATTTTTGAGTTATGATATTGTGCCGGAATAAAATGTCCTCTCACTTTTTTAGGACAGTTGTGCCCCTACTCTATCATTGTAGTAACTATGTTGTAATGTAAATATCACTTGTTGTCTTTTCTTATGGTGTCATTGTTGGTCACATGGTGGGGGGTGGGTGGGTGGTTTAGATTTGATGTTGTTTACAAAAAATAAAAAAAAAATGAAGGGAATTTTTATTTATAACCTTTTTTTTGTATGTACAACCTTGATTTTTATTCATGTGCAATTGCTGCTAAATCTAGAATAATAATTGTCATTATTGAATATAATATTCATTTGGAATATAATATTGTACTATAAAAACACCATTTCACTCAAATATAGGACACTTTTGAAGGCTAAGCAAGTCATAACTCTCAAGAAGAGTGGGAAATGTACCACTTTTGCTTTTAAAACTTTGTTAAAAATTCACTTTTTGGTAGTAGTTAAAAATTCACTCTCTTGTATAGTAATACTATTATGTTGTAGTTGGGTGTTAAATGCTAAAGAAAGGCTTGGAGGTTAAATTAATCACTGAGAAAGCATAAAATGCAATATAGGCCTCTCAAGTGCAAAACTTACGCTTTGCAAATTAGAGTCAATGGGAAATGAAATTTATATATTTACTAGTTAAAAGTTTTTTTTTTTTGCAAATTAAACCAGAGATCCGCCTTGGTCGATTCGAGGGATAAATGCATAGCGCTTGGAATCCTTGAGAGTTTTGGTCGAGCAAGTACCATAAACCTCAACGCATATGCAACTGTATAATCGCCTCTTAGTACGTGGATGGCTCATCCCCATAAATCATTGATGTATATGCAATCGTTCAATATGGAGAGTGAACCTTGGTCAAACGGGGCCCGGGATCACCCGGTGACCCTTCGGGATAAAATGGATCGTTCGTCCGTACTGTAAGGTTGATTCACCCACGGGATGGACCGTTGAAAATGTATTCAGAGACCTTCTAAGATTCATTCAGCTTCATTCGAGATGAAGAAATGAAAGGATTCAAACGGAGTCCGAGAGCGCCCAGTGGCTTCTAGATCAGCTTTGGGGGTAAAATGGATCATTAGTCCGAACCGTAAGGTCGATTCATGCACGAGACGGATCGTTGGAAAGGATATTCAGAGCCATTCGAAGATTCATTGAGCTTACACTCAAACAAGGAAGTTGACTAAGGTTAGAATGGGGCCCGGGAGCTCTCAGTGGCCTCCAGATCAGTTTTTAATAGTAACACGGATCGTTCGTCCGAACCATAAGGTTGATTTGAGCACGGGGCAAACCGTTGGAAAGGGGATTCAGAGCTCTTCGAAGATTCATTGAGCTTTTGCTTTGTCGAGAAAGTTGACCAGAGTCAAACAGGGCTCGAGAGCGCTCGATGGCCTCTATATCGGTACTCAAAATATGACCTTGGGTTTGCGGTGGATGAGTGAGTGCTACGGACCTAAGGAGTTTTTTTTTTTTTTTGGGGGGGGGGGGGGGGTCCTAGGATGGGATGTCTACAAATGACGGCTCAGACCTCTTCTAGTAGTTCAACCCTGGTAGATTTTTTATTATTGATGAAGAAATGGAGGATGAGGAGGGTACTGGAAAATCTATATTGGTGCCTAAAGTTTCAATGGTGGCCACTCAGCTGGCAGAAGAAATAACCTAAGATAAGGAGAAGGCGTAGACTCCTTGGGATTTTTTTGCATTTCCAATATTTTGCTTTCTAATGCATGGTTTCTTTATCACCTTGAAAAACTATCCTTTTGATGTAATCCCTCACGGATTTTATAAGGTTATTTTTTTATTTTTGCTTCATAGTGTTGATGTCGATAAACTTGCTTCTTGAATTATGTACTCATATGTTGTTCTTCAGTTTAAATACACGATATCTATTATAGAAGCAACATAGAGTGTCCTTTATAGGAGGAGTGTTCGACTCTTTAGGGATGGTCATGAGGACCCGGATAAAGATGAATTGGAATAATTGTTTATCCTGGACACCTCTAATCAAGTTAAAGACACATATATTCACCTGCACAAGGTATTGACCAAGCTGTAGCAACTAATGCTATTTACTATGAGATGATTCTTAAGATGCAAGAAGATCATAAAGTATCTTTGGCCAGTTTTCATTCTGACTACGAAGTAAAGTATGCTCGGCTTAGTAGTGATGCAAGTTTTAAGAAGAAATTACATGTTATTTCGTCAGTATACATATGAAGAGAGAATTTGTGTTGAATAGTGAACCAACCAGTGCCAGAAAAGTAGAGAGCTTACTGGAACAGGAAAATAATTCATTAAGGAATGATCTAGAAAGTTTTAAAGAAATCTTCACGTGCTTCTAGATAGTTTTAATCGAGAGCCAAATAGACACCATTAAGAAGTTAATTGACAAGATTGATCGACTAATCTTTCAATTTTATAAACAACCTAGGATAGTATGGATGAATGGATATGATGAAGCCTTGCTCACATGAGGGATGAGTTAGATCAAGCCAAGAGAGAAGGTTATTAATAGGGCTAGTTGAATGCTTTGGCTGTTTTAAAGGTACCCATGGAAGATTCCCTATGGCATTGGAATGATCCAGGTTGCTTGGAGTACCCTAATCCTCCTTTCAATCTAGATATAAACTGGATTCCCACTAATGCCATACTGATAAGGCTTGTTAGAAAATACTTGGGTGATTATGGTCTGCATGATGAAGATACCCTTATCTATAATGAGCATTTGATGGATAGACCCAGCTCCAGCAACCGTGAAAGACTTAGGGACTTAAGGTCCACAGTTTGGCCTACTAACCTTGATATCCCTCTAAAAGGAATGGAGAAAGCCTTAGGAAAATGCCCATCCGAATGAATGTATTTAGCTTATTTTTTACCTTTGTAGTTATGATGAAAAGTATTTTATAATCAAGTTCATTTATCTTTTGAATAAAAGGCAATATCTGTACAATACATGTTATATTTGATATTGGTCGACCAGTAGTTAAGCATTGTGATTGTATGGTCAGCCTTTGGTCAACTAATCTACTTTAGTAATTATTAATTTGGACGAACATGAGTTGTTCAGCCTTAGGTTTTACTAATACAATTATGGTTGTTCAAATGGATCTTTGCCAAGTGTTTGAATTAATTACAATAGGCGACTTAATTTTATAGGCTTTTTTAAAACTTCTTATTCTTGTCTTTGAGTCTTACAGAAAATTTTAAGACTTCTTATTCACGACTTATCAAAGACGAAGTCATACATAAAAAATTAGTTCTTGTTTAAATTTTCATTGTTTGTTTGCTTATATTTATGATAAGCTATTTGAGATAGTTACGTCTCCCATTCCACAAAACAACATAAGAAAATGAAGTATATTGACGTCAATCCAATGAATTCTCATTAAAACTGAACAAGTTTCTACAAATGTAATTTAAACTTCAATCCAGAATTACTGATAATACTTCCTAAGATGTGACATTCCGTAGATTCTTGAATTGTTCTCTTTTCAGTGTTTCTAAATGGTAGGTACCTAGTTGGATAACTACAGATATGCGATATGGACCATGCCGATTAGCCTCCAATTTGTTTACTTTTTAGTGTACTTTTTTCGAAACATAATCTCCTTCTCTCAAGTTACTCAGTTTCACCATTCTATTATAAAACCTGGAAGTATGCTATTGATAAGAAGCTACTCGAAGTATAGCATTCTCCCGTACTTCTTCTACCAATTCCAAGTTAAGCCTCCTTATTAAATCACTTTTGCGAGATTAAAAGTTGACCACTATGTGGCTCGACAAACCTATCTCTATTGGAACCACCCCTTTCGTTGAAAATTCTAGCATGTATGGAGTTTGATCGGTAACTATCCTTGGCGTGGTTCTATAGGTCCATAAGACACTATGAAACTCATTAACATGATTTCCCTTTGCATTATTAAGCCTTTTTAATCAAATAAGCAGTGTTTTATTGGTCACTTTTGTCTGACCATTGCATTGAGGATGACCTGGGGTAGAATGTAGCTTTTAGATGTTAGATTGCACACAATAATTCTCAAACTCTTGGTTATCAAACTGGGTTCCATGGTTTGTGATGAAATCATACGGCATGCCATATTAGTATATGATATTCTTCTATATAAATGGGTAAACTCTTTCATAAGGCATTTTAACTAGTGGCTCAGCTTCCACCCATTTTATGGAGTAGTCTATGGAAACAACTAAGTATTTAAATCTTCCCTTTGTTTTTGGTAATGGCCTGAATAAATTGATTCCCCATAGAACAAAGGGACAAGGGGACGTGATCGACATCAAGGTAGCCCCCAGTCTCCTGTGTATAGCAGTAAATTTTTAGCATTTGTCGCACCTTCTAGCATATGAGGAACAATCTTCCTTCATGGCCAGCTAGTAATACCCTTGCATAGCTACTCATCATATTAATGATCATCCTACCGAGTGGGCTCCTCATGATCCTTCATATACTTCCTTGATTAGTTCTGGTACTTCAGATAGATGAGCGAATCGAAGTAAGGAAATAGTGAATCCTCTTTTGTACAAGACTCCTCATTCCAATACGTAGTTATCTGCTTTACATCTTAATTTCCTTGCCTCCTTTGGATACGTTGGCAGAGTTTCATTTTCAGCATACCCTTTGATTTGATACATCCATAATGGACATAGATCTATTGATATCAAGCTGATATTCTCTTCATCAATGCTCCTGTTTGCTAGGATTTTCACCAAAATGGTCTTTTTTAATTTTATCCTAGTCATTGAGGTTAGCCGAGCAAGTGCATCTTCTCGGACATTCTCTATTCTTGGAATTCTGACCATTCTGACCGCCAAAAACTTAGTGATGATCCTTTGAGTTTTGGCCAGGTACCTTGTCCTTAGTTCTCCTCTAACTCTATATATCCCTATAACTTAATTGATGATCAGCTAAGAGTCACTATGAGTAACTATTTGATTGGCACCTGATGACAAAGTAAGTTCCATCCAAGTAACCAATGCTTCATACTCTGCCTCACTGTTGGAAGCCTAAAATTATAAACGAAGAGCATACTCCACATCTATATCATAAGGGGTGTTTATAATTATTCCTTCTCCACTGCAAAATGCACAAGAAGACCCATTAATGAATAACTTCCAGATAGGAATTTATTCGTCAAAGCCCCCATCACTCAAAAATCCTTGCTTGAACAACGTTTTGCTCTGCTCTTCGTACTTTTTGGCGACATCTTGGGAATCAGATTATTTAGATTTTTCTAGGTTAGAACTATTTTTAGAAGAAGTCTGTTCGGCCTGGTTTGGCTCTGAGATCTCTACCTGCCTCCCCTTAACAGGCTCATGGCTAGGTGTGGTTTCTTTGTAGGTAAATTTTGTTATGAAATCTGCTACAACATATCCTTTCAATATTATTCGAGGCTCATAGAGTATATCATATTCACCTAATTTCACTTCCCAAGCCATCAATCTTCCTGATTTTTTTAGTTTATGGATAGCTTGGCACAATGGTAAATCTGTGTAGACCACAATGGTATGTGTTTGGAAGTAGGGCTTCATTATTTTAGATGCTTTAATAAGTGTTAAAGCTAATTTTTTCAGGTGAGGATATATAATATCCTCCACCCTAAAAGCCTTACTGGTGTAGTATACTTGTTTTTGAATTCCATTTTCTAATAAGATGAGGGCCGAGCTGACAGTTGACTTAAATTCAATAAGGTACATGTATAATTTTTCTCCCATGACTAGTCGAAAGAACAGTGATGGAGATCCCAAGTATATCTTTGACTCCTGGAAAGTATTTTCACATTGTTCATTCCATTCGAAGTTTTTTCTGAGTACCTTGAAGAATGGTAAGCATTTATCAATTGCTCGAAATACAAATAGGTCGAGTGCAACTACTCTTTTGTCAAATTTTGTATGTCTTTCTTGCACGAGGGAGATTGCATTTCGATCAATGCCTTGATTTTTTAAGATTATCTTTAATTACTCTTTAATTTATGATGAATACCAGGAACATCCCAACCTGTACATCGAACACACATTTGGCCGAGTTAAGTTTCATAGGACGCTTCTCCAACTGGTTAAATGCCTGGCTTAAGTCTTTGATGTGTCTGACAACTATTTTTCTTTAAGTTAGCATATCATCCACATAAAATTCCATATTCTTGCCAATCTTCTCCTCAACGACGTTGTTTACTAGCCTATGGTATGTTGCTCCAGCGTTTTTAAGCTCAAAGGCATAATATTGTAGCAGTAAGTACCTCAAATGGTGATAAATGACATCTTTTCCCTATCCTCTGGCTTTATTTTAATTTAATTGCATTTCGAATAAGCATCCATGAAAATGAGTAACTCATGTCCTCCTATGACATCGACTAGCTAATCAATTCTAGGAAAAGGGAAATGATTCTTCAGACAGGCTTTATTGAGATCCGTGAAGTCAACATACATACGCTATTTGTTATTCTTTTTCATAATCATCACTACGTTGGCGCCAACTAGTTAGGGTACTTGACATCTTTAATGAAATTTTCCTTCTGTAGCTTGTCCACCTTTTCTTGGATAGCCATATTCTTCTCAAGACTGAATACTCGCGCTTTTGCTTGATTGGCTTGGCATCTTTGGTAATATTTAGCGCTTGGCATATAAATTCCAAACCAATTCCTAGGATATCTGCATGGCTCCATATGAAAATGCTCTTTCGCTCTTTAAGAAAATTTATCAATTCTTGTTTGAGGGCTAGTTACAGAGTTGAGCCAATCTGTGTAGTTATTTTCGGTCTTTCTTCGTCCAGGATAACTACTTCCATGGCCTCCATAACCCGTCTTTTAACTAAATCAGTCTCCTCGTGAGGGTCTAAGGTTTCAATCTAGTTGGTGGCAGTGAATTTCTTTACTTCTTCTTGGTCAGCTGACGTATAATAGCATTCCTCAGCTTCAATTTGATTTCCTGTAACAACACCGACCCCATAATGTGTGGAGAACTTTAGACACTGGTGGACAATAGATGATACTACTTTAAACTTTTTAGGCCAACCTTGCAAAGGATCATATTGTAGGCTGTCGGACGTTCTTATCTAAGACGAAGATATGGAATCTTTCAGTCCTACTACCTGTCCATATGTCGATAAAAACTTCCAACTTGACAGTCTCCAATGGATATACTTTTTCACCAGAGACTCCTATTAGGGGCTTATGATAAGGTTCTAAATTTCTATCGGGTAATCCTAGGCTGTGCAAACAATTGTAGAACATAACGTCGACTAAAATGTTATTATAAATTAGGATTCTAGCCACCCTTGCCTCATGTACTCTCATGGTGATGACCAAAGGATCATCATGGGGATAGAGCACGCCTATCAGGCTGTTCTTGGAGAAATCGTTCACGAATTTATCTTTGTTTACCTTTTTTGGTCGACCATCAATATCACCAAATAAGTTAATTTGCCAAATATATAAACGTGATTTAACTTCTTTTAAATAAGCTTTTCTTTCAGCTATCTCATTGCCACCACCGACATTTCCTCCTGTAATAAAATGATAGTGTAAGGACACAAATTTCCAATTGAGTCCATGTATTGTGTTGGCTCAATTCCGGACAAAAACTTTTATTCATAGGATAGTATGTAATTGTAATACTCTCAAGCCTATGATGTGTTTGTTGAAGACGTAGCGGCAAAGAATATAAAGCTTCATCAAATATGCCGGTTTGTGTGCCTCGTTTCTACGTCATCAACTATAGTTCCATGCTCCCAAGGTATGAATGCAATTATATATATATATATAGGAGCTTGGAACAAAGTTTATTGGGTGTTAGGTTTAATAAAAACTGTGTTTTTACTTTCAGAAAAATTTAATTAGAACTTTAAATTAAATTATATAAAGTTTCTGGGCCAAAATTGAATTTTATAAAAAATTCTGGAAGTCGTTCAAAATGTCGTTCGAACGAGTTTTTTTTGTTCGAACCAGGTTTCGTTCGAACGAGTTTGCCAACGAGTCTAAACTGGTCCGTCATTCGAAATGTCGTTCGAACGAGAAAGTTCATTCTAACGAGGTTTCCAACGAGATTCTAACGAAGTCCATACTGGTGCGTCGTTAGAAGTCTCGTTCGAACGAGAGTTCGTTCGAACGAAATGTCGTTCGAACGAACTGCTAGGCGGGAACAGTTTTTTGACAGTTTTTGGCAGTTTTTAACCCACTTTCCCACTTGTTTCTTAACTGATTTTTTCAGACTTTATGAAGGACGAGAATCACATTTTTCAAACTAACTTTTCCAAAATATTTCCATCTCTTAGAGAGTGTTTGAGAGAAAAAATGGTTTAGGAAAATGTTCATGTTTTGAGTGTTATTTTTCAAAGAGAAAATCCTTCACACTCTAGTTTACACCCAATTGTGTTTAGTCCAAGTTCTTATTTACATATCAAATTGCTTGGAGTTTTGGCACCGGTTTGTCTCTACCAAATTGAAGAAGAGAAGTTTCGAGTTTTGCTTCTACCTCCCACGAAGAAAGAAGAAGTGTTTCTTATGCTGTTTTACCCACACGGAGAAAGGCTTCGTGTACGGGTGACGGTGACCCTATAAAGTCCGATCGGTGGATTTCGAGATCGCGGTGGAGTTCCGTGGTTGTCCGCTAGGCAGAGGTGTCTACAAGAAGGAGCATCAAGTCTTGAGAGGGTTCGAGTTGAGGAAGTAAGTCTTTTGTCTTGTATTTGTAAAATCCATATCTAGTGGACTTGTGGCTAGGACTGTCCGAGGTTTTTTCCCGTCTTGGGTTTTTCCTCGTACATCGCGGCGTAGTGTGATATTATTTAATTTTATCTTGCACAATAATTTAGAACGCATGCCTAGGATAAATTCTAGATAAAATTCAGTTTGATTATCACACTCAATTTAATTCGGACTTTAATTATATATGGGGTAAAATTGGGTTATTCAAGTCTCTTGCTAAAATTGGTTTGGCCTAACTTTGTTGAAATATGGACAATCATGAATTAGGAAAATTCTAGGGCTTGAGTTGATTTAATCGGTTTAAGTGAAAATTAATAGTTTAGTTGGTTTCGTTAATTCTCACTTGGTTTACGTTAACTAAAATTTGGTATTTAATTAGTTTAGTTGAACCATCGCATTTTACGCTTCCACATATAAAAAGGAAATTGAGCATTTTCAAATTGGTATCGAGAAACGATAAATTATTTCGTTAAGATCCTTTAAACTATTGGCTAAAATGGAATTTTCTCCATTTTCAAAATTTCCTATTTTTGATGGTTCAAACTACGCGTATTGGAAAGAGCGAATGAAATCGGCACTTAAATCTATCGATGAACGTGTTTGGATGTCTGTTGTTAATGGGTGGTCCCCACCAACTCATTTAGTTGAAAATGAACGTGTTCCCAAACCCGTCGATAGATGGACTGAAAATGAGTTTAAGCTTGCAAATTTCAATTCCCGTGGTTTAAATGCCTTGTTTAGCGCTGTCACACCTGATGAATTCCGACGCATTATGACGTGTGACACCGCTAAAGAAGCTTGGAATATTTTACAATTAACTCATGAAGGAACGAGTGTCGTTAAATCTTCAAAACTCCAAAACCTCACCACTCAATTTGAAACTATCAAAATGAATGAAAAAGAAACTTTTGATGAATTTTATTCTAGACTTTCTGATATTCACTACACCAAAATGGGCAAATTGTCACCTTTCAGCCGTCCAGCCTTGTCAAGGTCATTGACCGTGACAAAAAACACGCGTTTTTTGTCACGGTCATTGACCTTGACACGACCGTGACAACTAATTGTCACGGTCAATGACCGTGACAAATTTATTTGTCACGTTCGTGTCACGGTCAATGACCGTGACAATACTTGTCACGGTCAAAGACCTTGACACGACCGTGACAAGATTCCCAGCAAAAACCCTACCCCCCTTCTTTTTTCCCTCCCGCGCCCTTCCCTCCATCTCTCTCTCTCTCTCTCTCTCCACTGCTCTCTCTCTCTCTCTACTTTCAGGTCCATTTTCTCTCTCTCTCTCTCTCTCTCTCTTCCATTTATATATATATTTGTGTGTATATTTATGTGTGTATGTGTATATATATATGTGTGTATGTGTGTGCGTGTGTGAGGGGTGGGGCAGGGTGGGGGAGGGGGGGGGGGTGGAGGGGCTGGTGGAGGGGGGCAGGGGGTGGGGTGGGTGATAAATATTTTTATGGAATAAAAATGTTTTAAATTTAGATTTTTATCTTGCTAAAGATATTTAGTAAATTAAGTTTAATTTCTTGCAAAAATGAAGATTTAATAAAAAAAAATGGGACATTGGTTTGAGTTTTTAAGAAATCAAATGTCCTTTAGTTTAAAAAAGTATTTGTTGCAAATATTTTGAATTTCTAGAATGAAAAATATGTTTAACCCATTTTATAGAATTTTAGGATTTAAAATCCATCTTCTCATGTATATGAACTTGTAGTATTTGGACAATGGACATATAAACATGAAATAAGCAAAGTAGAAATTCTATTCTTCAAAGTGGAAAAAAAGGATTATAGATGTGATAAGTGTAAGGTTGTAAGACTACATGTGTTAATAAAAGGAAATGGTATTTTTCTTATAAAATAGTCTCACATGTTAAATGATTCTTAGATGTAAAGGTATTGAAATAAAGATGTTTCCAATTGATAAGAATACTAATCCAAATGATTAAAAGGGTGTTAAAAGGTGAGTTTGGAATCAAATGAGTAAAAAGGTAATTTTACGTAAAGCGGAACATCTTTATGAAATAAAAATATTGGAAAGGGTGTTACATATGATAGTCCTATTGTGAGAAGTTAGAAGGACAGGCACAGTGGAAAGGGGCTAAAAGAAAAAGTTGAATATTGTGGAAATTTTCAAAATATTAAAACACATCGAATGAATTTGGAACATATGGTGGCGTCATCGGCGGTCTGGAGCCCGTTAAGTATGCGGTTATTGGAAGATTTCGAAAAAAAGATAATGAAATTGGAACATGTCAAGAATGGGTTGTGTGATGAAAATGTGTTAAGACTACCTAACTTGAATGAATTAATAAATGTTTCAGTAAAGGTTGAAGTGGACAAAAAACGTGTGAATTGATTAATATCCATAATGTAAATAAAAGGTAAAGTAAGTGTGTAAATGGGTGGTTGAGCAAGCTAAGAGGTTTAACCCATATTTAATACATAGGTGTGTTATGAAAGGTTTTCAAAGGGTAATTAAGTATTTTCTAACACGGTGGTTGGGAAGGGGGTGGTGGTGGAGGGGGGGAGGGGGTGGTGGAGGGGGGCAGGGGGTGGGGTGGGGTGTGTGTGTGTGTGTGGTGGTGGTGTGTGGTGGGGGAGGGTCTTTAGTATCATTACAAAGTTAGGTACAATGTTGAATTTATCACATATTATAAACGTAAGAACCATCCTAACAACATGCTTTACTAAGGTTAAGTGAATCTAAAAGTATAACTTAGTTATCCCCTCCAAACCCAAAGATCCAAATAAACTCAAATAATGACCCCGAAACATAGAAATTCAATCTCAAGCAATTTAATTTCAATCTCTACAAATTTATGCATGTATTCAAGGGATTTATGAAGGATTAATATTAAAATTCAATTCCTATACATAATCTAAAAATTATAACTCAGATTCAGCTAGAAATAAACCAAAGCAAAGTAAATTGCCACCAATTTCAACTCTATTAGTTAAATTATAAATGTAATAGAATTAATCCATATAAATCAGATTTTAATCACAATTAGGTTTTAGAGTTACATAGATAGGCATAATCTAAATCAATTTCAGTCCTACAAATATTCTAATTAACTTGCCTCAAATTTGATGAATAACAAGGGCTAAAAGTATTGTTCATTTAATTCAATTAGGTAAAACCCATGATAATGAAATATTGGATATTTTCCTTTTATTCATGAAATTAATTCAATTAGGTAAAACCCATGATAATGAAATTTATGCTACAATTATAATTATCTCATGTCATAATTTTATTGATAAACAATATATGTAGTTGTCACGGTCGTGGTGGGGGTGGGGTGGGTAGGGGTGGGGTGTGTGTGTGTGTGTGTGTGTGTGTGCGTAGGTGTGCGTGTGTGTGTGGCGGGGGAGGGGGTGGGGCACCCATTTAATAACTCTTTAAATATTTGAAAAAAATATAATATTACAAAATTGAAACGAAATGGTATTGACGGAACTTACACATACGTTATAATATAGACGGAACATTTTTTTATCTGTACTATTAATTCAATTAGGTAAAACGAAATGTGTACTATTAACATTTTTTTTTATCTGTACTAATAACATTTTTTTACAGCAAAAATGTCTCCTTCAGATGTTAGGGCAAAGATGATGATGCTGTTTATGATGATGTCGTCTGGGTTCGGTGGTAGCGGAGGCGACGAGGGCTCCTCCGCTCCTAGGCTCCCCAAATATGGAAAATTTGGGATTACCGTCGAAAACAAGTCGGAGCTTTTAGCGAGATCCCTCTAGCTGCTAAAGACGGTCATCGGCCCTGGGTTTATGAGTTGGAAGGAGGTGCCGTATGAGCTCAAGTTAGCTGTTTGGGCGGCACTACAGGTAATATTTATATGAATATTTCAATTTCAATTTATATTTCAATTTCAATTTATATTTATATTTATATTTATATTTATTCGCAACTAACATTGTATTTGTTGGACAGGAACAATTCAACTTGGATCCGAAGCTACGCGATTCCGTCTTCGAGCAGTTGAGGGAGCAACACAAGACGTGGAAAAAAAATATGCGGACACGGTACTTTGGAAAAACACGAGAGTCCATTTTACAATGGCGCGAATCCGTCCCGCCCAAGGAGCCGATCTCATTGGCACAATGGCAAAAGTTCATTGACAATGAGATCGAGGATCGACAATTGGCATCTCGCCAATCGGGGAGGGAAAATCGGGCTAAAAAGACGGACGTGCACTACTCCGGCCGGACCTCTTACGCTGAGGTGGAGCATAGGATGAAGGTAAGATTTAATTTATCTATAACTACAGAAATATATTATTGGATATTATTTTACTTTCCGGGGCCGATACTAATTTTACTTTACTTTATTTTATTTCAGGGGGTAGGGAGTGGGCCAGGGGGTAAGCCACATAGGCTCGATACTTATGTGGCTCTTCGGACGAAGAAGGGGAAGGACAAGGAGGTGTCCCCGAGCGTCGCGGCCACGATTGTAAGTAATCCGACAGTTTAATTATTGTTAATTACGCTATAATTTTTTAGTTTACTTATTTTACTAATCATGTGCTTTTTGTCGTTTCAGGCAAAGCTTAAGGAAGTGCATGAGTCGCAGTCTGATGCCGACAAAGCATCTTTGTCCACAGACGCACTCAGCCAAGTGCTTGGCTCTGATCGCAAGGGGAGGACAAGGGGAGTGAGCTCGCGGGTGGCCAAATCTAGGATCATCGGATTGGAGACGAGCGACACCGGGTTGGCTCGAACGTTGGATTCACACGACGCGAAGCTGTCCCGTTTGGAGGCGACGGTCCAAGATATGTACGCATTCATGAAGCGTACGTTGGGTGGAGACCGTAAAGGGAAAGGGAAAGGGAAAGGGAAGGAGAAGGCGGTGGAGGAGGAGGTGCAGGAGGACGAGGAGGTACGGGAGGACGAGGCGCAGGATGACG
Source organism: Sambucus nigra (assembly GCA_949130495.1). NCBI lineage: Eukaryota > Viridiplantae > Streptophyta > Magnoliopsida > Dipsacales > Adoxaceae > Sambucus > Sambucus nigra. The sequence continues at coordinate 622,854,710 of OX422216.1, forward strand.
AGGATGTGGACCTCGCTGCTTCATCACCGACACGTTCGTACTTCGACGATCCACTTCCCTATTTGACGCCCTCCAACAGACCATTGTCGACAATTGGTTGGCCGAGCGTGTTCATATTGGACATATTTGATGGCCAACGGATAGGGCGGGGGTTGAGGTACCCGAATATCATCGAGGGTGGAATAGTCCATGGACGTGTGCTTCAAGAGATGGAGTCCAGGGTGCTCGTCACGCATGTCATACCCGGGAAGGAGAACTCCCTATTGTGGTTGCGCGAACAATGCGGCACGACGTATATTAGTGGGTGCGTCAATTCGTATGTCGTGTGGCCTACTCACCTCCTCAGTTTTATCCAAGACATGTAGTAACATTATTTTCAAGTTTGTCCATTTTAATTATATTTGGATTATATCGTCATGTATATTATTTTTACTTTGAATATTTGGATTATACTGTCATGAATATATATTTGCATTATCTTTAGTTTGTGTTGGATATATGATGTTTGGAACAGGTACAACGTTGCTATAACAGGTACAAATATACTGCTGGGCAGTGGCAGTGGCCATACTGCCCAGCAGATTTTTTTTAAATTCTGTCCAGAATTGTCACGGTCATTGACCGTGACAAGTCCTTGACAAATCTTATCACGAACTTGTCACGGTCAATGACCGTGATAATTTTTTTTAAAAAAGGTCACGGCTTTTTCACGGTTTATAACCGTGACAAACGTGTCACGGTCATTGACCTTGACACGACCGTGACACAAAATGCGAGTTTTTGTCAAGGTCAATGACCGTGACACGACCGTGATAAAAAAAGTTGTCTCGCCTCGAAATGTCACGGTCATTGACCTTGACAAGGTGAATTTGTCAAGGTCAATGACCTTGACAAATGGGAAGATTTGGTGTAGTGATTGTTAATTCATCTTTTAACTTGGGAGAGAAAATACCTGACGACCGTGTAGTAAAGAAAATTTTAAGGTCCCTACCCGATAGATTTATTCCAAAGGTGACCGTTTTAAATTCTTTACCCACTTTAGCCTCTCTGAAATTAGAAGAGCTTGTAGGTGATTTACAAACCTATGAACTAGATATGTTTCCCTCTAAAACCGAAAAGAAAATCTAAAAGGGCGTTACTTTAAAAGCGCGAAAAGAGGTCAAACAAGTAGTAGAGAGCGAGAGTGATAGTGACTCGGAAGACATGGCTTTATTTGCACGTAATTTAGAAAATTTCTTAAAATTAACAAAGATAAATTTAAAAATGATTTTAAGAAATTTGAATCTTCTAAACATGATAAAAACGAGAAGATTTCTAAAGCCGAAAAGATCCCTAAACCTAGTAATGAAAATTTAGATAGGGACGAGTCCAATAAATGTTTTGGTTGTGAAGGTTATGGCCATAGGGCTTATGAGTGCCCCACTAAACTAAGGAAAGAGGGTAAGTGACCCATTTCATACAATGCGACCCTTAGTGATAGTGATACGGAAGAGAAGCCCGATACCCCCACTAAGAAAAATTTTGTGGCTTTTATGGCTAGTCATGTGAGTGATAGTGAGAACTCATCGATTGATGGCATGATAGCACATGCCACTTCCAAGGTCATTGTTCATGATTCCCTAGTTTTTGATGATAGTGAGAGTGGAGAAGAAAGAGAGAGTGAAAATGAAGAAGAAGTTAATGACAGTGAACTTCAAAATGCTTTTCATGAATTATATAAGGAATCTATTAAATTAAAAAGAGCTAATTTGAAGTTAGAAGCTAGTTTAAGAGAGAGTGTCAAGGTCGTTGATGAAAGTGCTTTAATAGAAGACCTTAGGACACGTGAGAGAACTCTTCAAGATAAGCTAGAATACGTAGAAGGCGAAAGAGATAGCCTTAGGGGTTTAATGGAATCCTTGAAAAAAGAGCTTCTTTCTTTTGAAGAGCGAAATGTTTTACTAGAATCTAACATTTTAGAATTGAAAAATAAATTAAAAGATTCTAGTAATGTCAAATTTGATTTGGAGTGTCGTTCGGAAAAACTAGATAAAATGTTAGGAACGGTCCAAATTAAAAATGACACTTTTGGTTTAGGCTTCAATACTTGTAATGAATTTACCCCTAAAGCCAAAACCAACATTTTAGGAGAATCTACTAGGAATGCATTTAAAGATCACTCCTTAGGTAAATCTTTTCGACATGTTTTTACTTGTACACATTGTGGTCGAAAAGGTCATCTTAGGAAATTTTGTTTTGATCTTAAACGAATCCCTAGAAAATCCCATTGTAAAGTAACCACGGTTGTTAAAGTTCCTACACCCCAAGATAGTCATTCTTCATTAATTTGGGTTAGAAAATCCGACTTGGTTGCCTTACAAAATAGGGATTTTGATTCTCCTTTACTTTCACATGCTTCCTCCCTTGCTAAATCTAAAGGATGAATGTGTTAGTGTTTGCATACTTTAGCGTTTGCTCTTCATGCTATATTCACATGCTAAATGTGTGCTTGTTTAATCATTTTCTAGTCTATGCTCCATGTTTATAACATGCTAGAATTATGATTTTTGTTTATCTTTTGTATTATATTTCCTTCATTTTGTGTGCATTAAATGAAAAATACAAAAAGATTTTTGTTTATCATTTGTATTTTATCTCTTGGTAATTTAAGCTTAATAAAAAATTCAAATGATTTTTGTTTGTCTTTTGAGTAAATATTTATTTTTGATTAAAAATGTTAAAAGCTCAAAAAGATTTTTTTTGTGTGTGTATTTTTGTTTGACACACTTTATGTGGCATATATTTGTGTTTGAATCCCATCTTTTACGCTCCCACGTGGCTAAAACTTTTGGTTTAGATTATCAATCCTTAAAATGTTCTTTACCATGCTTTATATGGAGTAGTTGGATTTTGTATTGTTTAAATGGATTCTATTTTTATATGCCTCTTTTCACACATGCACGAGCTCTTTTGAAATCTTAATGTCACATGTTATATTTGAGCTTTTTGAGGTGTTCTCCTACCAATCTAGTCATCTACATATCTATGACCTAGGAGGACTAGTGCATGTCAAAATCCGTTGCATGTGAGATTTGTGTGAAAAATGAAAACATGATAAATAAAATGTGCACGGGGAAGGGCTCCGAAAGGATGAATTAAATCCTTTGCGATAGTAAGCCACCGTTTATTGGATCTAAAAGAAATACGTGATCCAAAGGCCTAAAAACAGAATATTTGGCATTAAAAAAGAAAACAATTGCCAAGGCCTATGTTTGTTTGATATATTCATTCAAATGCAAAAGAATATATATGCTTATTGAGGGAGAATTGGATGGTATATCAACGGTTTGCACAATGTCTGTTTATCCTAGTTGTCTTTAATGTCATGACTCTATTTGGTTTGTAGAATCATCATCATGTTAGGCTTGTATGCATTGTGTATGTTTGTTCATTGAGTTCAATCTTCATATTGTCACATGAGGGTATATTTAAATGTGATGAAGTTTGCAATCAAATGAGAACTCCGTGAACGTTTCTTATGTGTTTGGGTCTAAATTTAATTGTTACTAGTTCAAACCTCAACACTTTCGTTTCCATATGACACATTTTTGCCATACGAGTGTGCAAACTTATTGTATTTTGTGTCGTGTGTGTTTATATCTATACATATGTGCGTGTGCATTATTGATATATTTCTAGTACATATATACATGACATTTTGTTTTGTCTTTGCCTTGATTTCTAGTCCATCCATGCTTATACTTCATTATTGATATCTATTTTGGATTAGTTATGCTTCTATTGCTCATGTGCTTTAATGTCTTAACACTTTAAGCTTCAACATGTTTATTGATTCTTTAACCTTTGTCTATTCCTGAACAAAAAGGGGGAGAAATGATAGGGGGAGAAATGGTATCTAATCCTATTATTATCGTATCTTAGTTTGGGGGAGATTTATCTTAGGGGAGACGTCCTTCTAAGTAGGTCATGCGTTTGATAAAGGGGAGAATTAAGTTAGGGGGAGTAATTTCTTAATTGCATTTTATATTTTGATATTCCATTTTATATTTTGATATTCCCTATGCATTTGATGAGTTTGCTTAAGTGTGCAGGAATTCTACTAAAGCGGCATCTTTACAAGGCAAAGTGTTTAATCCTTGGGTTGAGTCAAGTTTGGGTGGGTTATGTTTTGAGTCTAGTAGAGCTTGACGGCCCTTTAGGATTTTTGTTTGGTTTTTGTCCCGGAATAGCCAAAGGGGGAGATTTACAAGGACACAAATTTCCAATTGAGTCCATGTATTGTGTTGGCTCAATTCCGGACAAAATTTTTTATTCATAGGATAGTATGTAATTGTAATACTCTCAAGCCTATGATGTGTTTGTTGAAGACGTAGCGGCAAAGAATATAAAGCTTCATCAAATATGCCGGTTTGTGTGCCTCGTTTCTACGTCATCAACTATAGTTCCATGCTCCCAAGGTATGAATGCAATTATATATATATATAGGAGCTTGGAACAAAGTTTATTGGGTGTTAGGTTTAATGAAAACTGTGTTTTTACTTTCAGAAAAATTTAATTAGAACTTTAAATTAAAGTATATAAATTTTCTGGGCCAAAATTGAATTTTATAAAAAATTCTGGAAGTCGTTCGAAATGTCGTTCGAACGAGTTTTTTCGTTCGAACCAGGTTTCGTTCAAACGAGTTTGCCAACGAGTCTAAACTGGTCCGTCGTTCGAAATGTCGTTCGAACGAGAAAGTTCGTTCTAACGAGATTCTAACGAAGTCCATACTGGTGCGTCGTTAGAAGTCTCGTTCGAACGAGAGTTCGTTCGAACGAAATGTCGTTCGAACGAACTACTAGGCGGGAACAGTTTTTTGGCAGTTTTTGGCAGTTTTTAACCCACTTTCCCACTTGTTTCTTAACTGATTTTTTCAGACTTTATGAAGGACGAGAATCACATTTTTCAAACTAACTTTTCCAAAATATTTCCATCTCTTAGAGAGTGTTTGAGAGAAAAAATGGTTTAGGAAAATGTTCATGTTTTGAGTGTTATTTTTCAAAGAGAAAATCCTTCACACTCTAGTTTACACCCAATTGTGTTTAGTCCAAGTTCTTATTTACATATCAAATTGCTTGGAGTTTTGACACCGGTTTGTCTCTACCAAATTTAAGAAGAGAAGTTTCGGGTTTTGCTTCTACTTCCCACGAAGAAAGAAGAAGTGTTTCTTATGCTGTTTTACCCACACGGAGAAAGGCTTCGTGTACGGGTGACGGTGACCCTATAAAGTCCGATCGGTGGATTCCGAGATCGCGGTGGAGCTCCGTGGTTGTCCGCTAGGCAGAGGTTTCTACAAGAAGGAGCATCAAGGCTTGAGAGAGTTCGAGTTGAGGAAGTAAGTCTTTTGTCTTGTATTTGTAAAATCCATATCTAGTGGACTTGTGGCTAGGGCCGTCCGAGGTTTTTTCCCGTCTTGGGTTTTTTCTCGTACATCGCGGCGTAGTGTGATATTGTTTAATTTTATCTTGCACAATAATTTAGAACGCATGCCTAGGATAAATTCTAGATAAAATTCAGTTTGATTATCACACTCAATTTAATTCGGACTTTAATTATATATGGGGTAAAATTGGGTTATTCAAGTCTTTTGCTAAAATTGGTTTGTCCTAACTTTGTTGAAATATGGACAATCATGAATTAGGCAAATTCTAGGGCTTGAGTTGATTTAATCGGTTTAAGTGAAAATTAATAGTTTAGTTGGTTTCGTTAATTCTCACTTGGTTTACGTTAACTAATATTTGGTATTTAATTAGTTTAGTTGAACCATCGCATTTTACGCTTCCGCATGTAAAAAGGAAATTGAGCGTTTTCAGATAGCTAGAAGATATCATTTTTACATCAATTTTATTCTCCTGAGATTTCTTTGGCAGATCTAGGTTATTTTCTGAATCATTAGCTTAGCCTTTTTTCTTATCATCTCTTCCTTTGTAAGGAGATTCTGATTTCCTCCCGGAGACATGTTCTTCTGTCCTATCAATGAATTTTAATAACTTATCATACCGGATTAAACTCCCAATAGCATTTTTCAAAATAATATAGTCGTGTGCCTATGGTCCTTATAAAACGCATAGTACTTGGACTTGTATCTCATGTTGGGAGGGATTTTGAACTTTCCAGGCCATTTGAGGTCTCTAATTCCTCTAATTTCATCCAGAATGTGATGCACGCCAATAGTGAGAAGAGTGTATTCCTCATACTTCTTAGGTTTCTCGGCCTTCTTATCTTTTTGCTCATTTTTGTAAGAATTCTTATGACTGTCAACTTTGGCACTTGGAGTTTGCTTGGCAGCCATAGCCACCTCGAGATTTATGAATTTTCTAGGTTTAGCCATAAAATCAATTGTGGTTTTAGGGGTATCTTTGGCCAATGCATATATCTCAAGGATCAATATGTTCATTAAAGTAGTAATATATGTCTTCATAATTTACCACTTCTATCTTTTCACTGTTAAAACAAGTCATATACTTGCTAGTGGTTTCCCCTGGTCACTGATAGGTGCTTGGTAAATAGGTTACCTTTTTTATGGGTTTGGCCCCAAAGCAAAAGTTGTTGATGAATAGCTCGACGAGCTAATGGAAGCTAGAGATTTATCCTCAAGGTAGGTTATTATAACAAACCTGTTTAGAGTTACTGATGGTACTTGATAATGTTATACAACGAATCTTATCTGGAACTGAGTAAATATCAGTTGTTTCTTGTTATTGTTAAATATGAAGTACCTGGTCAGTTTTACCATCATATTTGGGATTAATTATAGGTGGCTTGAATTTATACGGTGTGAGGAAATCCACAATGGCTGGAAGAAAAGGAAATCCTTTCACAAATATCCTTTGCAAGGGATTTTTGGACCTGGATATTTCTCCCAAGTTATCTTCCAATCTTTGCATTGATAATTTCCAAGAGTGATCTTTCATATTAGTTTTGGCTGATTGCCGTGCATTTGTGCTGAGCTCTTTTCTTAAAAAGTCTACTCGGCATGCACGGACCCTCATACACTAGCCTTGGATCTAGTAGACCATTCTAAAAGATCTCTCGACCTAGAAGATTCCCCATGATAACCCATATTTGCTCGGAGACCTAAACAATCAAAAGTAGAGGCTTTTCTCAACCTTTCTAAGATGCTCGGTCATTCTAGAGAGAGAGACTGACCATCATAATAGTTAGTAGATCTGATTGAAGAGGGTACTCTCGAATAATAGGATCAGTCTTGTGAAAATTTAAAATATTTGGACCTGATTTTATCATTTCTAGGAGGCAAAGGCAGAATTTACCTCCTATAGGATATGGTAATAATGGATTTAGACTGGAGTGTTAAAAAAGTTACCTCATGATTTCTTGCATTGCCTCTTGTCCCGTAGCAATGTTGAGTAAAATTCCATATAAGTCTCCAATACCAGGAGGAGCGTAATGACTGAAGCATTACCTCCAGCAAGACTACTTTCAAAGTCGTTGGTTATACTTCAAGGGTATGAAAATGGGTTGTGAAGGAATCGAGTAAGAATTGACAATGACTTGTCATTCTCACAGACGACACCAATTTGTTGATGCCTAAATTTGGATTATTTATCTTAGCCTTTAGTTAACAAATTTATCATCACAGATAAAAGAGAAAATGAAATTATAAAGAAAGACTTACGTGGTTCAGCTCAGGAATGGAGCCTGCATCCACATGGCAATAGTATTTGGGGTTTTGTTCCAATCTCCTGGTTACAATCCAAAGGTTTAGCATAAAGATGGTATGTTCATACGTGTCCCCCCTCAGTTGGGGGAAACAGTGAATTTATAGTAAGTGGAAAATAAAGAGGTGGAATTCTTTTATAGTGTCAAACATTTACACATTTACACAATAAGATATATTGTACCACAAAGAAGTTCAAATCCATTCACCCATGAAAGTGTAATTGTATATTGTACCACAATGAACATGAACTAAAGGATGCGTGCCTTATATGAAATGAGCCAAGATATATGGTTTGTGGGAGTGGAAAAGACAAACATATAACATCTCTTAAGAGCTGACTAGTTCCACAAAAGGTTTTGAAGTATTTTACCCTCGAGACAAGGTCAAAAAGATTTTTCATTATACAATGGATAGAAGAAGACATAATATGGCATGATCGAGCCGAGATGGGTGCAAATCTCATGCATATGTCACCCTGAATTGATAAAGGAATTGCATAATGTTCGTCTTGCATTATCAATCGGCGGGTTTAACCCTGTCGATAATTTAAGCACTAATCAGAGTTATTGTCCAGTTCTTATGGCTCGTTTAAGTCTCCTTCCAATACTGTTGAGAGTGCTAGAGAGAAATAAAAGCGACCTCTCAAATAAATTCAATTTTAATTGTGAGTCAACCAAACTAGTTTTAATGAAACCCAAGTTTCAGTTCTAACACATCAATCTAAGTGATATGAAATCATAAAGCAATAAGCATGCAAAGGAAACCAAATTACGGGATAGTTACAATATGAGGAAAAATCCCCCACAGTGGCAAAACCTTTTTATTTCCACTATAATTCGTAAAAGAACGGTTTACACGAATTATAATGAAATAAATTTTTGTGACACACAAATACCCGCAGGTGTTGATCGATGTCGTCAGCGGTAAGTCCACACGCAGCGAACCCACAAGAACCGTAGTCCTATCTTCAGCCCAGGAATACCGCAGCACTCCCAAATTGACCTAACTCCAATGTAGGTTTATTCTCTCTACAAAGAGTAAGATCAGCAAGATCGTATTTTAGGTTCCAAAACAATTCACTAAAGGATTGAGATGTTTTGTGAATTGAAAAACAAGCTTTTAAACCCTAAAATTGAAGAAGACAAAGTGTTTTGATGTTAGCAGATTACTGGTATCGAAAATCGTCAGCTCTCCTTAACAAAAGATGCCTCGTTTAACGCGCTTTATATAAAAAAATTGAGTCGGCGCGTAGTTCGAACGAGATCCCATGTCGTTCGAACCAGAAAATTCGCGAAAAATAAATTTAATTTTTTATTTAAAAAATTCTTCTTTTAATCTTGGAAAATTCATTTTGACGAAAAACAACGCCTCAACACTTAGAAAATATTTTAGAAAAATATTCAAACCTCTTTTTAAAAATTATCCCAACGCTTTTAAGTGAAACGTAAAGGGACTTAAAATATTTTCTCACCGAAATTAACCTTGCAAAGGCTTGAATGTTTAAGAAGCTTGATATTTGGATCCGTCTCGATGCATCTATGACCTTGAACAATCTTCGACGGTTGTAGCGGTATACGACATACTTAATTGATAACGGACATTTATAAAATAATGTCCTTACAAATCTCCCCCTTTGTCTATGCCGGTACAAAATAAAAACAATCCGAATTATCAAAATCAAAATGCTGACACAAATCTAATACCCTCCCATGAACCCAAAAGTGAAAAGGTACTTGAAATGTAAGTCTTTCAATTTTTCTTCAAAAGTCTTCAACATCAAAACTTTAAATCTTTAAGCTTTTGTCATCAAGGTGTGCAATCCAGTAATCATCATCAATTCTTCGTACCTATACACAAGAGAAAAAATAAATACCTCGTGACGCATCGAGTTTTCAATGATATAAAAATACATCAATCATCATAATCAAATATCCCCCATAATGTAAAAACTCCCATAATTCGTTCTCCCCTTTTTATCTGACCGATATGGATGTTGATGCAAAAAACTAAACTAAGCCTAATTAATTGATCACAGATAAATTAAGTAAAACAAACAAGATACAAGAAAAATTTAAAGTGGTTCGGCCCAATGGAATAGCCTACGTCCACTGTTATGTGTTGACTGACTTAAGTTGTTTTCCCCCCTCCCAATGAGGGTTATTCAATGTATTTATAGACCAAGAAGGGTCTTAATAGTTGTCATTCGAAGGATGGAATGCCTTCATTTGTTAGTCATTTACATCAATACATAATGGGAATTAATTATATGAACGCTGTCGCTTCACAGGCAATACAGGCTATAAGACTGCTGGTGCTTAGTTGGTTATACATAATGGATTTTTGGCTAAAAGTAGGGCTTCCTAGTTGGTCGGATGTCCATGTTGCTCAGTCTTCCTTGTTAGTTCGATGGCCATATTGCTCAGGCTTCCTTGTTGGTCGGGCTTTTCTATCATGCTGACTTGGACTTGTGCCACATAGGATGACACGTACTGGCTTGTAATTGGTCTATGTAGGATGGTAAATTTTGGTATCAACAGAAGCCACCAATGTTTCATACTTGGAATTGATGTGAAAGTGTGGAATATTATGCTTTGGCAGTAACTCGGGCTGTTTGGTTGGTTGCAGAGCTCCTAAACTTGTGAAATTTGCTCACTTGATTGACGATTTTTTAGCGCGAATGGAAATTTTGTAAATATTTTAAATTTTAGTGAATACTTTTGGGGTATCTCCGTCTTTTCATCTGTTAGTCGCCGCAAGTCCAACCGTCATTCACTTTAATCATTACTTTGCCTACTTTCCGATGCGTCTTATAAAAGGGACAGTAAAGGCTTCGATCATTTTTGACCTCTTTCTTCTGATTCCGCTGCTGTGTTCTTTGCTTTCGTGAGATTGTTTTCTTTTATGTCTTCAATTATTGCTGAATCCTTAAATCTTTGTAAGATTCTTTCTTCTATTCTTCTTTATTTTCTTCATCATGGTTTACTCTATCGAGTCACTTGATAAGTTCAGAACCAATTTTAATATTCTACCTTGGGTTTTATTAGAACATCCCACTTTTCCTTATGATTTTTTCTCTCTTGCTGAGGGTCATTGGTTCCCCTCCATCTTTATTACTGAACGTGGCTTCATATTTCCTCCTAATCCTTTGTGTTTGGAGTTTTGTCAATATTTTGACATTGTACCTGCAAGAGTGGCTCGTAACACATGGATAGTTGTTAATGAAGTTTATAAGTTAAATCAAATTTATGGAACCCATTTAGGGATTTCAGAAATTATGTTTTGTTATAAATGGATAACTAGTGATACCACCTTTCATTTGAAAACTAGGGCTGTTCGTAAAGGTTTGGTAGTTAATCTCCTTGATTCTAATAGGGATTATTTTGGATCATGGGACTGTTGTAAAAAATTGGCAACATGCCCCTTTAGTTGGAGGTGATAAATACCAGGGACCTAGATGTCCACTCTTTGGCAATGAAATAGGTTATTTTATATTTTAGTAAATTTTCCCTGTTTATATTTGATACGATGTCATACTGACTGTTATTTTACAAATTTATTTACAGTTGAGAAAAAGAGTAAGTGCCCAAAGAGAGTGAAGTAAATTTGAAAGAGTTAAAGTTTATCTAGGGACTTCACAAAGTAGTTGCTAAAGAGCACGTTAGGTCTGCCTTCTGTCTGCTCCAGTACAGGAACACTGTTTTATCTTTTATTACCAGATCTGTTGCCTTTCCTTCTCTGATAATTGATCTTAATGGAGAGACTGATGTTGATTATGATACTCCTTTATCTGAAATTATGAAGAAGAGGAAGTTTTTTGATCTCTACAATGGTGTTGCTTCTGGTTACTAATCATCTATTGAGGGAGCTAAAAATAAAACTAGGGATGTTATGAAGCCCCTAACCCCCAAAGGTATAGCCCCAAAGGATCCAATTACCAAGGAACTAGATCCTAAAGATGTAGCTCCCAAAGAGGTTGAAGTTCCTCTGAGGAGACTTAGGAGAGGGCTTGCAGAGAAACAAGTCGGCCAAGTGACCGATCAACTGTCCTTGGTTAATTTACCCTCTTTTGATGTTGTTCTTCCCACAGCTATTACTCCTGGTTTATCTAGGTGGTTGACCATGTCTGGTACTCTTCCAGACTACATGGGGTGGATGGCCAGCTCCCCATAATGAAGGTCTCTAAATTAACTGCTCAAATCCTTGCATCAGTAAGTAATTTTCATTGTCTTGGTTTGGTTGTCATTTGTGTTCTTCATATGCTCATTTTGGTCTTTATTTTTGCAGTTCTTAGTCCACTTCAATAATATGCTGGAGAAGGATGATACGATTAAGGCATTTTCTTCTTCAAATGAGGTGGAGGAGGCCTTATCTGGTTTGAAGAAATCTCTGCTTGAGTCTCAGTAGGCTTTGGAGACTGAGAGGAGCACTTGGGCAGAAAAACTGAAGACAATTAAAACTTCATGTCAAACGTCTGATAGAAATGCCCTTGAAGCGAAGCGTAGGGCGAAGGAGGTTGGGTGCCAAAAAGAGGAAGTTGAGCACCAGAAAGAGGAAGATGAACACAATAAAGAGGAGGCGGAGCGCAGGGCAGAGGACACTGAGCATATGGTAAAGGCTGCTGAAGAGCTTGTATCCTCTGCTTGAGCCAAAAGAAAGTCTGCTGTGAAGGCCTCCTTCAGTGCTGGTTAGGACGAGGGTTGGAACAAAGCCATTTCTACTACTTCTGCTCATATTGAGTATGTGAAGAAAAAATATTTCAGAGATGGTTAATTTACTTCCCTTCAAGTGTTGAACACAAATGGAGACTCTGAACTTTTTTATAGGTATATTCATGGTCCTCCTTCAGCTATAGAGGATGAGGTTGAAGATGAAGCTGCTTCTAAAGAGTCTTCATTTATGGTTGAGTCTGCTGCCAAACAACCTGAGGTACATGAGTCTTCTATTCTTCCAGCTGAGAAAACCGAGCAACTCCAGCCTACAGCCCCATCTTCTGAGTAGACCAAGAAGGTTAAAAATGATAGAGATAAAGTGTAATGTTGTTTGTCATTTTTCTCTTTTATTTTTGTTGATTATATTTCCTCTGTTTGGATTGTACTTGAACTCTCTGTTATTAATAAAAAAACCTTTTGGTATTTATTTTTTGTCTCTTGTTGTTTTTTACATGTTCTCCATTCTTGTTGTTGATTAGTGAATATTTCTTCTTGCTAGTTTATTGCGAAGATGGAACAACTGTCTTCCCATGATACTGAGCTATTGAGAAAATGCAATGATTTTTTCAAATCTAACCATATGGACTTGTCCGAAGAAGAAATCACTCAGTTGCTTAGTGATGATGCTTCATAGCTAGTTAAAGAGTCCTGCACATATTTGAAGTACTTACTTGATCGGGCGGTTCAAATAATGTTGCCTATTATGAAATGATAAAAGAACTTCAAGAATAATATAAGGGATCCACTGCGTTGTTGCACCAGAGCTATGAGTAGAAATATCAAAGCTTAAGTGTTTGTCGAGGCTTTGATAGATTTATCTCTTTTTATAATATAAAAATGAAGCTTTACTTAAGCTTGCAATTGAAGAAACTAGGACTATTGCCAAACTCCTAGAAGAGGAGAATCATAATTTGAGGAATGAGGTGAATCTTCTGAAGTCTTCCTCTGGAACTGTTGCTGTTACTACAGATGAAGGTTACTCCTTTTTAGAAACTGAGAATGCCACATTGAGAGATGAATTGGAGGCCTTGAAAACATCAAGTCCGCTTCTTCTTCCCGAGCTAGAAATAGGCCTGGACGAGGAACTGTAGAGGAAGTTAAGACCCAACATGCTCTTGCTAATCAAGCTGCACAGCTAAAAGGAAAAATTGAGCTATCACTGAGATGTCCCAAAAGTTGCAGACCTTATCCGAATAATTGTCCACTCAATCTTCTCAATTGGAGGTCAAGGATGGGGTACTAAAAAAGCTGCAATCACAAGTCGATAGATTAACTTTTCAATTCTATAAATAGCCCAAAGAATTTTGGATGGGTGGGTATAATGAAGCTTTGGTACATTATGACGATATACTTTAACAGGCCCATAACGAATCTTATAAATGGGGTTGGATAAATGCTTTAACTATGTTGAAGGTGGATAGGAACGACTCTTTGTGGGATTGGTATGATCCAGGATTACTGCAGCTTGACAATCCTCCATTTAAGTTGGATTTTAATTGGATACCCGTTTACTGTATTCCCCAATGCTTGCTTTTCAAGTACTTGGGGGATTACTAACTACATGATGAACTAGATATTGTCCATGCTTCTCATTTGCTTGACAGTCATAGTAGCAGCAATACCAGGATGATTCCGGACCTTAACTTCATCAACTCTCCTTTTACTTTGGATGATCCTCCAACTGGCATGGATATTGCCTCTAAAGCTGAAGGAAAGCGTCTTGTAGAATAAACTTTTGTATTTTGTTTTGAGAAATAATATGTAATCATTTAATTTTAATAAAAACCTTATTTTATGAATGGATGAACTTTCAGTTAATCTTTGAATATTTGTGAATGTTTTATTAGTCTTTGATTGTGAATAGATCAAATTTTAGTTAATCTTTAATTTTTTATCGTAACTATTGATATCTTTAGGATTATCCTAAGTTTTATAACAATTACCAATGTTTCACCATGGTTCTGCTAATGTACCTAAATTTTATGGTCATTTCATTAGTTACCTTGGTTTCCAGGCGTGAGTGGAACATTTGTCCATCTTTTAGCCCAGTTTAGATGCAAATTATTCATTCGGGTCTTCGTTAACTAAGAATTTGGGACTTACGATTTTGCCTTGCATGGTTCTATATGTTTGATGACGAACAAATTTATTGGTGGTTTTATTGATGCTGACCAACTTTGTTGGTGGCCTTTATTAATGCCGACCAACTTTGTTAGTGGCCTTGGTTGATGCCGACCAACTTTGTTGGTGATCTTTAATGATGCCGACCAACTTTGTTGGTGGACTTAGTTGTTACCGACCAACTTTATTGGTGGCCTTGGTTGATGCCGACCAACTTTGTTGGCGATCTTCAATGATGCTGACCAACTTTGTTGGTGGCCTTAGTTTATGCCGATCAACTTTGTTGGTGGTCTTCACTGATCTTCAGTGATGTCGAAGAACTTTTTTGGTGGCCTTAGTTGTTATCGACCAACTTTGTTGGTGGTCGTCACTATTTTTAATGTTTCACAATGGTTCTACTAATGTACCTAAATTTTATGGTCATTCAGTGGAACATTTGTCCATCTTTTAGCCTAATTTAGATGAAAATTATTCATCCGGGTATTTGTTAACCAAGCATTTGGGACTTACGATTTTGCCTTGCACGGTTCTATATGTTTGATGTCGACCAACTTTATTAGTGGTTTTATTGATGCCGACTAACTTTGTTGGTGGCCTTTATTGATACCGACCAACTTTGTTGGTGGCTTTGGTTGATGCCGACCAACTTTGTTGGTTATCTTCAATGATGCCGTCCAACTTTGTTGGTGGCCTTATCTGTTATCGACCAGCTTTGTTGGTGGCCTTGGTTGATGCCGACCAACTTTGTTGGTGATCTTCAATGATGCCGACCAACTTTGTTGGTGGCCTCGGTTAATGCCAGCCAAATTTTTTGCTGGTGTTCACTGATCTTCAATGATACCGATAAACTTTGTTGGTGGCCTTCACTATGTTTGTAAGTGCATAACACTATTACTTCGAAAAAGAAAACAAAAAAAATAACAATTTTAGGAAATTCATGTTCTCATTAAATTTTAGGTGAACCGAGTACAACATAATTACATTTAATGATAATACTTCTTCATATGCTCTGCATTCCATGGGTTCTTGAATTATTCCCCTTCCAAAGTCTCAATCCGATATGTGCATGGTCGGATAACTGTAGTTTTATGATAAGGCCTATGCCAATTGGCTTCCAGCTTATTGTTCTTCTGAATCACTTTCTTCAAAACATAATCTCCCTCTTTTAAGTTTCTCGGCATAACCATCTTGTTATAGAAACGTGCAGTCCTTTGTTGATAGGTTGCATTCCTTAAAATTGCATCTTCACGGACTTCTTCTAGCATGTCTAAATCTAACCTTCTCATCAAATCGCTGACTGGGATATTGAAGTTAAGAAATTTATACGTAAGTAAACCTAGCTCAACAGGGATTACGACTTTACTACCAAACGCCAATAGGTAGGGAGTTTATCCAGTAGCTGTTCTGGAAGTTGTTCTGTAAGCCCATAGGACCGAATGCATCTCATTGATCTAATTTCTTTTTGCATTTTAACCTTTTCTTTATCCCGTTCATCAAAGTTCTATTAGTTACCTCTGTTTAGACGTTGCTTTAAGGATGGCCAGGAGCAGAGTATATTTTTTAGATATTTGACTGGGTGCAATAAGCAAGGAATTCGTCATTATCAAACTGTGTGCCATGATCAGTTATAAAGGCATAAGGTAAGCCATACCTGCATATAATACTTTTCCAGATGAATTGATAAACCTTTTCATAAGACATATCAATCAATGGTTCAGCTTCCACTCACTTTGTAAAATAATCAACAGCTGCAACCAGGTACTTGAACCTTCCTTGGGTGGTTGGTAGGGGCCCGACCAGGTCAATTCCCCATATAGCAAAAGGCCATGGTAAAGTGATTGGTGTTAAGAGAGCTTGTGGAGGCTTGCGTATACTGAAAAACCTCTGGTACTTATCACATTTCTTGGCAAAAGTTATACAATCTGCTCGTATGGTTGGCCAGTAGTACCCTTGTGTATGTATTCTTTGTAATAATGTTCTTCCTACTACATGGGCTCCACAGGACCCTTCATGGACTTCTTCAATTAAATCCTTTACTTCTTCTGGATGCACACATCGTTGTAGACCATCAGTTAATCCTCTTCTGTATAACACACCACCATCTAGCACATATCTTGCAACTTTATTTTTCATTATTTTAGCTTCAAGTAGATCGGCTGGAAGAATCCCATCTTTAATATAAGCTTTTATGGGGTCCATCCAAGACGGTCCCCTATCAACTGCAATAAATTTAACCATATGATCTTCATAAATTCTCCTATTAGAAAGTAGTTCAATAGGAATAGTTTTTCGTATCTCCGTTCTAGCCGCTGAACCTAACCGAGCAAGTGCATCTTCTCTGGCATTTTCTAATCTTGGAATCATGACCATTTAGACAGCTAACAAAGTGGCAATTATTTCCAAAGTTTTTGCCAATGATCTGGTCATTAATTCTCCTCTTGCTACATATAAGCTCAACACCTGATTTACCACCAACTGTGAGTCACTATACACCACAACTTGCTCGGCGTTCAATGACTTAGCTAGATTTAAACCAGTAATCACAGCTTCATACTCTGCCTCATTATTGGAGGCTTAAAATTAGAAACATAGAGCGTACTCTATGTCTAGCCATCTGGAGTATTGATAATGATTCCAGCTCCACATACGGTTGCATAAGATGACCCATCAATATACAGACTCCATATGGGAATATTTCTATCAAACGCTTAATTTGTCCGAGTCCCTTGATGGAAGATTATAACCTTTGCCTCTTTATATTTCTTCTTTATCTCCTGTACTCCACTGGACAGTTCTGGTTGGAATTTTTCTATAGTTACCCTTGTCTGGAGTTGGTCGGGCATATCACCACTTAGTTGGATGGCTTCTGCATGCTTCTCAGCTAGAGTCCCTTATTGCTCGGGGACCTCTGGGTAAGTGAATTCTGTAATAAAATCATCCACAACTTGACCTTCTAAATATGTCCTTGGTTCGTATATAAGGTTATATTCCCCCAACTCTACAGCCCAATACATTAATTTTCCAGATTTCTCTGGCTTATGCAAAGCCTGTCTCAGTGGCATGTCAGTGTATACCACTATGGTGTGGTCTTGAAAATATGGCTTTATGCGTCTGCTAGCCGCAATTAAGGCCAATGTTAATTTCTCCATTCTGGGACATCTTACTTCTGCTCCTCGAAAAGCTTTGTTGGTGTAATAAATTGGATTTTGAACTCCATTTTCCTCCCTGATCAGGGCAGAGTTAACTGCTGACTCAGATACAGCCAGATATAAAAACAAATTTTCTCCTAACAGTGGTCGGGAGAGTAGTGGGGGTACTCCTAAGTACTTTTTTTCAACTCCAGGAAGGCTTTTTCACATTCATCATTGCATTCAAAGGTTTTTCAAAGTATCTTAAAGAATGGAAAACACTTGCCCGTTGCTCGTGATACAACCCGTTGAGTACTTTTACATGCCCAGTTAGCCTTTGAACATATTTTTTGCAGGTCGGGGACTTCATTTCGATCAGAGATTTAATCTTATCTGGGTTAGCTTCAATTCCCCTTTGATTCACTATATACCCGAGGAACATTCCTCCTGCACTTTGAAGACGCATTTGGTGGGGTTTAACTTCATTTAATGCTTTTCCAATTGATCAAACGTCTGGCTGAGGTCGATGATATGATCATTATCTTTTTTACTTTTAGTGATCATATCATCAACATACACCTCCATATTCTTACCTATCTTCTCTTCAAATACTTTGTTCACCAGTCTCTGATAAGTAGTACCTACATTTTCAGACCAAACGACATAACATTATAGCAATAAGTTCCTCAGGGAGTGATAAAGAAAGTACTTTCTCTGTCTTCTGGATTCATTTTGATATAGTTATAACCATAATATGCATCCATAAAACTCATCATCTCATACCTTGAAGTAGCATCTACCAATTGACCAATTCGTGGCAAAGGAAAGTGATACTTTGGGAACGCTTTGTTCAAGTCAGTAAAATCTACACACATCCTCCACTTGTTATTCTTCTTCATGACCATAACTACATTGGCCAACCACTCCGGGTATTTAACATCTTCAATAAAGGAAGCTTTTTGGAGCTTCTCCACTTCTTCCTTTATAGCTTGGTTCTTCTCCGGATTAAAAACTCTTCTTCGCTGCTTCACAGGTTTAACCTCCTTATTCATATTAAGCTCTTGGCATAGGAAATTAGGGTCTATGCCTAGCATATCTTCATGACTCCACACAAATACTTGTTTCTGTTGTCTCAGGAAAGCCACTAACTTCTGTTTAAGAATTGGTTCCAATGACGCTCCTATTTGAGTTGTTCATTTTGATTTATCATCGTCCAGAACAATGCTCTCCATTTCCTCCATCACCTAGCCTTTTACAAGATCAGATTCATCTCGTGGATATAAGGTTTCAACCTCAGACTCGCTGTTCGACTCATATGTATCGACTTGATAAGTGGTTATTTTCCTCTTTGTCTCCAACATATCTTCTTCCTCGATAGAGGAATAGTAGAAATCCTGAGATACTTTCTGATCTCCTTTCACTACGACTCCAAAGTTGGTCAGGAATTTCAGGCATTTATAAACACTTGAAGGTACTGCTTCGAATTTTTTTAGACCAACTCTTCCTATAATTATATTATAAGCATAATGAACATTTTTGTCCATTACGAAGAATCTCATCTTATCTGTCCTACTCACCGGCCATGTTCCGATCAACACGTCTAGCTTGATAGTTCCCAAAGGAAACACTTTTTCTCCTGAGAATCCAATGAGTGGCATGTGATAAGGCTCCAGTTTAGTGAATTTTAAACCCAGACTGTCAAAACAGGGATAGAACATAATGTCTGCAAAACTGTCGTTGTTTATTAATGTTCTTGCTACCAATACTTCTTTCATCACGAGGATATAAAACTCCTGATAAATCATTTTTGTAAAAGCCAATTACAAACTTATCCTTGTTAACTTTTCTTGGTCGGTCTTCCTTGGCGAGGTTGATCCACTGGATATAGGAACAAGCTTGAGCCTCATTAAGGTAAGCTTTCCTTTCAGCTGTATGATCTCCTCCTCCGACGTCTCTTCATGTAATCATAAAACCGTCAAAAGTTCCAAAACTGAGTATGAATACCTCACATTTCGGTTGTCTAGGTTTCTTAGGAGGATCGGGATCATCTTCGAGATCATCGTCGTGGTTCCTCTTCTTCTCTTCCCTAGGTTTAACTGGTAATTTAGATCTTTGTCGACCTCTTCGTCCATTTCTTCCATCGTTATGTCAATTAATAAATCTGTCCAATATTCCTCTTCGGATGAGTGCCTCTATCTCATTCGGTAGGGCAATACAACGATTGGTAGTGTGACCATGATCATTGTGAAACTCACAGTACTTGGACTTATCCATTTTATCAGCAGGTCACCTTAACTTTTCAATCCAACTCAAATCATTGTTGTGCTTGATTTCCTCCAATACTTTATGAATACCCACCTCTAAAGGAGTGTAATTAGTGAATTTCCTGAGCCGATCTAGGCCTTCATTTCCCTTCAAACTCCAGTGCTCATTATGATTCTTGTGCTCCTTCTTATCTGACTTCCCTTATGTTTACCTTTGAGTCTGAATTCTTTTTAGTAGCTGTTGATGTAAAAAATTAGATTTGACCTAAATAATTAATCACAGATAATTATGAAATAAGACAAGAGATTTTTAAAGTGGTTCAGCCTCAAAAGAAATGGCATAGGTCCACTGTTTTGTATTACTTGGTATCTTTCTTTGACCACGATTGTGCTTGATTACTTCGATTACCCTGCTGAGAAGGTGTTACAATGTATTTATTACCCAGGGCTGTCAGTATGAATAGATAGTATGCCTTTATCGAGTAGGCATATACATTTGTACACGATAAGGAGTGAATGTAATACAATAAACATTGAATCTTGTCTAGTCGTTTGGTCTTCTTATTAAGTATCTCAGAACGCTGAGTAACTCAGTACTCTAAGTTGCTTGGTACTATGGGTAGCTCGATACTAGATCTTGTGCCATATTGGATGATACGTGTCTCCATATAATTGGTCCATGTTAGCTGACTAATTTTTATATCAACAAAAGCCCCCAATGTTTCACAGTTGAGATTGGATGTGAGAGTGTGGAACATTTTACCCCAAAAGTTGCTCGGGCATATTTTTCATGTCTTGATCAATTGTATACCTTCAACACTTGTAAAATTTTTCCACTTTGAGTAACAGTTTTGAGCACGAAATGGAAAATTTATAAATATTTTGAATTCTGATGACCGCTTGGGTATCTGCGTCTTTTTCCTTTAATTAGCCGTCGAGAGTGCAATCGTCGTCATCTGTGATCATTAACTTTCCCATTTTCTGAAGTGGCATATAAAGGCGACAAAATACGATTGTCTTCTACCTCTTTTCATCTTGTTTTCAAAGTCTTTGTCTTCTTGTTTTTCTTCTTACGAAATTTCTTTCTGTTATCTGCCTTAGCTGATTCCTTAATCTTTCATAAGAATTTCTTCCTTCTTTCTTCTTTCTTTGCTTTAACCATCATGGCTTACCTTATTGAATCATTATATAAGTTTAGAGCCAATTTTAAGATTCCTTCTTGGGTTGATTTGGAGGAAGCTACTTCTCCTTCTGATTTATTTTCTTTAGCAGAGGGACACTGGTTTCCCTCCATTTTTATAGCTGAATGTGGTTTTTCTTTCCCACCTAATCCCATGTGTTTGAAATTTTGCCAATACTTCGATATTGTACCTGGAAGAGTAGTTACAAATACATTGAGAGTAGTTAATGGCGTACATAGGTTGAATCAAATATATGAAACTCATCTAGGGATTCCTGAGATTATGTTTTGTTAAAAATGCATCAGTAGCGACACCACTTTTTATTTAAAACTAGGTTTTTTAATAGAGCCTTAGTGGTCAATCTCCCTGATTCTAATAGGGATTATTTTGAACATGGGGTTATGATGCAAAATTGGCAACATCCCCCATTAAATGGAAATGATGTGTACCAAGGTCCCAGGTGTCCACCTTATGGCAATGGGATGGGTTATTCTTTTATTTTTTTTTAAGCTAGCTCTGTTTTTATTTGATAAAATGTGTCACTGAATTTTGTTTTCTTCAATTTTAATTTGCAGTTAACAGTAAAAGAAAACCCCCCAAAAAGAGTAATATTAATATAAAAGATTTTAAGTTTATTCGGGGTTTGAATCAATCAGTTACTGGGGAGCACGTGAGAGCTACCTTCTATTTATTGAAATATAGGAACACCGCTTCCTTAATTATTGCTTGGCCTACTGCTCCTCCTTCTTTGGTGATTGATCTGGAGATAGATCCAATATCTTATTCAGTTGTTAAAGAATCTTCCACTGATTTGGGTACTTCTCTTGCTGATCTGATGATAAAGAAGAGGAGAATGCCTAATCTCTTTGCCAAGATTGTCCCTGGTGCTGATGGGGTAAAAAAGAGCGAAGAAGATATCCTAGCTAAAGGGAATAATAAAAAGGATATTTCTCCATCCGGTGGGGTGATTACATCTGTTAAGGGGGTTACCAAAAATCCCCCTATTGTTCAAAAAGAGGCATCACCTTTAATTGAAGCGGCTATTGTTGTTCAAAAAGAGGCAGCACCTTTGATTAAAGATGCTGCACTTTTGAGACGATTGAGAAGGGGTCTTACTGAGATGACCACTGATGTTGCTACTCAACCTGCTGGGGTTGAAATACCTTCCTTGAAGGCTAGTCCTCTAGTATTCATTACTCCTGGTTTGGCCAGGAAATTAATTTGGTCTGGAACTCTTCCTGATCACAGAGCTACTAAGACCTCTACTCCTCGGGGAAAGTCTCTAATTTAGCAACCCAACATCTTGCATCAGTAAGTGTCATTACACTTTCTCATTTCAATTCTGCTTTCAATATCTATATTCTAACTTGAGTTTTTATTTGTCTTCCATTTTTTGGTGTATTTCAATAATATCCTGAAGAAGTATGAAGCTATCAACATTGCTTCCTCTTTCAGTGAAGTAGAAGAAGCCCTTGTCGGGTTATCAAAATCTTTGATGATAGCCCGGTAGAAATATGAAGATGACAAAACTTCTTGGGAGAATAAAATCAAAGCTACTGAGATAGCTTAACAAAAAGTTGTGGATGTTGCAAAAGAGGTTGATCTAGCTCGACAAAAGATGTGGATGCTTCCAAGGAGATAGAGGAGAAATGAAAAGTTGCCATTACCAGCAAGGATGAAACCGAGGGCAAGATTGAAGAGGATGAATGATGTAAGAAAGATCTTGAACAGAAATTAAAATCTGTTAAAGATCTACTTAGGGATAATACCTCCTTAGAGAGGATGAAAAAAAAGTCTGTTGTGAAGAATTTCTTTAGCTCTGGATGGGACAAAGGGTGGAACAAAGCTCTAATTCCTGCCTCTGCTCAAATGGAGTATGCAAGTTTGAAAATTTTTAGGGATAGATGGGTTACATCGTTAAAAGAGTTGAACGTTACTGAAGACTCTGAATTATTTTAGAAATATGTCCACGGCCCTCCTCCTGTCATTGAAGAAGAAGAAGATAAAGTTGGATCTGATGAATCTTCTTTCATGATGGTAAAATAAACACGTGCTACCACTATCCCTTAATCTTCCGAGAAAGTTCAGCAGAACACTAGTTTTTTCGAGTAACATCAGATGCCTTCCGAGCAACTTCAGCAACCAACCCCTTCTTCAAAATCAGTTGAGGATGTAGTGAGGGATAAGGATAAGGTGTAACGTTGCTCGGTAACTTTTTTTGTTTTACCCTATCTTTTTCTTCATTTTGTACCTCTGGTCGTACTCTGATTTTGATCAATAAAATTGACTTGTTATTTATCTGAATTTCTCCTCTACTGTTCAATATAACTGTGTTATTGTTGATCTGTTTTTACTTTTCCTTGCTAGATTATTTTCAAGATGGAACTATTATCAACTCATGATACAGATTTGATGAAGAAATGTACAGACTACTTCAAAGCTGGCCATGCAGATTTTACTGAAGCACAAATAATTGACATTCTTGGTCCTGATGCCTCTAAACAAGCAATTAAGGCTTACCAATATTTGAAATGTTTACTACATCGTGCAGTAGAGAATACTATTTACAACATGCAGTAGCGAATACTAAAGAAATAAAGAAAGAAAAAAACTAACTTTTTACAACCTACTATTTACAACCTACGATTCACAACATAATATTTACAACATGCCTCCCGGAAGCAACGAAAGGCATGTGGGGGTGAAAAAAGTGAACCATCACCAATTTGAAATTTTGGGCGGGCGATGGGAGATTTGGATAACAAGGGGGAAAGATACATTTGAGGTCCTTGAAAAATCGACTCATCTCCTTAAGGTTTTTCGATTGGAATGGGAGATTGTGCACACGTTGGGATATCATCCATCATGGAAAATAAGAGCGGCAAAGAGTCCTCATCGACAAAAGGTTTAAAAGTTTTAAATATTTTCTACCGACTCGTAAGAATCCACCGGCAATTCTAATGGTTCAAGATTCAAGAGCAGGTCCCAAATGAAACATTTGTAGGGTCAGATTCGAGAACATATCCCAAATGAAACATTAGAATTACCGATAAAGCTATAAAATAGGATATGGTTACCGAATTGTTTGTAGATGGAGAATCCGAGAAGGAAGGTGCGCGACTGAGAATCCAATTTTCTTAGCGCTCAAATGTGCTATCCTGCAAAAAAAAGTTAATACAAACAATACAAATACAAAAGAAAAAATACTACGAAATAATAACACAATTACAATCTAAAACAAAAAATTCCCGAACAACGGTGCCATTTGATTGAGAAAGTTGTTGGGATCAAAGAACTAAATCAATTAAGATTCAAAGCAAATCATCCCCGACAACGGCGCCATTTTGATTAAGGGTGAAAAACAGCGCGCGTCAAATGCCGATCGTTGTTTTCTGTTCACCGCCTTAATACAAAATATCTAAACTTAATCAAAATTATTATTTCTATAGTGTATAAAGGCCAAGTCCAGGTTTCGAATCCATAGAGAATGATGCTAGGTTGTAATAGAATTATTATTTCAGGAATAAAAATGTAAAGGGTGATTAAAAGAAAAAAAAACTTAATCTAGGCATATAATTAAACTAGATAAATAAAAGCGAATAAAAACTATAGGTTGCATCGGATATCCCTCACCTCGTGTTAATTAGTATAAAATAATTACATGGGTCGACGAGTTTTTTAAGATTGCCTCTCGTTTTGACAGTTAATTAAATCAAGAGTTGTCACACCCTTATATTCTCATAAAAGTCTGCTAAGATTTTGGCGTCAACAAATACCCTGGAAATTATGCACACAAGGTCATAAATACAGAGCATACATGATATAACCCGATAAATCTCCTAGGCGTAATAACTAAGACAACCCACTCGAAATAAACTCGTAAACTCCATCACCAAAGCAAAGCAACACATCAACCCTAGGGAGTTCTGTCCAACACAACCCAGGCTTATATAACCTAGAAAGTATGATAAAAACGAGATAAATCTACACTAGAAAGCATGTAAAGAAAGTAGTAAATCTACACTACAAAGCAAGTAAACTAATTAGAAATCAAGTAAAGAAGAAATACAAACAATGGGACTTGGATTGATGAAGAAGATGATGGCTAGTGTTCTTACACAACCGCGCCGAGCAAACCCCTCTATACGAGCAAACCCCGGGAGGGAGAAAAATCACTACAAAAAAAATTACCTTTTAAGACGGAACTTTTTGAGACAGCTAAAATTATAGTCCCTAAAACTAACTTTATGAGACGGCTGAAAGTTACAGTCCCAAAAACTACTACTTTTTAAAATGACTAATTTTACCCGTCTAAAAAAAATATACTTTATGAGACCGCATGTTAATAGACGTCTGAAAGGTATACCTTAAGAGACGGCTAATACCAAACTGGATTCCACCTTCTCTTTTTTTCATTCCCTCTTCCTTCCCTCCTTTCTATTTGTCAGAAAATAAGAAAAAAAGGAAAATATTCCAACCAAATCCCCTCCCACGACATTTCTTTCTTCACTGCCTCAGTCGTACGCCCTCACCCTCACCTTCACCGCCTTAGCCCTCGTCGCCCTTGCCCTAGCTTCGCCCTAGACGCCCTCACCGCCCTAGCCCTAGCTTTATCCTCATCCCCCTTGTCCTAGCTTTTAGTTAAGTTTACAATATCAGGTCAGTCATATTTTTTTGCTTATTTTGATTATCTTTTATGCTATTGTTGCATGTTAAAGGGTTTATGTTATTAATTATATTGGTTGGAAGATTGTACACGAGGATCCAACATAAAACATTGTATGCGAGTTTCAATATGTGGATTGATGTGGATTAAATGTAATTTTAATTCTTGGTTATTGCTTAATATCTTTAGTTTTTTTACTTGATTGATTTTTAGTGGTGATAGGAGGTTGAGGGTGAGCCAATTAAAAACTCGGATTGTCAATTGGATGTTGTAGTATAGTTTTAAGATTAATTTATGATAATATTTATATACTTGTTTGTGTAAAATATTAGTTAAAATTATTGATATGTTTGTTTGTGTTATTAATTCATGTTATTTGCAAGTAGTTTATGCCATTAATCTGCTTTACTATTCGATTATGATTTAATTTTGTCCTTTGCAAGTAGTTTATGCTAATTTTTAACATCCGAATCACAAAATGTTGGGACACAAACTCCAACATATAAACATATGATGTGGTACCCGAAAGTAATAAAGAAAAATACAAACATTAGTTAAAATTATAATTTAAACAAAAAATGAGTAAACACAATCAAGTATTGTCACAATCTTTGAATGATCTAAAAAGATAAACTTGATATCTCACGATCTGAGTGGCAAGAAATGAGATACAGACACCCCAAGACACACGAAAGTAATCTAAGGGAAGTGATCATGTCCTCATTGGACTCTCGGTCCGCAATTGACTACTATACAATTATTTTAGAATTAAAACTAGGATTTGGGAGTCAAAAACTTAAAATAATAATGAGTTGGCCTAAAAAGAGTCGCAGACACCCTAAGAGGTACAAAAATACGATACATCATCATTTTTATATTAATCACATGTCTCAAATTTTGCATTCGTGGATGGTTGCGTTAGATGGGTAAGTTTTTTATGAAATCAGATCTGGATCAGATGAGATCTAATGATGGCTATAAGTTTTAGGGATTTGATATAGTTTGATGTTGTTTTGATTCATTAATCGCATGGATCACTTATTGGTTTTTAATGTTTTTTGATTGATTTTTAATGGAGAATCCTAGACCAATGGGAAGCTCAAACATGCATAAATGACCAAGAAGCATTAACTTTCACGAATGAGAGGAAAATAAACAAACATTATATGTTTGTAGATTGCACTTGTGTAAAAGATTCAACATATGATAATATTCTGTCTCATTTATGTCATCATTCTCTATTCTTTTTTAAACATTTGACCCATTTTGACCATACAATTAGTGAGGCCTAAGCCTCAACCACCTCAAGACGGAAGGCCCCAATGCGTAAGCCTCAACTAAATACCCAAAGGCGTAAGCCTCAACTAAATACCCAAAGGCGTAAGCCTCAATGCTTTTTACTCCCACCCGCCTCGAGGTGAGCCTTACCACGCCTTTTAAAACATTGACCATTGGTATGACATTAGAGTATTTTGAATTCATAAATTTATCCCATAGTCTTCTACCTTCCTTCATGTCCAAGCCAACTTGATATTAGTAGCTTCCATTATAGAGGATAAATTTTTAACATCTAATCCACCTTCTTGCTTAGGAAAACAGATTGAAAATTTGATAAAGTTTGTTGTCCATATCATATTTACAATAACTCTATCAAGTCTAACTAGGATCAAACCCTCTGCATCTCTGTTATTACACCAGCCAAACCTTGTTCCACTATTTGGATCAGTGGAAACTATAGTAAATTTGAAAGCATTCAAATGAATTGTAGCATGATCACTAAAAAGGTCTGCCAACTTATCTCATACTCTTATTCAAGTATAGCATTAAAATATACTAATCCTCAAAATGAGCTTATTCATCAGAGATTCAGGCTCAAGTTTGATACAAGGTAAAGCAAGTGTTTATACTCCCCATTTGTAAGTTGGCAAAGTTGGTTGTAATTTTGTGATCTGGTAATGTATACATACTAGTATATTCCCGTGCCTAAAACTGTAGCTATATATTTTGTGAAGGAGACCCAACGAGTGTTGAATAGCAGAGCACATGAGTGAGTCCTTTTAAGAGTGAGTCTTCTATTGGCAGACATATGGTTATAGATACAACTTTTTATCCTCAAACTCTAGTCTTTCTTTTTTCCTGTATTGTCAACATGGATCCACATATAAATAAATAAGTTAAATATAATAAAGGGAAACACGCTTAAAATCTCTAGAAATTAATCATAAAGACAAAGATAAAAATAGTTTTATAAATAAGTACACATGAAACTGTAGCTACATATTTTTATTAAATTGTCCTTTCGATCAAAATATATGTATATACTATTACAAAGGCACTAAACAAAAATTAGGGTCATTTGAACTTAGCCCAGTTTGTTAATGCTAACTTCGACATAACCCTAATTTTATCACTTAATTAGTATGCACAGCAAAATAACTAAAAAAGTTAGACATTCAGTAGTAACTTTTGGTTTGTCCTCAAAATATCCCTTATTATAATTGATGATTGAATTTTCAACACACTTCAATTTAAAAAACTAAATTTATATCAAAAACCATAGGGAATCCATTACAACATATTCTTTACCTAATTGCTCGATGTTTTGTTGTCATAATAGTTGAACTTGTACATGCTTTTATCTTTTTTTTTTTACATATATACATTTTAGCTTTTGTATTATCATAGGAATAAAAGAGTTAAAAATCTCGTTCTCAACCTCCTAGAAGTTACTCACAGCTTGGTCACTGGGACCACATTCTAAATATCTTTCTTTTTCATTGACCTCAAGTATATAGTCATACCATATATTTCATTTGTCATCCAGTGTTACTCATGGAGGTCTTTATTCATGTATTATCATCTTAGACCTTTTAGAGTTGCACTAGAGTAGTGTTTGTCTTAATTATGGAATGATTTTTTGTTATGTTAATTTTCAGTTTGGGTAAGAAAGTTTCACTGAGAAGTTGGACACATTCCCAATGAGCATTTTGTGCTAGTGTTGGTAAAACTTGGAGGGAAAGAAAGAAAATAAGGAAAGAAGAAAAAGATACATAAGTCCCAAGTATGAAACCATGTTTTTGCACTCGTGGGTTAAGCAAAAATAAATAACCTATGAATTTGAAATGCAGACTACAAGTTAGTGCCTATACTAACTATGAATTCTAGAACACAAATAACAGGAAGAAAAGTTAAAGAAACTGCATATGGATATGAATATTAAATTTTATCTAAAAAATTAAACTTACACAAATAATGGATTCCAGATATAAAATGCAATGATTAACGAGAAAAATAATAGTGTGTTTGGAAATTTATCAATTTGTAGAGAAATGCACTAACAAAAAATTTGTCACAAAGATTAGGAAGAGAAAAAAATTACTTTTATTGCGATTATATTTTAAATCGAGTCTCGAGTATTATCACTACTTTCAAAAGCCTGGTATGTCACAATTGGTCATTTGGAGAATTTTCATGCTTTCACAATCTTAATTCTTCCTATTTTTTTAATTTTAATATAGTCACTATGGTGTTTGTTACCACTCTTGTGCTTTTTTTTTTAACTTCTTTTCCTTATTTGATAACTTTCTTATTCCTAGTTTGTTATGAGGCGTGTTAAGATAATGATATGAACCTTTGTTTGATATCTTTCTTATTCATGGTTTGTTCGAAGTTACTTTGTGCTAATCTGGAAGTTGTTTTAAATGGAGTTTGATCACTATGAGATCAAACATACATGAGTTTGAACATTAAGTCCAAATTCCTTCACTTTCTTACCCTCTCATGATGTTTCTCAATTGGTAAGTAAATATATCAAACTGTACATGTTTCTTGGCATAAGAAATTTGTTTTGTGGGGTTAAAATTTCCTTTTCACTTATTGGAGTGCAGAAACACGTTTGTGAAGTTATCTCAATGACTCGCATGAACTTGAACTCAGTCAATGCGAGCAATTGAGAATTGTAGCTAGGCCTGTAAATTGAGCGCCCGAGGCCCGAAGCCCGCCCGTTCGGCCCGCTATTTTCGGGCCGAGCTTTATTTGAGTTTGAGCCGAGCCGAGCCTGAGCCAAAATTCCAAGCCTGAATGAATTTCGGGCCGAGCTTGAGCCGAACTTCGCCAAGCCCGAATTGGGCCCGAAGCCCGAACTTCATATTAATAAATAAATAAATAAATAATTTATATAATATAACATATTTATGTTAATATTGTTCAATTAGTTTTCGTCCTTTTATTTCATTTATTATTTTTTCTAAAAAAAAAAATCATTTGTCATAATACATTAGATTACATGTGATTTTCAATTTTGTGATTTTATTGTTAATCTCATTATGGGTATTTGATTGAATAATTGATCAAGTCACAATAAGCCTTTGTAAGTGATCAAATTATGCTAAATGTCTGAAATTTAATAGGCATTTGTAGCTTTTCACTCTTATTTCCCTTGTTTTAATTTAATACATTTCATAATTATATATTTTATTTCATGAAATATCAATTAGATTTTAATGTATAATTTTGTTCATGATGGAAATATATGAAAACAAAATTAATTCAAACTTTTTTAATTAAAAAAAATGAAATCGGGCCTGCCCGAAATCGGGCCCGAAGCCCGTAATATTTATGAGCCGAGTTCGGGCCTAGGTGGAAAAAAATAATTCGGGCCGAGCTCGGGCTTGAGCATGGGTATGTGAGTTCGGGCCGAGCCTGAGCAGCGCCAAGCCCGGCTCACCCAGCCCGATTTACAGCCCTAATTGTAGCGAGCAATTGAGCAATTGAGAATTGTAGTTATTTGAATATTATATTATCTGTTTTTTTAACACGCCTCATCAAACAGGGCATTGGTTGACACTTATCGTCAAGATTAATTCATAGCATTGATTTATCATCATACCTGGGTTGAGACAAGAAGGAGACCCAACGGGTGTTGAATAACATTGATTTATCATCATACATTTTGATCGAAAGGAAAATTTAAAAAAATATGTAGCTACAGTTTCATATGTACTTATTGATAAAACTATTTTTATCTTTGTCTTTATGCTTAATTTCTAGAGATTTTAAGTATGTTTCCCTTTATTATATTCTGCTTGTTTATTTGAATGTGTATCCATGTTGACAATATGGGAAATGATAAAGACTAGAGTTTGTGGAGAAAAAGTTGCATCTATAACCATATGCCTGCCAAGAGAAGACTCACTCTTAAAGGACTCAGGTATGATTATAAATCAATGTTATAAATTAATCTGTGGGTATTATTTTATTTTTGATTTTATCTCAGCCCAAGTATAACAGAACTCTTGTGCCCCTCACGAAGCATCATCTAATAAATTAAGACGTGGCAGTGCTAAGGGCTACTATATGTGCTTGTATACTGAAAAGTCTACAAGCAAGTTCACAAGCTTTTCTCTAGTTGCTCAGTTCTTGAGGATCTGATCAATCTCATAACGAATTGCGATAATGTATTTACCTTAAATATATGTGCTTGTATACTGAAAAGTCTAGAAATAGATTTTTGAATATCTATTATATACCTTTAATACGGTAGATTAGAGGTGTAAATGTTGTTTAAATACCATTTAATGCTAAACAACTTCCAACAACCAAGCATTAATTAAACCATACTTTCATGTTTTCTTGGAAAGCAAGAGAATATGAGGCATTCAAACCTTCCATTTACCCTCCAAATGTCCGTTTGTCTCCCTTGCATTACACACTGATAGATCATCCAAATTGTTCATGAACCTAAACCTATCCTATCCCAATTATAACTGTTGAAATATGTAAGGTCTTATGGCCATTATATACATTTTGAAGCTTTCCATTCAATTGCACTAATCTTCCAACTTCATATTCTGGTACTACATTACTCTTCTCCCATTTCTCTTTAATAAACTTCTTTCATCAATTCTTTTGCCTTATGAAATTATTAATTTTCATCCATATCATATTTTTGACAGTTATAAGGTTAGTTTTGTTTGTGTTTGGATTTAAAACATCACATTTGGTTCTACACATTAGTTAATGTATGGTAACTGAACAACATCTATTTTGCATTCAACATGTTTGTAAAAATGTCCCTACCAACTATTTGAAGCAATGTGTATACAAGTATTTCCCCAAATATTTTTCGATATATTTCATATGGTAATTTTGTTACTGCAAGCTATAGCTTATATTAGTTGATTCATTAAAAGTGTTTGAAAAAAATTACCTATTTCAATCAATGTTTAGGGAATTATTTCCCAATTTTTTTTATGTGTATTTGATATTTTAATTATAAAATTATATGTTATAACTCATATCAATTGATGGCGAGGGAATTTTTGAAAAGAAATTCCCCTCTTTAGAAATCATATAATAGATTTGGTTGAGGGGATCCATCTCTTTGGAAGCAGGTATTCTAAATCTTTTTAACTGGAGTCCAATCTTCAAACTTCCTGATCTTAAGCTTACCATTTCTTATGTCTGTTATAGGTTTCTATCTTCAAAACTAATTATTAGAAACCTAAATATCTATTTGAAATTTCTCAGTGTTTAGGTTCTCCAATAAATAATGATGAATATACTATTGGTAAAAAGTCTGTCCACTTTTCCAGAGTATTAATAGAAATGCAGTTGATTGAGAATAATTCTCCATCCATAATCTAGATTAAGAGAAAATATTATAGACATCTTGATGTAGATATCTTGACCAGTAGCATATACTCTCATGTCAAGCAGGTCACGAAACCAAAACCAGCACCTGCTTCCATCTCTGCTTATGTTCAAATTTGTGTAAGTTGTACAAGAGCAGTTATTCAAGCATGCAGGCTTACATTCCTCAAAACTCATGCTACTGTCAACCCATGAAGACCATGTGTCTGGAAATTTGATGCCTGATACTTGAGAAATACATCTCCATTGGCAGCCAAATCATTACCACAGTCAATTTTCACATATGTATGAAAATCTCACATCTGAGTCTCAAGCCTTGCAATGTTGAGTTTGATTTTTGCAATTTAGTGACGAATGATCCCGTTATATCCATTTTCAATGCATATTGGAGTTCGATTAATATATTGCGATTCACGACTTGGTAGACATATACAAATCCATCATTGATTTTGCACAGGTCGAGGGTCGCTAGGTCGGTTCAAGTTATTGGTTGGTTTAGGATTTGTTGTTGAATCATAGTGTTGTTCAGTTTGTCCGTTCCCACTTTTTGTCCAGATCACTTATGGCCTATTGATAGTTGTCGGCCTTCAATTTAAAGGTGTCGAGGCTATAAGTGTGTCGAGGTAGGGGTTTGAACAAATAGGGGCAGGGGTCCAGTAGAGATATAAATAACATAGTCAACTGGTGGGGTCGGCAATGGTTCCCTCGATGAGGGGCTACACCCCGTGCCCGAGGACGAGCCCATGTATCACGATGCATCCGATAAAGAAAGGGGTTACATTTTATTTTATTGTTATTATCTTCATTCTTTGTTACTTTGAATTACACTAATGTTTATGGATTGAAACGAGTCTCGCTAACTATTTAAAATTTGTTCTAAAATGTAACATATTGATCGAAGTATTTTGTTGTAGTATTATTTTTTGTTGGAATCCATATAATTCATTTTGTTGTGGTGGAGGTATTATAATTATATTTTGGGTGTTGCGAAAAGAACTAGTTGGCATGTTGATGATGATGGTGATACGATGTTACATGATGTATTGCACATTGATTTGATTTAGCTGGTACTCGGAATGGTGAGTAGGCTTAGTTGCTTTATTACTTCGTAAATCAGTTATGGGGCATTTCACGATAACTCTTTTTGTAGCTATTTTATTATTATAAGTATACTATTTTAGAGCTGGTTTTTGTATTGGGTTTTAAACAATTATTTTCAAAGTATTTAAATCACGTTAATGTTTTTTAACTTTTTCAGACCCATAGCTAACTGCGTTTTGTATCCCATTTGTTGAAGGAAGTTTACTATCCCACGAAGACTTGCTATACCTATACCTGAGCCTTTTATCGTTGGAGATTTTGCATCTATTCCCTCGAACAAAGACCTTGTCACTTATGTCCTCTCTAGTCTTGCTCTCAACCACATGCAGGGTGAGACATATTCAAGTTAAATTTTGTTCATTATGTTTTCCAACGGTAAAAGGAATCGTAATGTGTATATTTATTTACATTAGTTGTTTCGAGTGTTGTGGCTATTTCTGTTGTCATTTTTGAGTTAATTTTTATGTTTAAACCGGTTGGTTTTCATGAATAAATAAAGAAGACTCTGCCTAATTTTTTAAAAAATATTTAGTGTTTTTAAAATTAAATAATATGAAGATGATTTAAAGAGGCATGAATCGATATTTCAATTACAAATTCATGTTTGTTTCATGTACCATTAACTTGATTAATCCCTCTCTCAATTTTATTATTGTGTAATTAAGTTGATTATGTATGTTTTATGTACGTACACAGATTCATGGCAAGAAAACGTCGGCGTCGTTTGAATATGTGCGATATCATTGTCAAGGAAAGGCCACTTGTGAAAGAACCACTCACAACACGAGTGGAAGACGATTTAGAGACACATATATCGATATCCCACCGGAGTGAGGTGTTGCAACCCCAACCAACGACCCTAGTGGCACCTAGTCAGAGACGTTAATGACCCATATCAACTAGGTAACACCACATATTTATTCTATTTTTCTAGATGTATGTGATGGCATGTTAGGTAAGATATATATTGTGGCTATTCTGCCCTTTTGTTTTTTTATAATGTTACGGCTATTTCTGTCATTTTTGAGTTAATTTTTATGTTTAAACAGGTTGGTTTTCATAAATAAACAAAGGAGACTCTGTCGATTTTTTTTAGAAATATTAAGTGTTTAAAAGTTAATAATATGAAGGTTTACAAATTTGATAAGGTTTTTAAAGATTGTCATCTATAGGTACTATTAAAAAGATTACTTCCTTGTTTAAGGTAACTGACACTAAATAAATTTTATTATAGGGCGAAATTTTTTATGGACAAGGCAAGTCATTGAAGCCGTTTTGTTGGAGGTTGTATGGTTCAAGATTGCGAGTTTACTTTGCTTACATTATTTTATTTTAGGAATAGACGGGATTTTTTGTATTTTTTTCTAATGAGACAAGTGAAATTTTGTAGAGATATTTAGTTTGGTGGGCACAATGTTGAAATTGTCTATTTTATCTTTGTATGAACTCTAATTTTAGTTGAATGGAAAATTGTGTGTTATATTTGTTGAAATGAGATGTCAAATATGTCATATATTATTTTTAAGAGTTGTTGTTTAAAAGTATATTGAGCATATTATGGAATGGATGAAATTTTAATTTTGGCGCAAAAAT
Source organism: Sambucus nigra (assembly GCA_949130495.1). NCBI lineage: Eukaryota > Viridiplantae > Streptophyta > Magnoliopsida > Dipsacales > Adoxaceae > Sambucus > Sambucus nigra. Next base: position 622,889,844 of record OX422216.1, read on the forward strand.
TATTAAAAACGGCTTCTTTGCCGCCTCAAAAGGGTTCCATAAATGAGGACCTTTTGAGACGGTAAGTTACCGTCTAAAAAAACTCTTTTGGGACGGTTGTTTCCGTCTCTAAAAATAACTTTAAGAGACAGTTTTTTAGCCGTCTCAAAAAGCTCTTAAAATGGGGGTCTAATACTACGCCCATTTGCCATCTCAAATGGTGTCACAAAAGGCTTTTGAGACGGCCAAAGGACTTTTTGAGACGACTGGAGCACCGTAGTAAAAAGCAGTTTTTTTGTAGTGAATGCACACCCAAAATATCTCCAAACCCTAGCTCCCAAAAACAAAACCTAATCTAAAATGACTTATTATTTTGAGGTAATGAAAATACAAACCGAAATTGGCTTATATAGTAAGTTGCAATAAACAAATAAAAGAAAAGGAAAAAGAAAAGAAAGGTAAACGAGTGGCAAATATCTGATGCTACCGGTCGACCGCGGCCAGGGGGCCGATCGATCGGTCCCTTAGTTGAAAGCCCACTGTCTTCGAACCAAGGCAAAATAGCAAAACACGGTCGATCGGCAATAGGGTCATGATCGACTGGTACTCTATTTTCTAGTGTTCTTTGGTCTTCACATAGGAGAAAAGGTTCATAACGGAAATAGCCATAACTTGATCGTCCGAACTTAAAATGATGCGCTGTTTGCTGCCACGCAATGCTAACTCAATGAACTAATCATCCGTGGAAATTACCTGAGATGGAGATGAAGTGTGAATTAACTAAAATTCCCTTGAAGTAGCGTTCGGTGACGAAACTTCTCCGAAATGCAACCAAATCTCACGTTTAACATTAGAATCATCGTTATACATTTAGGAATAAATGTCGAAACAAGGGCATAGGAGGTTCAATCCCCGTGGATAATGAGTGATCGAATAACCTACTCAGTGTGAGGATGAATTGACTTTCGTGAACCCTAAAGAGCTGAAGCTCACCAATCTTCAATACGAGCATATAGCTTGAGAATGCGATATCAATCAAAGTTCGCAAATTTCTAATTTTATCGGATTACTTATTTAATTAGGTGTCTAAATTTGGACAAACCAAATTTGATTTTAACTCATCCCCAAAATATGCATCTATGTGTCAATAAATCAAACCATCACGATTGAAGCATGCGACGCAATAAATTTGTTGACACACAGATTTCAGGAAAAAAACCCTTCCAGGTAAAACCTTTATTTCTACATTTATACCTTTTCAGTTTTGGGTTCATAGGAGGGTAAATTTGTATAGGCATTTATATTGATAATTCATACATTTTTTATTTTATACCGTCATAGACATAGGGGGAGATTTGTAAGTGTAAGATTTACACGTTATCAATTTATATGTCGTACGCCGCTACACATTGGTACGCCGCTGCATCGCTAAACATGTTCAAGGGTATTTTGGTAATTTTGTATCCGTAACTAGAAAGATAGGTCAACTGGAAAGTTTAAAAGCTCAATGCCACGAGAATACTGGAAAAAATGGCACCTCAATTCGAGTTACGGTGAAGAAGTTATGCACGTTTGAAGAAGAGGAAAAAAGGTCCCTGCATAAAAATTGGGGGCAATTCGTACCTTTTAATTTTAAAGGATCCGGACCGCCGTTTGTGAATATCTCCTGTATGAAATAATGGGGAGATCCAGACCGTCCTAGGAACCCATTCGGACCACTTCGGATTTTTTCGCGATTAGATCTAGTTTTATCCCATGCTGATCCCATGCCTATTAATTCCTATTTCGTAGGAAATTTGTTTCAAGACTTGGAGAGACACTTTTGAGAGTTCTATTAGCTCCAGTCTTCATATTTTTGAGTCCCAAAAACTCATGTTTTGATTCACACATCATTCCCATATTATTTATGCAGGGACCTTTTTCCTCTTCTTCAAACGTGCATAACTTCCTCATTGTAACTCGGATTGAGGTGCCGTTTTTTCCAGTATTCTCTTGGTGTCGAGCTTTTCAACTTTATAGTTGACCTCTCTTTTGGGTTACGGATGATAAATTACCAAAATACCCTTGAACATGCTTAGCAATGCAGCGGCGTACCAACGGTGTAGCGGCGTACGACATATAAATTGATAATGTGCAAATCTTACACTTACATAGCTCATTATGTCTTCGAATCATAGGATGAAATAAAATATTGGAGAGAGTAAGTAAATACATATTTAACTTATTTTGTTTGATTACCTGTATCCTCTATTACCATACAAACTCTACAATTTTATGAACACATTTAGGAAGTATGAGTGCGAAACTTTCAAAAATTAGAAGAGACATTGCATGATAAGGGAATGGGTATTAAAAGAGGTAATTTACACCTCTAATGTTGTGGTTATTTATGTATGTGTTATAAAACGTGACCTAATATTGACCCATTAATAAATACAGCTTTTGAAAAGAGGTGATATCGCTTTAAAGCTTTATGCCTAGCCAAAAGTCCTAATTTTTGTGCGAAGGAGTTTAAAAAATTCTGCTTCGACGGTTTTTATTTTGTCTCATACACATGCGAGTAAAAATTATTAACGCCAACCATTAGAATTGCAATTCTAGCCTTAAGTTCTTGTGTGTCTATAAATAATATGCCAAATACTGGACCATGACTGTGGAAGGCTTGCAATAAGATTGCTGCTTGTGGCACAGATAAGCCGTGACACCCTTAAACCACAACCCATATTCAATTCATTAGCGCATCCTTAATAGGCCGCGACCACGGACCTCTCTAGCACTACAGACCCTGCTGCAAAGTTAGCTAAATTTGTCATCTATCCTATTTCTAGAAGAATCCCTTATTTACACCACTTATACCCATGTCACGTTCCCCAAGTACGTGACATCACCTTTTGACTTCTATAAATAAAAGTTCTCACCTCACCTTTGGAGGGGGATTTTGGGTAGTGAATCCATGCCCAAATTTCTACACAGTCTATCTATCTAGAATCGCCCAGTCCACCTGGGCCATTACAACGCAACTATCTATGGACTTGATCTACAGTGTGCGTCATGTTGATCGAGTGGAAAAATCGAGAGTTCGTGTAAATACGCTAGTCGTTGTTATCGACTTCCAACCACAATAAAAAAAACCTAAAATTTAACTACACTCTTGCGGAGTATAGTGGCGAGTCTGGGTATCGAATCCACAGGGAGTTAGGACGTGTGAAAGTGACGATAACGGTAAGGTAGTTTAATCCTAAAGTTGATATTAAAAGAAAAGAAAAGAAAAAGATGATTGATTTTTGGATTTTATCTATGAATTATCTAAATTCAATTAAATTAACCTACGCATGCAAAATTAACTAACTAAGAAGGAATTAATATGAATGAAGAAATGGGTTAAGAATACACTCCCCCAAACCCTAGTGTGTATGCCAGTACAAAATTAGTCATAAATTAGATAATTGATCAGACCCAGTCTTTAGTACTCCAAAGCATTACATATATGAGGTTCAAGCCCATATCATACATAATCAAAGAATGAGTAAAGCAGTGTCGCAATAGTTCACGCGCGTTGCATCCTTAAGCACCCTGGTTACCTAGGGCAAATGAGGTCAAAAGGTCGACAATAGTTGTGAAACTATACAACACGATCTAATCACTTATTTAATTTAGAGGCCGAATTTTATATCTATGCATACCACATCGGGTTGGGTTCATGCATACCCACCCTTAAAAACTTGGCTTAACATGATTAAAATAAAAGAAAACTTAAAACTGAAAGTGCATGAATTCATAACTAAATCTAGAAAATTGAAAACATGACTTGAATTGGGATTGGAATACTAGAAAGCAACAATTAATTAAACTAACTATAAAAGAAGTAAAAGTGATAAATTAAAATTACTTGCAATGGATGAATGATGAATCTTGAATAGATCTTTAAATCTTGAATAGTAGCCAAACTTCAAAACTAGGGTTCTTGGATACAAGAATCCTTTAAAAACTAACTACTAGCCTCCAACAACGTGAAGTAACAAATCTCTTTTCTTCCTACTAGGGTTTGCCCTTTTATATATCTCAAAAATGACTCTTCCCATGCCTGTCCACGTTTTATAACTAATAAAAAGGAATTATACAAGAAATTTCAAGAGTTGAAACTCTTCAGCTTCCACAATTAATTTCAACTTTTGACTTTCTATCTCCAACTTTAAATGGGCATAACTTCTTCACCGTAGCTCGGATTGGGGTGCCATTTTTTCCAATGTTATTATAATTTAGAGATCTTCAAATTTATAGTTCTCCACACCTCTGTAATATATATGTAAAATTACGAAAATACCCTTGATCTCCTTATTTCTTGCTTTTTTTCACTGAAGCATTCTCTTTCTCACTGATTTGTATGAAATACCTGTAAAGTACATAAGAGATACACAACATATGAAATACTTGCCAAAAAGGGTTAGTAGCATAAATATATGACAAATCCAGGCTATTTGCAATGCACGAGATCATAAAAATACCGAAATTAAGGGGATAAATGTGAAGAATTTATGCTTAATCACATGTCGTGCACAAAACTACATTCCTCATGTATTCAACTCCCTTTACCTCTTCTAGACATCTAATGGCAAACGAATCTTGTATTAATGATTGTACATAATGATAGTAAGGCACTAAAGTAGATGTAGGCTCATTTATAGCTAAATCACTCTATATCTTGTGTTATTTCCCCTTATTTACTTTCTTTATGCTCTTTATACTTGATATGATGGTTGGGAATGATATAAGTACGATTTGTCGCATCATCATTTTGACACCGTATGTGGGAAGTGAGGTATTGAATATAGTTTCCTCCTAAATTAAATTCTTAATATCTTATTTTATCCACGGGAACCCCGGGTATTATCCCATGTGTGAGATTTTAGTTTTTGACCCAAATTTTACATGTAAACTCCCTATATGGGGTTCTCTATTCCTAGATATCTTTTCTAGGTCCTTTGTTATGTCCTTAGATATATTTTCTCTATCCCGATGATGTTGAACTACCTAGCTAGAGTTGAAAACTCAAAAGGCTGTGGCCTAGTAAGGGTAGGCAGCTAGGGATGTACTCCTCTTCATTTGCTTTTGTTTTTAGGAATCTTATTTTTATTTTATTTCCCATACTCAAGGTCTCTTCTACCAAATTTGTGTTATTTTGCACCTTAGGACCTATCATGTCCTTGGTTAGCTCCTAAAGGAATTTTTTGTTCATGCCTTATGGGTGAAATCTAAGTTACCATTTTTAAAGAAGTACCTTCACTGTCCCTGGCTATATGCGGTCTGGAAGGTTAACTGCCCATAGTCCGCGTCCCCTATGCAGCAGTCCACTAATTTTTGTGTTTTGGTATGTTATTGTCTTCAATTATGAAAATTAAAGTATTCGGGACCGAAGATGCCATGAAATTATTAAAATTCCCCACCATGGGCCTAACGGCTTTTAAGTTGGGTCATATTTTTAAGAGGCCATGTCGATTTGTGAGGGAAACCGATAATTCAACAGACTAAGTTCATCTAGGCAATTGCCTAACAGACCGAAAAACTGTCCAAGATAGGTTATGATACCTTATTTTGCAAACTTTTCAATGAATTTACGGCCCAAAGCAAAGACTTCGATAAAATCTTGTTCAACGAAATACATGCGTGCTTGAATTGAAATTATTTGATTCTCCTAGTGAAGGTCGCGGTTGTAGCCTCGTGTGCTTCACAGGCCACGACCATATCCCTTTCTGCCTTTAAAGTCCACAACTACCTACTTTTATTATAAAGGGGTGCAACCGGTTGTTAAAGAGACTGCATACCTATGTTGATCATTTGGTTTTTACCTACTTTGGTTTTACTTGCATATTTTAGTCTTCTCACCGTTGTTTAGTTTATCTCAGAGTATACTTGTAAAGACTAGCACAACATAAGCCATAGAAGGGAGGTCAGGATGAGACCCTGAGCAGAATGAAGATGTGGTCTAGTTGTGGAGTTGCATCAATAATTTATATGATAGCCATGCCTCCCTCCAAGGTCAGATGAACCTTTTGGGATAGATAATTTTGATGCTAGAGTCCACAACTTTTGCTTCCCTACAAAAGGCCACAGTTGAAGAAGCTAAGGGTGAAACCAGGATATTAAAGAGGAAATAAAAAGAGCCATTAGTAGAAAACCTATGAGCACTTCACACCACTGAATTCTAGTCCAAAAGATATCATCGAGAGTATCAAGGAGGAAAAACTACTCAAGTGGCCTGAGCAGCAATCCCCACCACACAAGAAAGACGGGGTTAAATGGTGTGAATTTCACCAAGATTATGGCCACCCCACCAACAAATGCTTTTCTTTAGAGAATGAGATTAAAAGGCTTATCAGGAAGGGAATGCTCCAGTAGTGCTTCTTTGGGGATGGAACCCTAAACTGAAACATCGCATGCCTAACGTTTCCTTAGAATATTTTTGTTTCTGCTTCTGCATAGTTTTATATATGTCTTGTACTCTGTTATCAAATCATATATATATATATATATACACACACACACACACACACGAATGTCTCTTTATCAAATTTGAATTCTTATTCTCCCAATCTAACATCTTTTGAAAGGTTCTTATGTTAATAGGCTTGTAGAAAACCTAACATTCAACTATCTTAAAGATTATAGCATATGGAATAAGGAATCTAGATAAAAGAGCATGACAACCTTAAATGGCAGTTAACACCCCTTATAATACAAAAGCTTTGGAAGACACAAGATGCTTCAATTAACCTTGGGGGCTCATAAATCATTTTTAGCTTTCGAAGACACGGGATGCTTCTATTTAGCCTTGAGGGCTCTTAAAACTCATTATTAGCCGTGAATGTCTTGAAAATGCACCTAGCTTGGGGAGGCTTGATAATACCCATACAACCGTGGATGGAATGATAATGAACCCAATCCGGGGAGGCTTAAAAATATCCATGTATAGTCGTGGGTGGCTTGATAATGATGCCAACCAAGGGAGGCTTGAAAATTCCCCAAAGCAAGAAAAGACCAAATCTATGAAAAGAGATGCAGTCAGATAAGGAAAGTGGGCCAAGGACATTAATGTCGGCAGTAATGGAAGAAATTCCTAACAGTCCATAATAATCCAACATCGTTGTTGTCTATTACAAAGACCGCGGAAAGGTAATAATAAATACAACTCAATTTAAGTCCGCAGCAATTGTTTAAAGGATACTATATGAAATGAGTTGCAGTCAGATGAGGGAAGCAATTCCTGAATGTCCCCCAGCAATCCAAGTTCAAGGTAGCAAAAATATCTAAGTGCCTACCAAACCCTAGACCCCTTTTGTGAAATGATAAAATGAAGACTTCTTCTCTTCTTTTCTATTTATACCTAGGGTTAGTTTATTTACAAAAATGTCATTGCCCCAAATTTAACCCTCTCGATCCTTTTACGCGTTAATTCGCTTCAAATATTTAAGTCAAACATTCGTATCTGAATGAATTCATTTTAACTTTTCATTTCCAAACATTTTGAATATATATACTGAAATTGTTTTATTTTTAAACATTTTGAATATATATACTAGCATAGTTTTTTTTCAATTTCAATTCAATAAAAAATGTGGGGTATTACAGTTATATTTGTTGAAAATTTGAGGATCTCTTGTGATTTTTTTATATGTCTCATATATTTGAGACATGCTAAGAATAGTATTTAATTTAGTAACGTCCAACGTATTTTAACGGTGGCCGACGCCAAAATGTGTAGAATGTTACAATGAAGTAACCACGGATGTGGGAGTGACACCCCGCCTAATTAAACATCGGGGGATCAGGCCTTTATTAAATTAAAACAGGTTTCTCAAATGGTTCATTCTTAGCATCACTGCCGAAAACTTTTTAATTAGTAATCCCCTAAGCAAAATTAGACTGGTGCTAAATTTTATCTTTCTTAAAATAGCTAAATCAACCATGAGGAAAATAGTAAAGCAAATATCATGCTAAAACCCAAACCATCAAAGTATAAGTACAACAGCGCAAAAGTATTACCGAATAAACCATCGGCTAAAAATGCTAAACAACAATAGAACAACTACTAATCTGAAACTAACATCTGAGACTAATACCGGACTACAAGTCCATACATGGAATAATGTGACATCCTGTACTAGATCTGAATGAGAGATATCGTCTAGTCAAAATCCTATAAGCATCCACTGTGCTACAGCTGCGAGTCCCTGGAATAGAATCATTATCCATGGCGTCCCTGTGGCTGGACACCTAAAAGGTTTTGAAAATATTTTATAGCAAGAGTTAGTACTCAAAACATTTTGAAAATATTTAGCAAGCGTTTATCACAATATAAAATGCGGTTATTGATTACACATGTTAGGTTTTCGTACACTCTCTTGAGTTCACTCACTTCTCATCTATTGTGCACACCTAACTTTCTACACTTAGCCTACCTAGCCATGCTCCCCAAGTTAATTAGGTCTAAGTAATCATCTGAACTTATCCAAGCTTAAGTTCTCGCATCGCCCACACCGTGCATTCATTTCAATAACATCTCACAAAGGTTAATTAATACTCAAATAACATTTCACCTATGTTATGCTTCAAAGCTATTTAGTTTCACTACTAAATTTCTAGGACTCTCACAATTGTTATCTTTCCACTTATGTAATTAAGTTTCACTACTTAAGTTACTAATTAGATATTCTCTATCTAAAGATACATTCCGTAATTAAGTTTCACTACTTAACTTACCAATTTGATACGTAACATTAAACACATCATATTCATCTACTTATTCACAACGGTATAATATCATTAAGTGTATATACACATAATATATACTAAATATCAGTCATTACTATTTGTCCTTTTTACACACATAAAGAACTCTTGGTTCGGAATAATTCATCGACCCCAAGTAAGAATTGGTTCGGAATGATACATCGACCCCAATTATTTATATACACAAATTTTGGCTCGGACTCTTTCATCACGCCACCAGTTCAAAGGTTTGGTTCGGCATTTTACATCGACCCCAAACATATAATAACCCTATGTTAGTTCGGAATGTCTCATCGACCCTAACATAGTTAATTTAAGTATATAACAATCTACTAATACAGAGAAGTATAATATAATTAAATATATATTTCACACACAATATATATTAAATATCAGTCATTACTATTTGTCCTTTTTACATACATAAAGGACTTTTGGTTCGGAATGATTCATCGACCCCAAGTAAGAATTGGTTCGGAATGATACATCGACCCCGGTTATATAATAACCCTATGTTAGTTCGGAATATCTCATCGACCCTAACATAGTTAATTTAGGTATACTTCTCTTAACCTAAAAGTTCATACAATTCAGTAGGTACACGCCCGACCTATCAACCATGTTCGTATGTAATATTTTATTCTCTTATATTTACCGTACAATATTCATTGTACGATTTATCTCATTAATCGCATTTATTTGAGTATTCACAACAATCTAAGGGCCCTAGTTACCCCTAACGTAATATCAATTCAGTAGCTACCCTTGTTAACATACTGACCCAATAAATTTAAGCTCGCTCATGCTTTTCCGTAATTATATTCTTATCATCTCGAATTAGAATACGTCACAATCAAGCCTATGAATCTCCACTTTAATTCTCTCACAAATTTAAAGTCCAATGCTCAATCATAGACCTACTTCCATAACATTATTCCAAAAATATATTTCATCAAGGTCCCAAACACTTCCCCGATAAAATTTTAGGCATTTGAGGCTTAAAATTAAATATCTTACATTTTCTCGCAGCCTAACGAATCATAAAATTTTCTGGCAGATTTAACACCTTCTAGTAAAACTTCGATTTCTCCCTCTACAGAACTCCGATTGATCTGATTCCAAGTTCAATGGAAATCTAAGAGGTATACCTTTCCATAAATCTATGATTCACACTCTAATTCTAAGTAAAACTCAAATCGTACATGTTTAAAGTCACGTCAAACTTCTGGCAGATTACTATGCTGGCAAATTAAACACCCTGTAGTAATATGTCTATTACTCCCTCTACAGAACTCCGATTTACCTGATTCCAAGTTCATTAAATAACTAAGAGAAATACCTTTCTATTAATGTATGGTTCACACTATAATTCGAAGTACAACTCAAATGGCATACGTTTAAAGTTGTCTAAAAAATTATGGCAGATTGACGTCTTGTGTTCATCAATTAAACCCTAAGTCATTCAAGATTCATGTTCTTTAACCAAGAACTCATAAAGATTTTATGTTAATCATCAAATATATTCAAATTTCATTTTAGCTTTACTTAGGGATTCATTCTACATGCAATCCTACCCAAACATGTGATCAATTCAAACATTTAATCCATGGTTTTTCAATAGAATTAACCAATTCTTAAAACTCCCTACACATGGGTATTATAACTTGAATTTGATTTGCAATAAACACTTGCCTTGATAGAGGGGTTCTGATTTTGTGATTGTTGTTGATGATTGATTGTTTTTCTCCTTCAATCTTCCTTCCCCACAAGTTTGTGGTGAAAATCTCCTTTGAATCCTTCCCAATTCTTCCTTTTGCCTTGAGAATTGTTTCTCTCTTCTCTCTAATGGCTATGGTGTGTTTTTTCTTCTCTCTAAACCTAGCCTCCAACTCTTATAATCTGAATTAGAGTTATTAAATTCGTAGGTCTTCTCACTCCTATAATTTAAAAGACTAAAACACCCCTGAACGGTCCCGGCTTAGCCCAAAAACATCCCGGGACCCAACTAGTACCCCTGGGTATACTATTTTGACTATTTTGACCCTTATGGGGTTAACCGTGAACTCTAAATTGTCATTTGAGTCACTCAAAAATATATTACTCGTTCTCATCCCAAAACGGTCTACATGCGTTAAGTAACTATTTACTACTCGCACTAAGTAAATATAATGAGGCAATATAAATCGGTAACTATCTCTCGATTAATATACTATAATTACAATTCTTAACAAATATCATTAAATTACTCCTCTTACGTAATTTAAATTAAGCCGTGTTTTCTTATTTAATTTTCCAATTTAATTAAATAGAATGTTCAGAAATACGGGGTATTACATACTCCCCCCTTGCAAAGGAATTTCGTCCTCGAAATTAGGATAAGGCTGGTATTAAGACTAAGGACCTTAAATATCACTGCATCTTCTAATACTCAAAACCAAATCATAACATCCTAACAGTCGTCCCAAGTACATGCCTTGCTTCATTATAAATTCTTATCGCATGTTACCCATGCCGCATATATCATAATTAAGTCTCACGACTTAATTTCTCCATTGATTTCCCCAATCTAACGTTAACTCTTGAAATTAATTTTCTCCCTACTTAATTTACCCTTTTGATGTATATCTCTATATATAACATCTATGGATCTACTATCACTCATAAGTAGAATTTTAATAGGTATATATTTCATACACAATATATACTATAAGGGAAATTGGTCCAGCAAAATCATCGACCCCAAAAATCCTATCATTTACATTGGTCCGGAAATCCCTCGACCCCAAGGTAAATGTAATGCATATGTTGGTTCAGACCTTCCGTCGATACCAATAATTATCATCGATTTGGTTCAGAAAATCATCGACCCCAAATCGATCCTTCATGTATTGGTCCGGAACATCATCGATCCCAACACAGAATTAAGCATACTTATTATCGCACATAAGTAGGAAAATCATAAGGTATATATTTCTTACACATAACATATACTATCAACACTAATATTATAATCACCCCCCCCTTCTATAACACTTTTGGGGTTATTGGCTCGGAATCTCACCTCGATCACCAATAGTGATTGGTTATATTGTCTCGGAATCACACTTCGAGAACTAATATATGTAAATATATCTCATCGCACATGAGAAGACAATTTATGAGCCATATATTACACACTTCATATATCCTAAAATGTCATACTCCAATAGAATGTCCTCATAGCACGCGTTAAGGACTAAGAGTTCAAAATGTCTCCTCGAACCACACCTCAAAGTACATATAAGTTCATAATAGGTATCCAAGAACCTAATCCTTATGTATAGTCCATATAGGCACCCACACTACCTATAAAATATGCTCATACGGTTATACATTCAACCTATGAATTGATCAGTGGCTTCTTCCAAAATTCCACTATCGTTAGGACGTAGTATCTTCCTTTCTCACAATCATTGGGTCATAGGCGACACAACACACCCAAAATAAAACATTATCTCCATTCCTCCCTAACCATCTCTCACAGGGTGGGATTTTAGGATTTCATCCTGATTCACAACAATATAGAGCGGCACCTTGCACTTGTGCACTCTACCTTTTTAACGACATATTAGTTCATAACGGTCAACCCATTTCGCTAACCTAATGGAATGTTGACTTAGTTACGATGTCCATAGCCCATCCATAAATTATAAGTCTGCCTACGCATTCCATCAGTGGAAACGTAGGTTCACCACTGAATTCCGGTTGCTCATTTCGAGACCGTCTTTCTCTATCAACTAGTGGTGCGACTGGAGACAATCTCACTATATCTCTTCCGCAACACCGCTTCCCACTTACGTCATCTTTCCTCAAGTGGTAACCTATTCCCCTTTCACTCAGGGTATATTATACTTTACAATCTGTGCACTCTTAAAAATTGGCGCACTTTTAGGGTTGATTATTTTATATGAATCAACATTTTAATAACGTATATGTCACTCTCAACACTCAGTTAAGTAGAACCTGGTGTCACTTCTTCACAACAGTTAGGCCTCCCATATCAAGAGACAACTTTTGAACGGCTTCCCACCGACTTTCATCCCATAGGGTGTGTTGGCTCTCTCAATACATAAAAAGCTTGGATCATCGTCTATTTCCCATGATGTTCAATCCATTTCATCGATACGACTTGCCTCATAACCTCCCCACCGGCGAACTTATCAAATATATTTTTTTTCTGCATCCCTCTACCTCGGATAACTAAGAAAGTCAATTGACTAGGGCGCCCATACCCCCTTTTCTCCGTGCACATTTGCAAAAACATTGCAAACGTCGCACTCATAACATGCTTTCCTCAACTCTTGCCTTGTCTTCACGGCGTGCCTACAATTTTATGGGTATTCACAATCCCCTATAGAAAAAAATTCAAATTCTTGCCCACAAAGTCCCACTTATCCTTTCGTGGTGAGAAAAGCTTTTCAGTGTTTCCCCACAACACTACCGACCCCACCGATGTCCTAGCATCTAACGTCTCTTCTCCTAACGTGCATAAAAATCTATTTGTATTCCCTTGAATAACTTGGAAAGATCAAAACGTGTGGTCTTACGTCCCACATAATACATCTTTTCATAAATCCCCTTATTCCAGGCCACACTTACTGGTTTAGGGTATTCCTCCTCTCGGAGTTGGCAACCATAATTCTGAACACTATCATCATGGTTCCCTTAGTTTCGCTGACCAAGAGGAACACACTATTGGACTTAACAGTCTTGGCTTAGAATCAAATCAATGAATCCCCTAGTGGTTTTCCACTTATGGCTTGCACTAGCCCCTTTGCATTCAGTCTTACTCTTTAACTAAATCCTTAAACTCTTTTAGCTCCGGTCACCTAGGAGCATTTACATCAACCTTGTAAGAATCACCATACAACCTACATGCATATAAGTCGTCCAAGAAGAGTTTTACCAAAATTGTGGATGACAACTCGTGAGTCCATTCTCTCAAGGGCTCTTTTTCCTTTGTACCTATCTCATCGGGTACGAGTTCACTTCAATGGATAATTTTTTTCTCATAATTGGCCTTTACCCGGTTTTCATGTGATGGGTTCAAAAGTTTCCATTCACTTCGCTTCTTAACCATCATTGGAGAAATTTGCGGTTAAACTATACGTAAAATCCCTCTAACTGTATACTGACCCTAGGTTCGGATGTGGTTCCTGGTACCCCCACCACGTTGCCTCAAAAATCTTTACCCAAACTTTCACTTCTGGGTATTCCTACTGTATCCTAAATGCCAAGATCTCTAGGCATTCAACTTCCATGCATTAACATGCACAGTCGCCGTTTTATCACATTTTTACGGCCCGTTCTCATAAAAATCCTCCAGACCTCCTCTCACTATCACTGCATTTGGTGATCTAGATTAGCATTCCCCTTTTTCCATCGCGACACTTGGAAAATTCCTACTATGCCTCAACAGCCCTTACGGCATTTACTTATAATTTCACACTTGGAGAGACCTCGACAACGGTAATCTCTTCTACGATTACCATCCTCGAACACCTCATGCCTTATGCCGAGCCCATTCCTCCTGCAGTTCTTCCAATGCCTCCTCTAGTTTTTATCGCCATGTTAGACGTATCATACCCAATCGAACTCGTATATACTACACTACATCAACTATAGCAGGAGAACGTAAACCACGTACGTAGAGGAGTACAACAATCCTAGTATAGGGTTCTATATCAATCAAACGATACGCTGAAAACGTAGTAAGCCGTACAAATCCTATGGACACTAGAACCTGATGCTCTGATACCATCTGTGACACCCCGCCTAATTAAACATCGGGTGATCAGGCCTTTATTAAATTAAAATAGGTTTCTCAAATGGTTCATTCTTAGCATCACTGCCGAAAACTTTTTAATTAGTAATCCCCCAAGTAAAATTAGACCGGTGCCAAATTTTATCTTTATTAAAACAGATAAATCAACCATGCGGAAAATAGTAAAGCAAATACCATGCTAAAACCCAAACCATCAAAGTATAAGTACAACAGCGCAAAATTATTACCGAATAAACCATCGGCTAAAAATGCTAAACAACAATAGAACAACTACTAATCTGAAACTAACATCTGAGACTGATACCGGACTACAAGTCCATACATGGAATAATGTGACATCCGGTACTAGATCTGAATGAGAGATATCATCTAGTCAAAATCCTATAAGCATCCACTGTGCTACAGCTGCGAGTCCCTGGAATAGAATCATCATCCATGGCGTCCCTGTGGCTGGACACCTAAAAGGTTTTGAAAATATTTTATAGCAAGAGTTAGTACTAAAAATATTTTGAAAATATTTAGCAAGCGTTTATCACAATATAAAATGCGGTTATTGATTACACATGTTAGGTTTTCGTACACT
This sequence comes from Sambucus nigra, assembly GCA_949130495.1. NCBI lineage: Eukaryota > Viridiplantae > Streptophyta > Magnoliopsida > Dipsacales > Adoxaceae > Sambucus > Sambucus nigra. The sequence continues at coordinate 622,905,017 of OX422216.1, forward strand.
CTCTTGAGTTCACTCACTTCTCATCTATTGTGCACACCTAACTTTCTACACTTAGCCTACCTAGCCATGTTCCCCAAGTTAATTAGGTCTAAGTAATCATCTGAACTTATCCAAGCTTAAGTTCTCGCATCGCCCACACCGTGCATTCATTTCAATAACATCTCACAAAGGTTAATTAATACTCAAATAACATTTCACCTATGTTATGCTTCAAAGCTATTTAGTTTCACTACTAAATTTCTAGGATTCTCACAATTGTTATCTTTCCACTTATGTAATTAAGTTTCACTACTTAAGTTACTAATTAGATATTCTATATCTAAAGATACATTCCGTAATTAAGTTTCACTACTTAACTTACCAATTTGATACGTAACATTAAACACATCATATTCATCTACTTATTCACAACGGTATAATATCATTAAGTGTATATATTTCACACATAATGTATACTAAATATCAGTCATTACTATTTGTCCTTTTTACACACATAAAGAACTCTTGGTTCGGAATGATTCATCGACCCCAAGTAAGAATTGGTTCGGAATGATACATCAACCCCAATTATTTATATACACAAATTTTGGCTCGGATTCTTTCATCACGCCACCAGTTCAAAGTTTTGGTTCGGCATTTTACATCGACCCCAAACATATAATAACCTTATGTTAGTTCGGAATGTCTCATCGACCCTAACATAGTTAATTTAAGTATATAACAATCTACTAATACACAGAAGTAGAATATAATTAAATATATATTTCACACACAATATATATTAAATATCAGTCATTACTATTTGTCCTTTTTACATACATAAAGGACTCTTGGTTCAGAATGATTCATCGACCCCAAGTAAGAATTGGTTCGGAATGATACATCGACCCCGGTTATATAATAACCCTATGTTAGTTCGGAATATCTCATCGACCCTAACATAGTTAATTTAGGTATACTTCTCTTAACCTAAAAGTTCATACAATTCAGTAGGTACACGCCCGACCTATCAACCATGTTCGTACGTAATATTTTATTCTCTTATATTTACCGTACAATATTCATTGTACGATTTATCTCATTAATCGCATTTATTTGAGTATTCACAACAATCTAAGGGCCCTAGTTACCCCTAACGTAATATCAATTCAGTAGCTACCCTTGTTAACATACTGACCCAATAAATTTAAGCTCGCTCATGCTTTTCCGTAATTATATTCTTATCATCTCGAATTAGAATACGTCACAATCAAGCCTATGAATCTCCACTTTAATTCTCTCACAAATTTAAAGTCCAATGCTCAATCATAGACCTACTTCCATAAAATTATTCCAAAAATATATTTTATCAAGGTCCCAAACACTTCCCCGATAAAATTTTAGGCATTTGAGGCTTAAAATTAAATATCTTACATTTTCTCGCAGTCTAACGAATCATAAAATTTTCTGTCAGATTAAACACCTTCTAGTAAAACTTCGATTTCTCCCTCTACAGAACTCCGATTGACCTGATTCCAAGTTCATTGGAAATCTAAGAGATATACCTTTCCATACATCTATGATTCACACTCTAATTCTAAGTACAAATCAAATCGTACATGTTTAAAGTCACGTCAAACTTCTGGCAGATTACTATGCTGGCAGATTAAACACCCTGTAGTAATATGTCTATTACTCCCTCTACAGAACTCCGATTGACCTGATTCCATGTTCATTAAATAGCTAAGAGAAATACGTTTCTATTAATGTATGGTTCACACTATAATTCGAAGTACAACTCAAATGGCATACGTTTAAATTTGTCTAAAAAATTATGACAGATTGACATCTTGTGTTCATCAATTAAACCCTAAGTCATTCAAGATTCATGTTCTTTAACCAAGAACTCATAAAGATTATATGTTAATCATCAAATATATTCAAATTTTATTTTACCTTTACTTAGGGATTCATTCTACATGCAATCCTACCCAAACATGTGATCAATTCAAACATTTAATTCATGGTTTTTCAATAGAATTAACCAATTCTTAAAACTCCCTACACATGGGTATTATAACTTGAATTTGATTTGCAATAAACACTTGCCTTGATAGAAGGGTTCTGATTTTGTGATTGTTGTTGATGATTGATTGTTTTTCTCCTTCAATCTTCCTTCCCCACAAGTTTGTGGTGAAAATCTCCTTTGAATCCTTCCCAATTCTTCCTTTTGCCTTGAGAATTGTTTCTCTCTTCTCTCTAATGGCTATGGTGTGTTTTTTCTTCTCTCTAACCCTAGCCTCCAACTCTTATAATCTGACGTAGAGTTATTAAATTCGTAGGTCTTCTCACTCCTATAATTTAAAAGACTAAAACGCCCCTGAACGGTCCTAGCTTAGCCCAAAAACATCCCGGGACCCAACTAGTACCCCTGGGTATACTATTTTTACTATTTTGACCCTTCTGGGGTTAACCGTGACCTCTAAATTATCATTTTGAGTCACTCAAAAGTATATTACTCGTTCTCGTCCCAAAACGGTCTACATGCGTTAAGTAACTATTTACTACTCGCACTAAGTAAATATAATGAGGCAATATAAATCGGTAACTATCTCTCAATTAATATACTATAATTACAATTCTTAACAAATATCATTAAATTACTCCTCTTACGTAATTTAAATTAAGCCGTATTTTCTCATTTAATTTTCCAATTTAATTAAATATAATATTCAGAAATACGGGGTATTACAGTGGGGAATCATTCATCTCCAATTTCCTTTTCGCATGTCATGGAACCTACTTAGGTTTTTTCTCCCTGATAGTGACAAGGATATTAGTCCCATTCTTGTGAAAAAAACATTTATGGTGTTGTGTATCATTTTATAAATCTTAATGAGATTGATATAGTGGCGAAATTTATTCTTCAACCCAATTCACTTATTAACGAAGCCTCGAATGCACATGTTCCTACAACTGATGATTTGATTCACGACTTCAAGTATTCAGAAGAGTTGGTTCTTTTTTAAGAGAGATTTAACAACTTATTTCTTAATGTTTTTCCACTTTTACACCATCAACGTTTCATATTTATTTAGAGAATAAAATAAGTTCTTTGATTAGGATTAAAACTTTTGAGCCTATAAGTCAATTAGAACCTACTCAAGCTTTGGAACTCCTTTAAAGTTTTACCTAGGTTCCTTTTGAGGAGCTGTCTAATTTTATCTTTTCCAATGGATTTCATTTAGCCTATCAGATCCTGTCTAGACCTAGAAACATTGATATATATATATATATATATATATATATATATATATATATATATATATATATATATATATATATATATATATATATATATATATATTATCAAAGAAATAATTAAGTTTACCTCCTCATTACCTATCCACTTGTCTTTATTGGTTGAATTTGAGAGGGAAGAGTCTAACTTGGCAAAATAATAGGACCTGGTCTCTTTTCAATGGTCTGAAGCTTCTTCCCTCGTTGAGTCTTTCAAATTCAAGAAGAATTGAAGTAATTCTTTTCTAAAGGAGAAAAGAGTATTACAAGAACAACTAGATAAGGTCCGTACTGAATTTTCTAACATTGAGGAGGAAGTTAGTGACTTGTCTTTAAAATTATACTTTATGGTGTCAGAGTTACACGTCTCTATTGTAATTTCATTTTAAAACTATACATGATGTTTATTTTTTTTAATAAGAGGTATCAAGTTCATTTTGAAATAAGAATCATGTTTGTGAGAATACATGTGTCAATCCTTAGGAGGATTTGAGTGAGTTGGGTTCAGTATGATAATTGCAGATCAAAATTTAGGTTCTAATTCAATTTAACATTTCACAGTCTAGATATGGAGTTAAGATACCATTATTAAAGTCACATGTATAACTTAGTAGTTTATCTTGACTATAAGAACCTATCTGGTTATTCGAGAAATTATCTAATAGTTCAAAAAGGATTGTACAAGTATATTAGGAATGCATTTAATAGGAACACATATGAAATTCAAGTTTGGGTGCGGACTAGAATATATTTTCAAAATATCACAAAGTTTGCAAATGGTGCATAGACTTTTAATCTTGAGGATTCAAATATTCAAACAATTATTGCTTCGATTATTATTGGTGGGATTTAATTATTTGGTCTAAATCTCCGTATATTGGCCATTTACTGTGTGAGTATGGCTGAGATTAAATTTTAGAGGAACCCGCGTCTAGGAGATATCCTGGATTGTGATACCCCTTTGATAGACTTATAAATTTTGAATTTACTAGTAAACCTGATGAGTGGATTTATATATGGTAGTTTATCAAATAAGCTAAGTTTGAGATAAAGGAATAAAAAAGACGTAGGTGAAAATTCATTAACATTGGATATTGTATACTTTACTAGGGTAATAATACTATGTTCTACCCAACTTTAAAAACAAGGTCTCTTTATTCGAGTAATCGAGAGATAATTAAATTATAGTGAAATTGTAATTATTTAGTGGAATGAATTACAATCAAATAGAGAAAAAATAAATTGCAGGGTGTGATAATGGATTTTTATATTTCTTTTCGGAAAGCCATTTAATTATTAGCCTTATTTTCTACTATAGACCCTTTACCCAAATACCAAGTTCAAACTCTTTCGAAACCCTAATTGTCTCAAGCCCACTTCATGTAAGTGTATATATGGGTTTAGGGGTGGTAAGCATTATTATCACACCAAAAGGTTATCTAGAAAGAGATAAAAACACTATTTATATTTTCTTAAACTGGAGGGAGAAAGTGTTTTCTCTCAAATTTCATCAAGTTTTGATCTCCGAAAGTACCCGCACATGTAACTTTATTTGAGTGGATCATATACTAGAAGATCTTAGGCCTACAATAGATCTAAGGAGATATTTGAAGTTTAAATAAGGAAAACAACATTAGACTCTTCCTCAAATCATTCTCCTACATCGGCTCATCTAGAATATACGTAAAGGTACTGTGATTAGAACCCAAGATATATTCTTTAGATCGAGTTTTTTATATACATTCTAAAACATAATAAATCGAAGATTTTGGGTATCAATATTTTTTATAATATCAATCCTCAAAAATTGGTATTAGAACCCCAATTATAGATTGATCATGTTTTAAAAAAGTCTAAGTTGTCCACCATTGAAACCCTATGTTTACATGTTAGAATATATAAGCATATATGTGTATGTTTTGTATTAAAATGATTTTATATTATTCGTATCACATCCTCCATTATGGCTAAATGCTTCTTTTATACGAATGGATCGTACCATGGTTTATCCAAAATTACTTTTCCTAAATTTGATTTACTTATAATAATTAGGTTGTTTTAATTATTAAAAAAATGGTCTATATGTTAAGGGATGTAATAGTTATTTTTTGGGGGGAATTCTATGTTATAATGGGAATTGATAATAGAGGAAGAACCATGGTTTTGGGTAGCAATCTGCTTAAGTTTGGAGGCCTAACAACGGATCTTTTAATGTTATAGAAATAGTCAAAATGACATAGTTTTTATAATGAATAAAGGAGAATCAAAACTAGAATTATGGCAGCACTAAGGGACTGACGAACAAACCTAGTGTGACCGCGTCATAACCCTAACGAGATCGTAATTTAAGGTGCGCGAACCATTACCCTTACCAGGCGCATCGATGGGTTTTATAAGCATGATAAAAGGATCTTTGATGGTAATCTACTTCTTTTCTCCCACCAACAAAAATGTGATGGGCTATTTTCCAAGGAGTTCTTGACCCAAAAGGACTCTACTTAAGAAAGAATTCTTGATGGGAAAGGAACTTTTTTTCCTTTTTTGATATATAATTACATGTATTTATAATTAGTTATATCTCAATCATCTCATATTAACATGTTAATAATTTTGTGAGACGATTATCATTTAATTAGGAACCCACATTTTTATGGACAACAAGAATTTATTTATGTGACTCGACTATACCACTTTTTTTCAAATGGAAATTTATTTTTTTTCTTTTCCAAAATTGAATTCTATTAGGTAATCAATTTAAGATATAAATTAAATTTTGTTCTATAGATTTTTACTTTAATTAAGACTAATCTATTTTGGAAAATTAAAATAGTGAGACTAGGAAATTGAATTTTTACTTGTAATTAGAAAATTACCAATGATTTGATTCAGGGATTTAAAATAGAATAATTTTCTTTAAAAACCCCCAAAGTTCGAAATATTAAGTAGGAGAGAGGTTTCAATATAAGTCACACGGTCTCCATCAGTATTATAAAGATATGATGTGGTTATTTCCTTATGTTTGCATCGAGTTTCCTCCCCAACGGGAGGAATTAATCAAGACATCATGAGATTTTAAAATTCTTAGGTTTAAATGATTAAATTTAGTATTAAAAAATTAACCAACCGTATACATTTAAAAACAAGTAATGATATCATCTTAATTGAGTCATTCCCATTAATCTTGCGACCAAAAGGGGGTTATTTAATTATATTGGACAAAGATTTCATGGACTGCCTGGATAACATAATTAAAATATGAAAATTCAATCTAATTCAAGTGTAATACCCCGAGATTTTGGAACAATAATTAATTTATTTTGGGAGAAATAAATATTATTTTATTTGGATATTATTAAATTGGTATTGAGGTCAAAATTTAAAGGTGTTAGAAAGTGTTTTGAATGGCAATTCTGAGGGTGTAGTTATTTTCGGAAGGGTTGAGAAAGTCGAAATGACTGTACTTGGGGTCTATTTGGGTTCCAAAATATTTTAGGTTCGTTTGACTCAAATTAAAGTTACCGAGTCATTTAAAGTGTGTATTATCATTTAAAGTTGTGTATTTTAAGAGATAAGGCTTATTAAGCCTACGGGAGAAACAATTCTCCTTAGAGAGAAAGAGAAATAGAAAGAAAGAAAGAGAGAAGAAGAAAAGAAGAAGAGAAAGAGAGAAAAAGTTGGATTTCCGGCCATTACGCGATCTCGTGGAGGATTCAGACCCTACGAACTTGAGGCAAGTGATTAAACTTGCCAAATAATTGTTGTGTATCATTTATTTCATGATTTGTGGATTTAAATTATGAATTTTGGGTTGAATATGTAATGACGTGAGTTGGGAACCCAACGTTAGTGACTTTCGCCGAGGTAGTGAATGCGGCACTGTTATAGTGTCATGAATATCGCCTTCGTTCACAGGGGGTAAGAACTTTGGAGATTCGGGTTCATCAAGTAGGTTTGGTAATGAGAATACCAGTAATGCTAGAGAGTATAATCCAGAATATTGAGGATCTCAACAGCGTTATGTTCCTTAAGATGGGAAGAGAGAATTTATGGGTAGATGTTTCTTTGGTAAAAAAATTGGTCATGGGAAGAGAGATTGTCTTAAAAGAGGTAACGGACCACGTTTTGAAGAAGTTTTGGAGGTGCAACCCTTACAGCAGATTCGAGGTCATTTTAGGCCAAGGGACTTTGTGTGGGAAACCAATGATGAAGAGATGAAATTGGACTAGAGATGGATGATGTAAGTTATTTTCCTTTGTGAATAGGATACTACTATATGAAGCTTTGGGAATATGGTATGAGAGATAGTTATAATAGGGTGGTGCTATAACCCTATTATGTAGGAAATGAATCAAGAAGGGAATATTAAGCAAGTGAGGCTCTTATGTTTTTATTTTTTCAGAGAATATATCATTTTGTGATGTGCTAGAAAGAGAGCTATAATCTTGTTGTGAATGTAAGAATTGTTGTTATGTATTGAGTAGTAATGTTAAGGCTAATTATTTTTATAGTCATGATAGACTTATATAATTGTTGTATTCCAGCTATGGAAGAGCCTCGTGTATGGCGATATATATTAATATGATGTGAGAGATTATTTCTGAAAAGAGATTCAGAAATTTAGTGAATTACTGTTGAGTAAGATAATTTATCTCATAATTATGCTAATTTTGAGAACTATATTATTATGGGTATGAGAATTGTTAAAACCTTGTGTCATGGCATGAGGTATTTTGTTTAAATGTCGAAAGACATAAACCGTTTTTAAAATAAATTGTTTTCAAAATAAAACTTTTTATGGGCCTTTGGGCCATATCAAAATGATTTACACAAAATTAATTTTTTTTTAAACTCTAGTCCGGATCTAACAAACTCTCAATCCTCGACATCGCTACATATTAGTGTATTAGGAGGGTTCCTTGTTGGGATTTCGCTTGCGAAACCTCCCCCGCATGAAAGTAGCGAATGACAGGAATTGAGAGGAGTTAAATCTTTGGGCCATTCAAAAAAAAATTATATTATTAGTATGCTAGTATAAATTAATATTTCTAGTTATGGTATTATTGAGGCAAGTGAAGCCTAATTAATTTTATACGAGTAGAGCTAGAATATAAAGGGTGTATGGGCGCCCTAGTAATTATAATTGATTTTATAAAGCTAAAATAATTCGTCGTGGGAAGTTAGAGGTTTGGGTATAGTGTTAGTGAGGATAAGTGTAGTAGGAACTAGTTGAGCTTTGGAGTATTAGGCTTAGCTAAATTTTGAGGACGAAATTCTTGTAAGTGGGGAAGTCTGTAATACCCCGAGATTTTTGGAATAATAATTAATTTATTCTGGGAGAAATAAATATTATTTTATTTGGAGAATTATTAAATTGGTATTGAGGTCAAAATTTAAAGGTGTTAGAAAGTGTTTCGAACGAAAATTCTGAGGGTGTAGTTATTTCCGGAAGGGTTGTGAAAGTCAAAATGACTGTACTTGGGGTCTATTTGGGTTCTGAAATATTTTGGGTTCGTTTGACTTAAATTAAAGTTATCGAGTCATTTAAAGTGTGTATTATCATTTAAAGTTGTGTATTTTGGGAGACAAGGCTTATTAAGCCTACGGGAGAAACAATTCTCCTTAGAGAGAAAGAGAAATAGAAAGAAAGAAAGAAAGAGAGAAGAAGAAAAGAAGAAGAGAAAGAGAGAAAAAAGTGGGATTTTCGGCTATTACGCAATCTCGAGGAGGATTCAGACCCTACGAACTTGAGGCAAGTAATTAAACTTTCTAAATAATTGTTGTGTATCATTTATTTCATGATTTGTGGATTTAAATTGTGAATTTTGGGTTGAATAAGTAAAACACAAACTTTTGGGTAAATCTTAGATTTGTGGTGTATATATGGATTTAAGGTTATAAAATAGTTGGGTTGAGTAATATGATGAATTTTAATGTTATAAATGAGTTTGAGTTGATGTGGAATGGAGAGAAGATGATATATATAATTTTTGGGATTTTGATTTTTGAAGCAAAAGTAGCCATTTTCGTGACTTCTGATAGGCCGAATCGATTCGGGACCTTCCCGAATCGATTCGGATAGTTGTAGGTGCCCAAGTTTGAGTGACCAAATCGATTCAGCCCCAATCTGAACCGATTCAGACTGAGACAGAAGCCCAGATCTTATGACCCGAATCGATTCGCCTTGGAGGCCGAATCGATTCGCTGGGCCGAATCGATTCGGATTGAGCCCGAATCGATTCGAAAACATGGCAGTTTTGGGGATGTTTTTCTAGGGTGAGTTTCATCCCATTTCATTTGAGGTTATCAATTGGGAAGCTCTATATAGGTTATGAGAAGTGTGTTTTGGAGACTATTAGGGAGTTTCCCTTATAAGAAATTATTGGAGTCATATTGATTTAGTTCGAGAGAATACCGATTAGAGAGTATTGTACCGACTAGTCGGGAAGCCCACTACCATCGAGTTCTCTATTTGAAGATAATTATGGAATTATAATAAAGAGTGAGAATGCGTTTAGTGATATTGGATTTTAAAATCAAATCCCATAAGGGATAACTTTAAAGGTTCATATGATCAATTGAACCATATTTTGGATTGAAAATTGTAAATGCTGATGGATGTGCATACGGATATAGAAAATATCCTTAACAATAATTAACTTGGGAGATGTTTCACATAAATGAGAAATTCTAATTGAGGTGCATTAGGATATAGAGAATATCCTCAAAGTAAATTGAATTGAGAGACGATTCAAATAAATAGAAGTGAGGTGTGAACTTCAAGTGAGAAATAGTATAGCGTATGCTAAGTGGGGAAGTCATGCGAGTGATTGACGAATAGTATATCGAGAGTAAAATATAATAAATAATGATATTAGTTAATTTTCGCCTAAGAGCGTAATAAGAGTATGTAAACAGTGTGATATATATACCTTATGTGATGGTATATATTTATATGATGTGATGACGTGTGTATATCTTATGTGAATGATATATATATATATATATATATATATATATATATATATATATATATATAAGTGAAGCATACCCCCTCCTTACTATCATTGGGAAGTTGCGCGATGAGGGTGAGCACCCTGGCTCGAGGAGCAGAGTGTGAATATTCCCCAGGCCATAGCGTCCATTTATTATTGTATGATTTTTATTAGGGGTGAGACGTGGTGGGTATGTTTCGTCTCATTACCGGGGAGGAACTATGGCCGCTTCCCGTATGTTTTGATTGGTTGTTTTACCATGGCGGTGTGATAATAGTCCGATATATGGTAACCTGGGATAAAATGAGTAATTCCTGTAAGATGATAGCATTGAGAACCTGCGTCCTCGAGTTATAGCTCGTTGGGATGGTTATTAGTATACTGGTGTGCTTAGTACTTTGGGTATTGAGGGATTAACAGACCTTAACCACCAACATTGCCAAGGATTAGTGTATCGGGGGGTTCCTTGTTTGGATTTCTCTTGCGAGACATCCCACGCATGAAACGCAGTGTAATGTTGGAGTGAGGAGAAGTGAGTCCTTGCTGCTCATATCTATATAAATAGTATGTATCTCGACGATCGACAGTGCCAAATAGTAGTGTATCAGGGGGGTTCCTTGTTTGGATTTCGCTTGCGAGACGTCCCATGCACGAAACCTCGTGCACTGTTGAGAATGGGATGAACTTTTTAAAAGAGGGATTTTACACCAGCTTGCTTGTCCTTATACCCTTGAGCATAACGGGATGGCTGAAAGGAAAATTTTCACCTCATGTCTGTAATTCGCTTCTTATTAAGGAGTATGCATGTCCCCACCTTTTTTTGGCATATGGATTAACAATAGCCTTTCTTATAAATGGGACTCCTAGTTTGGTGTTAAAGGTCCAAACTCCTCTCAAGGTTCTCCAGCTTGATCACATGTTTTTACTCTCTTACCTAGGCCCTTTAGGTGTACTTGTTTTGTTCAAAACAAGATCCCTATTAGCAGTAACTTGTTGATAAATATATTCGTTGCATTTTTCTAGGATACACATATATGTCAAAAGGTTACAAATGTTATGATCCTGCTCACAAACATACATATCACACATTTGATGTTAGATTTTATGAAAGTAGTCCATTTTATGGGAATACATCACATGTGCAGGATATTTCACCTATTACCATGGAACATGCCAGTCTTAAACTTTCTCATCCTTTTCCTCTTTGGGAAATCCCTTCTGAACTAGGGGTCCCTGCTCCAGATCCTATAACCTTTCCTCCACCTCTCCAGGTTTATTCTCAAAGGAATCCTCTTTTATCGCCTTTAAAGTATCTTCTCCGAAGTAAGGTCCGGTCATACCCTTTCTCCCCCTCCTACTGAGAATATTCCTATTATTCATCATATTCCTTTTCGTGTTAAACATGCTCTTAATCGTTATGGTTTCTCCAGTCGTACTAATCATCCCATCTCCTAGTATATATACTATGAAAATATTTTATGTCCTTACCAAGCCTTTCTTGGGAAAATTAAAATTTTGTCCATTTCCTGGTCTGTGTCAGAAGCTCTCCATGATCTAAATTGGGTTGCCACCATGAAAGAAGAAATGGACACTTAATAAAATAACAGTACTTAGGATCTTATTTCTTTAACTTTTGGAGATAAAAATGTTGGGTGCAAATGGGTATTCTCTGTGAAGTACTTAGTTGAGGTACTATTGATTGATATAAGACACATCTCGCAGCAAAAGGTTGTACTCAAATTCCTAGAGAATACTTCTCAGCTACCTTTTCTCTAGTTACCAAACTTACTTTAGTTTGGCTTCTTATCTTCCTCCTATAATTGGCCTCTCCATCAGCAAGATGCTAAGAATTCATATCTTAATGGTGACTTGATTGAAACTATTATATGAATCCTCCACTTGATTTTTGGACTGGGGGGTATGGGGTGAAAGTCTGCAAGCTGTGTAAGTCTCTTTATGGCCTTGAAAAGTCTTTCCGAGAATAGTTCATGTGATTCAGTGATGCAATGTTGTCTTTGGGATTTCGGTAATGCCACTCTGATCATACGTGCTTTATTTGTCAGGGTTCAAATGACCGTAGGGTCATATTATTGGTTTATGTTGATGACATTATTATGACTGGAGATGATGCTTTTGCTATTGACCAAGTGAAGCTTCACTTGGAAGGAGTTTTTTATGTAAAAAACTTAGGGTCACTCCGTTATTTTCAGGGCATTTACGTTAGAAAGTTTCATTGGGGTATTTCCTTGTCTCAATGCAAGTATACTTTAGAATTTTTACAAGATACATCTATGCCCCCATCCATTTATCATAGATTTGTAGGACAATTGATTTATTTGACCAAGACTCATCCAGACTTGACATTCGCAGTGATTTTAGTTCATTAGTTTATGCACGCCCCTCACACAGCTCACTTAGATGCAGTACATCACATTTTATGGTGCCTCAAGTCTTGCCCGAGTGTTGGCTTGTTTCATGCTTTAAGGAAGCAATTAAGCCTCTCATATTTCACATATGCTGATTACGCTGGACCCCCTACAAAGAGACATTTTACCTACGACTTCTGTAATTTCTACGATAATCATCAGAAGTAATTGAAAAGTAAGAAACAAAAGGTCGTATCTCAATCTTCTACCGAAGCATAGTATAGAGCTATGGCACAGGGAATATGTGAGTTACTATGGCTTAAACCTATCCCTGGAGAATTAGCAATTAAGGAGAAAGTTTCATCAAGTCTACCATCAATCTTGCCTCAGATTCAGTTCCTTAATAGAAAACAAAGCGTTTTGAGGTGGATATTCACTTTATTAGGGAGAAGGTTAGGTCTGGCATCATTCATCCTTCGTTTGTCCTATATTCACAACAGATTACAGATATATTTACCAAGAAAATAGGGCCTGCTTTTTCGCGATACTCTATTGTCAAGCTGGGATTGATAGATATCTTCGCCTAATCTTGAGGGGAAGTGTTGGAAATGTTAGATAATGGGTTTTTATATTTTTAAGTATTTTGGGTGCGATTTGTCCCACATCGTTTCTTTTATATTTCTTATTTCTTATATTTTAATATAAAGATACCCACTGACACTCAAGTTAAGTAGGTCAATATGCAAAGAAAACCTCTTTTGCATTTGATGTCATGTTTTATGTGTAGGATCATCACCTTGTTTATACGAGAAAAATCTATCCAATTTTGGAGATGATCATATAGACGAGTTTGATGTATGAAATCCTGTGTAGACCTCGGTGTCTAACATGACTTTATATATGTAACGTTTTTAATAATAACATATTTTCAAGCATGGGCTAGATACCAAGATAATCATGCATGAAATGAAAGCTTATTCTTCATTGAGTATGTGAGCATATGGATGTGAACATGGTATAGTAACGCTTAACGGTGTGCGAAAAAAATGTGGCTAAAATGTAATAAGCCAAAAATATGTGGCTTAAGTGTAAAAAATGTTAATTAATGTTTAGTCGATAAAAAATATTCCATATAATGTTAATACAATATATTTTCCAAATTTAGGAAGAAACATTCTCTGGTGGGGATAGGAGCCACTGAGACGAATTTTCAGTAGTTATTTTAGTTTTTTCCATAAATATTCATTCAAATTTTACCAATATTGGGTGTTATCCTTATATTTTGTACTCATATTTAGTTGACAATAAGAGATTCATAATACAATTTAAAAATATATATATATATATATATATATATATATATATATATATATATATAGTACTGTTCTTGTACAGACTCGTCCGCATTTTAAGAGTGCGGATCGGACATGTGTCACCTTGCGGTGAGCCTAGAAAAGAGAGAGTGTGTGCTATAATTTCTAGGCTCACCGTCAAGTGACACATGTCCGGTCCACTCTTAAAATGCGGATTGGTCCGCACAAGAGTATTATATATATATATATATATATATATATATATATATATATATATATATATATATATATATATATATATATATATATATATATATGTGTGTGTGTGTGTGTGTGTGTGTGTGTGTGTGTGTGTGTGTTGATACCAAATTTAGTCTGCTGACATGGCTCAATTGGGTGAAGACACGTGGCAATCTACATGGCAACAATAAACACTTACGAACAACACCTCGACTCCGAGGAACCATACTGCAACGAGGAGCTCTGCTTCCCCGATCAACTCAGACGCTCCGACCTAGAAGAATTCTCCGAGGAACTTTTGAGCACCGAGGAACTTTTGAGTACCGAGGAACTTAGGCGGTCCGAGCAGCTCAGGCGGTCCGAGCTGCACCTCGAACAAAGCATTAATAGCAGGATAACCCAACAATTTGACTGCGCATTAAATGCTTATTATCATACAAATGTATACGCTTAAGGGGCATTTAATATATTACCCTTTCACATTACAGCCTTAGGGCTATAAATACATTGTATTATCCTCATTGTAAAGGGACCGGAATTTCTTGAGAAAACTTGTAATCGAGAATTCCCAAAAAGTCAGCAATAACAGAAACAGTGGACGTAGGCCATTCTTATAAGGCTGAACCACTTTAAAAGTTCTTTGTCTCATTTTATTTATCTGTGATTAAATAATTAGATATAATCTAATTTTTTACATCAACAAATTGGCGTCGTCTGTGGAAAACGACTGGTAATATCGTTTTTCATCAAAAACAACTCATCACAAATGGCTGATATTCTAGAACCCCGCCATCGAAACGCTGGAAGCCCTCCAAATCCATCTGCTCCGCCTAATATTCCAGATCTGGCTGGAATAATGACAAATCTCGCCCAGGGCCAGACAGTCATGCAAGAAATGATGCGACAACTCATACGAACCTTCCATGGCGGTGCACCAACCCATTCAGAATCGCGAAGTATCCAAAGAAATACCCGTTTACCCTCTTCACGTACTAGGCATACTGATTCCTATAGTACTGAGGAGTCTGAAGATTTTTCTTATCAACCTGGACGAACTTCGTCAGTACGAGCCACAGATACTGAACAACGTATCACTCTCTCTCCAGAAAGAACTAGTGCACTAGAAAGATTAAGCAGAGCATCTTCTTTTGATCGATTAGGTCCTAGGAGGAGCAAAAGTCCTCCTAGAGCAGCATCGAGGAGTTTTCGATGACCATCAGACTTAAGGGAAGGATCTGCCCAGTCGCGACCAGCTGCTCGTCAAGATAGATCCCAGGAAGCCACATCAACGCGATCAGTTGCTCAAACCAACAGGCCCGAGGAAAGAAACGATGCGTGGAAAGGCTCTACTCAGAGGCTGGAGGATAGATTAGAGGAAATGGCTAAGACCAAGAACCCTCTACAAAAAACTTTTGTTCGAGGAACACCTTTTGTCCAGGCCATTGTAGATTTTCCAACACCATCAAAGTTCAAAGCACCTATTGTGACCTCCAAATTTGATGGAAAGACAGACCCTGTCCTTCATATAAAACAATACCAAGCTGCAGCCGACATCTATGTTGTTCCAGATGAGATGAGATGCAGAGCATTCTCGGGAACTCTTACCGGATCTGCTCAAATGTGGTATAATAATCTTCCTCGGGGTAAGATCTCAACTTTCTTTCAACTGGCCGAGTTATTCATTGGGAATTTCTGTTTTGGGGCAAAGCCGATTAAACGAGTAGCACATTTGTTAAGTGTTAGACAAAAAGCTGGTGAAAGTACCAGAAATTATATAACTCGTTTTAATAACGAGAAGCTTGAAGTTATTGATTATGAGGAAAAGACAGCGATTACCACCTTGATGAGTGGATTACTGCCCAACAAGTTGTACTACACTTTGGCTAAAGATCCGCCTAGAACCATGTCAGATCTGATGGGAAAGGCAACCAAGATTATGAATGCCGAGGAGGCTATGGCTGCGAAGAAGAATATGGATGCCAAAGAAACCAAGGTGGAAGGTGATAAAGCTAAGAAGAAGGTGGTAGTGACAAACACTCAAGAACAAGATCGTCATGGGAAGTATTGAAGAAATTTGATAATTATACTCCTTTGAAGAAAGACATCAACCACGTTCTAGAAGAAATCAAGAACAACGAGGAATTAAATTGGCCAGAGAAAATGAAGGCAGACCCCGAAAGGAGAAATAAGGAAAAATATTGTGAGTTTCATAAAGATCATGTCCATATGACTAAAAATTGCACAGCTTTTCAGAATGAGATTGAAACACTCATCAGACGAGGAAAACTGGAAAAGTATGTTGATCGAAGGAATGATAGAAGAAACAACGACCGAGCAAGAGAAAGGTCTAGATCTCCTCGTCGAGCAGAGGAGAACAAGAAGAGAGACCATAAAGTTGATCCAGAAGATGACCCCGATCTTCCCAAGAGACCAAGGCATCCAGAACGTGAGGTATTTTTAATACGCTTTAGGTCATTTGACTGTAATGTTATTACAAGTGGAGATGCGGGAGGAGGAGACCTTACTGCCGAGAGAAAAGCTTACCTCTATGAGGCTCAAGCTGGCTCATACATTCAACGAATAAATCTAGCTGAGGAGGATCGCCCGAGAAAGGTGAACAAAGAGAAATTGGTCATTGGTTTCTCAAAGAACGACCTCGCAGGTGTTCGATATCCTCATGATGATCCATTGGTGATCAAAATGAGGATGAAGGAAGTAATGATTTCAAGAGTACTGGTAGACAATGGTAGCTCGGCAGATATCATGTTCTACTCGTGCTTTGACAGTTTAAATCTAAAGCTATCTCAACTGGAGCCTTATCATAGACCCCTCCTCGATTTTACTGGCGAGAAAGTATTTCCACTTGGGACGATCAAATTGGATATATTCATTGGTACGTGGCCTGCTTGTCGAACAGAAAGAATACGCTTCTTCGTGATGGATAAGAATGTTCAATCATCATACAATATCATCATGGGAAGAGTAGGATTGAAGAAGTTCGAAGCTGTACCATCCACGGTACATCAATGCCTAAAATTTCCAACAAACTTTAGAGTAGGAGTTGTGAAAGGTGATCAGAAAGTAGCTCGGGAATGCTATTATTCATCCGCCGAGCAAGAGGAAATGAAGGAATCAAGGAAAAAGACCACCACCTATCAAGTGGATGAAGGTGCAAAAATTGAAACATTAGATCCTAGAGATGAGTCGCAACTCGTGAAGGGTCGAGTGGTGGAAGCTACTGAAAACATCATCCTGGACGACGAGCACCCTGAACGAACTACTCAAGTAGGTTCGTCGTTGGAAGCCTCACTAAAACAGGAATTGATAACTTTCCTAAGAAGCAGAAAGAAAACTTTTGCGTGGAGTTATGAGGATATGCCTGGGATAGACCCAAGTTTTTTTATGTCACGAACTCAATGTGAACAAGGAGATCAAGCCTGTGAAGCAGAGAAGAAGAGTATTCAGTCCCGAGAAGAATCAAGCTATACAGGAGGAAGTCGAGAAGCTCCACAAATCTTGCTTTATTTAAGATTTTAAATATCCAGACTGGTTAGCAAATGTGGTAATGGTGAAGAAGAAGAACAACAAATGGAGGATGTGTGTAGAGTTCATCGACCTCAACAAAGCATGCCCAAAGGATCATTTTCCGCTGCCCCGAATTGATAAACTAGTGGATGATACCTCGGGACACGAGCTGCTGAGCTTCATGGATGCTTATTCTGGTTACAATCAGATTAAAATGAAACCTGAAGATAGGGAGAGTACTTCTTTCATTTCCCCTAGGGGAACTTATTGTTATAATGTTATGCCTTTTGGTTTGAAAAATGCAGGTGCAACATATCAGCGGCTGATGAACAAAGTGTTTGCAGAACAAATCAGTTGCAATATGGAAGTTTATGTTGACGATATGCTGACAAAGAGCAAGAAATCTGCTGATCATCTAGTTGACTTAAGCCAGGCCTTTGATCAACTTGATAAATATCAAATGAAGTTGAACCCGACGAAGTGCATATTTGGAGTACGATAAGGCATGTTTCTCGGGTACATTGTCAATCAGCGAGGCATTGAAGCTAACCCTGAAAAGATCAAAGCTCTGTTAGCGCTGCGATCCCCAATAACGAAGAAAGAAGTGCAAAGTCTTACAGGACGAGTAGCAGCACTCAACAGATTTGTATCACGAGCAACTGATCGATGCCTCCCATTCTTCAAGACGCTCCGAAAAACTTTTGAGTGGAATGATGAATGTGAAAAGGCTTTCCAAGACTTGAAGAAATATTTGGGAACACCTCCACTGTTATCCAGGCCAGTGATGGGAGAAAAATTATACTTATATCTGGTAGGGTCTGAGAATGCAGTTAGTTC
Source organism: Sambucus nigra (assembly GCA_949130495.1). Lineage (NCBI taxonomy): Eukaryota > Viridiplantae > Streptophyta > Magnoliopsida > Dipsacales > Adoxaceae > Sambucus > Sambucus nigra. The sequence goes on from OX422216.1 coordinate 622,923,569, forward strand.
GGCATTGATAAGAGTGGAAAATGGAGTACAAAAATCAATCTACTACACAAGTAAGGCCTTCTGAGGAGCAGAGATCAGATATCCAAGGCTGGAAAAATTAGCACTAGCATTGATTGAGGCAATTAGAAGAATGAAGCCATACTTCCAGGCTCATACCATAGTAGTATATACTGATATGCCATTGAGGCAAGCCCTTCATAAACCAGAAAATTTAGGAAGATTGATGTGCTGGGTAATAGAACTCGGTGAATATGATATAGTTTATGAACCCAGATCATCGCTAAAAGGGCAAGCGGTAGCAGATTTTATAGCAGAGTTCACCTATCCTGATACCCCCGAGGAACAAAAGTTGCTCGTTGATCAACCTGTGGATGTTACAGGATCATCAAATGCAAGCCCAGACCAACTTAGCTTGGTAAAAGGGCAAGTAGATGTTACAGGATCATCAAATTCAAGCCCAGACCAGCTCAGGTTGTTAAAAGGGCAAGAAAAGATGATCGACGAATAGCAAGAAATATCAGGAGATGGTGAAAGGAAGCAGCAAATTTTTCACTGAGGAACTCTGTTAGATCAGCAATTTGAAGACGAGTTGCCTATATAGAGTCTGTATGTCGATGGTTCATCCTGCACTACAGGATGTGGCGCAGGGATAGTTTTGAGAAGTCCGGACGAGGTCGACATGGAATATGCCTTACGTTTCCAATTCAAAGCCTCGAATAATGAGGTTGAATATGAAGCCATGATTGCAGGTCTTAGTTTGGCAAAAACCTTGGGTGCGGAACAAGTTATTGTTTTCAGTGACTCGCAATTGGTCATAAATCAAATGATGGGAGTATATGCAGCCAAAGGAGAATTAATGATCAGATATCATGCAAAGGCGAAGGAATTGGTGTCGTAATTTTCCGCTATTCAGCTGGTCAGAATACCAAGAATGGAAAATGCGAGAGCAGACGCCTTAGCTCGATTAGCATCAGCTACTCGTATCGCGCTACGAAGTATAATCCCAATTGAAGTTTTAGTTGGTCGGAGTATAGATGAAGATCTGACGATAAACTTGAATACCCTCGATTTAGGGTCATCATAAATGGATCCCATCAGGGCATATATTGAGAAAGGGGAATTACCAACTGATAAACTTGCATCCAAGAAACTAAAGTTTAAGGCTGCTCGTTATGTACTGACTAATGGTACTTTATACAGATGAGGAATTATAGCAGGTTTGCAAAGATGTGTGCATCCCACCGAGGTGAAAGATTTGATTGAAGAGGTCTATGAAGGGTCCTGTGGAGCCCATGTAGCAGGTCGGACTCTTTTGCAAAGAGTGATGACTCAAGGATACTACTGGCCGATGATGAGGGCTGATTGCATAGCCTATGCTAAGAAATGTGACAAGTGTCAGCGCTTCTCATCCATCCGAAGAACTCCCCAAGCGTTATTGACACCCATTACTTCCCCTTGGCCATTTGCCATATGAGGAATAGATTTGGTTGGGCCACTACCGACGACCAGGGGAAATTTAAGTATTTCGTGGTCGCTGTGGACTATTTTACTAAATGGGTTGAAGCTGAGCCTCTCATTGATATGACGTACGACAAGGTGTACCAATTTATTTGGAAGAACATCATTTGTCGATATAGTCTTCCTCATGCCTTCATCACAGACCATGGAACACAATTTGACAACGAGGAGTTCGTTGCCTATTGTCATCAGTCAAATATTTTGAAGATCCACTCAGCACCAGGCCATCCTCAAAGCAATGGACAAACTGAAGTGACAAATAGAACGCTGCTGAATGGTTTGAAGAAAAGACTAGATGATGCGAAAGCAAATTGGATCAACGAGCTACAATCAGTGTTATGGGCTTACTGAACTACTCCCCGAGTAGCAACAGGGGAATCTCCATATATGCTAGCATTTGGAAGTGAAGCTGTTATACCCACCGAATTAGGTCTCCCAACACACAGAATCCTAAATTTTAATTCCCCTGTCAGCGATTTAATGAGAAGGTTAGACTTGGACATGCTCGAGGAGGTTAGAGAAGAAGTAACCATTAGAAATGCTGCTTACCAGCAGCGAACAACTTTGTTTTACAACAAGAGAGTGAAGAAGTGTGACTTGAAAGAAGGAGACTATGTGCTAAAAAAGGTGATTCAAAAGAACAACAAACTGGAAGCAAACTGGCATGGACCCTACCGAGTTAAAGAAGTTGTTCGACCAGGGACATACATAATAGAAACTTTAGAAGGGGAGGAGTTTAAGAATGCATGGAATGCAGAGCACCTGCGCAAATATTATCAGTAATGTAAACTCTCATGTAATGCAGTTTCATCAGTATGAATAAAGTGACAATGTTTTGCCCAGTTCTTTTCCTTTATTGGAATTTTTTTGCGGAATACTAGTGCTACACACTACTCAGCAGAACTCAGCAGATCTCGGACTACTCAAAACTATTCCTAAAAATGCCAACTTATGTTGGTTAGGAAATGTATTCCTAAAAATGCCAACTTATGTTGGTTAGGAAGTAAATGTATTCCTACGGGAAGTAAAACTATTCCTAAAAATGCCAACTTATGTTGGTTAGGAAATGTATTCCTAAAAATGCCAACTTATGTTGGTTAGGAAGTAAATGTATTCCTACGGGAAGTAAAACTATTCCTAAAAATGCCAACTTATGTTGGTTAGGAAGTAAATGTATTCTCGAAAACACCAACTAAAGTTGGTCGGGAGGTAAAATTATTCCAGAAAGTGCCAAAGCTCCTCGTAGAGGAAAAATCCACTAACTGTAGTTGGTCGAAAAGGAAAATTTACCTACCTTGGTTGGTCGGAAACATTTTATGAATACGAGAAAGTGATCGAGCAAAATTTTTGATACTCGTAACTTTTTAAATTACTACTAAGTTGGTCGAGAAACAAAACATCATTTTTGCCAAGGGACTACCACAAATTCAAATTACTCGACAATAAGTTGATCGACAAATAACACAATATTGTTATCTTTTTAACAGATACACATGCACAGATGTAAAGTGTTACAAGACAATGGCAGTCAAGATTTGCAAATAAAATTATTTCATTAAATGTAGAACAAAATACATCAGGAATGCAATACAAATTTATTACATCAATATTCCTATTCTATTGGTTTCTTCCCCTCTGCTTCTAAAACAGGTTCCTCGCCAGCAGGTGGATCATTCAAAGCAAGACGAGAATTTATAAAGTTAAGATCTTTTAGCATCCTGATATTCATCACATATGGTCGATCTAGGAGGTGCTCGGGACGAGATATCTCAATATTGGAATGGAGATTGTAATCGTCGAGGTATTTGGAAATCAAACACTAAGGGATGGCCCGAGCAGGGATCCAACTCATATCAAGATTGAATAGTGGCACGGGTAGGTCGAGCAGCCCAGGATTATGGTAATCCCACAGGTAATGACCCTGTTCAAGTTGCAGTACACCTAAGGCATTCAGCCATCCCTGTTTGTAGCCCTCATTATTTGCATTCTGGATACGATCGTCCAAGTGATAGAGAGCCTCGTTGTAGCCAGCCATCCAGAACTCTCTGGGCTGCTTGTGAAACTGATATGTCAATCTTTCTAGCTGCTCGTGGAGACTTTTGATAAAAAGTTCTTTATTCTCCAAGACAGACTTCTGTGCAGAAAGCTGCTCTTCCAGGTCCCTGATTTTTTTAGACATCTCAGCCAATGCCTGGTTCTTGGCCATCAGCTGGAAGGCCTGGTTCTCTAGAGCAGATTGAGTCCTCTGTTCCTCGACAGGAATCTGAGCAGCTCTTGCTCATCCCCGAGGAGCTCTTGCTCGTCCACGAGAAGATGTAGAAGGGCTAACTCTTTTCAAGGTTTCCAACTCATCCCTCAGGTTGGCGTTCTCGACCTCCAAGAACGATAATCCCTCGTCAGTCACTGGGATCAAAGCATTTGAGGTGGAAGCTGCAGACTTCAACTGAGACACCTCTCTTTGCAGGTTATTATTTTCTTGATCTAATAACTCAGTTATCTGTCTGTGCTCTTCGACCTCAGCCTTCAACATTCTCTCCCGCACGTCGTAAGCAGCAAAACGCTTATCATATCCCTTATCAGCACTGATTTGCTGATACTTCTTCTCGTACCCCTCGTGCAAAAGGGAAGTGGATTACTTATATTGTTGCTGAAGTTCTTCAAGAGTGCCTTGGAGATCCTCAATCATATCATAATAAGTTACATTATTGGCCACTGCACGATCAAGCAGACACTTTAAGTATTGGTAGGATTCAATTGCCTGTTCCGAAGCATCTTGGCCGAGGATGTCGACGATTTGTGCTGCACTCAGATCTGTGTGACCAGCCTTAAAATACTCATTGCATTGCTGTAACAGCTTTGTATCATGAGCAGACAATAATTCCATCCTGGCCAGAAACTAGTAGAGGAAGAAAAAGCAATAATCAATAAGAGTACAAACAGAGCATGAAGAAGAGAATCAACAATATGCATAATCAAAAGTTTAAATTTTATTACATCACAAAGGAGGAGTACAAAGTTCAGAGTTACATGTTCAGGGTCACATTTGACAAAGAAAAATAAAATAGAAAGACCCGAACAACTCTACACCTTTTTCTTGTCTCCCAAAACTTTCTCGGGAGGCTAGGATGAGGAGGTAGGTTGCTCGGAGGGAACAGAGAATTTCTCGGGGAGCGCTGGCAGTTGGTCGGATGAAGTAACGAGTTGCTGAAGTTCCTCGTTAGTAGGCTGGATGGCTGGGGGATGAGAACTTGATCTCCCATCACCATGGAAGACTCCTCAGAGGCATCTTTATCCTCTTCTTCGTCTTCAGGAGTTGGAGGGGGGGCCAGGGATATGTCGTTGAAATAATTCAGAAGTTTCATCAACTTTCATTTCTTGTAAAGCATCGACCCATCCATCTCTAAAGTAATTAAGGCTGCCATATTAGACTTGCGACATCATGGTAGCCAAGCCTTTGTTCCACCCCTTATCCCAGCCAACACTAAAAGATTTCTTCACAGCCAATTTCCTTTTAGCCTTCTCCGAGGAAAGCTTATCGAAAAGAAGGTCATGAGCAGCCTTCAGTTTATTCTCAATTTCCTCCTTCTGACGACTTACTTCCCGAAGTCGGCCTAACTCCTCCTCAGCAGCCTTGAGTTTATCTTCAAACTCCTCAGAATTCTTGAGCTTCCCTTCGGTCTCTTTATTCTTCTTCTCCAAATCATTCATTTTTTTCTCCAACCCCTTGGAGACTTCAATAATCTGAGCCTTCTCCTGCTCAGTCGAAGCAAGTTTCTTCTCCCAGACTGCCTTATCATCATCATATTTCTGATGAGAATCTTTCAGAGACTGCGCCAGGCCTACCAAAGCTTCCTCTACACCAGACGAGGAGCTTGAAGCTTTAATAGCTTCACCTTTCTTCAAAATTGTATTAAAACAGCTCACCAACTGTGAAAAGAAAATGAAAGAAAGTTAGTGCACAGATACAAAAAGGAAAGAATGAAAATTTAAGACTATGGGACTTACAGAAGCAATGTGACGAGATGCTATTATAGTAACGGTGTCTCGAGAAAGGTTTTCTTCAATACCTTGGATCTCGGGAATGATCCAAGTCTTCACCGAGTTCATAGCAGAGCTCGGGGGAACAAAAGTGGGAACTCCACTAGTCGGGGGCTGAGAGATGGTGTCAGCCAAATTGATAGAGGAGCTTTTCTTCAGCCTCCTCGGAGGAACAGGAATAGTTTCGACCAAGGAGGAACTCTTGGTCGGTGATATGACAATCACTTCTTTTGGAGCATCAGTCTTGCTTGGGGCCACTGGGGGCTTCTCGACCACCTTCACAGGAGCAGCCGAGGGAGGTGCATCAATTTTCTTTGTCCCTTCTCCTCGGACATCAAGCTTACTTATTTTTACCTCTCCAGAACCAGAGGCAGGTTTCTCGAAAAGGGTAGAAGGTCTTCTTTTCTTCATCCTTTCACTCAAAGGAATGTGTGACTCAGGTGAAGAACTTGTAGAGGCTGGTATGGGTTCTGCGTCGCTTATCACCAGACGAGCAGTAAAAGAGGATGTGTAACTCTTGTACTGAAGCAGATATGAAGCTGACCTAATATGTTCGTCGGCAACAGTCTGATGCAAACTCCAGATAAGTTTTAAGTTCCTTATATTAACGTTTGCCTCTTTTGGACACTTTCTTTTGTTGTCAACTGCAAATAAATCAAAATTAATATATCAGTGGCACATTTTATCAAACATAAAGGAAGCATAATCTCAAAATAAATAAAATGAAATAAAAATAACCTATCCCATTGCCATAGGGAGGGCATCTGGGACCCTGATACACTTCAACTCTAGATAAAGGAGCATGTTGCCAATTTTTTATAACAACCCCGTGCTCAAAATAGTCCCTATTGGCATCTGGGAGATTGACCACTAAAGCTCTATTTAAAAACCTAGTTTTTAAATAAAAAGTATTATCGCCCACAGCCCATCTATAACAAAACATGATTTCAGGAATTCATATACGGGTTCCATGTATTTGATTTAATCTATAAACACCATTAACTATTCTCCATGTGTTGGGGGCTATTCATGCAGGAACCACGTCAAAGTATTGACAGAATTCCAGACATAGAGGGTTTGGGGGAAAATAAAAGCCACACTCAGCAACAAAGAGACTGGGGAACCAATGTCCCTCAGCTAAACGAAAATAGTCTGAAGGCTCAGAAAGCTCTTCCAAAATAACCCAGGAGGGAATAGAGAAATCAGAGCAAAATTTATCAATCGATTCTACAGTATAAACCATGATGAAAGAAGGAAATCAAGAAGAAGGAAGAAGATCTTACAGAAAAAGAGTGGATCTGTTGACAACGAACGATGAAAAGGATGAACGCACAAGAGAGTAAGACAATGGAAAACTCGAAGATACAAATTTGAAAAAGTAGGAGACGATGGGATTGTCTGTGATGCTTAAATACCTTATCTTGGGAAACGATAAAGTTAATGATTACAAAAAGAAATGATTACGCTACCGGAGGCTAGAAGGACAAAAAGTACGCGGAGATCGAGGCGATTATAAAAATTCAAAAAAGCCTGATTCCATAAATTTGGAAGGAAAAATAAATACAAAGTAAACACTCCTAAATTTCAGGATGACCATTTAAAACCGCCATATATCGAGAAAGAATGTTCTACACTCCTCAAATTTCGAACTATGAAACATTGGGGGCTTCTGTCGATACCAAATTTAGTCTGCTAACATGGGTCAATTGGGTGAAGACACGTGACAATCTACATGGCAACAATAAATACTTACGAACAACACCTCGACTCCGAGGAACCATACTGCAACGAGGAGCTCTGCCTCACCGATCAACTCAGACACTCCGACCAACAAGAATTCTCCCAGGAACTTTTGAGTACCGAGGAACTTTTGAGCACCGAGGAACTTTTGAGTGCCGAGGAACTTAGGCGGTCCACGCAGTTCAGGCGGTCCGAGCTGCACCTCGAACAAAGCATTAATAGCAGGATAACCCAACAGTTTGACTGCGCATTAAATGCTTATTATCATACAGATGTATACGCTTAAGGGGCATTTAATATATTACCCTTTCACATTACAGCCTTAGGGCTATAAATACATTGTATTATCCTCATTGTAAAGGGATCGGGATTTCTTGAGAAAACTTGTAATCGAGAATTCCCAAACAGTCAGCAATAACAGAAACAGTGGACGTAGGCCATTCTTATAAGGCTAAACCACTTTAAAAGTTCTTTGTCTCATTTTATTTATCTGTGATGAAATAATTAGATATAATCTAATTTTTTACATCAACAGTGTGATTTTCTAAATATGCATATATAAGTTTTAAAAATCCTAAGTCGGTGCCACATCATCGGTATTTTTGTTTAATGACAATAAAAAACCTTTTAAGGGTTCGTTTGATAGCAAATGGTGGTTGTAAAGGGGTACACACTTGATAGCTCAAGAGCTTGGGAGAGGAAGGGCCTCTCACCCTGAATTCCCCAAAGCTCACATAAATAGAGCTTGGGCGAGGAGGGTCCCAGAAAGGGCTCCTCGCCCCAAATGTTCTAAAGCTAACAGAAATAAAGATTGGGCGAGGAAGGCCCTAGAAAAGGCTCCTCGCCTCAAACGTCCTAAAAACTCACAGAAATAAAGCTTAGATGAGGAGGGTCCCAGAAAGGGCTCCTTGACCCAAGTGTCCTAAAACTCACAGAAATAGAGCTTGGTCGAGGAGGGCCCCAGAAAGGGCTTGTTCCTCAAGAATCGCAGAAATGAACAATATGCGAGGAGGGCCCCAGAAAGGGTTCCTCGTCCCAAATGTCCCAAAGCAAATAGAATTAAAAGATAGGTGAGGAGGGACCCAGGAAGTGCTCCTTGCCTCAGTGTGTCCAAAAATCCATAAATACAAAGGTTGGGTGAGTAGGGATACCAAGAAGGGCTCACCGCCACCAACTTATAGAAAGTTCATAAGTTAAGCTTGGGTAAGGAAGATAACCAGAATAGGCTCCTCGCCCCAAAGTTCCCAGAATTCATAATTTGGAATTTGGGGGAGGAAGCTCGTTAAAGAAGGTTCCTCATCCCAAATAACTCAAAAAACATACAAAATAAAGTTTGTCGATGAAGTCCACTACAAGGAGCTCCTCGTCCCTATAAATTAGAATTCCTTATAGAATAGAACCAGTGGGTGAGGAGATTCACTTAGACTTACCTCTTCCCCAAGATTTGTTTCTCACATGAATAGATTAATACTAACATGTTATTTTCTATTACAGGTAGCCTAGTTGAGCAGGCAGGGCTCAACTAAGCAAGATGGGATCTCCTAGGAGTTTTGTCTTGGTGGCTAAGGAACAAGGTTTATTGAGTAAGATCAACCGCTTAACACTTTAAGATTGAGAGAACACTAGTAAACGGACCCTAGTAGTCACCCAGTCCTCACACAATCCACATTTAATCATAATTGAAGTGAGAAACCAAGGGTTGCTCACAAGAAATGAACAATTCGAAAAATGATTTTAGAATGAGATGGTTCGAGACCTCCCTCCTCAAGATTACAAATATTTTAGAGGAGGTGGTCCTTGGGAACTCCCTCCTCAAGTTTACAAAGATTTTAAAGGTGGTGGTCCTAGAGGACCCTCCTCCAGTTTATAAAGTTTGTACAATAAGTTATCGTTTTAAAATGATATTCACCAAATCAGATATTTTGTCCTTAAGCGAAAACACATTTGCTTTTTGACTTTGGTTTGAACCAAGTGACACCTGTCAGAGGAGACAGACGGCTACACACAAGTAGGGAAAAAAGGTACATTGCAGACCTTATCCCTCACCAACCCCCTTAATTTTGGGGCCCAAAAAGTGCCAACTCAGCCCTAGTGCCCAAGTATAAATAGGATCTCTAGGCAAGGTCAAGCCAAAATCATAACTCAAGTCATACCATTACTCTGTCAAAATCACCCCAGACCACTAAGTGTTCTCTCCCTAATCTTTCTCTCTAAGTGTTTAGTGTTTTGTTCCTTCACTCCAACCTAACACCCATCACTCTCAGGAGTTTTTCTTAGGAAAATCTATTATTATTGTGGTGAATGTCATCTACTTATAGGGAGTGGGCTATAATTTGAGTTCTATTGTTACCAGATAAGGAAGATTTTACCAGAGGCTGTTCTACAAGGGCCTAAGAACCTTGAAGGAAGCGTCCATTGGAGTGGGTCACGCCTCACCCTTTACAATTCTTTATAAACCCCAGTCTCACTACCCTCTTACATTTGGCGACTCCGCTGGGAAGGTATTTTTGTTTCCATGGACAGAAAGGGTTTGACCTTTTCTAAACAACTATTTTTTTATGAAATTTCACATGGGAATGGGACTCAAAGTGACCAGACCACTCATGAAGATACGGTGGTGATTGGAGCAAGGACATCTGCCCCTCAGGTAGGGCGGACCAGTTCATCGATGGAAGCTCCAATGACAGGTATGAGCCTTATGAGCATGTTCTTTGATTTTTTAAAACAAAATAATGTATACCTATCAAGTTTGGGTCAAGAATGCGTAGCACCAGCAGCAACCCTCTCTAGAGGGGCAGCCACTATGGTGACCTCTTCGGCAGAAATAATTCCACCTCAAAAAGTGGTGCCGGAGGAAGTCCCGACACTATCAAGCTCACCAGCAATAAAGGGTGTGGGTCTAGAGGAATCCCCCTCCAAGGTTATTAGTATGGAGGAGGTCAGGAAGCTGATCTCCTCATCTCAGAAGGAGGTCTCTCACTTGTACGAGGAGTTGCAAGACCCTTACCTACAGGAAGTGAATGAGAAACCATACCAAAAAGAGTATGCCCTACCAAAATTTATCAAGTTCAGTGGCAAGGGAGAGAACCCAAGAGAGCATGTGGAGAGGTTTATTGGATACTTGGGAGTGCATGCCAACGAAAAAAATTGAGGTTGCGGGAGTTCTCCAAGACTCTCATAGTGAAGGCCTATACGTGGTACTCCCATTTGGCACCCAACGGCATTCCTACCTGGCAAGATATGCACATACAATTACTCCAAAAGTTCTTTGTGACGAAAGTTGAGTTCACGCTGAGATACTTGGCACAAGAGGTGAAAAAGCCTCGAGAGGAGTTGATGCAATATATCAAGCACTTTTGTGAGAGAGAACTTAATGTCCATGAGGAAGTGATAGAGGCAAGACTGCTTCAAATTTATGTTGAAGGGATCCTGGAGGAATACAAACTCCATCTAGTTAATGAGACTAGAGATGGCACCTTTCAAGAGTTCACTAAGGTTGCGAGCAACATAGCCATGATAATTAAACCAAGGACCTCAGGTTGGAGGACACATGTACCACTTACTTACTTATGGAAGATTTCACATCTCGAGAAGATAGACAGTTAACGACATGGATGGAAATCCCAAAGGCAAGAAATGAGGTTCCGGATCCAAGAATAATAGCCCTGGAAACAAGAGAAAGTTTGGAGAAGATTCTCCACCACCATTAGCTTGTGGTGTAGCGAAAGTTATGGATAATTATTGTACATTGGTATGGGAGGGGGTAGCAGGTCCCCCTCACTTGAATGGAGAAATTCCAATAGCAGCAGACAAAGCCAACCCTAAGTATTGCTAGTTACACCAGCGGGTGCAACACTCTACGGAGGACTATTATTACTTGAGAAGGATCATTGGGGAGCAGGTGGCCAATGATACCTTGAAGATACCCCCAGTGGATGTTAATTAAAACCCATTTCCAGCACATCACTTTGGCATTGCCAATATAGTAGTGGTATATGATGAAGAAGCAGTTCAAAAGATGATGGAGTGGGAAAATGGTGATGAGATATCTAAAGAGTTGGAGAAGCTAACTTTGAGCAGAAAACACCATATTGAGCTAGAAAGAAAACACGAGGAATGGTTATTCACCCCAGACCAAGCAGACGAGGAAGGCAAGAAATTCGAGAAGGTCAACCTCTTAGAGCGCCAGGTGGATTTCATTCTTTCCTTAGATGAGGGGGGACATTTGAGGCAGAATATGTTTGTAATGCCAAGACATACGAAGTAGACTTAGACTCTGAGTGCGAAGCCAAAGCGAGGAGCCCCAAGTTTAAGTGGTTCTTCTATCAAATAGGAATGAAAAATGACACAAGGGTGCTCATAATAAGAAACATTTGAAGGCGGTACAACAACGAGGAGACCCCTCATTAAATTGGCAAGGGCCAATTGGAAGGTTGATTAAGATATATACTTCTGAAGTAGTATTTTTAGAGGAAGATAGGCAGGTGCCTTATTTTCATAACCGCCCCTTGTATGTCACAACTGTGATTCATGGGATCTCATTTTCTTTGGCATTAATGGATGGAGGAGCCTCTATTAATATTATGTCAATCAATACACAGTATGAGATAGGAATTCTCCAAGAGAAGGTAGTGTCAGTGCCGCTAGTGATCTCCGAATTTGATAGTACTAGAATGCAATCCATTGGATACGTGAATGTAGGAATTAAGTTGGGGAATTTCACTTCCCACGTCAAATTCCATGTTATCAATGCCACTACCAGTTACCAACTTCTCATCGGGAGGGATTGGATGCATACCCATGGCATAGTGCCTTATACCTACCACTAATGTGCAAAGGCTAACATTAGAGGCATAGAGATAGTTATCAAGACGACTTAGAAGCCTTTCTCCATCGAGGAGGCCCATCTAGTAGATGCAACTTTTTATACCGAACTGGATGAGGAAAGAAGAAATTATGTAAAAAATGTAGAAGGAAATAAAGTGGTAGGGGGAGTTGATCAATTAAAGAAATTTGTTCATGATTACTTGGGGGAAAGGGTAATTTCCCACACGAAAGAAGGGAAGAGGAAGGTGGAGGAAGTAACTAAACCTCCCCGAACTTGTAAAAAAGTGGTTTTGCCCGACGGAAAAGTTATCTACCACTTATAACAGTTTGTGCAGCCAGTGTTCTATGATGAGAGCATAAACCCAGCACCAGAATATTTTGTTATTAATGAGTCGCATATTATTAAGCACGTTAAGGAGCCGAAGGAAGATTCAAATGCATGCAAGATGGACCCAGAGAGCAACTACAGGAGTTACAGGGATCAATTTAGGTAAAGAAGGAGGTAAAAGTAGGCCCATCCTGGTCCAAGAGTCTAGGACCAAAGTAGAAAGAAGAGCTCATTGTCTTTCTAAGGAGTTCACTGATGTATTCGCTTGGAAGTATACAGAGATGCCTGGAATGGATCCAGAGGTGAGCTCCCATAGATTGAACATTTTTTCCAATGTTATTCCAGTGAGACAAGCCACTCACACTTACAAGGCAGACCTCAACTTAAAGATAAAAGCTAAGGTGGAAAAGTTATTGGCGACAGGATTCATCAACCCCATTCAGTATCTCGTATGGATTTCTAGCATAGTGCCAGTGGTGAAAAAAGACAAGAGCCAAATCAAAATTTTTATAGAGTTTCGCGACTTGAATAAGGCATGCCCCAAAGATGAATTTCCTCTGCCGAGCATAGATATCTTAGTCGATGCTACCACATGACATGAGATGTATAGTTTCATGGATGGGTATATTGGCTGCAACTAGATTAAGATGGATCTGACAAATGCGGAGAAGACTACCTTTTGCACACCCCTAGGAAACTTCCATTATACGGTCATGCCATTTGGACTGAAGAATGTTGGGGCCACATACCAGAGAACCATGATGGAAATTTTTCAGGACCTGTTTCATGACATATTAGAGTTTTATGTGGATGACCTAGTGGTGAAATCCAAAAAAGAAAGAAAATGCATACAAGACCTCAGGAGGGTATTCGACAGGTGCCGCATGTATAAGAAGCGAATGAACCCTTGCAAGTGTGCCTTTGGGGTCACCACAGGAAATTTTCTAGGGTTCGTTGTGAATAGGCAGAGGGTGTAAATAGACGCAGAAAAAAATGAAAGCCATAATGATGAGGCCACCCCCAGGAGTCAGAGATAGCTTAAGAGCTTCCTGGGGAAGGTATCCTACCTAAGAGGTTAATACCCGCATCAGAGATAGCTTAAGAGCTTCCTGGGAAAGGTATCCTACCTGAGAGGTTCATATCCGCACTCGCAGAGGTGACTCACCCATTCACACACCTTTTAAAAGACAAAGCCAAATGGATTTGGGGAGATGAGTAGAAGAAGTCCTTTGAGAAGATCAAGGAGATTCTATTCTCCCCATCCACAATCATTCCACCAAAAGCGGGGCCATCACTTCTGCTCTACCTTACTTTAACGGAGAGGTCCATAGGAGCATTGTTGGCCCAAAAAAAGGAAGGAGTAGAAAATTCGGTGTACTACCTCTAAAGGGTGATCTCAAGTACAGAGTCTAAATACACTAATGTAGAGAGGCATTGCCTAGCCTTAATTTTTATTTCCCATAAGTTGAAACACTATTTGTTAGCTTTCACAGTTCACATCTATCAAGTACCTCTTCACACAGACGGTACTTGTGGGACGAGCAGCAAGGTGGTTTTTTATTTTATCAAAATACGATTTGAAATTCATAGTGCCGAATACCATTAAAAGCCAAACAGTAGCAGATCTTCTTGCACATTTTCTAAGTGGGAATTTTGAGCCACCTAGTGAGGAGCTACCTGGATAGAACTTTCAAGCATGCATGATGGAAGAAATGGAAAAATGGTCGGTGAATTTAATGGTTCCAGCACTCAAGGAACGGGGGGAGTTGGTATTATATTGTCAAATAGGAAGGAGACGATCACTCTCTCTTTCAAGTTGGACTTTAAATGCTCAAACAACGAGGCTGAATATGAGGCCTTAATTTTGGGGGTGTTGGAGGCACTCAGAAGAGGGATCAGGGTGTAGTGCATACGAGGGGACTCCAACCTAGTAGTAAAACAGGTCAATGGGGAGTTCTCCCTCAAGCATGCCAATTTAGCACCCTACAGGTACATCATCCGGAGGTTGTTGGGACAGTTCTTGGAAGTAACCATAGAGAGAGATGCAAGAACAATGAATAGGCATCCTGATGCACTAGCCATGATAGCACAGAAGCTAGACATGGATGAGTCAGAAGCAACAATCAAAGTACGATGAAGAACAGTGACCACTACAGTAAAATCCTTGTTCCTAAGCAATGAGACAGAAGATTGGAGGCACCTAGTAGTGAAGAAACTCGAAGCCAGAGAAGGGATAATGAAGATGTTAGAGTTAGAAAACTATTACATGCTACAGGGAACACTCTATTTCAAGAGTCCCGAAGGATTTCTGGCAAGGTGTGTAGGAGAGCAAGAAGCTAAGGAAAGGATGGAAAAAATTCACTAAAATTATTGTGAAGACACTAATATTCATCTCTATCGATGGTTGCAGCGGGGTGGGTACTATTGTCCGACCATGAGTGCAAAAGCTACCCGTGCAACAAAGCTGCCTAAAATTCCAAGCCAATTTTGATCAGTTAGCGGAAGCCAACTTTGTAAAAGTCTTAGAAGATTGAAGACAAACATATATAGCCTATCTAAGAGATGGAAAACTGCCCTCAGATAGGGCGGATGACATTTATCTACGAAAAAGGATATCCCGATTTTACTTGGTAGAAGAAAAGATTTATAGAAAAGGATATAACGAGAAAGCCTTGAGATGCATAGCTAAAGAAGACATAGAGAGGGTGTTGAAAGAATCTCATGAGCCCTACCATATGGGGGGTGCCAAACTGTATGATCAACTGATGACATTAGGGTACTATTGGCTGACTCCATTAGATATGTGAAGAAGTGCAAAGCTTGTAAAGTACATGACAACATGATACATGCTCCTTCCATTAGCTTGCAAAGCTTGGCAGATCCCTATCCCATCCACACATGGACATTTAACTTAGTTGGAAAGATCAGCCCAACCTCTTATGGCAAAAAAATTATCATTGTGGCTATACAATTATACACCAAATGGGAAGAGGCCATCCCTCTAAGAAGGGTGAATGCGTAAATGGTAACCCAGTTTATAAAAGAGTATATCATATGCAGGTTTGGTATACCTAAGGTTATTCTAACAGACAATGGGAATTAGTTTGTATGCAAGGAGATGGCCCTCCTCACAGAGAAGTATAAAATTATGCACAACAAATTAACTATCTCCCACCTTAATGGTAATGGCCAAGCAGAAAATACCAATAAGACCCTGATAAATATCTTAAATAAAATGTTAGAGGACATGCCAGGGGCATGGGATGAGAAGTTGCCCAAGGTGCTATGGGCTTATCGTACTTCAAAAAGAAAATCGATAGGGTTCACCCCGTTCTCCCTAGTATATAGGACCAGATTTGTTCTACTAATGGAGTTGGCGATACCCTCAGCCAGAGTTGCTCTTAGCAATGGACTCATCCCTAACCCACGGCATGTGCACCTAGAGGTGTTGGACGAGCATAGAGATAAGGCAAAGGAAAACTTCAAAGTCTACACCCCGCAACTATCCAGAGCCTACAAAAACTTGGTCAAACCCAGGGACTTCCATGTGGGAGACTTAGTCTTGCGAGCATCCACTCACCATCTCTGCAGCATGTTGGCATCAAAATTTAAACCTAGCTGGGAAGGTCCCTTTGTCATCAGAGGGGTAGGTAAGTTGGGTTATTGCTAGATTTCAGAGCCAGGGAGTTATTGCCTCCAGCCCATCAACTGTAAATGACTGAAGAGGTATTATTCTTAATATTGTTAAAGGAAAATCTTTCATTTCTGTTGAAAGGTTTGAATAGCTTCCTCTAATACTAGGCAACTTCTATTTTGTAAAATGATAAGAGCAATATAGTCTTATAAATGATACAGGAAATAAATAGAAATGATTATCAACTCTTTTTTTAGCATTGCATGATGATTCTCATTTTCTTTCTTATGTCATTGATAGAAATAACTTTTCATCTCCCCGGAAACGGCGCCATTTGATAAAAATGACTTAAACTAAAAATCTAAAAAAAAATAGAAAAGTATAAAATCAACACACACACGGGGGTCGGGGAAGGCTAAGGCTAGGATGGGCAAGGTTAGGGTCAGGGGGTTGGGTATTTAGCTCCATTTTAACTACAAATTGCTCTGAAATATAGCTTTTGACACCGCAACTGCAATTAAGCCTGCATATTGAACAATTAAGCACATAAGACCCATATTGTCGAGAATTAGCAACTAAAATACATCTATTCGGGGTCTAAATTGTACAGTTTTGGGTGCTTATCACACCACCCCCAAACAGAGCGTTGCTAGTCCTCCAGCAATAAGATAGAGAGAAAGAGAAAGATAAGTAACCAAAAGTGTACCACTTTCGCGGGCACTTGCGATTGCACTTAGCATGTGAAACAAGCCTTTAAACCTATAGGTTGCCCTAGAGGACGAGTTATGTCTCGTGAGGGTTTGCAGGGAATATACCCACAAAATTTTTATTTGAAAATGGCAGTCAATCTCTTATTAGACATAGAATAATCGCACAATCCATCACAAGAAAAATGATTTCAGAAATACAAGGTAGAATGTGTAAAACGTTTAGCTAAGTAAATACTCAAGTCACATCCTTCCTAGAACTCAACGTGTGTAGTGTGAATCAGTCAAAACGGGTCGAGTATCACAAGAGTAATTCCAAGATTGCCTTGTAGGAATCAACGCTTCAACTTCAAATCTCACTGGATATAACTCTCTCAAACGAACTCTCGAGATTAGGGTCAGTGTATCGCACTTGTGTGTGAGGAGGTGAGTAAATGTAAGCAAGTTCAAACGTCTCACACACGCATAAGAATGAACGAACAATTAGAAAGAAAAATGATCTCATGAAAGAATGCTAATTACTATAGTGAGAACGTTGAGTTATTCACCACGTCGACTTTCATTTACCCGAACACCAAGTGGAACATGTATGTATGCGGGTGAGGGGGAATAAAATGGGATGAGAAGGATATGATAGGTAGGATGGATAGGGTGAGGTAGGTAGGGTAGGATAATGATATGATGGATGGATGGTGGATATTTGAGAAGAATGTATACACTTTAGGCACAAATGTCTTTATTACATAAAAATTAACTACAACTCTCTTTTCTTCTTTTCTTCTCTCTCTTTTTTCGATTTTTCTTTTCTTTTTGCTATTTTTGCTTTTTTTTCTTTTTTCTATATTTTCTATTTTTTCTATTTTTTTCTTTGTTTTTCTCTCACTTATCAAACCAACAATGAAGACATTTACATTTGAAATCACACTCTTTTATAAAAAATGAAGGATGATATATGAATGTGGTGAGGTATGTATATGGATGGGGAGAAGTATGTGGGAATGTGGAAGAGCATGGGAATATAATGGGTGAAGTGAATGGAAATGTGATATGGGGGAAAAGTGGTAGGTGTATGGATGAAAATTAAGAATTCGGGACAAATTTCAAGACACGCGTTTCTTACAACTCGAAAAAGATGTCATTCTCAATGATCAAGCCAAAATTTTAATAAAGGATAATGAGATCATACAACAATTAAAGTGCGGACCCAAACGACGTTGAATCAACTTGTGATTCGGAGATTGTGTAAAACACTCTGAAAGGGTGAAGGGCACGAATCTCACAAGCTAAAGTCTCCACTAGTGATCCTTAAGGTTCTCTTTAGAATTATAGTACTCCTCAACTCTAAACCGTAGTGACGTGATAAGTGCGCAAATTTTGTTGAGTCTAGAAATTCATGGTGCAAAATGCCTTGTTATGTATTACATAAGCTATTTAGAAAAAATATTCTCTAGCTTGATTCCTAGACTTTAAAAGATGGATGATTGAAAATTCACATCAATGAGTGAGATGAAAGAAATTGCACGAAATTTTAAAAATCAGGTTCAAAACTCAAAAATTTTCAAAAGAGGTACGATTTTGATAAAATTCCCCACCCCCAAACAAAAAGGAACATCGTCCTCGATGTTAGATAAAATGATTTTTAAAATTGAGAGCATAAGGTAGGAAAGAGTTTACCAGAATCAACCGCTCATGAAGTGGAAAGATGTATCTAAGAATAAACCTGAGTAAATGATAAGAGAAAAAATGAAAGGTGTATAAGTCTAAAAACATGGTAAAGCATTGGGTGAGGGAGGCAATATGGTTTGGTAAGTGGAATGGGATGGGCCTCATTAAAATCACACGACCGTTCTATGAATGGGCGATGATAATGGTCATGCCGTGACACGCCAGGGAGCTGTTGAGAAAAATCAATACCACAAGAAAGTGGTGTGCATGGAGTAACAAGCTCGGTGTCACGGAAGTGGAGAGTATCACCACATATACTCTCATAGATGGTGGAGGATGGTTTTAGGTGAGGATATAAATATGTAGATGGAAACATGAACTGTGTAAAATCAAGATCTAAACCAGGTGGTGGGGTGGAAAGGATAATGGGTGGGTCGGGTGGGATAAATGGTGGATCGGGTGGGATAAATGGTGGAGGAAGATGATCCAACTCAAGAGTGGGAGACACACACTCCTCATGAGGCGCGGAGTGATCCACAGGGGAACTCGCAAGAGGAAGTGTGGAAATAAACAAGTGAGTGATCAACTTATCCACGATTATGTCGCCATCCGATGTGGTGAATGGGTCTAACGAGGCATTAAGATTCGAGATAGATGAATCAAAATCAATATTCGGCTCAAGTGGAGCCAAATATGACGGGGTAGGATTCATATCAAGAGAGGTGGGAACCATCTCTGATGCTATCTTGATACAATGGTGAGCACTCGTAGCCGGAGCGAGCCGAAAAGATAGGGTCATGTCAGAGACATAGGAAATTGGGGCATAAGGTAAAAGCTCGAGCATATTTTTGGATATTTCGGGAGTGGGAACCTCAAGGTGGGGTTCATGTGGACATGGTGGGATTGGATCAGGCTCACTAATGAAAGGTACGTCAACACAATTGTCGACTTGGGACCCGGACCATGGAATGGTCTCAACTTCGAGATTCTTGAGGTGGTAGGGTTGGTCACACTCAAAATTGGTGGCACAAGACGACGCATCATCACTCCACTTGGGGGCAACAATGGGTTGACTTGGGATGAAGTCCGACTCTCGCTCACACTCCAATTCATTTAGCCTTCGTTCAAGCCTTTGGAGAGATTGAGTTTGAATTGCTTGCTCTTGCTCAAGTATGAACTTTTGCAAGAGGGTTTCGAGAGTGGAGGTGGATAATAGTGGTGGTGGAATGGCAGGTGGTGGTGGTGGTGGTGGTTGAGATGGACACAACTCGCTATAATCGGGACTATATGGAGAATACTCATATGAAGTGTGTGGGGTGGGGCCAAGTGCATCATACACGAAAGGATCGCTTTCGTGATGGACAATTGGTTGATGCGCATGGGGTGCGTAGTGAGGGAACTGATCGTGAACAGGTGCACAAGGTTGCCATAACGACTGTTGGAACGTGTGAGGATCCACAACATCGGGTTGAGATTTATATTGCGTGGAAGGGTGATCAAGCCTCCACGAATAGCTCAGGTACTCACACAACTCGGGATTGGGTATATAGGGAGAATAGGCCGAGGTTGGTTCCGGGACAGTGTCATATGGATATACATGTTCCATGGTGGGTTCCTATGGATATGACAAGTATGGACACTCATGGGACATGTGATCGGTATAATAACAGTGGGTGCAAAACAAAGGAGGAGGCACGTCGACACTTGACACCGAGGGTGATGGAATATGAGGTGCATGCAAGGATGGGTCAAGAGTACCAACGGTACTCGTGAGAGATGTGAAATGACTAAGAATATCATAAAGAGACGGCTCAGGATCACTCTCACACGTGTCACGTGTCAATGAAAAATGACGAAAGTAGTCCCGTAAAGGATGTTCTTCGGCCATGAGGGGAAAAATATTATTTTTGGAGTTTTTTAAATTTTTTTCTAAAGGAAAGAAAATATTTTTGGGTTTTTCTAAAAATAATGGAAGAAAATATTTTTAGAGTTTTGTAAAAATAAAGGAAGAAAATATTTTTGGATTTTTCTAAAAATAATAGAAGAAAATATTTTTGGATTTTTTTTGGGAAGAAAAGGTGGGGAATAATATGGACTCTTTGAATTTGAACGAACTCACTAAAATCGACTACCGAAAAATGGAATTGGACGCACACACAAGTCAAGAAAATTTCCTAATTAGCACATAGCCAGTTTTTATCTTTAAATTTAGTGAAAGGGGAGTCAAATTTTAATTAAGTCCGCGGGCGAAAAAAGTTCATGAAAATATCTGAGTGATCACCTTTGCAAAAATGTTCTCCTATTGGGCTACCTAGTTAATTGATTGTAAAGTTAGTGATGGCTAGGGTAGCACACAATTGGTAAGCGAGTGAGTCGAGTGATGAAATCCCTTCTCGTGAGTAACCGGGTGTAGGTTTTAATTAATTAATTCATCACACCATTCGAAAATAAACGCGAGAATAAAATCAAATAAGAGCACACAAGCACACACAAAAGAATTGACTCGCTAACAGGAGAGGCGCGAGTGTTTAAGAAATGTACCTCCCACGGTTTTTACGCCATGGGGTGCCGAAAAATTTGAGTCGATCGGGGGGAGAATACGCCAATCTCAGTCGTCCCCGGGAGTCCTAATGACCTAAGGTAGAGAGGCTTCTAAATCCTTGCCTTGGACGCCCTCTCTCTACCTTGTCCAGTTTCCCTATCACGCTTGTCTTCGATTATTACAATTTTAAAATGAAAAATAAATGTTGCCTATGCACCGCAATACAAGCTAAGAATAGAATAATCCTAAATACAAGCCTTCTAAAAATATAAAAATGGTACAAAAATTAATAAAGTGCAAAACAATAAATGAACTACAATATGAAATCCGATCCGAGCTTCATAATCCCAAGAATGGCAACGGCGCCATTTGATAGAAATGACTTAAACTAAAAATCTAAAAAATAATAAAAAAGTACAAAATTAACACACACACACACACACGGGTCGGGGAAGGCTAAGGCTAGGATGGGCTAGGTTAGGGTCAGGGGGTTGGGTATTTAGCTCCATTTTAACTGCAAATTGCTCTGAAATATAGCTTTTGACACCGCAACTACAATTAAGCCTGCATATTGAACAATTACGCACATAAGACCCATATTGTCGAGAATTAGCAACTAAAATACATCTATTCGGGGTGCTTATCAGTCATAAGATAGATAAAACAGAATATATATACATATATATTTTTAACTCTCTCTGCTAGACTATAGGAGAGTTCCAGAAAGAGATAACTTTGATCACTACACTTGGGGGGGGGGGGGGGGGGGGTACATCCATCCCGATAGAAAAGTATACTGAGAAAAATCTCTCCAACCATATTAGACAAATGATTTTTAATCTTGTCACCAAACCAGCAGGACGATGTCCTCCAAGTCATGATAATAAAAAAAATGCATAGAAAACTTTTTTTCTTTTTGAGAGCAAGCTTTAGCTTATGTTCTCAAAGAAAAAGCCTTATCTCACCAGCTCATATACAGAATAGAGAAAAAGGGGACTTGCATTCCCCTGCTCTAATTTCTTAAAAAAAAGATAGGGGATTTAAGGGAAGGAGAAGAGCTAACCCCTTATCTCCCAGCTTATTACCTAAGAAATGATTACTTGCCCAGATAAAATGCAAGTACCCCACAGTTAGAGGGGATAGTTCTAAAAAAAATGTTACTTGCCCAGATAAAATGCAAGTACCCCACAGTTAGAGGGGACAGTTCTAAAAATGTTTACTTGCCCAAATAAAATGCAAGTACCCCACAGTAAGAGGGTACAGTTCATGAAATGTTACTTGCCCAGTTAAAATGCAAGTACTCCATAATTATAGGGGACAATTCTAAAAATGTTTACTTGCCCAGATAAAATGCAAGTACCCCACAGTTATAGGGGATAGTTCTAAAAATGTTACGTGCCCAGATAAAAATGCAAGTACCCTACAATTAGAGGGGATAGTTCTAAAAGATGTTACTTGCCCAGATAAAAATGCAAGTATCCCAGAGTTAGAGGGTACAGTTCTAAAAAAATATTTACTTGCACAGATATAATGCAAGTATCCCACACTTATAGGGGACAGTTCTAAAAATGTTACCTGCCCAAATAAAATGCAAATACCCCATAGTTAAAGGGGGTGGTTCTAAAAATGTTACTTGCTCATGTAAAAAAAAAAGTAAATACCACACAGCTAGAAGAGATATTATCACAAGCCATAGTAACAAGATACCAAGGTTGAGATAGAAGCAAGTGAGAAAAGTGATAGAAATCATAAAAAAATACTTTTTCATTAATAATGGTGAAGTCCTTTACATGTGAAAACGTATACAAGAAGATATCTAAACAACCAAACTATCTATCCACTTGATAACATAAAAAATAGATTCTGGTGGGAACGAAAGTCTGTGTAAGAGGGTCAAGCCTCCTCAATGATCTGATCCTCTAACCTAGCTATCGTAGCCTCATCCTCAGTAGAACCTACCTCCATCTTAGCCAGCTTAGCCTATAGAAACTGAATCTGACTTTGAATCCGAAAGGCCTCAGCCTGATGCTGTTGTTCCCTAGTCTACCAGAAAGACTTCATCATCTTCCTAAAGGTGGTGTCGAGAAAATGATGAACTAAAACTTCAAGCCAATCCAACTGGAAGTGATAGAAATGTTGAAAATCATGAAGAGCCTGGATAAATAGCGAGACCCTCCGAGTAGTCGCATCATTGGGAGGGGTAGACGGGAACTTGTAGAGATGGCTAACTAAGGCCTTCAAATTGAAGAATGTAAGGCTATCAATATTAAGGATACTCTAGGAGGTGAAAGTCTCAAGATGGTGATCCAGAAGCAGCCCCAACACCTCCCGTTCCTAAGCACGGAATCAAGAAGGCAACTCTGAACGCCACAGCACACTCATAAAAGCCCCAAGAGACTCCACCTCTATGTCATCGTAACCAGTGTTGTGAGACTCGACCTCTGTTAAAGGCACAGAGGAATCCTCATCGGAGCCAGCCTCACCAATTGCCTCAAAACTCTGGTCAGCCTCCCTAGTGGCCTCAGCGGGCTCTTTAACTAGATCTTGCATAATGCAAAGTAACAAGGGATAAGTCGTAGGGGGAAAAATCATCAGGAGGTGGTCATTCACATTTGAATCGAAACAAAGGTCATTGAAGCCCTACCCCAAAGATTAAGGGGTCAATATGTTGTCACCAAAGTGAGGGGGTACCACATAGCCTTGAGTACCAGCCTAACAGAGAAAAGGCAAATGTTAGTATCTTCTTTTCCTAAAAATAAAAAGAAAAGGAAGGTGCTAACTTAAACAAACAGAAAGAACTCAAGTATGACAGTTTAATACCGGGGGAGTGTGTAGTATAGTACTCATAGTGGGTCCCGCAGGACTGGGGATAGTCGCCACGCTGATTTGAAAATAAGGAAATAAGATTGTGAAGGTGAGCCCACTTGCACAGTAAAAGCAAGAAGAAAAAGGAGAATAAAATAGAGTAAGGTATGACAGTATAATACCTGACTCACACTAGCTTCCCTTGGTTGTTCCACAGCCAAAGGAGCAACCGTTGCGCTAACCTAAAAACAGGGAAACATGTAAATGCCAGCAAGTATTTACATTGAGAACGTAAGCTCAAAGATATAAATAGATTAAGTATTTACCTAGGAGCTCTCTATTGATATCCTTTCTAGAGACTCTTCAGCAGTCGGAGCAAGAGTGGTACTAACCGGAGGGGTGACCAAAGTCTCCTTAAGCACAGTAACTAGCGGACTACTCACCTGGGAGTTTAAATATAAATTCCGCAAGTAAAGGGACCACATCTATAAATATGTTAAACAAAAAAAAGGTGTAGCATGCACAAATGTGTAATCAAGATAGCAAGAAGAGTTTGAAAAGATTGAGCATACCGTTGAGACTGGTCTCGTGGAACTAGGAACAAGCCCCTCAGACAAGGGAAACCCGAGTAGGTGCAACCTCAAGGGCTTCCCCGAAAGTAGCATGGACTAATGAATATGGAACCGAAGAAATAGGTGGAGGTTGGTGTCACCAACCAACTAGCATATAAAATAAAATGAACAAAAAACACAATATCAAAATGAAATTTCAATGGTTCAATAGCATGAATTGGAGATAATAAAAGACTCAATATAAGCGCACGTGAAGCCCCTCTAAAGAGGAAGGAGGGAATATGATCGGTGGGACAGTAGCTCCGGGCGCGACGGCCTGGTTATAGCAAAAACCCTCAGGAAACTAAACATAAATAAAGAAAAAAAATGGATTCTTACAGGAATAAGCAACATGTGAGAGGTGGAACCTTTATGATAGGCCCGCTAGACACAATGGTGAAAATGGGCTCGGAAGGTATAGGCAGGACGTGAAGCCTAGGGTCCGTGGGCACAAAAACCAGAGAGATGGGAATCCTCCCTGAAGGAAATATAGCGGGAGCAGTGCCTCCTGAGGATGGTGCAGCTCCCTCAGTAGAAGAAGGGTCGCTCGTAGAAGGTTCCTATATAAATAAGCAGAGATAATATAGCCACGGTTATAAAGAATGTGATGAAACAAACAGAGTCAATGAAGAAGATAATCAAAGAGTACCTTGGGCAGCCGAGCAGAGAAGCCTCTCACCACAGAGGAAGGGGGAGGTGAGGAAAGGCGACTAAGAGAAATAGTCACCTGCATACACAAGACAAGTTAAATTCAAATGATATATTAAAAAATATGACAAGTAAAAGATAAAAGAATCAGGGGAACTGATTGCTTACTTGAACCGAAGAAGAGGGCATCGAAGAAGTCCTTTCCGATATCAGGAACACAATAGAAAGTTGCTAGAGTTCAAAAGGACCAGAGAAAATATTAATAAAAAAATTAATAAAAGAAGTAATGAATGGGTAGAGGTAAGTCATAAACCTCCTTTGATAATCCCAAAGATGATGCCAGCATGGAATTCCTAGTCTTGGTAAAAGGCCCCCGGGTAGGAGGTAAAGGCGCAAGATCGCTCGCTGCGACAGAGACATCCTGTAAATATCGCAAAGACAGAGACAATCCATAGATGAATTATGTATATAAAAATAGACAGTAAAACAGTAATAAAGAAGTTAAGAAAAGACTTACAGTGGTAGTGTGGGCGGTCTGCCTATACGGTAGTTATCCAGTAGTAGGACTGGAGGCAGAAGGGGACCCTATCAAGGATCCCTCACCAGAAGACTCCTTCGAAACAGATAACAAAGAAGAATCATCAAAGTGCGGATCATCATAAGGTTCAGTGACTCCCATCTCATTCGAAGAAGAGCCGTCATCATCATAAGAGGGAGTGCTTCTATAATTGACCATCTTCAAATGATGGAGAAAGGGAACCAGGAAGTGAGACCCCATGAAAGTCAGCTTCTCAAATTAAAAGGGCATGAGTTGTAGTACCTTCACCTATGGGAATGGAACTAACAACATCTCCCTCAGTAGACAGCCTAAGGGCCTCATAGCCTTACTCTTGCATAGTCCTATACGTATCCTCTACTCCAAGGTCATCAGTGTTAGACCCATGGTCTGGCGTAGGAGAAGGAGAAGAGGTCCCAGTACTAGTCTTCTTATTCTTCTTCTTACTCGCCCTAGTTCTTACTGGTGAGGGGGAGAGTAGGAGCAGTAGCGGCAATAGTGGAAATAACAGTGGTATTAGGGGTAATTGTAGCTGGTATGAAACTATAAACATCCACGTTGGGATGTTTCCTCTTTGATGCAGTGACTCTTGACTTACTCCTCGACTTGGGCCTAGCGGGTTGAGGCTCAACCTACTTGGAATAAATAGACTCATCGAGCAGAGGCCTTACCAAGATTGGAGTGAGATGCTCGAGAGGAGTCTTAGGGATGGTACTCCGGTGCCACACTGACCTTTGGGTTATCTTACCCAAATACCTATCATTGTTAGGAATCTTTATATAAATAGTCTCATAAGGGACATCCCTCACACAGTTTTGGATTAACAGAACCTGCTTCTATCAAAGGGTGAACTATGAGCGAGTGAAGGAGGGCAGGTAATCTCGTGAAGGTATAAATAAATGGCCCAGATGACCAACCCTATCAACCACACCCTCAAATGTGAAGTTGGAAAAAGCCTCAAGGTATAGCTCGGAAGGGGAGGTGCTTGGATAAACAAGGGTATGAACCCCCTAGTTATAACCAAATTGCATCCTCACTCTCTCAGAGTGGTAGAACTCGACACCTTGGCCCAAGTCAGTGAGGGAAGGAAAAGTGCAAGGAACAAGTATAATAACCACATAAATATGGGGGCGGTAGAAACAGACTCCACATCAACAGGGAAATAGAAAGTCCCCCCAGTAGCTGAGAAGGAATGCCAAGAAAAAATACCTCCAATAGTCTTGCAATAGGGCCTGAAAGAAAATTCATCGATGTTGTCTATCAAAGACCTTAGAAAAGCCTTAGGGGTATTCTTGTGCCATCTTGCAGAACGAGCAACTCCGTTGTGGCAAGACCAAGCCTCTGGGGCAAAGTTAGGAAATCTCTCAAACAAGAATGACATAATGATAAAAGTGTTGGAAAAATTGATAGTGTCGTAACGACCACAAGAGCGCTCAACATCCATATGATCCCTATCTAACCAAGTGTACAGAGACACCAGAGTTAAAGCTGTGAGGGAGACTGCCCTCCCTCGAGAAATCCTTATAGAAAACTTAAACAAAAGCTCACGGGGAGAGTCATCTGGCCTCCCAGGGAGAAGAAATCTACTCAGAAAAGTGATAAAAAAAATGTTGCCAAGTGTGAGGGGGAGTTAATTTTTGGGCCTTCCTGACTCTTCAAGGCCCTACTCGAGCTCTCCCCCTTAGGCAGCTGCTCAAAATCCCTAAACCAATACCACTGCCATTTATTGAAAGGGTGCTTGGTAGTCCAAGTCAAATTGATAGTTATATACTTCGAGCATCACCCAAAGAAGAGTGGAGCTCGCCCACCATCTGCTCCTCAACCTCATCCTCAAAGCCATCAGTAATAATATGACTACTTAAGTAAGGCAGAGCGAGGAGATCGCAAATATCTTTCAAAGTAATAGTAAACTCACCCCAACTAGTAACAAAGGTGTGAGAATCCCTGCTCTAACGATATGTCAACAAAGTAAAAGCTCGCTCTTGTTTGGAAATTTAGCAATCTTTGAGACTGTTAATAGTGGTCGAAAGATCGAGGCTCTCAATAAAAGCTCTGTGTGGCGGGTGAATAAGATACGATCCACCCAGAGACCCCATTTTTCTATGGCGCCCCCACATGCCTTGACCTCAATATTGGAATGGGGAAAATCACCCCTGTCTACTCTCACCCTAAGTATTAAATCAGGAAGAAGTATGGGAAGGTCAGAGGACTCACTTAGACCCACTTGGGATCGCTCGTTGATTTTGGCCACAAACTCTGCTCAAAATTTGCAAGAGAAGTCATAAAAGGGTCCTCCCCACCAAAATAGGGCGCTAGACAATAAAGCCCAAAATTTCTCTTTTAATGAGCTGCAAGATATTCCCTTGGAGACTTGGAATAAACAACAGGCGAGGAGGAGGAAGTAGTCCTGGTGGTGAGGAGACCCATAGACGAGGAGGCCCCAGTGGTTGCAACCACCCCATCAGGCGAGGATGTTCCAGTGGCGAGGGTTCCTCTAGACCCTGTGACCCTGATAATCGAGGAACCCCTCCTTGCAGAAATCCCCATGGGCGAGGAGGACCGAATGTTTGTAGACACCCCAGTAGGCAAGGAGGTATTAGTGGTGAAAGTTTCCCTGGACGAGGAACCCTTCCTCGAAGAAATCCCCATAGGCAAGGAAGCCCCTGTCGCCAACACAACACCAAACGATGAGACCCTCAAAGGGGGAACTTCAATAGACAAAGGTTGAAAAGTATCAGGCGCAGAGAATAAAACCTCTAATGTCACGATGGTGGCTTCGGGGGCCAAGACGGTGGAAATGGTGATAGAAATGGGCATTGCGTCCACCAATACCTCACTCGTATCAGTGGCGATGGTGGAGGTGGGGTTTGGGGAAGATGAGGAAGCCATTTAAGTGAGTAAGGGCAAGAAAAACATTGTTATGGGGGATTTTAACCTTATCTCTCTCTTTCTCTAAAGAAACTTGAGTTTGAAAAGAAATGATAAAGTAAAAAAGGAAGGAGAGTTAAAAAGCCCATTTTTATACCTATTATGACATGCACAAACTGCCAATCAAAAAGGGGACTGAATATTTTCTAATTACGAGAGGTATGTTCCCCAAGTGACACGTGCCACGTCGAGACCCTAAAAGTAGGCTGAAGTGACAGGCCTAATTAATACAATAATGATGTTTCGAATTCCAAAACACAAATGAATCAGTGCGCACAAAAACCTTTGGTATGCCCAACACGCAGATTTTTGTACTAGGGGACTAATGTAGAGGGGTACACATTTGATAGCTCAAGAGCTTGGGCGATGAGGGCCCTTGGAAGGCCCACTCGCCCCAAATTTCCCAAAGCTCGCAGAAATAGAGCTTGGACGAGAAGGGCCCCAGAAAGGGCTCCTCGCCCCAAATGTTCTAAAGCTCACAGAAATAGAGCTTGGGCGAGGAAGGCCCCAGAAAGGGCTCCTCGCCCCAAATGTCCTAAAGCTCACAGAAATAGATCTTGGACGAGGAGGGGCCCAGGAAGGGATCCTTACCCCAAGTTCCTCAAGAACCACATAAATGAATAATGGGCTAGGAGGGGCCCAGAAAGGGCTCCTCGTCCCAAATGTCCCAAAGCTCATAGGATTTAAAGATAGGCGAGGAGGGCCCCCAGAAGGGCTCCTCACCTCAGTGTGTCCAAAAATCCACAAAGATAAATATTGGGCAAGGAGGGCTACCAAGAAGGGATCCTCGCCCCCAAGTTATACAAAGTTCACAAGTTAAGCTTGGGCGAGGAAGCCCACCAGAATGGGATCCTCGCCCCAAAGTTTTCAGAATTCATAATTTGGAATTTGGGCGAGGAAGCTCATTAGAAAAGGTTCCTCGTCCCAAATAACTCAAAAAACACAAAAAATAAAGTTTGCTGAGGAAGCCCACAACAAGGAACTCCTCATCCCCAAAAATTAGAATTCCCTACAGAATAGAATAGTGGGTGAAGAGGTTCACTTAAAGTGACCTCTTCCCCAAGATTTATTGCTCACATAAATAGCAAAATAATAACATTTTATATTCTATTACAGGTAGCCTAGTTGAGCAGGTATGGCTCAACTAGGCAATATAGGATCTCCTAGGAGTTTTGGTTTGGTGGCTAAGGAACAAGGTTTATTAAGCAAGCTCAACCTCTTAACATTTCAAGATTGAGAGAGAACTAGTAAACAGACCCTAGTAGTCACCCAGTCCTCACACAGTCCACACTGTTGCTCACAAGAAATGAACAGTTTGAAAGATGATTTTAGATGAAATGGTCCTTGAGACCTCTACTCAAGTTTACAAAGATTTTAGAGGAAGTAGTCATCGAGATCTCCCTCCTCAAGATTACAAAGATTTTAGAGGGGGTATTCTTTGGGACCTCTCTCCTTAAGTTTACAAAGATTTTAGAGGAGGTGGTCCTAAAGGCCCCTCCTCAAGTTTAGAAAGCAACAAGTTACCGTTTTAAAATGATATTCACCAAATCAGATATTTTGTCCTCAAGCGCAGACACATTTGCTTTTTGACTTTGGTTTGTACCAGGTGGCACCTGTCAGAGGAGATAGGTGACTGCATAGAGGTAGGGATAAAAGGTACATGGCAGACCTTGGTGGACAAGGTCAAGTCAGAATCACAACTCAAGTCATACTGTCACTCTGCCAGAATCACCCCAGACCACTAAGTGTTCTCTCCATGTTCTTTCTCTCTAAGTGTTAAGTGTTTTGTTCCTTCATTTCACCCTGACAGTCATCACTCTCAGGAGTTTCTCTTAAAAAAAGTTACTATTATTGTGGTGAAAGTCATCTCGTTGGAGGGAGTGGGCTATAGTTTGAGTTTCATTGTTACCAGATAAGGAAGGTTTTACCCAAGGCTATTCTAGAAGTATCTAAGAACCTTGAAGTCAGCGTCCATTAGAGTGGGTCACGTCTCATCCTTTTCAGTTCTTCATAGACCCCAATCTCAAATTTTGCATGGATACTTCGTCCACGTACATATTTTGCTATCCTTTTGCCAAATTTGCTCACCTTTTGCCAAATTTGTGAGCAAATTTTGCTTACCCCTACGAGATGACAAAAATTTTCCACATATTTGTCATCCATTTGAAAATTATTTTTTTAACTTGTTTTTCTTATTTAAATCCTTTTTTATCTTGTTAAAAACTATTTTTTATTTTTTATTTTTTATTATAACTATATGTTTGGGGTAAAAACTTTTTTTTTGGTTAAAACTATCTTTCACGAAAAACGTTTTTTCATTTAAAAAAAACTGTTTTATGTTTTTCAAAAATGTTTTTTTTATTGTTAAAAAAAATTCTCATCAAAAACTATTTTTTTAATTTATTTTTTTTGTCATTTCAACTATTTTTTAGGGGGGCTGAAAACTTTTTTTTTTTTTTAAAAGCTGTTTTTTACTAAAAAACTGTTTTTGTGTGTTAAAACTGTTTTTCTAATAAAAATAGTTTTTCACTAAAAACTGTTTTAAAAAAGTCCTTTATTTTTATCAAAATTGTTTTTTATTATTGCTAAAATTTGTTTTTCGTTAAAAACTGTTTTTGTTAAAAAAAAATCCGTTAAACTGTTTTATTTTTGGACTAAAAATTATCATTTTCACGTTGAAATTGTGTTTTTTTTAGAAACTGTTTTTACCCTGATTATAAACTTAAAAAAAAGTTTTTTCCTTTGGTAAATTGTTTTTATTGTTAAAAACAAGTTTTTTAATAACTGTATTTTTCCTTTCAAGTTGTTTTTTTGTTAAAATTATATATTTAGAACCTTTTTTTTGTTGTTAAGAATTGTTAAAACCATTTTTTTATATAAGTTTATTTACCTCTTATCATTAATTGTATCAAACATTTCACTTTTGGCACCTCAAATATTGATGTTATCAAATAATCCTAAATTTTTTGAGATAGAATTTGCCATGAAATTTTTTGCCATTTCATGAAAAAATTTGTTATCCAGGTCATTTGACCACCTTTGCAACCAAAGTGACCCTTACTGATTTAAAGGAAAGCCAACACTTTCACCGCCAACACTTGGTGTGTACTAAAACAGCCACCAGTGTCACCTTCTTTTTACTTAGTTTTCAACTGAAAACTCTCTTAATTGGTCTTCACTTAACACACTTTTGTTAATGGTTACCCTCTAGCAAAAAAAATCACAACAACATATAAATGCATCTTCCAAAATCAATTATGCAAAGAGATCACATTTGATGCAAGGCAAATATAGCTTCCTAAATCAAAAAATATATTTCTCTGTTCCCTTTACCAATCCAATTATCATCCTTAATCAAAAACAAAGAACTAAGAAATTTAAAAAGAATAGCAAAAAATTGATAAATAATCTAATTTCTACTACCACTACTAAAACTAGACTATGGTATCTATGCAGAATGAGCAACAGCAGCCACAATTGGACTCCTCACATAATGCTTGCCATCTGACCATATCAACTCTCCAAACGCGTAATCTCCGGTTTTACTAACTCTAGTAGCCTTTATAGTCACCTGAAAACTCTTCTCTTCACCAATCTTCTCGAATTTCAGTGTAGTGGGCTCAACAGAAACCGAAAACCCTGATGGGTGACGAACGCGAGACGCGTACGTACCAGGGGAACCAACATTTTTCACTGTACGCGTAACCGTGACCGAGCCAGACACCTTGGGGACGGCTATGGACGGGTAGTTGAAGCTGAAGAGAGATGCATCCTTGGGGCATTCGTAGTTAGAGTCGTCGGAAAATTGTGCAATCATGGTTTGGTTGTAACCGATGGCACAGAGAAAGTTTAAGTAGTCGTTGGGAGTTATGTCGTACACTAGGCCGGGGTCCATGGCACGGTTTGGTCGCACGTGTCCAGCACCGTAGCTGAATGGTGTTGCCTTGACATAGTCGCCATCGAGCATTGGATGCCCGGTGTTGTCTCTTGTTCTCGCTGTAAAAAAAAAATTGTTACGGTGCTGTTTGTTTTTCGCCTCTGAAAACATTTACTAGGCTGCATTTGATTGAAAATATTAAAAGAAAATGCTTTACTTGGAAAATATTTTCATGTTGGGGGTGGGATTAAGAAAAAAATTACTTGAAAATATTTCCTCTAAACAAAAAATAAATGCACCCTCACCCTTAGTAAATCTAGATGAAACTAAAGTGACAAAGATGATTACCACTAGTCATGATTGCCGATCGAATTGCAGCCGGACTCCAATAAGGGTAGAGTGTTTTGAGTAGACCAACAACACCAGAAATATGCGGGCACGACATAGAGGTACCGGATTCCGTGTTGAACGGTGTCCTACGTGTATCAAAATCTTCCTCTATC
Source organism: Sambucus nigra (assembly GCA_949130495.1). NCBI lineage: Eukaryota > Viridiplantae > Streptophyta > Magnoliopsida > Dipsacales > Adoxaceae > Sambucus > Sambucus nigra. Next base: position 622,956,496 of record OX422216.1, read on the forward strand.
GGGCTTACTGCTTCAGAGTATGCAGCTATAATATTCACTCCCGGCGCAGTAATATCAGGCTGCATATCATATCAACACAAAATATTAGAATCACAAAATAATAAAAAGGGTAGACACCTACAAAAGAGTAAAATGATTGATTGGATTAAACCTTGAGAATCTCGGGTGTAACTGTGTTCGGGCCCTTAGACGAAAAAGCAGCCATAAATGGAGCAGGCTGCGTGTTAATTTCTGCCTTAGGATCGGTAATGAAGCCGAGCGGGTCACTGTCAAAATTATTACTCCGTTAAGGGAATTGATACAGCTTAAGATTAAAAAACACACTCACATAATAATTAAAAGAGATTGTCTCCCAATCAATAAAAGGTACGGAGACACTAATAAACGTGTGAGTTGGTAACATTCTAGGAAAATTAAACATTTTAGGCAAACATTTGTTTCAAAGTAAAAAGACACATTTCTAAAAAGGATATAATACAACTTAAAGACAAATAAAAGATACATCCTAAAGTTAATCTAACAACTAATATTGATGATAAAATATGTCATGGAGAGGGCTAGAGAGATACTCGGTAGAATTGAGGTATACGTAGACGGCTAGACCATCGGTATAGTTGAGATGTGACGCGGGCAAAACATGAGCATCGGCAATAATTTCATTACCGGTAGCCTTATTGTTGCAAAGAACCATCCCAACAGCACCAGCCAAAGCAGCCTGCTCGCCCTTGTCGACCCTCGCGTTATCACCCCTAAGGCAGACTAATATTTTTCCGTTTACCTTGTCATGGTCTAGTGTTCCTGCCTTACAAAGCCTCCTGCATAACAACAAAAAATAAGACATAGGAAACAACATACAACAAAAACATAAAGGCTTATAACTTAAAAAACATGCTTTTAAAAACAATTTTCTTACGCGTCTTCAGCGGATGCATTGGCAGCTTTAGCCTCTGCTCCGCCAATGAGTGAATAGAATCTAGCATCTCGCAATGGTGGAGAAAGGCTTGTCCCCTGTTTACAACAGAAGGAGAATGAATAAAATTTAGCAAAACAAAGTAATAGTAAGAACAAGAATATAAACTCATTTGGTTAAAAATTCAAACCTTTAGGCGCTCCCCATCGCGTAGTTCAACAAAAGTTTGAAACTCCCGATCAATTGTGCTCGCTCCAACAGTTAGTATCCACGGAGCAACATTTGTCACAGTACCAGCATATGGTCCCGAATTCCCAGCCGAACAAACTACCACTATACCATTCTTAACAGCATGAAACGCGCCAATGGAAATTCCATCTTCGAAATAGTCAAAAGCTTCGCCACCAAGTGACACCGAAATTACATCAGCGCCATCATGCATGGCCATATCAAAGCCTTTCATGATATCAGCATCGAAACATTCGTTTCCATCCACGGGTGTCCAACATACTTTATAAGCAGCCACGCGTGCTCTAGGTGAACCACCTTTCGCAGTTCCGTTTCCTACACCAAAGACATTTGCCCCCGGAACAAAGTTACCTCCGGCAGTTGATAGAGTATGGGACCCGTGTCCTTCGTAGTCTCGGGCAGTGTTCATAGAAGTGTTAATTTTGCCAACATAGGCATTATAACCTTCATTGAAGTACCTCGCCCCAATAAGTTTCCTGCAAAGTTAAATAGACATGAAAATTAAAATCTGCCAAAACATTTATCAATTTGATCATCATATAGACATGTAAATTATACTAAAGATAAATAGAGTTTAGAGTAATATGGCAAAAGTGACTTTGCATTAACAGGTAAAATTAGCAGAGTCGTTTAGTTATGAGATATTTTGACTTTGCACCCTATATTTGAGTCATGTTTTTAACTCTGCACCCCATATTCTGAAATGTTCCACTTTGCACCCTATTGGTGTATCACTGAAGCAGAAAAAGTGTTGTTAAAAACTTAAAAAAATGAGTCACTAAAGCTAACAATTGGGTGCAAAGTAAAAAGAACATAAAATATGGGGAGGAAATTCAAAACGCGATGAAAATAAAGGATGGGAAGTCAAAATCTCATTAATTATTGATAAATGGATAACAAAACTGTATGATTTTGAACCCCCTATTTTGAAATCTTTGACTTTGCACCTTGTTGTGTATCACAAAAGCTACGAAAGCGTCCCAAAAAGAAAAAAGTGTCGTTAAAGCTCACATTAGGGTGCAAAGTAAAATAATTTTCTCTGCATATGCAGGGCTGCGTACATCTAACCCCCCCCAGTAGGCGGGAGCCTCGTGTACTTTTTTAGGAGCAAAGTCAAAATGCGATGAAAATATAGGATCTGATGCTTCTATGATATTAGAGAGGCTTCAAATGATAATAATTTCTTCTAGTAGACATTCCCCAAGAAAATAAAAGGCCAAATTCAATCAATGACAATATAATAAGACTTCTCCACTAATAAAAGGTAGAATCACAGGTTTTTGAAACTTTGGTGTGAAAACAATTCATTTGCTTTAGTCATAAAGTTACAAAAGTATCCACCATTTTTGTATCTTTTTAGGTACTAAAGGCTACTTTTCAAATCCATTCTCTACAATTGCATTCTAATCAAGAATAGCAAATATCAGCAATAATTGAGAGGCCCTTCATAGACATAACGCGTAGAGATTCAATGAAATTCAAATTTCTAATAAAAAGTAATCAACATATGTGTTCAACAATGTACTTTAAAAGAATTTGAACAGAACAAATCAGCTTTATGATCTTGATTTCAAATAACCAACTAAACAATAACTGTAAAGAAACAGATAACCAACAAATTACTAGCATGATTGATAAAAAAAATAAAAAATAAAAAAAGTATACCTATTGCAAGGGACTGCAGCAGTGGTGTCATTCTCACATAGACCTTTCCACTTTGATGGAATGGGGCCATACCCCTTGTCACTAAAGCTCTCTGATTCAGGCCAAACACCTAGTGAAATATCATATAAAAAATTATTAATCTCTGTATATATCTTTAGAGTGTGTTTGGAAAAGTAAAATTATTTAGGCTAAAATCGATTTCGTCTTGCAAAATTTAAACTTTTGGGGGGTTATTTTTTCCACCCCCGTACGATAATGCAGTATCTATAGGTACCCCTACAAGTTCAATACGTTAAAGATATCCCACATGTGCATCAACGCGCTTGTACTTGTTGCATGCGGGGTAATCGTAGTTGTTGAACTTGCATGGACGCCTCTAAATACCGCATTACAAAGATTTCATAAATTTAGTGCTACAAACACCAACTGTTAGTACCAATCCAGTACCCTAGTGGGACTGACACTGTGGTACATGCATTTAAAACACATTCGGTACAGCGTTGGTGCTAACGGATGGTGTATGTATCATGATTCATATGCGATACTCCATATTTTACGTGTAAATGTTGTGAGTTAACAACAGTCTAAAAAGGGAAGAAAAGAAGTAACCTGTGTCAAGATTTGCAATAATGGTATCTTCACCATATCTGGCTTTCTTCCACAAGGACTTGGGGCTCACCACACCATTCTTTTCAAGCATCATGAAATCCCAAGTGTGGGTTGTGTGTAATTTTCTCCCTTTGTTCAAGAAAACAGACAGAACATCCGGATGCTCTACATAGAGGATAAAACATTCTTTCTGTTAGTTAACTATAAAAAATGGAATTTACACTTTGCACCCTACACTTTGAAAACTCAGACTTTGCACCCTTCTATTGAATCTTAAAATCTAAAGATTCAGATTCAACAAGAGGGTGCAAAGTCAAAGGTTTTACAATCTGGGGTGCAATCTCAAATAATACCTACAGACATAGGGAGAAAAGTAAATTATTTACAAAACAGACCACCTACATAATATCTACATGGAAATAGAGATATCCAATGCATACTTTCTTTATGTCAAAACATGCTTTATAACCCTTCTGCTGAATCTTATTATCCAACAGCCGAGTTTCAACAAGAGGGTGCAAATTCAAAGATTTTTCATTGTGGGGGTGGAAACTCAATATTTCTAAAAGCATAGGATGCAAAGTCAAAAGTTTCCAAAAATATCACTTATATTATATCTGCATGTAAATAGGGAAATTTAGTTGTATGCTTCTTTATTGAACTCAGAACATAAATTTTTTTGCCTTTAGACCCTATGTTTTGCTCCATATTTTGAGTTTACACCCTATATTTTCAAACCTTACAGTCTGCACCCTCCCAAAAAATAAAAAATCAATTATAAATAAATAAAATACGTACTTGCAATCTCAGCTGCATGCTCCTCTTCAAGAACAGCAGCAAACCCATTGATATGTCTATCATATGAGTAAAATATTGCTTCTTTGGCCTCAGTTTTACTGCATGAAAACAAATTCAACAAGAAAATATCATATATATGTACATATATATAATATTATAAGAATGAAAACTTAAAAAACTTATTAATAATAAAGAAGATAAATCATATACCTTCCCAAGAATGAGCCAAGAAACTCATAATGAGAATCAGCCACCTTATGCAAATCAGCAGCAGTTATTTCCGGGCCATGTGAATGTGCTCCCAAGTACACAATATAAGACTAAATCCAAAACCCACAAACAAATGAAAGTTACAAACAATAATTTGCATGTTGGGATACGAAATAAAAGATTTAGATTTGTAAAGAATCGTATGTACATATTCACGTGTCAGGTCTGTTTAGGCCACACGACACATCAACTTGTACATACGATTATGTAAGAATCATACGTACAAATAGATTAAATCCAAAACCCACAAACTAGAGAAAGTTAGAAACAATATTTTGCATGTTGGGATACCAAAAAAAGGATTTAGATTCGTAATGATTCGTATGTACATATTTACGTATACAAATATTGTCTACAAATAGAATTTATCGTACCTTTTTTATGGCTAAAGCTGGTGTTCCCAGGAGAGAACAAAGAATGAATAGTGAAAGGAAAATTGAGAACTTTGGAATAAACATATTGCTTTCTTTGTAGGTATCAATGAAAAAGTGTTAACAATAAAGCAATATTTGTTGGAGGACGAGAAGTTGAATTTGCTTTTTGCCATCACAATGATGATATGTGTGTATATTTATATATGTTGGTGGAAGAGTCCTATGCAAATATAAATTGTAACATGATAAACTTCATATGGAAAACGTAACTACAATGATAGACAGCGCGGGCTAAAAGAGATAACTGAAAAGATATTCGTGTTTTTTAAATAATTATGGATAATGGAGAGATAATATATTGTAGAGATCATTAATATTTAGTGCATGGGAGTTAATTATATTTTGCACTTAATTCATTTTATTATTTTATTTTAAAAAAAGTTTATTTTCTATCTTTTGACAAAAGTTTCTCGGGGTTAGAATAAGAGAATAAAAGGTGATTGTGAATATTTTATTGGACTAATTATACTTTGACCTTTCGAATTTTGTTCTTATTTTTATTTCACCAATCATATTTTTATTTTCTACACTATTCTTTGAAACTTTTTAAACTGGACAAATTATCCCGAACCCTAACAGTTGGTTATGTGCATGGCACGTGAGGGTATATTCATAGAAAAATTTCCCCATGTGCTACGCAGATGATCGATTTTTCGTCTAGAACATAGTACTCTTGAAGTTTGGAGATAATTTAATTAATTTTAAAAGTTTGAGTATAGTGTAGAAAATGAAAGTAGGGGTGGTGAAGTAAAAATGAGGGTAAAGTTCGAGGGTTCAAAGTGTAATTAATCATATGATAAGACATATTTTGAAATAAAATAAAAAGATTAGGATTAAACGATAGTTAAAAAAATGTCGATGGGATTTTCGTCGAATGACCCTATCTTTTAGGAGGCATTTAACATGAGAAAAAACATGAATTTTCAGTAACATATACATTAAATTTTGTAATGTGTATACAAATATTTTGTAATTTTTTTCAAATTGTTTTTAATTTGTACGTGTATTTTTTCCATATATACATTTTTTTTGTAAAATACAAAGGTTAATTTTCTGTATACCCTAAATTATGAGATTTACATCGAGAGTTGAGGGACCTTAGTAATCATAAAATGAGTAAGTGGTCTAGAGCAAAAAAAAAGATTTCTGATGGAGGACTAAAATAAAAAAAATACCTTAAATGAGCTATTATTGTTAATGGATTAAATATTAATAAACCCTGTGTTATAGCATTCGAATAACTGCATACATGTATTTGTTTTTAAGATGATAAAGGATAATAACGGGCAGTTAGGATCCGAAAATCTATAAACAAGGAATCTAGTTATATATCGTGTTTAATAAAAAGAGGACTCCTTAATTAACTGGTCGTTTATCTATATTCAATGTACATTTTAATTAAAAAAAATGTACATTTATTCTCTTTTAAAAAAATGCACATTTAAATCTCTATCTCAGGTTGGAAGGAAATTTATTTGGATTAAACATAAAGATGAAATAGTTGAATTAGATTAAAAACCAGATACACGAGTAGTTTCTTCATTGCAAGCAGCTGAAAGTTAAAGTTAACTAAATACATAACTAACCCTCACTGACTAATTATTTAACGACAATAACCACTCCCCTAACCGCACCCCCCCCCACCCCCCCCCCCCCCCCTTCTTTCTTTCTTTTATGACTAGTTTTCCATTTGCAATACACCCCCAAACTATTATTTCTTCAATTTATTTAAAAAATAATAATTAAAATATATTAATAAAAATTGAAAAAGTCCGAAAAATAAGAAAATCAGGAAAAGTTTTTTTTTCAATTTAAAAAAAATTATACTTATTATTCAACAATTTTTTATTTTTGTAAACGACATGTTTTATATTTAATAAAACAGTTCACATTTTTTAATTTTAAAATTTAAAACAACTTTTTTTATTTGTTAAAACAATTAAAATTATTTTTCATTTTTTAATATGCAAAAAAAGTATTTTTAATTTTTTTAAATATTTTTCTATTAAAAACTGATTTTAAACAATAAAAATAGCCATTTATGAAAAAAAATGTAAGTAAATTTTAAAAAACAAGCATTGTCTAATTCTTTTAAAATTTAAAAAAAATGCTTTAACTATCTTACAAACATTGTAAAAGTGTTTTTTCAAATAATGAAAATGTTTTTTATTAAAAAAACTTTTTTTAACTGTTATTATATATTTATAAACTTTTTAAACTTGTTAAATTAGGGAATAAATGTTTTAACAATTTTTCGAATTTTTATTTATAGTAAACAATGAAAAACAAATATTATATAACCAAGATACAATTTTTTTATATAAATAATGTTCATTTAAAAAGCTTTATGTTTTGGTCTTTTTTAATGTTTTTCAATAAATTTTTTGAATTTTTTAATTATATTTCAATTAAGTATTTTTCAATAAAAACAAAATCTTTGGAGAGTTAACAAGGTGGGAGTGTATTGCATTTTTTTTCAAATGAGGGTCTATTACAAAACCGATCGTAAAAGTGGGAAAAGGCTCAAAATGTTAACAATAAACATAATTGTTTTCTAAATGTTCGAATCAAAAGTTAAAAGATTAGAGATGTATTACAAACATTTTAAAAAATGGGGCTCTATATCAAAATTGATCATAAAAGTGAAGGGAACCTCAAAATAACCAAAAAAAACTAATTTGTAACCAACACACCAGGTTTATGTAGAAGATATATTGTGTAAATGAACCATTAGTTACTTTATTATTATTGTTATTTTTGTTGTTCTTTTTCTTTTTATTATTATTATGTTAAAACAAAATCTAAATTAATAATTAAGTAATAAAAACTAATGTAACTAATGGACCGAATAAACTCATTGTGATTTTGAAATTAAAGACTTATAGCTGATTAAGACAAGAGTTAGATTATCCGTCCTTAACAAAAATTTCCCGCATTGGTACTTGCATGTGTGAGGAAATGTCTCCCACGATAGAACATTTCCTTATTCAAGTAATAACACTCCAACCATGAAAGGTGATCAAACGATGACTCTACACATACAAGTTGTTCGAAGTAAGGCACAATGCACTTTAAGGTGGTTTGAGTTAATTACCAAATTGTAAATCAAATATGGAAGATTGTACGTGATATTCAAACACATTGACATATTTATATACTCTAAAAACGGCAATAGACGATGACTGCAGGTGGAAAAATTTTATTATTATGAATTTAACACAATTAAGCCGATAAAGAAATAAACATTCATAATAACACAGTATGTACATGGTTTGGTAACGTACCTAAGTCCACGGGTTATTCCTCTCTTTTTATTGATCGATTTGTGACACCCCGCTTAAAATAATAACGGGTGGCCAGCCCTATACTAAGATAAATCAGGAATCTCAAGTGGATCATTCTTGCTAACGATACTTAAATAAACATAGCTAACTACCCAATACTACAAAAAGCGGGTGCTAAAGATTAAAACATACAATGCAATAACCAATCAACAACATAATAACTAATAAACATGATAATGCACACGCACATGCTAAGATAAGAAGGAATAGTTCTATAATATACCAGAAATACACAAAAGGAAATACCCGAATATGCTGTCGGGTCACAGACAATACAACATTCTAAGAAAAGAAATATACGAGTGCTACAAATACAACCCTTGGGTGCAAACCCGATATACAAACTGAATCATAAACTAGATTTACAAAAGATAGGAAATAACTATAACAAAATCCCGCAACAGTCTGCATCTGCTATGGCTCCACGAATACCCGGATAGAAAATATCATTGGCGTCCTGACAGAGGAACACCTAAAATAATACAATATATATATATATATATATATAGCAAGAGAAAATATAAACGGGTCAGAGCCCGAGGTGTGAAAACATTTTAACAAATGCATTAAAATGCATAATAATTATAAATGCACTATAACATGATTAAAGTGGAGTTGCACTCTCCTGGAAATCCAACTCACCCCTCAACTAGAGCGCGCACCTAAACGTATGCACGTGGTCCTCAAATAACTGCCCAACTCTTTCTAGGCACAGTCCAATCTAACCTGCCTACTCCACACTCGCTTAACCCATCATCCAAAACATAACCATAAACTTCCAATTCTACCCTAATCCCCGTGTATCTAAAATTATGATAACATATATGTACATATACATATACATATCACTTACTAGAATTTAGCGAATTCTAGTTATTAAATTACACGAGTTATTAGCATCTAAATGCTAAAGACTAAACTTATCCCAACTCTCAACATTACACTGCGTTTCGTGCGTGGGACGTCTCACAAAGCGAAATCCAAATAAGGAACCCCCCCGATACACTACTCATTGGCATTGTTGATTGTCGAGATTCATTATGCCCTCAATGCACGACGCATATAACATCGACTACTTATTTAAAATATTTCTCCAGTTTATTCTCATAAAGCATTGTTTCACTATAACATATAAATCTGAGTACTAAGGAATAAACTTTTCCCCACTCCCAACATTGTACTGCGTTTTGTGCGTGGGACGTCTCGCGAAGCGAAATCCAAACAAGGAACCCCCTGATACACTACTCCTTGACAATGTTGGTCATTGGGATCCATTACGCCCTCGGTACCCAACACAAAACTTTGACTACTTATGAGGAGCAATAATCTCTAGTCACATAAATAAGATAATGCTCCTAACCTTTATGGGTCTATAACATTACTCTAGTTACAAAGCACAATCATTCAACCCCAACAAGTAAGTACACATAGCACACTTAGCGTACAATTAAATATCCAATACACAATCACTTATGGATATAAAATACATCACAATGCAATTATCTTCCAGGATTTACTCGCTTTATCTCGGGTTACCATTTATCGGATTATTATCACACCGCCATGGTAATAAAATAAATCATAACGTATAGGAAGCGGTCATAGTTCCGAACCTGAAAGTGAGAACGAATCATACTCAAGACTTCTCACCCAGAATAAAATCACACAATAAATAAAGGATGACTATGACCTGGGGACTATACGCACCTTGCTCCTCAAGTCAGGGGCCTCACCCACATTGCGCAACTTCCCATGATAGCACTGGAGGGTATGGACACACAATAAGTATATATATATCATTCACACTAGATATATATGCAATCACATCATATATGTGCAAACCATCACACAAGGTATTTACATCTCGAAATATAGGTATACATACTCTTTTACGTTTGTATGTATGAAAGAAGTAAATTCATTTACAAGTATATAACTCTCATAATACCAATCGTTACTAACTCGCATACCTTCCCAATTTATCTTATAATGCGATCTCTCACTTGAAGTTTTCTCGTCCAACACCCCCATGATATGAGTAGTCTCCCACTTTAACCAACAATAGGAATTATAATCTAAACCGAAAGTGTATAACACCCAAATTAATATTATTCAATTATCTACTAGTTCTACTCTCATTTCCTTAATGAGAGAGGCACCCCACACTCAATTTAATTTTAAAATAGACCCCAAACATCTCCTCGCCATCCTAAGATCATCAATCTCTTGATATAATCAAATAACCCTCTATGATACAATAACTAAGAAGGTCCATAAATTTTAGACCCAAAAGAAAGAGGGAAAAATTGAAAATTCTAAACTTGCACTAAAATAGAGGACCCGTCGACCGGCCCCTGACCCCGGTCGATCGCGGCCCTAAATTTTGCCTTGGGAAGAAGGCGATAGACATTTCCCTTGAGGCGCGGTGGACCAGTCCCACAGCCGCGATCGACCAGCCATAGCAGATAACTCGACCATTTCCCATTTTGGAAGAACTCCAACCTTCCAAAAAAACCAAAATACAAACATCTAACCACCAATCTTCAATCTAATCATGTTTCTAACATTTAAAACTCATCAAATAAATTAATCCAACTAATTTACAACCTCAAATCCATATATAAACATCGAATGTAAGATTTGACCCAAAAAACTAGGTTTTGACATATTTAACCCAAAATCCATAATTTACCCACAAATCATGAAATAAATGACACACATAGATTATTTAGAGAGTTTAATCACTTGACTCAAAGTTATAGAGGTTGAATCTTCCTCGAAATTGAGAATTGGCCGGAATCCCCAAGCTTTTCTTTTCTTTCTCTTCTTCCTTTCCTCTTCTCTCTCTCTCTCTCTCTCTCTCTCTCTCTAGGGCTTTCTCAATCTCAAGAATGAGATTGTTATTTCACGGAGGCTTTTTAAGCCTTATCTCCAAAATACCCAACTTTAAATGATAATACACACTTTGAATGACTCGGTGACTCCAATTCGAGTCAAACGAACTTAAAAATATTCTGGAACACAAATAAGACCCAAGTACAGTGACCCATCTGGGATCAACCACACACTAAGAATCGTCATTCGAAATAATTTGTAACAATCGCAAATTTTGACCTCAATTGCCAAATTTCAAATTCTTCAATTTAAATAAATATTTAATCTCCCAAATTAATTAAATTTCCAATCCTAAAACCAGGGGGTATTACACGATTCTTGGTAATAAATATTATATGTCCATTTTTTCAAGGGTGTGGGTTACATTAATAGAAAACAAAAGAGAGGGGAGTCGTATAGGACTCCATAACCTTGGATTGCTATCATTACTTGATCAGGTGAATTAAAGTTCGAGATTTCCTCTTATCAACCTCACTTTATTCTTATCTCGTTGAGCTTTGGTTGTCTCCAACTCTGTTGAAGATGCGTGAGCTTCTCCTAATTGGTGAGATAATCCCCACAATTTCCCCCAAAGATTTGTAGCATGATTGGGTGCAGAGGTTTACTCGCGTGTTGAATGTAATTATGATCATGGTCGGTAGAGAGGTCTGCTTATACATAGAAGCTATGGTCAGAAGGTTCCAACACTTGGTGCTTTTTTTAGTTAAAAATATTTTTGTTCTTCCCGTTAGTCTCAAAGTGCATGCTTGTAATTTGTTCTGATGTTTCAAGGGTACACTGGTAATCTTGTGTCGTTTAGTTAAAAAGTGATAATGTGTGTGTCTGTCATTAATTGGGGGGTGTTACAAATGATGATTTGTCTTGGAAGTTGAACCAAGGAACTTAATGACCCCACTACCGTCATTTTTGCAGTGCATTCTCTTCTTCATTGTTTAAAAAATGATTGAGAGCCATTTGTCTTAAATATTCACGGTAAGTTCCTCTCGTTTACTTTCCTTGTTTCCCTGCAATTTTATCTTCAAAAATCATCTTTATTTCATTTGTTATTTTTGTTTCTTTGTTCACAAACATGAATTTTCCAGTTCGTGAGGGTCATATTGGGGAGTTTATGTAATACCCATATTTCTGCGTATTTGGAATTTAATTAATTCGGTAAATTATTCACTTTATTTTAAATTACACGAGTGAAGCAATTAAATTGAATTAAATAAAAATGTGGTTATTAAATATTAATCAAGAGAAAGAGATAATGATTAATATTATGTGTTAAAATTTGCAAAGTGAATAGTAAATGATTTATATAAATTATTATGCGTCATGACGAGTGAGAATGACATAATTAAATTTATCTCAATCGGGAGTCGTGTGTAGACTAAATGGAGGTTGAGATTGGATAATTGTTTAGAGTGACTCAGATGATGATTTTGAGGTTACAAATGACTCCGAAAGGGGTCAGAATAGTATACATGGGGGTGTCGATTGGGTCCCGTGGTAATTTTAGACTAAATCGGGACCGTATAGGGGTATTTTAGTCATTTGGTAAATAAGGGTTAAGAGACCTATGAATTTCCAACTACTTTATCAGCATATAGATGGGAGAGGCTAGGGTTTAGAGGTTAGAAACCCCAGAGAAGCCGTTGGAGAAGAAAAGATATCATTTGTGAAGACTACAAGAGATTTTTTTAGAGATTGAAGTGTGATATTGCCCCCATTATCGATCTTCGAGTGAGGATTATAATAGAAGTCACATCATCCAATATAAAAACCACGAAATCAGATCACACAAAACAAGTCAAGTGTTTACTAACGATTTTTCTTGAAGTTATAATACCCATGTTGATAGGTTTTTGAAATATGTTGATTAAAGTTATGATCTTGGAAGAAAATAATAATTTAAATCCATGTTATGGGTAGGATTTCATGTAGGCTGATTATATACATATAAAGGTTATGAATTCAGATCATGAATGATAATCTAGATGAGAAGAAACTGGGTTTTATGTTGTGTATAAATGAAGAACATGAAATTTAGGGTTTTTGATGAATAGATGTTATGATCCATGTTTGATTATAAAGTTAAATGTTTTGAATATCATATCACGTGGAAAATTATCCTAATATATGTAAATAAAGTTTAGGAGAATTGGTTTGAAGTTTGGGAAAGAACCATGATGAATTGAATGAGAAAAATGGTAAAAAAAACGCTTTTGCGTATTGAAGAATAAGACGATTTGCATATTTTCAATCGATTTGATCCAGAGGCGAATCGATTCGGCCTCCTGGCGAATCGATTCGATTTTTCAAAAAATGTGAAATTTTCCTTTTGAAACCTAGAACTCCTAAAATTTGGTTGGAGAAACTTTTGGGAACTTTGTTAAAATATAATCAGAGATTTGTTATATTACCATAGGCTTGCGATGGGATTATGACCTAGTCTTATTGAGAGGATTTAGGCGAGATTTAATATACTTAAATTAAGGCGTAATTAATTCGAGAGAAGGAGAATGAATTGCAGGAAATTTACGTGAATTTTTGTAAATACCAGTAGTGTATGATAGAGCTAGTTACTGAATTTCATTAAAGGATAACTAGCACCCTTAGAGTAGAGAGTTATACTCGGATTAACCCGATAGTGAGATAAATCGTAAATTGATACGGTAAGTATTCGAGGGATATATACTACGTACGAAATATGATAAGTTGGTTGTGTATATACTATTGATTTGATATATATATATATATATATATATATATATATGTGTGTGTGTGTGTGTGTGTGTGTGTGTGTGTGTGTGTGTATGTGTATACCTATTATATGATTGGTGTTACATGTGAACATACCTACGTTGCCTGCTATCACAAAGGTTTTCGCGCAGTGGGTGATCCCAGCTTGCCGATTATAGGGAGGTATGGATTTGTGCCCCAAGATGTAAAATTTAGGGTGGCTCACTATGTGTCATGTATTAGTGAGACTGATAGGTCGTTTGGGTACGTTAGGTTTGTGCGTAGCCCAAAGGATTATAACTATATTCACCTCCATTGCTTGTTATTTGATTTTGGGTTCGAGAAGACATGTCAAACCAATAGTCCTTATTTTTTAGTACGAGATGTACATGGACTGATAGCAGAGTAAGCCTATTTATACGGTGGTACTTTTAAGAGACATTGTAATTATATATATTAGTGAGATAAATATATATAACCGTTTGAATAATTCTACTTGCGTGTGATAATAGACAGATTGATTGTGTGTATATAAATCATGAATTAAGTAGTGAAACTTAATTAAATGATTAAATGATAAGATATGGAGAACTTTACTTATGATATAAATAGCATACGAGAGATGTTAATTCGAATAGCGTACTATATGGGCGGTACGGGGACTTAGAGGTGTCGATAGTCCAGGTAGTTACTTACGTCTAGTTAGCTTGGGTAGTATGGCTAGGTGGTCTAAGTAGAAAACGTTAGGCGTTCACAATAGTCGAGGGGTGAGGAAACTCAAAAGAGTGTACGTGAACCTAACATATGTAATCAATAACTGATTTTTTAATTGTGATAATTACTTGCAAAATATTTTCAAAATATGTTGGGTTCTAACCCTTGCAAAAATATTTTGCAAAACCTTTTAGGTGTCTAGCCACAGGAACGCCAGACTTGATGATCTATTCAAGGGACGATTTGTTGCAGCACTAAGGAGGCTTGCAACACTAGATTAGATGATTCTACCTTTCATTCCTAGTGTAGGATTTCATTTTAGTATTTCAGTTGGGCATATTGCCCCATTCAGACTTCATTTATTTCAGTTATTTATTTCAAAATCGTAGTGGGATTTATTTAGTAATTGTTAAACATATTATTTGGATTTGAATTTTATAGCCGATGGTTTATTCGACAAGACATAATTTATTTATTTCTATGATGGATAGACTATATTTATTGTGTGAATGTTTTTATTTAGTTTTCAGTATATTATTATCGATTGTGTAATGAAAGATAAAAATTTGACATCGGCTTAATTAACTAATAGGTGGTTAGTAATTAATATGATTTTTGACAGTGATGCTGAGAATGAACCAAATGAGAAACCTCTTTTAATTTAATAAAAGACTGATTATCCAGTATTTAATTAGGGGGTGTCACAGATGGTATCAGAGCATCATGTTCTTATGTCCATAGGATTTGTACAGCTTATTATAATTTCTACATATCGTTCTTTCGATATAGATCTCTATTATTTGGACTGTTGTTTTTATTTTTGCGTGTTTGAGATATCATGCTTCTGCTATTAAATTTTGTACAAACTGTGTACTTATATAATTCTATCCGTTTTCAGATGCCACCCAAGGGAGAGAGAGAGAGAGAGAGAGAGAGAGAGAGAGAGGGGTGAGGGTCATGGCCAGAGATGAGGTTAGAAAGGCTCAGTAGGTGCAGGAGGTACCTGTAAGGATATTGTCCGTCACAATTTAGTATGTCATATACCACTCTAAGTTGCTACAAGTCATCGAAGGATTGAGAAGATTACATCTACACAAGACAAATTCAAATTTCAAGAAGACTTCAACATCCAAGCCCAACAAGGATGAATTTGGTAAAATGTATTAAAGTTTTATTTACATTTCACATTAAAAGTGTTGGGATATTTTTATAAAAGTTTAAATGATTTTTGAAATAATTTTAAATGGTTTTAATTTTTCAAAATCATAAAAGTTTTTGGATAAATGTTTTTGATATCGTAAACAATCTTAAGTTTTGAGGTTTCCAAGATATTTAAAAGCCTGAAGTTTTGTGGGATACATGTAGGCTGTCGTTCGAACGGGATCGTATCTTGCTGAAATGACAACGAGATGTGTTTTAAGCTCACACGACACCGCCTTGATTTTAATATAATTAAGGGTGTCAGGCTTCTGATTTTCGTGTAGTGAAAAACTGATTTTTGACATAATACATTTTTATACTATTCTCCAACTATTTGAGGGTTCATATCTTTTTGTTTTACAATTCGCAATCCCAATTACTTTTGGTGAGTTGTTTTGTAGAACCCAAAACATAGTTTGCTATGGTTAAACCTTTGTGGGGAGATCTCTACAACCGAGAGCTGCGTGCTATTGTGGAGTGAGTCTCTATGAAGTTTATTACTGCATGGCATTGATGATCTTTAGTGTGTTGATTCTTTACTGAAGACTGCGTGTCCATTGTGGTATAGCTGCGTGTGAACCGTTGTTGATTTCTAACCGGTGCTTTGAAAGTTTGATGAAGACACCATGTGTTACACTTGTGGACGAATATCAGGTTGTATGTAAGTCAATGGTCTTATAAACTTGTCAAAGTTCTAGAAATAAAAAGGTTTTTCCTTGCGGGGATTTTTCCTGAATTTTGTGTTGCATATTTTACTTATGTTTGTTTAACACTTGCACGCACGTTGCTATTTGAGTTTAAGGACTAAATTGATTTGATTCATAAATTGACTCTAATTAAATAAGTATGTGATTGGAATTTTCGCATCTATTCGAATCATTATCGCACACGGCATTATCAAATTGGTATCAAAGCAGGTTACGATAATTTATCGCGTATTCCAATTTTTCGCAAAAATTGTGTGATATTGATTTTTTTTTTAAATTGAGTTTTGAAAGTTTGTCACAATGTTTTCAGATGGAAACTTATATAGTCAGTTGCCAATTTTTGACGGGTCTAATAATGGTTACTGTAAAGCCCGAATGAAACCTCATTTAAAATCAATCGATGAAAGGGTTTGGTTAATTTGTGAAAGAGGTTGGATTCCTCCGACTATCACCGTAAATAATGTCACTAATTTAAAACCTGTGTCTGACTGGACGGAAGAAGAGTTTTGGTGGAGCACTTATAATTCACGAGGGCTTAGTGCAATTTTCGAACATGTCACCCCGGACGAGTTTCTACGTATTATGACGTGCACCACGTCTAAAGAAGCGTGGGATGTTTTTCAACTCACCCACGAAGGCACTAACGCGATCAAACAGTTTAAAATTCAAAATTTGACCACTCAATTTGAAACCATCACCATGCTAGAGACTGAGTGTTTTGACGACTTTTATGCACGTTTGTCCGATATTGTCAACACATTTTTAACCTAGGTGAGCCTATACCTGATGCACAAGTGGTTAAAAAGATTTTAAGATCACTGCCAAAACTTTTTATCCCTAAAGTAACTGTTTTAAATACCTTATGAAATTTGAATCGTCTTAAATTATAAGAGTTGGTAGGAGACCTACAGACATATGAAATTGACATGTTTCTCGACACTGTCAAACATAAGGATATAGGGATAGTGCTTAAAGCCCAATCTAAGAAAAAAAAGTGAGTTTTTTTTCGTTCGAGTCTGAGGACGAGTCTGATTTTGACATGGTACTGCTTGCAAAGAATTTTAAAAAATTCCTTCAGTTTTCAAAACAAAATTCTTCCAATAAAAGATTTTCAAAAAAAAAATAAAAAGAAAGACAATGCCAAAGAAAGCGGTGAGAAAGAGAAAGAGGGTGACGAAAAGTTTAAAATTTTAAAATATTTTGAGTGTGAGTGGAAAGGGAACAAGTCGTTTGAGTGTCCAACTAGGCTTAGGAGAGAAGGGAAGAAAGTTGTCATGCCAGCCACCCTTAATGATAGTGATGGAGAAGAGGGAGATGAGGACGATGAGTCCGATAAAGGTTTAGGACATGGTAAGTGTATTGACTTTTTAGCCAGTCACGAAAGCACACCCACTTTGTCACACATCTATGAGGACACTTGTACACGTGATACCCCCGAGGAGGTTTTGAGTGTTCATAGCAAGTCTGAGAGTGAGTGTGCTAGTGATGATGAGAGTGTGCTCCATATTGCGTTTTGAGAGTTGTACGTCGAGACCTTAAAGACTAAAAAATTGAATAAAAAGTTGGGTCTCAAGGTAAAAGATTTGGAGAGAGAGATTGAGAGTTTTAAGGAGTTTGAGGCAAAAGCAAGTCAACTCGAGAAAGTGAAGGTTTATTTGAATGAGCAGTTGATTGCTTTGAATAGGGAAAATAGTGAGCTTATAGCTAGCGTTTCACAATTAGAGATAGATCTTAAGAACTCTCTGGAGGCTAAAGTCACTTTGGAAAACGCATTTAAGAAGGAGGGAAAGATGGTTCTCAATCCTGTTTTGGGGAGTGGTGAGAGTTTAGGAATAAGTCATGATGGTGCGTCTACTTCTTTTGTTGCACCCGAGTGGATTCCCACTTTAGTGACTCGATCCAACCCACCTAGGCGTCCCATACCTGTTAGGAGAGAACGTCCTAAAGTTTTTGAGAGAGTTATACCTAGGCTCGTTTATGTTTTCTCCCATTGTAAAAAGAGAGGACATCTTAGGAAATTTTGCTTTAAGTTGGATAATGTGTCACGCTTTACTCCTACACATGTTCGCACACATGCACCCACCCATGATAATTTACTTGCACATAATGATAGAGAGTTTGCACATAATGATAGAGAGTTTGCACATATTCGAGAGCAAGTAAAGTTTTTGGTTAAGACTTCACATGATTTGATGGTGTTGTTTCAAAATATGTCACCGTCTTTGGAAAACTCCACCACACCTACTGGATGAGTTCTAGACATTTTTTTCTAGCATAGGATGATCTACATGATGACACTTTTACCTATTGCTTGAATGTACCATTGGTTTTATTCTCTGTTAGCATTTTTGTTTGCTTTTAGTTTTTTTGTACTACTTTAGCACTGTTTTGGATATGTCTGCCCATTCGAGAAACTGTTCTCACAAAATTTTCTCATTGGACAAAACTTCATGATATTCTACTTAATCTCGAAAAATTTTACTTTTCTCGTTCTAACGAGAATACATGTCGTGCGAAGTCTTCTCGCGATATCCTATTTCGTTCAAATGACAAGGAATCTCATTCGAATGACATGGTGAGATTTCTGGAAATTTCTATTTGCAGTCCTATATTTCATATTGATATAATTTTTGGTACTGCTAGGTAGTTTTCTGAACAGTGTTCGAAAAAATACAATAAGATTTTCGGTTTAGAAAAATTTTTAAAAATCCAAAAAGAATTTTGTATTTTGTTTGCACCTTATATGAATTGACATTTAGGATGACCAAGTCACAAATTCATTCCATATCCATGTGACTATTTGATAGTGTTTTGAGACAATATATTGTGTCATTCATGTGCTTTACAGAGTTTGGAGTCT
This sequence comes from Sambucus nigra, assembly GCA_949130495.1. Classification (NCBI taxonomy): domain Eukaryota; kingdom Viridiplantae; phylum Streptophyta; class Magnoliopsida; order Dipsacales; family Adoxaceae; genus Sambucus; species Sambucus nigra. The sequence continues at coordinate 622,975,875 of OX422216.1, forward strand.
TTGAGATCAAATAGTATCGCTACCTAAATGATTGACTCTATTTGTCATTTATTGCACACATGGATGGATTTTTTTGACTATTGTGCTTGTCTATCACATACTGGTTAAGTGTTTCCATCTCAATTATGTCCATACAACGAACCAAATGCGATAAAACTTGACAAAAAGTAGGCCATGTTATAAACCGTTTGTGAGATTGTGTGTTTTGAAAAATGGGGAAGGGATGTGAAAGGTACTCATTTATCCTTTGCGATTAAGCCACCGTTTAAATGGAGCTAAAAACGTGAGGAATTCAAAATTATCCGGGGTCCAATGAGGTTTAAAAGAGCCCGAAAAAATTGAAAGGCAATAAAATGAAAATTATGCCAAAAAGGGCTAATAGGTTTTAGTTTCATCACTTCATAAGAAAAATAAACAGCATTATATTTTTATGAGTGAGTTTGGGTGGAATTCAATACGGTTTGCACGTCCTTGGAAGTCATGAAAAAGCATTACAAAGTTTTGGACGTTATTGGTGTGGAAATCATTTATACTTTGATTTGTTAATATGATTAAGACAATGTCATCTAAATTCAACAATTCTACACCTATGGACTATTTTTTATGTTCATTCGTTAGGAGTACACTTATGCATCTTGCACATATGATATGATTGCGTTGATTTTCCTATCGAATGTGTTCACACCCACTCATTCTGTATCCATGATTTGGTTATCTTAGTATAAATTCATGGTGTGTGATTTTTGTAACATAATTTTTGCATTTTTGTATGAAAAATAAAAAAAATCAAAAATAGTTTGTTTGCCTTGGTTTACTGTGACACCCTGATTTGTTTTATATGATTTATTCTTTTTCTTATCTATTTTGGACAAATAAAAAGCGGGAAAACGGATTATGATTTTATGGGGGAGTTTTAGTATGGGGGAGAATCTATTATGCTTTCATGTTTATGATTTATATCATTTCAAACTCGATACGTCCCGAGGATTTTGCTTTGTCTCATGTGTGTAGGTACAATTGAAGATTTTTTGGATTGCACACCCTGATGCGAAAAGCATGGTGTTTTGGAGAGTTGACTGTTGAAGACGAAGTTTGAAAAGTTTGAAGACTTGACAATTTATCTTTTCACTTTTGAGTTTTTGGGACGTCAGATTTGTATAGGTCATTTGAGATTGATAATTCATATATTTTTATTTTGTACCGGCATAGACATAGGGGGAGATTTGTAAGGATATTGTTCGTCACAATTTAGTATGTCATATACCGCTATAAGTTGCGAATGATTGAGAAGATTACATCTACACAAGACGAATCTAAATTTCAAGAAGACTTCAACATTCAAGCCCAACAAGGATGAATTTGGTAAAATGTGTTTAAGTTTCATTTACATTTCACATTAAAAGTGTTGGGATATTTTTATAAAAGTTTAAATGATTTTTGAAATGATTTTAAATGGTTTTAATTTTTCAAAATCATAAAATTTTTGGATAAATGTTTCTGATCTCGTAAACAGTCTTAAGTTTTGAGGTTTTCAAGATATTTAAAAGAGTGAAGTTTTTTGGGATACATATAGCCTGTCGTTCGAACGACACCCCGACACCATACATGGTTCGAACGAGATCGTATCTCGCTCAAACGATAGCGTACGTCATTCGAACGAGATGTGTTTTAAGCTGACACATCACCGCCTTGATTTTAATATAATAAGGGTGTCAGGCTTCTGATTTTCGTGTGGATAAAAACTGGTTTTTGACAGAATACATTTTTATACTATTCTCCAACCATTTAAGGGTTCATATCTTTTTGTTTTACAAGTCACAATCCCAATTTTTTTTTTGTGAGTTATTTTGTGGCACCCAAAACATAGTTTGCTATGGTTAAACCTTTGTGCGGAGATCTCTACAACCGAGAGTTGCGTGCTTGTGTGGAGTGAGTCTCTATGAAGTTTATGACTGCATATCATTGAGGATCTTCTGCGTGTTGATTCTTTGCTGAAGACTGCGTGTCTGGACTGCGTGTCCATTGTGGTATAGCTGCGTGCGAACCATTGTTGATTTCTAGTCGATGCTTTGAAGGTTTGACGAAGACATCATGCGTTACACTTGTGGGCAATTATCAGGTTATATGTAAGTCAATGGTCTTGCAAACTTATCAAAGTTCTATAAATAAAAGGTTTTTCCATGAGGGTATTTTTCCTGAATTTTATGTCGCATATTTTACTTATGTTGATTTGACACTTACACGCACGTTGCTATTTGAGTTTAAGGGCTAAATTAATTTGATTCATAAATTGACTCTAATTAAATAAGTTTGTGATTGGAATTTTCACATCTATTCGAATCGTTATCACACGCGGCATTATCAATACCTCAACCACAGCCACCACCAGAGATGATCTCGACGGCACAAGTGGCAGAAATAGTGGCCCAGGCGGTCAACGCAGCTATGACAGCCATGGGCATTCACTTCCCATAGCCCCAACCGTAGTCTCCGGTGGCACCAGTGATCCAGTCCCAGCCAGGCCTAATATATGGCAGAGAGTCAAGGAGATGTTCCAAAAGGGCCACCCGCCCGAATTTCAGGGTAACTCTGACGTAGTTGAGGCATGTCAGTGGAAGAAGAATATATAGTGTCACTTCCGCATGGAAGAGTGTAGTGAGATATAGAAACATGTGTTGACTACTTTCAGACTTACTGGAGAAGTATTACAGTGGTAGGAGTTTGTTACCACCGTCGAGGAGAGAGATATGATGACGATTGTTGAGTTCTCGGTGCGGTTTGACTGCATGTACTTTTTTCCAGCAGTAGAGACCAAAATACGAAAGAAATTCAGTGAGGTGACACGGTGACAACTTCGTGGCAGAGTATGAGGAGGATTTCACCCGTTTGGTTAATTTTGTGCCAAATGAGGTGAGTAATGAGGAACGAAAGAAAGTAAAATTTATGGATGGATTATCCTGAAGGATCAGGCAACACTTGATCGGCAACCCCACATTGGTGACGTATATAGATGTCATCAATGCTGCTTTATTACACTGCCAGGACCATCGTTTCCACATGAATGGAAGCAAAAGAGGAGGTGAGCCTAGCCAGCCGGACAAGGCAAGTGGGGGTGGTATCAGCAGGGCACCGTAGTAGGCAGCAGGGGGAGGATTCCCGACAGAGGGATTATGCTAAGAGGTTCCAGAAGGCCAAGGATACAGATAGGGTCAGCAGGTCCCTAATCAATAGCAATAGGTTCCTTAAGGTCATCGAGGCCAAGGGAACAATGGAGATGGCCAACAAGGCCAAGGTTATCAGGGATAGCAGGGCTAGAGGCAGAGACCATTTCCAGGGTAGTGCTTTATATGTGGCCAGCAGAGTCATAAGAGGAAAGATTTCCCACAGTTGGACAGGGCACAATAGCAGGGTGACCAACAAGGGCAGCAAGATCCATTATCTCCAGCACCAGCACCCCCATTCCCACAACAGAAGTAGGGACAAATGCACTATTAGCTTGTGTATAACGTCTGGGACGTACCCATGCCACCAGCACTACAGGTGCCGCTAGCAGTCGAGGGTACGATTCTTATTCGTAATCATGAAGGTAGGATTCTTTTTTATATTACGGTGTCGTATTCTTTTATTTCCACTAGATTTTCCAGAATACTCGATCTTTGAGAGATAGTCGACACTCATCTTATGTGTGTAGAGTCACCGTATGTAGAGGTGTGGACATTGTTATTGAGAGTTTAAGCTTAGAAGCGGACCTTCTTGTGTTAGACATGGATGGATACGATGTTATCCTAGGTATGGATTGGTTGGCGAGCTATAGGGTGACGGTAGACTGTTTCGAGAGGACCCTAGTGTTCTCCATCCCGTGTTAGGAGATATTCTTGGTGGTGGTTCCTCTTCCAGAGGGAGGGTTGCGTACCCACCTATACTACATTGAGGAGGTATTCTGATAGACTCAATTCCAGTTGTGAGAGATTTTGAGGATGTATTTCAGGAGATACCAGGGTTACCACCCAGTCGAGAGATCAAGTTTGTTATCGACCTAACACCAAGTATGAGACCGATTACCTAAGAATCATATTTTATGAACCCTTTAAAGATGCGGGAGTTGAGGGAGAAGATTCAGCAGCTGTGGGGGCAAGGCTTCATTCGGCGGAGTACATCGTCATGGGGTGCACCGGTGTTATTTGTGAAGAAGATGGATGGTTCACTTCGCTTGTGTGTAGACTACAGGGAGATGAACAAGGTCACGATAGGAAATAATTAGCCATTATCGAGGATTGATGTCCTCTTTGACTAGTTGAGAGAGGCCACGTTCTTCTCCAAGATTGACTTGAGATCAGGGTATCACCAGTTGCGCATTCGGGAGGAGGATGTTCCCAATATCGATTTTCTGTCGTGGTACGGGTCGTATGAGTTCAGGGTGATGCCATTTGGGCTCACCAATTCACCAACAGTGTTCATGAGTCTCATGAATAGAGTATTCGGGGAGTTTTTGGATCAATTCGTGATCGCATTTATAGATGGCATTCTGGTTTACTCTCGCACTGAGGAGGAGCACGCGAAGAATTTTCTTAGGGTACTACAAATATTTCGGGACCACTAGTTATATGCCAAATTCGAAAAGTGTGGATTTAGGCTATGCGAGGTATAGTTTCTTTGCCACATCGTGTCCGACAGGGGTATTGCAGTTGATCCGAGTAAGGTATCGACGGTGAGGGAGTGGGGACAATCCATGACACCGATAGAGATTCGTAGCTTTCTGGGTTAGCTGCTTAAGGGATTTTCAAAGATTTCGGGTCCGTTGATGAACCTGACTCGTAAGGAGATACCATTTGTGTGGAGTGATCACAGTCACCTAGCCTTTAATCAGCTGAAAGACAAATTGACGCCAGCACCTGTACTCACATTATCTAGGAGTGGGGTGGAGTACCGGGTCTACACTGATGCATCCTTGTAGGGACTTAGGGGTGTATTACATCAGGAGCAGAGGGCTATAGCTTATGCATCTCAAAAGCTTAAGCCCCATGAGAATAATTACCCCACACACGACCTTAAGTTGGCAGCGGTTGTATTTTCTTTGAGGATATGGAGACACTATCATTTGGGGGAGTAGTTTACATTATTCACGGATCATAAGTCATTTCAGTATCTCTTCACACAAAAGGATATGAATATGAGGCAGAGACAGTGGCTAGAATTTGTGAAGGGCTACCAGTTTGATATACATTATCATTCTGGTAAGGCTAAGGTGGTAGCAGACGCGTTGAGCCGGAGACCCACTGAGGAGTTGACAGAGGTCTGGAAGGTGAAGTGGCGTGAGCTTCAACACAATGATGATATTTCCATAGCGTGCATATCAATTTTAGCTATCACTCCCGAGATTATCATGCTGGTAGTGAAAGCCCAGGAGGAGGATCAATACTGTCGGGATAGAGTGCGCCAGTTATTAGCTGAGGGTGCAAAGACTTAATCGATCATCTCAGAGAGAGGCCTACATTTTAAGGGGAGACTAGTTATGCCAGAGGATGAGGATTTGAGTCATGCGGTTATGACTGAGTCTCACATATTAAGGTTTAGGATACATCCCAATGGGGATAAGATGAACCAGGATATGAGGAGACAGTATTGGTGCACAGGGATGAAGTGAGACATAGTGGAGTTTGTCTCGAAGTGTGTTACATGTCAGTAAGTTAAGATAAACCACTAAAGACCTTCAGGGATGCTATAGACACTGAAGATTCTCATGTGGAAGTGGGAGAGTATTTTGATGGATTTTATTACCGTTGGATCGACCGATGAAGGTGGCCCATTTATTACCGATTTGCACTGACTTTGAGATGATACAGTATGCGCAGTTGTTCATAGCGAATGTAGGTAAGTTGCATGGGGTACTAGTCAACATTGTATCTTATAGAGACAGGATCTTTATGTCTCATTTTTGGCAGAGTTTTCAGGAGGCCATGGGACTGACTTGGGACTAAGTACCACATACCACCCACAGACAGATGGACAGACGGGGAGGGTAGAGGACATGTTGAGGATGTACATCCAAGATTTTGGGGGAGGATGAGAGCGATATATTCTATTGGTAGAGTTTACATATAAAAACTCTTACTAATTTACTATCAGCATGGCACCATTTGAAGCACTTTATGGGAGACCTTGTCGTTATCCTGCTTGCTAGTTAGAGGTGGGCGACAATAAGTTATTGGGACCAAAGATGATACAGGAGACGACTGCCAAGATCGAGCTAATTTGAGGACGTACTTGAATAGATCAGGATAGGCAAAAGAGTTATGCTGATACAGACCAGAGGCATATAGAGTTAGAGGTTAGGGGCTAGGTGTTGTTACGTGTGTCTCCCATGAAGGGGGTTATAAGGTTCGTCAAGAAGGGAAAGCTAGCGCCGAGATATGTAGGACCTTTCCCGATTATTGAGAGAGTGGGACCAGTGGCCTATAGACTGGAATTACCAGAGCATCTTTAGCGGATACACAACGTGTTCCATGTGGCATCGCTGAAGAAGTATAGGAGGATCGAGAGAGCTTTCTGGCATGTTCCACTCGAGGAGATTGATTTGCAGCCAAATGTCTCATACAAAGAGAGACCCGTGGTAATTCTAGATCGCAGTGAGCAAAAGCTGCGGTCTATGGTGGTACCATTAGGCAGAGTTCAGTGGGGACACCACAGTATTGGCTAGTCTACATGGGAGCAGGAGGATGACATGAGAGAGCAATATCCAGAGTTATTCACTGCAGGTATGACCTAATATCGGGGATGAAATTCCCTGTAAGGGGGGAAGTATGTAATACTCCATATTTCTGCGTATTTGGATTTTAATTAATTCGGTATTTTTTTGTTTTATTTTAAATTACGCGAGCGAAGAAATTTAATAGAATTAAATAAAAATATGGTTATTAAATATTAATAAAGAAAAAGAGAAAATGATTAATATTATGTGTTAAAATTTACTAAGTGACTAGTAAATAATTTATAGAAATTATTATGCATCATAACGAGTGAGATTGGCATAATTGAATTTATCTCAATTGGGAGTCGTGTGTAGACTAAATTGAGGTGGGGAAAGGATAATTCTTTAGAGTGACTCGGATAATAATTTTGAGGTCACGGATGACTCTAGAAGGGTCGAAATAGTTAGAATAATATACCTGGGGGTATCGATTGGGTCCCGGGGAAACTTTAGACTAAACCGACACCGTATGGGGGCATTTTAGTGTGACACCCCGCCTAATTAAATACCGGGCGATCACTCCTTTATTAAATTAAAATCAACGTGAACAGTTGGTTCATTCTTAGCATCACTGTCGTTAAAATACTTTTCCAATTTAAACACCGTAAATAATTAAGCTAAGTGTCAAAACCATTTAAAACCTTATTCTCATTTTATTTAAATTCGGTTATAAAACCTTTAACCATTTACATTTTTAAGAGTCACACATTAGGAATGAGAATAGAAATGAACATTCAAGAATTTAACCATCAATAAATAGTCCCAACATTTACAAGACCAAAGGAAAACTTCCTGGCAGTAATAAATCCCGAAATAAAGGTACTGAAAGTAAAAATTACAATCTCTGACAATACCAACTAATTAATAGAAAGAGGGCGACACATGCCCCTGCTGGATAAAACTGATCTAGGAGTAGAATCAAATGGATGAAGTCGTCTAAACAACAGGCCTGCAACTCCCACCTAAGCTGCAGCTCGTTCCTGCCAAAGAATCCTATGCAAGACGCCCCTGTGGCTGGGCACCTGTAATATATACATATATATATATACAAGAGAGAAAGAGAAAAGGAAATGGGTCAGAGCCCGATAGTGTATATGATTTAAAAATTTGTTTAGCAAGTATTTAAATTGATTACAGGCCAATGCAACAACATATCAGTGCGACACTCTCTTGAGAAATTCTCACCTCTCTTCTAATGTGCACTCCTATCGCACTAACCTTCCCAATGGTTTATCTCGTCATATACCACACTATCTTTCCAATGATTTGACTTATCTTAGGTTATTCGCAGGATTTACAACTGAACAACACAAGTATTTAAAACGTAAGATTTCAATTTGTAACCAAAGTTCTCCTTTTTACTTTATTAATCAATAAAGTTTTCCAGTGTCATATTATACTTTCTCAAAACAAGTATTTATAATTTGAGTCATCAACCATGTCCTATATATCAATTCACAGTAGGCAGTTCCAGATTTCATAATTTCATATATATATATATATATATTAACTACTCGTATAATATATATATTCTAACAGCACCCCACATAAAAATTATGGTGCGGGCATACTCTGCTATCCAATCCCCGTATCACTCGTACTAAGGGAAATACAAGTTCTGAATCACTCTCGAACTGTATTAACACATACATAAACAATATTGAGGCGAAGCATAGTTTCCAAGTCCAAGAGGTCAGTACATACCCTCACGTCTCTTAGGACCGTCCGACTATCGATCTGATAGCCCGTACCTAGGATTCCTATCTTCTAGGGTATGAGTCAATATCCCCCATAAGGCACACGAGATAAGATCGTCCCAGCGCGGTAACCTCCGGGATAGCAAGTAGCGCGGGCATGATTTTCACAAGTATACAATATATGCATACACAATCATATAAATATACTACTTTTATCATATCAATTTAGGTTTATCCCATAACCCATATTCACAACATTTATCCTTATTTTCCCATTATTAGTTATCACGTATAATGGTTCGTTTCTCACTTTAATTCGAAGGGTTTCTCCAACTTACTACGTAGTCCTCATGGACTCTATCCTTCCAAAGGTACAATTCAGTAGATATCCATTTATGTTCCAACGTAACTCTCTCTTACGTGTCTCTCCCCTTTAATATATACTTACATTGTCCCTTATGCAAAATACACCAAAAAAATATAGATTTCGCCTTACATTAAAGGTCTCTTATTCATTAATGAATCTTACTGGTCATCATTATCTCCCAAATTATCTTAACAAGGATGTCTAAGGAGTTTTCTTCATTTCGAATCAATTCAACAATTTTAAAACGGGAAACTTAAGACTGTCAGGAGGGGTCGATCGATCGAGGTCTGGGGCTCGATCGATCGAACCTTCGATCGATTGAAGGTCTGGGCTCGATGGATCGATCAAGCAGGTCGCGGAAATCTGCAGTTTTGCAGTTACGGGTTTCATCTTCTAACCTTCACCAAATCCATATTTTTCAATCCCAATTGTCCCAAAATTTATACTATTAACATTATATCATCATACGAGATATTTCTAACGTAAAGCATGTAGATTTCTATCACTAAACATGGATTAACAGCCCAAAATTATTATAAATATCAAGAACCCTAGATTTCTCTTAAACATGGTTCTAACAAATCTTTTCCAGAATTTCCTTCTCATAAAACATCATAATTTCTTGGTTTACTCCTCTACATGACAAAGGGTTTCCAGAATATCATTTAAGTCATCACTACATGCGATTTCCTATCTCAAATTGGGTTTTTCTTCCATACAATTCGTCCTAATCATTCCTAAACCAATATGAGTGATGCATCAACGAAAATAAGCAAGATAAACACTTGCCTAGGGTTTTCAGAAGTCTGGTTTGGTGCCAAAATTGGTGTGGTTGCGTTCCCCGTCTCGCGATCTACGCGTTGGTGGTGGAGACGGTGCAAACGGATGGATTTCGGGCCTTGGATTGCTTTGGAAGCTCTCTCCTTCCCTCTCATATGGCCGTCACTTGTCTTTGGTTTTTCTAACCCTAGAAGAAAACCTAGATATCTTATATAACCCTTTTAATTTTCGTGGGTTTAATTACCCAAAAATACAAAATGACTAAAATGCCCTCCTGGGGTACTAATTAGGCCTAAAAACGCCCCGAGACCCAAACTAAATCCCCGGATACATTTTTTTTTACCTATCTCGACCCTTCTGGACACGTTAGCGCACTCAAAACGACCATACGGACAACTTATAAAATATTCACTTTTATTAATCAACATTTAGTCCCGACACGACACAGGCGCGTCCCGACTTAAATTTCCATAATTATCATTTTATTCACACGTGACAATATTATAAAAATGAATCTCATATATTACTATACTCATCCAGTAACATTCAACAAATACCAAATTTCCAATAATTACTAACTCTCGTCACGCTAGTAAATATTTAAAACAACATTCCGGATTAAAATTAAATTAATTTATCTCAATTAAATTTAATAAATCCCATAATTTAAAAGCTATAAAAATACGGGGTATTACATTTAATCATTTGATAAATAAGGGTTAAGAGACCTACAAATTTCCAACTTCTTTATCAGCATATAGATGGGAGAGGCTAGGTCTTAGAAGTTAGAAAATCCATTGAAGCCATTGGAGAATAATAGAGATCATTTGTGAACCCTAAGAGAGAATTTTTGAGAGATTGAAGTGTGATCTTGCCCCATTATCGATCTTGGAGTAAGGATTGGAAGAAAAGGCACATCATCCAACATCAAAACTACGAAATCAGATCATGCAAAATAAGGCAAGTTTTTACTAACAGTTTTTCTTGAAGTTATAATACCCATGTTGATAGGGTTTTGAAATATGTTAATTAAAGTTATGATCTTGGAAGAAAAGAAAAATTCAAATCCATGTTATGGGTAGGATTTCGTGTAGACTGATTATTTGCATGTAAAGGTCATGAAATCAGAACATGAATATAATCTAGATGAGAAGAAACTGGGTTTTATGTTTTGTATAAATGAAGAACATGAAATTTAGGGGTTTTGATGAATAGATGTTATGATCCATATTTGATCAGAAAATTAAATCTTTTGAAGATTATATCAAGTGGGAAATCATTCTAATACATGTAAATAATGGTTAGGAGAATTGGTTTGAAGTTTGGGAAAGAACCATGGTGAATTGAATGAGAAAAATGGTAAAAAAAAGGCTTTTATATATTGAAGAAAAAGATGATCTGCGTATTTCAATCAATTCGATCCAGAGACGAATCGACTCGACCTCCTAGCGAATCGATTCGATTTTTCAGAAAATGTGAAATTTCCCTTTTGAATCCTAAAACTCCTAAAATTTGGTTAGGAAAATTTTTGGGGACTTTGTTAAAATATAATTAGAGATTTGTTATTTTACAATTGGCTTACGATGGGATTATGACTTAGTCTTAATGAGAGGATTAAGGCGAGATTTAATATACATAAATTAAAGCATAATTAATTCGAGAGAAGGAGAATGAATTACGGGGAATTTAAGTGAATTTATGTAAAGACCAATACTGTATGATAGAGCTAGCTAATAAATTTCATTAAGGGATAACTAGGACCCTTAGAGTAAGGAGTAATACTTGGATTAACACGATAGTGAGATAAATCGTAAATTGATGGAACGGTAAGTATTCGAGGGATAAATACTACGTAGGAAATATAATAATTTGGTTGCGTCTATACCTACTGACGTGATATATATATATGTTCTTAAAGGCCCGCCTAGGCTTGAGGCTTGAGAGAAACTCATCGCCCATGCCTTATTACGCCTTATTCTTGGTAAAAGGCTTAAGGCACACTTTTTTTTTTAAAAACAAAGGATTAGTTGACAAATATTGGTTATGAAGCATGAATATGAGAAAGATGACTACCAAACACATGGATATATTTTCAAAATTCAAGGTATGTACTATTTTATTATATTACTAGCCTTGGAATAATTAAAATAATAAAAAAAGTAAAAACGCCTTTTTACGCCTAGGCTCCTAAGGCTTGAGGCTTGACCTCTACGCCTCGACCACGCCTCGCGCCTTTTAAAACCTTTATATATATATATATATATATATATATATATATATATATATATATATATATATAGTTTATGTGTATACCTATTATATGACTGGTGGTACGTGTGAATATACCTACGCTGCCTGCTATCACGGAGGTTTTCGCGCAGTAGTCGATCCCACCTTGCCAATTCCAGGGAGGTCTGGATTTGTGCCCCAGAATATAGAACTTTGGGTGGCTCACTATGTGTCGTGTACTAGTGAGACTGATAGGTGATTTGGGTACGTTAGGTATATGCAAAGCCCAAAGACTGAGAACTATGTTCGCCTCCATTGCTTGTTATTTGATTTTGGGTTCGAGGAGACATGCCGAACCAATAGTCCTTATTTTAGTAAGAGAGGTACATGGACTTATAGCAGAGTATGCTTATTTATACAGTAGTCCTTTTGAGAGACACCGTAATTATATATATGAGTGAGATAAATATATATAACCGTTTGAATATTTCTACTTATGTGTGATAGTAAACAAATTGATAGTATGTATATAAACCATGAATTAAGTATTGAAACTTAATTAAATGATTAAACCATAAGATATGGGGAATGTTACTTATGATATCAATAACATATGAGAGATATTAATTCGGATAGCGTACTGTATGGGCGGTACGGGGACTTATAGTTGTCGATAATCCAAGTAGGTGCTTATATCTAGTTAGCTTAGGTAGTATGGCTAGGTGGTCTAAGTAAAAAATGTTAGGCGTGCACAGTAGTCGAGGGTTTAAGAGAGTGTACGTGAACCTAACATGTATAATTAATAACTTATTTTTAAATTATGATAAATACATGCAAAATATTTTGGGTTCTAACCCTTGCTATAGATATTTTTCAAAACCATTTAGAGGCCCATCCACAGGAATGCCAGACTTGACGATCTATTCCAGGGACGATTTGTTGTAGCACTATGGAGGCTTCGAAGACTTGATTAGACGCTTCTACCTTTCATTTCTAGTCTAGGATTTCATTTCAGTATATCAGTTGGGCATATTGCCTCATTCAGACTTCATTTATTTCAGTTATTTATTTCAAAATCGTAGTGGGATTTATTTAGTAATTGTTAGACATATTATTTGGATTTGAATTTTATAGCCGATGGTTTATTCGATAAGACAGGATTTATTTATTTCTATGATGGCTAGACTATATTCATTGTGTGAATATTTTAATTTAGTTTTCAGCTTATATTATCGATTGTGTAATGAATGATAAAAATTTTACATCGGCTTAATTAACTAATATGTGGTTAGTAATTAATATGGCTTTCGAATGAGAAACCTCTTTTAATTTAATAAATGACTAATCACCCGGTATTTAATTAAGTGGGGTGTCACAGTTTAGAAGGATTTTTTCCATTCCTGAGTGGGTAGACATAGAGTTTGGGGAAAACCCAGAGATTATTACAATATCGAGCGAGGACATTAGATGTTCTTCCAATTTATTGTTGAAGCCGGTACAACCTTCCCCTAAATGAACTCTTCTTAGAGTTTTGTAAGTACTTATGTGTAGTCCTTACCCAATGTTCCTCAAATGCTTGGAGGATAATGAACTATGTAAATATGACAGACCATTTGTATGAAACTCGGTTACGGATCCCGGAGATCTGATATTGTTATATGTGGGTGAGGATAAATGATGATGCTTTTTACCTGAAGGTGACAAAGGCACAGAGGGTCTTAGTAGTGAACTTTCCATATTCCAGTAAGGATTATTAGTCTCATGGTTTCATTGTAGATAAGTGAAAGCACCTGCCCATTCCTGAGGTAGAAGAACCTTATAGGGTCTATAGGTTCCCTAATAGGGGAGATGAAATAGGTTCAGCGTTGATTTTTATATTTATTTTTATGTTCGGCCAAGTCTTGCTTGGTTTGTTGACAGTGTTGTTTTTTCTCTTATGTGGAAAAATCCACGAAGAAGGAGCCTGACCAAGCACATGCCAACTTTGAGAAATTAAGTAATGTTTGGAAACTTCGACAACCTTTGATTGCTGGTGTTGAGCATCCAAGGTTGGTTTCTCTATTATTGAACTATACTTTTACCACTACCTCCTTTGTGGCCCGACCAGTAGACAAGGACCCAAAAATCCATGTTCTACCTGTCAAGGAGGAGTTTCCAAGTACGAGCACTTCATGGTCTTTCGAGTTTGTGGATGTCATATCCATACCTACCATAATCCTTTCTAATTCTTAGGAGTGAATGTTTATTAGGCCAGCCCCAAGAGTATGAGCATAGTATAAGTGCAAAATTATCAAAATTGACACTTTTTCAAAATACAAGGACTTACGAATCCAAGCATTGTCCCCCACTAATTACAAAATTTAGTCAAATATGAGGTAATTTTGAAGGAAAAAAGGAAAAAAAAATATAAGGAAAAAGTTAGGGTGGCACAATAGTTGCTTCCCGAAATAAATAAATAAATATTTGGATTCGACCTTGACATTAAGCCCCCCTCCCCAGCCCCCACACACACCGTCTTTAGTCTCACATGGCTTCAACATTGACTTTAAGTCGTGTCATAATGTTAGGTATCACCTTTGTGGTTGCTTATAAGAACACCCCAAAACAAACATATCTCTTACATTCAGAGGTCGAATTTCATTAAGATTTTTAACTTATAAGTCGAATACAAATTTAAAAAATGCACCCTCCGTCTAATTCATATTTATTTATCAAATTTAAAATCTCTAGTATTCTCGTTATTGATGCAAAAAATTAGACTAAGCCTAATTAATTGATCACGAATAAATTAAGTAAAATAAACAACACACAAGAGAACTTTTTAAAGTGGTTCGGCTCAATGGAATAGCCTACGTCCACTGTTATGTATGGATTTCCTTGAGTTGTTTTTCCATCCCTTGCAATGAGGGTGATACAATGTATTTATAGCCCATGGGGGGTCTTCATCATTGTCAAGTGAAAGGATGGAATTCCTTTATTTCTTAGGCATTTACATCAATACATAATGAGAATTAATTATATGAATGTTGTCTCTTCACAGTCAATACAGGCTGTAAGACCACTGGCGCTTAGTTGTCTATGTAGAACGACTTTTTGGCTGTTAGTAGGGATTCCTTGTTGATCGGGTAACAGAGTTGGTTGGGCTCCTATCATGTTTACTTGGACTTGTGCCATATAGAATGACACGTGTTAACTAGTAATTGGTCCATGTAGGATGGTAAATTTTGGTATCAACAGAAGCCCCCAATGTTTCATACTTGAATTTTATGCGAAAGTATGGAATATTATGCTTTGGCATTAGCGCGGGCTGTTTGGTTGGCTGCAGAGCTTCCAGACTTGTGAATTTTATTCATTTGCTAATTTCTTAGCGCGAATGGAAATTTTGTGAATATTTTTTTAATTTTCGCGAATACTTTTGGGGTATCTTTATCTTTTTCATCTATTAGTCGTCGTAAATCCAACCGTCGTTCGCTTTAATCATTACTAGGCCCAGTTTTTGATGCGTCTTATAAAAAGGCAATAAAAACTTCAATGATTCTTTACCTCTTAATCCTGATTTTGCTGATGTGTCATTTGCGATCATTTTCTTTTCTGTCCTCAGTTCTTGCTGAATCCTTAAATCTTTGTAAGAATCTTTCTTCTCTTCTTCTTTGTTTTCTTCATTATGGTTTACTCTATCGAGTCACTTGATAAGTTTAGAGCTGATTTTAACATTCCATCTTGGGTTGTATTAGAAAATTCCACTTTTCCTTCTGATTTTTTCTCTCTTGCTGAAGGTCGTTGGCTCCCTTCTATCTTTGTTGTTGAATGTGGTTTCACATTTCCTCTCAATCCTTTGTGTTTAGAGTTTTGTCAATATTTTAACACTGTACCTGCAATTGTGTCTCCTAACATATGGAGAGTTGTTAATGGAGTATATAAGTTAAACCAAATTCATGGAACCCATCTAGGGATTTCATAAATCATGTTTTACTAGTAACTAGTGATACCACGTTTTATTTTAAAACTAGGACTGTTAGTAAAGCTTTGGTAGTTAATCTCCCGAATTCTAATAGGGAATATTTTGATCATGGGGTAGTTGTAAAAAAATGGCAACACGCCCCTTTAATTGGCAATGTTAAATACTAAGGACCTAGATGTCCTCTCTTTGGCAATGGAATAGGTTATTTTATATTTTAATAAATCTGCCCTGTTTATGTTTGATAAAATGTCATACTTGACTGTTGTTTTATAATTTTTTTTTTTGCAGTTGAGTAAAAAAGAAAGTGCCCCGAAGAGAGTGAAGTTAATTTGAAAGAGTTGAAGTTTATTTGGGGACTTCACAAAGTATTTACTGAGGATCACGTGAGTTCTGCCTCTTATCTTCTCTAGTACAGGAAGATTGTTTTCTCTTTTATTTCCAGACTTGATGCCTCTCCTGCTCTGGTGATTGATCTTGATGTAGAGTCTGTTGTTGATTCTGATACTCCTTTATCTAAAGTACTGAATAAGAGGAAGTTTCCTGATCTTTACAGTGGTGTTGCACCTGGCTCCCAATCATCTGCTGAGGGAGCTAAGAATAAAACTAGGGAGGTTATGAATCCCTTAGCCCCAAAAAGGTTCAGCCCCCAAAGATCTAGCCCCCAAAGACTTGGCTCCTAAAGATGTAGATACCAAAGAGATTGAAGTTACACTGAGGAGGCTTAGGAGAGAGATTGCAGAGAAGCAAGTCTCAAGTTCCTAATCAACTGTCCTTGGTCAATTTTCCTTCATTTGATGTTATTCTTCCAATAACTATTACTCCTAGTTTTGCTAGAAAGTTGATCAAGTCTGGTACTCTTCCAGACCATGGGGGGTGGATGACAAACTCCCCAGAATAAAGGTATCTGAATTGGATTCTCAGAACCTTGCGTCAATAATTAATTTTCATTATCTTGGTTTGGTTGTTAATTACATTCTTTACGTGCTTACTTTAATCTTCATTTTTTACAGTTCTTGGTACACTTCAATAATATGCTAAAGAAGGATGATGCAATCAAGGCTTCTTCTTCTTCGAATGAGGTGAAGGAAGCTTTGTCTGGTTTGAAAAAGTCTTTTCTTGAGTCTTAGCAAGCTTTGGAGACTGAGAGGAGCATTTGGGCAGAGAAATTGAAGACAGATGAATTGGCTCATCAAACCTCTGATACAAATGCCCTTGAAGCTGAGTGCAGGGCGAAGGAGGCTGGGCTCCAAAAGGATGAAGATGTGCGTAAGAAAGAGTAAGTTAAGCGCCAGAAAGAGGAAGCTGAGCGCAAGAAAGAGGAAGCTGAGCGCAGGGCAAAGGCTGCTGAAGAGCTTGTGTCCTCGGCTAGAGCCAAGAGAAAGTCTGTTGTGAATGCTTCATTCGGTACTGATTAGGACAAGGGCTGAAACAAAACCATTTTCGTTGCTTCTACTCAGATTGAGTATGTAAAGCAAAAATGATTCAGAGATGGTTGGTTTACTACCCTTCAAGAGTTGAACACAAATGGAGACTCTAAAATTTTTCAGAGGTATATTCACGGGCCTCCTCCAGTCATTAAGGAAGAGGTTGAAGATGAATTTGCTTCTGATGAATCTTTAGTTGTGGTTGAATCTTCTACCAAACAACCTGAAGTCCCTGAGTCTTCTGTTCCTCCTTCTGGGCAAACCGATCAAATCTAACTTGCTGCCCCCTCTTCTGAGCAGAGCAAAAAGGTTGAGAGTGATAGGGAAAAGGTGTAATGTTATTTGGAATTTTTCTCTTTTACTTTTGTTGTTTCTTTTTCCTTTTTTTTGATTGTACTTGAACTCTTTGTTATTAATAAAATAACCTTTTATTGCTCACTTGTATCTCTTGTTGATTATATCTGCTATCCCTTCTTATTGTTGATTGGTAATTATTTCTTCTTGTTAGTTTATTGCGAAGATAGAACAACTGTCTTCTCATGATACCGAGCTACTGAGGAAATGCTATATTTTTTAAAAGCTGGCCATATGGACTTGTCCGATGAAGAAGTTACTCAGTTGCTTGGTGATGATTATTCAGAGAAAGTTAGAAAATCTTACAAAAATTTGAAGCACTTACTTGATCGGGCGGTAGCAAATAATGTTGCCTATTATGAAATGATAGAAAAACTTCAAGAACAGTAAAAGGAATCCACTGTACTGCTACATCCGAGCTATGAGCAGAAGTACCAAAGTTTGAGGTAAGGTCGGGGCCTTGATAAGTTTGTCTCAGTTTATAATAAGAAAGAAGCTTTACTTAAGCTTGAAATTGAAGAAACTAGGACCATCGCCAAACTCCTGGAATAGGAGAATAGTAATTTGAGGAATGAGTTGAATCTTCTTAATTCTTCCTCTGTGGATATTGTTGCTACTACCGATGAAGGTCATTCCTTTTTAGAAGCTGAGAACGCCACATTAAGAGATGAATTGGAGGCCTTGAAAAACATGAAGTCCACTTCCTCTTCCCGAGTAAGAAATAGGGTTGGCTGAGGAACTACAGAGGATCTTAGGACCCAACAGGCCCTTGCCAACCAAGTTGCATAGTTAAAAGCAAAGGATCGAGCTATTGCTGAAATGTCTCAAAAGCTGCAAACTTTATCTGAGCAACTATCTACTCAATCTTCTCAATTGGAGGTTAAGGATGGGGTACTGAAGAAGCTGCAATCGCAAGTTGATAGATTAACTCTCCAGTTCCATAAGCAGCCCAGAGAATTTTGGATGGGTGGTTATTAATGAAGCTTTGGGACATTATGATGATAGACTCCAAAAGTCCCAAAATGAGTCCTACAAATGGGATTGGATTAACACTTTAATTGTGCTAAAGGTGGATGGGAATGATACTATATGGGATTGGTATGATCCAGCCTTGCTACAGCTTGATAATCCTCCATTTAAGTTGGATGTTAATGGTACCTGTTCATCGCGTTCCCCAATGTTTGATTTCTAAGTACTTGGGGGATTACAAACTGCAAGACAAGCTTGAGATCGTTCTTCCTCCTCATTTTCTTGATCATCCTAGTAGCAGCAATTCCAGGATGCTTTGGGATCTTAACTTCATAAATTCTCCTTTTACTTCGGATGATCCTTCAGTCGGCATGGATCATGTTTCTAAAGCTGAAGGAAAGCATCCTATAAAATAACTTTTTGTGTTTTGTTTCATATATTAGTAACAATATGTAATCAAGCAACAATATGTAATTATTTAATTTTAATGAAAATCTTATTTTGTGAATGGATCAACTTTTAGTTAATCTGTGAATGTCTGTGAATGTTTTTCTAGCCTTTGACTATGAACGGATCAACTGTTTTAGTTAATCTCTATTTTTTCACCAGTTCTATTGATATTCTTAGGATTATCTTAAGTTTTATACCAGTTGCCGATGCTTCACCATGGCTCTATTAATGTACCTCAATTTTATGGTAATTGCACTAATTACCTTGGTTCCCAGGCGTAAATGAAACATTTGTCCATCTTTTAGCCCAGTTTAGATGAGCATTTGTCATTCGAGTCTTAATTAACCAAGCATTTGGGATTTACAATTTTTTCTTGAATCTGTTGAAGACAGAAAATGGCCTTTATGCCATTTTAGTGGCGTCAACAACAGATAAAGTGATGAGGATGAGATTGAAGATGAAATGAAGGTAAACAATCACATAAAACATATAAAATACAAATACTTTTAAAGTGGTTCGGCTATAAATAAAGCCTGCGTACACTTTTCTTTTATTCCCAGAGGTTTACAATAGCACAACATGTTATAGAGAGAGAGAGAGAGAGAGAGAGAGAGAGAGAGAGAGAGAGAGGTGTAGAGAGACAAAATAAATTGCTTGCCAAGGATGAATTGGTTAGTTGCCTCCTCTTTAGCTAAGGGAGGGATTGTATTTATAGTGATGGGAGTCCAAGAGATGTAATGTCTTGATATATTCAGACATTTACATCTATTTATGATAAATATGACGGTTGGCCTTCTAGGGTTCAATGACTGTTAGTTGCTCTTCTCTAATGACTTTTGGCCTTATGCATGATTTGTCTTTTGTAGGTTGGTCGGCCGGTACGCCGACCAACTCTCCTCGGGTACCGACCAAGTGTCTTTCATGCTGAGCAAGTATGAATATTGCCATGTAGGATGACAGGTGTCCCTTTCTGACTGGTCCACGTAGGTGGGTAATTTTTGGCGTCAACAAAAGCCCCCAATGCTCCATTCTTGATGGTTTATTGAGAGGATGGAGTATTTATTCTGAAATGTTGCTCGGTGCATTTTCATAATGAGATTATTGATCTGTCTTCTTGATTTTTTCAACATATGAGTGGGTTATCTCCTGAACGATGGATGATGCAGTCTAATCGATGGTTGCATTAAAGATAATTTTTATTTTACAGAACTTTGTTCATCAAGCGAACGTGTGCTATGTATCACCCATGGGAATTTGGATGCAGCAATGTAATAATTTGCAACTTGTGGCTTGTCATAATATTCAAGTGGGTTGGTCGGCTAGTTAGTTGACCAACTGAGTGCTGACTATACATGTTTGATTTTTATGATTTCTTCTCTTCTGAAGGCTTTGATGATGTAACATGCTAACTTTTGAACCCAATTCTTCAATATGATTAGTGTCGATCTAGTAACGGACTCTGAAACATTTACATATAAGTATAACTACTTCATCATTATTGGTCGGGACAGCAGTAGTGGAGATCCCAGTGCTGTAGATGATGAATCTGACTCCTGAACTTCAATAGCATGTGCATAATAACTGTTGGATGATGATCGAGTAGGGATCTATCTAATTTTATTATGATTTAGAGTTGAATCTAATGCTCGGATGATACTGCATGATGTTTTCTGACTGTGCCACTGAATGAATAATTAATTTTGTAATAAAATCCCCCGGGTGTGGAATATGAGTTCCGAATACTTTCTTGGCCTTGAAGTATGCTGGTCTTGCTAGAAAAGATAGGGTCGAGGAAATGTTCCTTGAAATGACTTCCCAAGAGCTTTTCATGTTTGTGTTTCCATACTATCCTGATGTAGCCATAGAAATAATTTGATAATCTTGTCAACCAAGTAATTTTGGTTGAGTAAAACTGCTTTTAACATATAGTCCAATTAGGAATCTGATTCCGATATGTGCCATTGATCGGCGTATTTCACATGTGGAGCCCCCAGTTGGTCTTAGGAGACTGAATAATAATAATGATGCCCGAGCATTCGTCAGGACTAAATAGAATGATCCAATAATGATCATGATTGACCATAATATATAACTTGCATAAAATATCCATGCTAGTGAGAAATCCATATCCATAATAAAAGCGCTGAGAAATCCAGATAAATAATAAGAGTGCCGACCATCTTCCGGGATTAATGAGAAATTCAGATAAATAATAAGAGTGTCGACCATCTGTCGGGCTTAATAAGAAATCCAGATAAATAATAAGAGAGAGGATCGGTTGATCCTGCATTGTTAATAACAAGCATGATACAATATTTAATTATTTAAATGAGTGAATGAAATTTGATTAACTTATCTTGTCAATCTTTGTATGTGGATGGATCACCTTCTATCAATCTTTGTATATAAATAGATCGACGATTTGTTAACCTCTAATTTTTTTTCGAATATTTATCAATCTGTAGTTTTTCACATGTTCTATTGATACCTTTAGGTTTTACCTAAGTATCGTACCAATTACCAATGTGTCAGCATGGTTCTACTAATGTACCTAAATTTTTAGTTACCTTGGTTCCCAGGCGTATGTGGAACTTTTGTCCATCTTTTAGCCCAGTTTAGATACCCTTACATTAGTTACCTTGGTACATTAGTAGATACCTTTACATTTTTAGATACCCTTACATTAGTTACCTTGGTTCCCAGGCGTATGTGGAATATTTGTCCATCTTTTAGCCCAGTTTAGATGAAAATTATTCATTCGAGTCTTCATTAACCAAGCATTTAAGACTTACAATTTTTCCTTGCATGATTTTATTGATGCCGACCTACTTTGTTGGTGGTTTTATTGATGCTAACCAACTTTGTTGGTGGCCTTAATTGATGCCGACCAAATTTTTTGATCAACTTTATTGGTGGTTTTATTGATGCCGACTAACTTTATTGGTGGCCTTAATTGATGCCGACCAACTTTGTTGGGGGTTTTATTGATGCCGACCAACTTTGTTGGTGGCCTTGGTGGATACTAACCAACTTTGTTGGGAGTATTTATTGCAGACCAACTTTTTTGGTGTTGTTGTCTTCATAATTAGAACTATTATTATGGTGCTACAAGTGCATAGCACTACTACTCCAAAAAAAGAAAACAATAAATAATAATTTCCCAGAAAGTTATGGTTCTCATTAATATTGAAATGAACGAGTACCCAACTATGTTTACTGATAGTACTTCTTCAAGTGCTTTGCATTCCATGGGTTCTTGAACTCTTCCCCTTCCAAAGTCTTAATCCTATATGTGCCTGGTCGGACAACTGCAGTAACACGATAAGGCCCATGCCAATTGGCTTCCAGCTTATTGCTCTTCTAAATAACCTTCTTCAAAACATAATATCCCTTCTTTAAGTATCTCGGCATGACCCTCTTATTGTAGATAGGGAGTTTCTCCAGTAGCTTTTGTGGAAGTTGTTCGATAAGCCCACAGGACCGAATGCAGTTCATTTATCCAGTTTCCCTTTGCATCTTCCAATCTTTTTTTTAACATGTTCAGCAAAGTTCTATTTGTTACTTCTGTTTGGCCATTTCTTTGAGGATGGTCAGGGGTAGAATGGATTTTTTGGACATTGGATTGGGCACAATAAGCAGTGAATTCTTCGTTGTCAAACTGTGTACCATGATCAGTTATAAAGGCATAAGGTAACCCATACCTGCATATAATACTTTTCCAGATGAACTGATAAACCTTTTCATAAGACATATCAATCAATAGTTCAGCATCTTCCCATTTTGTAAAATAATCAATAGCTACAACTAGGTACTTGAACCTTCTTCGGGTGGTTGGCAGGGACCCGACCAAGTCAATTCCCCACATAGAAAAAGGCCAGGGTGAAGTGATTGGTGTTAAGAGGGCTTGTGGAGCCTTTCGTATACTGGAAAACCTCTGACACTTGTCATATCTTTTAGCACAATCAGCTCGCATGGTTGGTCACTAGTACCTTTGCGTATGTATTCTTTGTAGCAACATCTTTTCAGCTACATAGGCCCCACAGGAACCTTCATGAACTTCTTCGATCAAATCATTTACCTCAGCTGGATGCAAACATCATTGTATACCAGCAGTTACTCCACTCCTATACAACACACCACCATCTATGACATATCTTGCAAATTTGTATTTTAGCCTCTTAGCTTCAAGTAGATCGACTGAAAAAATATCATCTTCAATATACACTCTTTTGGGGTCCATCTAAGACGGTCCCCTATTAATTGCAATAAGGTTAATCATCAGATCTTCATCAATGCTCCTATTAGCAAGTAGCTCAATAGCAATAGTTCTTCATATTTTCGTTCTGGTTGCTAAAGCTAACCGAGCAAGTGCATCCGCTCGGGTGTTCTCCAATCTTGGAATCCTAACCATTTGAACTTCTAACAAAGTGTCAATTACTTCCAAAGATTTAAATATCTGGTCATCAGTTCTCCTTTCACTTCATTTAAGCTTAGCACTTGATTTACCACTAACTACGAATCATTTTATACCATAACTTGCTCGGCGTTCAATAATTTATCTAGATTTAGTCTAATAATCACGGCTTTATATTCTGCTTTATTATTGGAGATTTAAAATTGGAAACGTAGAGCGTACTCTATGTCTAGTTCGTCTGGAGTATTGAGAATGATTCCAGCTCCACATCCGGTTGAACAAGATGCCCGTCGACGTACAAACTTTATATGGGGATATTGTTGTTAAACGCTTGGTTTGTCAGAGTCCCTTGATGAAAAAATTTATCTTTCGCCTCCTCATATTTCTTCTTCATCTCATGTATTCCACTAGCTGGTTCTGGTTAATCTTTTCTACAGTTCCCCCTGTTTGGAGTTGGTCAGGTATATTTCCAGTTGGTCTACTGACTCCTGTAAGTTGTTCAGCTAGAGTCCCTTGCTGCTCGGAGAGCTCTGGATAAGTGAATTCTGCAATAAAATCAGCCACAGCTTGGCCTTTTAAAGCAGACTTTGGTTCATACACAAGGTCACGCTCCCCCAACTCCACAGCCCAATACATCAGTCTCCCATATTTCTCTGGCTTATGCAAACACTACAAGAAATTGTACATTTTGCTGCGAAAAAAATCGTAGCCAAATGTTTACATTTCGTTGCTAAAGATATTTGGCAACGATATTTTTTTCGTAGTAGTGTCGTGGCCAAAGCCCCGTGGCTAAAGGTATATGAGAACGAAAATGAGTTTCGTGGCCAATAGTAGACTTATTGGCCACGAAAAAAATCGTACCCTATTGTGTACCTTTTCGCAACGATTCTTTGTTGTTGCTGTTTGTCAAAAAAAAATTGTAGCAAATAGCATAATTTCGTGGCAAATTGTCTCCCATATATTCTTAAAAATTCGTGGCTAAATAATTTTACAGTTTTTTCCACCACTAAAAATCGTTGCAAATAGACTTTTCTAACACATCTGTCCACAAATAAAAATCGTGGCTAATAGTATATATTATTATTTTTTTGTGGCTAATATTATATATCATTCTTTTTTGTGACTAATGTTATTAGCATTTTTAATATTATTTTAACTATTATTACTAGTTTATTTTTATTCCAAATAGTTATCATAAATGTCATTTTCATAATGACAATTAACTAATAACATTAATACTTTGCGACATTTACATGTTCATCCGCATACTCGAAAAATAATTAAAATGTAAAATCATGTTCACAGAGTACATCTATTTAAAATGCAAAGTGTTATCAACATATTTAGACCCCATATTTGTTCCAAAAATTCCTCGCATGTCATAATATCTAATCGCAAAAAATGCACCATTTGGCCAAAAGTTCCACTTAAAAGTCAAGTCATAATATCTGATAACAAAAGTAAACAAAAAAATTGACACAATGTCTAATAACAAAAATATCGCGATCAGCATAACAATCTCCTAAATTTTTCCTTTGGTTCGCCGCATCCAAATATGTTTTGTCAATAAGAGTCTTCATCCCTTAATATCTACAATTCATCATAAAAAATTATCAGTTAAGTTCTATAAATAAGAATAATAAAATTAATATTTATTACTTGAATAGAAAAAGATCTCTCGAGTGACATTCCATTGAACTAAAGATTATGTGGATTGCATTTCTCTCGAAATAAGCAAGTATTGAATGCTCTTATCAGATTCAGCTTGCTTAGATAAAATGGTGTCTATGAGTGCTCGTTGAGAAGACGCCTCCTCTTGTTGCTTCATTATCTCCTCACGATGAGCTGCAAACTCCATCTCTTGAGCTTTTAGGCGCTCCATCAACTCCTGTTCAGCTCTGATAGACTCATTAAGAGCTTCCTCCAATTGTGCATTTTTTTGTTGCAAATATGTCTTAGAATTAGTTGGTTTGGGACCATGCCCAAGCCCATTAATATAATCTGATCTCGTCCCGAGCACTCGATCCGCTATTTCGTCTGGGCTCAATAATGGACCCTCCTCAAATTCAGACTCAAACTCAAGGTTTTTCATCTCCCCCTGAGTAAAAGAAATATACAATTAGCATCTAAACATATTCAATTTTTTTAATTATTTTATACCTAAAAAAATCAACATACTTTTCATTGTTTTAAATGAAAACCAATATGTTCAAATTTAATCTCGCCCTCTCCTACAACAAATATAACTCAACATAACCTCCAATAAAATATTTTATATTTTAAAAAAAATCGGCAGAGTTTCCTTTGTTTTTACATTAAAACCAACCTGTTCAATCCGTTTAAAAATCAACTTCAACACAAAATAATCCACCATACTTGATCCCAGCCTCGAAATCAACAAATAAAATTCAACCTACTTAATATCCGCCTCCAATAACCAAACATACGTAACCCGATAAGAGCGCGGCATAAAATAAATCTCAATTTTACTTACATAGATTTGTTCGGCTTCGGGAGACGTCCAATTCCCATTTTTACAATGGGTTTCTTTATAAAATTCGATCCTATTAGGCTCAACACCACTAGCCGCCTTTACTTTCTGTCAAAATATAATAAGTATATAATTAGAAAACATATTTAAGGAGGAAACATTTGAATCTAAAGTAAAAAATATTACCAGTTCATGACGAACAACCACAAATGCCTTGGATCCCTTGTTGTGCCTTACAGTTTGCTTTGCTTTATTGTTTTTGTTTGTCTCACATCGTTTCTACAATATATATATATATATATATATATATATATCATTAAATCAGATATACAAGTTGTCATATTAGATTATTAAAATAATTGCAATAATCTTGTACCTCATATTTTGGATCACCAAATAAATCACACAATTCATGCTAATTTGCCTCGGTACAGCTACTATGTGGATTTGCCCGTGCCGCCTCCTTTGACTCAAATGTCAAATAATATTGATGAAGCTTACTTCTTCGAGCCCTACTCCTCCCTTTCATTAACTCTTCGCAACTTCGTTTTCCAAGTTCATCCAAGTCAATTTCAAATCTCTCCTATAAATACAAAATATTAATTAATCAAGTTAAACATAAATTTATAATACTGATAGCCACATGACTAAAAATATATATACTTACACTTATTCTATCAAAAGCTTCATTCTTATCACGCTCACTAAGTGCTTTCTATTTAGTTGGCACCGGAATAAGATTTCGAGTTATAATCCCTATCTCACTAGAAAGTTTGGCAGACTGCTCATGCTCAAGAGGCCTTCCTTTCTCTTTGGAAATTTATATCCGCATCTTCTTCCCAGTTGCTTTAACCATTTTTTCCAACCCTTACCTTTAGTAGGTCCACGAACTCTTTGTTTAACCCTAGTTGAGACTATGTACAGGCATTGATTAGTACACTAATATAAAACTAAACAGCACATTGATATAAAGAATGCAACAGTAATCTTTTTACTATAATAATCATCAACCAAAACTATAAATGATTTGAAGGAGAATAGGAACAACCATTTTCATTCATTAGTCTCGAATACAAGTATAAAAATGTGTATTGAAATTGGTATCAAGTATAAAAATGTGTACTGAATTGAGAGTTTGAAGGAGAATAGGAACAACCATTTTTTCTGATTTAATATCCATTTTCTCTGATTTGGGTTCAAACTCCATTTTCTCTATTTGAACTTTGAAGTTTAACTAAGGAAATGTTAGATCAGAGGATTCACTTGACAAGGGCCCAATGAAAGTTTTAAAAAGGTCCATGCCATATTCTTAGTGAAAATTGTTAGCCTCCAAATGGGCTTTGTAGTGGTCAATGGAGCCATCAACTTTACATTTAATACGATATGACCGTTTACATCCAATTATGTTCATATCCAGAGTGGGTGGGATAAGAGACCACGTGTGATTTTGAATGGGTGCATTGAGTTCTTGAATCATGGTGTGACACCATCGTGGGTCCTTAGGAAATTATAAAACAAGTTGGTTAGGTGAAGTTTATGGTGACGAAGCCGATTGTGCCAACACTCCGTGGAGACCTAGACTGCATCAACAGTTAACTGTTAAAAAGATGAAAATGCAGTTAATGCTTAACAGTTAACTGTTAAGTATATCTGAATGTTAAGGACTTCGGTAGTTAACAACTATTTATAAGCATTATTAGCTTTTGTAGACTCTTGATCCGTTACTTTATTAGCTTTATTGTATTTGTTTTGGTGTTTTTTCAAACTGTGAATGTAAATCTTTTAATATATATAACTTATTTCAGTATGCTTTAGTTAATTTGATGATTGTATAGCATACTGAAATACCACTATGTATATATCCAGGTATTTACATTCACAGTATGAAAAAAAGGCCTCTATGTATATACATATCTGATATGTATATACTGAAATATACTAAAATACCAGACATAAAGGCCTCTATGCATATACTGAGAACTCTGGTGTTTTTACATAAAGGCCTCTAATAATATACATATCTGCAGTGGAGGATCTAGGAAATTTAGATAGCTGGTGCACCTCAAAGAAATTAATGGGGGTTCGGGTTCGGGGACTCAAATATACTCTTGGTCGGCAACACATATTCTTATTCGATGATAATTAACATCCCATGTTCTAGTCGGCGACATGATTACGACAACATCAGAGTTCTCTAAACTCAATAGTTGCATAGCTTGGCGAGTTTTTGACTATCTAATATTGGTCGGCAACACCTAATTCTCGACGACATTTTTTATTAACAGTACAACATGTTGGAATCTGGCCAGTTCACCGACAAAACCCATTTGGGTTTGGAGCATAAGGGACGCTTCAGTCTCACGTGATGCTTGGGACTCAAATATATTTAACTTTGTTTAAATCAGTATTCACTGTTTAATGTTTTGGTTTCTTAAAAACTCCCAATATTTCGCATCTTTATGTTGAAATAATTTTGAAAAACTAACTTATACCTGATTCGTACCTGAATGAGTATTCGAGGTGGGTAGATGATTCATTTTTGTTGACAAACGTGGTGGATCGGGTGGGAAATGACTGAGCTACTGAGTTGATTTTTCGCTACTGGATCGTTCAAGACCAAAGGGGCTGCAAGCGTCCATCGGACAGTACCTAAGTAAAAAAGAACCTATGGTGAATCGTTTAACTTGATGGTGGATCAACTTTGTAAAGCCACGGTTTAGCTTGAGCAAACTATTGGATGGAAATAGTGGGTGCGCAGGCAGGAGATCTAAGTTTTGCCGTTAGCGTACCTACATTGGCCGGAGGTTTAAAAGTGTGGCGTCGGTGCTAGGCCAGCGTGCAGATTTTCTTTCGTTTAATTCTAAAGTAAATATGTCATGCCTTTTTTTATTTGTCAGTCACAAAAGTGAACTGTTTGAACAAACTTTTTTTTTTAAACTTACGCATATCTGATATGAATTCAGGTATTTTTAAACTTATGCAGTGGACACCTAAATTGAATCCTAAGGCCCAACGAATTTCCTTTGCACCTGTTTGGGTAAGATTCATTGGTCTAAGCATTGAATATTGGCGCCCAAGAATTCTGTATGAAATATCAAGATGCTTGGGTGATCCAATTCGAATTGATCAGCCTACTCTTGATAAGTCATATGGACATTTCGCTAGAGTATTGATTGATATGGAAATAACTGATAGCATGCCTAATCAAGCTTTGATAAGACACAAAGATTTTAGTTTCGAACAAGAAGTAGAATATGAAAAATTTCCTCCCAGATGTTCACACTGTCATATTTTGGGACATCTCGTTACTGACTGCAAAGTTGTTACTGACTGCAGAATTGTTAATATGGATGCAGAGTTGTAATAGTTGTCACTAAACAGCAGATTACCTATACCTCCCTCATTGATGGAGTCTATGCTTATTATACCGTGTCGAGTCGTGTTCGTGTCGGGTTATATTGTGTTCGGGTCTTATCGAATTTGTGCCTAAACAAGTGGCTTTTTTATCGTATGAAAAAATCAAGGATGTTGTAGTTACAGTTCCTGGTGAGTTTATTCTAAAATTGCATCTTGAAATAGTTCCACTTTCTTAGAATGAGTGACTGCATATGTTTTTATGCAATTTATGACTAATTTCAATGCATTCTGCAACATATTTAATTGTACCTTCACTGCTAACTGGAGCGTCATTTGTTGGGCGAGAGGAATGTGTGGATTCTATTGGTTGCACGTCCCGTAGAATAGATTGTTGCACATCTTGTATATCAGCAGACTGCACATGTTCTACATCGTTTGTCCCTATACTTGATCTAGATGACCTGAGACGCCTAGAAGACCCCGGTGCCATGCTATATTATCTATAAGAAAAGCAAAAGAGCAAGTTATAATGTGAAATATGAAATTTCAAATTTAAGGGTAAGGTACAATCCCATATTATACCAAACATGATGCATAAAAAATGCATATACAAATCACATGTAAATGATGGAACATATAAGTACAAATAAATACATTTTATCAAAAGTTAGATTGGACTTAAATGAGATTTGTATGAAAGTAAAATTACATTCCCCTATTGCTATCGTATATAAATGATGTAACATATAAGTAAAAATAAATCCATTTTCAACATATGAAATTAAAATTACATTCTCCTATTGCCATCAACACATCAATTTATATCGATTTCATCACTATCACTATAAACGAGATCTTCCTCCTCATAGTATTCAATTAGTGTCTCGTCCTCATCATCATCACCGTCACACACGAAATTATTTTCATCAGCTACAACTCCGACGTCTAAGTCAACAACAGTTGCATCAACAGCATCGGCATCCACATCATTTCTATGCAACACATCAACATCAACTTGGTCAACTTCAACAATCCCAGATGGTACATTCTCCTGGTAAACAAAACTTTCATCCGTTTCCATAACACACATGTCTGTCCGTTCCATATTTGGATCATATAAGTGTCTATGCTGAAACTCTTGAACAACTTTCCAATTTGTCCCCAACTTTGTGTCATTGACATAAAAGACTTGTTTCGTTTGAACGGCTAGCACATACGGATCACTCTTATACCACCTACCATTAACGTTGATGCTTGTGAAGTGATCGTCTATTTATATTCCTGACCTTTTCTTCTTATCAGCTTTAAACCACTCACACTTAAAAAGGATGACTCGATTTTCTTTGATGTATTCCAATTCAACAACTTCTGTCAAGATGCCATAAAAGTTGATCTCTTCATTCTCATGATCCCCTTTGACCAACAAACCGCAGTTTTGACTTTTTCGACGATTGTCACGATCCCAAGTGTGAAACCTAACTCCATTAACAATGCAACTCGTATACTTCCTTTCTCGTATATCGGGACCACACACTAATGCATATAGTTGTTCCGTAGCTTCTGGTGACTTTAGGTCATACAAATTTCCCATCTATTAAGAAAATATATGGATCAGTTAAAAGTGACAAAAAATATTATATTAATTTATTTAAGTGATAATAAAATATTCTCGTTCAACTTACTTGTGCTTTGAACCAAGAAGGAAATTCTCTCCGTTGTCTCTCCTCCAAATTCAAGGGGCTTTCTTTCTGAAGTTCTTCCATGTGTTCACTACATTAAAAAGGTATAATTGAATTTATTAAGTTCGTTACTAATTAAAAATTTATTTAAAATAAATAATGACTTACTCGATATATGTTGTAACTTCCTCACAATTATTCAACGTATACCAACTCATCATTTCAAGCTCGGCCTCGATAAGAAAATCATATGAACACCCCCCAAAAGGACGCACTTTTTGAGTGAACACATCCAATCCATCCTCTTGAGTCTCTCCATCGTAATTACGTTCCGCACGATTGAATTTCGTTTCAATTCCATTAAGATACATAGAACAAAATGTTAAGCATTCGTTAACAATATATGCTTCCGCTATGGAACCTTCTGGGTGGGCTTTATTACGAACATAACCCTTAAGCGTTCCCAAGTATCTATACATATAAAATGTCACATCATGTCAAAATAAACCCACAAACTACAACACAAAGTACCCAGTAATGACTAAATATATATAAAAACACACCTTTCAATAGGATACATCCACCTGTATTGAACTGGTCCACCGAGCATAGCCTCTCGCGATAAATGAATAGCTAAGTGGATCATTATATCAAAAAATACCGGCGGATAAATCATTTCAAGTTTGCATAAAATTAGGACGATGTCTTTTTCCAATCTTTTAAGTTTTTCTTCATCTAACGTCTTACAACACAAGTCATTAAAGAACATCCCCAATTCAACCAATGTGGTATATACGTCCTTAGGCAAATATCCACGAGCACCGATAGCCAGCAATCGTTGTAACAGAACATGACAGTCATGACTTTTCAGTCCCGATACCTTACCATCATTAACATTTAAACATCGAGAGATATTGGAAGCATAGGCATCTGGAAACTCAACAGATCTTAGGAACTCGCAAAACCCCTGTTTTTCCAACTTCGAAAGGGTATATGATGCTAGTGGCATCATATATTTATCACCATTCCGCTTTAAATATAACTCCTTTCTTATTTTCATATCCTCCAAATCTTGTCTCGCTTTATACGTGTCTTTTGTTTTCCCTTCGATGTTTAATAATGTCCCAAGTATACTCTCACAAATATTTTTCTCAATGTGCATGACATCAAGATTATGGCGCAACTTCAGTGTCTCCCAATACGGCAATTGGAAGAAAATGCTTTTTTTGGTCCAATTCAGCTCTTCGGGTGTACGTTTTCGCTTCCTATTGTCGAAGTGTTTCCCAGGAATACAATCATTAAGATAATTCAATTGTTCCAACACATCTTTCCCATCAAACTCCGTGGGCTTTGAACGAAGCTCCTGCATGCCATTAAATTTTTTACTCTTTCGCCATTTATGGTTTGGCTCCAAATATCGACGGTGGCCCATATAACAAATCTTACTTCTTAATTTCTGTGAAGAAGTATGCTTATTACAAGTAGGGCATGCCATGTATCCTTTAGTGCTCCATCCGAAAAAGTTACCGTAGGCTGGAAAGACATTTATTGTCCATAAAAGCGCCGCATGCATTTGAAATGCCTTTCTTGCAGACGCGTCATATGTCTCCACACCAACATCCCATAATTCCTTCAATTCATCAATCAATGGTTGTAAATACACGTCGATGTCCTTACCGGGTGCCTTGGGTCTAGGAATGAGCAATGACATCATGAAAAATTCTTCTTTCATGCATTTCCATGGAGGTAAGTTGTAGGGCATGAGTATAACAGGCCACATGCTATATGAGTTGTTCATGTTATCAAACGGGTTGAACCCGTCGCTCGCTAGACCAAGCCGCACATTATGAGGGTCTAGAGAGAACCACTCATGCTCGTTATCAAATTCCTTCCAAGAATTAAAGTCACCAGGATGTCTTAACACATTGTCATTTGCACACTTCTCTTTGTGCCACCTCATATCCTCTGCTGTTTTTTTTTACATAAATAATCTTTGGAGTCTTCGTGTTAGCGGGAAGTAACGAAGCACCTTATGTGGAATACGCTTACCCTTGTCGTCATTGATCTTCCATCTAGACTCGCCACATATTGGACACTCTTGCATATTCTCAAATTCTTTTCGAAATAACGAACAATCATTTTTACAAGCATGAATCGACGCATATCCTAATCCCAAATCACGCAAAATGCTTTTCGCCTCATAATATGATTTTGGAAGGGTCTCGTCATCCTGAAAAGCTTCTTTCAATAGCTCGAGCAACATGTTGAGTGATTTATCACTCCAGTGATTAATTACCTTCAAGTGTAGCAACTTGATAAGAAAATCCAATGTAGAGAATTTTTTACAATTGGGGTAAAGTTCACGTTCAGCTTCGCTCAATAATTTTTCAAAGCTTTTCTTCTCCCCACCATCAACATCTATGGGAGAATCACCACGAGACGAATCAACTGGACTACTAGCATCTATGAATGTTCCTCTATGCACATCTTCTAACATATCATGCATTTCGTCACCATTATCTTCTTCACTGTCTGTTATCTCTTCATCGACATCATCACCATTTACATCGGCATTTTCACTACCATACACCAAGCGTTCAGAGCGCTCCCCATGATATATCCACTGAGTATAAGTTGTGCAAAAACCTTTCAAAAATAAGTGATCCTCCACTTCATCAATGTTTCTAACATCAATATTCAAGCAATCGCAACACGGACATCTAGTTTCATTTTTTTGCCCCATATGATTCTTCGCAAATCGAATGAATGATCTGACTCCCATCACATACTTCTCACAAAATCGATCATTTTCGTGCATCCAAATTTTATCCATCTAATTTTAAATAAAATAACAAAAGAAACTCAGTTTATTTACACATATATATGCGAGAACAAGACCATATATTTTGTAATATTGATTTTAGGCATGTTAAAAGCGTGTACTATATTACAAGCAGGCTAAAAAAGCATGCATATGGAATCGTATCGACCTCACTGCTGTACTTTATTTTTATTTGGAAACTAACATCAATTAATACACATGACGATCATAAAACATTTTGAAACCATCCATATTATGCTCTTAAACAAATTTCAAAACCAAACATTGAATTCTTACCTAAGTTTCTAAAGCTTAAATTGGAATTTCAAAAAGTTCTAAATCAAAGTTACATTACATAAATTCTATAAGTTTACATTTTTTTTATGCATTATGTTTTCATAAATTATGTTATGTATATATGTGCACATATTGTGAATATGTAAAACAATATTGGGGGGGGGGGGGGGGGGGTGGTGTTATACATTACACTAGCAAAAGGACAATATAACTACTTTTTAATCTATTTAACGCGTGTAATGGCCTATATACTATTCAAAATGAAAAGTTAAAGTAGATACGATCTATACGAGTATAATTGACATTCAATTAGTAAATGGATGAGCCAACAAGACATGATTTACATGGGTAAAAATAGTAAAAAATTTAACACTAGGTTGGCTAAGCAAGACTTTCTTAAGATTTGTACTCATAAAACCGTTATAATTAGCAAGTCTGAAATCGCAGTGATGTTACCTATCATAAGTTTAAATGTTTAATGTAGTAAAGAAGTAAAATGGCATTATGGATTGATTTTTCATTTTAAAGCCTCTTTATGTTGAATTTTATTAAAAAGAAAAAACTTTAATACATTACTAATTTTCAATATTAAACTTGAATACATTTTAATCTAAAAATTAGAATTTCCCAATTTCAGGGGATCAAATCAACATTTTAAAACCTTGTACTTGGAAAGAAAATACCAACTTAGCCCATACCCACTTAACACACAACATACCTGCTCCTCAACCAACCTAGTACTCCCACTATTTATAATATCTTACCAAGCTTGCAAAGTTTTGGATGCGTGTTACATTGTTATGTGTCATAGTGAACCACTCCAAACCTACCCCATTAATACAACCATTGTCCTAAATATACCACAACTTTCCAAATGAACAAGAATTTACAAAACCCCATAATAATTTACAATAGGTTTAGATTAGATGAAACTTTGTCACCCCACGTCACATTAAATTTTTCTCCCTCCCACATCAATATCATGTTATATCACATGTGACACATGTGAAGGGCATAAACAAATGACACGTCAATGATGTAAGATAGTTAATAATCATCCTTATATAAATCAAAGAATTAATTAGTTACAAGTCATCTCCCTCCCCCGATTTCTCTCGTGTCCTACACTAATTAGTTTTAGAACTAAACCATAATCTATTTATAATTATCACCCACAAAACCACTTCCCCTAATAAAATATTCATCAACAATAATCAAATTGTTGCTTATCATGGACCTCAATCCGACCTCCCTTTATTCCTCTCCTCCCACATCAATCGCCACCACTCTTACCCTACATCAATTGGTACCAAACCCTTACTCACCATCACCAATTTCTTTGATAGTAGTTTGTAATTTATAAGCAAGTTAATATACCCATCCCAACTGTAAAAATAACACTACAGTAGGATGTAAATGGAGTAAAAATCAAAATTTAACAACTAAGTTAAAGCAAAAAGTCTTCTATATGGAAAATATTTCCATATTTTGTTGCACATTACATCTATAAATGAATTCTTACATATTGTACCAAAAAATCTAAAAATTGAAGAGAAAAAAACCCTAATCAAATGAAAACGATAAAATCTGAGAGACACGGATGGTAAATATGTAAATAGAACATGAAGACGCAAAACAGCACGCAGAGATAGAAGTAAAAAGGATTGATTAGAGCCACCCATTGAAAATAGAAAATAGAAGAGAAAAGCTCATATATAATATACAAATGATTCTTAAACCATGGTTGAAATAATTGAAGCGCTATTGAATATTGAATTAAAAAAACAAAAACAAAAAAAAAGATAGAAAGTTACCTGTTTGGTTGTTGGGTTGCTATTGCGGGGCCGGAAGGAGAATGGGAGCGAGGAAGGACGGAGGGGAGGAAGGAGAAGGGGGATCGGAGGAGAGCAGGGGACAACAGACCAGGGGACGGAGGGGAGGAAGGAGAAGGACGGAGGACGGAGGAGAGGAAGGATAAGTGGGATCGTGGGGAGAGCAACACGAGCAGATGGGAAGAGTGTAGGTTTCTTTCTTGTTGGAAGTCTCAAAACATAAGAATTCTGTGAGAGTTTATTTAATTTAATTGTACGAATATTAAGCCTTGACAAATGAATTCTTTTTTTGGCAACGAAATATTTTGTAGTTAAATAATATAATATTTGACAACGAAATTTTTTTTGTTGATAATTATATACTTTCGTTGGCTAATAAATGAGCGCCAAATTAATTGGACGGGAATAATGGCGCTTAATAAATTTTTTAGAATTTAGCAACAAAATTTTATATTTCATGGCAAATAGTCCACATTTTTTTACATTTTAAATTTCGTTGCCAAAAGTGACCATTTTGCTACGAATTTTTTTTCATTGTAAAAAAAATTGTTGCTAAAAGTAATATTTGTTGTAGTGAAAGCCTGTCTTAATGGCATAGTTGTGTAGATCATTATCGTGTAGGTTTGGAAATATGGCTTTATTCGTCTACTAGCTTCAATTATAGCCAGTGCCAATTTCTCCAGTCTGGTATATCTTACTTCTGCTCCTTGAAAAGCTTTGCTGGTGTAATAAACTGTCTTTTGAACTCCATTTTCTTCCC
This sequence comes from Sambucus nigra, assembly GCA_949130495.1. Classification (NCBI taxonomy): domain Eukaryota; kingdom Viridiplantae; phylum Streptophyta; class Magnoliopsida; order Dipsacales; family Adoxaceae; genus Sambucus; species Sambucus nigra. The sequence goes on from OX422216.1 coordinate 623,012,505, forward strand.
TGATCAAAGCAGAGCTAACTGCAGACTCAGATACTGCCAGATATGGATACAACTTTTCTCCTATCATTGGTCGAGAAAGTAGTGGTGGTGCTCCTAGGTACTTTTTTAACTCCGGGAATGCCTTTTCACATTCATCATTCCATTCAAAGGTTTTTCTGATTACCTTAAAGAAGGTCAAGTATCTATCTGTTTCTCTTAACACAAACCTATTGAGTGCTGCTACACGTCTAGTTAGCCTTTGAATATCTTTTTTATAGGTCGTGGACTTCATTTTGATCAGAGCTTTAATCTTATCTGGAATAGCTTCAATTCCCCTTTGTTTCATAATATACCCAAGGAACATGCCCTCCTGCACTCCGAAGACGCATTTGGTAGGGTTTAACTTCATTTTGTGCTTTTCTAATTGATCAAACGTCTGACTGAGGTCGGCAATATGATCAGCAACTTTTTTGCTTTTAGTGAATATATCATCAACATATACTTCCATATTCTTGCCTATCTTCTCCTCAAATACTTTGTTCACCAGTCTCTGATAAGTAGCACCTGTATTTTTCAGACCAAATGGCATAACATTATAGCAATAAGTTCCTCGGGGAGTGATATAGGAAGTAATTTCTTTGTCTTATGGCATCATTTTGATCTGGTTATAACCAGAATATATATCCATGAAACTCAGCAATTCATGTCCTGAACTAGCATCTACCAGTTGATCAATTTGTGGCAAAAAAAAGTGATCCTTCGGGCACGCTTTATTTAAATCAGTAAAATCCACACACATCCTCCACTTGTTGTTCTTCTTCTTGACCATAACTATATTGGCTAGCCAATCAGGGTACTTCACATCTTCAATAAAGGAAGCTTTTTAAAGCTTCTCCATTTCTTCCTGTATAGCTTGGTTCTTCTCTGGGCTAAAAACTCATCTTCGCTGCTTTACGGGTTTCACTTTCCTATTAACATTAAGTTCATGACACAAAAAGTTTGGATCTATGCCTGGCATATCTTCTTGACTCCAAGCAAACACTTATTTTCTTTGCCTCAAGAATGCTGTCAATTTCTTCTTAAGAACCGGTTCCAATAATGCTCTTATTTGAGTTGTTCGTTCTGTCTTATTATCGTCCAGAACAATACTTTATGTTACCTCCATCACTTGACCTTTCACAAGCTTAGATTCATCTCTTGGATTCAAGGTTTCAACCTTAAACTTATTGTTCAGCTCAGTTGTATCCACTTGATAAGTGGTTGTTTTTTGTTTAGCCTCCAACATATCTTCTTCCTCACCAGAGGAATAGTAGCACTCTCGAGCTACATTCTGGTCTCCTTTCACTACTCCTACTCCAAAGTTGGTCGATAATTTGAAGCATTGATGAACAGTTATGGGTACAGCTTTGAACGTTTTCAAACTAACTCTCCCCGTGATCATATTATAAGCACAATGAACATTTTTTCCCATTACAAAGAATCGTACCTTCTTTATCCTATTCGCTAGACAAATCCCGATCAACACATCCAGTTTGATAGTTCCCAGTGGAAACACCTTCTCACTGAAGAATCTAATGAGTGGCCTGTGGTATAGCTCTAATTGACTGAGTTTTAAATCCAAACTATCAAAGCAGGGATAGAGCATGATGTCTGCTAAACTGCCGCTATCCAACATTGTTCTTGCTAACAATACTTCTTTTATCCTGACTCTGATCACTAAAATATCATCATGAGGATATAAAACTCCTGACAAATCATTTTTGGAAAAACCAATTACGAGATTATCCTTGTTAACTTTTCTTAGTCGGTCTTCCTCGGTGAGTTTGATGCACTGGATGTAGGAACAAGCTTGAGCCTCATTGAGGTAAGCTTTCCTTTCATCCGTGTGATCTCCTCCTTCGACATCTCCACCTGTAATCATGTGACAATCAAAAGATCCAAAATTGAGTGTGATTACCTCGCATTCCGGTTATCTAGCTTTCTTGGGGAGATCGGGATCATCTTCTGGATCATCGTCATGGTTCTTGTTCTTGTCTTCCTTAGGCTTAACTGGATATTTAGATCTCTGTCGACCTCTTCCTCTATTTTTTCCACCATTCTGCCGATTAACAAATCTATCCAATTTTCCTCTTCGAATGAGTGCTTCTATCTCATTCTGTAGGGCAATGCAATGGTTGGTAGTATGTCCATGATCTTTGTGAAACTCATAATACTTGGACTTATTCCTTTTATCAGCAGGTGACCTTAGCTTTTCAAGCCAACTCAAATCATTATTGTTCTTGATTTCCTCCAATACGTGATGTACATCTACTATCAAAGGAGTGTAATTAGTGAATTTCCTGAGCTGGTCTAGGACTTCCTTTGCCTTCAAACTCCTGCGCTCATTATGATTCTTATTCTTCTTCTTATCTGACTTCTCTTCTGCTTTTTCTTCCACCTTTGCGTCTGAATTATTTTTAGCAGCCATAGCTTCCTCAGCATTCATAATCTATACTACTTTGGCCATTAATTATGTCATCATCTTCTGAGGATCTTTTGTCAGAGTATAATATAATTTATCAGGGAGCAAACCACTTATGAGGGCGGTGATTGCAATTTTCTCTTCATAATCAATTACCTCCAGTTTCTCGTTGTTCAAACGAGTGATATAATCTCTGGTACTTTCTCCTTCTTTATGTCTCATACAGAGTAAATGAGCTACTCGCTTCACTGGTTTTGCTCTAAAGTAAAAATTACTAATGAATATCTCGGCTAGTTATTGAAAGCAAGAAATTTGTCCCCTAGGAAGGCTATTGTACCAAATCTGAGCAGATTCAGTAATTATTCCTGAGAATGCCCTACATCTCATCTCATCAGGAACAGCATAGATATCGGCAGTCGCTTGGTACTGCTCTATATGGAGAACTGGATCAGTCTTCCCATTATATTTGGGAGTGACTACTGGAGCTTTAAACTTGGTCGGCATGGGGAAATCCATAATGGTTTGCACAAAAGGGGATACCTTAATAAAACTTCTTTGAAGGGGATTCTTGGCCTTAGCCATTTCACCTAATCTATCTTCCAGATGTTGAATGCAACCCTTCCAAGCATCACTCTTGGTGCCATGGATGGTAGATCTTTTGTGCCGACATCCAGATCTTGTTGAACTTTCTTCCTATGAACCTTACCTCTGACTAGACCTTTCGGCTCGTCGGGTATTTAATCCAGATTGGTCAGAACCCTCCCTTAGATCACTTGGTCATGTAGTATTTCTCGACGCAACCCTTTAGGCATTTCCCTGGGGTCCTAAACGATCGAAAGGAGAGGCCTACTTAGCCTTTCTAAGGCACTCAATCTTTCTGGGATGAGAGATTGTCCATCAGTGGAATTGGTGACCCTAATAGAAGAGGTTGCTCTATGTAGATATGAAGGGTCCTTAGCAGTTCTGGAATAACTGTGCCCAATACTCCTGGTTGGCGGCGGTGGTATATTCCTATGATTAGACTGCGCAGGCACTCCAACTTGCAGAGTTTGGGCTAACTATCATATAGTATCTTGCATAGCCTCTTGACCCTTGGCCAGGCCAGCTAAAATTCCTGTCAAATCATTATTGTTAGGAGGGGCAGATGGATTAGGCGGAATACCCTCATTTTTATTGCTTGATTCTGGAATTTCATCCATGGGTGATGAATGAGTGAAAACGTTTAGCAATATGTTCCCACAGACGGTGCCAATATATTGATACAAAAAACTAGACTGAGCCTAATTAATTGATCACAGATAAATTAAGTAAAATAAACAGTACACAAGAGAACTTTTTAAATTGGTTTGGCTCAATGGAATAGCCTACGTCCACTGTTATGTATTCATTGCCTTGAGTTGTTTTTCCATCCCTTGCAATGAGGGTGATACAATGTATTTATAGCCCGGGGGAGTCTTCATCGTTGTCATGTGAAAGGATGGAATGCCTTTATTTGTTAGGCATTTACATCAATATATAATGATAATTAATTATATGAACGTTGTCGCTTCACAGGCAATACAGGTTGTAAGACCGCTGGTGCTTGGCTGGCTATGTAGAATGACTTTTTGGCTATTGGTCGGGCTTCCTTGTTGATCGGGTAATAGAGTTGGTCGGGCTCCTATCATGCTACCTTGGACTTGTGCCATATAGAATGACACGTGTTGGCTTATAATTGGTCCATGTAGGATGGTAAATTTTGGTATCAACACTCGTCTTAACCATTAAGGGGAAATTAATGGCCATTAAACTCTTCAAAATAATATTGTTTTTAAACAAAGACTATTTTGTGCTTCTTAATTTGAATGGTTAAAAAATAAACAAACCCCTTTATATAACTCTTCACATGATTATAAATGCTACCAATAGTATCAGAGGGTCATGTTAACTTTCATTAAGTAATGGTCACAAATTTTAATTTCAAACACATCACACCATTATATATAAGATGCAATAAGCTCCCCCAATCATTATCTCACTTTTTTATTCTAAATTACTAATGGAGGGACATAAATCGCTTAATATAAGGCGTTTTCATGGAGTAATTTTAGGCCTACACAACTTTAAACTATAATTTAATTGACATAATGATATATGATGAGTCTAATTTTTTCACTTAAAAGGAACCATCATACTAATCAATGCATTTAAAAAAAAACCATCTATCCCTCTGTGTTATAAAATTTTACCAACCTACATATCATTCTTATACCATTAATTTACATACTCCCTCTGTCCCTTCGAGGACATCGGATAAAATTGGAACAATACAAAGAAGATTAGCATGGCCCCTGGACAAGGATGACATGCACAAATCAAAAAAGGGTCCAAATTATATACTCCCTTCCTTCCAAATTAACAGAGTCAAAGTATGTATATATATATATTTGTGTCGATCCTATTTGAAAATTATGTTATAAAATAAGTCACATTAGTTATATCATATTTTTAAAATAACCGAGTAAATATCTAAAATACCCCAAAACCAAATCAAACTTTCGACTCTCTCTCTCTCCCCCGCACGACTCTTGAATCCAGCAACTGCTTCCATGGCTTTGTTTGTGAGACTCTCTCTCTCATCTCCACTATCTTTCTTTTCTCACGACTGTTGAATCGTAGCCAGCACTATTAGAGTCGATGACTTTCCATATCACGCAAGTTAAGAAATAAATATTTTGTCAATTAGATGATTGTGAGTAAGCGGTGGAGAGATGGGTACGATGATGTCAAAATTAGAGTTTATAGCTTTGGCAGGTTGTGTTTTGCGATCTATGTTTTTTTATGGTGTAGATAGATCATGAACAATAGGATAAAAAATTAACTATAAATTTATTGTGAGTGAATTTTCTTGTGATAGTATGGCATTTGGGACTTATAAGTAAAAACTATAGATTAGTGAGATTATGGTCACAATGAAAACCTCCAAATCATTGTCCCTGACAGTAAATGTTTATTGTATTTACTATTGGACGGTACACCGGTGTCAATCTTCTTCTTCTTCTAGCTTGGAATTTTGATAGTAATGTTTACGATATAAGTAAATGTTGTTTTTGTTTGTTGCGACTTATTTCTTAATATTTCTTACAGGGAAATGAGGTCAACTTCATATAGAAAGGACATGTGGCTCAAAGATGAATCTATATTGGGACCTAAGGGGTGCCATGCCCCCCCCCCCCCCAGATTTTTGAATTTTTTTTGTTGCTGCCATTATTAACGTGAGAATTGTGTGAGGATTTGACAAAAAGTTCTTTTTTTTCTTTTATTTTTTAACCATTTAACAAATTATCACACATTTAACTTCCAAACTCCTACAATCATAGGCTTACAATTTCCAAGTGGGATACTCTACTTTTACTCAAAAGTATTTAATATTTTTGTCTCCTACTTTTACACGGCTCCCAACTCCTAATGAATATATCAATTTAGGTTTTAATATATTTTCTTAAAATTTGTTCAAAATAGTTAAAGGTTTTATTTTTCCATCACTCAATCCCAAAGTTATTGTAGATTGTTTTTACCTAATAACAATTTACAAGCTTATATATTTATTCATATTGCAAATATAGATTTTGACTGTAAATTTATTTTTTAATTGTGATTTTTGAAGTTTAAACAAAGTTTAGAGATAAAGTTGACATTATCCGGGTAAACAACTAAAACCCATAATCATTTATATTATATTTTGTGCAATGACATTTTTATTCATTTAAAAGTATACTTAATTGTCCAATTTTATGATTGATTGTACTTTGATCATTTATATGTAATACCCAGTAAATTTCTAGAATAAATAATAAAGTAATATTTTTAGAATAAATAAAAATTTGTGGAAATTAGACTTAATCGGTAATTTAATTTATTAATTGTGAATATGTGATTCATTGTTAAGTCAGAAGTATGTGTGGTTGTTTTTGTATGTTAACGTTTACAACAGTTGCATGTATTGTAGAAAATACATAAATGATGTGTGACACAACTAAAAATATATAATGTTGAGATAAAAATAATTGGGACATATTTCAGGTAGTATACGGGCTCGTTTAGGTATTTTAAATCTTTAGAAATGGTCCTGGGGCATAGGTACATAAGTTGAGAAACTTTTGGGCTAGTTTCGGTATGGATTCGGGCCCATTTGGGGTCCAAAATTTGGGTTTTTAACCCAACTCGGGATTTGAAATTAATATATGTTTAAAGGAAAGATAAACAACTTCCCACTACTGATTAGAAAAAACTAAACGTACCTGCTATAGCAAGAGAGAAAAGGAGAATAACTAAAAAGGGAGAAAATGAAAGAAATTAAAAGGGAATTCAAGAAGGCTTCTTTCAATTTACATTACAATTTTTCTTCTTAATGTATCATAATATCCCCATATGATTTATGCCATTTAGATTGGATTTTGATGAATAAATGTTTGGATTTAATCTTATGTATGTAGAAGATTGATTGTAACATAAGTTGTAACCCAGAAATGTAGGAATCGATTCTTGAAATTTGATGTTAGAAACCTAGGGTTCTTGAGATGAGATTAGGTAAATCTTGGTAATTATTTGAAGAGGACTTTAACACATGTTTATGCTATGCATATCTGATGTAAATCTCATGCTAGATACCCCATATCGTTGATATTATGGAAGAAATCTGAGTTTAGATTCTTTATTCATGTTCATAAATTCTATAAAATTGAGAATGAACTTGGGATTGATTTATGAAATTAATCCTTCTAAGATGAGTAACTAAGTGTTAGAGACTTAACTACATAATTATAAAATGGAATAAACCATTAGAACTTATCTTGGGAATGAAAGGAAAAATCCCGTAATAGAAATAACAAGCAGATTTGGGCTTCTGAACAATTTCGAATCGATTCAGTCTTGGAGCAAATCGATTCGGGTTGGCAGCGAATCGATTCGGCCTTGGAGAGAATCGATTCAGGTTGGCAGCAAATCGATTCATCCCTGAGGGCTGAGCAAGCTAGTGCCATGGTTAGTTCAGGAATATTTTATGAGTCCGAACGAGGTTGTAGGAAGACGTTTGGGCCAATGGGGAATTTTTTGAAAATGTAAATGTGTACGTCTTTTAATTGGGACACTATATTTAACTAGATGGTTAAATAAATTGATATGGAGAATGAAATTCATAATGAACTAACTGGTGAATCATTAATGAACGGATAATAGTGAACTTCATGTGGGATTATATTAAGAAAATTATAGAGTAGTTTCCTATACATATTATATGAGATAAATAATGTGTATTTATGTGTATTTTCTTGAACATACCAATTTTCGTGGACGACCCTATCAGCTTGGAGTTTCGTGCATTCGGACTATGTAGCACACGTCGGCACAGGTGGGCTAGACAATGTATAGGTCATTTAGGTACTACATAGGAGCGTCATTTACGAGAGGTAGGTGTTGATGCGAGTAGCCTTTGTCATCATTGGGTATGAGTCCTAAAATGGTATACTGCGTAGGGACCGCCCCAACTTATATGTGTTTCCACTTTGGATAAGAAATTTCTTCGGACTTGCCGATAGATCTGAACGAGACACTAACAATAGATGCCTTTATGTGTCGTATATATAAAAGGACGTATATATGAATTACCCAGAATTTAATGAGATTAACTAAATAATCTAAGATTAGAGATATAAATTGTATACCCTTACTATATTGTGCATAATAGAAATTCATGCCACTTTCTTGATATATATGAAAAAGACCGTTAGTTAATTATAGTCGGCTCCGTTGCAATAGTTGGGTATAATCAATCCAATAAGTATTAGATTAGCACAATGTCACATATATCTTTTGGGACTTATTGGGATGCAGATAATATCGCACTTAGTTGAGGGGTGAGATGTTAATTACATGCGAGTGACGATGGGGAATATTCATTTTGCATCAACTGTATTTATGGAATTTTAAATTAATCAAGTTAATTGTTGCACACCTAGGGCTCTTACCCAAATTTAAATATTTTATCCCCCCAGGTGCTCCTAAACAGGTATGCGGGATTGTTGTTATATCAGTCTTGCGATTTCTTTTACTTATTAAATCGTCAAATTCATTGACTCTAGCATAGGTGCTTTTCAGCTATAGTCATTTATTTCATTTGAGACATTTGTATGGGCATAAGTCAAGAATTTATTTACTTATTGTTAAGTTGTGATACTTACTTTCATGTCAGACTTATTATATATTTGGTGTTGGATTGGATTTAATCATTATGGAAATATTGATTTAAAAATTAAATTATGGGCTTTTAAAATATAATTTATATCACGTTAGTGCTGAGAATAGTATTAATTGATAAGCAAGCCATATCTTAGGTGTATTGTGCTTTGCCAGCCTTTACGTGAGAAAATAGGGGTTGTTACAGTTGGTATCAGAGCACAACACTTATGTCCTTAGGATCTGTGTTGCATTCACTATGTTCTACGTTGAGTTCTTTGATATGTAGAGCTTATGCTTCGGGTTCATTGTATTCTTATGTTGGTACTAATTCGAACCTTGTTTGCTTTCAGATGGCAAACGAACAGAGGGGTAGGATGAGGCGCATAGTTGCACCTACTTTCGAAAAGGAGGCTCACTCAGATCCACAGCAGTAGCAAGAGGCCCCACCTGCATCACAGTTGATTACCCTAGTGGAGATTGCCACTATTGTGTCTCTGGCAGTTTCCACAGCTATGGCAGCCATGTTTCCATAGGCAGATCAATAGCCACCACCACTGTAGCAGGTGGAAGAAAGACATAAAGAGACATTTACTAATGGTAGAGTGCACGCCAGTGCATAAGTAGATGCTAGCTTCATTCCTATTAGTGGGGGTCATGCTTCAGTGGTGGGAGGCAGTTACAACGATTTCAAAGAGAGACAACTTGACTATTGGTGAGTTTTAGGAGAGGTTTGAGGGGAAATACTTTCCCCAAGCCATGTAGTCTGAGATGAGGAACATTTTTATGGAGCTTAAGCAGGAGGGGTGTACCGTAGTCGAGTACGAAGAGGAGTTCCTCGCCCTTTTGTACTTTGCAAAGGAGGATGTTAGCACTGAGTAGAGGAGGATGGACAGGTTCATAGCGGGATCAACCTGGCACATTAAGAAGGCTATTCTAGGGAATTCGACATTCACAACATATAATCAGTTAGTGAATACAACACTCCTCCATTTCCATTATCACAGGACATTCTATAAGGAAAAGGGTGAGAAATGCCACAGAGCATAGTCGTCGAGCTAGTGGGGCAAGGTGAGTGGGGGGAGCGGATCCAAGACCCAGCAGTTCAGGGGCACCTCATTCGCTAATCAGAATAAGAAGTTCGGTGGTTCAGATGACCAGCACAGATAGAGCCAGCAAGGCCAGGGGAAGTTGGGGAAGGTCCATTAATATAGAGGCCAGGGCCAGCAGACTGAGCAGTGCCCATTTCACGGGAATTATTTTATGCGTGGAGAGAAGGGTCACACTTCGAGGTGGTGTCCTCGTGGTAACCAGACAGCTCAGGAGTAGGGAGGTCATAGGAGACAGCAGGCGCCACAGGGACAGCGCCCACCATTTCCAGCTCCAGGAGCCGCTGCACCAGCCACTCCAGCACCCATGCCCCACCTTAGGGACAGCAGTCAATACAGTATGGGCGGATTTATCATGTCGCGAACACATAGGGGCCAGCACCAGCACAGGCAGTTGAAGGTATGTTTCCCATATTTGGTCACATAGGTCGCATATTATTCGACACGTGTGCATCTTATTCTTTTGTTAGCATGGATTTTGCACATGAGATAGGGATGATAGATTATGCTTCCGATATTGTATTACACATAGTTTCATCGGTGGGTAGAGGGGCAGTCATACGCTCAGTGTATTAGGGTATCGGGATTAAGATAGGATGACTCACCTTTGTAGCTAATTTATTAGTACTTGAGATGCATGATCACAACGTCATTTTGATGGTGGACTGGCTAGCTACGTATAGAGCATGTGTGGATTGCTATGGGAGGTCCATCGTCTTCGTCATTACAGGGCATGAGATGTACCTAGTTGTGATGTCGCACCCTGGGGGTGGGTCGATCATACATTTATACTATATCGAGGAGGAAACTTCTTCGGAGGTTGTGGTGATGCTAGATTCCATCCCGGTAGTGAGTGAGTTTTCTGATATTTTTTGGGAGATTTCGAGATTTTTGCCTAGTCAGGAGATTGACTTCGTGATCGACTTGATTTCGGGCATGAGACCCATTGCCCGTACACCGTATCGGTGGCTCCTCTGGAGATGAGGGAGCTACGAGAGCAGATTGACCAGTTGTTAGGGAAGGAATTTATCATAAGAAGTAGTTCGTCATACGTTGCTCCAGCTTTATTTGTCAAGAAGAAGGATGGATCTCTCAGGCTTTGTATTGACTACCGGGAGTTAAACAAAGTCACTATTCGAAATAAATACTCGTAGTCACGTATTGACGATTTGTTTGACCAGCTGAGGGGCATTGCGTACTTTTTAAAGATTAACTTGACATGGGGTTACCACCAGTTAAGAGTCCGGGAGCAAGACATCTCAAAGATATCTTTCCTTACGAGATATGGAGCGTAAGAGTTTTTAGTGATGCTATTTGTGCTAAACAATGCATCGGCAGTATTCATGGACTTGATGAATTGGGTGTTCATAGATTACTTGGATCGAATCGTCATCGTGTTTATAGACGATATCCTGATCTATTCTCGGATTTCAAAGGATCACGCAGAGCATTTATGGGTGGTCCTATAGATGCTACAAGATCACCAGTTGTATGAGAAGTTTAAGAAATACAGTTTATGGCTGAGAGAGGAGAAGTTCTTAGGCTACATTGTGTCAGAGAGGGGTATATCCGTGGATCCGGGGAAAATTTATGTCATGATGGAGTGAGGAGAGCCCACTACACCCACCGAGGTACGCATATTTTGGAGACTGGTCGGGTACTACCATCGATTCATCCAGGGGTTCTCCAAAATAGTTGGCCCCTTGACGAATTTGATGAGTAAGGGAGTACCATTTGTGTGGGATGATGTGTGCCAGTAGGCATTTGGGGAGTTGAAGACTATATTGATTACAAAACCAATTTTGGCGTTGCATCGAGGAGAGATCGGTAGCCATTCTGGACCGACGGGAGCACCGACAACAATCCAAGATTATTCCTTTAGTTCGGGTGCAGTGGGGGCACCATCGGGAGGACGAGTCGACTTGGGAGAGGAAGGACGACATGCGCACAAAGTGTCCATAACTCTTCTAGCTAAATATGTAATTTTCTTGATTCTGAGGACGGAATCCCATTATTAGGGGGGATGAACGAAATACCCCATAAATTTCTAGAATAAATAATAAAGTAATATTTTTGGAATAAATAATTTTTTTTGTAAATTGGACTTAATCTATAAATTTAATTTATTTATTATTAAAATGTGGTTCATTGTTAAGTCATAATTATGTATGGTTAATTTTGTATATTAATGTTTACAACAATTGCTTGTATTGTAGAAAATACATAAATGACGTGTGACACAACTAAAATAATATAATGTTGAGATAAAAATAATTGGGACGTATTTCGGGGAGTATACGAGGTCGTTTAGGTGTTTTAAACCATTAAAAATGGTCCCGGGACATAAGTACATAAGTTGGAAAACTTTTAAGTTGTTTTGGTATGGATTCGGGCCCATTTAAGAGTCTAAAATTTGGGTTTTGAACCCAACTCGAGATAGAATTAATATGTGTTTAAGGAAAAGATAAACAACTCCCCACTACTGATTAGAAAAACCTAAACGTAACTGCTACAGTAAGAGAGAAAAGGAGAAGAACTAAAATGGGAGAAAAGGAAAGAAATTAAAGGTGAATTCAATGGGACTTCTTCCACTACATATTAGGCAAGAACTTTCTTACTCAATTTACATTACAATTTTGCTTCTTGATGCATCATAATATCCCGATATGATTTATGGGATTTATATTGGATTTTGATGAATAAATGTTAGGGTTTAATCTCATGTATGTAGAATATTTATTGTAACATAGGTTGTAACCCAGAAATTTAGGAATCGATTCTTGAAATTTGATGTTAGAAACCTAGGGTTCTTAAGATGAAATTAGGGAAATCTTGATAATTATTTAGAGGGATTTAACATATGTTTATGGTATGCATATTTGATGTAAATCACATGATAGATACCCCATACACTGAATTATACATTGTTGAGATTATGGAAGAAATCTGAGCTTAGATTCTTTATTCATGTTCATAAATTCTAGGCAATTGAGAATGAATTTGGGATTGATATATGAAATTAATCATCCAAGATGCGTAACTAAGTGTTAGAGAATTAACTACATGATTATAAAATGGAATAAACCACTAGAAGTAATCTTGGGAATGAAAGGAGAAATTTCTTATTAGAAATAATAAGCAGATCTGGGCGGCTTCTGCACAATTACGAATCGATTTAGGTTGGCAGCGAATCGATTCGACCAATAATCGAATAAATTCGGCCTTAGGGGCTGAGTGGGCTGGGGCCATGGTTAGTTCAGGAATATTTTATGAGCCCGAACGAGTTAGTAGGACGATGTTTGGGCCAACGGAGAATTTACTAAAAATGTAAATTTGTATGTCTTTTAATTGGGACACTCTATTTAATTAGATGATTAAATAAATTAATATGGAGAACAAAATTAATAATGAACTAGCTGATGAATTATTAATGAACGGATAATTGTGAACTTCATATGGTATTGTATTAAGGTCATTATAGAGTAGTTACCTATACATATTATATGAGATAAGTAATGTGTATTTATATGTATTTGTGTGGACATACCAATGTTGGTGGACGGTCCTATCGACTTGAAATTTTGTGCGTTCGGACTATGTAGCACACGCGGCACAAGTAGGCTAGACAATGTGTAGGTCATTTAGGTACTACATAGGAGCGCCATCTACGAGAGGTAGGTGTTGATACTGTTAGCCTTTGTCACCGTTGGGTATGAGCCGTGAAATGGTATACTACATAGGGACCGCCCCAACTTATGTGATGTCCACTTTGGATAAGAGTTTCCTCCGGACTTGCCAATAAAGCGCGAACAAGACACCAACAGTCGATGGCTTTGTGTGTCGTATATATGAAAGGACATATATATATGAATTATCCTAAATTTAATGAGATTAACTAAATTGTCTAAGATTGGAGACATAAATTGTTGACCCTTACTATATTATGCATAAAAGAAATTTATGCCACTTTCTTGATATATATGAAAAAGGCCGGTAGTTAATTATAGTCGGCTCTGTTGCAATAGTTGGGTATAACCAATCCAATAAGTATTAGATTGGCACGTTATCCATATATCTTTTTGGGACTTGTTGGGATGGGGGTAATATCGCACTTAGTTGAGGGGTGAGATGTTCATTGCATACAGCTGACGATGGGGAATATTCATTTTGCATCAACTATATTTATTGTATTTTAAATTGATCAGGTTAATTCTTGCACACCTAGGGCTGAGACCCAAATTTAAATGTTTTATCCCCGCAGGTGCTCCTAGACAGGGATAGCGGACTTGTTGTTGTATCAGTCTAGCGATCTCTTATGCTTATCAGATCTTCGGATTCATTGACTCTAGCATAGGTGCTTTTCAACTATAGTCATTTATTTTATTTGAGACATTTGTATGGGCATACACCCGAGATTTATTTACTTATTGTTGGGTTGTGATACTTAATTTCATGTCAAACTTATTATATACGTGGTGTTGGTTTGGATCTAATTATTATGGAAATGTTGATTTAAAAATTCAATTATGGGCCTTTAAAATATAATTTATATCATGCTGGTGCTGAGAATGGTATTAATTGACAAGCAAGCCTTATCTTCGGCGTATTGGATAAACTCGGTTAAATATCCAGTAGAAGCCGATCGCAATTAAATTGTATTAAACAAATAGGATAACTACAAACTACTTAAAAGGAGCAACATAATCCTGCCACGATTCATCATCAATATAAGAGATAATCCTTAATTAGGACAACTAGGGTTTATTGTATTTTCCAAGGCAGTTTGTTAAGACTAGGGGTGTTCGTGGTACGGTAAAAACCTGAACCGTACCGTTTCGTACCAAAAAAAATTGATAATGATTTACTTTTTTTACTTACCGTAAATCGCAACTACCGAGACTGAAATTACGGATTTTTTTGTGGTTGGTTTTGGTTTACACATTTAAAAAATTGATTTACCGAAATTATCGCTTTTAAAATACCAAAACATAAAATATCAAATTTATTATAATAAGGTACCTAAATTATAAAATAGATATACCAAATATATTTTGATATAATATACCTAACTCAATAGTCATGTATTGTTTTTTTATTTTTTTTAATCTATTATAATCAAAAGCACAAAAATATTAGGAAAAAAAAAAGGCAAAACAAAAAAATATTAGGATGAAAGTGATAACAGTTGCAATTCGGAGTTGGCTCAGTCATCAACTGAACAAGGTCATGGCAGTCAAAGTTGGTCAGTTGACTAGTGGGTGTTTGTATCATGCATGACAAGTCTAAAGGCATTTGTATATCATGCATAGTTGATTGTTAAAGTCCCAGCGGTTTGGGTTCTAGAAATTGCTCCATATTGCTCTTTATAAATAAGTCTTAGTGACATTCTTAAAATTAGTCGGTTGTGCTGTTAAAAGTGGACCCACCTTAGTGCAAAAATATCATGGACGTGATTTTTTTTAGTCAAAATAATTTGACTAAATATAAAATGATGTTAAGCCTTATTTTTTTAGTTATTTTTTATAAAAAATTATGCTATTTTGGTGATCATTATTTTGGTCAAAATATTTTTTGACTGAATAAAAAATGATGTAACCTAGTTTTTTTTAATCTAATAATTTGAGTTTGGCAAGCTGTAAATAGAATTTTTACCAAAATTACTGATTTTATTGCAATTTATTGCAAAATGTGCGATACGATTTTTGTGTAAGTAAAATTCTACTGAGTGGTACAAATGATAAATTCGATTTTAGGTCTTGAGAACATGATACTGATAAGAAGCTTTTTACACTGGGCTTTAAGCCTTATGCATTACCAAATATTATAGACTTTAAGCCTAGTGAGAACATGATACTGATAAGAAGCTTTATGCATTGCATTCAGAACTAGTTCAATCAATTTGAGATATTATAGACTTTATTCCTCTACAATTCTCAACCATTTTTTGTTTGCTATGTTAGTGTAGTAAATATTTTATACGTGAGTAAATATTCTTTTTACATATAATATTTTTTAACACAATAAATATCTATTGTATACATATTTTTTCCCTTTAGACTTTAATAGTGTTCATGAATCTTATTTGATAAATTTTGGTTCTTAAATTTCAAAAATAATAATTTTACAAAAAATGAATTTGTAAATCAAAAGTTAAAACTTTTGAAGTTTGAAAATGGAGGTAAAAGTGTTTAGCCACTTCAGACATCTCCTCTCAATAGTCACGGAGGAGCGATTGAAAATGGGTATATTATCCAAAATTACGAATATGCCTTATTTAATGTCTACATAGTCAATGTGATTTATTTATATAAAATTTCTTCGAATGTGACCTATATTTAAATTCCCCAAATCAAAACTTACTTAAATATTATAAGATTTGGTTCATTGTTTGTTAAATTGAACTCCAAATTATAAACAAATAAAAGTTAAGCCCCTTAATTCGAGACAAATTGGGATAAACTCAATTTAATTATATTATACCCACCAAACCCGCACAAAAACCAATGAATGAGGCCACGAAAGACTGTCCAAAATATGGAAAAATATTTGTGTGCTTTGAAGGCACTTCATAAAAAGTCAAGTGATGTTTTGCACCCCTTGACAAAATAAAATTTTAATTTTATTCCCTAGCAAAATAGTCTGCAAATCCAAGTGTTCTTCTTAGTATGGTGTGAGGCGGCATTGCTCTTGACGCCCCATTAGTAAAAGAAAAAGAGTCCTTCTGTAGCGACACAGGATTTGAACACAATTTAATACACACTGACGTGTCGTTACCGCATTGACTTTTGTCTAGGTTCCGTTGTTGTGGCGTCCGAAAACGAGTCAATGCGAGTGCGACACGTAAGTGTGTTAAAGAAAAAAAATGTGAGGAAAAAGCTTGGAGGAGGAGAATTAATTATTGCTCGAACTATAAAAAAGGAATATACTGGGGCACCAAGAAAGTTGTTGACCAAATAGAACTTAGCAAAATGGCTTCATATTCTAATTTAAAGCTAAGTAAAACTCAAATTTCTTGCGAGCACGAGTATCCTTCTTGCTAACACCCGAATTACTTAGCAAAATGGCTTCAAATTCGAATTGAAATATAGAAAAAACTTTTTTGGCAGGACGTTTAAAGTTGAGTTCAAATTTGGAGACCCCTTTCAAAGTCGGCCATGATCTTGGTCGAAACATTAAAATAATATGTAAATAGTCGCAGCGGATTCTACTATTTTTAATGTTTTAACTAATCAGATGATCCTTTTAAAAGTGAGTCTCCAAATTCAAACTCCCTAAAGTTATAGATCACAGTTATTTATGTCATCGATTTAGTGTCATCAAGAGCCACATCAAATTTATTATCCACGTAATTATCATATTAAAAACATTGGATGAAAAAGCTAGTCGTGAAAATAAAATTAAAAGTGCACGCCATGTTTGGTTGCGCAAATTGTTTGGTTGTGTAAATTGGTTCATTGTGAATTATTGAATTATAAATGAGTGGATTTGAAATGACTATAAATCCAAATTTACGCAATATTTGGTAATCTGAAATTAATGTTAAGGTTTTGAGGAAAAAAAAGATAAAAACAAATTAAGAAGGGGGGGAGGGATGGAAAGAGAGAGAGGAGCATGCACTTTATGTAACTCTTATTTCAAATGGATGCATTTCACGTTTTTGTGAAATGATCCAATTTCAGATTTACACGAGTTAAAATAGTACAATTAATGAATCATTTCATTAATTAAATCAAACATAATTAATGAATCAATTTGTAAATGGACCAATTTATTAGGGAGTCAACTTACAATTTTAGGTAATATGTATCTAAAGGACAAAAAAATTCATTAACCAAAGTAATATATATTTATATAATATATATAATACATTGCCCATTTACCCAATTAACCCTCCAAAAATATAAAAATAAAAGATACAATATGTCCCTCAAAAATAAGGAACCAAGCAAAGATTCTAACAACACTAATATCGAAAATGTTAGGCCAATATAAAATTCGGACACAAAAGTATGATATAATTGATGTATCGTACCTTTATTCGCTCGTGCCCGGGGTTCACTAAGAGTGTAGATTTGTGGAACTCGAGCACGAGTGAATGAGGATACGACACATCAATGGTATTGAAGTTTTATATCGCAAATTTGTATCAGCGTAGAAAGACACCCCTAATATTCAACTACCAAAACAAAATCAAGAAACATTGAAGAGCTTAGATACCACAACACAAATCCCACAAAGCCTCCTCAAATTCCCATTCATAGTAGACAAAGGTGAAGAAACCTTGGACTTAAAAAAGCCACCTTCACACTCACGAGCATCCTTCTCAGCCTCACTAGCAAACCCACCCAACTCAAAAAAAGTCTCTGAATCCAAATCATTAATAGCTTGTGCAAGAACCCCTATGGCCTTCCCATAATAACCTTGACAACTTTTTAAATTGCCCCCCATGGTTTTAGTGGCATTTTTTAGCAATAGGGATATGTAATCATTTGTATGTGTGGCATTGAGATAGGCCAAATCAAATGATATGTAGGCTAGAAGGTAATTATCGGCTGTTGGGGTTCTTGGGTCTGAATATAGGGAATTTACACAAAATTTGTAGTTTGTGGTGTTTTTGCAAACGTTGAGGGCTAGTTGTGGTGATAAGGTTGATGATGATGAATGGAATTGGATTAAGAGGGGGAGGAAAATGAGTAAAAATTGGTGTGAACAAATACCCATGTTATTTTTCTTTTGAAGATGATAATGATTAAATGAGATTATGGTTAGATAGACAGCCTAGCCTTGTTTGAAAATGTTGTGAGGTGGTGGGGGTAAGGACAAGGGACTTGCTTGGCTTTAAACGTGACATTTTTTATTGGAATGTTATTGTCCATAATTGCCTTTAATGAGGATTCGAATACAAGAATAGTGAATGTAAATTATTGGCAAGCTTGATGATCAAAACTACTCGAGCATAGTAAGACTAATTTTTGGCCGGCTTAGAATTTCGATTCATTATGTACGATAAACTAACGTTTTGTGTCTTCATTGATTCGTATTTTGAATGAAGTGGATCCAGACACAAATTAATGCAGACACGCACCTTAAAATCCTGTGTCGGCGTAGAATTACTCGCAGAGTAATTTTGTGCAGAAAATTTAGTATAGATAAAAGGTCTTTTTGTATTTGCTATCTTGTTATATTACAGTTTATTGCGATTGAAGATAAAGTAAATACTAAATTTAGCATGGCAGATTTGATTTTCTTTGAGGTGGATGAAAAAAATTTGATTCAAAAATATGGACACTACGGGTAACATAGCAAATCGTATCATGCTTGTCATGGTATATATCGGTTATCAAACACACTGGAAAATTAGAAAATACACCCCTCCGTCCCAAATTAATAGTTCTACTTTTCTTTTTTAGGTCGTCTTAAATTAATAGCCGCTTTCATTTTTTGGATGTAATTGAGGGATGAAATTGCATGATAGTGAACAAGGTTTCATCTTAGTTATTGATTGGGTGAATCCTTAAAAATCGTCATCTTCATATATCGACTATTAATTTAGGACGGAGGTAGTATAGCATATTCCTCAAGATATTATATTTTCATGGCGAATGTGCCCTATCAAACATGGCATGTATGTTTACTTGTGCATCATCGAGAAAATCCGAAGAGGTGAGAGTATTTATTTATAAACATATTATTGGCTCGACATAAATATAAAGCATACATGTTGCTTGTGTTTGCTATAATACTTCTACAAAAAAAACATTGGAATAATATCATTGTAATTACTAATATGTTTACTAAGCCATAATCATTACATTATATTTGAGACTTTTTTTTACTTAATCATATGTAATAATGTCATATTTTGACATATAAACCCCAAAATGTGACAAGGGTTACTCTCCGTTAGAAAATCTTCATTAATATGTATTTTGACTTACCCCTCTGAAACTTTTGGACAAAAATGATATACTTAATTATTTGGGTTATTAGGAGTGGCACCCATTAATTCATTGTAATTGAGACTAACCTCTATAAATTTTTTTTTTTGGGGGGGGGGAGGGTGGGGAGGGGGGGGGGGGGCCTAAAACGACTTTTGCCAATCCAAAATAGTGTCCCAACAAGTTTTACAAAATGCTTTTTGTGACCTTTTTTCGTCACTAATAGTCTTTTGGCGGTCAAACCTTGGTAAGTGAAAATGTTGAGTGTCAAAGTCAACATCAAAGTATTAATGGGGACCGAACCCCAAATAACCCTAATTTTTATGTAAAAGGAGACATACTTGCATTTTCAGAGATGCAAAGGCACTCTCAAAGTTGGTTCTTTGCATTGTCAAATGTTTTATCCAGTTATGTCACTGTATTTCTCTCATCTCAGTTTTTATCATCATTAATGGTGAATTTTAAATCTTTAGTGGGAAAAAAAAACACCACTAAAGGTGATTTTTCTCGTAGTGATTCCAGTTGTGATAATTAAAAAATCACCCTCTGTCCCAAATTAAGAGTCGTCGTCTTTATTTTGTATAGATTAAGAATACATTCGATCAACGGTCAAGATTAACTTTAATTGACTATTGTGGAGCATGATTCGTTGATTATATCATAAAAAAAAAGGATCCTTAATTTCAAACAACCCAAAAATGAATAATGGACTCTTAATTTGGGAAAGATTATTAAACTAGAATAAGAGTTTACCACAAATATCATTTAAAACTACCAATTGGAATAAACATGTCCCGTAATATTCAAAAACATAGTTGTATCACTAACTACCATTATCATAAATGTCGAATGTACATACTTATTTTTCAGGAAGTCGCTCGAGTACCTAAAAACATCAATTAACATGGGGAGAAGAAGAAATAAAAATACTACTGAGAAATCTTGAAGTGGCCATTGATGACTCTAGAATTGAAGCGCTTATTGGTTTAAGGATAATTAACATGAACTTTTACCCAACATGACCTAATCAAGATTAATTGTTAGTGTGGGGTTCAGATATGAGAATGCTAACATATTACAAGATGAGATCGGAATCTCTTCCATTTGTTTTAGATTAATTGTTAGTGTGGGGTTCAGATATGAGAATGCTAACATATTACAAGATGAGATCGGTGGCTTGCATGTCAAAGTAGAAGCTAAAACAAATGGAAGAGATTCCACTAGGCGTGCGAATGAACCGAGTCGAGCCAAATGATCGCAATTTTTAAACGAGCTCAAAATCGCGATCAAGTTCAACGAGCTGAGCTCGAGCTTTCACGAGCCAATCTCGAGTTGTTCACGAATAGCTCAGTTCGAGCTCGGTTCGTTTGCAACTCTAGATTCCACCCATTGTTAGTTCTTTTGTTATTAATGTTGGTGATGCATTACAAGTTAGATGTCATTAATACTGTATTACAACCCCATTGGAAATAATTTCTCATGAATAAATTATTCATTTGACCCCGAAACTACCCTAATTATTTTAAATTTGCCCTAAACTATCAAACACTTTTAACCAGGCTATTCATTTTGTATTGGATGTTATCAAGTTACTCCAGCTCGGCTCGTATTCATTCGTATAGAAGCTTGTTCGAGCTCGGTCATGAAATAAATGAACCAAGCTTGAAAGCATTTTTAAGCTTGTTAAGATTTTCAAATCACGCTCGAGCATCTTCTTGTTCAAGTCGGCTCGAGTCATTTACACCCCTAACTACCCAAATATACGGCATGAATGTTAAATGCTTGCTGTGTATATAACTACTGCTAATCTGCCACACAAATTTAGTTTCAGTGACAATTTAAGGGGCACAATTTTTTAACTCTATAAAATAAGGTAAGAAGGGTCCCAAACTTTAATTTATTTCAGAGCAGTTTCAAGTTTATTTATAAGTTGACTTGAACAAGCATTTTTCCCAAATATTGGAGTCCAACCAAGGTTTTGCCAATGGCAATATAAAACTGTAACATTTTGCTAACTAAATTCTCATCTACAATGCAAAAGGATGAGATATCATACACATGAATAGTGGAAAACTCCCAATCTAGTCTTCAATCATTTACAAATATGTATGCACTTCCAAAGATCTGCAACAAAGAATACATCACAAAGAACAACTTTGTGATGTCCAAATCCTACCATTTTCTGCCAAAAAACGAAAGATATTTAAATTTGGAACGGCACGTGACATTTTTTACCTTCCAACGAAAATGCCCACATCGTAAGCTATAACTACCTTCCGTTTTATGGATTGATATTACACTCGCGCAAATAAAGTTGATCGTAACTAGCGAATTTGGTCCAGTAGCTTCGGTATTTTGGTATGCCGATCTCGAGCCATGGTTTCAAGTTGCCGTTGTAGTGTATGACAGCTGCTCGTTCGATTTCCTTCTGGCCGACATTAGGGTTGTAGCCGAGCCCCAGGACATGCCATGATCGATCGAGGGCATATGTGTGTTTCCAAAATGTTATCAGGCCGGGAGGTAGGGTCCCCAGCTTCCACAACTGTCGATCATGATTCTGCAAACAAAACGAGTTTTTGATTTAGAATAGCAAATAAAATGGAATGGTTCCAAGTCATGCAAGCTGTGAAGCACAAATGGGTGGGGCGATGCGAAAAAACTCAATAAAATCAGATTCAGGTGTCGAGAAATAATATAGGAATATAAAGGTTTTTTTACTTTACCCCCAAGATAATAGTATAATTAAACTTGCACCCCTAGAAGTTCCAAATTTAGACCTACCCCCTACATGCAACAGATAATGCATAAGGTACAAGTGGGATGATGCACATGCACAAGAGTTGGGTGGGTGGGTGGGTGGGTGGGTGGGTGGAGGGGGGAGATGGGATCTGTTTATGCAATTATCTAAGGGTGTAAAGCAAAAAAAAATCATAATATATTAGTTTGTGTACAAAATCGTAACATGAAAAAGAATGGACCAGAGCAAAAAGGTCGTAAATTATAATATCATGCACGAAAAGACATTTATATACACAAAACCCTTCCAAACAACTCAATTTCACCGGTCAAAAAATCCCGTCAAAACATTGAACTTTTCGAACACCACTTCATTCAAATCTTGAGTTACCAATCAAAATAATACCACCAATATTGGTTGATTTTACACTTCTTCGGGAAACTACGAGATTCTTAGAAAACTCTTAATAAAATTTTTATCTTATTTTGACAATTGCCAGGTAGTGCCTACAAAACCAGTACAACACCCAACACTACCCCATTATAGTATTTTTTTTCCAGTGTCAAACAAATAAGCGCTGACAAGATTGAATATGGTGGTCGGGTAATTTGTCTGATTAGGCTCATCTGATTTAAAGTACATATTTTGAGCAACTATTACCTAGAGCAATCTACTAATTTGTCTGATCAGTCTCATTTGATTTAAAGTAAATATTTTGAGCGAGTAGTACCAAGTGTAAGCTACAACTTCACCAATATTTTGTGCTACATATCGTAGTATGGCAAAGCTGAATAATTTTATATAGCAAAGTACTCTTAGGTTCCTCGCAAACAAATTTTAAACACTAAAGGAATTTTGACAAATTTTAAACACCTGTGTCCACTAATTTTCTTCTTGTAGAAATCCACACTATTGGCATAACAAAGTGAACCTAATAGTTTTTTTTTTTTTTTGTAGCTACCATAAGGTGTCCGGACCAGTTTACGCGCACCTCGACTAATCCCCATTCGCGGTTCGTGGCTTCCGCTGGCCAAGCATTATTTTGACAGTGTCGGGGATCGAACTGGGGACCAAACCCAATCCACCCCCAAAACTGTCCCAGTCACAGTCTTGTACCGGCCAAGAGGCTTGATTAGGTGGACATAATAGTAATATGTCCTTAAATGTTTAAAAATTGTCAACAAGGGACCTAATTGTAAATTGCCCAATTTTATATAGGTGTTGGATGATTAGAGTACAAATTTGTTGACCCACTTTAAAAGTGAGTTACCATAACCCTCTCAGGTTATTATCTTTGAGTATTTATGAACCAATACATGAGACATGTTAACTCGCCTATAAAGTGGGGTCAATAAATTTGAATTGGATTGCATGGTGGATGGGGTGGCAATTCGTGTTTTGCTCGTGTTTGATCCAACACGACACTAAACGGTAAGTATGGAACCATTGTAAATGAACGTCATGAATTCGTGTTTTTAACACACACGAACAAGACCCATTTGATAATATGACATGGCTTACAACATTCGTAATTTTCAAATCCGCCGAAACATAAAAGGCCAAAGAAACACGAATAGCACGACAATCACAAAAACATGAGTCATAATTTTGATACGACTCAACTTCGTGTTACAAAGCTCTGACACGAACACAATATGTCGTGTCAAATTTGGGTCAATTTCATGTCGGTTCATCGTGTCGTTCCTAAGATTGCCACAGTAAAGGCTATAACACGTGCATTCAGCCTTCTGTTATATAATTAATTACCACCAATTTTCAGTTGGACTGTCTTTAAAAAATTCAAGTAATCTAAACAGGCAATAAGTTGAATAACCTACCAAAACCTGCCACGAGTGGTAAACCTCCGTGATATTTTGTCTTTTCCATTCCGCCAGATCAAATATGTTCATTCCAAATGCCCATCCACAAGCATGGGGGTCAAAATTCTTCGAAATCAGAGGATTCGAAAAATTGAGATAACGATCAAACCGGTGGAAAGTTTCCCTACAAGTCTCAACCGCACCAATCACGTTCCCCTTCAAATCAAGATGCCAAAGGCCAGTAAGATCCTTTTGGACCACTATATCATCATCTAAGAAGAGCACTTTGTTGAGTTTCGGGAAAATCTGTGGCAAGTAAAACCGTAGATGATTCATGATTGAGAGGTATTTTGGATTTCGGAACTTCATATTCGAATCAGAGTCAGCATGGCGAGTCCTGAAATAATAATCTATCATGGAACGAGAACCCAACTGTTTGAGAACTGGACTGTAACTTGAGTTTAGCCACGTAAATTCCTCCACATTCTGAACCTGTATTGTCGCATGGCCTGGTGGGTTTGCCAAAAACCACATCCTCATTGCAGCGTAATTTAGTCTATCGGTAACGATGTGGAAAACATGGTTTGAAGGATTCTGCAAAGGATAGCAATAACATACTACGACGTTAACATATAAATTTTGAGTTGTCATACATCGACGATTCCTGATGCACATTTGTTAACTGAAAAGACAGACGAATAGAATACAATATTTTTAGGGGCCCATTGGTCCCGGCTCCAATCTGAACATATTTTACTGAAAATCCAGTGTTTTTTGCACTTTAGTGTGCGGTCCTTAGATTATTTTACATTCCGCAAAGGTATTTTAGCATTTTGTTGCACTGGTATTTTATTCCACTAGGATATTTGAATAGGGCTGCACGTTAAAGCTTTTAAGGTTATTTGAATTCTGAGGTCCGATAGTTATGCATATTTTTAGTCTGGGGTCCAAAGTTTGCATATTTGCACTTTGGGTCCATTTTCAATTTTTGTGAAACTTTTGAGTGAAAAAAATGCAGCAAGGAGTTTTAAATAGTGTCAGCAAAAAGTGAAAATGGACCCTAAAGGGCAAACATACAAAACATTAGACCCCAAAGCCACGTTTTTTACAAAAGCAGGACCGCACTTTTTAAAACACAGGTTTTAACTGAGTTGGCCAGTTTTGGGAACCCAAGACTATATCGCTATAATTGATATTATTTTAGGCCCTAAAAATATATAAACTATAATTTTTAAAATGTATCTGGCTTTCAACAACCCTAACGAACAAGTGAAACTTCAATGATAATTAGGACATACCTTCGCGTTGGAAACAGTTGAATTTACAACAACTGCTGTCGCCAAGATGTTATCCGAAAACAGCGCGTAGTGGTATAGACCAGGGTTTTCTAATTTTTCTCGACGTGGAAATTGTTGTTCAGAAGAATTCAAGGTGTAGTATTCTGTTGAAAGGCGCAAGGGAAGACAATGAAGACCTTTAGGAATTGTTTTTGCGTTTAGGTGTGTCAAAAACAAGGTCTGCTTCTTATGGACCCGGAGCTGTTCTTCGGTTGAGTGAAGTATAGCGCGAAGCTTCTTTACAACAGAAGAACAATCATCTTGAATTTGTTTGCCTTTCGCCAGTGTCTGTTCCATTGCTTTCAACCTCTCATAAGCACTGCATTATTATCATAAACCGTGATTATATATAAGGGTGTGTTTTTGCCATGATAGATATGGAAGATTCCATATATTCCAGTTTTTGGTGTGCTTGATTTGCCCAATTTTTTCTTAGAAAACGTTCCACCCACGCTGAAATGTACAACTTATTAAAGCTGTACAACGTATTAATGCGTGAAAATTTTGATTTTCCAACTTCTGTTTTCTTTCCTCCCCGAAAAGAAAATTTTTAGAAAGCAAAATTTTCATCGGTTTTACCCTAAATATACTGATTATTTTCATCATTTTACACAACTACAATCAAACACAAATAAGAAAATTTTGGGATGGGAAAATTTTCCGCTTCCGCCCTTTTTTTATCAAAGGCCCAAATACTAAATCATGAAAAATGACAGCATAATCTATGGCCTCGTTTGACTGTCCCAAAATTGTAGAAGGTCATTTACAAATTGACCAATTAATTGTGTTTGATTTCATTAATGAAATGATTCATTAATTGCCCCATTTTAGCTCCTGTGTAAAATCTGAAATTTGATTATTTCACAAAATACATGAAATGCATCAATCTGAAATAGGAGTTTGTGCATCCGATTGCTCTCTCTCGCTCTCTCAATTCATTTTTATCTTTGTTTTAATTGAGATTTAAACTCATTTACAATTCATAATGTAGCAATTTACATAATCAAACGATTTGCGCAACTAAACAGGGCGTAAATGAAGGAAAGGGCGAAAGGCTTACTTCCTAGGGAGCTCAGAATCCTTTGATGCATCCCCGAGTGCTCGTTGAACTTCCTTCATCCGTAGTCTAAGCTCCCTTATAAAGGGAGAATTGTTTCTTGTAGCGGTAAGGGAGAGGTAAACCTTTCCCCTGATGAGCTGATCCTTAAGATGCCGAACACGAGCGTCTGGCACAACTGTTTCCTCATTCTGTTTCTCGGTTTTTATCTTGAGGGGTTCACTTGCATCGACTTGGCCAGAGGACTGGACAGACGGGTACTTTTGTTTTACATCCTACAAGAGTGGGAAAAAAATTACAGATAGAAAATTAAGTCCATATGTGAAGTCAGAGGTTGGATCGCCTGATAAGTTGAAAGTTAATTGTTTGTACCCAACCCATTTTCAATCATGTTTTCTCAACATATTTTTTATGAAAATGGGTTGGGTGTAAAAATCAATACTTCGGGGGGTTTGGTGTAATTTACCTTTCTTTAAAATATTATTAATAACAGAGTCAACAGTGCTAGAATAAGATAAATGGTTAAAGATCAGATCTGAAGGCGGTTAAAAGTTCGTTACTATTTCAGGTCATACATGCAAAAATATCGGATATATTTTAACGTGCACAGAGGTAAATGACAGACTGAAATAGTAGATAATTATATATTTGGACAGAGAAACTCTAAATAAAAACAAGGGTTATTTAATATTTAGTCCCTAAAAAATGGTTCCGTTTAATGTTTAGTTCGACATATATTTTCAAAAAATAATTTATGGTCCCTAAAAAAATATTCCAACTAATGTTAATGTCATGCTAATGTCACTACTAAAAGGGCAAACGCAGTGCACGAGGCCCCCGCCACTGTTGGGAACTGAGGGGGTTAGATGTACGCAGCCTTAGCCCTACATGTGCAGAGACGTGGTTTCCGCAACTCGAACCTGTGACCTCCTCCAGGTCACAATGGGGCAGCCTTATCGTTGCTCCAGGTTCACGCCTATGCTAATGTCACTACTAAGTACTAAAAATTATTTTTAAAAATAGGCTGGCCTAAAGTTAAATAAATAATATATCATGGGCTTTTTATTAAATAACCCTGAGACCAGATGTTGATTTAACATGGTAACATGGTCTCAAAGCTTTGGTTCAAATCTCCCAATATGCATTTGGTTTGGTTTTCCCTTCATACGTGTAGATTGGTTTCTATCCCCACGTGCGAATAAAGATTAAGAAAGTGAGAGGAAGCGTTGATATACTTTGTTGGCCCACTAGCTAATAGCCTAAGCTTATATATAGCATGGGGACTATCATTTCCAATGTCCTCCTAAATGTTGCAATTATTGCAATTCAAGTCTTGAAATTCTATAATTATGAAATGTCAACATTTTGTCTAACAACGAAAATCCACGTCCCAACATGGCAACTAATAAGGCAAAACCTTCCACGCTACTTAATTATTTGATACCATGTAACAAAAAATAAATACTTGAAGAATGCGTACAATTTTATTATTCAAAAAAAAAATTCTCCCTTTTTTACCTCTAAAACAAATATATCTATACAAATATATAGGCATATATGTCATATGTATATATGTCTCCTTCCACCAAGCTATTTTTTTGAATTTTAAAAATCGAAGCTGGTTTTAATAAGTAATATTAGTGCTAAAATTGATAGAATTTTTCCCAAAACATTTTAATCCATTTATTTGGGAATATTTCTAAGTATATTTTACACATTATATATGTATAATGGGTGGATCTAATTTTATATACATTGCATATATGCATGCAAGTATATCACGTATGAGATCCTCTAGAACAGTTTGAAAAATGGCGTGTTTCGCCAGATGAAATCAATTCTAAACATTATTTGGAACAATTTCGTTACATTTAATCAGTAGAATAACTTTATGCACAAATTGGATAATTGTTGTGCTAACGGTACAAATCTTCCACAATGGTTCATATATATGTTGGATAAACCACGGACAAACTTCCCCCGTCTGAAGCCACAAGACCGTGCCACATGGCGAGCTGAAGAGGCTCAACCCGAACGGCAATGACTATTCCATCCCATGGAAGGCTAAAGGCATACTTACATAAACGCATATGTTATTTTACTCGTAAAGTATATCACAATGCCATAGCAATATGAGTATTCTATCAATTGCAATCCAAAATATATATATATACACACACACACACACACACACACAATGTTCTACTTGCAATAATACTTCATATTCCATTATCAATTAACCATATCCCATCAGACCCCTTACAAGATGACCACTTGCAATAATAGAAGAAAATGTTTACTGAAATGGGAGTTACAAAAATATGACAGTGACCCCCCACCCCACAACCCCAAATAACACACAGGAGAAAATAAAAAAATCTCCAATGTTCAAACTCTCAGTTTTACTCCCCAAACCTAACCTAATCAAGCCAACAATTTCAAATATCCATGAATTATTAATTTATGCATAAGCAGATCCCATAAGTACATTTAAACCTAAATTGAAGCTACAGTAAGAAAATATAAGATGATCACAACAAGCGCGAGAATTACTGCACAGCATATTAAACTGATATTTAAATCAAGTTGTTACCAATATTGTAGAGGCTTTATCAAAGGTATGCTCAGACACCCTCAAATTTACTTCTTCCCCCGTGTCACTTTGTTCTTTTGTGCGTTCATTTTCCCCAGTAGACTCGAGTATCTGTGAGACACCGTCAACGTGATTTGCTTCATCCACTACATCAGTTACCTGTCTGATGGGATTTTCATCTACATTGGTGTTGTGCTCAATTGATTCTGGCAATTTCAAAAGCAAAGATATCAAAATGATTGAATGGATATCAAAGAAATTTCTGGGCTAAGGATAAAAATTAGTGTTATTTTGACTTTGACCCCATTTATTTGTGCTAACCTGGTTTGGCCCCGGAAGTTTTCACTTCCTCTTGCAACACTTGGTCAACCCTTTTGTTCCACACTTGGTTTTACTTTAGGGGCATATACCGAAGAGTCCCTTCCAAAAAGTCCCTCGTCACATAAAAACACTCAAAACAAGGAGCTCCGGTGAGGTCGCCGGAGCTCCGGCCGGGGGGGGGGGGGGGGGGGGGCGCCAGCGCAGACCTGAACATTGGTTAAATGGGTGTTTGAGAGACTTTTTGGAACAAAATAAAAAGGCTTGGACTAAATGTGTATTAAAAACTGTTTGAGGGACTTCTTGGTAATTGATCCTTTATTTTTAAGGGTGATTTGGGATTTGCCCGCATTAATTCTTTAATACTGACTGGGGCCCCAAAGTTATCGTTTCTTGAGATTTGACTGCCAAAATACTCTTACAAAGTGTCCCTAAAAATCATTTTGGGTGTCTAACCTTAGAAAACGCTTTGGGGCCAAAGTCAATATTAAAGAATTGATAGATGCCAAACACCAACTTACGCTACTTATAAATTATAATGTCAGAAACTTCGGAGGCATACTAGGTTAGCACATATAAAAGAGGGTAAAGCCAAAATATCCCTAAAATTTATTAAATTTCCAGAGACCAGAAATAAGGCATTGCTTCAACATCATTTCAAGATTCGGGCAAAGAAAGTAAACAGCATAACAAATTAATAAACCTTCCGTGAGTTGTCTGATTTT
This sequence comes from Sambucus nigra, assembly GCA_949130495.1. Classification (NCBI taxonomy): domain Eukaryota; kingdom Viridiplantae; phylum Streptophyta; class Magnoliopsida; order Dipsacales; family Adoxaceae; genus Sambucus; species Sambucus nigra. The sequence continues at coordinate 623,042,792 of OX422216.1, forward strand.
GAGGGGATTCTCGGCTGTTGAAGCATCCAAATTACCAAATTTTTGGCTTGATTTTGCCAAATACACAACCCCCAATGGTTCTTTCAACGTTGTGGATGTTTCCTGTGACAAAATAACACATCCAAACAGTAAACAGACAAAATCTTAATCAGCAAATGAGAGTTGACGTGAGAATTTGAAATAAGGGCTTGGCCCCCATTAATTATTTCATGTTTTCTTTGGCCCGCCCCTTCTTCTTCAGTAAAGCCGAGCCCAACTATGGATTACGCCAAACATAGCTTTAGAGGCTCTTACTAGATAGGGTGGCAGAATAGAAGTCTCACTACTAGCTTGTGAGTATTTGAATGATATAATTAAGGCTATTTAGGTTTTGGCCCCAACATTTTCACTTCTTTGATTTCACTTATTTGGCTTAAGGGGGGGTTAAACTCAATTACACAACACTAATGGAGTCAAATTCCAAATAACCCAAAATTTACCTGAGGAAGGAGATTGAGAGGCCTAATTTCACCACCCAATGACTGCATAAAAAAAACATTCAAGAAATCAAAAATTAGAACAAAAATAAAAATAAATTCTTATTTTACATTATAATTCAAAAAAAATGAGATTATCAATGGATTTTTTTTACTTGCTCCCTGTGATAATAGCACATTTTAATAACCCCTAGGACTTCGAAAATTAGACTTAGAGGACATGTTTAAATGTGTTATTATTATCAAAGGGGGCAAGTTTATAAAAATAAAAATAAAATAAAATAAAAATAAAAAACATTACCAAAGACTGCATAAAAAAAATATTCAAGAAATCAAAAATAAAAGTAAATTCTTATTTTACAGTAAAATTCAAAACAATAAGATTATAAGAGAGGTTTTTTTTTTTACGTAACCCCTGTGATAATCACACATTTTAATTACCCCGAAAAGTTCAAAAATTAGACTTATGGGGCATGTTTAAATGTGTTATTATCAAAGGGGGTAAATAAATTTTAGAAAAAAAATACCAAACTAAAATTCAAAAATTAGACTTATAGGGCATGTTTATATGTGTTGTTATCAAAGGGAGTAAATAAAAAAAATAAAAAAACTACCAAATAACTGCATAAATTCAAGAAATCAAAAATAAGATTATAGGGCATGTTTATAGGGCATGTATAAATGTGTTATTATCAAAATAAAAATAAAAATAAATAATAATACAAAAACATTACCAAATAACTGCATAAAAAAACATTCAAGAAATCAAAAATAAGATTAAATTTTTATTTTACAGTAAAATTCAAAACAATAAAATTTAAAAAGGGGTTTTTGACTTACCACCCTGTCATAATATCCCATTTTAATTACCCCTAAAACTTCAAAAATTAGACTTATAGGGCATGTTTAGATGTGTTATTATCAAAAGGTGCAAATAAAAATAAAAATACAAAAACATTACCAAATAACTGCATAAAAAAACATTCAAGAAATCAAAAATAAGATTAAATTCCTATTTCACAGTAAAATTCAAAACAATAAGATTATAAAAGGGGTTTTGTTCACTTAGGTGAAAATATCCCATTTTAATTACCCCTACAACTTCAAAAATTAGACTTATAGGGCATGTTTAGATGTGTAATTATCAAAAGGTGCAAATAAAAATAAAAATAAATAATAATACAAAAACATTACCAAATAACTGCATAAAAAAACATTCAAGAAATCAAAAATAAGATTAAATTCCTATTTTACAGTAAAATTCAAAAAAATAAGATTATAAAAGGGTTTTTGTTCACTTACCCCCTCCCCCCCTAGTGATAATATCCCATTTTAATTACCCCTAAAACTTCAAAAATTAGACTTATAGGGCATTTTTAGATCTGTTATTATCAAAAGGTGCAAATAAAAATAAATAATAATAAAAAAAATTACCAAATAACTGCATGAAGAAACATTCAAGAAATCAAAAATAAGAGTTAATTCCCATTTTACAGTAAAATTCAAAACAATAAAATTATAAAAAGGGTTTTTTTCACTTACCCCTCTAGTGATAATATCCCATTTTAATTACCCCCTCAAAATTCAAAAATTAGACTCATAGGGCATGTTTAAATGTGCTATTATCAAAGGGTGCAAGTCAAAAAAATTCAAAAAAAATTATTGTTTGTTCAATTAACTTACAAAAGTTGAAAGATCTTCACTAAATTCATTTCCACCTGCAAAAAAGCACAAAGAAAACTCAATATAAATTATCAATTAATAATACAAAATACAAAAAGAACACTATAAATTGAAACCCATATCAAGAAACATTACCAGAGGGATAATTAAATTTTCCCAGTTTATCAGTGTAGAGAATAATTGGGGAAACCACTGTCACTACTAACAACAACAACAACACAGATTTTCTTAGCTTCATTTTTCACAAACCCTAATTTTTTAACAATAAATGGAATTGAAACTTCAATTAATTTCCCAAACCCATTTTATATCTCACAAACAAACCAACCCTTCTGAGAGCATAGAAGAGAGTGTCGGCAAAGTGTTAATGACAACCAACAATGAAGCAATGAAAAGTAATGAAAAGTGGGGTTCTTTTTTAATGGTGCAAGGTATAAAATATTGGGTTTATTATATGTGACTATTGTTTTAACATTTTATTTATTTATTTAGAAGGCTTATCTATAACGGGAAGGGAGAGCTGTTTGTGTGTGTGTGTGTGTGTGTGTGTGTGTGTATTGAGTGGGCCTCAATGTGATGGAGTCTTATATCATAAAAATTATTTCTTTTAACATAAAGGTTTGAGTAAGATTTTTTATGTTAAAAAAAGATATATATATATATATATATATATTTTTTATATATATATAATGTTCTTATGCAGAGTAGTCCGTATTTTAATAATGTAAATCGGACATGTGTCACCTAACGGTGCTCCTAAAAATTATCCCCTAAATTATAGGCACACTCTCTCTCTTTTCTGGACTCACCGTCAGGCTAGAGGAGCAGTCCGGATTTCAAGAGCGCGGACCGGACACATGTCGCATGTCGGTGAGTCCAGAAATTATCGGTTAAATTATAGGCACACTCTCTCTCTTTTCTGGGCTCACCGCCAGCTGACAAATGTCTCGTCCGCATTCTTAAAATGCGGACTAGTATATATATATATATATATATATATATATATATATATATATATATATATATATATATAGTACTGCACAGCGGATTATTCCGTATTTTAACAGTGTGGACTAGAGATGTGTCACCTGGGAGTGAACTCAAAAAAGCGAGAGAGAGCGCTTATAATTTAGCCAATATTTCTAGGTTCACCGTCAGGCGACACGTGTTCGGTCCGCACTATTAAAATGCGGACTGGTATATATATATATCCGCACAAAAGTTTGCACACCGGTTTTTTTACAATATTAAAAAAATATTTTTGAGTTGATTTTTTTATGTGATATTTAAACATTTCAACGGACCCATATAAAAACAATAATTAAAAAAAAAACTTTTTTTGCTATTTTTAAAAAATCGGTCAAACTTTCGTAGCTTTTAAAGTGCTTAAAAGCAACGAAAGTTTGACCATTTTTTAAAAATAGCAAAAAAGGTTTTTTGAGCTATTTTTTTATATGGATCCCTGAAATGTTTAAATATCGTATAAAAAATCACCTCAAAAATATTTTTTTTACTATTTTAAAAAAATGATGTGCAAACTTAGTATGCATAGGAGTCTCTTATATATATATATATATATATATATATATATATATATATATATATATATATATATATAGCCAGGTCGAGCTTAATCCTTATGATTTCTTCGTTCAAACCTTGTTCGGCAACGGTGGTCGTCATGGTCGGTAGACCAGTTTCTAGAGGAAAAACGGCTTCTATCGCATACGCCAAAGTGAAGGATGTTTCCCGAGTTGTTCTTCTGGGTGTAATACGAAATGCCCAGAGGATGTGGGGAACCCGTCCACCCAAGCTCCATTTGCCTTTTCTAGTATTTTTTTGTGCCATCGAGCATCGTTTGTTGGAGGCCTCAGATTGGTCATTGCTCTGAAGGTGTGCCACAGAGTTGAAGTGATGCTTGATGTTGTGGTTGTCGCTGAAGTTTTGGAATGGCCCACTTTCAAATTGTGTTTCGTTATATGTGATGATCCCCCTAAGTACACCAAAGTGAGTTACGATGTTCCTCCAGATGAATCTAATCAAGTTAGTGTCTCTAATATTTGTTAATGGCTCTGTTTCAATCCACTTCGTGGGGTAATTTGTGCCAACTAAGATGTACTTGAAATTTCTCGGTGCCGTTAGTAGTGGGCTTACAATATCCAAACCCCATTGGGTGAAAGGCCACAGACTAATCAGCGACTTTAAATCGTTGGTCAACTGATAGAGCATGGGAGAGAACTTCGAACATTTCTCACACTTTTTGACGTAGGAGGTCGCATCCTTCTGTATGTACGACCTCCAATATCCCTCATTGATCACCCTAAAAGCATAAGATCCTCCTCCAGGGTGGCTTCCGTAAATTCCATTGTCAAGTTCATATAAAACTCGGTCGACGTCACTTAAGTGCATGCATTGGAGGTAGGGATCGGTGAAAGATCTCCTATAGAGTTTGCCCTCTTATCATAGGTAAAACATTGACGCTTTTATCCTGATCTGATGGGCTTTCTTCTTGTCGAATGGTAGGACGTCCTCTTGTAGATAAGTGATTATAGGATCCATCCAGCTAGGAATTTTTTGCACGGCACAAACCTGTTCTACAACCATGAGATTTTCAATACTTAGCTTGGCAAGGAGCTCCATTTCAATGGATCTCCTAAGATCGAAGTCAACTAATGATCCCAAAGGTGCTAAGGCATCAGCATGGCTATTATTCCCCCCGTGAAATTATTAAATGTGGACTTTCTCAAATTTGGTCGTCAAGTCTTAAGTGACTTGTAGGTACGCCAACATTCGTTCATCTTTGGAGTTAAAATCTGCTGTCACTTGGTTGAATACCAGCTTTAAATTGCAATATACGTCAAGGTGTCTTGCACCCATAGAGAAAGCTTTGTGTAATCCGGTTATGAGAGCTTCGTACTCGTCCTTATTATTAAAATCTCCAAAGTCAAGTGTGATCCCTTGTTCGATTATGGTATTCTCTAGGGAAATAAGTATGAGTCCTATTCCCGCCCCTATTGAGTTGGATGTGAAAATCTGTTACTAAATCCGTTTAATAAAATTAAACTATTTAAGTAACTTCGAACAGTTTTTTGAAGAAACTCTTTTCTTTAAAATCAAAACTAATTGAACACAAGATGTGTTTAATAAAAGTATGTACGAGATTTGTTAAAGATTTGATTAACTGGTTTATAAAACAGTTTAATAAACTTTAAACCCAGCACAACTAAGAATGAAATGAGGAGATGTAGAAAGATTAAGAACAAGATTTTTAACGTGGTAAAACCTCACCCAACTGAGGAAACATCCACGACTTCCTCTACGGAGTAAACAAAAAAAATCCACTATGAACAAATTTTAACAGTTACAAACTATATAACAAACATGCATACAACTCAGACCTATATAAGTTTAGGAATGTACCCTCTGGTGTCCTTATAACTTCTCTGCAGTTCTGATTGTTGATGTTGTTCTCCCAGTTTGCTAACTTTCAATTTGTTCCAGTTCTTTACGTCGACTCTTTTTCTCAAGATCTTATTACCAACACTTTTAGTGTGGTAGGGTGATAGTGTTTGTGGAGGTGCTCTCTAACACATGCATACACACACACACACACTTATCATATACAACTAGTCCTAACAAATTACATATAAGCCTATATGCTGTGATTTTTCTTTTTCTCTCTTCTCACAAAACTTAACCTTATTTGACCTTTATAACAATCCTAGAATCCACGGCTATCTTGCTCAGAAGACGTATCAAGAACTTAATCAATCTCAGTTTTGAAAAGATTTTTGAGATTGAAAATCACCAAGTGCGATTCCAAACTAGGTCAAAGGTCTTGTTTCAAGAGAACTAGAAACAGAAAACATTATTGTTGATTTCAAAGTTTAAAAATCATTTACAGAAAAGAATCAACAATATATTTCTCAAGCTGAGAAACAAAATATGAAAATCTAAGTGTAATGTAACATGAAGTACTCAGATCTGAAATTTCTATAAAGCAGAAAATAGATCTAAGACACAATGTTTAAGTTGGACACAAGATCTAAAGAACGAAGAGGTTACAGCTACAAACCAACTACACAAACCAACTCTCAAACACTCAAACACTCAAGGTTGTGTTTGGCATATATTGGACTTGGAAAGAGGTTTTGGTTTGAAATGGATTTGACGATTTAGGGATAGGGTTAGGGTTTCTAACTCTTTCTCTCTCTTTCTGGTTTATCTCTTTCTCTCTCTTTTCTCTCTCCTCTCTCTACTTTCTCTTTTTTTCTCTCAAATGACGAAATGGTAAAAGTCTCAAAAGGCTGAGTAAAGGGGTCCTTTTATAGGAGGCTGAGAAGATTCGAGAATAACATTCAAAATCAAGGGTTCAGATTGAGTCAAGGTTGATTGATTTTAATCCAAGTGTTGATACCAAAATTAATATGCTGATGTGGACAAATAATAAGAAGACACGTGTCAATCTACGTGGCACAATAGCAACGAGGAAGATCATTCCCCCGACCAATATACTCACTCCGAGCAACAGGTGTACTCCGAGGAACACCAGTCTTCCGAGGGACACCAACCCTCCGAGGAACTCTTATCCTCCGAGGAACTCCAATGCTCCGAGGAACTCTTGGACGACGAGCAACTAAGGCGGTTCGAGCTGCATCTTGACCGCAGCATTAATTGCCAGATAATCAACAGTTCAACTATTCATTGAATGCTTATCATCTTGACACACACGTTTGAAGAGCATTAAATGAATTACCCTTTCAAATGTGTATCATTTAATGTAACACCCTTTCATGTACAGCCCAAGGGCTATAAATACCTTGTATCACCCTCATTCAAGGGGACCGGAATTTCTTGATAGCACTTGTATTCGAGAATTCCCAAACACTCAGCAATAACATAACAGTGGACATAGGCCATTCATATAAGACTGAACCACTTTAAAAATCTTTTGTCTCATTCATTTATCTGTGATTGAATAATTAGAATAATCTAGTTTTTTACATCAACAGATTGGCGCCGTCAGTGGGAAACGATTGTTATTATCATTTTTCACCAAAAATCATTCATCATCAATGGCAGATAATCCGGAATCCAGCAATCGAAATGCTGAAAATGCTGGAAATCCTTCAAATCCATCTGCACCTCCAGATCTGGCTGGAATTATGACGAATCTGGCTCAAGGACAAACCGCCATGCAAGAGACAATGCGGCAACTCATCCAAACTCTCCATGGCGGTATACCAACCCATCCTGAATAACGAAACATCCAAAGAAATACCCGTGCACTTTCTTCACGATCCAGACGTACAGAGACGTATCATAATGAGGAATCTGATGATTTCTCTTATCAACCTGGGCAAACTTCATCGATAAGGGCCACAGATACTGAGCAGCATATTACTCTCTCTCCAGAAAGGACCAGTGCCATGGAAAGATTGAGCAGGGCATCTCCTTTCAGCCGATTAGGCCCTAGGAGGAATAGGAGTCCACCTAAAACCATGTCGAGGAGTTTTCGACAACCATCAGATCTAAGAGAAGGATCAGCACAATCACGACCAGTTGCTCGTCAAGATAGATCTCAGGAGGCTACTTCAGAACGATCTATTGCTCGAACCAATAGGCCCGAGGAAGGAAATGAAGCGTGGAAAGGATCCCTTCAGCGGTTGGAGGATAGATTGGGAGAAATGGCTAAGGCGAAGAATCCCCTACAACGAACTTTTGTTCAAGGGACACCTTTTGTCCAGGCCATTATGAATTTTCCTACATCGTCAAAGTTTAAAGCCCCTGTGGTGACCCCCAAATACGATGGAAAGACAGATCCTGTTCTTCATATAGAGAAATATCAAGCTGCCGCCGAAATCTATGTTGTCCCCGACGAGATGAGATGTAGAGCATTGTCAGGAACTCTTACTGGACCTGCCCAGATATGGTACAACAATCTTCCTCGGGGTAAGATTTCAACTTTCTTTCTGTTGACCGAGTTGTTCATCGGTAATTTCTGTTTTGGAGCAAAGCTAGTAAAACGAGTAGCACACTTGTTAAGTGTTAGACAAAAATCTGGTGAGAGTACTAGAGATTACATAACTCGTTTCAATAACGAGAAGCTGGAAGTCATAGATTATGAGGAGAAGACAACAATCACCGCCTTGATGAGTGGGTTGTTGCCTAATAAGTTGTATTACACTTTGGCCAAAGATCCACCTAAAAGTATGTCAGAGTTGATGGCAAAAGCGTCCAAAATCATGAATGCCGAGGAAGCTATGGCTGCAAAGAAGAATATGGATAAAGACACCAAGGTGGAAGTCGACAAGTCTAAAAATAAAGAGCATAAGGGCAATGGCGGTGACAAGCGTTCCAGAAATAATAAGTCATCATGGGAAGTCCTGAAGAAATTCGATAATTATACTCCCTTGAAAATGGGTATTAATCATGTCTTGGAAGAAATCAAGAATAACGAGGAGGTAAAGTGGCCGAAGAAACTGAGGTCAGACCCTGATGCGAGGAACAGGGATAAATATTACGAATTCCACAAAGATCATGGCCATATGACTAAAAATTGCATAGCTCTTCAGAACGAGATTGAAACACTCATCCGAAGAGGAAATCTAGCAAAGTATGTTGATCGGGGAGGTAAAAGAAGAAATAATGATCGAACTAGAGAGAGATCTAGATCTCCTCGTCGAGCAGAGGAGAAAAAGAAGAGAGGCCATGAAGATGATGCCGAGGATGACCCCGATCTTCCCAAGAAACCAAGGCAGCCAGAACGAGAGGTATTTTCCATAAGTTTTGGGTCATTTGATTGTAATGTTATTACAGGAGGAGATGCAGGAGGAGGAGATCTTACTGCAGAAAGAAAAGCTTACCTCGGAGAGGCACAAGATTTCTCGTACATTCAGCGAATAAATTTGGCCGAGGAGGATCGTCCAAGGAAGGTAAACAAAGAGAAGCTAGTTATTGGCTTTTCAAAAAATGACCTGGCAGGTGTTTTTTACCCTCACGACGACCCTTTGGTGATCAAAATGAGGATGAAAGAAGTAGTGATTTCAAGGGTGCTGGTAGACAATGGCAGTTTGGCAGACATCATGTACTATTCATGCTTTGACAGTTTAAATTTGAAATTATCTCAATTGGAACCTTATCACAGACCTCTTCTGGGTTTCGCTGGCGAGAAAGTTTTTCCACTTGGGACGATCAAGTTGGATATATTCATTGGAACTTGGCCTGCTTGTCGAACAGAGAGAATACGCTTCTTTGTGATGGATAAGAATGTGCAGTCAGCCTACAACATCATCATGGGAAGAGTTGGTTTGAAGAAGTTTGAAGCAGTCCCATCTACAGTACATCAATGTTTAAAATTCCCAATAAATTTCGGAGTGGGAGTGGTGAAAGGTGATCAAAAAGTAGCTCGAGAATGCTATTATTCATCTGCCGAGCAAGAGGAGCTTGAAGAGTCAAGGAAAAAGACTACTACTTACCAGGTGGATGAAAGTACAAAAATTGAAACACTTGATCCGAGACATGAATCCCAACTTGTAAAAGGACAGGTGGTGGAATCTACAGAAAATGTTATTCTGGACGACGAATACCCTGAACGAACAACTCAGATAGGTTCGTCGTTGGATGCTTCAAAACAGGAGTTGATAACTTTCTTGAGAAACAGAAAGAAAACTTTTGCGTGGAGTCATGAAGACATGCCAGGAATAGATCCAAACTTCTTATGTCATGAGCTCAATGTGAATAAGGAGATCAAGCCTGTAAAGCAGAGAAGAAGGGTATTTAGCCCCGAGAAGAATCAAGTTATTCAAGAGGAGGTCGACAAGCTCCAGAAAGCCCAATTCATTGAAGATGTAAAGTATCCGGGCTGGTTGGCAAATGTGGTGATGGTAAAGAAGAAAAACAATAAATGGAGAATGTGTGTTGATTTCACTAATCTCAACAAGGCCTGCCCAAAGGATCACTTCCCATTGCCCAGAATTGACCAACTAGTGGATGCTACCTCGGGGCACGAGCTGCTCAGCTTCATGGATGCTTACTCTGGTTACAACCAGATCAAAATGAAACCTGAAGACAGGGAAAGCACTTCTTTTATTACCCCTAGGGGAACTTATTGTTATAATGTTATGCCTTTTGGTTTGAAAAATGCAGGAGCGACATATCAGCGGCTGATGAACAAGGTTTTTGCCGAACAAATCAGTTACAATATGGAAGTCTATGTCGACGATATGCTGACAAAGAGCAAGAAAGCTGCTGAGCATCTAGTTGACTTAGGTCAGACCTTTGACCAGCTGGATAAATACCAGATGAAGCTCAACCCGACGAAGTGCACCTTTGGAGTACGAGAAGGAATGTTCCTCGGGTACATCGTCAACCAGCGAGGCATTGAGGCAAATCCAGCAAAGATCAAAGCTCTTTTAGGGTTGCGATCTCCAATGACGAAGAAAGAAGTGCAGAGTCTTACAGGACGAGTTGCAGCGCTCAATAGATTTGTATCTCGAGCAAATGATAGGTGCCTTCCATTCTTCAAAACACTCCGAAAAACTTTCGAGTGGAATGATGAATGTGAAAAAGCCTTTCAAGACTTGAAGAAATATCTGGGAACACCTCCACTGCTGTCCAGGCCAGTGATGGGAGAAAAGTTGTACTTATACCTGGCAGTATCAGAGAATGCAGTTAGCTCGGCATTGATCAGATTGGAGAATGGAGTCCAGAAGCCAATTTATTACACAAGTAAGGCTTTCCGAGGTGCAGAGATCAGGTACCCAAAGCTGGAAAAATTGGCATTGACATTAATTGAAGTAAGTAGAAGAATGAGGCCTTATTTCCAGGCCCACACCATCGCCGTGTATACCGACATGCCATTGAGACAAGCCCTTCATAAGCCAGAAAAATCAGGGAGACTGATGTATTGGGCAATAGAGCTCGGTGAATATGATATTGTGTATGAACCCAAATCATCATTAAAAGGGCAGGCTGTAGCAGACTTTATAGCAGAATTTACATATCCTGATACCCCCGAGGAACAAAAGTTGATCGCTGACCAACCTGTGGATGTTACAGGATCAACAGACACAAGTCCAGATCAACTCCGGTTGGTAAAAGGGCTTGTGGATGTAGAAAGATCATCAAATTCAAACCCAGACCAACTCCGGTTGGTAAAAAGGTGAGAAGAGATGGTCGACGAAGAACGAAAAATACCAGGGGAGGATGAAAGGAAACAGCAGATATTTCATCGAGGAACTCTGTCAGATAAGAAATTTGAAGACGAGTTACCTACATAGAGATTATATGTAGATGGGTCATCTTGCACAACAGGTTGTGGGGCAGGGATTGTTTTGAATACCCCAGACGAGATTGACGTGGAATATGCCTTACGATTACAATTCAAAGCTTCCAATAATGAGGCTGAGTATGAAGCCTTGATAGCAGGTCTTAATTTAGCAAAAATTATGAAAGCGCAACAAGTGATGGTATTCAGTGATTCTCAATTAATTGTGAATCAGATGATGGGAACGTATGCAGTTAAAGGAGAATTAATGGTGAAATATCATGCAAAGGCGATGGAGTTGTTGGCAGAATTTGATGCCATTCAGCTGATCAGAATACCAAGAATGGAGAATGCACAAGCAGACGCACTGGCCCGATTAGCATCAGCTACTCGTACCGAGTTGCGAAGAACGATACCAATTGAGGTGTTAGAAAGTCGAAGCATAGATGAAGGCCTGACGATGAATGTTATTTCCCTTGATTTAGGACCATCTTGGATGGATCCCATCAGGGCATATATTGAAGAGGGAGAATTGCCGGAGGATAAGCTCGCGGCCAAGAAAGTGAAGTTTAAAGCTGCTCGGTATGTACTAACTAATGGTGTTTTGTATAGACGAGGAATTATGGCAGGTTTGCAAAGATGTGTACATCCCTTCGAGGTGAAAGAATTGATTGAAGAGATCCATGAAGGATCCTGTGGAGCCCATGTAGCAGGGCGGACACTGTTGCAAAGGGTGATGACACAGGGATACTACTGGCCAACGATGAGGGTTGATTGTATAGCCTATGCTAAGAGATGTGATAAATGCCAACGTTTTTCTTCCGTCCGACGAACTCCACAAGCATTGTTGACACCCATAACTTCCCCTTGGCCTTTTTCCATGTGGGGAATTGATTTGGTTGGACCACTGCCAACGACTCGAGGAAAATTCAAGTACCTCGTCGTCGCAGTGGATTATTTTACTAAGTGGGTAGAAGCTGAGCCTCTGATTGATATGACATACGAGAAGGTGTACCAATTCGTTTGGAAGAATATCATCTGCCGATATGTACTCCCTCATGCCTTCATCACAGACCATGGAACACAGTTTGATAACGAGGAGTTTGCCGCCTATTGTCATCAGTTAAACATTTTGAAGGTTCATTCAGCACCAGGCCATCCTCAAAGCAATGGGGAGACTGAAGTGACGAACAGAACATTATTAAATGGTTTGAAGAAGAGGCTAAGTGAGGCTAAAGCTAATTGGATTAATGAGCTACAGTCAGTATTGTGGGCTTACCGAACAACTCCCCGAGCAGCAACTGGATAATCACCATATATGCTGGCATTTGGAAGTGAGGCTGTAATACCTGTCGAGTTGGGTCTTCCAACACACAGAGTGCTGAATTTCAATTCCCCAGTCAGTGACTTGATGAGGAGATTAGATTTGGACATGCTCGAGGAAGTTAGGGAAGAGGCAGCCATTAGGAATGCTGCTTATCAACAGCGAACAACCCTGTTCTACAACAAGAGGGTGAAAAAATGCGACTTAAAAGAAGGAGATTACGTGCTAAAGAAGGTCATTCAGAAGCACAATAAGTTGGAAGCAAACTGGCATGGACCTTACCGAGTTACTGCAGTTGTCCGACCAGGAACTTACCGAATAACAACTCTAGAAAGAGAGGAATTTAAGAATGCATGGAATGCTGAACACCTACACAAGTATTATCAGTGATGTAAAATGTAAAGCAGTTCCATCAATATGAATAAAACGATGATATTTCACAATCTTCTCTCCTTTTATTGAAAGTTTTTCGAGGAATACTAGTGTGTTTAACACTACGCTGCTCGACAGTAAAAAGAAGATGATAGTTCAGACCCACGACCAACTCCGATTGGTAAAAGGGCGAGAACAAACTATACTCCTTTGGTTAGGAGGCGTACACTAGTGTGACCAACTAAGGTTGGTAAAAGATCTAGTGGACATGATAGTTCAGACCCACGACCAACTCCGGTTGGTAAAAGGGCGAGAACAAACTATACTCCTTTGGTTAGGAGGCGTACACTAGTGTGACCAACTAAGGTTGGTAAAAGATCTAGTGGACATGATAGTTCAGACCCACGACCAACTCCAGTTGGTAAAAGGGCGAGAACAAACTATACTCCTTTGGTTAAGAGGCGTACACTAACGTGACCAATTCAGGTTTGTAAAAGAGCTAGTGGACATGATAATTCAGACCTACGACCAACTCCGGTTGGTAAAAGGGCGAGAACAAAAGATGATCGATGAAAGACCAATCTCGGTTGGTTAGGAAGTAAGATATTATCTCAAATGCCAACTTATGTTGGTCGGGAAGTAAGTTTGTTACATAAAAGTTCCTAGAAGAACAAATATTCCAAACTGAACCAAGTATTGTTGGTCGGGGATAAAAACCCACTAACTGTAGTTGGTCGACGAGGAAAAATCTTTGACCTTGGTTAGTCGGGCACATTTTATGAAAAAGACAAAGTTTACCATGTATAGCTGGTCGAGGATAAAAACCCATTAACTATAATTGGTCGACGAGCTCAACTTAACAACCTTGGTTGGTTGGAGGAAATTCTAACATTTTTATACTCATTACTTTATTATTAAGTGATCGAGCAACATTACTAATACTTGTAATATTTTATTACTAAGTTGGTCGAGGAACCACACAATATTGTTATGCAAGCACAAATATAAAGTGTTTGACAAGCACAAAACAATAGCAATACAGATTTGCAAACAGAAAATGAAAGTCTTTCATTAAAATTCAAAACGAATTACAATTTTCATATGTGTACTAACTATTACATTGAGATCCCTACTCTATTGGTTTCTTTCCCTCAGCTTTTGAAATAGGTTCCTCGCCAGCAGGCGGATTATTTAAAGTCTGAGGAGAGTTAATGAAGTTCAAATCCTTCAGCATCCTGACGTTCATCACAGAAGGTCGATCTAGGAGATGCTCAGGACGAGATACTTCAAACTGAGAATGCAAACTATAGTCACCAAGGTATTTAGCAAGTAAGCTCCGAGGAATGGCACGAGCTGGGACCCATTCCATTTCCAAATTGAACGGTGGCACAGGCAAATCAAGCAATCCAGGATCATAGTAGTCCCATAAATAGTGTCCCTGCTCGAGTTTCAACACACATAAGGCATTCAGCCAGCCTTGTTTGTAGCCCTCATTATTGGCATTCTGGATACGAGCATCTAAATGGAATAGCGCCTCGTTATATCCAGCCATCCAAAACTCCCTGGGCTGTTTATGGAATTGGAATGTTAACCTCTCAAGTTTCTCATGAAGATTCTGGATGAAAAGTTTATTAGTCTCCAACTCAGATTCTTTTGTATAGATTTCTAGTTCCATGTCTCTAATTTTCTTGGACATTTCAGACAAAGCCCGATCTTTTGCATTCAATTGGTACGCTTGAGTTTCCAATGTTGACAGAGTACGAGCTTCTTCAATACTACGAGGAGTTCTTGATCGACCCCGAGCAGGTGGAGTACTTCGTTCCTCGACAACATCCTGGGCAACTCTTCCTCGCCCACGAGAACCTCTTCCTCGTCCCCGAGTAGAAGTAGAAGTACCAGACCTTCTCAGGATATCCAACTCTTGCCTTAATTTGGCATTCTCAACCTCTAAGAAGGAAAATCCCTCATCGGTCACTGGGATTACCGTTGTTGAAGAAGAGGCTGCAGACTTATATTGTGCTAGCTCTTTCTGCAAATTATTATTCTCTTGCTCCAGCAGTTCAGCAATTTGTCTACAAGCTTCAACTTCTCCCTTTAGGGTCCTCTCCCTGACATCGTACCCAACAAGGATCTTTTTGTGGCCTGTCTCGACAGAAAGCTGTTGATACCTCTTTTCATACCCCTCGTGCAAAAGGGCAGTTGATTCTTTGTATTGAGTCTGAAGATCTTCTAGAGTATATTGAAGCTCCTCGATCATATCATAGTAAGCCACGTTATTGGCCACAGCTCGATCAAGTAAGCCCTTCAGGTATTGATAAGCTTCTACTGCCTGATCTGAAGCACCATGGCCAAGGATGTCGGTAACTTTTGATGCACTTAGGTTTGTGTGACCAGCTTTATAATATTCATGGCATTGTTGCATCAACTTTGTGTCATTAGCAAACAGAAGATCCATCCTGGCCAGAAACTAACAGATAAAGAAAAAGAAGATCAAGACAGAGTGCAGATAGAGAAGAGAGAATCATATGGAAGAAAAGAACTCAAATTTTATTAGATCATAAGGCAAAGTTACAAATATCTGGGATACAAAGTACAAGCAAAATAAAAAGAGAAAAATAATACCGAACAACTTCACACCTTTTCCTTGTCTCCCAAGATTTTCTCGGGAGGCTGGGACGAGGAGCTTGGTTGCTCGGTGGAAATAATGAGTTGGTCGACGGGAGCTGGAACTTGTTCTGGAGGAGCTGGCAGAGATGAAAGCTCCTCGTCAGCAGGCTGGGTAAGGATGAGATCACCCACTACCAGTGAAGATTTTTCTGAGGCAGCTTCGTCCTCTTCTTCATCCTCGATGGCTGGGGGAGGACCAGGGAGATGCTGTTGAAATAACTCGGAGTCCTCGCTCACCTGCAATTCTTGCAAAGCAGCAACCCAGCCATCTCGAAAGTATTTTAAACTTACATATTGCACCTGAGTCATCATGGCAGCTACTCCCTTGTTCCACCCTTTGTCCCAACCTGTGTTGAAAGACTTATTTATTGCCATCTTTCTTTTCATTTTCTCCGAGGAGAGCTTCTCGAATAGAAGGTCCTCGGAGGCTTTCAACTTGGCCTCCAACTCCTCCTTCTGACGATTTACTTCGCGCAGAAGGGTCAGCTCTTCCTCAGCTGATTTCAGCTTATTTTTAAGCTCCCCGAAGGTAGTGAGCTTCTCGGCGTATTTCTTATTCTCCCTCTCCAAGTCCTTCACTTTATTTCCCAACTGCACCTTCTCTGCTTCAGATGCAGCCAATTTCTTCTCCCATTCACCTTTATCCTCGTCGTACTTTTGACGGGATTCCTTCAGAGATTGGGCCAAACCCTGGAAAGCATCCTCTACTCCAGACGAGGAGCTTGAAGCCTTGAGCGCCTCATCTTTCTTCACTATGGTGTTAAAGCAACTCACCAGCTAAAAAAGAAGGTAGTGATGAGTTAGTGCCGAGATACATATATTAATAGAAGGAAAGAAGAATTCAAGATAAGAAGAAACTTACTGAAGCAATGTGACGAGTAGCTAGGGATGTCAGCATATCCCTAGACATGTTTTCCTCGATTCCTTGGACTTCAGGAATAGTCCAAGTCTTTACCGAGCTCATTGCAGAGCTCGGGGAAATAATGGTTGGAACACCAGCTCCACTAGCTTGGAGCTGGGGAATGACTTCAGAAAAACTAACCGAGGAGGACTTCTTCAATCTCCTCGGTGTCTTCTCAACAACCTCAACCAAAGAAGAACTTTTGGTTGGAGAGATAGTGATTACTTCCACAGGCGCATCCTTCTATACAGGAGCCACTGGGGGCTTCTCGGCGGCCTTCTGAGAAGCAACAGAAGGGGCAGCATCCACTTTCTTTGTCCCCTTTGGGACATCAGCTTTATTTCTCTTTCCATCTCCAGCATAGGAGGTCTCTTCAAAGAGAGTAGGAACTCTCCTCTTGCCCATCTTCTGACTCAAAGGAATGTGAGAGTCTGGTGAAGAGTCTTCAGAAGCTGGCAATGGTTCGCTAATGTTAACCACAGGACGAGCAGTAAAAGAGGATGTATAGCTCCTATACTGCAGCAGGTATGAAGCAGACCTAACGTGCTCGTCTGCAACCTTCTGATGCAAACTCCAGATATGTTTTAAATGCTTGATATTAACTTCTGTTTCTTTTGGAGTTTTTCTCTTGCTGTCGACTGCAAACAAAAACATAGTGAAATATCAGTCATACATTTTGTCAAACACAATGAAATCATAATTTCAAAAAATAAAATAAGATGAAAATAACCTATCTCATTGCCATATGGGGGGCATCTGGGACCCTCATATACTGCATCTCCAACCAAAGGGGCATGTTGCCAATTTTTTATAACTACTCCATGTTCAAAATAATCCCTGTTAGCATCAGGGAGGTTGACTACTAGAGCCCTATTCAAAAATCTAGTTTTTAAATAATAAACATTGTCTAAAACAGCCCATCTATAACAATACATAATCTCAGGAATTCCTATACGAGTTCCATGTGTTTGATTTAACCTATACACCCCATTAACTATTCTCCACGTGTTGGGGGCTATTTTTGCAGGGACAACATCGAAATACTGACAGAACTCTAAACACAAAGGGTTTGGTGGAAAAGAAAATCCACATTCAGCAATAATGAGGCTAGGGAACCAATGTCCCTCAGCCAAATCAAAATAACTTGAAGGCTCAGATAGACTTTCCAAAGTTACCCAAGAAGGAATAGAAAAGTCAGAACGGAATTTCTCAAGAGATTCGATAATATAAACCATGGTGAATAAAAAGAAATGAAGGAGAAGGAAGAAAATCTTACAGGAAAAAGGAGATCTGTTGATAAACAAACGAAGAAAGGGATGAACACACAGGAGAGAGAAAAGCTATAGAAAACTCAAAAGCAGAAATTGAAAAGGTAGAAAACGATGGGATTGCCTCTGAGGCTTAAATACTTTGCCTTGGGAAACGGCGAAAGAAATGATTACAAAAAAGAAACTATTACGCTACCGGCGGCTAAAAGGACAAAAAGGGCACGAAGATCGAAGCGCTTATAAAAATGCCAAAAGGCGGATTCTGCGAATTTAGAAGGAAATTCAAATACAAAGAAAAGGCTCCTAAAACCCAGGAAGGTCATTTAATATTGCCATATACCGAGAAAGAATGTTCCATACTCCTCAAAGTTCGAAATATGAAACATTGGGGGCTTCTGTTGATACCAAAATTAATATGCTGATGTGGACAAATAATAAGAAGACACGTGTCAATCTACGTGGCACAATAGCAACGAGGAAGATCATTCCCCCGACCAACATACTCACTCCGAGCAACAGGTGTACTCCGAGGAACACCAGTCTTCCGAGGAACACCAACCCTCCGAGGAACTCTTGTCCTCCGAGGAACTCCAATGCTCCGAGGAACTCTTGGACGACGAGCAACTAAGGCGATTCGAGCTGCATCTCGACCGCAGCATTAATTGCCAGATAATCAACAGTTCAACTATTCATTGAATGCTTATCATCTTGACACACACGTTTGAAGAGCATTAAATGAATTACCCTTTCATATGTGTATTATTTAATGTAACACCCTTTCATGTACAGCCTAAGGGCAATAAATACCTTGTATCACCCTCATTCAAGGGGACCGGAATTTCTTGATAGCACTTGTATTCGAGAATATGGATAAAGACACCAAGGTGGAAGTCGACAAGTCTAAAAATAAAGAGCATAAGGGCAATGGCGGTGACAAGCGTTCCAGAAATAATAAGTCATCATGGGAAGTCCTGAAGAAATTCAATAATTATACTCCCTTGAAAATGGGTATTAATCATGTCTTGGAAGAAATCAAGAATAGCGAGGAGGTAAAGTGGCCGAAGAAACTGAGGTCAGACCCTGATGCGAGGAACAGGGATAAATATTACGAGTTCCACAAAGATCATGGCCATATGACTAAAAATTGCATAGCTCTTCAGAACGAGATTGAAACACTCATCCGAAGAGGAAAGCTAGCAAAGTATGTTGATCGGGGAGGTGAAAGAAGAAATAATGATCGAACTAGAGAGAGATCTAGATCTCCTCGTCGAGCAGAGGAGAAAAAGAAGAGAGGCCATGAAGATGATGCCGAGGATGACCCCGATCTTCCCAAGAAACCAAGGCAGCCAGAACGAGAGGTATTTTCCATACGTTTTGGGTCATTTGATTGTAATGTTATTACAGGAGGAGATGCAGGAGGAGGAGATCTTACTGTAGAAAGAAAAGCTTACCTCGGAGAGGCACAAGCTTGCTCGTACATTCAGCGAATAAATTTGGCCGAGGAGGATCGTCCGAGGAAGGTAAACAAAGAAAAGGCTCCTAAAACCCAGGAAGGTCATTTAATATTGCCATATACCGAGAAAGAATGTTCCATACTCCTCAAAGTTCAAAATATGAAACATTGGGGGCTTCTATTGATACCAAAATTAATATGCTGATTTGGACAAATAATAAGAAGACACGTGTCAATCTACATGGCACAATAGCAACGAGGAAGATCATTCCACCGACCAACATACTCACTCCAAGCAACAGGTGTACTCCGAAGAACACCAGTCTTCCGAGGAACACCAACACTCCGAGGAACTCTTGTCCTCCGAGGAACTCCAATGCTCCGAGGAACTCTTGGACGACGAGCAACTAAGGCGATTCGAGTTGCATCTCGACCGCAACATTAATTGCCAGATAATCAACAGTTCAACTATTCATTGAATGCTTATCATCTTGACACACACGTTTGAAGAGCATTAAATAAATTACCCTTTCATATGTGTATCATTTAATGTAACACCCTTTCATGTACAACCTAAGGGCTATAAATACCTTATATCACCCTCATTCAAGGGGACCGAAATTTCTTGATAGCACTTGTATTCAAGAATTCCCAAACACTCGGCAATAACATAACAGTGGACGTAGGCCATTCATATAAGGCTGAACCACTTTAAAAATCTTTTGTCTCATTCATTTATCTGTGATTGAATAATTAGAATAATCTAATTTTTTACATCAACACCAAGGGTTCACGATATGCGGTGATTAAAACTCTCCTGATTGGTCCATATGGAGTTCATAGGGATTATAAAAGAGCGCAAGCAGATCGTTGATAAAAACGATCCAAGGGTTGAAAACAGGTGCTGGTTCCCTCTCTATAAAGAAACACACTATCCACCAATCAGAAGACAACAAATGTTGGCCAATAATAAGATGTCAAACGCGCGTCTAAAAGTAATTACAAACACACCCTGTAGTCTCTGCCGCTTTTGGATTCTACCCAAGGTAACTTTAAGCCAATATAACCATTAAACCTTAATTGCAAATTTACCCCAAAAACTTTTAAAAACAAATTTAATTAATAAAAACTCATTTTAAATGTTTATAAAATCCCAAAAAAATATTTAAAAATCAATTTTATGGATTTAAACACACTCAACATATGTACACACAATTATATGCAATATGACATGTATGAGATCAATTCTACTATGTGTGAGTGTTGGTAATATGGTTTAGATCAATCAATCAAGAAGGAGAAATAGCAAACCAAGCTCTGGGGTTCTTTGGATTCTAGGATGGACATAATTTTGTCATAATTTCCAAACTGGATGAACACTTATACAATATAGACTCAAGTGAGTCAAGAGTATAAGGTGCTTCAATCTTCCCCTTTGGAAATATGAGACAAAATCTCCTTTGAGTCATCTAGAACTCGTAGGGCAGCAAGAGTAAGGAAACCTATTCCTACAAAAAATCTATCTACCCAATTCCTAGAAAGCAAAAGTACATAACTCAACTAATTACAATTGAATACCCTATTACAACTGTTGAGAATAACTGTACAGAAACCTACAATGAATCACCAAGATCAAGTTGTTTAGTATATGTAAAATTCATTAGACTCAAATTTCTCCCCCATTTTGTCTCAAATAGACAAAGGGAAAAAATAGAGAGATCAAAGAGATTAATCAGCACACACCATACCAATAGATTTACTCAAAGAAATAAATCGATTGTAATCTAAAGGTTTGGTAAACATATCTGCGAGTTGCAAATCAGTAGGAAGATAATTAATTTCTAATTCCTTAGTTTCAACTAATTCGCGTATAAAGTGATGTCTTATTTTTATGTGTTTTGTTCGCGAGTGTTGAACAGGGTTTTTAGAAATATTGATCGCACTTTGATTATCACAATAGAGATGCAATTATTTTTCTTGAATTCCATAATCACTTAGCATTTGTTTAAGCCACAGTAATTGAGCACAACAGCTTCCAGCGGCTATGTATTCAGATTCAGCTGTTGAGAGTGATGTGCAGCTTTATTTCTTGCTACTCCATCCTACCAAGCTATTACCTATATAATAACATGCTCCTGATGTGATTTTACTATCATCAGTACACCCAGCCCAGTCAGCATCAGTGTACCCAATTATAGTGCTAGGTGTGTCACTAATATACCAAAGTCCTAGGTTCAGAGTGCCTTTTACATATTTAATGATTCTTTTAACAGAAGATATATGGCTCTCTTTAGGATTATTTTGATAACGAGCACATACACACATAGCATACATTATATCAGGACGCAAGGAAGTAAGGTATAGCAAGGGTCCGATCATACTACGATATAGAGTAGGTTCTACAGATTTACCAGTTTCGTCTTTAGATAGTTTTATCGTAGTACTCATGGGTGTTTTAGCATCTTTAGCACTCTCAAGGTCAAATTTCTTTACAATCTCTAAAGCGTACTTAGATTGCGAGACAAATAATACTTCTGAATTTTGTTTGACTTGAAGACCTAAGAAAGATTGCAACTCCCCCCATAAGAGACATTTAAAACTCCTTATGCATAATTTCAGAGAAGGATTTTACTTCTGAGGGAGAAGTTGATCCAAAGTTAATATCGTCAACATAAACTTGAGCAATAATGATGTGTTTGCCAAAATGTTTGACGAAAAGGGTTTGATCATTTCCACCTCTTTTGAAACCTTTATCTAAGAGAAAACTGGAAAGACGCTCATACCAGGCTCTAGGCGCTTGTTTAAGGCCATACAAAGCCTTTTTAAGACATAATACATGATTTGGATATTGAGGGTCAATGAACCCTTTAGGTTGTTCTACATAGATCTCTTCAGTCAATATTCCATTAAGGAATGCAGATTTGACATCCATTTGGTAGAGTGTAAAATGCAAGTGGCAAGCTATAACAAAGAGAAGTCGAACAGATTCTAAACGAGTAACGGGAGCAAAGGTTTCGTTAAAATCTATTCCTTCAATTTGAGAGTATCCTTGAGCAACTAATCTAGATTTGTTTTTAATGATTATTCCACTTTCATCAGACTTATTTTTAAAAATCCAACGTGTGCCAATAACCTTTTTGTGATCAGGCCTAGGTACAAGATACCAAACATCATGAATGACAAATTGAAGAAGTTCTTCCTGCATAGCAGAAATCCAGTGAGAGTCATTCAATGCCTCAATTACATTCTTTGGTTCCACTAGGGAAACAAAACATGTATAATGTGCATAATTTCTTAATTGAGATCTTGTACGCACATGCTCACTAGGGTTACCAACATCGTTATTCATGGGATGATCTTTAAAAACCCAGTTAGGTACTTCAGGTATCTCAATTGGTATTGATTCATATATTTTAGGAGAGTCATTTTCTAAAACATTTGTAGGCTCCTCCTCAATAGTTGATTCACCAGTTTTACTCTCTACAGTAGTGTCACTCACAATTACATTTATGGATTCCATCAAGGTTTTAGTGCGAAGATTATAAACTCGGTAGGCTCTACTATTAGGCGAGTTACCTAGAAAAATAGCTTTATCTCCCCGGCTCTCAAATTTGGACAAGTGTTCCCTATCTTTGCATACATAACAAGTACTACCAAAAGTTCTAAGGTACTTAAGATTGGGCTTTTTCTTATACCAAAGTTCGTAAGGGGTTTATTTGGAATTCTTTCTAAGATAGACCCTATTGATAATGTGACATGCAGTACGAATAGATTCTACCCAAAAATATTTAGGCAAATTCTTGGCATGTAAAATAAAACGTGCCATCTCTTGAAGGGTACGATTCTTTCTCTCGGTGATTCCATTTTATTGAGGAGTCTTAGGAGCACTAAACTCATGTTTGTAACCATTATAGTCACAGTACTCTATTATACCAGTGTCTTTGAATTCTCCACCTCTATCACTACGGATTCTATTTACTTGAGTGTCCTTCTCATTTTCAATTCGAAGAAGTATTTTTAAGAAAGTTTGAAAAGTGTCAGACTTTTGTTTTAAGAAGGCCACCCATGTGAATCTGGTGAAGTCATCAACCATTACTAGAATATAACTGTGTCCACAGAGACTAACAGTTTGGAAGGGACCCATTAGGTCCATATGGATGAGCTCCAAAGGATTAGAGGTAAGAACATCTTTAACTTTCCTATGAGGTGTCTTAACAATTTTACCTTCCTGACATGAGCCACAGATAATGTTAGAAATGGATTTGATTTTTGGAACTCCTCTAACTATTTCTTGAGAAGTCAATCTACTAAGATTATCGTAATTTATGTGACCCATTCTGTTATTCCATATCTCGTTGTCATCCATTCTAGCAACATTACAGATTTTAGAGTTGTTCATGACAGTATAACAATTGTCAGGAGTTCTGAATCCTGTAATTATGCATTCACCTTTTTCATTTAAAATTTTACAATTGTTCTTTGAAAAGGTAACAGTATGATCTGAGTCACAAAATTGCGAGATACTAAATAGATTGGCCTTAAGACCTTTGACTAGAAGAACATTTTCAAGAACAGGAAGTCCATCTTCTTGGAGAGTTCCTTTGCCTATGATCTTGATGATACTCCATCACCAAAAATAACTTTTCCTCCAGCAAAGCTGGTTTTGTTCAAAAGTTTTGTATCATCTCCAGTCATGTGCTTAGAACATCTAGAGTCTAAATACCAACCAGATGATGTGTGTTCAGCTTTTAAATCAGCAACAATAATATTACACTTCATCTGGGGTAATAGATCATCTTTTCTAACCCAGATTGCTCTAGTTTTTATTTTGCGCTTATTAGCTCTCAATTGATAAAATTTATGAGCATTCGATTTTTGTTGAAAAATGTTTTGCGCATGATTTTGAGTTTTATGAAAGACATGAGCATTTGGCTTAGGAAAGTGTTTAGGAATCCTTCTAGGGAATGTTCTTTTAGGTTTGGTCTTTCTCTTCCTATAATTAGAGTTTTTGTCTGGTTGTCTAGGCAGAACATAATTGTTAAGGCTTCTCCTAGAATAGTAAAAATTCTGATAGATAGGAGGATTACAGACAGGTTTAACTAGTCTTTTAGCATAGCAACCATCAAAAGAATGATCATATATATCACAGTAGGAGCAATAAAGATTGCTCAAAGTTGGGGTCTCCTTAGAAAAGTCTCTAAACATAGATTTCAAGGACTTTTGAGGTTGAACTCTATTCCTAGATAGTACAGTTTTGAATGTAGATTCACTCTTCCTAATTGAAGGGCAGACGTATTTAGCCTTTGGTGAACTTTCATGTTTAGATCAACTTGATTCCCTAATGTCAAAATTTCGATGCTTTGAGTCAAACTCAGTTTTTAGAGAAAGAAAATCTGAGCAGGTTTCAATAAGTCTTTTACCTCCTGACACAAATCTGATAGGTTCAAAAGATTTTGTTTGTGTCTTCAAATTGGGGCAAAACCCTATTCCAGTTCGATCATCAGAATTGGTTTTTGATTCAGCAACAATTCCATCAAAACAGTTTGAGTTATTTTCAAATTTAGTAATTTTTTTTAAAACAGTTGTTGTCTTTTCTTTAGTTTGTTCCAATTCTAACAATGTCCCTTTGTATTTTTTCTCCAGAGTTTCATTTGTTTCAATCAAGTTTCTGAGTTTTTGATCAAATATTTTGATTTCACTTTCATGAGTTAGACATTGGGTAGTATACTCTTCAGTATTAAGTTTGACCATCAAGCTTAGATCTTCTAACTTCTTGGTGAGATCTTTCACAACCTTCTCTAGTCAAGTGCTTTTCTTGAGAGTTTTAGCATAAAGTGTATGAATGTCTGGTAAATCTTCATTGTCCAAGTCACTAAGTGTGGTGTGTGAAGTGACGCCTAAGGCTTCATTTCTTGGACTCACACACCCGTTGACATCGTCATTATCGCTTTTCCTTTGACTCACACACCCTGAGGTTGAAATAGCAATATTCTCAATAATTAAAGCATCTAAATTAATAACAGCATGATTCGAAACATCAGAAGTAGAATTACTAAATTCATCCTCACTAACAAACACAGACATATTATCATTATAGATAATCTTGTCAAAGAAAGACATGCAAGGATCAAAAACATCAGATGACTCAAGTTCCTCATTTTCAGAGTTACTTGAATCATCCCATGTCTTGCAAATGTTGGATCTAGCGTGTTTGTTATGTGTGTTCAAGTTAACTCTACAGTCTTGTGCAATGTGTCCTAGTTTACCACATCTAAAGCATTCAGTCTTCTTAAGGTCTCTGTTAGGTTTAGTGTGAGAATCGTTGTGATGTTTGTCATGACTTTTCTCATGAGGTTTGTGATTAAAGGGAGTTGGATAATTGGACTTGCTTTGCTTGTTTGCCATGTTGTTTCTAAATTTAATGATTTTCTTAAACTGTTTTGACATTAAGGCAATCTGATTGTCCAAACTCTTTATATCGCATTCCTAATCAGAGTCATCATTGGGAATGTTAAACTCGGGTTTAATCATCTTAGAAGAAAAGCTCAGATTGGAACTAGTCTGTTTCCTAAGGGACTGGATCAATTGTTTCTTAAATTCAAGTTCCATTTCCACAGTTCTTAATTTACTACTGAGTAATTTAGGAGTGAGATTTATGCCACACATTTTCTCAATAGCATATATTTTGTTGTCAAATTTCTGTGGTAATGATCTCAGAATTTTAGATACAATTTCTTGTCTGTCATATGTTATCCCATTAGCATGCAGTTTTGTCACAATATCACTCAAGTTCATATAGAAGTCATCAAATAACTCAAATTCAGACATAATTAGGGAGTTATACTGTTGAATGAGCATTTGAGTTTTAGCAGTCTTAACTATAGTGTCACCTTCATGAGTAGTAACCAAAGTGTCCCAAGCTTCCTTAGAAGTGGTACAGGATGAGATTCTTTTGAACTCATGTTCATCTATGGACATAAATATGGCATTTTTTACTTTGTTATTATTACGAGAAACTTATTTCTCTTCTTGTGTGAACTCACTTAATACTTTCTTAACCCTCTCATTACTTCCTTCAGTGGCTGGTTTAGTAGGAAAAATGTATCCATTTTCAACAATGTCCCAGACATCATCTCCCAGAGTTCCTTGAATGAAAGCAATCATCCTTACTTTCCAGTAAGCAAAATTGGTTCCATCAAAGATAGAAGGTCTGGTCAAGTTACCAAATCTTTCATTTTTCTCGTCCATTTTTTATTTTCAGAAAACAATTTCAGAAACACAGGATCTCTTTAAAAGAAGTTTACAAGGCTCTGATACCAATTGAAAATCTGTTACTAAAGTCGTTTAATAAAATTAAACTATTTAAGTAACTCCGAACAGTTTTTTGAAGAAACTCTTTTCTTCAAAATCAAAACTAATTGAACACAAAATGTGTTTAATAAAAGTATATACGAGATCTGTTAAAGATTTGATTAACAAGTTTATAAAACAGTTTAAAAAACTTTAAACCCATCACAACTAAGAATGAGATGAGGAGATGTAGAAAGATTAAGAACAAGATTTTTAACGTGGTAAAACCTCACCCAACTGAGGAAACATCCATGACTCCCTCTACGGAGTAAACCAAAAAAATCCACTATGAACAAATTTTAACAGTTACAAACTATATAACAAACATGCATACAACTCAGACCTATATAAGTTTAGGAATGTACCCTCTGGTGTCCTTATAACTTCTCTGCAGTTCTGATTGTTGATTTTGTTCTCTCAGTTTGCTAACTTTCAATTTGTTCCAGTTCTTTACGTCGACTCTTTTTCTCAAGATCTTATTACCAACACTTTTAGTGTGGTAGGGTGATAGTGTTTGTGGAGGTTCTCTCTAACACATGCATGCACACACACACACTTATCATATACAACCAGTCCTAACAAATGACATATAAGTCTATATGCTGTGATTTTTCTTTTTCTCCCTTCTCACAAAACTTAACCTTATTTGACCTTTATAACAATCCCAGAATCCACGACTATCTTGCTCAGAAGACATATCAAGATCTTAATCAATCTCAGTTTTTGAAAAGATTTTTGAGATTGAAAATCACCAAGTGCGATTCCAAACTAGGTCAAAGGTCTTGTTTCAAGAGAACTAGAAACAGAAAACATTATTGTTGATTTCAAAGTTTAAAAAATCTTTTACAGAAAATAATCAATAATATATTTCTCAAGCTGAGAAACAAAATATGAAAATCTAAGTGTAATGTAACATGAAGTACTCAGATCTGAAATTTCTATAAAGCAGAAAATAGATCTAAGACATAATGTTTAAGTTGGACACAATATCTAAAGAACGAAGAGTTTACAGCTACAAACCAACTACACAAACCAACTCTCAAACACTCAAGGTTGTGTTTGGCATATATTGGACTTGGAAAGAGGTTTTGGTTTGAAATGGATTTGACGATTTAGGGTTAGGGTTAGGGTTAGGGTTAGGGTTAGGGTTTCTAACTCTTTCTGGTTTCTCTCTTTCTCTCTCTTTTCTATCTTCTCTCTTTACTTTATCTTTTTTTCTCTCAAAGGACGAAATGGCAAAAGTCTCAGAAGGCTGAGTAAAGGGTTCCTTTTATAGGAGGCTGAGAAGATTCGAGAATAACGTTCAAAATCAAGGGTTCAGATTGAGTCAAGGTTGATTGACTTTAATCCAAGGGTTCTCGATATGCGGTGATTAAAACTCTTCTGATTGGTCCATATGGGGTTCATAGGGATTATAAAAGAGTACATGCAGATCATTGATAAAAACGATCCAAGGGTTGAAAACAGGCATTGGTTCCCTCTCTATAAAGAAACACACTCTCCACCAATCAGAAGACAACAAATGTTGGCCAATAATAAGATGTCAAACGCGCGTCTAAAAGTAATTACAAACACACCCTGTAGTGTCTTCCGCTTTTGGATTCTACCCAAGATAACTTTAAGCCAATATAACCATTAAACCTTAATTGCAGATTTACCCCAAAAACTTTTAAAAACAAATTTTAATTAATAAAAACTCATTTTAAATGTATATAAAATCCCAAAAAAATATTTAAAAATCAATTTTAGGGATTTAAACACACTCAACATGTGTACACACAATTATATGCAATATGACATGTATGAGATCAGTTCTACTGTGTGTGAGTGTTGGTAATATGGTCTAAATCAATCAATTAAGAAGGAGAAATAACAAACCAAGCTCTGGGGTTCTTTGGATTCTAGGATGGACATAATTTTGTCACAATTTCCAAACTAGATGAACACTTATATAATATAGACTCAAGTGAGTCAAGAGTACAAGGTGCTTCAGGATGCGTCATCTACATAAAGGGTCCACTTTTTTGATTGGTCAATCTCTTGGCTCATTAACTGATTGTCTATATCTTGGTCATTGGGCTCCTCTTCCCCTATGAACTCAGTGATGAAATCTACCAATACTTATCGCATAATTATCGTTCTTTCTTGATAGTGTATATTAAATATCCCAAGTTTAATTGACTATTTGGACATCCAGCCAGAAAAATCATCCTTACGAAGGACAGATTTAAGGGGGAAGAAAGTAATGACTATGGTTGAATGGGCCTCAAAGTAGTGCTCCAGCTTGCATAACGTAACGACCAGAGAGTAGGCCAATTTTTTAAATGAGATATAGCATTGCTAGGTATCCAGGAGTGTTTTATTGATGTAGTAAATGGGGTCCTGATGTCCTTCCTTCTCACACATTAAGGTCGAACTAATTGTATGATTGGAAACGGCTAGATAGAGATAACGAGGATTTCCGGGGTGGGGATAGACATTATGGGAGGATTGCTTAGGTAGGATTTGATTTATTCAAGGGCCTTTAAGCATTCCTCATTCTAAGTGAGGCCTTTTCCCTTCTTTAATAACTGAAAGAATGGTCGGCATCGCTCAAAATACTTATAGATGAAACGATTGAGGGCTGCTACATTCTTGTTAACTTTTAGATCTCACGGAGCATCTTCGTAGGATGAACATTATTGATCGCCACTATCTGGTTGGGGTTGGCCTCAATTCCCCTTTTGCTAACTAAGTACCCAAGTAACTTTCAGTACTAAACCTTGAAGGAGCATTTATTCGTGTTGAGCTTCACCTGGTAGTATCTGAGGATCTCAAAGGTTTTTGCTAAGTCATCCAAGTGGTCATCCTTGTACTAGATTTTGATGAGCATATCGTCAATGTGTACTTATATCGTACCCCCTAACTATTGCTTAAACATCTCTGTGACTAATCGCTGGTATGTGGCTCCTATGTTTTTAAGGCAGAAAGGCATGATCTTGTAATAATATAGGCCAAGCGTGTTTATGAATAAAGATTTATCTTGATCAGTGTTGAATAATGGGATCTAATGATATCCTGAATACGCAACCAGGAAATTCATTCGCTCATGATTGATTGTGGCGTCGACCAACTGATCAATATTTTCAGAGGAAAGTTGTCTTTGGGATAGGCTTTGTTGAGGTCTATAAAGTCTATGGACACTCTCCATCTTTCATTATTTTTCTTTACCACCACCGGATTTAAGAGAAATTTTGGGAATTAAACTTCTCTAATGGACCTTGTCTCCATAAGTTTCCTTACCTCTGTTTCCACTACATTAGCTTTCTCCGGGGCAGTTCGATGAGTCTTATGAATGATCGATGGATAGGTGGGATCCACATGAAATCTGTGGCACGTGACTTCAGGGTCAATCCCAGGCATATCTTATGGCTGCCCAGGAAAATACGTTTTAATTCTTCTTTAACAGAGAAATTAGTTGCTCCATTTCTTGTTTGGATAATGTGGTGTCAATTAGGAATTTCCTTTCAGGCTGAGATTCGTCAAAATTTATCTCTTCTAACTGCTCCATGACCCTATCTGTGGGGTCCACCCTTATTTCTTCCACCCTTGGTCTTCCATACTTTAGTTGTTATTTAGACAATGTGGCTCCATCTTTGGACACATCAGGAATGATCTCTTTCTATTTTTTCTTCGTTTGCTTATTCATGATGTCCCGGATATAAAGCTTCCCCAACCCATGACCAACCTGCTACTAACCTAGTCTCAAAAACCCGCAAATCCGATCCACACACCAACTTTCTTCAAACCCAAAACTAAACCCATTCAACCCGAAGCAGAAATTTGAAGTTAACCCACATCCATAAACTAGGAGCACAATATTATCTCCCTCTTTCCAAAAATCCACATGCCTTTCCCTTGGACTTAGCCAAACTTAAAATCCCAAAGAATTCTCAAAAAAAGGAGGAGAGAACTCTCAACACAGACTAGAGAGACATAAAATAGAGAAGCAGTGTATATTATGTACATAAAAAAATTCCAAAAAAAATAGTTTAGTGTTAGAATAAATTTTAGGTTTAGTTTTTATTTTTGTAATCAAGTGCTGAAAATTGTGAAAAAGTTGGACGCATGTCAAGGCGCATTTCAAGACATATTTGTGGAAAAAAATTGCGTATCGTATTTCTTCCTTCTCTTTTCAATTTATATCCTTCTTGACATGTTATTGATTATTGTTTATGCACACGTGAGAATGTTTGGCTAAACACCATGTTCAAGGGGTGGGATGCACTGCGTAGGATATTAATTTAATTA
This sequence comes from Sambucus nigra, assembly GCA_949130495.1. Classification (NCBI taxonomy): domain Eukaryota; kingdom Viridiplantae; phylum Streptophyta; class Magnoliopsida; order Dipsacales; family Adoxaceae; genus Sambucus; species Sambucus nigra. The sequence continues at coordinate 623,073,844 of OX422216.1, forward strand.
ATTGGTTTCATTAAATGTTATAATTCTAGGAAAATTAATTTTTAATTGTCACCAATTATTTATGTAACGAGAGTTAGTAAATTGATTGTACAAATTAATGTTTGAATTTAGGAATCGAGCTAGAGATAGATTTTTTCAAAATTTGAATATTAATTATGTGTTGAAATTTGGGAATTCATACTGTTTTTATTAAATTGATCTTAGTGGGTAATTTTGTTGAAAATAGTATAGTTCTTAATTTTTCATCGTGTGACATTTTTAAATTAGTTATCTAAAAATGATATTATTAAATTTATAATTGTAACGAGAGTTAAATTATCGATTTAATATTATCTCGAAATAATTCAAATTAGTAAATTGAGAAATTAAAATAATTGATAATGCGGTGTAATTCCATCTCTTGACTTTCTCACGTTTATCACACTCGATTACACATTATTTTTTGTTATTTAGTCATATCGTAGTTTTAGCATTTAATTAATTAATTCTCCTTTGAAATTATTTTCAAAAATAAAAAAAAAAATTAATAAAAAAAATTGGATTGCAAGTGTTCACGTTAATTATTTCACCTTGGAAGTTGAATTGATACCCGTACTACGATTCGTGATGTACTTGAGCTTTTGGTGGTAAATTAATGGAATGACCTGTATAGTGTGCAACCATTCTCTCCCAAGAATTGCGTGGTAGGAAGAATCAATATCTACCACTAAGAACGTGATCAGGTTTGAGATATTCCCAGCCCTAACTGGTAGGACCACCTTCTCAAATGACATAGTCATCTTTCCAGCGAAGCCAACCAGAGGAATGGTCTCTTTTTTTAAGTCTTCAACTTGAGGTTCAGTCTGTTAAACAACTCCAAGTCTATAAGTTCGGAGGAGCTTCCTTGATCGACTAGTAGTTTATCCACGTCTTAGTTTGTAATCCCGAGGGTGATTAATAGCGCATCATGCTTTATTTCCATTATTAGGACCTTCATTCTACTTCATTCCCCCTTTCTTGGGGTGTATTCCTTGTCATTCCCTTTGGTTTCCTTTGTGCGACCATTGTCACCTTAGTTAAGGGCGACCACATCTTTCACCTTGGTATACCTCTATATGCATGACATAAGATCGTCGATGGTATATGCCTCCTTTTTGGTTAGGGATTGGTACAACGTGGAGTTGTGGGGCCACTCGGGCTTAAATGATGCCACGAAGACTTGATTCGAGTAATCTTCAACTTTGTTATAGGCTTCCCAGTACCACCTGGCATAATGCCACAAAGTCTCTTGGGGCTTCTTCCTTATTGTGAGGAAAGAATCAATTCTCTTCAAATGAGAGTTGTTTATAATGAAGCGAGATGTGAAGGCTTCGACGAGTGATTTGAAATCTTTAACCGACCTGGTTAGAAACCTTTCAAACTAATTTTACCCCACATCCACAAACTGGAGGGTAATATGTGGTATATAAGGGCATCTTTGTGATTATATGGGGGTATGGTATGCCGATACTAGCACACGTGATCAATGGGGTCGGTCTTTTCATCACACACTTTGAACTTCGAGGTTTCAAACTTCTTCAGGGGCGCTTGCTCCTCAATTTCTCTTGAAAAGGGGAGTTGTGTCTAAGTAATGAGGCCCCATCTAGACAATTCTTTGGTGGATTGAACCCCGCAATTATCAGGGTCTTTATCTATATCCTTTCGTACCAAACTGCGAATATCATTTATATGATGTTCATCTTCTTGATTCCACCTCGTGAGGCAACTTTCATACTCAAAGTACTCCAGGTCACAGTGTGAACTCCTTCTTTGGTTGTGAGTTTTTCTTACCTTAGAAATAGGTGTCCGACTATGACGCTTGCATTTATCTTGCGAAGCTCCCTCTCCATTCTTTCTAGGCTTCGTTGGAGATGCATGTTTTCCTCCATTTGGAGAAATGTTGCCTCCTCTTGATGATGGAGCTAATGTTCATATGTGTCCAATAACCTTAAGATCTGAGTGGATTTTGGCTTCTCATTGCTCTGCCCAGAGTGTTGCTCATGTGGAAAGTATCGTGGGTAAGGGACGCCCTAGCTCCTATCTAGGTGGATCTCAAAACCTAACTTTGTGCTGGGGTAGTCCACTTTGTTGATTGCTTAGGAGAGGTGCACTGTGTTAATGTCTAAAAACTGAATGATCCAATTTTATAATCAGAGATGCATAATAAAAGCAATCTAGTCAACACACAAAGATTTTTAAAGTGGTTCAACTATGAAGAAAGCACTTTAAAGTGGTTCAACTATTAGTTTTAGTTATATTGATTACAATAGCTCAGTATGGTGTGCTTGAGAATGATTGAATTGTCCCCTTGAGCTAAGGGAGATTGTCTATTAATAGAGGTCTGGAACCCTAGATGTGGAATGCCTTTATATGTCCAGGCATTTACATATGTATACAATAAATGTGACTCTTAGTGCTTAATGTTAATCGTCTTTTCAGCTGAGTATTCCTGATTGTTCAAATTCTAGAGTTGGTAGGCCTCCTAGTCGACTAGGTTGCTCTGATGCCGAACAAGATAGCTAAATGGACACCTAGGATAATAGGTGTGTGTCGTTCATTAATCGACGCGGGGAAGTAATTTTTACATACAATATGTTCTTCTTGGATCAACATACGAAAATGTCGTAACTTCTTCGTTGTAGATCAAAATGACACACGGTCAGAGGCAATGTGAAGCTAGCTCAGAGGAATACACTTTCATAAATACTTTGGGAAAGAAACCCAAATGATGAAATGATTAAAATGCCCCTGAATGTGTGCTTTATGATGGAACCTTTTCGGAATGCAACCAAACTTCACGCTCAATTATACGTCGTAAAGCATATAAACTTACATAAAAGAGGTTGTTTGTTCAACAAGCATAAAAATAGGAACTAAAGTATCCAAGGGAACTAAAATGCATAAGTATAATGGGATCATAAATGCAATATTCGAGACAAATCATGTAACCTCTCGATTTTCCATTGAAATTGATTATTACCATGACTCATTTTTTTTAAGATATATGAAATGAGGGGTGCGAATATGATCGGGCTTTATAACATGAATGAGAAGAGAAAAAAATGTATAAACGATTTTTTGCATGTGGGACAACATAAAAATACTAGGAGTAAAACCTCCAATTAATCCTAAAATTATTTTGAGTCCACCAAGTAATTAATGTTTTTCAATTAATTAATTAAGTACAAAAATTTCAATCTTAGTTCAATTTTAATTTAATTAATCCTAAAATTACTATGTGTCCCCAATGATAAAGTCCTTCCACCAATTTGTGTTCATCCAAACATCAACCAATTAAGGAATGGGTGAATAAGACCACAACCATTAACCAAGAAGGTATGTGCACTAATAAGAAATAAAACAATACACAAACTCCACTGAAATAAAAAATCATCCTTTAAGTGAAGATATCCTTCATCCACACAATATCATCATCAAGTAATTAAGGTTTTACAATTAATCAATCAAACACAACAAGTCCAATTTTAATTCAACCAAGGTTCTTAAAAATGCGGGGCGTGATCGAGGCGTGAAGGCCAAGCCTTAAGCCTTACAAGCCTAGGCGGGCCTTAGGCGTAAAAAGGCGTGAAAAGGCGTTTAGGCCTTTTTAATATATTTTAATATTTTTTAGCCATAACAAGGCTATTAAAATACAAAAATTGTACTTATCGTAAAAATATGTCTAAATATTTGCAAATCAAAATACTATTTGATTATTTTGGACGAGATAATGGTCCGGTTAGTAAAAAAATTCTTCAAAAGGCGATATCGTTTCACTACAGTATTGTTGTTTTTAGAAAAAAGTGCGCCTTATGGGTTTTACCAAGTATAAGGTGTCAAAAGCTTAAGGCGGGGCGTTTCTCCTGAGCCTCAAGCTTAGGCGTGCCTAAGGAGAGCCTAAGCGGGTTTTTTTAGAACACTTTCAACTAATCCTATAATTACTATGTATCCACCAATGACAAAGCCCTTTCACAATTTTTTATTCACCCAAACAACGACAACCTAAGGATTGGGTGAACATGATCATAATAGCTAATCAAGAAGTTATATATATATATATTGTAGAAGGGGCTTGAAGGTAATCCTGAGATTGTGGATAATTCCCTAATTGGCAATAGTGTTCGAGATTAAACAACCGAGGCAGCTCAAGCGTGGCAACTCAGCGAGACAGCTTGGCGTGGCAACTCATACTTTAGCTTGTTGTATTAGTCATATTGTATTTCTGTTTATGTTGATTGCAAGCTATAACGGTTATAATGTTGTAACGAGATTAATAACGAGTTTTAGTGTGAGGTCAAACGGTACTCGCAAGAGACCAGGCATGCCCTATCATTAATCCAAAGCTTTGGCTAATTAGCTTATCATTACCATACTCGAACAGGGGTTACGCCTCCATCTATAATCTAAAGTACCCTCTTACATTTGGCGACTCTGCTGGGGAGGCATTCTTCTAAGTAAGGAGTATGGCGCAGGATAATGCTAACCTAAGGCTCATCTTTGATGACATCCAACATAATGAAGAACAGGCTGCGAGAGAATTGGAAGCCCTAAGAGATGGGGCTCCACGAGTAGAGGTACCTCTGATTCCGACGACGTCAAGCATTCAGGAGGTGACACAAGCTTCCACGAGTGCGAGGTTGGGGCCCACGCAAGTTTCACTCCTCATGAGAAAGTTTTATGAGTTTTTGCAAACTCCAGTAGCTTCAACTATGCTGGGAGGATTGGAGGCTAATGCCTTCGTAACGCCAAGGGTAGCTCTAACGGCCCCACCAGGTGCAGGTGCAGCGGGAACAGTCCCGGCGAGCGTACCCTCTATTGTGAATCTAGTATGGGGAACATCAGGAGCATCGGCAGCCCCAACCGTGGTGCCTGCCCCAGATGCAACGGGCACTCAGCCCGTGGTTTCGTTGTTTGTTTCTCCAGCGGCATCACTCATGGAGGAAATGAGAAAAGAGATGCAAAAGGAGATGCTGAAATTCATACAGGCTTCCTCCCAATCTGCTGGCTAGGTAGCTTCGGTTTATGATGATTTTCGAACGCCGTATCCTCAGGATTACAACGATGAACCCTATCCGAAAGACTATATTCTCCCCATTTTTGAAAAATACATGTGAAAAGGTGGGAATTCGAAGGAGCACATCAAACGCTTCATCGAACACTTGGGGGCACATTGCAATAATAAGAAGCTCCGATTGAGGGAGTTTTCCAAATCCTTAACCGATAAAGCACATACCTGGTATTCCCATTTGGCCCCTAGGAGTGTTTCCACGTGGGAGGAGATGCATGTATTGTTTATCCAAAAGTTCTTTCTGGCAGAGGATGAGTTTACTTTTACCCAACTGGGTAGGGAGAAGCAACGACCTGGGGAAGAAGTGTTGGCTTATATTTGAAGGTTCTGGGAAAGATCCCTTGACGTGAGAGATGAAGCCAAAGAATCTAAGTTATTACATATTTGCGCTGAGGGGTTACTTCCTGAGTACATCTGCGATCTCATCAATGAGACGCGCGAGGGGACTTTTTCGACATTCTTAAAAGCAGCAAGGAATATTTCGTTGGTGGTACGGACCAATCCGGTGGCAGTGCCCATGATGTTTAAGCAGCCAATGCAACCCGCGGGGGGGAGGTCTCAGCGCCCACGGCTAGGGTACACTGAAGGAGGAGATGGGGGAAAGGCACCAAAGAAGGACAATAAGAGGAAGTTCGGAAGAGACAGGGAAGACCCACCACCATTGCTTTGTACAATAGAAGTTGTCAGCTGTTACAACGCGATGATCCAAGGGGGGATGGTCTATGAGTCAAAGGACGTTCCCGCTGGGGAGCCCGATGCGGCAACGAAGGCGAATCCGAAGTATTGTCAGGTCCATAAGAGGATCTAGCACCGAACAAAAAGTTACTTCACACTAAGAATAATTATTGACAAGTACTTGAAGGCAGGGATGTTGCAAACCCCTCCACAGAATGTCAATAATAACCCACTAACAACACATGGGGCCAATCTAGTGGTGGCCTATGATGGAGAGGCGGAGAGAGGAGAAAGAGAAGAGTACGAAGCAGCTTTGGAGACCTGTACTAAGGGAATGGCCAATGTAGTTTTGGCCTACGATGAAGCAAGCACCAAAGACGTGGAGGACGTGTACATCGTTGAAGGTGAGGAAGTAGATCCGGGACTAGAGTACTGTGCAGTCTCAAAATCCCCAAAGTTTACCTGGTTCTGCGAACAGGTAGGGATACCAAAAGAGAGCAGGTTGGAAATAACCCAGGCGATAATAGATATTGCAAAGAAAGACGTAGTCCCTTCGCTGAAATGGAAGGGACCCATAGCCAGGTTGGTGAGGAGGTTTCTGTCAGAAGTAACCTTCAGCGATGCCGATAGGGATGTGAGATTCCCTCACAACAGGCCATTGTATGTGACTGTCGATGTTAATGGAGTTAATTTTGCAAGGACTCTCATGGATGGGGGGAGCTTCCATCAATATCATGTCAATTAACTCCTTTCATGCAGATAATATTCCAAAAGAAAGGTTGGTCCCCATGCTTTTGGTAATTTTGGGATATGATAGCCAATCTTCCAAATCCATTAGGTATGTTAATGTGGGGATTGTGATGGGAAATTTGAGTTCCCATATAATATTTCACGTGATAGAGAGTGCAACTTCCTATCATCTGCTAATAGAAAGGGTGTGGATGCACAACCAAGGGCTAGTTCCTTCTACGTACCACCAGTGTGCTAAGGCGAACATCAAGGGGACAAAGGTGACCATTAGGGCTACAAAGAGGCCTTTCGCTATCGAGAAAGCTCACTTGGTGGATGCAGCATTTTATACTAAGTTGGAAGATTACGCCCGGGTCCTAACGAGAATGATGGAAGGAGCATGGGTTCCCTCGACCAGAGAATGGATGGGGCCCTTGAATAAGCAGAGTAAAGAGGTTGCGAGCAGCGCTAGAGTAATGACCAAAGAAGCTCGCCAGGCGGTCCCTCGGCCCCAAGGCATTTTGAAGCAGCTTAAAGACAGGATGAGGCCCAGAGTGGATTCTATGGAGCATGAGGTCCAACGATAAAGCGGGATGAGTCGGTTCTCAGAGAAAAGAGTGGCCGAGGAATCTAGGGAGAAGAAGAGGAAAGTGGTCACCGCTACCAGCAGACAATACAAGAAAGTCATTACTAAAGAAGGAAAGGTGGTGCATCGATTATAATGGTGTAAGCGGGCGGTCGAGGAAGCTGATGATGAGGTTGACCCGATATACTAATGCTTTCTGGTGGATCAACGGGGATAATATATGGTGATAGACAATTCTAGCATACAGGAATTTGTGGAGGAAGTCGCCGAAGAACCAGATTACATGGCAGATCGACCGAAGCCACAGGCACAAGAGCTAGAGCAGTTAAACCTAGTAAAAGAAGGGGAGGACCCAAGGCCTATCTTCATCTCGAAAGATCTCAGTAAGGAGAAACGAGGGGCCTCGGTTGAATTGATTCAGGAGTTTATAGACGTCTTCGCGTGGAAGTACACAGAGACGGAAGGGCTGGGCGAGGAAGTGAGCTGTCACAAGTTGAACGTGATGCCTTCAGCCATTCTAATAAAACAAGCAACGAGAACGTACAAGCCTGAGCTGGATTTAAAAATCAAGGAAGGGTTTCAACGCTTACTAACGACAGGGTTTATTAAATCGATACAACACGCGATCTGGTCATCCAACATTATCCCAGTAGGAAAGAAAGATAAAAATCAAATAAGAATCTGTGTGGACTTTAGAGATTTAAACAGAGCTTGCCCCAAAGATGAGTTCCCGCTACCCTCCATTGATGGCTTGATAGATGCAACGGCGGGTTATGAGATGAATAGCTTCATGGATGGGTATGTGGGGTACAACCAGATCAAGATGGACCCCTCGGATGCAGAAAAGACAGCATTCAGAACCCCGTTGGGTAACTTCATGTACAGGGTGATGCCGTTTGGACTCAATAAAGCAGGGGCGACTTACCAGAGAACGATGATTAGACCTGGAAAAATCACGCATGACACGATAACACGACACGACACGACACGACACGAAATTATAAGTTAATGGGTTTAGTTTTATCGGGTTTGGGTCATTAACGGGTCAACACGATAAATCCGTTATCATAACGAATCGGGTTTGGGTTTGTACTCTTACACGATTAAACCCGTTTAAACCCATTAGTACCCGTTAATGGTATCGGGTTTTATTGGGTCGTGTGACCCAATAACACATTATAACCCGTTAGTAGGTACAAAAAAAAATATATTTATTATTCCTAAATTAATCTCAGCCGTTAGATTAAAATATTGGATCCCATATATAAACATAAAGTGTTGTAAGTTGTAACCCTACATCTCATTTCACACTTTCAGCAGCCTCATATTATCATTTCGGGGAGAAAGAGAGAGAGAAGACAAAAGCAAGTTCCAAACGATTGCGTGTGTGATCATTTCACCAGCAGTTCAAATGATCCGTGGTACTTTCTTACTTCTGTTCTTTCTTCTAATCTCTAATCTCAGATCCGTTTTTTTTTAGATCCGTGTGTGTGGATTGGATTCAAACGATTATTATATCCGTGTTTTTCTTAGATCGGTGTATGTGTATTGGATTCAAACGATTGTATATCCGTGTTTTTCTTAGATCGGTGTATGTGTGTGTGTTAGATCCGTGATTGTATATCCGTGTATGTGTGTTAGATCTGTGTTTGTTGGATACAAATGATTCAAACCCCATGTTTGTTAGATCTGTATTTTGTACTTTATTTCTTCATATGTTTGTTATATAGAAACCCCCCTGTTTTTTTTTCTCATGTGTTTGTTTTTGGGATAGTTTCTGATATGTTAGTTTAAACCATATTCATATGTTTGTTCAAATGATTCAAACCATATTTATATGTTTGTTCATAAACGCATTTTTTTTCTTCTGGATTTATCTGATATTCAAACCATATTCTCATGTGTATGTGTGTTTTCTGATATGTCTATTCATCTTATTTATTATATTTTCAGGTTCTATGAAAATGGATATTGGGAATTCTTTGGATGTTGATCTGTCAGAAGATGATGTTGGTGAAGCTATTGAATTGGAGATAAATGAACGAGAGTCTACTCAACAAGATGCTGGAAAGGTGAAGAAAAAATCTGGTATTCCCTTGACTCGTAAAAAAGATCCCATTGCTGGACTTTATTTCAAGAATTACCGATAGGTGAGGATAACAAAAGGAGAGACATGTTGTAAATGTGGCATAATTTATTTGTGTGACAGTCAGTATGGCACTGGGAATATGTTGGCTCATATGAATAATTGTATTAAAAATGAAGCCACGCACATTGGCCAACTTATTTTCTCCCAAACTAAAGGGTCTATGTCATTGCAATCATCCAGATTTGACATAGAGGTGTTTTATGACTTGATATTTGAGGCAATTATCAATCACAACCCGACCTTTATTTTTGTCGAGTATGAGGGTCTTAGGGCTGTTTTTAAATATATTTCCGAGGAAATCAAGCTGCCCTCTAGAAATACAGCCAAGGCAGGAGTGCTGAAAATGTTTAAAAGAGAACAAATTAAACTTCAAGCTCAACTAAATTCAGTTTTGGGAGAATTTGTTTGACTTCTGATCTATGGACATCCGTAGCCACGGACAGATACCTAACCCTTACGGCTCACTTTGTTGATAGCAATTGGAAGTTAAATAAACGAATACTGAATTTTTGTTTCATGCCTCCTCCACACACAGGTGTTGCTTTGTCAGAAAAAATTTATACACTGTTGAGTGAGTGGGAAATTGAAAAGAAATTGTTCTCCGTCACGTTAGATAATGCTTCAAGTAACACTACTTTTATCGATATTTTAAGAAGTCAATTGAATTTAAAGGGTGTCCTTGTAATGAATGGTGAGTTCTTTCACATTCGTTGTTGTGCACACATTTTGAACATTATAGTCCCAGACGGACTCAAAGAAATTGACGAGGCTGCGATTAAAGTTAGGGAGAGTGTGAAATACATTAAAGGTTCACCTCAAAGAAAATATAAATTCTATGATTGTGTTTCTCAAGTGTCGTTACAGTGTAGTAGGGGGTTGAGACAAGATGTTCCGACCAGATGGAACTCAACCTATCTAATGCTTGAAAGTGCGATTTTTTATCGTCGTGCCTTCATCCATTTATAGTTGAGTGATTCCAACTATAAGCATTGTCCTTCTTCAGAAGAATGGGATAGAATCGAAAAACTTTCAAACTTTTTGAGTTTGTTTTATGAAGTAACATGCTTATTCTCTGGAACTAAATATCCAACTGCCAACTTATTTTTCCCTCAAGTTTTCATCATTCAACTTGAGCTTAAAGAAGCAATGGAAGGGACAGATAGTTTTTTACGCAGAATGGGAGTGCAAATGAACATAAAATTTGAGAAATATTGGGCTGAATATAATGTTATTCTTGCTATTGCTGTCACGTTGGACCCGCGGCTCAAAATTCAATTTGTGGAGTTCGCATATACGAGGTTACATGGTACCGATTCTCATGAGTTTAGTTGTGTACGCGACACTTTATTTGATCTTTTTGATGTCTATAGTCTGAATTACTCGCATCTTGTAAGTTCAAGTAACTCTGATTTTGATACTCGTCATCCTTCCCATAATGCCTCTGGGGATTCTATATTCCAGGTACATATTTCCATTTAATGCATTTTTATACTTCATATGCTGTTTTTTATGCTACATAGGTTGTTTTTTATACTTCATCTTCATTGGCTATTTATGTTAATCTAACTCATAAAATAAATATTATAGGACTTTGACAATTGCTATAAAGAGGGTGCAAAAATGAGTTGCATAAATATTTTGACGAGGAAAAGTTGGGAAGGAAACAAGATCTAGATATTCTTACTTGGTGGAAGGGGGAACAATTTCGCTACCCCGTTCTTTCTTGTATGGCTCGGATATATTATCGATTCCAATCTCAACCGTTGCTTCTGAGTCTGCATTTAGTATTGGAGGTAGAGTTCTTGACCAATATCGTAGTTCTCTTCTACCTGAAACTGTCCAAGCATTGCTTTGCACTAGGGATTGGCTTTTTGGTAAAATTGGTAAAATTTTCATGTTCAACTATTAATTTTCATTTTTCTGCTTCACCATCTATAATAAATTACATCTTTTATTTCATCAGCTATAGGTAAAGAAGAAGCTGCTGATGTGATGAGTTAACGGATGATATCTTTAATTTGCACATAAGTCAAAAATCTGGTTCAGCCCAATGTTCAAACACTATTTCTATCGATGAGTAACAAGGTTTATATTTAATTTTGACATAAATTTTATTTTTCTTCTTTAAATTTATGGTGTATATTAATTTTCTAATTTCCTACGTTTTTAGGTTTCATCCAAGATATTCAGTTATGGCATTTTTGAGTTGCAAGCGTTCTTCCAAGTAATCGAATTTTTTGGTGAGTAAGCTCCATATATTTATATTTTATCATTTCATTTTATCACCTAGTGTATTATATATATTTGAATTAAATGATCCATTGTTGTCCACTTTTAAACAGTTTTACAGCGCTGAAAAATGTTGTTGTTACTATAAGGAGATGTGCTAATTTTGGTCATTTCATGATAGTTGTCTTCTATATTTTGATTATTGGTGAGAAAATTTTCATTAATATTTATTTATTAATTTCATATAGTATTAAATATGTTAGATCACTCGGTGTAATTTTTCTATTTGTAGGAGGATTATGTTGAAAAAGGAAGGAGGTGCAAATATTGTTCACAAGGATGCATGCACCTTAATTTTGATGATCTTGTAATATTTAATATCCAGATTCTACTGTATTTGTAATATCTTGGGTTGTGAATATTATGTAAGAAACTTTAAGCTGTTGCTACTAGTTTTATTTTGAAGTTCAAAAGTGAATGTAATTTGAAGTAGCTGCTGCTACTAGTTTTATTTTGATGTTGCTGCTGCTGCTACTTCCAATTTAATTTGAAGTTGTTGCTACTACTAGTTTGAAGTTTGAACTTTAATGTGGAATGAATGTCCATACTTTATTTGCTGTTACTTCTGCAATTGCTATGTGCTACTAATTTGAAGTTTTTTGCTACTATTATTTATAAGTTCAAAAGTTGAACTTTAGTTTTCAATGATAGAAGAAGTTTCTTCATGCTGCTATTAATTTGAACTTAAGTTTTCAAAAGTTGAACTTTACTTGAAGTTGTTGCTGCTACTATTATTTTGTTTTGAACTTGAGTTTTCAAAAGTTATATCCTACTGCTACTATTAAAATTGGTATCAAATTTAAAATTTGATTTAAAAAACTAATATAAATTAATTTTTTAAATTATTGAGAAACAATTTTCTTAACGGGTAACGGGTTAACTAATGGGTTAATTAAGACACAACCCAAATTCACCCGTTAACTAACGGGTGTTAACGGTTTGGGTCGTGTCACCCGTTAAAATTATTAGGTCGTTTTCGGTTTTAAATTTATGTACCCGTTAAGCTAACGGGTCGTGTTTGGGTTTGGATGATTTTATACGAAAATGTTAAAACACGACCCAACACAACCCGTTGCCAGGTCTAACGATGATGGCCATTTTCCATGACTTCTTTCACAAGTTTGTGGAATTTTATGTGGATGACTTGGTCATCAAGTCAAGGAAGGAGGAGTCTCATCTGAGTGATTTGAGGAAGGTGTTTTCCCATTGCAGGAAGTTTAAACTAAGAATGAATCCGCTGAAGTGCATTTTTGGGGTGACAAGTGGGAAATTCCTAGGCTTTGTGGTTGATCGACAAGGGGTGTAGATGGACCAGGACAAATAACGACCGATCTTAGAAATGCCCTGTCCGAGAACGGCGAAGGAGCTGAAGAGTTTCCTCGGTAAAATCTCCTACCTTAGGAGATTCGTGCATAGGTTAGCCAAGATAACATACCCACTAATGCATCTGCTGCGAAAGATCACGAAGTTCAAATGGGAGGTAATTCACCAAGAGTCTATTGACGGACTGAATAAGCTTCTCATCTCACCACAGACCATGGTTCCACCAAGGGCGGGAATACCGTTGCAGATGTACCTCACATCCACCACAAGGTCCGTGGGAGCTTTATTGTCACAAGAGATCGATGGGCAAGAACAACCAGTTTACTACCTCAGCAGAATCATCCATGGGCCAGAAGTCAGATATAGTAGCTTAAAAAGGCATTGTTTGGCCTTAGTATTTGTAGCGCAAAAACTTACACATTATATGTTGTCTTTTAAAATTCATATCATAACTAGATGTGAGCCTATTAAGTATTTGATTACAAGAACTATATTGATTGGCAGGGCAGCTAGATGGTTACTTATCCTCTCCGAATATGACTTGAAGTGCGTAGTCCCTCGCGCAATTAAAAGCCAGGCGTACGCTGATCTGTTGGTCATCTTTCCTTCGGGATCCTTCGAGCCACCCAAAGAAGATATTACAGGAGACGATTTGCAGGCCAACCATCTAGACACAACGGACGAGGAATGGACAATGCAGTTCAATGGGTCATTGGCAGAAAAGAAAGGAGGAGAAGGGGTCATTCTTTCGAAGGGAATAGAGGAGATTTTCCTTTCCTACAAGTTAGATTTCCCTTGTTCTAACAACAAGGCAGAATATGAAGCATTGGTGTAGGGATTGCTAGAGGATCTTCGAAGAGGGATCTATTCACTCTGCATCAAGGGGGATTCAAACTTGGTGGTTCAGCAAGTAAATGGGGAGTACGCGTTGAAACATATGGGATTGGCGCCATATAGAACAATCATCGAGATACTTCTTTGTCAGTTCCATCGAACTAAAGTCAAAAGGCAGCCTAGAACGATTAATCGACATCCAGACGCCTATGCCACAATTACCCAGAAGATGATCATGAGAAGTGATACAACTACCGTCGTGATCTAATGAAGAATAGCTCCTTCGACGGTACAGTCAATTCTGCCGATAGAGGAGGATGAAGACTGGAGGAGAGAGATTAACAGACAACTAGAGTCTGGTGCAGGAACGATGGGGGTCAAAGAATTAACCCAGTACTTTACAAACCAGGGGAACCTTTACTTAAGAAACGCATGAGGTTGACTGTCAAGGTGCATCGACCCAGAAGAAGCAGGGCAGAGATTGAAGAAAACGCACGAAGAACATTATGAAACGACTGATATCCCCCTTTACAGAAGAATTCAAAGGGAAGGGTATTTCTGGCCTAGCATGAAGCAGGATGAAGCCGAGTTACTACGGAGGTGCGATAAATGCCAGTTGTTTTTCGAGGCAGCAGAATGTCATTTCGTAGAGACTCAGCCTGACTGGAGATAACCCTATATTGACTTCATTAAAGATGGAGTTATCCCAACAGAGAAAATTAATGCGATGGGACTCCGACAAAGGGCCCCGAGATTCTACGTCCAAGAGGGGCAGCTTTATTGAAGGGGACACTTTAACAGGCCATTACGTTGTATCATAAAGGAAGAACGACCGAGGTTCTCAAACAGGCGCACGATCTAGCTCATATAGGAGGGGACAAGTTGTATGACCAGTTGATGACTTTGGGGTACTATTAGCCAACTATGAAGAAAGATTCTGCCTAGTTCGTTCGAAAGTGCAAGACTTGCCAGCTTCATGGAAATATGATCCATGCCCCGTCAATGAACTTACACTCCCTAGCAACGCCTTATCGTTTTTACACATGGGCATTCAACCTGGTAGGGGAAATACGCCCCTCGTCGAGGGGGGAGATATGGATCCTAGTGGCAATGGAGTGTTTCACAAAGTGGTCCGAAGCGATACCGCTGAGAAGGGCAATAGTAGGAGTAGTGAGCAACTTTATTAGAGAATACATCATCTGCCATTTTGGGATCCCAAAGGTCATCCTTTGAGATAACGAAACCCCTTTCGTCAACTCATAGGTAACGATGCTCATAGACAAATACTCTATTGTCCACCACACTTCGACGGTGGCATACCCAAAGAGGAACGGTCAAGCCGAAGTAACTAACAAGACTTTGGTTAATATCTTGGCTAAAATGATGGAGGATTTCCCAGAATCGTGGGATGATAAGATACCATCCATTTTATGGGCCTATCGGATGACTAAGAGGAAGCCAACGGGGTATAAGTCGTTCTCTCTTGTTTATGGGGCTGAGGCAATTCTCCCGGTAGAGTTAGAAGTTCCCTCGGCTCGATATGCTCTGTAAAGTAGCATGCTCCCTCAGAATAGACATGTACAGTTAGAAGCATTAGACGAACAGAGGGATAATGCGATGCAACACTTTTAAATGTATACGAGGTAGCTCTCCAGGACATATGATAACTTGGTGAGAGCAATGAAATTCGTGGAGGGAGATCTCGTATTAAAGGCAACAGTTCAACATATTAGGGGGCTTCCTCTACCTAAGTTTGCAGCGAATTGGGAAGGACCTTTCATCGTAAAGGAGGCGCATGACTCAGGTTATTGCTTAATTTCTAAGATAGAAGAAGACATATCATTTAAGATTAACAATAAATGGTTGAAGGTCTATCACGTGTAAGAAATTACGTTTGGGGTCACCAATGTATCTAACTGATATGAATATACAAGTTCATTTTGTTAATGCAAGTTATCTTTATTTTAATTCAAGTAGAGATGAAAGAACTACATAACTTCATATTCCACAATCCATGTAAACAGCTGTAACACAAAGAAAAGGCATGAGAATAAGTATTGTTTTCCTTCATATACTTCGGGGTATTATAAAATTGGGAACTATCGCCCAAGAAATTACATGAGAAGAAAGGTAAATACATATACAAAAAATCATTGACCCAAGAGGAACCACAAATCTGGGAAGGAGAAAAAATCTTTGGGAAGGCCCGAAGAAGCTTCTAAGCAAGACCTTTGGGCATTAATGGAAACTTCCAACCTAGTCTGTGCTTTCGTACGTTCGATAAGAAGTTTTTCTCATTTTAGCTTCGCCAATCGCAGAGCTTCTTCGAGATCCTCCACCTCTTTGTCAATAGCTCCGAAGAGAGGTGCTAGCTCGACCAGCTTGGCTTCCTCGGCCCGCTGACCCTCCTGATGTTTTCGTAAAAGCTCCCTCTGGATTTTTAAAGTCTTCAGATGTGCGATGAGCCAGTCAAAATGGAACCCGTCACGACCTCACTCCCTCAGATAGCCTAAGAACTGGTTGAAGAGGGGCCTGGTCACGTTCGCAGTTGGAGTGTTGGAAATATCAGTAATAACGGTGGCCATGCCTTGGAGTCTGTAGCTCATAACTGAGATATTAAAACGAAGACAGTCCACCATGAAGGTTTTAGGATGACAACTCACAAGTTGCTCGATGACTAAATAATTATTAGCAGGTATTTGGGGAGAATGCTGGAGTACCATCAGGCAAAAGGTGTGAGGAGCTAGGTCAGGCGGGGGAAGCTCACACCCAAATTCGCTTTTAGCTGCAGTACCGGTCGTAGAACCTTAATCATTATGGCTAGACTCTTCAGATGAGACAGGTTCACGAAGTGGCGAGGCAATGGGCGAAGGAATTAGTGGAGAGTCCTCTCGAACAACCTGAGAACATGCAGGAGAAATAATGAGTTTATGAAAAATCTTAACAAGTGTTTTCGTTGTTAAGTCACCGTTATAGGTGGAGTTTATGGGAAAATCTTAACAAGTGTTTTCGTTGTTAAGTCACCATTATAGGTGGAGTTTTTGGAAAAATCTTAACAAGTGCTTGCGTTGTTAAGTCACCGTTAAAGGTGGAGTTTATGGAAAAATCTTAACAAGTGCTTGCGTTGTTAAGTCACCGTTACGGGTGGAGCTTATGGAAAAATCTTAACAAGTGTTTTCGTCGTTATGTAACCGTTATAGGTGGAGTTTGTGGAAAAAATCTCAACACGTATTTTCGTTGTTAAGTCACCGTTATAGGTGGACTTTATGGAAAATCTTAATAAATGTTTTCATTGTTAAGTCACCGTTATAGGTGTGGAGTTTGTGAAAAAAAAACTTAATAAATTTTTTTCATTGTTAAGGCGCCGTTACAGGTTTGACTTTATGAAATAATCTTAAACAAGTGTTTTCATTGATTAAGTCACCCATACAGGTGGAATTCGAGAAGCCGAGAAATAAAGAGAAATTAAAGAAGTACCTCCTCAACAGCAGCAAGAGCGAGAGGGGTAGTCACCACGGCAGCCATAATGCTAGAAACCGTGGGAGGCAGGATCATTACCTTAGCAGCCTCAACGAAGCCCTTGGATGTAGAAGGCTCGAAGGTAGGAACACTTCCCTCGCCAACATAGGGCACTATGGCCAACATGGGCGCATCTTCAGAAGAAGATGTTGGACCTTCAAGAGATGCCCCAACTAGAGCAGCTACTCCAACCTGGGCCTGAGAAGGGATAAGGCCACTCAACGCGAAAGGCGGAGAAAGACTTGGAGAGAGCTACAAATATAAAAGCAAATGTTAGATAAAAGGAGTAATTGCAAAGGGATAAGAGGCAGAAATGCACTTAGCTTACCCCCGTTATTGCACTAAAGAGAGGAACTGCAGTAATGGGTCTTGACAGTATAGGAGGAAGGAGAATATTTGCTATCAGCGATTCCACTTCCACCTGAAACAGCCCAACATGTTATAATTGAGGAATAAACCAATGGGACGAATAAAAGGTACGAGGCTCGAAAATACATTAACCTGTGGGACACTCTCTTCGACCACAACTAGGGGCAGAGAGACCTCCCACTCCGAAGGTAACTTAGAGGAAATTGGAACAGTTGCCTCGGGCCAGCCAGATATCTCAGCGGCACCCGTAGCGGCATCCCTGGACCGATGGGAGGAGGAACGACGTGAATAGGTGAGGCTTATTAAAGGAGAATGGGGAAGGGAGGCAGTGGATGGAGGATTACTGTAACGTCCCCCCCGAAATGACTCACTGGGGACTGGGGGGACTGACCCTCACTTCTTCAACTCCCTGCACCAAAGATATCAGGCAATGAGTAAGGATGCTGTGTCAAGAAAAGAAGAATGAGAAATAAAGAATGCACATATACCTCAGATCTGAACAGATAATGAGAGGATATAACCACTGGTGAAGACTACGAAGAAGCAAGGGCAGAAGGATCTGGTGACGAAGGTCGTCAGATGTATGTTTCTTCTGGGGCTTAGTACCCAGCGTCTTCCTTCTTGAGCCCGTGACACCACCACTTCCAGGCACCTTCGACCTTCTTCTTCTTTTTACTGATGGCTCACCAGGATCAACCATGATTTTGGGGAATGTACCCGGAGGAGGAACAACCACTGCGCGCCGTTAGAATTCAGCATTTATTCGGGCAACTTCAGCCTCTACCCGCCTCCTCAGCTCTTCAGCCAGTTTAGGAGACATAGGAGGGGAAACATAGGCAATTGGGAATGCCTCCAATGGAGTTTGTGTTTGACCTTTGGCCTTAGCCTTCTTAAACTTGGAATTTATGGCTTTCTTGACAGGTGGTTCAGAAGGCCCTTCTCTCATGGCAGCTTCGGCCGTGGGGACAGATGGTTTAGGGATCGCAGTGGCTTTTGCTTTGGGCGTGGCAACAGGGATCATGGGGAAGTATGGAGGAAGTTTCATGAGAGGTGATTTAGGGGTCTGACTCAGAGGGAACTCTTCCTCGAAAACAGAATTGCCCTTCAGGCCCAGCTCCAGGGCAGAAAATGAAAAAATTGGGGGATACACGGGATTACCCTCGATGTATTCAGCAATCTGGTCCAGCTGCCTCAGCCAATACTTTGTGGCAAACAGAGGAGTCGCGTCCCCTTGCCTAGTGATGCTGGGAATGGTGACTCGCACAGCCAATGTCGAACTCACTCCCTATGCGACCGTCGAGGAGAATAGGGAACATGCCTCGCCAAAAGATACCTTGGGGTTAGATAATTGAAACACCGAGCGAGGAGCCCCTTGATTAAAGCTGAATTGACGGCTGCATCGGTTGAGATTGTAATGTTCATTAGTGTATCGCCACTCGATTTATGAGGGCAGGTATCTCGTAGAAAATAGAAGCACAACGGCCAAAGAGGGGTCTTTGGTAATGAGGTCTACGGTGGCTGGCTAGACCACTCTTGCCCCATGCTTGAAAAAATCACAAGTATAGAGGAAAATATCCTCCCCATAGGGCCTCATTACAAAACTTGAAAAGTCATTAACAAAGGAGGTCAGCTCCTTTCAGCTCTGCCTCTTGTGGTAAACAAATGAGCGAGGCGGCAGGATTGCTTCCCCCAAGGGAGGACGGTTAGTCTTGGCGACTACGGATGGGAAGCGCACATAAAGGAAACCCGTCAGGAGAACGCAGTTGGCAAAATTAGTTAGGTTGTAATGACCCAGAGATCGCTCCATATAAAAAATGACCCTATCAATCCATGTGTAGAGGGACCCCAATAATTACAGCCAGAGGGAGCTTGATATCCCGGGCCAGTCAGAGAGATAGGTTGATGAGATCCCTTTGAGGCTAGTCATTGGGTTTTCCCGTTAAAAAGAAGCGAGAAAGAATGACAAGGATATAGGCAGGAAGCTCTAACGATATACCTTGTCCAGGGGCGACCTCGGAGGAACTTCCTTCGGAAGGGTCCTTGAAGAAGTAGTTGATAAGAGGGGTGAACGTGGCTTTGTTTGAAGTACCGATGCACCTTCGACATATACGGTCCAGCTCCAAACGGTCAGCAGGTTCTTGGGCATCCAGGGATTCATCGGAATAGGGCTCGTGACCTGTTGCCTCAAGGCCAAGATCCCGCACACGTCCTCTAATGTTATTATAAATTCTCCTCATGCAGCGACGAACGTGTGAGTAGTAACATTCCAGCGAGATACCAGAACAGGAAGAGCATCATTATTTTTGGAGAGGGTGAACTCACCAAACCACTTGGCTCGATGAAGTCCAATCTTAACGAGCGTATCAATGTTGGAACTCTGCATATGAGAGTTCCAAGCAGCAAAGTGGGCAGGAGAGCCCCCAGGACTTTCAAAATCAAAGTGGGACCATGGGAAGTCCCCTCGCGTAAGACAGAATCTAAGAGTCCCCTCGGGAGGTAGAAAGCCCCATTCATCATAATTCTCATCTTCATCACCAAGCGTTAGGGCATCATACTTGGTGTTAAAAATTCAGCTCTTGCAAAACCCAACAAAGTTATCACCTTCGCCAAAAATAAGGGATCAGCAGTAGAAATGCAACTGTTCTTGACGAGCAGCGATCAATGAGGCAGCAGAAGGGGCGGTGACAACGAGGGCAGTAGGAGGAGAACTGGTGGCAGGAGTGGCAGGGTTCCTTGAAGAGACCATTGCAGACAACCGAAGTATGAAAAGGTCTGGTAAAAGAAAAGTTGGAAATGAATGGGGAGGGGCACAACCGCAGATGTTGGTGAAAAAGATGAGAGGAGGCTGAGCAAAGAAGGGGGCAACAATGAAGGTCACACAGAGCTCGCACAAAGATCTTCTCTCAGAGGAAATATGAAAGCTTGATGAAGAAGAGAAAGGTTTGAAATAGAGAGACATTTGAAACTTTTAAACCCTTTGTACTTGTCATTTGAGTTTCCCACCCCCACCCGCACGTGCCAAACTGCCTATAATCATTTCAAAGGCACACGTGGCACTTCGAGAAGTGTTTTTGACAGTGGAAAAGACAGCGCTACGTCGAATACGAAGTGACGTCTGGGGAATAGAAAGGGTTGCCTTCCTAACCAAGTTTATGTTTTGACGTTAAAATGGTGTCAGACATATCCAATAATTCTCCCAACGAAAAAATATCCCAACGAGTATTTGAGAATTTGTGACTCAGTTACATCGGGGAGAATTTCTGCTTTTTCGAACATGGCGAAGCATTCCAAGGGAGAATTTGACTTACCAAGAGCCCAAACGAGTATTTGAGAAGGTTAGTAGGCCTTTCAGGAGAATTTCAAATAATAAACCTACAACAGTTGATGCTCAACATGAGGAAAAAGTGGCGATGTCCCTTCGCCCAAGCCCCAATAAGTCATGGCGCTTCGGCTCAGGTACATCGGGGAGAATTTTACTTTTTCCAGGAGGTTATAACGATGCAGTTCTAACAAATAAAGGAGGCCAGAATTTTTCACGCAGAGAGGGTTCATCGGATTGAGAAGTTTCGTGCAGACATTTCTTGTTCCAATAATTCTCTCCACGGAGGGGAAAATGTAGAAGGGGCTTGAAGATAATCCTGAGATTAAGGATAATTCCCTAATTGGCAATAGTGTTCGAGATTAAACAACCGAGGCAGCTCAAGCGTGAAAACTCAGCGAGGCAACTTGGCGTGGCAACTCATACTTTAACTTGTTGTATTAGTCATATTGTATTTCTTTTTATATTTATTGCAAGCTATAACGGTTATAATGTTGTAACGAGATTAATAACGAGTTTTAGTGTGAGGTCAAACGGTACTCGCGAGAGACCACGCTTGCCAGGGCCTGGGAGAGCTTTCATGCTCTATCGAATGATCTCACTGGGAACTTTAGAGGGACCTGGTTTAGAGGATTGAGAAGTGAGGCACTGTTGGGGCTTGTTCTGACCATCTTAGATACACCTGGTAAAAAACATCGAAGGACCCTGACCGTGGAACCTCGGGCAGAGTAGCTTGGAGTTCCATCGGGTGTTGAGTTGAGAATCAAACAACCCTCTACTTAATGTCACATCTACTGTAGGTGATGTCACTAAGCCATCTAAACAATGTCAGACATGCACTTGAGTAAGCCACTGTGGTATTTAGGGTTGTCAGGCAGTTGGTGAGCCACCTCTGCGACAACAGCCCCCCCTGACACACAGTGGTTAAGCAAAAGGCATGTCTTGGCATTTAATGTTTATGACGTGGAGACAACTAGTGCATCAGGCATTTAACGTTGTGACATAAAGTATGAGGGATGTCTTTCACAGTCTTTAACTGAGTTTCCTTCGGGGGTGGTGTGGGGGGCTATTTAAGGAACCCAACCACCTTTGAGGAGAGGACGATCTTTTTGAGAGTTCAGGAGTTATTGCTGGAGAGAATACATATCAGAGAGAGTTATTGCAAAACCAGAGAGTTTACTCACTCGCCATTGTTATTTATTGCGAAGCTTTTAATACTTGACAGAGATTCTTGAGGGTATTAGGTGTGTTTATACTTGCCTACCAAGGTGTATCTAGGGTGCTTACTTCTCTCTCCCTTTAGCTAAGTTACTTCTAAGTTTCATTACTACTTTCTGAGTTATACACGAGAGATTTGTGAGTTTAAACTGAGTCTTATCTTCATTAAGTTTGTGTTTGCATGCCCTATCATTAATCCAAATCTTTGGCCAATTAGCTTATCATTATCATACTCGAACAAGGGTTACGCCTCCATCTATAATCTAAAGTACTCTCATATATATATATATATATGTATATATATATATATATGTATATATATATATATATATATATGTATATATATAAGACTATTTTACATAAAATAAAATATAAGCAAAATTACATGAATAAAGAAAACATCTAGAATCATACGTGCTTCAATAATTATTCTCAATTCCATGGGCACATGGGATGAGAAGAACAAATACTAACGTATTATTCAATCAAATGATGTAAAATTAGGGATAAGTAGCATATTAATCGACAACCAATCCAACTATTAGGCGTATCAATTAAAGGATAATATATATAACGACTCACTTTCTCAAAATAAAAATCAATTTAAATCCCAATCTTAATCTTATGTTTAAACCATGTATATGTATGTGTATATTTTTATCCCAAAAAACTTTACAGGTAGTAATTACGTGCTACTCGATGTTTAAATACACGTTAAAAAAACAATACAATCCAACTAACACCAACCAGATAGCACCAAATAAAATAAAATAATTTTACTTTTTTTAAATATCTTGTAATAAATTTATTTTATTGTGTAAAAAATGAAATGCACAAATGTTAATCATATGGGTAAATCCATGATAGCTTAGAAATATAGAAATGTTTAGGGTTAATTTTTACCCCATCCTAATCCTAATGGCTCCACGCACATACATATACTTGTATATACATATACATACAAAAGAAAAAAAAATTATATATATATATATATAACCCGAGTGAGATAGAGAAATGGTAATGGTAGAGATTGGTAATGGTAGTGGAAGGTGGTGGTAACGATAATGGTATCCGTCTGTACCGATGGCGATATCTAGTGATTTTCACAGAGAGAGGAGGATCGTAAAGGAATAGAGAGGGTGAAATGAGGGAAATGAGAAATAAACACTAACAGGATTTATTTATGCTTAAAAGGTGTAAAAGTGGTAATATCTTAAATAAGCTCTAATACGAATTTGTAAAAGTGGTGATCGCTTAAATAAGCTCTGATACCAATTTATAAAATGCGCGATGTGATATCGATTTGAATAATTTCCCAAATTTCCAATTTAACCTTATTTTCAAACCAGTTTTATTCAGACCTAAAACATACAACTACGTGTGGATAAATCAAACCAACATAAATAATTGATGACACACAGATTTTAGGAAAAATCCCCCGAGGGCAAAACCTTTCATTTCACAAATAATACTCACAATGATTACAAGTGAAATCTGCAATGGATTAACCTAAAAAAATCCACATAAATCGTAACCTAAATCAGTAATGGAATTTCGCAGCAACTCTACAAGAACCGCAATTCAATCAGCCTAGGAACACCCACGAGCACTCCCTATTAACATGCAGTCAGTCAGCCTAACACCTCCCTCAAGTGGCACCTAATCAGCAGTAGAGATCTTCTTTACAAGGGAAACTTCAGCAAAGATTTATCTTTGGGTTCCAAAATAATTCACAAAAAGATTGGGAAGTTTTGTGAATTGAAAACAAAAGGATTTAAACCCTAAATGAAGAAGACAAAATGTTATGCCGATTTGCAATGTTTTCAGAAACTAAAACATCAGGTCTTCTTAACGAAAATGAAGTGGTTTAACACACTTTCAATAAAAAATAACTTAAGGCGAAGCGTCACTCTAACGAAATAGTAATGTCGATCGAATGAAGTAAGATGCCGCTCGAATGACAGCGCAAGATCCCCTTATCGCTTGAACGACTGTGCATGTCGCTTGAACGACCAGTGTAAAAAAATAATTTTTTATTTCGTCAAAAAACTCCGCCTCAACACGTAGAAAAAATATTTTGAAGAAAAACTCCTCTTCTACACTGAGAAAATATTTTAGAAAAATTATCCCGACACTCTAAGTGAACCGTTAAGGTACTTAAACACAGTCTTACCAAAATTTATCTCGCGGAGGCTCGAATGTTGAAGAACTTTGATATTCGGATCAGTCTTGACGCATGATTGAACTTGAATAAGTCTTTGACGGTTATAACGGTATACGACATACTCAAATGTAAACCAGACAATAAAATAATGTCCTTACAAAAGGGGGTCATAGCTCATTTTGAATTAAATTAACTAGTCATGACGAGTAATTGTGGTCACGATCCATGACCGTGACCCCAAAAATTTCCCAAAACCTAGTTACGGTACAAAACCCTGACCACGTTGTTGTGACCATTTTGAATTTTATGGTTGTCATAGTTGAGGGTCACGATTATGGACCATGACCCTATTTCACTCGTACGGTCACGTCATTAACAATTAATAACGGTTTTGGACTATGACCAATTACGTGACTAACTTGAAGCCATTTTTCCCACCAAAAAGGTCACGGTTATGAACTGTGACCAACTTGTGGTATAAATCACCCCTGGATGAGGTCACTGACAAATTCACAGTAAAAAAATTGTGGTCATGAATTTGGGCTGCGACAAATTGGACATGTTCTAGAACCATGACAACCCTATTGTGACCATTTTTTACATTAGTTTAGTGATGATTGATCTAAACATAAATAACTCAACAATGGACCCCACAATTTTAGTGAGTTATCCATGTTTTAACCAATCACATTAGAGGGTCGTATTATCCTTATTAAATAAGGTCAACAAATTTGGACTTTAATATATGGGGAAGAGGTGGGTCTAGGTGTGGAGTATGAGGAGGCAGGTACAATTGGAATCTTTTAATTATTTTTCTAAATCCATGTTTTAATTAATTATTAGACATATTTTAATATTTTGCTACATTAGATGCCATGCCAACATCTTATAATGTTCTAAGCAAGAAGATCATTATGATAAGAAAATGAAAAATAAATAACTCATTATGATATGATAAGAAAATGACCACATACTCCAAGATTAGATCTGAAATTATTAGTACTTGGTATCTAGTGCCCCAGTAAATGAAAAAGAAGTAACAAAAAGGATCGTGTTAAATGCAATGCGATTTTTTATCACTAGAACCATAGAATAAATAAATTCATTAGAATGTGGCACCAACACTTTTCAAAAAATAAAAAAAGAAACAGAAAAGACATAAACCATCGAAACGTTCCAAAATTCTTGGTACCTTCCTCTTATCTCCTTCATTGCTACTCACAACCACCATTGCTATTACTCATCTCTAGTTCCATTTGCCCCCAAATTGTTAAGAAACTGATTTTTGAAGTGAGTAGTCTTTGCACAAACCTTTTTTTTTACAGCAAACGGAGAATAAAAAACAATCTCCAACAAAGTGTATGAACCCAATATCTCAAACCTGCAGGAACAGAAAATAGAGCCCCTAAAGGTATAAACTTTGTTCACTACCTTTATTTACTGTTTAAAATAATAAATGCATCGAAATGGGCATAAAAAACTCATTCCCAGTTGTTTCAGTGCTACAGAGTTAATACCAATTATGATTTTAAAAAATGTAGCACGAAATGAAGAATCTCATGTTGAAAATTTTGTTCCGGTACCATGATCCCGATTATGCGAGACATTCCCAGCCTTATGTTACTGAATTATCATTAGCAACACCATTCGTTAAAAAAACTTATTCGAGACATTTCAATTGACAATATGTATCAATTCTCGATGTTATGATACTGAGATAATTTATCTCGATTATAAGAAACAGTGTCGGCATTTGGTGTCGAAATATGTCTTCGTTTTTTATATTTAGGTACCGAGATACAGTGACATATTTTCACTACACAATGGGGTTCAATATTTTATTAAACATGCATGCAAAAGAAGTTTTTGATCGTTTTCATTTACAAAACATCAATGTAATACATATTTAACAATTTAAAGTGTTATTTTTCATTTTGAACAAGATTTAAGGTTTGAGCATGAATGTATTTCGTATGTAATCCAACTATAATGTTGCAATAATCTTATAACAAATTATTTATGCACCAATCTTTATATAAAATGAAGGTTCTGGTTGATTTAATAGCTTTCTTTAAGTTTTGTTCTTCTTGGTTTGAGTTTTTTATTCTCAGGTTAGGGTTTGTATTCTTCCATAGGTTTTAGTTAAAGAGAGAAAGAAGCCAAAAAATGGAAAAAAAAATGGTCAAATGTAACTTATATACACTTTGACCTTATGAGTGCCTAATTTTGAATGGAAGGTATAAGTTTTAGGGGGTATTTGTTTTCCCTCTTAATTGTGGAAAACAGTTAAAATTCAACATTAAGAGACAAGTCACATTCAGAATGTTTAATGCTTAATATTGATTTTTTTAAATCAAATTTCATTGGAGTCTCAACCTTATTTTATTTGTTAAAGAACATTAACATAAAAAATTAGTAAATTGTTAGTAATGACATAATGATCAAATTTATTATATTCAGTCTTCGCGGGAAAATAACTATAAGCAAACAATATACATTAAGACCTCAAGTTTAATGAGATTGAAATATGGTTTTGCGGTTTTAAGAGTTGGGTATTGGAAGCTCAATAAACATGGCAGTATAATAATGAATAAAGTTATGTTATTCCACCTTAGCTTAAACTAAATGATCAATTCAAATAAATGATCAATTTTAACCCTTCTTATCTAATACTGGTATCACGTTTCATATTGATTCATTTACCCTAGCACTTTTGTGCTATTTTTACTATAAACATTAGTATTAAATAGGAAGTAGATTGGCGCATTATCTCACAAAACTATCTACTTGACCTGCTGGTTTCAGATGATTAAGAGCCGATATTTTTGGTGCATATGTATGAGTACCACTTTAATTATGTGCACAGCAGGAAACTTTTCTCCAAAAGTTTTGGGTTGACTATTATTATGGTTATACTGATGGATTAACTACTTCTATACCCTTTAGTGAACTAGTAAGTATGGGATTATTAGTTCAAGACTCCTTGACTTTCTTTACATGATCCTAAATAAACTGGTAATGAACCGTATTTCTTAAATGGACTAGTAAGTATGGAATTATAAATTCCAACACCTTAATGTTCTTATAAATTGATAAGTAGGGGATTATCAGCTTATTATTGCCAGCGTAGTAAACACTCTTTCTATAAACACTTAAATTCTTATATATATATACATATATATATATATATATATATATATATATATATATATATATATATATATATATATATATATATATATATATATATATTTGTTATAGAACTGGTAGAACCTGCTTAGCATATTTGTGTTAATTCCTTCCTTATCCAAATGCACCAGGGGAAAGAAGATAGCATCTCTTCCCTACTAGAACTGTAAATCGGTCACCTGTTTGCGTATGTGATCGTATAGGCAGAGATTAAGCCAGATGGGAGTAAGGAGTAGCGCTTTTCAATTTTCTGTATTATCTTGTGTACTAAAAACATGTAACTCACCCCTACGGTGGTTCAACACTATGTAAACCAAATAATAAGTAATAAAGTTATGTTATTCCAACTTAGCTTTGATTCACTATGTTATGTGTACTTATTGTTCATTCATACCAAAAAGCAGGGTGTGACAAGTTAGCAGCCCAAATGGCAAGACCCTAAACTCAAAGGAACCATAATGAGTCAAAAACATTATCTCCGGTATGTCCTCCTCTCTTACCCTCAATTAATGATAGTCCATTTGCAAATTTATCTTTGAGAAGAAAGAATCACCCTGTACTGATCGAATAATTCATCGATCTTTGATAATGGGTATTGATTCCTCACCTTGTTCACCTCCCAGTAGTCAGTACATAACCATAGTGAACCATATATATATTCTTTAAAATGATAATTGGAACTCCCCATAGTGATTTTCTACACCGAATTAATCCTTTTTCCATCAACTACCTAATATTCTCCCCCATCTCTAAAGGATCCATCCGATAAGGCGCATTTACAATCGTCCAAGTCGATCACAGAGATAATCTTTCGATTTAGCAACAACCATATAACCAACTCAAATGCATCTAAAATATCCTGGACAATCGGTACTGACACTACACCAAATCTGCCCATTTGTCAAGGTCATTGACCTTGACAAATCCAACTTGTCAAGGTCAATGACCGTGACATTTCGAGGCGAGACAACTTTTTTTGTCACGGTCATTGACCTTGACACAAAACTCGCAT
Organism: Sambucus nigra; assembly: GCA_949130495.1. Taxonomy (NCBI): domain Eukaryota; kingdom Viridiplantae; phylum Streptophyta; class Magnoliopsida; order Dipsacales; family Adoxaceae; genus Sambucus; species Sambucus nigra. The sequence goes on from OX422216.1 coordinate 623,102,305, forward strand.
TTTGTGTCACAGTCGTGTCGCGGTCAATGACCGTGACACGTTTGTCACGGTTTATAACTGCGACAAAGCCGTAACCCTTTTTTATAAAAATTGTCACGGTCATTGACCGTGACAAGTCCGTGACAACTTTTATCACGGGCTTGTCACGGTCAATGACCGTGACAATTCTGGGCAGAATTTAAAAAAAATCTGCTGGGCAGTATGGCCACTGCCACTGCCCAGCAGTATATTTGTACCTGTTATAGCAACGTTATACCTGTTCCAAACATCATATATCCAACACAAACTAAAGATAATGCAAATATATATTCATGACGATATAATCCAAATATTCAAAATAGAAATAATATACATGACGATATAATCCAAATATAATTAAAATGGACAAACTTAAAAATAATGTTACTACATGTCTTGGATAAAACTGAGGAGGTGAGTAGGCCACACGACATACGAATTGACGCACCCACTAATATACGTCGTGCCGCATTGTTCGCGCAACCAAAATAGGGAGTTCTCCTTCCCGGGTATGACATGCGTGACGAGCACCCTGGACTCCATCTCTTGAAGCACACGTCCATGGACTATTCCACCCTCGACGATATTCGGGACCCTCAACCCCCGACCTATCCGCTGGCCATCAAATATGTCCAATATGAACACACTCGGCCAACCAAGTGTCGACAATGGTATGTTGAAGGGCGCCAAATAGGGAAGTGGATCATCGAAGTACGAACGTGTCGGTGATGAAGCAGCGAGGTCCACATCCTCGTCATCCTGCGCCTCGTCCTCCCGCACCTCCTCCTCCTCCTCCACCGCCTTCTCCTTATCCTTCCCTTTCCCTTTCCCTTTACGGTCTCCACCCAATGTACGCTTCATGAATGCGTACATATCTTGGACCATCGCCTCCAAACGGGACAGTTTCGCGTCGTGTGAATCCGCCGTTCGAGCCAACCCGGTGTCGCTCGTCTCCAATCCGATGATCCTAGATTTGGCCACCCGCGAGCTCACTCCCCTTGTCCTCCCCTTGCGATCAGAGCCAAGCACTTGGCTGAGTGCGTCTGTGGACAAAGATGCCTTATCGGCATCAGACTGCGACTCATGCACTTCCTTAAGCTTTGCCTGAAACGACAAAAAGCACATGATTAGTAAAATAAGTAAACTAAAAAATTATAACGTAATTAACAATAATTAAACTGACGGATTACTTACAATCGTGGTTGCGACGCTCGGGGACACCTCCTTGTCCTTCCCCTTCTTCGTCCGAAGAGCCACATAAGTATCGAGCCTATGTGGCTTACCCCCTGGCCCACTCCCTACCCCCTGAAATAAAATAAAGTAAAGTAAAATTAGTATCGGCCCCGCAAAGTAAAATAATGAAGAATAATATATTTTTGTAGTTATAGATAAATTAAATCTTACCTGCATCCTATGCTCCACCTCAGCGTAAGAGGTCCGGCCGGAGTAGTGCACGTCCGTCTTTTTTTCCCGATTTTCCCTCCCCGATTGACGAGATGCCAATTGTCGATCCTCGATCTCATTGTCAATGAACTTTTTCCATTGTGCCAATGAGATCGGCTCCTTGGGCGGGACGGATCCGCGCCATTGTATAATGGACTCTCGTGCTTTCCCAAAGTACCGTGTCCGCATATTTTTCTTCCATGTCTTGTGTTGCTCCCTCAACTGCTCCAAGACGGAATCGCGTAGCTTTGGATCCAAGTTGAATTGTTCTTGTCCAACAAATACAATGTTAGTTGCGAATAAATATAAATATAAATATAAATATAAATATGAAATTGAAATTGAAATTGAAATTGAAATTGAAATTGAAATTGAAATTGAAATTGAAATTGAAATTGAAATATTCATATAAATATAAATATAAATATAAATATAAATATAAATATAAATATAAATATAAATATATTACCTGTAGTGCCGCCCAAACAGCTAACTTGAGCTCATATGGCACCTCCTTCCAACTCATAAACCCCGGGCCGATGACCGTTTTTAGCAGCTCGAGGGATCTCGCTAATAGCTCCGACTTGTTCTCGACGGTAATCCCAAATTTTCCATATTTGGGGAGCCTAGGGGCGGAGGAGCCCTCGTCGCCTCCGCTACCACCGAACCCAGACGACATCATCATAAACAGCTTCATCATCTTCGCCTTAATATCTGAAGGAGACATTTTTGCTGTAAAAAAATGTTATTAGTACAGATAAAAAAAAATGTTAATAGTACACATACACACCCCCCTACCCCACCCGCCACGCACACACCTACACACACACACACACCCCACCCCCACCCCCTCCCCTCACAAATTGTAACAAAATATTATCAGCTCCCCCACCACACCCCACCCCCACTACCCCCCTCCCCCACCACACACCACCATACACACACATATACACATACCCCACCCCTCCCCCTCCCCCCTCCCCCCGCCACGCACACACGCACACACCTACACCTACACACACACACACACACACACACACCACCCCCACCCACCCCCACCCCCTCCCCCCACCACGACCGTGACAACTACATTTATTGTTTATCAATAAAATTATGACATGAGATAATTATAATTGGAGCATAAATTTCATTATCATAAAGGGATAAATCCAAACAAGTACAGAGATTCTACAAATTAAAGTGAGAATTAAATTTAAGATTTTCTATCAACATGCATGTGTATGGATTCTAACTAATGATATTCCTAAAAACATACAATTGGCAACATTTTGTGAATTTACTAAACTTTATATAATATTATCAAATTCTGTTAAAAAATTATCTAGGGTTTTACCTAATTGAATTAATTTCATGAATAAATTTATTATCAATTTAAATGAAAATATCAATTATTATTTACATTGAATTAATTTATCAAATTTCATATAATATTATCAATTTCATATAATATTACATTGAATTTCATATTTCATATAATATTATTTCATATAATATTATTTCATATAATATTACATTGAATTTCATATTTCATATAATATTACATTGAATTAATTTATCAAATTTCATATAATATTATTATCAATTATTATTATCAATTTCATATAATATTATCAAATTTTGTGAAAATATCAATTATTATCAATTTGAATTAATTTACATTTACATTTTTGGATATTATTTACATTTACATTTTTGGATATTATTTACATTTACATTTTTGGATATATACACACATACACACATACACACATATATATATACACATACACACATATATATACACACAAACATATATATAAATGGAAGAGAGAGAGAGAGAGAGAGAGAGAGAGAGAGAGAGAGAGAGAGAAAGAGAGAAAATCGACCTGAAAGTAGAGAGAGAGAGAGAGAGTAGCGTCGAGAGAGAGAGAGAGAGAGGGAGGGAACGGCGGGAGGGAAAAAAGAAGGGGGAAAGGGTTTTTGCTGCGAACATTGTCACGGTCGTGTCACGGTCATTGACCTTGACAATTATTTAAAGAATTGTCACGGTCAATGACCGTGACAAGTAAATTTGTCACGGTCATTGATCGTGATAATTAGTTGTCACGGTCGTGTCAAGGTCAATGACAGTGACATAAAACGCGTGTTTTTTTATCACGATCAATGACCTTGACAAGGCTGGCCGGCTGAAAGGTGACAATTTGCCCATTTTGGTGCAGTGTGAGTCTAACAGAACGATCACCTCCTTCTGAGTATTCTCATGAATAAAATACAAATGTGCATGGCGCCACATTGTGAGGTTCCATTTTGCACTTGTGGTTATTATAGTATGTTAAATAACCCGAGGACTTATCATTTATATATATAAAAACTTTTGAATTACATACCTTTGGTACCTTACTGGCCTCTGACCCGCTTATTATCGTGGAAACTTTTTCAGGTGCAAGGACTGGACAACGCGATTAGTTTCCTTTTCGGCTAACACAAACCATTCCTTGTCTTCGTTCTAGTTATCACCCACATGAGATCATACATAGGTTTACCTCCTCCTTGGACTATATTTATTTTCAGTTATGTGCATTTAGACACTTTGGGTTTTCAGTTAGCATGTATTGGCAGGACAATTATTTTGCATGTAGTGTTCTTTTCAGTTTTTGTGCTGAATTGAGACTTAAATGTTATCACTTGAGTTTGTTCAATGGGTTTTCATACTACTAGTTTTTTAGACATTCTTATATCACTTATTTTTAGTGGCATCATGATTTGAGACTTTAGGTTTATCGCATTGTGTATATATCATATCATTTCAATAGATTTAGTGTTAAGATTGACAATACTCATGCTCAATATTTTTATAATAGTATAGTTAGGATGCTTTTATTTTTTAATTCAATTTGAAGTTCGCAATTTGAATCTATAAAGTATGTTTGTTATATGTCTTAATGTGTTAATGAACCTCTTGATTGATGTATTTAGTCAGATCCAAATTCAAATTTAGTTTAAACGACAAAAATGACAACCCTTAGTTTTATGTAATGTCATTTCGCATAGTGGTCAAGTAATATTCATATTGCATACATTCAAAACTAATATAACTTATTTGTATAATAGTATGTAAATAATTAGAGAACTATTCTAAAGCCCCTTTTGTATGTGGTCCAACATACTTGTGTGTGATTCACGAGACTAATATAATAATGATTGTGCTCTAATATAATGTTGATAACGTGATCATATAACATGTATATATATAATAAGAAAGTCTCAATATAACACATTTACATTATTATATAGCAATGTCATAATATGACACAAGAATCACACTCTATGTCAACACAAATATTATCGCAGCCTAAAGTTTCTAATTCGTGATATCGCACATAATGGTTGTTGAGTGTGAGGGGTTTAAAACAGAAGCATCATATTTACAACATTAGATCATTTTGCCAACCCAAAATCCCCCAATGATGTTTTCTCAACCAAAAAATTAGTGCAACTAAAAAATTCCCGCGTTAATTTAACAGGTGAAAAATGCACTTAAATGTTTTTCGAAATGTTGAAAACCTTTCAGATGTAATGAAAATTTGCTCGCATATTGATCCAAAATATCATGCAGGATCTAATTTACCATATAATGAGTGACAAGTTTAATGACATTTTTCTCTTAAATTTAATTTTTTTTAACAAATGTTACTTTATTTGGATAATTAATGTCTAGTTCCTAAGAGCCAATGATATTTTGCACTTAGTCCACCTTATTTTTTTTAGGTTCCAAAAAATGACTTTTGACATTTTTTTAGGATTTAGGATAAGAGAATAGAGAGTGTTTATGAGTATTATATCTTATGATAGATTTTTTAAAACAAAATAAAATAAATTAGACTAAATATTAATTCAATGAATACATAAAGATTTTATATAGAATAAACTTATTATATATTTAGGTACTTCAGGTACATTATATCCTCCCCTTAATGGCGAAAAGTGTGTATCATCAAATATAAAATTTGATATATACGATAAACACTATATTTATCAATGGTTTAATAGAGGGTGAATCATAATCAACACACACACACACACACACACACACACATATATATATATATATATATATATATATATATATATATATATATATATATATATATATAGAGAGAGAGAGAGAGAGAGAGAGAGAGAGGGAGAGAGAGAGAGAGAGAGGGAGAGGGTATCAAATAGTTAAATCATGAAGCTTCAGGCTCATGACAAAGTGTTATTCCACTTTAATAAATATTATGAGATATACACCCATGAATAATGAAAGGATTGTTTGCCAGTGTAAGCTTCTGGCTTCCAACACTCGAAGTAATGCGAAATTACTTTTCATTATTTATTTCAATATGTTTCCCATGTATTCTGATGCCCATAAAACTAAGCGAATTTCTTCAAGAATTTCTTTATATAAATCATTACATATGAATGGGCGGGTACCAGGTGACAACACTACATATGTTCATCTAGAGCCTTCAATAATTTTAATAGGTTTAACTATGGTTGCAACCTTTACTATATTACATACCAGTCTGAAAAACTTATGATTTTTCATAATAGTGTGGGTTTTTCATTGCCTGCTACACAAATATCATTATTTAATGATGGTTCACAATTGTCAATTGCAAGATTCAGTATAGATTGTGAATTGCGTGTGAGTTCAAATATACAGATGCATAAAAATACATTAATCTAGGTAATGCTTAAGCTTTTGATGTCTAAACCTAAACAAATATATGTATTTTGAAGAAAATATCTCATAAAAAATAATTATGAGAAATTTAAAAGATGGGTTGGATTACAAAAAATTCAAGTGTTTCTCAACGAATCATACAATATTTAATAATCTCAAAATAATTTTAGATTTCAAGATAAAGATAAAGATTGTTTCGTTTATGAAAAGTCATCACATATACATATAAAAAAATCATGCATTTTGTTGGTATTGTATCACGAATCGTGTAATATAAGTCATTTTGTAATCTATACGAGAATTATTCGACCAGTTAGGAGCAGCTGACGCGTGTCCGGAAGACTTGGTAACATCCACAGCTCAAAGAGATATGAACGAGCTAAAGTCGATCAACGAATATCTCGAAATTGTATTCACCAAATCAAGTCACGATAGAAATCCAAGGTCATGAAGTCCCACACGACTCAATCACTTTTTGTTCTTTATAAATGTAACTCATGCACCTAGAAAAAGGAGCATGTAATATTTGTTATTAACAATTGATCAATAAAGAGAGAGAAGCACCCCATGGACATAAGTAAATTTACGAGCCACGTAAATAATGTGTTATTATGTGATTCTGAACTTTCAACCGAGGAAGGAGTTCGTGTGTTGATCAGGATTAGTCGAGGAACAAGAGCTCACCCAATAGAAAAATTAGGAAGGAGGTCACCGCTGGAGAGATCTCTACAACCTCGTACGTCGAGATATTAATGAAAACCCTGCTCATAGAGGGGACAAATCCACTAAGGAGCTGTCCCATAGGGCTCTCACAAGTTGGATGAAGTCCCCTTTCTCAAGTTCGATACAAGAATCGGAACCTTCATAGAAGTTCACCATCCCCGAGTTTAAAATATATGATGGAAAATCTGACACCATCAATTAAGTTCGCCAATGCTAGCAAGTTATAACCCTCTAGAGCAACAATGAGGCCCTCTTGTGTCGCATATTCCCTTTTAGTATGGGGTATATCAGATAAACGTGGTTTGAGAGGTTACCACATGGATTTATCACTAGCTTTAAGTAGCTCGCGGAGGCTTTCCCCGCCAGATTTATCACCAGCAGCTCTCATCTAAAGAGGATGAACTTACTCCTCACCAAGAAAAAAGCCACAGGAAACTTTGTGCAAGTAAGCTCAGAGGTATTTTGAAACATACAACAAAGTGGAGGATTACTCGGAGCAAGTAGTTGTGGCTTTGTTTAAAATTAGCCTACCGAGCAATTCAAGAAGGAGTCTAGTACCATCGATGACCTCATATCAATAATTAAGAAGTACGCCAAGGTGAAGGATGTGGTGGCTGGCACACAACTGGATAATGGTTAGTCAAAGGTTATCAAAAATGAAGATAAAGAGAACTCTCTTAAGAAAGGGGGAAATAAGAAAATGGAGGACTTAAATGCAGTAACGAGGCAGACTCCACTAAGTCCCACCAGACGGTCAATACAGTTTTCAAATAATCGATCTATAAAATCTTAAAGAAGGTCAAAGATAAAAAAATATTTCAAGTGGCCGTGGAAGATGATTGGAGATCCATCCAAAATAAACATTGTCCTAAGGTCTACCTACCACAAGGATCATGGGCACAAGATAGAGAACTATAAGGCATTCAAATCCCACCTAGAAGAGTTGGCCCAAGAAGGCCACATCTACGACTATGTGGAAAAGAAGGGCGCAAAGGACATAATGGAGTGCGACCAGAAACTCGATAATGTCCTAAATAATAATAACATGGGACACGAGTTCGCGATCATCCACAATGCTTAAAGTCTGAATAAGATCTAAGGTAATATTTCTTAGATGGAATTGAAGAAGGTTATTGTGGTCATGGAAGCTTTCCAGAATGACCCCATTAAGACCTTAGTGGGTAAACGCCATTTACCAAAAGACGTTGACTATGACAAGCATATAGTCTTTACAGAAGAAGACATGGTTGGAGTTAAAACTTCGCATCATTATGTGCTAGTAATCACTCTCATAATTGCTAACTAGGATACGAAAAAGATACTAGTCAACCAGGGAAGCTCCTTAGAGGTTATGTACTTAAAAATATCTAGCAAGCTCAACCTCAAGATGGAATATCTAAAGGAAGTGATAATCCTTTTGGTGACTTCACCAGACAAATGGCGATGCCCCTAGAATAAGTGGTGCTATGAGTACTAATTGGGAATATATCTAAGCCGATAGAATTTCAAGGAATGTGTGAGTGGAGAAGGACTAACCAAATTAAAAATTATTACCATAATGAAGGTCATGTTTTTATAAATCAAGTTTGTACAAAAGTTAATCCTAGCGTTTAAGTAAAAAAATTAGTGATTTACAAGTTGATTTAACTTAATAATATATGTTCATGAAGCATATAAGATAAATCAAAATGCAGAATAGTAAATCATGCACTTGAGAAGAGAAATTATAAGAGGAAAAAACCATTATAGGAAAAACATCGGGCCAAAGTGATACCTTCCACTATATAGGTAAAGATTTACAAAGGGGATAAATGACTTACAAACTTGAGCCTCTCCTAGACTTCATAATGCACAACCTCCACGAGACACTTTTTCCACCTTTTGGCTAAAAGATCACGCACGGATCACTTTTTGACCACTGCCACGTCATAGGTGTCAAGTTCCATTGATAATGTCGTGTTTGCACCAAATTTTCAAATATTCTTTAAAGTTAAAGAAAAGTTTTTTGTTCCAAAAGGAACAGGTGAAAAGCCACCACTGTAGATCTAACTAACAAGGATGTGAGAGTCCCAAAAGTTTAAGGAAGTTTCAAAAAGTGTTTAGCTATTTAAAATAAACTCACAAAGCGTTTTTGAGGTATAAAAAATATTTAAAGTTTTTCAAGAACGAATTTTACAAAAATGTTTGTTAAAGTCTTGGGATAAGTAATCTAACTTCAAATAACTTTAAACTAGAATGATAATAATGGATATCTAAAAAATACAAAGAAGGTTTTTTCTCTTACGAAAAGATGATTTCTTTAGTTTGATAAAACAATAAAAACCTTTCTTGAGAAATCTTAACCTTATTTTGTGATGAAGAAGAAGATGAATTAAATAGTTTTTTTAAAACTTGTGGACACAATCTTTAAAACCCTATAAGTCATTATCATCCACACAAAATTTTCCATTTTATGCCTTTTTATGCCAAATTTGTACCTATCATTGGAGCTTTGCTACAGAGAGGAAATTCCTATCTGGGGCAAACCAGTTGCGATAATCTAGTCCATGGTTATGTCATGAGAATTTTGACTTAGACGAAAGCAACGATGAGAGACCTTCATTATAGCAAAGAAGTTCTTCAATGTGGCAAGGCAGGTCGTGGCTTTGTCCAGAGAATTCGAACTAGTATTTTCCATCCTAGAGTTTGAAACTATTTTTGACAAACATTATAAGAAAAGTATAATGCATAGTGTGTTTTCAAATTGTCCAAACCAACTCACACATAAGTTTTAACACATTTTCCAATTTTGTGAAATTTAATTTAAGTTATGCCAAAACAAGGGTGGTGAAACTAAGTCATTTTATGTCCTTTTCGTCTACCCTAAAGCAGCAATCTCTTTGGTCATAGCATAAGGTAGCTTTTCGGATGAAGATAAAGAAGTCCAATCTCGTAGTCTTGAACATGAAGATTTTGGGGACAATTTAGACTATGACTCAATATGTTTTGGAATAGGATAATACAATATAATCCTATGGAGCTTTTGAGCATACTTGTGCTCTTACAATCTACCCTTTGTCTATTACGTGATAAAATATATAAACAAAAGATTACAAATAAATAAATCAAATCTATCACCTATGACACGACTCACCTGGCCAAAGGCGTACAAGGATAGACACAACTCGACCATCCATAACTCTTGTAACCTGTTTTCCAGTCAAGACACTAGTAAAGACATCGAGATACCAATGCATAAATATTAACAAGAGAATAAGAGTAATAAGAAGAATATAAGATGCAATCAATGTAAACATATTTTATCTAATTAGTAAGGATCATGTACCAAGTTTCACTAGTATCTCAATCAGATGTAATATATACACTTCATTCTAAAAGTTATTTATTATTACTTCATTTTTGTACATATTAAGTCATAATATCATAGTGATACTAATCTTGATCATTTTCTTTCTCCCTAACGAAATTTTCTCCCCCTCAAGTAAGTCTTTCGGTCAACATTATCATTCTCCCACTTTTTATCATGGAATGGACAAATACATGGATAATATAATCAAGAACACACATTATTAAAGACATGGTGAATAAGTCTTTGGAGAAGTTAACAATAAGATATAATCAAAGGATTGAAATTAATATATCTCATTATGTAATTGAGATGGAAGTTAAGATAGGGTACGATTATATGGTAACAATATATATAAGGCATCAAAGTTAACTCAATCAAAAGTATGGCTAAATATATATATCACCTAAATCCCACTAATCTATTTATCACATATAAAAATCTTCCTAATATAGATCTAGCATTTATTTAATATGACAAATGCTCCATCTTATAGATAACTTTTTTGTCTTAAATCCTTTCTTTCTTAGTCGGGTCTTCTTTCCCTTGATGTAACTTTCTCTTTGCAAGGACGGATGAAGTGACTAAGAAATATAAGAAAACAGACACAAAAAACAAAACTGCATGGGATAATTAGAGAACATATGTCTTAATATATGAAGGACATGCCAATTGATCATAATAAGTTCATGGAGTAATATAAGATATGGATCATATGATATAAGATATGAAGGCACATAAAATCAAAAATAACATAGAAAGCCAAGTATATAGAAACCAACATCAGGATTTTACGAGGGAATACTCAATATATAATAAACATAATGTAAAGAACAAATGAGTTATGAGTATAGGAAGCACAAAAAGTTGGTAGCAACTTATTTGCATATCAATCCTAAAATGCATACAATATAAACACATTTTCTAGACACCTAAAAATGCGATATGGCAAGTATCGATGAAATATATTCATAATATTATCCAATGGTGAAGCGTGGGTATAATAACATCAATGGAAACCACCAAAGATATAGGATATACTAAAATATAAAGCATTCAAATCTAGCATCCTATAAAATAAGATCAACACAAGTGAAGATCTAAAAACATTTGGATAATGTTTCATATTTATCCTAATGCAAAAACTATGATTTCAACATATATAGAAAATTTGTTTCAATATCAAAGTCAAATGTTAACACAATCTACTATAATAATAAGAATAAGAATAAGCGACATCAAGTTAAAAGACAATTAAGACTACAAACGAGCAAATATGAATCAATAAAATTTATCCCTCAACAAAGGTGATATCCCCAATCATGAATTTTCAAATAAATCTTTTTAAGAAACTTGCAAGATAAAGAATAAGATGCAAAAGAAAATGATGCAAAAAATTCAACTTCTGGAAACTTATCTAAAAAAAGGGTTTTATATGGCATATTCAAATATTTATGCAATAAGAGAACAACATCAGGACCCACTTTTGATAAGTAAAAATATAGGCAATATTACCACACTTACAAAAGTTTGAATACTGTATCCAATGTTGATAATTAAGAAAATATGATCCATAAAATGCTAATAAAATGATGAGAGTTTTATGCAAGAATATAAAATCATATCTCGAATGTACAAAACAAAAATAAAATGAACCCTATTGAGATAAAGGTCCAAGCTCAAGTTCAATTAATACATAATGAGTCATAAAACAAAGAACATAAAGTTTCGAATCAAGTGAAATCTCCATCACCCTATTTAAGATCAGTTTCAACTACCATTTCCCCTTTCAATATGAAATTGGTTAAAACATTTTGTCTCATATATTTAGTGTTACCCAATTTTAGATAAACGAAAATATTTGAGACATTGCTATGATCAAATTATTTTGCATGTGGTGACTTTCACAGAAGCACTAAGACGGGACATTATTTCCAATTTTCAAAGATAGCATCATCCAACCAAAGTAATAGCCCTAACCACAACTTCGCTAATGATTATATATATATATATATATATATATATATATATATATATATATATATATATATATATATATATATATATATATATATATATATATATATATATATAGCAAAAGTATTTTCAAAATTCTCCAAATCATGAACAAAAATCATCATACACACCTATAGGAGTTAGACACGCTTTTACAAGTCTTTTGAGTCTTTGAATGCTTTGTAGAATATTTAAAATCTATGGCATTCCTCATAAAGTGGCTTCAAATCAATGTATTTTGCGGTGTAAAGGGTAACAATTTATGATAATGTATTCTCAAGGTATAAATTTTCTCAAAGTTATAAAACTTAATCGAATTTATCTCACGAAGCACATGTCATATTTCCAAACAAACGGAAATATGATCAAACAATTCATTTTGATACACGAAAATATGTTATGGAGTATATCATCTAAAAACGCAAAATGTGATTGTACCAAAAATATTTTTAAATTTTTCGTTGAAAGATATGTACAACTAAAAGATATACAGGGAGCACACAGTCCTAAACGTATTGTAATCTAAAAAAATAACCAATGTAATCCTAAGATAATCGATTTAGAGAAAAATATGGTTAATGTTAAGAGAGCATGTAAAACCTAAGTATAAGATTATGTAAAATACAAGGATAATAAACAAATATATATCCAAGGTAAAATAAAAAATAATTTTAATATGCATAAGAACATAACATACATGGATCAAAGTGAAAGATAGACTCGATGTGATCATCCTAAACATATTTTTGGTGAACCAAAATAAAGTATTTTTAAATTATTCAAGATATAAGTCAAGAACAAATCAAGAAGACAAAAAGATCACATATGAGTTATCAAGAATGATAAATATGAAATATAAAACTCACATATGAAACAAAATTACATAGCCTAGCATAAGATATATGAAGTGAAATGCTAATAAAGGTTATAACAGAAAATAAAACGACCACTAGCATTTAAAGGTAGAAGGAACTAATTTCAAAATATTTTTAGTATCAATTTTTACTCCATTTGAAATGTCTTTCCTAACCCATACATGGCCCACACAAGGAGCATCGGGTTCAAATGGGGAATGAGGCATATTTTTCTTATTTTTGCCTCTTCTTACTTTACCCACGTGATAGAAAATGTTTTGACTCTTTTTAACCCAAATTTATTTTTCAACGGGTTTAGGCACAAATTTCCTATAATCATAAACTTTTTCACCCTTGTTGTACCCCACAAAACTCTTACTATTCTTACCAATGTTCAAAGAAAATTTTGGTCTGAGAAAAAATAAAATTTTCTTGAAGGATCAACTTTATGACAATGATCATAAGTAAACAATTTTAGTTTAGTGATTTGGGTTTTAGGTTTGGGAACAACCTTTTCACAATGTTTAACTTTCATCAACTTGTAAGTAAAATCTTTTGCGTGACCTTTATTATGACAAAGATAACATACAAAGTTATTTTTAAGTATCTTACGATTAAGCACATGATTTTTGTTATCAAATCTGGGATGAAAAAGTTTATTTATTTTCAAAATAATTTATAAAATTTTCATTTTCATCTTGAGTTTTCAAAGGAATTATTTCAATAGTTGCTATTCTATTTTGAGAAGAAAACTTTACAAAGATTGTTTTACTAGTGGAAGCCAAAATATAAAACTTGTTACAATTTAACCCTCTTTTATCATATCCTTTTTAGGTTAGTACCAAAATAATCTTCTCGAGTTTTTATGACCTCGTCACTATATTTACTTTCATATTCTTGATCGAGTTAATACTTATAACTTTCTTTTCAAACTTATTTTGGCTTTGTAAGAGTAACTTTTATAACTGCTCAGTTTGTTTTTATTTTGGCTTATCTCGTTACACCTTCATGACTAAATCTATGGATTCGAAGACAAAGTTAAAGACTTTTAGAAGATTGAAGAATCATACGTCTCAATGACATTTAGAAGAAGTTATGGATGCATTTGGTAAAGATTTACTTTACTTTACTTTATTTTTCGAGGGGTTTTAGAATATTTAAGAGTTTATTTTTAAAAACGGTTTTAAAATATTTTTAAAGATTTTTTTAAAAAACTTGCTATCTCATGAGAATGAGAATAGTTTATCGGTCGAATGAACTACACTATGTCGTTAGAACGAGTTCTCTTAGTTCGAATGAAATCTGGAACGTCGACTTTTGGAAAGATATGAAATCTCGTTAGAAGCCTCGTTAGAAGACGTTCGAATGAGATAGGATAGGTCATTAGAACAAGTCTTTCAAACGATCGAATGAGGTAATTTTTATCAAGCTTTGGAATCTTGTTTGATATGTCATTAGATACCTGATCGAATGAAAATGGGTGTATCGTTCGAATGAGGTGCCTATGGTTCGAACGAATGCACGAGATTTTGTTTTTTAAATTAAATCTGATCAATATCTTTAGTATTTATCACTTTGTAACAAGATTCCTTATAAAATGAGAGATGGGTTAAAGTTTCAATAAACTCTTTTTGAAAGCTTTTCACACCCTTTTTGAGTTCTATTTGTGATCAAGCTATTCCAATATTATTCCAAACTCCTTGGAAACTAAAAGATCACTTTATCAAATTAAGAATAACCTTTCTAGTTCAAACACTCTTGTGGAGATTATTCTCTACTGTTGATTTGTGGAGCCGAGGATCTACTGCTAAAGAAGAAGGTTGATCGGTGGATACCGAGGAAGATTGTTTCTTCTGGGCAGTGATGGATTGTACTGTGGCTCTAGAATATTTGAATAACCACACATCATACTTATTTATCCTAAGTAGTTTGTAAGTTGACTATGTCTATCAAATCTTGTATAGTGTTGAATAAAGGTTTGGCCCTTTTTAGGGATTCTTCTTTACTTCTTCGTGCTTTTAGCATGCTTGATTTGTTGAATTAAATTTGGACCACATCTTTGTATGCACACCTAATTTTATCAAAGATAAAATTTGGTAAAATTGAATTTGTGTGTGGTTGATTATTATACGAATCATTCCATAAAATCTTCGCATTCTCAAATTAGTACCAGAGTCGGTTACACTAAGTTTTTGTGTGATCCGTTAAAAATTTGGATTTTATGGATAATTTGTAAAATATGATGCGTGTGTTTGATGGGTCAAACTATGCTTATTTGAAAGCTAGGATGAGGTATGCATTAAAATCAATAGATGAACGTGTTTGGCTTGTCTATGAAAGAGGGTGGATACCACCCACAGTGACTAACGACAGTGTCGAAAGTCTAAAATCTATCTTTACGTGGATAGAGGATGATTTTAAATAGAGAAATTTTGACTTATGCGTTCTGAGTTCTATCTCTAGAGTCATCACCCCTGACGAGTTATGCCATATTATGAAGTGCACCACGTCTAAAGAAGCTTAGTATACCCTTCAGCTCACTCACAAGGGTACCAATGCTGGGAAAGATTATAAGCAGCAAAATCTCACCACATAATTTGAAATAATTACCATGCTAGAGTCTGAATCTTTTGATGAATTTTATGCACGATTATTTGACATCGTAACCTCTAGTTTTAATTTAGGTGAGAAAATTCCTTATACGCGTGTAGCTAAGAAGATTTTAAGATATCTTCCAACCCATTTTATTCCAAAGGTTACCGTGCTTAATTTACTAGGGATATTAGATACTCTTAGGTTAGAAGAACTCATAGGAGAGCCTTAAACGTATGAGATAGATATGTTTCCCAAAACTATTAAACCGAAGGAAAAGGTAATTGCGTTGAAAGTACAATATAAAAAGAAAGAGGAAGTGTCGTCTTACTTTGAGTATAATTTTGACTTAGATGATACCTTTTTGTAAAAAAATTCAAAATGTTTCTCAAACTTAGAAAATAAAATACTTCCAAAGAAAAGAAAAGTTTTGAGAAAGATAAAAAACATAAATTGTCAAGAAAAATATTGAAAAAAAATAAAAGAAAAAACAAAGAAAGATGTTATGAGTGTGAGGGTAAAGGTCACAAAGCTCACGAGTTTTTGACGAACTTAAAGAGACAAGGAAAAGACAAAGTTACCCTCAATGTCACGCTTAGAGAGAGCGATGTCGAGTCAGTGGATTTCAGGGACGAATCATCGAATGGACGTGGATTCATCACGTTCATGGATAGTTTTATTTCTACAACTGGCGCACCTATCTCTGAAGAGGAAGCTACTAAACATGATGACCTCTATAGTGAGCCTAGTCATTCCAGCTAGAGTGGGGGAGAGGATGTTTAAAGTGAGAGCGAGAGTGACCTTCAACGTGCTTACGCCGATTTTTACACTGAGTCTTTTAAAACGAATAAACAAAATAAAGGTTTAATAATTAGAGTTTTAGCCTCAGAGAAGGAGTTGAAAGAGGCGAAAGAGAGCAAGCCCTCGGTGAGAGTTTCTTTGAGGGAGGGTCATTTTAGTTGAACGGGAAAATAGTGACTTGACTAACAAAGTAGCTAGTGTTAAGAGAAATATTAAACCATCCGTGGAGACTCGTGAGAAACTTGAAGGCTTTGTATTCCAACTCGAGAAAGATCTTGAACGTTCCCGAGAGGTCAAACTTACTATAAAGGATACATCTAAGAAGGTTGGGAAGATACTCCTTGGTCCCTCTTTAGGTTTTAGTGAGAGGCGAGGAATACGTTATGACGGTGCATCCACTTGCCATAATGTACCCGAACCGACTCCTAAATTTATGGTAAATCCTTATGGGCCTCAAACTAAACTACAAAAGAGAGTTAAACCTAAAACATCAAAACAAGGTAGACCCAAACAAGTATATGTTTGCACTTTTTTTAAAGGGAGTGGTCACCTTAGAGAGTTTTGCTACAAGTTGGGTAAAACTAAACGTACGCATACTCCGTGCACCGCTCTAGCAATTTTTCTAGCCTTAGAGGGAAAGTTGAGTTTCTAATCGCTACTTCGCAAAGTTTAATAGAAGAATTTCAACGGATGTATTTAGCGTTTGAGAACACTTCTAATGCTCCGACTAGAGCCAACAATGGCAAAGGCAAACAAAAGGTCACCTCCACTTGGGTAACTAAGCAAGACGATAAAGCCCTTCTTGTGCACCTTGCTATTAAGGTTCAAAATACTTCCCAATGGTTTGATAGTTGGCACTCTAGACATATGACTTGGGACATATCATTTTTTACCAACATTATGGATCACAAGGAAGGCAAAGTAACCTTTGTAGATGAGAGTAGGTTTAGTATTTTAGGGCGAGGATGTGTTAAGATAGTCGGATTTCTTAAACTAGACAATGTGTTGTACGTGAAAGGGTTGAAAGAGAACTTAATTAGCATAAGCCAACTGTGCAATGTAAACTTTGCGATAAATTTTGAACGGTCCAAATGTAACATATATGATCAATCCAATGAACTTTTACTATAAAAAGTGAGGACTGAAAATAATTATATGAGATCATTCCCAAGTCCTTCGTTATGTACAATAGTGCCATGGTCTCATCTATAGACTTCTGGCATTAACGACTAGGTCATGTGAACTTTAGAGATCTTAGAAGATCAGTGGAAAATGACCTAGTTCGTGTCTTATCATCCCTTAAGAAACCAACTTCCTCGATTTGTGGACCTTATTGATATGGAAAAAAATTCAAAATCCCCATTAGAAGTTGAATTCCTTACCACCAGCCATATTTTGGAGTTGATTCACAAGGATCTTATGCATCCTACTCACTCAGAGAGCTTAAGTGGTAAGAGATACATTCTCGTTATGGTCGATGACTTTCCATATATTCTACCGTGGGATTTCTTAGAGAAAAATTTGATGGGGTTGAGTTCCTAACAACTAAGTATCGTGACCTATAAAACTAACACAGTGTCACTATTAATCGAATATATAGTGCCAGTGTGGATAGTAATTATGATGGAGTGGGCATCAAATATGAGTTTTCGATCGTTCAAACTCCTTAACAAAAAAGGAATTATTGAGAGGAAGAGTCGAATGATACAATAGATGCATAGATCCATGCCTCTTGGGAGGAACGTGCCCAGATGATCGAGCGGTAAAAGTGTGTTCGTGTGAGGACACAATCGTTGTGTGTTTCGTCATCGCGATGCAAAAACCTAAGCTATTACTACACTTGCGAGGCAAGCACAGCGGTAAGTCGGGTATCGTAAGAAATTCACAGGGAGTGATTAAATTTTAGATTTTAATTGTTTTAAAACTTCAGGAATAAAAGTGTAAAATAAATAAATGAAAAGGTGATGGTTGGTTATGGGGGAAAAAGAGAAAAAGGAAGAAGTTGACACTATACTATAATTAATTAAAACGAGAGTCGAGATCGCATCCCCACCATGGGCTAAACAACTAATAATTAGAATTTCGGTTCGAAAACATTTAATCGAGCATTTTCAATTAAGCATAAACATCACACAATAAGGAATTTAACCCAAATTTGCGAGATTAAACATTTAATCAAAAATGGTCACACGCGGATTAAATTCGGATTGTCGCTATAAACACTAAAGTTGCGTGACAAATAAAGTTAAACGCATAACAATCCAACTTTAATACACACGGTTTCAATTAAACGCAGTTTTACACAAAACCTAACTTTCGGAGCTCAACGCCCATTAATGGCGGAAACGAAATCCCAACCCGTTATCTACGGACAATACATGGATTAAACCACTTTAAACAACAACTAAACTAATTAAAGCAATAAATAACAACAATAAACTAATTTGAAAGCATGGAAACTAGTTATCAAAGAAAGAAATCAAGAAATACAACTATATAAATGGAATGGACAATGAAAACCAACTTACAAAACCCAAAAAGGGCATAACCCCAAGGAGAAATGAAGAAAATCTCCCAAAACCAAGCCCTAAAACTAAGCTAAAATGAAAGATATTTCTCTTCAAAATGAATAGAAAGTGTTATATACAAAATATCCCACGGAAAACTTGTAATAAAAGGGAAGAAAACCAAAAATTTGGAGGGCCGAATCGATTCGGAAATGGTCTGAATCGATTCGAAAACAGGGGAAGTTCGTAGCTGTAATTCTGCAGCATTCCGAATCGATTCGGTTTTGGGCCGAATCGATTCGCCCCTACAGGTCTGCAATTCTGCAGCTTTGTCCTATTTTATGGAAAATGCCGCCATTTCTTCATTATATCTCGGAATGAGGCAGGGTCAGAGGCTACGCGAAGATAACTCAGAGGACTACAACATCCAATAAGACATTAGGCTAAAAAACTAAAATATGAAATGACTAAAATGCCCTTGAATGTGACCTTGAGTGTACTTTTTAAGTAAAAATCATCCTAAAAATGCCATAACTCCATCATTACAACTCGGAATCATGCACCGTTGGTGGCCACGCGAAGAGAAATCAAAGGGATTCAACTTCCGTGAAGAGCTCGGGATTCAAACCCGAATGATGAAATTACTAAAATTCCCCCGAAGCTGCAATAGTCGACGAAAGTTTTTCAGAAAGTATCCAAACTTCATACTAAGTATCCAAATACCTACAAAAGCTCAATTAACCCCTGCAAAATATGTTAACATAGAAATCTGAGGTTGTATGGTTAACGAGCATAAGTATAGGGATTAAGATACCCAAGGGGGCTAATAAGGCGTAGGTTAACGAGTGAAATACGCAATATTTGCGTCGTATCACCAGACATTTTTTGGCAGAGGCGATAAGTATCGCATGCCCTACGATGAATATGGTATATCTTCGTCCGCACACACTTCACACGCCTTATGAGTTATGAATAGTGAATAATCCCAACCTATCGTATTTATGTGTATTTAGGAGTACTTGATACATATTACGAGATAGAGAGCACCTAAGAAAGTTTGACTCTCAGAGCGATAAGGGGATATTTTTAGATTATCCATCGATAAGTAGGGCTTATAAAGTTTAACCTGACAAGCTCTAAGGTTATGAAGTCAATAAACATCATGATTAGAGATTATGAGACGTCAAAATCTATTGTTCCTAGCAACCAATGTGAGGGTGATTCGCCCCGTGGTGACGATCCCATCCTTCTTCATGCTACCTCAGTGGACCCCATTTATGATTCAGAGGATCTACCCATTTAGGTTTGAAAGAGTCAAGACCCTTTTAAGGAGGAGATGAAGAATGAGTTTGAGATAAGCATGGTTGGTGAGCTTACGTTTTTATTAGGTCTCTAGGTTCTTCATCTTGAGGATGGGATATTCATATCTCAATCCAAATATGCAAAGGACATAATGAAGAAGTTCGATTTAGACTGCTAAGCACTCACGTACCCCTATGAGTACATTGACTAATGTTAGCAAAGACACCTTAGGCAAGGATATAGAGCAAACCTTTTATCGGAGTACGATAGGTAGTCTTCTCTACTTGACCGCTAGTCATCCCGATATTTCCTTTAATGTTGGAGTCTGTGCGTGACACCAAGCATCCCCGAAAGAGTCTCACTTGCTCTCCCTTAAACATATCATCAAATACGTGAGTGACACCCTTTCCTACAATAGTTGGTATTCCTTTGATACAGGTGATTTTTTATCAGCCTATTCAGATGTCGATTGGGCTGGGGATGTTGATGGGTGTAGGAGCACCTGTGATGGTTGTTTTTACGTTCGGAGTGATCTTGTCTCATGGTTGAGCAAGAGGCAAAACTTCATATCTTTGTTCACGATGGAGGCTAAGTATATTACCGTTGGGAGTTGTTTCACAATCTCTTATGGATGAAGCAAATGTTGGAATATTACAAAATTTCACCAGGCCAATGATTACTTCTTATGATAATACGAGTGCGATCCATATATCCTGTAATTAATCCCAACATTCTTGCGCAAAGCACATTAGGATACGTGGACATTTTATTCGTGATCTCATTGGGGAGAAGGTGGTGTCCTTGAGCTTTGTGAGCACCGAACGTCAATTAGCTAATAGTTTCATGAAAGCTTTAGATGCACTTAGATTTGAAGATCTTAGGAAATCTTTAGGTGTTTGCACTATTGATTGAGTTCGGGTACTTTATCAAGTATAAGATATTTATCATGTTCATATCTTATATTCCTGTTTCTAGATTGTATTATCATTGTATTTATCTGTTTTTATTTTTGATATATTTAGAAAAATCCAAAAAGAGTTTTGTCTTTCTGAAAAAGTTTTTAAAAAAAAATAAAAAGATTTTTTATTTTTATAAAAAATATTAAAAAAATGTAAAAGATAAAAAAGACAAAAGAGTTTTTTATTTTCGTTTTTCACCATATATGGATGAACATTTAAGATATTCGGATCACCCCTACATTCCATCCATTCATGTGACTTTTTCATAGTGTTTTGAGACATGACTTTATTTTAATAGTGTGCTAAATAATGTGTGGATATCATTACATTGTCATTGATGATTACTTTCGACATGTTTGACTCCTTGTCACCGTTATTACACACGTGCATAAGTTTTATGAACATTGTGCTTACTTGTCATTTGTCGAATACGATGAATTCGTCTCAATTCTGCTTAAGAACGAACCATATATGAAAAGAGAGAAGTTGTTCATGTAAGAACCATTGCCCGAATTTCATTTTTTGGGGGAAAATACTATTATATTTTATGCAATGGAAATGTTCTATGAAAGATCAAAATATTATTTGCGTTAAAAGCTACCATTTGCATAAAAGGGCCTAAAAATATTAACTACATGAAAAAGCAAAAGTGCCAAGGCCATTCAGTTTAAATTCATTAATACTTCACTACATATGAGCATTATGATTTCTTCAAAATATTTGAGAGTAAATTCTTATATATGAGATATTTTGAGGGAGTTATCAACTGTAAGATCAATGAATTTTCACAATGAACTTTCTTTAAAAACATTAAATAGTTGGGCGTTATTGGTATGAGAATCATTTAAGTTCATAACACATTGTATAATTTAAGTCAATTTCATTTGAGTTCACAATTTCTAACACCTAAGGTAGACTTTGAGATCTTTCTTTAGAAGTGTCTCATGACTTCGTGCACCTATGTTAAGAATGTATATGTTGATTTACCTATGAAAAATGTTCACACAATTACATCCATATTCATGATTGGGATATTTTAGTGTTATTCTATGGTGTCTATGTGTTTTATATTGTAAGCGCAAATATTTTAGCTTAGGCTTTTTATTTATTTTATATGTACTTTTAATTAGTTGGCATATCCCATTACACACTGACATGCTCTGACACGTCGAATTGACCTCCAACATCTCCACGATAGTATACTAATCTACATCTCAAGAAGGTATAAAAATTTTTAGGAGCTTGAAATTATTCATAAAGTTATTTGGGATGTTATTTTGTATGAAAACTTGAGACTGGAGTTTTAAATAAAAATATTTTTTTAACCTCGTTCAAATGATATTCCTATCTCGTTCAAACAAAATGGCTTGTTCGTTAGAAGGCTCGTAAAATCTACATCGATTGAACATGCAACGAGGGCTTACTGTTTATATTCGTTAGAAGCTCGTTAGAAGCCTGTTCTAACAAGATTGCTTTCTCATTCAAGTGAACTGTGTTTTTATTCAAATGAAATGGCTTTCTCATTCGATCGACTTCTAATTTCGTTCGAATGAATTTTCATCCCCAAATAGTTTTGTAAATCCTTTTAAAAACCTTTATGTTCATATTTTTCATACACTTTGTGGAGTGGATTCTCTAGGGCCGAATTTTATGACCCGAGTGATCACGACAAAAGAATGCTGAAGGCTGAATAAGTGGATACCGAGGGCGCCACCTATGGACGACTTTGAACTAAACCATTTTCTTTAGAAGTTTTAAAGACACTACGCGTTATACTTGTGGGTGTATCAAGTAGTCTATAAGTCGGTAGTCTTGTAAAAATTTTAAAAGTATTGAAAAATTAAGGTTTTGCCCTGAAAAGGGATTTTTCTTTATTTTTCATATTTGATTGCATGCTTAGTTTAATTTTTGTGGTTGGATCACTTAGTTTGTGTAAATATAATTTAATCAAAAATTAAAATTTTATGAAAATGGATTTAGGGATTTAAATTAAAAAAATCACAAAAATATAATTTTTTATTGTGACCATCCTTGCAGAGCACATTTATTTTTGCACTTACAAATTGGTATCAAATCATTTTCACCCCTATCAAGTGGTATCGGAGCCGGTTATACTATGTTATCAAGTAGATCCTCGTTTTAGTGCAATTTAGGGCGGTTTTCATCGTTCTCTCTTAGGTTTGATTTTTTTTTCTCTCGATGGATTCCCGTAGTGAAAATTTATCTCATATGAATTTGAAGTTTGCCAAAAGAATTAAAATTCTTGAAAAAGATTTTTTTTTAAAGCTGTTATGGAACTTTTACAAACAGTTCAAACTCAAAGAGATTTTTTCGTGACAAGCTTGTGAACATGGACCATATTTTAAAATTTAAAATCATCCAAGAAAGAGAGTGATGATAGAGTTTGAGATTTTTAAAAAGAATTAGAGGACTCTAAATTTTTTAGGGTTTGTTTACATGCCGATGAGGATAATGACAAATTAAATTTAGATTTGAGAGCACATGAGAAAACTTTTAGGGATAAGTTCACTTACGTTTAGACGGAACGAGATAACCTTCTAGGAATGATTAAATATATGAAGAAGGAGTCCTTAAAACTTAAAGAGTCTAGTTCTTTACTTGAGTTTAAAATTTTGAAGTTAAAATATGATTTAAGAGACTTGAGTAGTTTTGATAGTGATGGTACTGGCTCGCGCATTTCTAATGTTTCCATTGCGAAGGCGTATTGGACATGTTCGAATTGTTGTAGGAAAGGTCACCTTAGAATTTTTATTATGATCTTGGAAGAGGTCTTACGAAGTTAAAGTCTAGTGTCCCGTTGGTTCCCAAAACTCAACGCATTAAGTAACATCTATTTGGTCTAGGAAATCTATTTTGGAGGCACTAAATGCTCGACTGGCTGATTTTCACATGCTTGCACATAATGCTTCGTATGATATATCTTATGGATTATTACTTGCATAATTTTTTTTGCCATACTCTAGTTGTGATTCATGATATATGTTTTGCGTGTTATAACATGTGTATCTTTTTTATTATAATTTTCTTTTATTGAGTCATATTAGAAAGATACAAAAAGATTTTATTTTAATAAAAAAAATTAAAAATACAAAAAGATTTTCGATTTTGAGTATTTTAGTTTTAAACAGTTGGTATGGCATATTGGTGTGTTTGAATCCAATTCACTTCGTACTTTCCATACACATTTGGTATGGCATATTGGACATTTGATTATGATTGTAGATACTTAGACTGTTTTTAACCATATTTTCGTTGAGTTGTTTCGAACTTGATTTTCTTTATGGATTAAACTTTGTATATGCCTTCACACACACATGCACGAGCTTTTTAAACGTTAACTTCACGTGTATATTTGAGCTTTGTGAGATGTTATCCCATCAATTTTTTCATCTACATATTTTTATGAATATGGGGGATTTGTGCATGTAATAATCGTTGCTCGTGAGCATTTGTTTAATTGTTTAAAAATATAAATGTGGACGGGAAAGGACTATGAAAGGAGCAAATATCCTTTGCATGAAAGTCACCGTTGGCAAGAGCCCAGTAAAAATATTATAAAGGCACTAAAATATAAAAATTGAAAAACGATGCCAACTTAGTTTAATGTTTTATCATTCAAAAGAAATAACTTCAAAATAATTGAGAAAAGAAAATAAAAGTAAAGTAAAAAATGATATATGTTTATCTTTTGAGAGAGTTTAGTTGAAGATCAACGGATTTGCAAAATGAATCCTAGTTATGCTTATTTTGTCATGATATATGTTCATTCGTTAGGAGTACACTAATGCATCTTGCACATATGATATGAATGAGTTGATTCTCCTATCGAATTTATTCACACATATTCATTACGTATCCATGATTTGGTTACCTTAGTATAAATTCATGGTGTGTGATTTTTGTAACATCATTTTTTTTGTAAAAAAAATTGAAAAAATTCAAAAATAGTTTGTTTGCTTATTTCCCGTGACACCCCGATTTGCTTTATGTGATTTATTCATTTCCTTGTCTATTTTAAACAAATAAAAAGGGGGAGAACGAATTATGATTTTATGGGGGAGTTTTATTATGGGGGAGATTTGATTATGCTTACATGTTTTTTATTTATATCATTTCAAACTCGATACGTCACGAGGTTTTTGGCTTTGTCTCATGTGTGTAGGTATGATTGAAAATGTTTGCATTGCACACCCTGATGAGAAAAGCTTAGAGTTTTGAAAAGTTGATTGTTGAAGCGAAGTTTGAAAAAGTTTGAAGACTTGTTTATTTTATCGTTCCATGTTTGAGTTTATGGGAGGGTAGATTTTTATAGGTCATATCTTGATTGATAATTCAAATATTTTTATTTTGTACCGGCATAGACATAGGGGAGATTTGTAAGGACATTGCCCATCACATTTAGTATGTCGTATCCCGCTACAAGTTTGTCGAAGAATTGGGAAGCTTGCATCTGCAATCGACAATACGAATTTCAATATGACTTCAACAATCACTACACCAAATCTGTCGAATTGTCACGGCCATTGACCTTGATAACTTCAATTTGTCAAGGTCAATGACCGTGACAATTCTGGGTGACATAACTTTTTTTGTCATGGTCGTGTCACGGTTATTGATCGTGACAAGTTCATTAGAATTGTCACGGTCGTGTCACGGTCCTTGACCGCGACAAGTTTTGTCACCGTTAAGGACCGTGACAAGACCGTGACATTCTACAAAAAATTATCACGGTCAATGACCGTGATAATTCTGGGCAGAATTGAAAAAAATCTGTTGGGCAGTATGGCCACTGCCACTGCCCAGCAGTATATTTATACCTGTTATAGCAACGTTGTACATGTTCAAACATCATATATCCAAATAAACTAGAGATAATGCAAATATACATTCAAAATAAAAACAATATGCATCACGATATAATTCAAATATAATTCAAATGTACCAACTAGAAAATAATACAATTCAATTAAAATAATGTCACTACATGTCTTGGGTAAGGTTAAATCCGAGGAGGTGAGTAGGCCACACGATATACGAATTGACACACCCACTGATATACATCATGCCGCATTGTTCGCGCAACCACAACGGGGAGTTCTCCTTCCCTGGTATCACATGCGTGACAAGCTTGCGCAACCACAATGGGGAGTTCTCCTTCCCGGGCATCAGATTGCGACTCATGCACTTCTTTAAGCTTTACCTGAAATGACAAAAAACACATGATTAGTAAAATAAGTAAATTAAAAAATTATAACGTAATTAACAAAACGCAAACTGTCGGATTACTTACAATCGTGGCCGCGACGCTCGTGGACACCTCCTTGTCCTTTCCTTCTTCGTTCGAAGAGCCACATAAGTATCGAGCCTATGTGGCCTACCCCCAGGGCCACTCCCTGTCCCCTAAAATAAAATAAAGTAAAATTAGTATCGGCCCCACAAAGTAAAATAATGCAGAATAATATATTTTTGTAGTTATAGAAAAATTAAATCGTACCATCATCCTATGCTCCACCTCGGTGTAAGACGTCCGGCAGGAGTAGTGACCGTCCGTCTTTTTTCCCCGGTTTTCCCTCCCTGATTGGCGAGGTGTCAATTGTCTCTCTCCTATCTCATTGTCAACGAACTTTTGCTATTGTGCCAATGAGATCGGCTCCTTCGGCGGGACGGATTCACGCCTTTGGATAATGGACTCTCGTGTCTTCTCAAAGTACCGGGTCCGCATATTTTTCTTCCACGTCTTGTGTTACTCCCTCAACTGCTCCAAGACGGAATCGCGTAGCTTTGAATCCAGGCTGAATTGTTCCTGTCCAATAAATACAATATTAGTTGCAAATAAATATATATATATAAATATAAAATGAAATTGAAATATTCATATTCATATAAATATAAATATAAATATAAATATAAATATAAATATAAATATAAATACATTACCTGTGGTGCCACCCAAATAGCTAACTTGAGCTCATATGGCACCTCCTTCCAACTAATGTACCCCGAGCCGATGACCGTCTTTACCAACTCGAGGGATCTCGCTAATAGCCGCGACTTATTCTCGATGGCCATCCCCAATTTGCCATATTTGGGGAGCCTAGGGGCCGAGGAGCTCTCGTCGCCTCCGCTACCACCGAGTCTAGACGACATCATCATAACAAGCATCATCATCCTCGCCTTAATACCTGAAGGAGACATGTAAAAAAATATTAGTAGTACATATCAAAAAGAATTAAAAGAAGACATGCAAATAAACTAACAATTAAAGTATACAATTATTAATTTACTAATTTACAATGAGGGGCAATCCTACTTTCATAATTATGATATATTAATTTACTAATTTACAATGAGGGGCAATCATATATAAAACTATACAATTAAAGTTACAATTAAAGCTATACACCCACCCCCAAACCACCCCCACCCCACCCCACCACCACCACACACACACACCACCACCACCATACACACACCACCCCTACTGCCCACACACACGCATACTACACAAGAGTGATACAAAGAATTTTTTTTAAAAAAAGTTGAAAAATCCCACCCCCATATGGACATTAATCCAGTGGTCATACCACTTCTAAAATTAATCAACCCAACATCGATCCACTATAATCCAACTGCAACAACAAATATGTATCCCGTACTCCTTCTAATTCATCTACTCAATTAAATCATTTCATCAATTAAAGTATAGAATTATTACTTTACTAATTTACAATGAGGAGCAATCCTACTTTCATATGAAATGGGCACTAATTATTAATTTACTTTCATATAAAACTATACAATTGAAGATACAATTAAAGTTATACAATTTAGTTTATTAAAACTATATGATTAAAGTTATTTCGAATCTCAACAATTATCTGTTAATGAGGGGCAATCCTACTTGCATATGAAAGGGGCAGTACATATTTTATTAATCAATTTGTCCGTTTCAATTGTTGAGATTGCCCCACCACACACACACCCCACCCCACCCCCACCACACTCACACCACCCCCTCCCCCACCCCACCCCACCCCACCTCCCCCTTCCCCCCTCACCTCACCTCACCCCACCACACACACGCACACACCTGCACACACACACACACACACCACCCCCGCCCCCCACCGAGCCCCCTGTTCCTCCCTTCCCTATCCCCCCTGCCACTCCCCCTCCCCCCACCACACACGCACACACACACACACTCCACCCTACCCCCACCACCCCGCTCCCACCACCACACACATGTAGAAATAAAAGAGAAAGAGAGGAAAAAAACATACCTTCAAGAGAGAGAGAAAGAGAGAGAGAGCTCGAAATCGCTTAGAGAGAGAAAGAGAGGGAAAACCAAAAACGGTGGGAAAAAAAGAAAGCGTAGGATTTTTTTTACTGAACAAAATATCACGGACGTGTCACGGTCCTTAACCGTGACAATATTATAAGGTTTGTCATGGATAGCCGCTGAAAGGGTGCCAATTTACCCATTTTGGTGTAATGAATCATGTCCAACAAGGATAAATTTGGTAAAATGTTTTTAGTTCCATTTACATTTTACATTAAAAAAGTTGGGATATTTTTATAAAAGATAAAATATTTTCTATTTTTGAAAAATGATTTTTGAAATGTTTTCAAATGATTTTAATCATAAATATTTTCGATAAATGTTTTCAGATTCGTAAGAGTTTTGGTTTTAAAGGTTTCCAAAGATTTTAAATATCTGCTGACGAATCTCGAACTTTGTGCTTGGTCGTTCAAACGAGATCAGATATGGTTCGAACGATGTAGTTTTCCGTTCGAACGACAGATTTAAATTCTGACATGTCACCGCCTTAAATGATTTTATATATAGGGTGTCAAACCTCTGTATTTCGTGTGGAGAAAATACTAATTTTTACAGAATACGTTTTTAGTATTTTTTGGTTTATTCTCCATCACTTTGAGGGTTCAAAACTTGTTTTACAATTCACAAATCCCAGTGCTTTTGTGTTAGTTGTTTTATGAAACCCAAAGTATAGTTTTACTAGGAGTTTTGTTGCTGAATCATAGGTGCCTTGGAAAGGTACTGGGTTGACTATAGGTGCTAATTACGGGAGGTGCTGGGCTGATCGATTGTGTGTCATAGGGAGTGTTGCGGTGTTCCTGGGCTGACGACTATGAACCTACACCTGCAGATATTTCATAAGTCAAATTTTATTTTCACTGTAATCCGATTGTAAACCTTTCCTTTATAAATTATAGTGGAAATAAAAGGTTTTTGCCCTGCGGGGATTTTTTCTAGAAATTTGTCTTTATCAGCTTGTTCATCGCATGATTTAATTTGAGATTTGAATTGACACGTAGATGCATGTTTAGGGACTGATTTAATTGGTATTTATTTTTAGCAAATTTAGACATCCAATTAAATAAGTTTGAAGTTGAAAAATGCGAATCTGTTTGAATCAATATCATAGACGGCAATTTCAGGTTCATCATTTGGATTATTTGTGTTTGAGTCATTGTGTTTACCTTTGGAATTATCATTACACGTGCGTTGTTTATATATCTTTGTGATGATATCTTATTTATTTTATGTGATACTTTATACTTCAAGTTTAGATTCTACACCTTTGTCTATTTCGGACAAAAAGGGGGAGAACAAATTAAGGAGGAAATTTGATGAAGATAATGATGATTTTGTTTTATGGAGGAGTTTCTATATATTTCATACTCGATGCATCGTGGGGTATTTTCTTTGTTTCATGTGTGTAGGCATCTAAATAAAGAACAATTAACGCCACATGAAGATAAATTTACCCAAGATAAGATCAAGATGAGATTGCAGACAAAGTTTGTCTATTTCTTTCCATTTCTAGGGTTTGGGAAGGGTAATAGGATTTTTTAATATATAGTTGTTTTTTGTAATTTAGGTTTTGATTACTTTTGTACCGAAATAGACAAAGGGGGAGATTCGTAAGCGTAAATATTTTACCTTAGGATTTTTATTTGTTTTATTTACACTTTGGCATATCTGGCGTATCCCATTACAAACCGACACACTACGACACGTCGAACTGACCTCCAACATCTCCAATATTAAAGACTCATCTACATCTCAACATTAAGAAGGTATAAAGACTTTTAGGAGTTTGAAATTATTCATAAAGTTATTTAGGATGTTATTTTTTATGAAAAAATGAAGCTAGAGTTTTAAATAAAAATAAAAAATATTTTTAACCTCGTTCAAGCGATATTCTTATCTCGTTCGAACGAAATGGCCTATTTGTTAGAAGGCTCATGAAATCTACTTCCAACGAACATTCAACGAGGGCTTACTATTTGCATTTGTTAAAAGCTCATTGGAAGCTTCTTCTAGCGAAATTGATTTCTCGTTCGAACAAACTATCTTATCGCTCGAACAAAATATCTTATCGTTTGAACGAATTATGTTATCGTTCGAACGGAATGCCTTTTCGTTCGAACGAATTCTAATTTTGTTCGAGCAAATTCGCCACCTTGAAATTTATGCCGCATCTATAAATACCTGTTTAGACTTTAAATTTCGTAAGACTTTTTTTCAAAATATTTCTTGCATATTTGTTGCAAAAGTTTTCAAGTTTTGTGTTATAAAAACCCTTTTGATTCACAACTTTACATCTTCAAATAGTTTTTGTGAATCTTTTTAAACTCCCTAGAGGTTTTGCATCTTGCATAAATTTTGTGTACAGGATTCTCTACACATGAATTTTATGACCCGAGTGATCACAACAAAAGAAGGCTGAAGGCTGAATCAGTGGATACTGAGGGTAGACCGCCACCTATAGACGACTCTGGTCTGGACTGAGCCATTTTCTTTAGAATTTTTGAAGACACTACGTGTTACACTTGTGGGTGTATCAAGTAGTCTGTAATTCGATAGTCTTGAAAAACTTTCTAAAGTGCTGAAAAATAGGTTTTGCCCTGAAGAGGGATCTTTCCTTATTTTTCATATTAGATTGCATGCTTAGTTTAGTTTCTGTGATTGGATCACTTAGCTTATGAAAATCTAATTTAATAAAAAATTAAAATTTGGTAAAATTGGATTTTGGTCTTTAAATTGAAAGATCACAACAATAGAATGTTTGGTTGTGACCATTCTTGTCGAGCACGTTTATTTTCGCACTTACAAATTGGTATCAGGGAATTTTTACCACTATTATATACCTATATGTACTCTTTATACGTTTTACTAAAAAACTTTGAAAAATTTCAAATACTGAGGCTTATGTTCTCCGTATTTCCTTCTTATTATGCTCTTAAGATTATCATTACATGTGAGTTAATTGATTATCTTTGTAATGATATATTGCTTCTTCGTGTGACGCTTTTTTTTATTATTAGTTTTCTACTCCTTTATCCATTACGGATAGAAAAGGGGAGAACAAATTGAGGGAGAGTTTTATTTATTGTTTAAAACTCGTATGCGTCACTGTATTTTGTTTGTCTCATGTGTTTAGGACGTCCCACCTAGATGATGATCAATTGGACCCGCACAAGATGAAAACAAAGCTAGAGTAAAGGAAGATCAATTCAGTTGAAGACTTGTACAATAATGCATTTCCATTTCTTGATTTGGGAGGGTATTTTTAGTATAAGTCTTTAAGAGTCAATTTGGATTAGATTTGTATTTTTTACCAGAATAGCCAAAGGGAGAAATTTATAAGATCAAGTTTTATAGGTGCTCTGTTTATTTTTATTTTGGCTTATCCTGTTATACCTACACTGCACCTTCATGACTACTTCAATGGATTCGAAGACAAAGTTGAAGAATTTTGGAAGATTAAAGAATCGTACGTCTCAACAACATTTAGAAGAAGTTATGGATGCATTTGGTAAAGTCTTAGTTTATTTTTCCAAAGGTTTTATAGTTTTTAAGAGTTTTTTCCCCAAATGATTTAAAATATTTTTAAAGAAAAATTATGAAAAACTCGCTATCTCGTTAGAATGAGAATAACTTGTTGTTCGAATGAACTACATTATGTCGTAAGAACGGGTTTTCTTAGTTCGAACGAAATCTGGAACAATGCCTTTTGGCAAGCTCTGGAATCTTGTTAGAAGCTTCGTTAGACAACATTCAAAAGAGATAAGGCGGGTCATTAGAACGTGTCTTTCAAATGGTTGAACGCGATATTTTTTTATCAAGTTCTGGAATCTTGTTCGATATGTCATTAGATACTTGCTCGAATGAAAATGGGTGTCTCGTTCGAACAAGGTACCTATCATTCGAACAAACGTGCGAGATTTTGTTTTTTAAATTTAATCTCATCCAAATCTTTAGTATTTATCCCTTTGTAACAAACTTCTAGACGGGATTAGAGTCTCAATAAACTTTTTTCGAAAGATTTTCACACCCTCTTTGAGTTCTATTTGTGACCAAACTCTTCCAATATTATTGTAAACACCTTGGAAACTTAAATATCTTTTTATCAAATCAAGAAAAACCTTTGTAGTTCGAACATTCTTGTAGAGATTATTCTCTACTGGTGATTTGTGGAGCCGAGGCTCTACTACTGAAGAAGAAGGTTGATCGGTGGATACCGATGGAAGATTGCTTCCCGTGGGCAGTGCTAGACTGTGTCGTGGCTGTAGAAGATTTGAAGAACAGCGCATCATAATTAGTTGTTTAAAGTAGTTTGTAAGTCAACCGTGTCTATCAAATCTTATATAGTGATGAAGAAAGGTTTTTCCATTATTAGTTATTTTTACATACTTCTTCATGTTTTGGGCAGGTATGATTTGTTGAATTAAATTTGGACTACATCTTTATATGCACACTTAATTTAATCAAAGATAAAATTTGCTAAAATTGATATTGTGTGTTATTGACTAATATATGAATCATTCCATAGAATCCCGACATTTGAAGACCATTCACTCCAAAGAAGATCCATTTTCAATTTTTCAAGACATATAGAAAAATATTTCCTTTCTTCTTCAAAATTGATAAAATCTAAATACAAATGAGGTTAATCTCTTATACCAATTTAAGGACAATGTGAGTATAAATGGACTACCCAAATTAAAAATTATTATCAAAATGAAGATAATGTTTGTTTTAAACCAAATTTGGGCCAAACTTAAGTGGCGAAATAATGACTTTAGATTTTATTTGACTTAATAATATATGCTCATGAAGCATATAAGATTAATGGAGATGCGGAATAGTAAATTATGCACTTCAGACGAGGATTTATACGAGGAAAAAATCCTTGAGGAAAAATCTTGGGCCAAACTTACACCTTCCACTATATAGGTAAAAAATTACAAAAGTGAAAATGACTTATAAACTTGAACCTCACCTAGACACAATAATGTTATACCCCGTATTTTTATGCTTCCTAAATTTTGGTGATTTATTAAATTTAATGTGTTACTAATTTAATATAAATTCGGAAATTTATTATTTTTATAATTCCTAACGTGACGAGAGTTAGTAATTATTGGAAACTTGTTGAATATTACTAATGAGAAAATTAATATATAATATTGGTTCCATTAAATGTCATGAGTGAATAAAATGATAATTTTGGAAATTTAAGTCGGGACGCGCCCGTGTCGTGTCGGGATTAAATGTTGATTAATAAAAGTGAATAAATAATAAGTCGCATGTATGGTCATTTCGAGTGCGCCAAAGTGTCCGAAAGGGCCGAGATAGTCAAAATAATGTACTCGGGGGTTTAGTTTGGGTCTCGGGGCGTTTTTAGGCCTAATTAACACCCATTAAATGTCACAAGTTAATAAAATGACAATTTTGGAAATTTAAGTCGGGACGCGCCCATGTCGTGTCGGGACTAAATATTAATTAATAAAAGTGAATAAATAATAAGTCGCTCGTATGGTCATTTTGAGTGCGCCAAAGTGTCCGGAAGGGCCGAGATTGTCAAAATAATGTACTCGGGAGTTTAGTTTGGGTCTCGGGGCGTTTTTAGGCCTAATTAACACCCCGGGAGGGTGTTTCGGACATTTACATTTTTATGCCCAAAAACCCACGAAAATTCTAAGGTTATATCATATGCTTAGGGTTGTCTTCTAGGGTTAACACAACCAAAAACAAAAGATGGCCATTGGAGAAGGAAAGGAAGAGCTTACCAAGGAGTTCTAGGCCAAGAACTGCTTCGTTCGCATTTAAAGAAATTCTGGAAAAAGAATGAGAAAAATTAAGTTAAAGAAATTTTTAGGGTTCAGGAGAATTGTATAGATTTTGGCCCTCTTAATCCATGATACTTGATTGAAACTCACATGCCTTACGTAGAATATTGTTCATTTGGGTTTATAATGATTGTGGTATAAATTTCTGGGAGTTTGGGAGTTAAAAACTTGGATTTGGATGATTTTGGAAGATAATTCCCGTAACTAGTATTCTGCAGATTCGCCATACCTGTTTGATCGATCGATCGAACCAAGAGTATCGATCGATCGACGCATCGATCGATCGAGCTCCTGCCGTCGATCGATCGACCCCTCCTGGCAGACTCATACTTCCCCTTCAAAATAGTTGAATTTAATTTAAATGAGTAATACTCTTTGGACATCCTTATTAAAATATTTTGGGAGATAAAGAAGACCAGTAGGACTTATTAAAAATATGGAACCTTTAATGTAAGACGAGATTAACATTTCACGGGGATGTTTTACATATAAGGGACAATGAAAATATGTATTAAAGGAGGAGACTCGTAAGGTAGTTACGTTGTAAAATAAATGAGTACCTACTGAAATTACAACTAGGAGGTAAGGAATCCGCGAGTACCACTTAATAAGTTGGAATAATCCCACAAATTCGAATAAGAGACAAACCGTTATACGTGATTAACTAATTAACGAGTAATAAGGATAAATATCATAATTCTAGGTCGTGATAGTGTACCTGAAAATCTGTTACTAAAGTCGTTTAATAAAATTAAACTATTTAAGTAACTCCGAACAGTTTTTTGAAGAAACTCTTTTCTTAAAAACCAAAACTAATTGAACACAAGATGTGTAGTATAAAAGTATGTACGAGATCTATTCAAGATTTGATCAACAGGTTTATAAAATAGTTTAAACAAACTTTAAACCCAGCACAACCAAGAATGAGATGAGAAGATATAGAAAGATTAAGAACAAGATTTTTTACGTGGTAAAACCTCACCCAACTGAGGAAACATCCACGACTCCCTCTACGGAGTAAACAAAAAAAATCCACTATAAACAAATTTCAATAGTTACAAACTATATAACAAACATGCATACAACTCAGACCTATATAAGTTTAGGAATGTACCCTCTGGTGTCCTTATAACTTCTATGCAGTTCTGATTGTTTATGTTGTCCTCCCAGTTTGTTAACTTCCAATTTGTTCAAGCTCTTTACGTCGAATCTTTTTCTCAAGATCTTATTACCAACACTTTTAGTGTGGTAGAGTGAAAGTGTTTGTGTAGGTGCTCTCTAACACATGCAAGCACACACACACTTATTATGTACAAACAGTCCTAACAAATTACATATAAGTCTATATGCTATGATTTTTATTTTTCTCTCTTCTCACAAAACTTAACCTTTTTTTACCTTTATAACAATCCCAGAATCCACGGCTATCTTGCTCAGAAGACGTATCAAGGTCTTAATCAATATCGGTTTTGAAAAGATTTTTGAGATTGAAAACCACCAAGTGCGATTTCAAACTAGGTCAAAGGTCTTGTTTCAAGAGAACTAGAAACAGAAAACATTATTGTTGATTTCAAAGTTAAAAACATTTACAGAAAGCAATTCAACAATATATTTCTCAAGCTGAGAAACGAAATATATAAATCTAAGTGTAATGTAACATGAAGTACATAGATCTGAAATTTCTATAAAGCAGAAAATAGATGTAAGACAAACTGTTTAAGTTGGACACAAGATCTAAAGAACAAAGAGGTTTCAGCATCAAATTAACTACCAACAACAACTCTCAAACACTCAAACACTCAAGGTGGTGTTTGGAATATACAGGACTTGGAAAGAGGTTTTGATTTGAAAATGGATTTGACGATTTAGGGTTAGGGTTAGGGTTTCTAACTCTCTCTCTCTCTTCTGGTTTCTCTCTTCTCTCTCTTCTCTCTCTTTTTTCTCTCAAAGGAAGAAATGGCAAAAGTCTTCGAAGGCTGATAGGAAGGCTCCTTTTATAGGAGGCTGAGAAGGTTCGAGAGTAACGTTCAAAATCAAGGGTTCGGATTTAGTCAAGGTTAATTGACTTATATCCAAGGGTTCACGATATGCGGTGGTTAAAACTCACCTGGTTGGTTCATAAGGGGTTCACAAGGATTATGAAAGGGCGCATGCAGATCGTTGATAAAAGCGATCCAAGGGTTGTAAACACACGCTCTTTTACTCTCTATAAACAAACACACTTACAACCAATCAGAAGAAAACAAATGTTGGCTAATTAGAAGAGACAAAACGCGCATCTAAAATAATTAAAAACACACCCTGACGTCTCTGCCGCTTTCGGATTCTACCCAAGGCAACTTTAAGTCAATATAAACATTAAGCCTTAATTACAGAATGACCCCAAAAACTTTTAAAAACAAGTCTTAATTAATAAAAACTTATTTTAAAATGTTTATAAAATCCCAAAAAATATTTAAAAAGCAATATTAAGGATTTAAACACACTCAACATATGTACACACAATTATATACAATATGACATGTATATGATCCATTCTACTGTGTGTAAGAGTTGGTAATAAGGTCTAGTTCACTTCAATCAAGGAAGATGAAATAGTAGTGTAAGCTCTGGGGTTCTTTGGATTCTTAGTTAGACATAATTTTGTCACAATTTCCAAACTAGATGAACACTTATACAATATAGACTCAAGTGAGTCAAGAGTATAAGGTGCTTCAATCTCCACCTTTAATATGAGACAAAATCTCCTTTGAGTCAACTTCAACTCGTAGGGTAACAAAAGAAATGAAACCTATTCCTACCAAAAAAATCTATCTACCCAAATCCTAGAAACCAAAAGTACATAACTCAACTATTTACAATTGAATACCCTATTACAACTGTTGAGAATAACTGTACAAAAACCTGCAATGAATCACTAAGATCAAGCTGTTTAGAATTTAGCATATGTAAGAATAGAGACTCAAATTTCTCCCCCATTTTGTCTCAAATGGACAAAGGGAAAAATAAAGAGATCAAAGAGATTAATCAGCACACACCATACCAATAGATTTACGCAAAGACATAAATCGATTGTAATCTAAAGGTTTGGTAAACATATCTGCGAGTTGCAAATCAGTAGGAAGATAATTGATTTCTAATTCCTCAGTTTCAACTAATTCGCGTATAAAGTGATATCTTATTTTTATGTGTTTTGTTCGCGATTGTTGAACAGGGTTTTTAGAAATATTGATCGCACTTTGATTATCACAATAGAGATGCAATTGATTTTCTTGAATAACATAATCACTTAGTATTTTTTTAAGCCACAGTAATTGAGCACAACTGCTGCCAGCGGCTATGTATTCCGATTCAGCTGTTGAGAGTGATGTGCAGTTTTGTTTCTTACTACTCCATCCTACCAAGTTATTAACTATATAATAACATGCACCTGATGTGCTTTTACTATCATCAGTACACCCAACCCAGTCAGCATCAGTGTACCCAATTACAGTGCTTGGTGTGTCATTAGTGTACCAAAGTCCTAGATTCAGAGTGCCTTTTACATATTTAATGATTCGTTTAACAGAATTCAGATGGCTCTCTTTGGGATTATTTTGATAACGAGCACAAACACACACAGTAAACATAATATCAGGACGCGAGGCAGTAAGGTATAGCAAGGTTCCTATCATACTACGATATAGAGTTGGATCTATGGATTTTCCAGTTTTGTCTTTGGATAGTTTTACCGTAGTACTCATGGGTGTTTTCGCATCTTTAGCATTCTCAAGGCCAAATTTCTTTACTATCTCTAAAGCGTATTTAGATTGTGATACAAATAATCCTTCTGAACTTTGTTTGACTTGAAGACCTAAGAAAAATTACAACTCCCCCATAAGTGACATTTGAAACTCCTTATGCATAATTTCAGAGAAGGATTTTACTTCTGAGGGAGAAGTTGATCCAAAGATGATATCTTCAACATAAACTTGAGCAATAATGATGTGTTTGCCAAAATGTTTGACAAAAAGAGTTTGATCATTTCCACCTCTTTTGAAACCTTTATCTAAGAGGAAACTGGAAAGACGCTCATACCAGGCTCTAGGCGCTTGTTTAAGGCCATACAAAGCCTTTTTAAGACGAAATACATGATTTGGATATTGAGGGCCAATGAACCCTTTAGGTTGTTCTACATAGGTCTCTTCAGTTAATATTTCATTAAGGAATGCAGATTTGACATCCATTTGGTAGAGCGTAAAATGCAAATGGCAAGCTATGGCAAAGAGAAGACGAGCAGATTCTAAACGGGTAATAGGAGCAAAGGTCTCGTTAAAATCTATTCCTTCAATTTGAGAGTATCCTTGAGCAACTAATCTAGCTTTGTTTCTAATGATTATCCCACTTTCATCAGACTTATTTTTAAAAATCCAACGTGTGTCAATAACCTTTTTGTGATCAAGCCTAGGTACAAGATACCAAACACTATGAATGACAAATTGAAGAAGTTCTTCCTGCATAGCAGAAATCCAGTGAGAGTCATTCAATGCCTCATTTACATTCTTTGGTTCCACTAGAGAAACAAAACATGCATAATTTCTCAGTTTGGATCTTGTACGCACTGGCTCACTATGGTTACCTACTACGTTATTTATGGGATGATCTTTAGAAACCCAGTTAGGTACTTCAGGTATCTCAATTGGTAATGAATCATCTATTTCAGGAGAGTCATTTTCTAAAATATTTGTAGGCTCTTCCTCAATAGTTGATTCACCAGTCTTATTCTCTACAGTAGTGTCACTCACAATTACATTTATGGATTCCATCAAGGTTTTAGTTCGAAGATTATACACTCAATAGTCTCTACTGTTAGGCGAGTATCCTAGAAATATAGCTTTATCTCCCGACTCTCAAATTTGGAAAAGTGTTACCTATCTTTGCATACATAACAAGTACTACCAAAAGTTCTAAGGTACTTAAGATTAGGCTTTTTCTTGTACCAAAGTT
Source organism: Sambucus nigra (assembly GCA_949130495.1). Taxonomy (NCBI): domain Eukaryota; kingdom Viridiplantae; phylum Streptophyta; class Magnoliopsida; order Dipsacales; family Adoxaceae; genus Sambucus; species Sambucus nigra. The sequence goes on from OX422216.1 coordinate 623,141,763, forward strand.
CGTAAGGGATTTGTTTGGAATTATTTTTAAGATAGACCTTGTTTATAATGTGACATGCAGTACGAATAGATTCTACCCAAAAATATTTAGGTAAATTCTTGGCATGTAGCATAACACGTGCCATCTCTTGAAGGGTACCGTTCTTTCTCTCGGTGATTCCATTTTATTGAGGAGTCTTAGGATTACTAAACTCATGTTTGTAACCATTATAGTCACAATACTCTATTATACCAGTGTCTTTGAATTCTCCACCTATATCACTATGGATTCTATTTACTTGAGTGTCGCTTTCATTTTCAATTCGAAGAAGTATTTTTAAAAAAGTTTGAAAAGTGTCAGACTTTTGTTTTAAAAAGGCTACCCAAGTAAATCCGGTGAAGTCATCAACCATAACTAGAATATAACTGTGTCCACAGAGACTAACAGTTCGGGAGGGACCCATTAGGTCCATATGGATGATCTCCAAGGGATTAGAGGTAAGAACATCATTAACTTTCTTATGAGGTGCCTTAACAATTTTACCTTCCTGACAGGAACCACAGACAATATTAGGAATGGATTTGATTTTTGGAACTCCTCTAACTATTTCTTGAGAGGTCAGTCTACTAAGATTATCGTAATTTATATGACCCATTATGTTATGCCATATCTCGTTGTCATCCATTCTGGCAACATTACAGATTTCAGAATTGTTCATGACAGTATAACAATTGTCAGGAGTTCTGAATCCTGTAATTATGCATTCACCTTTTTCATTTAAAATTTTGCAATTGTTCTTTGAAAAGGTAACAGTATGATCTGAGTCACAAAATTGCGAGATACTAAGTAGATTGGCCTTAAGACCTTTAACTAAAAGAACATTTTCAAGAACAGGAAGTCCATCTTCTTGGAGAGTTCCTTTGCCTATGATTTGAGATGATACTCCATCACCAAAAATAACTTTTCCTCCAGCAAAACTGGTTTTGTTCAAAAGTTTTGTATCATCTCCAGTCATGTGCTTAGAACATCCAGAGTCTAAATACCATCCAGATGATGTGTGTTCAGCTTTTAAAGCAGTAATAACTATGTTACACTTCATCTGAGGTAATTGATCATCTTTTCTAACCCAAATTGCTCTAGTTTTCATTTTACGCTTATTAGCTCTCAATTGATAAAATTTGCGAGCATTCGATTTTTGTTGAAAAATATTTTGTGCATGATTTTGAATTTTATGAAAGACATGATCATTTGGTTTAAGAAAGTGTTTAGGAATCCTTCTAGAGAATGTTCTTTTAGGTTTGGTCTTTCTCTTTCTATAATTAGAGTTTTTGTCTGGTTGTTTAGGAAGTACATAATTATTGCGGCTTCTCCTAGAATAGTTAAAGTTCTGATAGATAGGAGGATTACAGACAGGTTTAACTAGACTCCTAGCATAGCAACTATCAAAAGAGTGACCGTATATATCACAGTAAGAGCAATAAAGATTGCTCAAGGTTGGGGTTTCCTTAGGAAAGTCTCTAAACAAAGGTTTTGAGGAATTTTGAGGTTGAACTTTATTCCTAGATAGTACAGTCTTGAATGTAGACTCACTCTTCCTAATAGAGGGGTAGACTTATTTAGCCTTAGGTGAACTTTCATGTTTAGAGAAACTCCATTCCCCAATGTTAAAATTTTGATGTTTTGAATCAGACTCAGTTCTTAGAGAACGAAAATCTGGGCAGGTTTCAATAGGTCTTTTACCTCCTGACACAAACTTGATAGGTTCAAAAGATTTTGTTTGTGTTTTCAAATTGGGGAAAAATCCTATTTCAGTTCGATCATCAGAATTGGTTTTTGATTCAGCAACAAATTCATCAAAACAGTTTGAGTTATTTTCAAATTTTGTGAATTTTTTTAAAATAGTTGCTGTCTTTTCTTTAGTTTGTTCCAATTCTAACTATGTCCCTTTGTATTTTTTCTCCAGAGTCTCATTTATTTCAGTCAAATCTCTGAGTTTTTGATCAAATATTTTGATTTCACTTTCATGAGTTAAACATTGGGTAGTATACTCTTTAGCATTCAGTTTGACCATCAGGCTTAAATCTTCTAGTTTCTTGGTGATATCTTTCACAATATTTTATAGTCTAGTGCTTTTCTTGAGAGTTTTAGCATAGAGTGTGTGAATTTCTGGGAGGTCTTCATTGTCCGAGTCACTAAGTGTAGTGTGTGAAGTGACCCCTAGGGCGTCATTCTTTGGACTCACACACCCATTGACATCGTCATTATCGCTTTCCCTTTGACTCACACACCCCGAGGAAGAGATAGCAATATTCCCAGTAATCAAAGCATCTAAACCAGTAACAGCATTATTCAAAACATCAGAAGTAGAATTACTAGATTTATCCTCACTAACAAACACAAGCATATCATCATTATAGATAATCTTGGCAAAGAAAGACATGCAAGGGTCAAAAACATCAAATGACTCAGGTTCCTCATTTTCAGAGTCACTTGAATCATCCCATGTCTTGCAAATGTTGGCTCTAGTGTGTTTGTTTTGAGTGTTCAAGTAAACTCTACAGTCTTATGCAATGTGTCCTAGTTTACCACATCTAAAACATTCAGTCTTCTTAAGGTCTCTGTTAGGTCTAGTGTGAGAGTCCTTGTGATGTTTGTCATGACTTTTCTCATGAGGTTTGTGATTAAAGGGAGTTGGATAATTGGACTTGCCTTGTTTATTTTCCATGTTGTTTTTAAATTTAATGATTTTCTTAAACTGTTCTGACATTAAGGCAATCTGATTGCCCAAACTCTCTATATCGCATTCCTCATCAGAGTCATCATTGGAAGTGTTAAACTCAGGCTTAATCAATTTAGAAGAGAAGCTTAGATTGGAACTAGTCTGTTTCCTATGGGACTGGGTCAATTGTTTCTTAAATTCTAGTTCCCTTTCCACTATTCTTAATTTACTACTGACTAATTCAGGAGTGATATTTATATCACACATTTCCTCAATAGCATATCTTTTGTTGTCAAATTTCTGTGGTAATGATCTTAGAATTTTAGATACAATTTCTTATCTGTCATATGTTATCCCATTAGCATGCAGTTTTGTCACAATATCAGTCAGGTTCATATAGAAGTCATCAAATGATTCAGTCTCAGACATGATTAAAGAGTTATACTGTTGAATGAGCATTTGAGTTTAGCAGCCTTAAATCTAGTGTCACCTTCACGAGCAGTAACCAAGGTGTCCCAAGCTTCCTTAGAAGTGGTACATGATGTCCCAAGCTTCCTTAGAAGTGGTACAGGATGAGATTCTTTTGAACTCATGTTCATTAATGGACATAAATATGGCATTCTTTCCTTTGTTATTATTGCGAGAAACTTGTTTCCCTTCTTGTGTGAACTCACTTAACACTTTCTTAACCCTCTCATTACTTCCTTCAGTGGCTGGTTTTATGGGAAAGATGTAACCATTTTCAACAATGTCCCAGTCATCATCTCCCAGAGTTCCTTGGATGAAAGCAATCATCCTTACTTTCCAGTAAGCAAAATTGGTTCCATCAAAGATAGGAGGTCTGGTCAAGTTACCAAATCTTTCATTATTCTCGTCCATATTTGATTTTCAGAAAACAATTTCAGAAACACAGGATCTCTTTAAAAGAAGTTTACAAAGCTCTCATACCAATTGAAAATCTGTTACTAAAGCCGTTTAATAAAATTAAACTATTTAAGTAACTCCGAACAGTTTTTTGAACAAACTCTTTTCTTAAAAACCAAAACTAAATGAACAAAAGATGTGTTGTATAAAAGTATGTACGAGATCTATTCAAGATTTGATCAACAGGTTTATAAAATAGTTTAAACAAACTTTAAACCCAGCACAACTAAGAATGAGATGAGAAGATGCAGAAAGATTAAGAACAAGATTTTTTACGTGGTAAAACCTCACCCAACTGAGGAAACATCCACGACTCCCTCTACGGAGTAAACAAAAAAATCCACTATAAACAAATTTCAACAGTTACAAACTATATAACAAACATGCATACAACTCAGACCTATATAAGTTTAGGAATGTACCCTCTGGTGTCCTTATAACTTCTCTGCAGTTCTGATTGTTGATGTTGTCCTCCCAGTTTGTTAACTTCCAATTTGTTCAAGCTCTTTACGTCGACTCTTTTTCTCAAGATCTTATTACCAACACTTTTAGTGTGGTAGAGTGAAAGTGTTTGTGTAGGTGCTCTCTAACACATGCATGCACACACACACTTATTATGTACAAACAGTCCTAATAAATTACATATAAGTCTATATGCTGTGATTTTTCTTTTTCTCTCTTCTCACAAAACTTAACCTTTTTTTACCTTTATAACAATCCCAGAATCCACTGCTATCTTGCTCAGAAGACGTATCAAGATCTTAATCAATCTCGGTTTTGAAAAGATTTTTCAGATTGAAAACCACCAAGTGCGATTCCAAACTAGGTCAAAGGTCTTGTTTCAAGAGAACTAGAAATAGAAAACATTATTGTTGATTTCAAAGTTAAAAACATTTACAGAAAGCAAATCAACAATATATTTCTCAAGCTGAGAAACGAAATATGTAAATCTAAGTGTAATGTAACATGAAGTACATAGATCTGAAATTTCTATAAAGCAGAAAATATATGTAAGACAAACTGTTTAAGTTGGACACAAGATCTAAATAACAAAGAGGTTTCAGCATCAAATCAACTACCAACAACAACTCTCAAACACTCAAACACTCAAGGTGGTGTTTGGAATATACAGGACTTGGAAAGAGGTTTTGATTTGAAAATGGATTTGACGATTGAGGGTTAGGGTTAGGGTTTCTAACTCTCTCTCTCTCTTCTGGTTTCTCTCTTCTCTCTCTTTTTTCTCTCAAAGGAAGAAATGGCAAAAGTCTTCGAAGGCTGATAGGAAGGCTCCTTTTATAGGAGGCTGAGAAGGTTCGAGAGTAACGTTCAAAATCAAGGGTTCGTATTTACTCAAGGTTAATTGACTTATATCCAAGGGTTCACGATATGCGGTGGTTAAAACTCACCTGGTTGGTTCATAAGGGGTTCACAAGGATTATGAAAGGGCGCATGCAGATCGTTGATAAAAGCGATCCAAGGGTTGTAAACACACGCTCTTTTACTCTCTATAAACAAACACACTTACAACCAATCAGAAGAAAACAAATGTTGGCTAATTAGAAGAGACAAAACGCGCATCTAAAATAATTAAAAACACACCCTGAAGTCTCTGCCGCTTTCGGATTCTACCCAAGGCAACTTTAAGTCAATATAAGCATTAAGCCTTTATTGATGTAAAAAACTAGATTACTCTAATTATTTAATCACAGATAAATAAATGAGACAAAATATTTTAAAGTGGTTCAGCCTTATATGAATGGCCTACGTCCACTGTTATGTTATTGCTGAGTGTTTGGGAATTCTAGATTACAAGTGCTATCAGGAAATTCCGGTCCCCTTGAATGAGGGTGATACAAGGTATTTATAGCCCTTAGGCTGTTCTTGAAAGGGTGTTACATTAAATGATACACATATGAAAGGGTAATTCACTTAATGTTCTTCAAACGTGCGCGTCAAGATGATAAGCATTCAATGAATAGTTGAGTTGTTGATTATCTGACAATTAATGCTGTGGTCGAGATGCAGCTCGAACCGCCTTAGTTGCTCGTCGTCCAAAAGTTCCTCGGAGCATTGGAGTTCCTCGGAGGGTTGGTGTTCCTCGAAAGACTGGCGTTCCTCGGAGTATACCTGTTGCTCGGAGTGAGTATGTTGGTCGGGGGAATAGTTTTCCTCGTTGCTATTGTGCCACGTAGATTGACACGTGTCTTCTTATTATTCGTCCACATCAGCATACTAATTTTGGTATCAACAGAAGCCCCCAATGTTTCATATTTCGAACTTTGAGGAGTATGGAACATTCTTTCTCGGTATATGGCGATATTAAATGACCTTCCTTGGTTTTAGGAGCCTTTTCTTCATATTTGAATTTCCTTCCAAATTCGCAGAATCCGCCTTTTTGCATTTTTATAGGCGCTTCGATCTTCGTGCCCTTTTTTGTCCTTTTAGCCTCCGGTAGCGTAATAGTTTCCTTTTTGTAATCATTTCTTTCGCCGTTTCCCAAGGCAAAGTATTTAAGCTTCAGAGGCAATCCCATCGTCTTCTACCTTTTCAATTTATGCTTTCGAGTTTTCTATAGCTTTTCTCTCTCTTGTGCGTCCATCCCTTTCTTCGTTTGTTTGTCAACAGATATCCTTTTTCCCTGTAAGCTCTTCTTCCTTCTTCTTTTATTCATCATGGTTTACATTATTGAGTCTCTTGAGAAATTCCGTTCTGATTTCTCTATTCCATCTTGGGTAATTTTGGAGGTTCTTTCTGAGCCTTCATGTTATTTTGATTTGGCTGAGGGACATTGGTTCCCTAGCCTCTTTATTGCTGAATGTGGATTTTCTTTTCCTCCAAACCCTTTATGCTTAGAGTTCTGTCAGTATTTCGACGTTGTCCCTGCAAAAATAGCCCCCAACACATGGAGAATAGTTAATGGGGTGTATAGGTTAAATCAAACTCATGGAACTCGTATAGGAATTCCTGAGATTATGTACTGTTATAGATGGGCTATTTTAGACAATGTTTATTATTTAAAAACTAGATTTTTGAATAGGGCTCTAGTAGTCAACCTCCCTGATGCCAACAGGGATTATTTTGAACATGGAGTAGTTGTAAAAAATTGGCAACATGCCCATTTGGTTGGAGACGAAGTATATGAGGGTCCCAAATGCCCTCCATATGGCAATGGGATAGGTTATTTACATCTTATTTTGTTTTTTGAAATTATGATTTCATTGTGTTTGACAAAATGTATGACTGATATTTCACTATGTTTTTATTGCAGTTGACAGCAAGAGAAAAACTCCAAAAGAAACAGAAGTTAATATCAAGCATTTATAACATATCTGGAGTTTGCATTAGAAGGTTGCAGACGAGCACATTACGTTTGCTTCATACTTGCTGCAGTACAGGAGCTATACATCCTCTTATACTGCTCGTCCTGTGGCTAGCATTAGCGAACCATTGCCAGCTTCTGAAGATTCTTCACCAGACTCTCACATTCCTTTGAGTCAGAAGATGGGCAAGAGAAGAGTTCCTGCTCTCTTTGAAGAGACCTCCTCTACTGGAGATGGAAAGAGAAATAAAGCTGATGTCCCAAAGGGGACAAAGAAAATGGATGCTGCCCCTTCTGCTGCTCCTCAGAAGGTCGCCGAGAAGCCCCCAGTGGCTCCTGTACAGAAGGATGCGCCTGTGGAAGTAATCACTATCTCTCCAACCAAAAATTCTTCTTTGGTTGAGGTTGTTGAGAAGACACCGAGGAGATTGAAGAAGTCTTCCTCGGTTAGATTTTCTGAAGTCATTCCCCAGCTCCAAACTAGTGGAGCTGGTGTTCCAACCATTATTCCCCCGAGCTCTGCAATGAGCTCGGTAAAGACTTGGATTATTCCGGAAGTCCAAGGCATCGAGGAAAACATGCCTAGGGATATGCTGACATCCCTAGCTAATCGTCACATTGCTTCAGTAAGTTTCTTCTTATCTTGAATTCTTATTTCCTTCTATCAATATATGTATCTCGGCACTAACTCATCATTACCTTCTTTTTTTCAGCTGATGAGTTGCTTTAACACCATTGTGAAGAAAGATGAAGCGCTCAAGGCTTCAAGCTCCTCGTCTGGAGTAGAGGATGCATTACAGGGTTTGGCCCAATCTCTGAAGGAATCCCGTCAGAAGTACGACGAGGATAAAGGTGAATGGGAGAAGAAATTGGCTGCATTTGAAGCAGAGAAGGTGCAGTTGGGAAATAAAGTGAAGGACTTGGAGAGGGAGAATAAGAAATACTCCGAAAAGCTCACTAACTTCGGGGAGCTTGAAAATAAGCTGAAATCAACTGAGGAAGAGCTGACCCTTCTGCGCGAAGCAAATCGTCAGAAGGAGGAGTTGGAGGCCAAGCTGAAAGCCTCCGAGGACCTTCTATCCGAGAAGCTCTCCTCGGAGAAAATAAAAAGAAAGAAGGCAATAAAGAAGTCTTTCAGCACAGGTTGGGACAAATGGTGGAACAAGGGAGTAGCTGCTATGATGAATCAGGTGCAATATGGAAGTTTGAGATACTTCCGAGATGGCTGGGTTGCTGCTTTACAAGAATTGAAGGTGAGCGAGGACTCCGAGCTATTTCAACAGCATCTCCCTGGTCCTCCCCCAGCCATCGAGGATGAAGAAGAGGACAAAGCTGCCTCAGAAGAATCTTCATTGGTAGTGGGTGATATCATCCTTACCCAGCCTGCTGACGAGGAGCTTTCATCTCTGCCAGCTCCTCCAGAACAAGTTCCAGCTCCCGCCGACCAACTCATTATTTCCACCGAGCAACCAAGCTCCTCGTCCCAGCCTCCTGAGAAAGTCTTGGGAGACAAGAAAAAGGTGTGAAGTTGTTCGGTATTCTCTTTCTGTTTTTCTTTTACTTGTACTTTGTATCTCATATCTTTGTAACTTTGCCTTATGATCTAATAAAATTTGAGTTCTTTTCTTCCATATGATTGTCTCTTCTTTATCTGCACTCTGTCTTGAACTTTTTTTTCTTTCTCTGTTAGTTTCTGGCCAGGATGGATCTTGTGTCTGCTAATGACACAAAGTTGATGCAGCAATGCCATGAATATTATAAAGCTGGTCACACAGACCTCAGTGCATCAGAAGTTGCTGACATCCTTGGCCATGGTGCTTCAGAGCAGGCAGTAGAAGCTTATCAATATCTGAAGGGCTTACTTGATTGAGCTGTGGCAAATAACGTGGCTTACTATGATATGATCGAGGAGCTCCAATATGCTCTAGAAGATCTTCAGACTCAGTACAAGGAGTCAAATGCCTTGTTACATGAGGGATATGAAAAGAAATATCAACAGCTTTCTGCCGAGAAGGGCTACGACAAACTCCTTGCTGGGTATGATGTCAGGGAAAGGACCCTAAAGGGAGAAGTTGAAGCTTGTAGACAAATTGCTGAACTGCTGGAGCAAGAGAATAATAATTTGCAGAAAGAACTAGCACAATATAAGTTTGCAGCCTCTTCTTTAACAACGGTAATCCCAGTGACCGATGAGGGATTTTCCTTCTTAGAGGTTGAGAATGCCAAATTAAGGCAAGAGTTGGATATCCTGCGAAGATCTGGTACTTCTATTCTATTCGGGGACGAGGAAGAGGTTCTCGTGGGCGAGGAAGAGTTGCCCAGGATGTTGTCGAGGAACGAAGTACTCTACCTGCTCGGGGTCGATCAAGAACTCCTCGTAGTATTGAAGAAGCTCGTACTCTGTCAACATTGGAAACCCAAGCATACCAACTGAATGCAAAAGATCGGGCTTTGTCTGAAATGTCCAAGAAAATCCTAACTTTGGAGGATCAACTTACTGCGACGAAGTCTTCTTTAGAGAATAAGGACATTTTTGCAAAAAGCCTTCACGAGCAGTTGGAGAGACTAACCTTCCAATTCCATAAGCAGCCCAGGGAATTTTGGATGGCTGGGTACAACGAGGCATTATTCCATTTAGATGCTCGTATCCAGAATGCCACTAATGAGGGCTATAAACAAGGCTGGTTGAATGCCTTATGCGTGTTGAAACTTGAACAGGGACATTACTTGTGGGACTATTATGACCCCGGGGTGCTTGACTTGCCTGTGACACCGTTTAATTTGGACAAGGAATGGATCCCAGCTCGTGCCATTCCTCGGAGCTTAATTGCACAATAACTCGGTGATTACAATCTTCATTCTCAGATCGAGGTATCTCGTCCCGAGCATCTTTTGGACACACCTTCAGTAATGAATGTCAGAATGCTGAAGGACTTGAATTTTATTAACTCTCCTCAGACCTTAAATGATCCTCCTACTGGCGAGGAACCTATTTCAAAAGCTGAAGGAAAGAAACCAATAGAATAGGGATTTCAATGTAATAGTTAGTATACATGTAATTTGTAATTCGTTTTGAATTTTAATGAAAGACTTTCATTTTCTGTTTGCAAATTTGTATTGCTATTGTTTTGTGCTTGTCTAACAATTTTATATTTGTGATTGCATAACTATACTTTGTAGTTCATCGACCAATCTAGTAATAAAAGGTTACAAGTATCAGTAATGTTGCTCGATCACTTAATAATAAAGTAATGAGTATAAAAATGTTTAAAATTTTTCCAACCAACCAAGGTTGTTAAATTGTGCTCGTCGACCAATTATAATTAGTGAGAGTTTTTATCCCCGACTAACCATACTTGGTAATTTTTTTCATAAAATGTGTCCGACCAACCAAGGTCGATAATTTTATCCTCATCGACCAACTACAGTTAGTGGATTTTTATCCCCGACCAACCATACTTGGTTCAGTTTGGAATATTTTATTCTTCGAGGAACTTTTATATTTTCTGTAATAATCTTACCTCCCGACCAACATAAGTTGGCATTTGAGAGCATATTTTGTTTTCAAGCCAACCGAGATTGGCATTTTTAAGAATGTTGTTCTTGCCCTTTTACCAACCGGAGTTGGTCATGGGTTTGAACTATCATGTCCACTAACTCTTTTACCAACCGAAGTTGATCACATTAGTGTACGCCTCCTATCCAAAGGAGTATAGTTTGTTCTCGCTATTTTACCAACCGAAGTTGATCATGCTCGAACTATCATGTCCACTAGTTATTTTACCAACCGGAGTTGATCACGCTAGTGTATGCCTCCTAACCAAAGGAGTATAGTTTGTTCTCGCCCTTTTACCAACCGGAGTTGGTCGTGGGTCTGAACTATCAGTGTCCACTAGTTATTTTACCAACCGGAGTTGGTCACGCTAGTGTATGCCTCCAAACCAAAGGAGTATAGTTTGTTCTCGCCCTTTTACCAACCGGAGTTGGTCGTGGGTCTGAACTATCAGTGTCCACTAGTTATTTTACCAATCGGAGTTGGTCACGCTGGTGTATGCCTCCTAACCAAAGGAGTATAGTTTGTTCTCGCCCTTTTACCAATCGGAGTTGGTCGTGGGTCTGAACTATCGTCTTCTTTTTGCTGTCGAGCAGCGTAGTGTTGTACACTAGTATTCCCCGAAAAACTTTCAATAAAAGGAGAGAAGATGGTGAAACATCAGCTTTTTATTCATATTAATAGAACTACTTTACATTTTACATTACTGATAATACTTGCGTAGGTGTTCAGCATTCCATGCATTCTTGAATTCCTCTCCTTCTAGAGTTGCTATTCGGTAAGTTCCTGGTCGAACAACTTCTGTAACTCGATAAGGTCCATGCCAATTTGCTTCCAATTTATTGTGCTTCTGAATGACCTTCTTTAGCACATAATCTCCTTCTTTTAAATCGCATTTCTTCACCCTCTTATTGTAGAACAGAGTTGTTCGTTGTTGATATGCAGCATTCTTAATGGCTGCTTCTTCTCTAACCTCCTCGAGCATGTCCAAATCTAATCTTCTCATCAAGTCACTGACTGGGGAATTGAAATTCAGCACTCTGTGTGTTGTGAGACCCAACTCAGCAGGTATTACAGCCTCACTTCCAAACGCCAGCATATATGGTAATTCTCCAGTTGCTGCTCGGGGAGTTGTTCGGTAAGCCCATAATACTGATTGTAGCTCATTAATCCAATTAGCTTTAGCCTCACTTAACCTCTTCTTCAAACCATTTAATAATGTTCTGTTCGTCACTTCAGTCTGTCCATTGCTTTGAGGATGGCCTGGTGCTGAATGAACCTTCAAAATGTTTGACTGATGACAATAGGCGGCAAACTCCTCGTTATCAAAATGTGTTCCATGGTCTGTGATGAAGGCATGAGGGAGACCATATCGGTAGATGATATTCTTCCAAACGAATTGGTACACCTTCTCGTATGTCATATCAATCAGAGGCTCACCTTCTACCCACTTAGTAAAATAATCCACTGCGACGATGAGGTACTTGAATCTTCCTCGGGTCGTTGGTAGTGGTCCAACCAAATCAATTCCCCACATGGCAAAAGGCCAAGGGGAAGTTATAGGTGTCAACAATGCTTGTGGAGTTCGTCAGACGGAAGAAAAACGTTGGCATTTATCACATCTCTTAGCATAGGCTATACAATCAACCCTCATCGTTGGCCAGTAGTATCCCTGTGTCATCACCCTTTGCAACAGTGTCTGGCCTGCTACATGGGCTCCACAGGATCCGTCATGGATCTCTTCAATCAATTCTTTCACCTCGGAGGGATGTACACATCTTTGCAAACCTGCCATAATTCCTCGTCTATACAAAACACCATTAGTTAGTACATACTGAGCAGCTTTAAACTTCACTTTCTTGGCCGCGAGCTTATCCTCCGACAATTCTCCCTCTTCAATATATACCCTAATGGGATCCATCCAAGATGGTCCTAAATCAAGGGAAATAACATTCATCATCAGGCCTTCATCTATGCTTCGACTTTCTAACACCTCAATTGGTATCGTTCTTCGCAACTCGGTACGAGTAGCTGATGCTAGTCGGGCCAGTGCGTCTGCTTGTGCATTCTCCATTCTTGGTATTCTGATCAGCTGAATGGCATCAAATTCTGCCAACAACTCCATCGCCTTTGCATGATATTTCACCATTAATTCTCCTTTAACTGCATACGTCCCCATCATCTGATTCACAAATAATTAAGAATCACTGAATACCATCACTTGTTGCGCTTCCATAATCTTTGCTAAATTAAGACTTGCTATCAAGGCTTCATACTCAGCCTCATTATTGGAAGCTTTGAATTGGAATCGTAAGGCATATTCCACGTCAATCTTGTCTGGGGTGTTCAAAACAATCCCTGCCCCACAACCTGTTGTGCAAGATGACCCATCTACATATAATCTCCATGTAGGTAACTCGTCTTCAAATTTCTTATCTGACAGAGTTCCTCGGTGAAATATCTGCTGTTTCCTTTCATCCTCCCCTGGTATTTTTCGTTCTTCGTCGACCATCTCTTCTCTCCCTTTTACCAACCGGAGTTGGTCTGGGTTTGAATTTGATGATCTTTCTACATCCACAAAGCCCTTTTACCAACCGGAGTTGATTTGGACTTGTATCTGTTGATCCTGTAACATCCACAGGTTGGTCAACGAGCAACTTTTGTTCCTCGAGGGTATCAGGATATGTAAATTCTGCTATAAAGTCTGCTACAACCTGCCCTTTTAATGATGATCTGGGTTCATACACAATATCATATTCACCGAGCTCTATTGCCCAATACATCAGTCTCCCTGATTTTTCTGGCTTATGAAGGGCTTGTCTCAATGGCATGTCGGTATACACGACGATGGTGTGGGCCTGGAAATAAGGCCTCATTCTTCTACTTGCTTCAATTAATGACAATGCTAATTTTTCCAGCTTTGGGTACCTGATCTCTGCACCTCGGAAAGCCTTACTTGTGTAATAAATTGGCTTCTGGACTCCATTCTCCAATCTGATCAATGCCGAGATGACTGCATTCTCTGATACTGCCAGGTATAAGTACAACTTTTCTCCCATCACTGGCCTGGACAGCAGTGGAGGTGTTCCCAGATATTTCTTCAAGTCTTGAAAGGCTTTTTCACATTCATCATTCCACTCGAATGTTTTTCGGAGTGTTTTGAAGAATGGACGGCACCTATCAGTTACTCGAGATACAAATCTATTGAGCGCTGCAACTCGTCCTGTAAGACTCTGCACTTCTTTCTTCATCGTTGGAGATCGCAACCCTAAAAGAGCTTTGATCTTTAATGGATTTGCCTCAATGCCTCGCTGGTTGACGATGTACCCGAGGAACATTCCTTCTCGTACTCCAAAGGTGCACTTCGTCGGGTTGAGCTTCATCTGGTATTTATCTAGTTGGTCAAAGGTCTGACCTAAGTCAACTAGATGCTTAGCAGCTTTCTTGCTCTTTGTCAGCATATCGTCGACATAGACTTCCATATTGCAACTGATTTGTTCGGCAAAAACCTTATTCATCAGCCGCTGATATGTCGCTCCTGCATTTTTCAAACCAAAAGGCATAACATTATAACAATAAGTTCCCCTAGGGGTAATAAAAGAAGTGCTTTCCCTGTCTTCAGGTTTCATTTTGATCTGGTTATAACCAGAGTAAGCATCTATGAAGCTGAGCAGCTCGTGCCCCGAGGTAGCATCCACTAGTTGGTCAATTCTGGGCAATGGGAAGTGATCCTTTGGGCAGGCCTTGTTGAGATCAGTGAAATCAACACACATTCTCCATTTATTATTTTTCTTCTTTACCATCACCACATTTGCCAACCAGCCCGGATACTTTACATCTTCAATGAATTGGGCTTTCTGGAGCTTGTCGACCTCATCTTGAATAGCTTGATTCTTCTCGAGGCTAAATACCCTTCTTCTCTGCTTTACAGGCTTGATCTCCTTATTCACATTGAGCTCATGACATAAGAAGTTTGGATCTATTCCTGGCATGTCTTCATGACTCCACGCAAAAGTTTTCTTTCTGTTTCTCAAGAAAGTTATCAGCTCCTGTTTGATTGAAGCATCCAACGACGAACCTATCTGGGTTACTCGTTCAGGGTGTTCGTCGTCCAGAATAACATTTTCTGTAGATTCCACCACCTGTCCTTTTACAAGTTGGGATTCATCTCTTGGATCAAGTGTTTCAATTTCTATACTTTCATCCACCTGGTAAGTAGTAGTCTTTTTCCTTGACTCTTCAAGCTCCTCTTGCTCGGCAGATGAATAATAGCATTCTCGAGCTACTTTTTGATCACCTTTCACCACTCCCACTCCGAAATTTGTTAGGAATTTTAAACATTGATGTACTGTAGATGGGACTGCTTCGAACTTCTTCAAACCAACTCTTCCCATGATGATGTTGTAGGCTGACTGCACGTTCTTATCCATCACAAAGAAGTGTATTCTCTCTGTTCGACAAGCAGGCCAAGTTCCAATGAATATATCCAACTTGATCGTTCCAAGTGGAAAAACTTTCTCCCCAGCGAAACCCAGAAGAGGTCTGTGATAAGGATCCAATTGAGATAATTTCAAATTTAAACTGTCAAAGCATGAATAGTACATGATGTCTGCCGAACTGCCATTGTCTACCAGCACCCTTGAAATCACTACTTCTTTCATCCTCATTTTGATCACCAAAGGGTCGTCGTGAGGGTAAAGAACACCTGCCAGGTCATTTTTTGAAAAGCCAATAACCAGCTTCTCTTTGTTTACCTTCCTCGGACGATCCTCCTCGGCCAAATTTATTCGCTGAATATACGAGCAAGCTTGTGCCTCTCCGAGGTAAGCTTTTCTTTCTGCAGTAAGATCTCCTCCTCCTGCATCTCCTCCTGTAATAACATTACAATCAAATGACCCAAAACGTATGGAAAATACCTCTCGTTCTGGCTGCCTTGGTTTCTTGGGAAGATCGGGTCATCCTCGGCATCATATTCATGGCCTCTCTTCTTTTTCTCCTCTGCTCGACGAGGAGATCTAGATCTTTCTCTAGTTCGATCATTATTTCTTCTTTCACCTCCCCGATCAACATACTTTGCTAGCTTTCCTCTTCGGATGAGTGTTTCAATCTCGTTCTAAAGAGGTATGCAATTTTTAGTCATATGGCCATGATCTTTGTGGAACTCGCAATATTTATCCCTGTACCTCGCATCAGGATCTGACCTCAGTTTCTTCGGCCACTTTACCTCCTCGCTATTCTTGATTTCTTCCAAGACATGATTAATACCCATTTTTAAGGGAGCATAATTATCGAATTTCTTCAGGACTTCCCTTGATGACTTATTATTTCTGGAACGCTTGTCACCGCCATTGCCCTTATGCTCTTTATTTTTAGACTTGTCGACGTCCACCTTGATGTCTTTATCCATATTCTTCTTTGGAGCCATAGCTTCCTCGACATTCATGATTTTGACCGCTTTTGCCATCAACTCTGACATAGTTTTAGGCGGATCTTTCGCCAAGGTGTAATACAATTTATTAGGCAATAACCCACTCATCAAGGCGGTGATTGCTGTCTTCTCCTCGTAATCTATGACTTCCAGCTTCTCGTTATTGAAACGAGTTATGTAATCTCTAGTACTCTCACCAGATTTTTGTTTAACACTTAACAAGTGTGCTACTCATTTTACTGTCTTTGCTCCAAAACAGAAATTGCCGATGAACAACTCGGCCAACTGAAAGAAAGTTGAAATCTTACCCCGAGGAAGATTGTTATACCATATCTGGGCAGCTCCAGTAAGAGTTCCTGAGAACGCTCTGCATCTCATCTCGTCGGGGACAGCATAGATATCGGCGGCAGCTTGATATTGCTCTATATGAAGAACATGATCTGTCTTTCCATCATATTTGGGGGTCACTACTGGTGCTTTAAACTTTGACGGTGTAGGAATATTCACAATGGCCTGGACAAAAGGTGTCCCTTGAACAAAAGTTCGTTGTAGGGGATTCTTCGCCTTAGCCATTTCTCCCAATCTATCCTCCAACCGCTGAAGGGATTTTTTCCACGCTTCATTTCCTTCCTCGGGCCTATTGGTTCGAGCAATAGATCATTCTGAAGTAGCCTCCTGAGATCTATCTTGACGAGCAACTGGTCGTGATTGTGTTGATTCTTCTCTTAGATTTGATGGTTGTCGAAAACTCCTCGACATGGTCTTAGGTGGACTCCTATTCCTCCTAGGGCCTAATCGACTGAAATGAGACACCCTACTCAGTCTTTCAAAGGCACTGGGTCTTTCTGGAGAGAGAGTGATACGTTGATCAGTACCTGTAGTCCTTGAGCCAGATTCCTCATAATCCCGGCCAGATCTGGAGGTGCAGAGGGATTTGGAGGATTTCCAGCATTTCCAGCGTTTCGATTGCTAGATTCTGGATTATCCGCCATTGATGATGAATGATTTTTGGTGAAAAATGATAATAACAATCGTTCCCACAGACGGCGCCAATCTGTTGATGTAAAAAACTAGATTACTCTAATTATTTAATCACAGATAAATAAATGAGACAAAAGATTTTAAAGTGGTTCAGCCTTATATGAATGGCCTACGTCCACTGTTATGTTATTGCTGAGTGTTTGGGAATTCTCGATTACAAGTACTATCAAGAAATTTTGGTCCCCTTGAATGAGGGTGATACAAGGTATTTATAGCCCTTGGGCTGTTCATGAAAGGGTGTTACATTAAATGATACACATATGAAAGGGTAATTCACTTAATGTTCTTCAAACGTGCGCGTCAAGATGATAAGCATTCAATGAATAGTTGAGCTGTTGATTATCTGGCAATTAATGCTGTGGTCGAGATGCAGCTCTAACCGCCTTAGTTGCTCGTCGTCCAAAAGTTCCTCGGAGCATTGGAGTTCCTCGGAGGATAAGAGTTCCTCGGAGGGTTGGTGTTCCTCGGAAGACTAGCGTTCCTCGGAGTATACCTGTTGCTCGGAGTGAGTATGTTGGTCGGGGGAATAGTTTTCCTCCTTGCTATTGTGCCACGTAGATTGACACGTGTCTTCTTATTATTCGTCCACATCAGCATACTAATTTTGGTATCAACAGCCTTAATTGCAGAATGACCCCAAAAACTTTTAAAAACAAGTTTTAATTAATAAAAACTTATTTTAAAATGTTTATAAAATCCTAAAAAATATTTAAAAAGCAATATTAGGGATTTAAACACACTCAACATATGTACACACAATTATATACAATATGACATGTATATGATCCATTCTACTGTGTGTGAGAGTTCGTAATAAGGTCTAGATCACTTCAATCAAGGAAGATGAAATAGTAGTGTAAGCTCTGGGGTTCTTTGGATTCTAGGTTAGACATAATTTTGTCATAATTTCCAAACTAGATGAACACTTATACAATATAGACTCAAGTGAGTCAAGAGTATAAGGTGCTTCAGTACCTAAATTTGATATGGTAATGTAGTATATATATATATATATATGATTGTGTTTATGCATATACTATATACGTGTAAAAATCATGCCCACGCTACTTGCTATTCCTGAGGTTACCGCGATGGGACAGTCTTATCTCGATGGGACCTTTATGGAGGATATTGACTCGTACCCTAGAAGATAGAAATCCTTGGTACAGGCTATCGGATCGATAGTCAGACGGTCCTAACAGACGTGAGGGTATGTGCTATCCTCTTAGTGACTTGGAACTATGCTTCGCCTCATTTTGTATGTGTTTTGTGTTAATACAGTTTGAGAGTGATTCCGAACTAGTATTTCCCTTAGTACGAGTGATACGGGGACTGGATACCAGAGTATGCCCGCACCATAGATTTTATGTGGGGTGCTGTTAGAATATATATATATTATATGAGTATTTAATATATATATATATATATATATATATATATATATATATATATATATATATATATATTTAAATCTGGAAATTGGGAACTACCTGCTGTGATTATGGTATGTAAGAAATGAATAATTAATTATACTTGGGTATAAGTGTTTGAAAAGCATGATATATTACTGAGAAACTTTATTATTAAATAAGGTCTAATTGAGAACTTTGATTTTAAAATAAACTTAACCTCTTAAACATTTGAACTTGTCAGTTTGAAACGTCACGAGCAACTTATGATAAGATAAGTTAAACTGTTGGGAAGAATTAGTGCGATAGGTGTGCACATTATAAGAGAGGTGAGAATTTCTCAAGGGAGTGTCGCACTAATATGTTGGTTGCATTAGCCGGTAGCACTTTAAATACTTGCTAAACTAATTTTAAACTGTTTTTACAATCGGGCTCTGACCCGTTTTCTATTTTCTCTTCTCTCTTGTATATATTTGTATATATTACAGGTGCCCAGCCACAAGGGCGTCTTGCATAGGATCCTCCGCAGGGAACGCGCTGCAGCTTAGGTGAGAGTTGCAGGCCTCTTGATTAGACGACCTCATTGTTGATTCCACTTCTAGTTCCATTTTATCTAGTTGGGCATGTGTCGTACTTTTCATTATTCAGCTGGTTTTTGTGATGGATTGTAATTCATTTACTTTCAGTAGTTTTACTTTGGGATTTATTACTGTCAGAATGTTTTCTTTGGTGGTTTGAAGTTGGGATTTACTATTTATAGTTAAATTCTTGAATGATCATTTATATCCTTGTTATTATTGTGTGACTCTTAAACTGCTAATTATCAAAGGTTTAAAATATTGGTTTTGAATTAAATTGGGAAATTGAAGTCTAAAAATGATTTTGTCACTTAGGTGAATTAATTAGGGTGTTTTATTCGAAAAGTTATATTTTTGCGACAGTGACGCTGAGAATGAACCAACCGCTCACCTTGGTTATAATTTAATAAAGGACTGATCACCCGGTATTTAATTAGGCGGGGTGTCATAGGTGGTATCAGAGCCAGGTTCTAGTGTCCTTAGGATCTGTACGGCTTATTTCGCTTTCAGCTTAGCGTTCTTGTTATAGAGCCCTATTTTAGGATTATTGTATTCTTGCTTTTACGATTACGTCTTCAGCTATTTTGAGATTTGATAATATCTTTAGACTAATAATTTTTTTCTCGTTTCAGATGCCTCTGAGACATGCCCCAGAGGATAGGCGTGCTCAAGCCAAGCAGCCAGTAGCTCCGGCTCAGGGAATGATGAACGCAAATGAGGTAGCTGCCATCGTTGCTCAGGCGGTGAATGTCGCGCTAGCGGTAGTACAGCAGGCTCCACCCCAAGTTCAGGCAGTGGCGCCAGTACCGGCACAATTTCCATCTGCATGGGAGCGAGTCAAGGATGCCTTTCAGAAGGCGCATCCCCTTGAGTTCTCGGGTAGTTCAGATATCACCATTGTCAGTTAGTGGAAGAAAGATATACCGAGGCATCTGCGTATGTATGAGTGCACAGACTTGCAGAAACAGTTGTTGGCTTCCTTTAAGCTAGTGGGGGACGCTTTGCAGTGGTGGGAGTCCACCACCACCTTGGAAGAGAGGGATGTTATCCCGATTCAGTCATTCTGGGAGCGGTTTGACCCTAAATATTTTCCAGCCGCCGTGCAAACTGTGATGAGGTGGAAGTTACTGAACTTGAAGCAGGAAAACTCTACTGTTGCTGACTATGAAGAGGAGTTCACAAGACTTCTCACTATAGTGCCAGATGAGGCACCCACTGAGAGTAAGAAGATACTTGATCGAGTGGAAAACCGAGCGTCCGTGTAATACGCTAGTCGTTGTTATCGGCTTCCAACCTCAATACAAAAAACCTAAACTTGGAATTACACTCTTAAGGAGTATAGTGTCGAGTCTGGGTATCGAATCCACAGAGAATGTTTGATAGAATCTAACTGATTTATTACTTCTAAAATAAAAGTGAAAAAGATGATGATGGTTGAAGACGAAAAAATAAAAAAATTAACTATGCATGCATGAGAAAACTAATTAAGATGAACGAGAAAGTAGGTTGGAATACAATCCCCCTAACCCAAGTAATTTACCGTATAGAATCCTAGAATTGTAAATTATAAATTTGAATGACTCCAGCCTTTATAGATCCTAAGCATTACATATATGAGGGAACTAGCCCGCACCATATGAAATCAAAGGTAAATATAAAGCGGTGATAAATAATTTTACGCACATCATATTCTTAAACATCCCAAGTACCTAGGGCAAGAGAGATTAAAATATCTACAATGGTTGTAAAATTGTCTCGCACGACTCTTTCAAATTTTTAATTTAAATTCTATTTTCTACATAAGCAATTTACATTGGGATGGGTTCATGCATCCCAACCCTTAAAAAACTTAACTAAACATGGTTTTATGAGAAAGCAAATTCATAACAGTACATGGAATTATGGATCTAACAAACATTGTTAACAAGTTGCAAAAGAATTGAGAATTAAATTGGAAATAAAGTAAAGAATAAATAAGAGAATGAAAAATTGATACTTGTATTCAGCAAGAGAGAAAAGAGATGAACTTGAATCCAGAAAAATTCTTATTCTTCAACCTTACAAACTAGAGTTTATGAAAATTTCTATGTAAAGAAAAACTAAGAAAACTCTCTAAAATCTCACTTTCTCTCTCTAAAATTCTATTCTACTCTCTAGAATTTGTCTCCCTCTCTCTAGAATTCAACTCCTCCTGAAAATGAGGTAGGGCTTGGTCTTTTATAGCACCAAGTTTCACGAATTTGGCATCAAATTTCGCTTGTGGCACAAGTTTTCCATGAGTTGCGCTGCATTAAATGCATAATTAATTGCCTGGATTTCGCATGACCGGACCGGTCCATTATCGTGCAACTTCAAAACATCGTAATTTCTTCACCGTATCTCAGATTGAGGTGCCGTTTTTTCCAGTGTTCTTGTAATTTAGATCTCTTCAACTTTCTAGTTGGCCCCACTTCCGGAATAAGGCTGAAAAAATACGAAAATGCCCTTCAACTCTCCATTTCTTGGTTTCTTTCACTGTTTTGAATTCTCCTTCGCACTAGCTTGCGTGAAATACCTGTAAAACACATGAGAAATACACAAAACACGAAATACTTTCCAAAAGGGGTTAGTAGCATAAATACGAGACAAATCCAAGATATTTACACTACACGGAATCATAAAAATACCGAAATTAAGGGGATAAATATGAAGAATATGTGCCTAATCAATACTATTGTTTGTGGACTGGTTAGCTTGGAGGATCCATCAGCACCTTATAGGAAATCTATCTCTGAGTACCTACACAGACGAACTCAATACTGCCTTACTACACTGTCAGGATCACCGCTTCCATCTGCAGGGAAGCAAGCGAGAAGGAGAGTCCAGCCAGCAGGGCAGGACAGGGGGTAGTGGTGCTAGTGGAGCACCGACATCTCAGGGGCTGACTCGCTAGCATGAGCAGAGTTCCCATCAGGGGGACCCTGCCAAACGGTTCTGATAACGTGATTCCAAGCAGGGATTTAGGGGATTTAGGCAGGGTCAGCAGGGCCAACATCGTCAGCCACAGGGGCAGCAGCAGGGCCAATAACGATTTCAGTAGGGCCAATGGCGGGGTGGTAACGGCCAACAGGGCCGTAATCAGCAGGGACATAGGGGAGGAAATTTTATGGGCTGATGCTTCGGGTGTGGTAAAAATGGCCACAAGCGCCAGGATTGTCCAGAGGGTGATAGGGTCCCACAGCAGCAGGGTGCCCGTAATGAACCACAGAGGCCACTCTTTCCAGCCGCCCTCCCAGCACCAGCTCAGGTATCAGCCCTACTAGCCATTCCAGCCGCTCCAGTGCAACAGGGACAGTTATAGTACGAACGTGTCTATAACGTCCACCAGGCAGCAGCTCCACAGGCACCACCCGCGATTGAGGGTATGTTTCCTATCCATGGTACTATGGGTCGGGTTTTATTTGATACTGGAGCGACACACTATTTTATAGCTACCCATTTTGCGAAGGCTTTAGGGTTATTAGCCACAACAGAGAGCACTGTGACGTGTGTAGACTCACCACTGGGAAATGGATCGCTAATTTTCTTTATATGCCGGGGTGTGGGAGTAGATATTGGTAGCTTGGTATTACCAGCAGACATGTTAGTCTTAGATATGCATGAGCACGATGTTATTATTAGTATGGATTGGCTCGCAGCTTACAGGGCCATGATAGATTATTTTGGTGGGAGTATTGTCTTTGCCATTCCGGGGCAAGAGATGTTTGTAGTGGCGATGCCTCACCCAGAGGGAGGCTTGATCGCTCATTTGTATTACATAGAGGAGGATACCTCTAAGGAGGTCGTGATTCCCTTAGACTCGATCCTAGTTGTTCGTGAGTATTCTGATGTATTTCAAGAGATACCAAGCCTACCCCCAGTTGAGAGATAGATTTTATCATAGATTTATTACCGGATACTCGACCTATAGAACGCGCTCCATACCGTATGGCTCCGACAGAGATGCGAGAGTTACGAGATCAGATAGAGCAGCTGTTAGGTCAGGGCTTCATTCGCAGGAGTACCTCACCTTGGGGCACTCCAGTATTATTTGTGAAAAAGAGAGATGGTTTACTGAGGCTATGTGTGGACTACTGTCAACTGAATAAGGTCAAGATACGGGACTAGTATCCGTTGCCTTGAATCGATGATCTGTTCGACCAACTGAGGGGATCAAGTTTCTTTTCGAAGATAAATCTGAGGTTAGGGTACCATCAGCTACGTATTAGGGAGCATGATGTTTCAAAGACTGCTTTCTTGACGAGATATGGGTCCTATGAGTTCAGAGTGATTCCATTTGGACTCACAAATGCTTCAGCCGTATTCATGGACTTGATGAACCGAGTGTTCAGAGAGTTCTTGGATCAGCTTGTCATCGTCTTCATAGATGACATCTTGATATATTCACACACCGAGGAAGAGCATGTCGTGCACTTGAGGCAGGTTATTCAGACTCTACGAGAGCATCAGTTGTATGCTAAGTACGAGAAGTGCGGGTTCTGGTTATGAGAAGTACAGTTCTTGGGGCATGTTGTTTCTGAACAGGGGATAGCAGTTGACCCGAGTAAAGTATCAGCAGTGAGGGAGTGGGGACAACCCACCACACCGACAGAAGTGCGTAGTTTCTTGGGATTAGCCGGATACTATAGGAGATTCATTCGGGGTTTCTCCAAAATAGCGGGTCCATTGACGAACCTGACTCGCAAGGGGGTACCATATGTTTGGGACGATGCTTGTCAATTGGCTTTCGAAAAGCTGAAAGATAAGCTTACTTCAGCACCGGTCCTTGCTTTACCTAAGCCGAGCGTGGAGTATCTGGTTTACACCGATGTGTGACACCTAGCCTAATTAAATACCGGGCGATCACTCCTTTATTAAATTAAAATCAAGGTGAACAGTTGGTTCATTCTTAGCATCACTGTCGCAAAATAACTTTTCCAATTAAACACCCTAATCAATAATTAAGCTAAGTGTCAAAACCATTTAAAATCGTATTTCCATTTTATTAAATCCATTTATAAAACCTTTAATCATTAACATGTTAAGAGTTACATATTAAGTACAAGAATAAAAATAAACATTCAATAGTTTAACCATAAATAACAAATCCCAACTTTAAAGCACTAAAGGAAAACATCCTGACAGTAATAAATCCCGAAATGAAGATGCTGAAAGTAAAAGATCTACAATCTCTGACAATACCAATCAAATATTGGAAAATGGCGACACATGCCCCACTGAGTAAAATGAACTAGAAGTGGAGTCAAAAATGAAGTCGTCTAAGCAAGGGCCTGCAACTCCCACAGAAGCTACAACGCGTTCCATTCCAAGAATCCTAAGCATGACGCCCCTGTGGCTGGGCACCTGTAGTATATATATATATATATATACACACTAGAGAGAAGAGATAATAGCAAACGGGTCAGAGCCCGAATGTAAAACAGTTTTAAAAATAGTTAGCAAGTATTTAAAATGTTTACCGGCTAATGCAACAGTCATATTAGTATCCGACACTCTCTTGAGAATTCTCACCTCTCATCTAGTGTGCACGTCTACCATACTAATGAATCCCATATATCTCTCTAACTTATTCCCCATAAATTTTAACACGTGAAATTTAGGTTATGATATTCCTTTTAGGAAAATCTATCTCTTCAAGATTTCTTACGTTATTTAGAATAATTCCGTATTGTTATAACGTTTCTGAATACTTACATTGAAGTTGATGAATTTCATACTTTACTTAACTACTATTTTACTCAGTAGAAAGTTCTCATATAGATACACGTATATATATTAATTACTCGTATAATATATATACAAACATCACCCCACATAAAATCTATGGTGCTAGACTTCCATATATAAGTATATATATACCAATCACTCATAAATTATATATATACTAACGGCACCCCACATAAAAACTATGGTGCTGGCATACTCTGCTATCAAGTCCCTGTATCACACATACTTAGGGAAATGCTAGTTCGGAATCACTCTCGAACTGCATTAACACAAAACACAAACAAATGGAGGTGAAGCATAGTTCCAGTCCCTAAGAGGTCAGCACATACCCATGCGTCTCTTTG
The DNA here is from genome assembly GCA_949130495.1 of Sambucus nigra. NCBI lineage: Eukaryota > Viridiplantae > Streptophyta > Magnoliopsida > Dipsacales > Adoxaceae > Sambucus > Sambucus nigra. Next base: position 623,166,823 of record OX422216.1, read on the forward strand.
GACCGTCTAAACTATCAATCAGATAGCCTGTACCTAGGAATCTTATACTCTCGGGTACAAGTCAATATCCCACAAAAAGGTCCCATCGAGATAAAACTGTCCCAACGCGGAAACCCCCGTGATAGCAAGTAGCCCGGGTACGATTTTTACACAGAAATAATATATGCACAATCACACCGTCATATATATATATATATATATTCACATCCACATTATTAATTTAGGTACTCTCTCATGACCCATAATTGTCGTTATCCGTTATTACACATTTTACTCAATTATCTCGTATAACGGACTCATTTCTTTTTATTCTCGTAATTAAGTTATTCTAAAACCACTTCTCGTCTCTTGAAGTATTATCTTTAATTACGTACAAATTCAGTAAGCCCTCACTCACCTTCTAATCCAACTTCCTAGATGTTTCGATTATTAAATCAACGCACGTATGATTTTCTAAGTATAAATAGCTCCCCGCTTACCCTTTATATCCCTTCACCTTAAAGTCCCACTTAACGGGGTTTATCTTGACCCTACTGGTCCTTTTTATGTCCCATTATCTTCTAGCAACCCTAATAAAAGTTTACTACGTATCAAATCGGATTAAGCTAACACGAGCAAAAATGCAGTTTTCTAGGAGGGGTCGATCGATCGATGAAAGGGGGTCGATCGATCGATCTATAGATCGATGCTCTGGGCTCGATCGATCGATCAAGCAGTTATGCAGATTCTGCAGAAAACCCAGTTACGGGATTCTCACCCCAAACTCCTCCAGATCATCACGTTACAGTCCCAAACTCTCATAAATTGATACCACAAACATACTAAACCCAAATGAGTAATAATCTACGTAAGGCATGCGAGTTTTCATCAAGAATCATGGGTTAAAAGGGCCAAACTCTATATAATTCTCATGAACCCTAATATTTTCTTCATCTTAGTTTCTTTCATTCTTTTTCCCGATTTTCTATCACTAATACCATGGAAATTTGTGGTTCAACCTCTACATGTGAAATGGATTTCCAGAAATATGATCTTTATCTCTACAACATGAAATTTTTGTCTCCAATTAACGTTTTTCTTCAAGAACACTAATTCTAATCAAACTTAAACTAATATAAAAGAATGCATTAACTTGATAAAAGCAAGATAGATACTTGCCTGGAAATTTGGTCTCTGATTTGTGGACGAAAAAGGTGTGGTTGTGATCCCCTTCGCGCGATCTAGGATATGGCGGTGACGGCGGTGCAGCCGGAGGTGTTCTTGGCCTAGAACTCTTGGAGAGCTTCTCCTCTTCCTCTCCAATGCCCATCATTAGTTTTTGGTTATGTTAACCCTAGAAGATAACACTTTCCATCTGATATAACCCTATAAAATTTGTGGGTTTAATTACCCATAATTATGAAATGCCCAAAACGCCCTCCCGGGGTACTAAATAGGCCTAAAAATGCCCCGAGACCCAAACTAACCCTCCGGATATACTTTTCTTACTATCTCGACCCTTCCGGACACTTTGGCGCACTCAAAATGACCATACGAGCAACTTATAATTTATTCACTTTTATCAATCAACATTTAGTCCCGACAAGACACGGGCGCGTTCCGACTTAAATTTCCATGATCGCCATTTTATTCACACGTGACAATTTTATAAAAATAAATCTCATATATTACTATACTCATCCAGTAACATTCGACAAATAACAAATTTCTAATAATTACTAACTCTTGTCACACTAGTAAATATTTAAAACAACATTCCGGATTAAAATTAAATTAATTTATCTCAATTAAATTTAATAAATCCCTAAATTTAAAAGCCATAAAAATACGGGGTATTACACGACGCCTCTTTACAGGGACTTGGGGGAGTACTTCAGCAGGAGGAGAAGGCTATAGCTTTTGCCTCCCGTAAGCTTAAGGCACACGAGAAGAATTACCCCACACACGACCTAGAGTTAGCAGCTGTCGTTTTTGCTTTGAGGATATGGAGACACTATTTATTGGGGGAGAAATTTTGCTTGTTCACAGACCACAAGTCACTGCAGTACCTGTTCACTCAGCGAGAGCTGAATATGCGTCAGTGCAGGTGGTTAGAGTTTGTGAAGGACTATCAGTTCGACATACAGTATCATCCGGGGAAGGCCAACGTAGTTGATGATGCGTTGAGTCGTAGACCGGTAGATGATGTAGCGGATATCTGGAAAGCAAAGTGAAAAGAGTTGGGTCACCAGGACGCAGTAGCCCGTTCCTTCATATCTTTCATGACAGTCACACTCGAGATTGTTACAAGGGCAATACAGGCACAGACCGCAGACCCATTTTGCCAGGAGCAGATTGTACGAATTTTAGCCGAGGGTGCTCAGTCCTATTCTGTAAGTTCTGATAGAGGTTTGAGGTTTAATGGGAGATTAGTGGTCCCAGAAGGAGCATACTTGCGTCATGCAGTGATGACCCAGTCTCACGGATCCCGATTTACGGTGCATCGTGGGGGAGATAAGATGTATCAGGATATCAGGCGGCAATACTGGTGGACTGGAATAAAAAAGGACATTGTTGAGTTCGTGTCCAAGTGTTCTAGCTGCCAGCTGGTAAAGGTGGACCACCAGAAACCATCAGGGTTGCTTCAGCCATTGGAAATACTTGCGTGGATGTGGGAGAGTATTTCTATGGATTTTATTACTGGGTTGCCTACATCACAGCGGGGCCACGACTCCATCTGGGTGATTGTGGACCGTTAGACCAAAGTGGCTCATTTTCTGTCGGTGCAAATAGACTATACCACGGGTCAGTATGCTCAATTATTCATTGCTAAGATTGTCAGATTACATAGGGTGTCCCTGAATATTGTGTCAGATAGAGACAAGATTTTCGTGTCGCGTTTATGGGAAAGCTTTCAGGAGGCCATGGGTACAGACTTGAGGTTGAGTTCAGCTTATCACCCACAGACAGATGGATAAACAAAACGTACTAATCAGATGTTGGAGGATATGCTACGCATGTGTGTCCTTGATTTTGGGGGAGGTTGGGAGCCACATTTTCCACTGGTAGAGTTCGCTTATAATAACTCTTATCAGTTCACGATTGGCATGGCTCAATTCGAGACTTTGTATGGCAGGCCTTGTCGTTCCCCAACTTGTTGGCTAGAGGTGGGGGATAACAAGTTGCTCGGACCAGAGGTGATTCAGGAAACCTCCACTAGGATTGAGATGATCAGGAGTCTCATTCGAGTAGCCAGGACAGGCAGAAAAGCTACGCCGATGCAAAACGATTCTTCCAAGAGTTTAATGTGGGGGACCAAGTATTACTACGTGTATCTCCTATGAAAGGAGTGATGAGGTTCGGAAAGAAAGGGAAATTGGCCCCGAGGTACGTGGGACCATTTCCCATTATCGAGAGGATTGGGTCGATAGCATACAGATTGGGACTGCCAGAGCATTTACATCGCATTCACGATGTATTCCACATCTCGTCGTTGAGATGATACCTTCGGGATGATATGGACCACTCCCACATCGTGATAGAAGAGATAGACTTACAGCCCGACAGCTCTTACGAGGAGAGACCAGTGGCTATCCTAGACCATAGAGAAAGGAGATTGAGGTCGAAGGTAGTTCCACTTGTACGGGTCCAGTGAGAATATCATAATGTGGAGGAATCCACCTGAGAGCGCGAGACAGATATGCGTGAGAGATACCCAGATTTATTCTTACAAGGTATGCCTTATTTTCCGAATTTCGGGACGAAATTCCGTTATTAGGGGCTAAGTATGTAATACCCCATATTTTTATGCTTCCTAAATTTTGGGGATTTATTAAATTTAATGTGTTACTAATTTAATATAAATCCAAAAATTTATTATTTTTATAATTCCTAACGTGACGAGAGTTAGTAATTATTGAAAACTTGTTGAATATTACTAATGAGCAAAGTAATATATAATATTAGTTCTATTAAATGTCATGAGTGAATAAAATAACAATTTTGGAAATTTAAGTCGGGACGCGCCCGTGTCGTGTCAGGACTAAATGTTGATTAATAAATGTGAATAAATAATAAGGCACCCGTACAGTCATTTCGACTGCGCTAAAGTGTCCGGAATGACCGAGATAGTCAAAATAATGTACTCGGGGATTTAGTTTGGGTCTCGGAGCATTTTTAGGCCTAATTTACACCCATTAAATGTTACGAGTGAATAAAATAACAATTTTGAAAATTTAAGTCGGGGCGCGCCCATGTCATGTCGGGACTAAATGTTAATTAATAAAAGTGAATAAATAATAAGTCGCCCGTATGGTCATTTCGAGTGCGCCAAAGTGTCCGGAAGGGCCGAGATAGTCAAAATAATGTACCCGGGGGTTTAGTTTAGATCTCGGGGCGTTTTTAGGCCTAATTAACATCCCAGGAGGGCGTTTTGGACATTTTACATTTTTGGGCCTAAAAACCCACGAAAATTCTAAGGTTATATCATATGCTTAGGGTTGTCTTCTAGGGTTAACACAACCAAAAACAAAAGACGGCCATTGGAGAAGGAAAGGAAGAGCTTACCGAGGAGTTCTAGGCCAAGATCTCCTCCGTTTGCACCGCCGTCACCGCCAAACGTTAGATCACGCCACGAGGATCACAACCACACTGATTTCAGCCACAAATCAGAAACAAAAATTCCTAGGCAAGTATTTATCTTGCTTAATTTAGTTAATGCTTCATTCATATTAGTTTAGGGTTTATTAGAATGAGTTTTTATGAAAGAAAACCTATGTTGAAGGTTAGAAATCGCATGTTGTAGAGATATAAACATCATTCTGGAAACCCCCTTCATATGTAGAGTTTGAACCACGAATTTACATTGGATTTTAAGTAGAAATTATGGAAAAAGAATGAGAAAAATTAAGTTAAAGAAATTTTTAGGGTTCAGGAGAATTGTATATATTTTGGCCCTCTTAATCCATGATACTTGATGGAAACTCGCATGCCTTACGTAGAATATTGTTCATTTGGGTTTATAATGATTGTGGTATAAATTTTTGGGAGTTTGGGAGTTAAAAACTTGGATTTGGATGATTTTGGAAGATAATTCCCGTGACTGGTATTCTGCAGATTCGTCATACCTGTTTGATCGATCGATCGAACCAGGAGTATCGATCGATCGACGTATCGATCGATTGAGCTCCTCCCATCGATCGATCGACCCCTCCTAGCAGACTCATACTTCCCCTTCAAAATAGTTGAATTTAATTTAAATGAGTAATACTCTTCGGACATCCTTATTAAAATATTTGGGGAGATAAAGAAGACCAGTAGGACTTATTAAAAATATGGAACCTTTAATGTAAGACGAGATTAACATTTCACGGGGATGTTTTACATATAAGGGACAATGGAAATATGTATTAAAGGGGGAGACTCGTAAGGTAGTTACGTTGTAAAATAAATGAGTACCTACTGAAATTACACTTAGGAGGATAGGAATCCGCGAGTGCCACTTAATAAGTTGGAATAATCCCACAAATTCGAATAAGAGACAAACCGTTGTACGTGATTAACTAATTAACGAGTAATAAGGATAAATATCATAATTATGGGTCATGAGAGTGTACCTAAATTTGATATGGTAATAGTAGTATATATATATATATATATATATATGACTGTGTTTATGTATATACTATATACGTGTAAAAATCATGCCCACGCTACTTCCTATCCCTGAGGTTACCGCGCTGGGACAGTCTTATCTCGATGGGACCTTTATGGAGGATATTGACTCGTACCCTAGAAGATAGAAATCCTTGGTACAGGCTATCGGATCGATAGTTAGACGGTCCTAACAGACGTGAGGGTATGTGCTATCCTCTTAGTGACTTGGAACTATGCTTCGCCTCATTTTGTATGTGTTTTGTGTTAATACAGTTCGAGAGTGATTCCGAACTAGTATTTCCCTTAGTACGAGTGATACGGGGACTGGATAGCAGAGTAGGCCCACACTATAGATTTTATGTGGGGTGCTGTTAGAATATATATATATATATATATATATATATATATATATTATATGAGTATTTAATATATATATTTAAATCTAGAAATTAGGAACTACCTGCTGTGATTATGGTATGTAAGAAATGAATAATTAATTATACTTGGGTATAAGTGTTTGAAAAGCATGATATATTAAGAAACTTTATTATTAAATAAGGTCTAATTGAGAACTTTGCTTTTACAATAAACTTAACCTCTTAAACATTTGAACTTGTCAGTTTGAAACCTCACGAGCAACTTATGATCAGATAAGTTAAACTGTTGGCAAGACTTAGTGCGATAGGTGTGCACATTATAAGAGAGGTGATAATTTCTCAAGGGAGTGTCGCACTAATATGTTGGTTGCATTAGCCGGTAGCACTTTAAATACTTGCTAAACTAATTTTAAACTGTTTTTACAATCGGGCTCTGACCCGTTTCCTATTTTCTCTTCTCTCTTGTATATATATGTATATATTACAGGTGCCCAGTCACAGGGGCGTCTTGCATAGGATCCTCCGTAGGGAACGCGCTGCAGCTTAGGTGGGAGTTGCAGGCCTCTTGCTTAGACGACCTCATTGTTGATTCCACTTCTAGTTCCACTTTATCTAGTTGGGCATGTGTCGCCCTTTTCATTATTCAGTTGATTTTTGTGATGGATTGTAATTCATTTACTTTCAGTAGTTTTACTTTGGGATTTATTACTGTTAGAATGCTTTCTTTGGTGGTTTGAAGTTGGGATTTACTATTGATAGTTAAATTCTTGAATGATCATTTATATCCTTGTTATTATTGTGTGACTCTTAAACTGCTAATTATCAAAGGTTTAAAATATTGGTTTTGAATTAAATTGGGAAATTGAAGTCTAAAAATGATTTTGTCACTTAGCTTAATTAATTAGGGTGTTTTATTGGAAAAGTTATATTTTTGCGACAGTGATGCTGAGAATGAACCAACCGTTCACCTTGGTCATAATTTAATAAATGACTGATCACCAGTATTTAATTAGGCGGGGTGTCACAAATAATGAACAACCTCTATAAGACACTTTTTCCACCTTCTAATTAGAAACGTAAGCACGGATCGCTCTTCAACCACTCGCGATGTCGCAGGTGTCAACTTCCATTGATAATGTCGCGTTTGCACTAAATCTTCAAATATTCTTTAAAGTTAAAGAAAAAATGTTGTTCCAAAAGGAAAAAGTGAAAAGACACTAATGTAGATCTAACTTCCTAGTATTCAAGAGTCCTAAAGATCAAGTGAAGTTTCAAAAAGTGTTCGGCTATTCAAAATAAACTCACAGAGTATTTTTTACATATAAAAAAATTCAAGTTTATCAAGAATAAATTTTACAAAAATGTCTGTTTAAGTCTGGAAAGAAATAATCTAACTTCAAATAACTTTAAACTAGAATGATAATAATGGATATCTGAAAAATACAAATAAGGTTTTTGCTAAAAAAGAGAAAGATGATTTCTTTAGCTTGATTAAACAATGAAACTTTTCTTGAAAAATCTAAACCTTATTTTGTGATGAAGAAGAAAATGAATTAAATAGGTGTTTTAAAACTTATGGACATAAGATCTCAAACCCTCTAAGTAATTATTTTCCATACAAAATAGGTTACTTATTGAACACAATAAAAGATATGGCTCTAAAATATAATCTTTACATTTTGCAATGCAATCTTTTGGACAGAATTCCTTTATGCGCCAAATCTGTAACTGTAGTTGGAGCTTCGTTGGAGCGAGGAAAATCCTCGCTGGGGCAAACATGTTGCGATAATCCAGGTCACGGTTATGTCTAGAGAATTTATACTTGTATGGAAGCACCAACGAGAGACCATCGATATAGCGAAGAGGTTCTTTGTTGCGGTGTGGCAGGTCACAGCTTTGTCCAGAGGATTATAACTGGTATTTGTCATCTAAGAGTTTGAAAATATTTTTGGAAAATACTCGAAGTATGTTTTTTCATAACCCAGAACGCTCATACTTAAAATTCACACATAAGAATGTAATTTTTATGAACATAGGTTTTCTATAAGGGAAGTATATTGCATATTGTACTTGTTCAAATTGTCCAAACCAGCTCACACACAAGTTTTAACATATTTTCCAATTTTAAGAAAATTTAATTTATGTTATATCAAAATAAGGGTGGTGAAACTAAGTAATTTTAAGTCCTTTACCTTTACCCTAAAGCAACAATCCCATTGGTTAAGCATGAGGTAGCTTTTTAAATGAAGACGAAGAAGTCCACTCTCATAGTCTTGAACATGAAGCTTTTTAGATAACTTAGACTATGACTTAATATGTTTTGAAATGGGAGAAGACAATCTAATCCTATGGAGCTTTTGAGCATACTTGTCATCTTACAATCCCCCCCTTTGTCTATTCTGTGATAAAACATATAAACAAAAGATTACAAATAAATGAATCAAATCTATCACCTATGATACGACTTACCCCGCCAAAGGCTTATAGTGATATACAACACAACCATTCATAATTCTTGTAACATGTTTTCTCATCAAGACACTATCAAAGGATACCAATAATTAGTAACAAGAGAACAAGAGGAATAAGATATATACATAATGTACGAAATGTTTGCATAGTTCATATAATTACTAAGGATCAAATACCTAGTTTAGATAATATCTGGATAAGTTGTAATATATACATGTTATTTCATAATCTCCCTCATCAATCACGAATAAATGATCTTTCTTCTTAAAGAGAATCAATATGTATTTGCTTGACAGTAATACGACATTCCTAGGATTGATCCCAAAGTCATGTGCATCGACTTTACGTGGATTCAATATTCATGTTGATCGTATAAAAGGCACACCAAATAGTCCCTGGGAAGGAAAAAATAGTGGAAGAAGAAGTGGGGAAACTTTTGAAGGTAAGGTTCATCAAATAAGTTCAATTCCCCAAACATTTCCCTAACCCATATGTTATTAAGATGAGTAATTGGAAGTGGAGAGTCAGCATATACATCACTGATATGAACAAAGCTTGTCCCCAAAATAGCTTTCCTTTACCAAAGATCGACCAGTTGGTCAATGCCACTACAAGTGATGAGGGAATGAGATCCTTATATGTGTTCTCAGGGTATCATCAAATCCCTTTGTTCGGACCCGATTAGGAGAATACTTCATTCATCACTGCCCTTGCTTTGCATTGTTATACAATCATGCCATTTGGGCTCAAGAATGCAGGCGCAACCTATCAATGGTTGGTCACCAAGATGTTTAAACATTAGTTGGATGACACCATGGAAGTCTACATAGGCGATATGCTTGTAAAAGATAAGCGCAAAGGCGACCATTTGTAAGACCTGATGAAGAGGTTTGAGGTCCTCAGATACTACAGGATGAATCTTAACGTAACCAAATGCTCTTTTGAAGTATGGTCCAGGAAGTTCCTAGGCTACCTGGTCATATAAAGGGGAATCAAAGTAAATCCCAATCAGATTGAGGCGATCAATAATGTCCATTCACCAAAATTAGTTAGGTATGTACAAAAGCTGACTGGAATGCTGACAGTACTCACCTGCTTCATATTGAAGTCCTCTAAGAAGTGTCGACCATTCTTTTATCTCTTGAGGAATGAGAAGGGTCGAGACTGGAATAAAAAAAATGCTCAAGGGCACTTGAAGAAATTAAGTATTACCTAAGTCGGCCACCTCCACTCATGGTCCTAAATATGGGTGATCCAGTTTACTTGTAACTCGTGTTATTTGGCTACGTAGTCATCTCGACCTTAATGTATGAGAAAGAGGGGTATCAAACCCAATCTATTAGGTTAGAAAGACACTGCTGGATACAGAATGACATTACCTTACTTTGGAGAAACTATCTTACTCTCAAGTAATCATTTCATAAAAATTAAAGCTCACTCAGTCATAGTTATCACCTCATTTCCACTACAGATAGTCCTCGAAAAGATCAACCTCTCTGAACAAATGTTCAAGTGTTCAGTGCAACTGGGGATGTTCGATATCCACTATCAACCTAAGACTGCAATAACAGGATAGGAGCCCGACGAAAGGGAACTTGTCGACTAACAAAATATAGAAGAGTTTGATCGGTTTAATGAATAGATAGTCAATATTGATGGAGCCTCCAACTGAAAAGGGTTAGAAGTAAGAATTTTCCTGGTAACTCCAGATCGCACTATGCTCGAGCATGGAGTCATGCATGACTTCGAAACATGCAACAGCAAGGCTGAGTACGAAGCCCTCATTGTCTGATTAAAAATGACCTTATCCCTTAGTGCAAGTCACCTTGAAGTTTTATGTGATTTAGGGTTGGTATCCAATCAAATATCGGGAGACTATGATGCCAAGGATGAACGTATATCGACGTATTTTCAGCTCACTAAAGACTTGGTCTCTAAGTTCAAGAAAATCTAAATTTAACAGTACCTGTGAGGAAACAATAATTATGTAGATGTCTTGGCCACTTTAGTCTAAACAATTGATTCTAGCCTTAGAATAATAATTGAGGTTGAATACCTTGCCCAACCAAGCATCATGAAACCAAAGTCCATGAAACAAGTCTTCATTACCCAAATAACTCTTCGTTGGATGGACCCAACATCGACGTACTTACAAGAAGACATATTGCCTATCGAAAAAAAGTAAGCTCATGAGATCAAAGTTAAGGTTATCTGATTTTACCTTTCCTCAAAAGAAAATATGCATAGAAGATCCCTCATTGGGCCCTACCTTCAATGCGTGTATCCCAATGACTTTGACCGACTCCTTTTTCTAGTTGCATAAGGTGATATGTAAAAGTCAGATGGAGGTAGATATTTGAAGTTCAGATAAATGGGGCCTTACATACAAAATGACGCAGTTTACTATGTGAAGAAATGAAATAAGCGTAAAGTATTCTCGTTTTTCCTTCATCAGTCATCCAATGACCTCAAATCCTTGACCAATATATGGCCTTTTACATAATAGGGATTGGATATTGTGGGTCCCCTACCTATAACACCAAGAAATTAGAAGTATCTCATGGTCGACACATATTACTTCTCCAAATAGATAAAATTTTAGCCGTTCGCGAATATAAGGGACACCGATATGATCAAATTTATATAAGGGGATATTATGACCCATTTTAGAATGCCGAGGATGATTATTACTGATAATGGACCACAATTTAACATCGGACCAATCTAAGACTTTTGCAATAGTCATGACATCAAGCACTACTATAGTTTAGTGGCCTACCCCCAAAGCATTGAGCAGACTGAGGCCTTTCATAAGACAATGCTCGTGGATTGAAGAAAATGTTGGAGAAAGCAAAAGGTGCTTGGGTGGATGGGTTTCCCTATGCCCCCTGTGCATATAAAATAATGCCTATGAGGTCTACTAGTGAAATGATCTTTGCCTTACCTTAAAGAATTGAATCCATATTCCACTAAAAGTTAGCTTGCTGACCATAAGGACGACCATTGCCGATAAAAGCTTGAACAAAGAAATCAGAAGGTATGAGCTCGACCTGGTCAAGGAAAGAAGAGGACAAGCCTTGATCAAACGAGCATCCTAACAATAATAGTTGGCCAGGAAGTACAATAAGGGCATTAATTCGAGGAAGTTTCAGATAAAAAATTATGTGCTGAGAAAGGTCATCGGCAACGGAGGAAGCCATCAGATGACAAATTAGGAACTGATTGGGAGGGACCATTCAAAGTCATCAAGGACGACCTCCAAGGATCCTACTATCTAAAAACAATGGGGGATAATATGGGTATTAAACTATATGTGCCAACATAATTGCACATGAATTAACCTAGAGAGGGGGCTGAATAGGTTAGCTCGCAATCGCGACCAATTTTTCACAATTTCAAAAAGGTTTTCAAAAACACAAATTTTAAACAATTGTTTTGATATTAATCTTATCAAAAATGATTTAAACACACAAAAAAACTTAATTTAAGTGAGACTAGCTGAAAAAACATAGATTTATGACACTTAAGCAATATTCAAGCATATTTTAACATATGAATGAAATTAAGTGATGTGTGTGAGATTAATTGTTTAGAGATAAGTATAAATCAACATGAGAAAGATTTTACGAGGAAACCCCCTACCTAGGGGTAAAAAACCTCAAAGTAAATCTAATTTCTATTTTTACTTGAAAAGAGTTTTATACAAGGCAAGAAGGTGTTTCTCACTCATGCATTCATGAGTAGTTACCTATGAACTTCAAACTTTTCTCCATAGACGAATATATATCCACTGCAGGCTCCATAAAGCGAATGAGAAACTCCACTATTCTCCTTGGAATCACGCCATTCTTTAATTCCTCCAATGAACTAAAATAACTCCAATTTTAGATCGCGAAGTACTTGATCGTATCAATTCAATACTCAAACGATTCGAATTACAATTGCTAGTGTGTGATCTGATCCATCTCACAAAAATCCACTCATAAAGTCATTAGATCAAAAGTAGTGATCTAATACTTTCAAAAAGTAAGGATCAAGTGAAAATGGTTTGGAGGAAAAGTATAATGCTCTTTACCTTTAAATATTTCACGCAGAAGTGTTTTTAGAATGAGGTATTCAGATTTCTCTCAAAATTAAAGTGAAAGTTGATTATTAATAAGCCTTTTATAAAAGTAGTCGTTCCATGCGCACGATTAGATTCATTCGTTTGCACGGTAAAGAACATTATGGACTTCAACTAATGGCCATGTGCATGGGCTCAAAAAGGAGCCATGTAAACGGAACCATGCACATGCCAACGAAAAGTGGTCGTGCTAATGGTCATGTTCAAAGACCATTCAAAACAACTTCACACCAAAAATGAAACTTTAACCAATCTCTAAAAATGTTTTAAAACATTTTAAAATCTCACAGACTTTTAGAAAAAGTCACTTGAATCCCTTTTTATTTAAAATACTTACACAATTAAAAAAAACAAGTGTATTTTGAAAATTCATTTTTATGAAAAAACCAGCACTTGTGTGATTAGCCATGTAATATCACAATCAAGTAAATGATACGTCTTTAGTCTCCAATTGAATGTTTGGTTAAGAATTCTATAAATTGAGTGGCGGAGCATAAACTTGAATATTCATCTTCTCGGTACATCAAACCTACTCTAGACCGTTGATGCGACTAAAAATGTGTCTAAAGCGCGCGCTTATATAAGATCAAGTGCAAGCCTATCGCATAAGTAATAAACTCAATAAGAGGGGGTCGATCCTCAGGGAATTAGGGAGATTGTTCGTAACGACGAAGGAAAGGAGACTAACCCTAAACTAATTAGAGAAAAAACGAAAAGGTGATAAATTTTGGAATTCAATTATACTAGCTAAATGCAAACTACAATTAAAATTACTAACTAAGCAACATGCGCAAAATTAAAACTACTGCGGGTAATTAAATATGAATGAGGAAAAACAGGTTAGGATACAATCCCCCAAACCCTATTATGTTTACCGGATATAAAACTAGCTTTTGAATTATATAGTTGATTGAACCCAGTCTTTATTAGTCCCAAACATTACATATATGAGGGTACTAGCCCGCATCATACGTAATTAAGAGCAAGAATAAAGCGGTGTTCAAATAATAAACACGCGTGTCGCATCCTTAAACACCCTGGTTACCTAGGGCAAACGAGGTTAAAAGACCTACGATGGTTGTGATTACTACACAACACGATTCAATCATTATTTAATTCGAATACTAATTTTTTATACGTGCAAACTACATCGGGTTGGGTTCATGCACCCCAACCCTTAGAAATCTAGATAGACATAATTAAACAATGCTTGAACAAGAAATCTATATTGCATGAATTCATAATTATGTGAAAAATGGGATGAAACTTGTAAAGAATAATTTTATCCTAATATCTATGAATCATTAACCCAAATATGAAAGCATGAAGAAAATATTACTTGGAATGAAGAAAAATCTGGAATTAATGCTTAAAACTTAAACATTGTTGAAGAAAGTAAGCCTTAGGGTTCTTAGGTGCAAGAGCCCTCTAAAACTATGAAAAAGAGAACTTCCAAAATTCTGGTAATAAGTTGGATAAATACCCTACGAATTTACAAGAGTTTGAGCTAAGTACAACTCTAATTCTGAAAAAAAATAAGTCAAAAAATTGACAGCCGAACCGATCTGGTCTGGGGTCATCGATTCGATTTAGTACACCGGACTGATTCATTTTTGCTTCTAATCAAATCGGTCTGGTCTATGCAGGAAATCTTAAGATGCCGGATCAGTTCACTTTTAGTTGACACCAGATCGGTCCACTCTTAACAGGAGCTTTATCTTCATCGGACCAGTTCGTTTTTGGTTGACACCGGATCGGTTCAATGATAACTTTCTTCCTGCTCTTCTTGGAATTTTCTCTCAACTTCTAAGCTTCATAACTTTTTATCCGGGACTCGAATTTGGATGTCGTTCATTCCTACGTGCTTGTAGAATCAAGATCTTCAACTTTCATTTTGGTTCCTTGTCTGAATTCGAGATGTAAGATTACTCTTTTGCCCTCTGATTTTCTTTCATTCTTGGTTTCTCGATTTTGAGTTTCCTTTTCTCTTCGCTTGTATAAAATACCTGCAAAATGCAAGAAGAATATACGAAACTCGATGAACTATATAGAAAATGTCAGTAGCAAAGATATGAGATAAATTAACGCATTTTACATTGTATCCGGTGATAAAACCCTCTAAATTAAGGGGATAAATCGGAAGAATTTATCCCAAATCAAATCCCCCTAACTTAGAACTTTGATCGTCCCGAGCAATGTAAAAGAATCAAAACATTGCTCAACTCTTGAAAAACATTTTATTAGGATAGGATACTTCTTTCGCAGGCTAGCGATTGCATTTAGCGTATACAACGAGCCGTTAAACCCCGAGGTACCCTAGTAGGACGAGTGGTGTCTCGTGGGGGTTGCAGTGAATATACCCACAAAATTCGGCTTCGAATCTAGAAAAATCAAAATACTTAAAAATTGTACAATTTAAATTCTCCAAAAATAGTCACTGTAAATTTATATTCAATAGTCTCAATTTATAATGTGTGTGTGTGTGTGTGCAAAGCCAAAAATTAAACCGCAAATTTCCACCGATTGATAATCACGTTACTTTCTGAAAATTCATTTTGATTCCATTTCTCATGGATACACTCAAAAACGAATCACTCTGAATGTGACTATTTCTCTTGGTATGCGTGATTTATAAGAGTAAATATAATGGAACACAAGTTTAAGCAGACAAATTTAAAAAGACGGAATTATATGGTGAATAGATCTCATCATCGGATTACGGTCGTTGGAAAACGGGAAACATTATCTTTTATTCACCCCAATTGATCTCTCTTATTATCTTTTCATGTTTTAGCACTCCACGCGTTAATTAATTTCATAATTCGAACTCGGTTAGGACTTTTTCGGGTTTATAAGGTATCTTGGGTAACTTTGGAAAAGGTTGGGAAATTCAGAATTGGAAAATGTTCTTATGTTGTCCCTTACTAATTTTTCGGGCTTTTGCTCATTTTTCTGTTCTTTTTTTCAATTTTCACATCTTTCTTTTCTTGCTATTTTTGTTGAGCATTATTATATTTTTCTTGCCTCTTTTTATTGCACCATTTGGACTTTTCAATCTTTCACAATTTCGGGCTAAATGGTTTTTTCGGGTTATCAAACGAAAAGGAAAAAGTTTATCAGGCTCAGATTGGGTTGCAAAGGGAAAAATTTTCACAAATTTTTATGGCTACTATTTTTGGGTAACAAACGAGGGCCTACTTTATTGTCTGAATTACTAATTATATTACCATATGCGTCTCGAGATTAATTTAGTTTAGAGATATTTTAGCGCACTTTTCAAGACAACATCTCACACGTTTCTCGTAATCGCTCAAAATAAAAGAACTCAGATCTTCAACGACTTGTTAAAACGCTAAAACGAACTTTGAGTTAACCATTAACTCGTATTGATTTTAAAAACTCACAAAAATCAATAGGCTCGAAATCTCACCGGGTTGGTTAATCTCTACACTTATTTGTTAAGTCGTCAATTTTCATCTTTAGTCAATTTCGGCTTTGTGCATTTGAAAATTTTTAATTCGAGACTTAAAGAATTGTGACTTTTATTTTTTGAAAAATTTAAATTCCAATTTTTATTTATTTTGAAGAACATATTTTTGGCTTTTCAAAATTTTTCAATTTTTTGGAAAATTTTGAAATTTTCTATATATTTTTTTTCGCATTTTAAAAATTTGAGTCAACTTAATCAAATAAACTGAGTAAAGATGAAAAATGTATTAGGGATGAAAATCACTTAGGGTTTTTGGCTCTGAGGATTTTTTGAAAGATGAATCGACCAAATGAGGCTCTAGAAATTTAAATACTCACAACACCATTCAGACAGACAAATTTAACCATTCACACGGGTCCGTGCAGACACCCTTAATTTCTAACTGTGTGGACGGGTCCGTACGAAAACCCTCAATTGTGAATTGTGTGGACGATATACAAAACATACCAACTTTCTAAAAAAAATCAACTTTAACCTCAAAGAAAGTTCAGAATCCCAATTTACAACCTCTCAGAAGTATGAATGAAATGCAGATGCATGAAAATCATTCAATTTCACATAAAAGCTTAAAGATAAGATAAATTTGTCAAAATAAGTAAAACGAAGCAACTCACACACACACATATACCAATGTAAACTCTAAAAGTACAAAATATGATAATGATTAGGCAACTACTGATTCAAAGATTTGATATAGAAATTTCTTATAAATCTTGATTAGAAAATATGTATTAAAAATCACAATCAAGTCAATTTCAATAAATTCAACATTAATATCATGAAATTCTTATCGATTCAATATTTTGGAACTACGTAATGTACTTCTAAGCATGATTCATGTGACACGGATTTTTGCAAAGTCAATATGAAAACACATAACCAAATCATATGTGACTTTATTAAACATTTTTAAAAGTCATTCATTACATCAATATCCAAATTATCAAAAATGTTAATTTCAAGCCATTATAACTCCCTCAAGCATATATTGTTAAAAATATTTTAAAAGTTATCTGAAAGCAAATCAATAATGAACTAGAAATGGAACTACAAACACCTAGTCATCCTAAGCAAACTACTATCCTAATTAGCGATGGGTGGTTCATCCCCCAGGGTAATGGGTCGGACAAACTTAATTTCACTCAACTCACCTTCCTTTTGATTCTCTCTTAAGTCAACTTTGACTTTTGGTGCATTCCTTAGCATGACCATCAAGTTTATAGGTATACACCTCTCTTCCCTCATAGGATTCTTATGCATAGTCCTTGAAAATTGAGTTTGGTGTCTAGGTCTAGGAATATTACCTCTAGCCTCCCCATTGTTTTGCACAAAGATATCTATCATACGCATCAAATCACCCCTTTGTCATTTTCTTTCCTCAATGGGATTCTTAGGAAATGTGTTTCTCTTATTATTAATAAGCCCCTTATTCCTTCTCTTTAAACACCAACACGTTTGATTTAAATGGCCATGCACTTCACAGAATGTGCAAAAACTTGCATTCTTCTTCACAAGCCTTCTCTTATACCTTATTAAATCAGGTCTTTTTGTGTGTTCAAATCATTTTAAGAATATCAATATCAAAACAATTGTTTAAAATTTATGTTTGTGAAACCTTTTTAAAATTGTGAAAAATTGGGCATGATTGCTAGCTAACATATTCACCCCTGCTCTAGCTTAATTCATGTGTAATTGTGTTAACACACATAGGTCAAAACTCAATTGGTATTAGAGCACCACCAATTTTAGATCGCAGAGTACTTGATTATAGCAATTTAACACTAAAAATATTTGAGGTTATAATGGCTAGTGTGTGATCTGATCCATCTCACAAAAAATCCACTCACAAAGTCATTACATTAGAAGTAGTAATCTAATACTCAAAAACAAGAGGGAACAAGTGAAAATGGTTTGGAGTTAAAATATAATGCTCTCGACCTCAAAATATTTCTATAAGAAGTGTTTTTAAAATGAGGTAATAATATATTTCTCAAAATGAAAGTGAAAGTTAGTTATTTATAATTTTGTTGCAAAAATAATTGTTCTGTGTGCACAGTTAGATTTATCCATTCACACGGTAAAGACCAGTATGGAATTAGACCATTGGCCATTCGCAAGGTCTCAAAAAGGAGTCGTACGCATGCCTATGAAAAGTTGGCGTCGAACGGTCCTGTTCAAAGACCATTCAAAAGAGTTTCACTGAAAAAATGAAACCTTAGCCAATCTCAAAAAATGCATTTCGAGACTTTTAGAAAAAATCACTTGAATCCCTTTTTATTTAAAATAATCACACAAATAAAAAACAAGTACATTTTGAAAAATCATTTTATGAAAAATGTGCACATGTGTGATTAGCCATGTAATATTAAAATCAAGTAAAATGATACATCTTCAATATCCAATTGAATGTGGGGTTAGGAATTCTACAAATTGAGAGGCGGAGCCTAATATTTAATCTCTATCTTATAGGTATATCAAACCTAGCCTAAATCGTGCCTCAGTTAAAATGAATCAAGTCGATTTGATTTGATTTGATTTGATTGACTCAACTACTCAAAGTTTAGTTTTGGGGATATAACTTTAAACTTAAACATTGTTGAAGAAAGTAAGCCCTAGGGTTCTTAGGTGCAAGATCCCCCTAAAACTATGAAAAAGAGAACTTCCAAAATTCTGGTAATAAGTTGGAATAAATACCCTACGGATTTACAAGAGTTTGAGCTAAGTACAACTCTAATTTTGAAAAACAATAAGTCATAAAATCGACAACCGAACCGATCCGGTCTGAGGTCATCGATTCGGTTTGGTACACCGGATCGATTCATTTTTGCTTCTAATCAAATCGGTCCGGTCTATGCAGGAAATCTTAAGATGCCGGATCGGTTCATTTTCAGTTAACACCATATCGGTCCACTCTTAACAAGAGCTTTGTCTTCATCGGACCAGTTCATTTTTGGTTGACACTGGATCAGTTCGATGATAACTTTCTTCCTGCTCTTCTTGGAATTTTCTCTCAACTTCGAAGCTTCATAACTTTTTATCCGGGACTCGAATTTGGATGTCGTTCATTCCTACGTGCTTGTAGACTCAAGGTCTTCAACTTTCATCCTGGTTCCTTGTCCGAATTCCAGATGTAAGATTACTCTTTTACCCTCTGACTTTCTTTCTTTCTTGGTTTCTCGATTTTGAGTTTCCTTTTCTCTTCACTTGTATAAAATACCTGCAAAATGCAAGAAGAATATACGAAATTCGATGCACTATATAGGAAATGTTAGTAGCAATGATATGATATAAATTAACGCATTTTACATTGTATCAGGTGATAAAACCCTCTAAATTAAGGGGATAAATCGGAAGAATTTAAGTCTAATCAAACCTCCATAACTTAGAACTTTGATAGTCCCGAGCAATGTAAAAGAATAAAAACATTGCTCAACTTTTTGAAAACATTTTATTAGGATAGGATACTTCTTTCGCAGGCAAGCAATTGCATTTAGTGTATGCAACTAGCCGTTAAACCCCTAGGTACCCTAGTAGGACGAGTGGTGTCCCGTGGGAGTTTGTAGTGAATATACCCACAAAATTTGGCTTCGACTCTAGAAAAATCAAATTACTTAAAAATTGTACAATTTAAATTCTCCAAAAATAGTCACTGTAATTTATATTGAACAATCTCAATTTATAATGTGTGTGTGTGTGTGTGTGTGTGTGCAAAGCCAAAAATTAAACCGCAAATTTCCACCAATTGATAATCACGTTACTTTCTGAAAATTTGTTTTGATTCAATTTCTCACGGATACACTCACAAACGAATCACTGTGAATGTGACTATTTCTCTCGGTATGCGTGATTTATAAGAGTAAATATAATGGAACACAAGTTCACGCACATAAATTTAAAAAGACGGAATTATATGGTGAATAGATCTCAACATCGGATTACAGTAATTGGAAAACGGGAAACATTATCTTTTATTCACACCTATTGAGCTCTCTTATTATCTTTTCATGTTTTAACTCTCCACGCGATAATTAATTTCATAATCCTGACTCGATTAGAACTTTTTCGAGTTTATAAGGTATATTGGGTAACTTTGGGAAAGGTTGGGAAATTCGGAATTGGAAAATATTCTTATGTTGTCCGTTAGTGCTTTTTCGGGCTTTTGCTCATTTTTCTATTTTTTTTTCAATTTTCACATCTTTCTTTTCTTGCTATTTTTGTTGAGCATTATTATATTTTTCTTGCCTATTTTTCAATCTTTCACAATTTTGGGCTAAATGGTTTTTCGGGTTATCAAACGAAAAGGGAAAAGTTTATTAGGCTCAAATTGGGTTGCAAAGGGAAAAAATTTCACAAATTTTTATGGCTACTATTTTTGGGTAACAGACGAGGGCCTATTTTATTGTCTGAATTACTAATTATATTACCATATGTGTCTCAAGATTAATTTAGTTTAAAGATATTTTAGCGCATTTTTCAAGACAACATCTCACACGTTTCCCGTAATCGCTCGAAATAAAGGAACTCGGATCTTCAACGACTTGTTAAAACGCTGAAAAGAACTTTGAGTTAACCATTAACTCATATTGATTTTAAAAACTCACAAAAATCGATAGGCTCAAAATCTCACCGGGTTGGTTAATCACTACACTTATTGGTTAAGTCGTCAATTTTCGCTCAATTTCCATCTTTGGTCAATTTCGGCTTTGTGCATTTGAAAATTTTCAATTCGAGACTTAAAGAATTGTGACTTTTATTTTTTTTTAAAATTTAAATTCTAATTTTTATTTATTTTGAAGAAAATATTTTTGGCTTTTTGTAAGGACATTTTGTCCATTATTTCTGTGTATGTCATAAGCCGTTACATCGTTGAAGAAATACAAGATCACATCATCATCAACGGATCCGAATATCAAAGAATTTAAGGAATCAGTTTTTTGGTCAGCCGGACCGGTCCGCCTGTTTTAAAAAGGAACCGGTCCGCACCAGACCGATCTGCCAGTTTGGAAAAAGAACCGATCCGCCAACGAACCTATCCGCCTCAAGCCGGACCGATCCGCTTATGCTTCAATCCAGTAGACCCCGGACCGATTGCGAACCGAAGAAGCCTTTTTCAAAAAATAACCGATCCGACCTCGGACCGGTCCAGATCAGAAGCGGACCGATCTGCCTGGGATAAAATCGTGCAGATCATGTTCAAATTTTTTAGGGCCAGGTTTTCTTTTATAAACCAACTTCGGGGACTTATTTCGTAAGACTTTTATAGACGATTTTCAGAGTCCTAGATACTCTAAGTCTTCACCTTTGTGAGTCCCAAGACTCATGTTTTGATTCACATAACTTGTCAAACCCTGGTGAATCCGTTTGCAACCCAAGAACGCAACCGTGTGTCTGTTCAAATCATTGTGGAGAAGACCGTCCTTTTTCTTCATTGCTGCCCTCCTGGAAAGGGAAAGTTCCAGCCGCCGACTAAAGATCCGACACCTGCGGGTAATTCTGTGTCACTGTATTTTCATTGTAATTCGAGAAATTGTATGTTACAATATTATAATGAAAATAAATGTTTTTGCCCCTTTGGGATATTTTTCCTCACATGTGTGTGTTTGAATGTTCTTGCTTATTTCATCTTCTTATTCAATCACACCTAAATGCATATTTCGGACTTAATTGATAAAAACTGTGTTTAATTAAATAATATCTCTATTTGAATGCACGCGCACTCTTTTCAAATTGGTATCGAAACGGGTTACGCTAATCTATCGCGTATTCCTAATTTTTCGCAAAATTTTTCTAAGATATCAATTTTCCGAAAAATTGATTTTTGAAAACTAGTGTGTTCATAATGGAAAAGTTATATAATAAAATGCCAATTTTTGACGGGACAAACTATGCATATTGGAAAGCCCGCATGAGATCTGAATTAAAAGCCATTGATGAACGTGTATGGGTTTTGGTTGAAAGAGGGTGGATACCTCCCTCCATCACTGTTGAAAATGTGACAAATTTAAAGCATGTCTCATCTTGGTCTGAAGAAGAGTTTAGATGGTCATCTTTTAATTCTAAGGGTTTAAGTTCTATTTCTGGGTCTGTCACGCCTGGTGAATTCAAACGCATAATGAAGTGCACCACGTCAATAGAGGCATGGGATGTTTTGCAACTTACCCATGAAGGTACTAATGCTGTAAAAGAGTCTAAACTGCAAAATTTGACAACTCAATTTGAAACAATCACCATGCTTGAATCGAAATGTTTTGATGAATTTTATGCTAGACTGTCTAATATTGTTAACACTAGCTTCAATCTTGATGAACACATTCCTAATGCTAGAGTTGTCAAAAAGATTCTCCGTTCTCTACTTAAGTGTTTTATCCCTAAAGTCACTGTGCTAAATTCTATGGATAATTTAAATACGCTAAAATTAGAGGAACTTGTAGGAGATTTGCAAACTTATGAGATTGATATGTTCCCTAAATCTGTCAAGTCTAAAGATAAGGGAATTTCACTTAATGCCCGGGAGAGAAAAGGTGAGGGGTCGGCAAGAAAGAGGGAGTCATCTAGAAAAATCGAGATTGATACATCAGATTCTTAGTGTGATTTTGATCTAGATGATTTAGCCCTGTTTGCTAAAAATTTCAAAAGAATTCTCAAATTCAAGAAAAATTGTAATTTTAAAGATAAAAAGAAGTTTGAGAAAAATAAGTTTGAAAAGAAAAATGAAAAAGTTTTTAAAGACCCTCCTAAGAAGGAAAATGAGAGATATTTTGAGTGTGACGGTAATGGTCGTAGAGCCTTTGAGTGTGCTACTAAGCTGAATAGAGAAAAGGGCAAAGCTGTCCTTAATGCTACCCTTAGTGACAGCAGTGTGGTCGAGTCGGTGGATTCTGGAGATGAGTCACCGCATGAGTCTAACTTCACCGCATTCATGGCTAGTCATATGAATAATTCTAGTGCTCCTCACGATGATGAGGATGTTGCTTCACAGGGACACCTCGACAGTGAGATCGATGTGAGTGAGGGGGAGGATGACACAAGTGAGAGCGAGAGTGATCTCCAATGCGCCTACGCCGAGCTTTATTCTGAGTCATTCAAAACTAAAAAGCGTAACAAAGCATTAGTTATTAGGATCACCATTTTAGAGGAAGACCTAAGAAAAGCAAGAGAGAGAGAGAGAGAGAGAGTCCTCCACCTGCACTACCTTAAGAGAGAGAGAGAATCTGCCTGTGATGAGAAAGAGAGTCTGTTTAGAGAGAGAGAAGGCTGTTTTGAGAAAGAGAGAGCGGACTTGACCAAACAAGTGGCTAGTCTTACGAGTGAGCTCCATTCCTCCATGGAGACTAGGAAGAAACTTGAAGCCCTTGTTGCCCAGCTTACTCATGATCTTGAGAGAGCACGGGAAGTCAAGGTTCAAATCGAGGACAAATCTGGAAAGATGGGAAAGATGTTCCTCGACCCCGCTTTAGGTTTTGGTGATAGGCAGGGAATTAGTTTTGATGGTGCCTCCACATCCCAAATTGCACCTGGACCAGTTCCTGAGTTTACTACGACTCCTTATGGCCATCATCAAAAACCTCGAAAGAGAGTTCGACCAAGAAAAGCAAACTAAGGTCCGCCTTTGACTGTGTTCTTTTGTACATATTACAAAAGAAAAAACCACCTCAGGGAGTTTTGCTATAGTATGGGTTGGACACGACGTACTACTACTCCACCACAGCATACTGATGATTTTACCAGTCTGAGAGAGCGAGTTGAGTTTTTAGCTGTGACATCACAGAGTTTGATGGAGGAATTCTGACGGATGACTTTACCGTCAGTGAATGCTTCTCACATTCCGGCTAACACCAACAACAATAAAGGTAAACAAAATGTCACCACTACTTGGGTACCTAAGAAAGATAAAAAGGCCTTTGTTGTTCATGTCGCTCTCAAAGCACATAATACCTCACAGTGCTATTTTGATAGTGGGTGCTCCAGACATATGGCAGGTGATGCCTCATTTTTTAAGTCTCTTGAGGATTATCAGGATGGCAGAGTCACCTTTAGAGATGGGAGCAAGTCTAGCATTGTAGGACGTGGTACTATAGAGTTATCAGGATTTCCTAAGCTAGAGAATATTTTGTACGTCAAAGGTTTGAAAGTAAACCTTCTCAGCATTAGCCAGCTGTGCGACGCTGACTTTGCCGTAAAGTTTGAACGGGACGCATGTAATGTCTATAATCAAGCCGGCAAACTTTTAGTGCGATGGGTGAGGACTAAGGATAATTGTTATGGAACTGAGCCCACATCCTCACTTGTCTGCAACAGCACCACGATCACTCCTATGGATCTGTGGCACCTACGTCTAGGTCACGTGAACATTAGAGACATATCTCATTTAGCTAAAAAGGACCTAGTACGTGGCTTACCATCACTTGGAAAGCCAACTTTAATGATTTGTGGACTCTGTCAGTTGGGAAAATAAATTCGTAGCCCCCATAGGAAGTTGCATTCCATTACCACCTCTCGTGTACTTGAGCTTATTCACATGGATCTTATGGGTCCAACTCGCACTGAAAGTCTGGGTGGTAAGAGGTATATCCTCGTGATGGTAGAAGATTTCTCCAGATATTCTATTGTGGATTTTTTTAGGGAGAAATTCGATGTTGTTGAGTTTTTAACGACCAATTTTCGTGTCCTGCAAAATCAACACAGTGTCACTATTAACAGGATACGTAGTGACAACGGTACTGAATTTAAGGAAGCAAAGGTAGATCTTTACTGTGATAGCATTGGGATCAAACATGAGTTTTTTTCTGTGAAGACTCCTCAGCAAAATAGGATTATTTAGAGAAAAAATAGGACGATTCAGGAAATGGCTAGATCTATGCTTCTAGGTCGTAAGGTTTCTAGGAGATTTTGGGCAGAGGCAGTGTCTACTGCATGCGACACGGTGAATAGGGTTTATATACGTCCACACACACTTAAGACGCCTTATGAATTATGGACTAGCAAGAAACCCAACCTTGCATATTTCCGTATTTTGGGGAGTAAGTGCTACATTTTACGGGATAGAGAGCAATTAGGAAAGTTTGACTCCCGGAGCGATGAGGGAATCTTACTAGGGTATTCATCGATTAGTAGAGCGTACCGGGTTTTTAACCTAAAGAGCTCTAAGGTTATGGAGTCAATAAATGTCACCGTGTAAGATGACAAACCTTCAGCGTTTATTGATTCTAGCCTTCAGTGTGAAGATGAGGATATTTCTGGCAGTAATTTACTTGTCCCTTATCCACACTCAGTGGACCCTACTCCTGTATTAGGGGACACACCTGCTTGGGTTCGCAAGAATCATGACCCTTCTGCCATTGTTGGTGATCCCACTCTAGGGGTCAAGACTCGTGCTCAGCTCGAGAACGTTGTTAGCCAGGTTTTCTACACGTCCAAAGTCGAGCCCAATAATCACAAAGAAGCACTCACAGATGAACACTAGATATCTGCTATGCAGGATGAGTTACTTCAGTTTAAAAAGATCAATGTCTGGGAACTTGTCCCCCGACCTAGTGAGACTAATATGATAGGTACCAGATGGATTTTTAAGAATAAAATGGATGAAAATAATACCATAATCATAAACAAGGCTAGTTGGTCGCTCAAGGCTACACACATATAGAAGGTGTAGACTTTGGGGAGACATTTGCTCCTGTTGCGAGGCTTGAGTCCGTCCGCTTACTAATCGCCAACGCATGTCATCTGCGCTTCAAGTTATATAAGATGGATGTTAAGAGTGCCTTTCTAAATGGCATTCTACAGGAGGAGGTTTACGTGGAAGAACCAAAAGGGTTTGAAGACCCTAAGCACTCGAAGTACATCTATTATCTGAGTAAAGCCTTGTATAGTTTGAAGCAATCACCCCGTGCTTGGTACGAGAGACTTACTTCCTATCTCTTAGCCCATGGCTTCAAGAGAGGGGGAGTTGATATGACGTTATTCGTCAGGAGAGATGACTGTGCTATTTTAGTAGCCCAGGTCTATGTGGACGACATAGTCTTTGGATCCACGTGCTCCCAGCATGCTCACCACTTTGAGGAGGAGATGAAAAGTGAGTTTGAGATGAGCATGGTAGGTGAGCTTACTTTCTTCCTTGGTCTTCAGGTTCGTCAGCTAGAGGATGGTATGTTCATCTCCCAATCTAAGTATACTAGAGACCAAGTGAAGAAATTTGGTTTAGACTCCGCTAAGCATGCACGTACACCTATGAGTACTTCTATCAAGCTTAGTAAGGACACTTCAGGCAAGGACGTAGAGCAAACCTTGTATCGGAGTATAATAGGTAGTCTTCTCTACTTGACTGCCAGTCGTCCCGACATAGCCTTTAGTGTTGGAGTTTGTGCGCGTTATCAGGAATCCCCAAAAGAGTCATACTTACTCTCTCTCAAACATATTATCAAATACGTAAGTGGGACTCTCTCATATGGTATTTGGTATTCCTTTGATACCAATGACCGTTTATCCGCCTATTCGGATGCCGATTGGACCGGGGATGTAAATTGTTATAGGAGCACTTCTGGTGGGTGTTTCTATTTTGGTTCTGCTCTTGTCTCCTGGTTGAGCAAGAAGCAAAACTCCATATCTTTATCCACTGCGGAGGCTGAGTACATCACCGCCGGGAGTTGTTGCACGTAACTCTTGTGGATGAAGCAGATGTTGGAAGATTATGGGATTTCACAGGACACCATGACCATTTCCTGTGATAACACGAGCGCGATACACATTTCTCGTAATCCAGTCCAGCATTCGCGCACAAAGCACATCAGGATACATGAGCACTTTATACGTCAATTAGTTGAGGATAAACTCGTATCCCTGAGTTTTGTTCCCATCGACCATCAGTTAGCCGATATTTTCACGAAACCTTTAGATGCCCTTAGATTCGAGAGTTTTTGGAAGTCTTTGGGGATTTGCACAGTTAACAGAAGGGTTGGTCCGTGTCTAGCATAGGATGCATTTATTTCATATCATCTGATGCCTATTGCTAACTTGGATCATATGTTTTGTTTTTCTTATTTTTTTAAAAATCCAAAAAAAATTCTTTTTATAAAATTTTAGAAAAGCTCAAAAAGATTTTATTTTGATAAATTTTTTGAAAAATCCAAAAAGTTTTTTGTATTTTATTTGCACCTTTTATGGATGAGCATTTAAGATAGCCAAGTCACAACTTCATTCCATTTATCCATGTGACTGTTTGATAGAGATTTGAGACGCTACAACATTTCATCCATGTGCTTTACATTGTTTGGTTTTTGAGATGTGATTAGTGATATCTTTCCACATGCTTGACTCCTATCTCCTTTATTTCACACATGCACTGATATATTTGATTATTGTACTTGTCTATCACACATTGGCTTGAGTGTTTCCATCTCAATTTTGTCTATACAACTAACCATATGCGATAAAACTTGACAAGATTGGAATGCATGTAAAAACCGTTTTGGTGAGACTGTGTGTTTATTGGAAAATGGGTAAGGGTTGCGAAAGGTTCATTTAGCCTTTGCGATTCTAAGCCACTGTTAACAAGGACCTAAAAAATTGAGGAATTTTATTATCCGAGGTCCAAAGAGGTTAAAAGACCCCCGAAAAATTTAAAGGCAATAAAAAGCAATACATGCCAAATATGGGCCATTATATTTCACCATCAATTCTCCAAAGTTTGAGAATTTAGATCGCCTCTATTCAATATATAAATCTGAGGGAGTTTGGTTGGAGAATTCAAACGGGTTTTCACTTCCTTGAAAGTCCTGAAAAAGCATTAAATAGTTTTGGACGTTATTGGTGTGAAAATCATTTTTAGCTTTGATTTGTTGATTTAATTGAGTCAATGCCTCATATTACCATCTTTTTACACCAAAGGAAGACTTTGAGTTCATTCGTTAGGAGTATCCGATATTCATCGTGCACATATGTCATGTTTGTATGCATTGATTTTCCTATCGAATTCGATCACACCTCTTCATTTACGTTATCATCGACTTGGTTGTTTTTGTGTCCGTTCGTGGTGTGATTTTTGTTTGTTTTGTTTAAAAAAAATGAAAAAACTTTAAAAAATAGTTGCTTATTTCTTGTGTCACCCCGACTTTGCTTGTTTGAGCTATTCTTCTCATTTGTCTATTTGGGGACATCATAAAAAGGGGGAGAAAGAATTATCATTTTATGGGTGATTTTTGAGTTTTTAAGATTTGATAAAGTATGCTTTCATCATAAATTGGTATCTTTGTTTATCTCATTTCAAACTCGATACGTCACTTGGTATTTACTTTGTCTCATATGTGCAGGTACTTCTTTGATGATCTCTGAATTGCACATCCTGATTAGAAAAGCGTTGAGATTCCTGAAGAATTGAAGACCAAACGATAAAGTCTTATTCATTTGTATCTTTCCAGTTTTGGGTTCGTGGAAGGGTAGATTTGTATAGGCAATTTGATATTTGATAATTCTAATGTTTTATGTTTGTACCGGAATAGACATAGGGGGAGATTTGTAAGGACATTTTGTCCATTATTTCTGTGTATGTCATAAGTCGTTACATCGTTGAAGAAATACAAGATCACATCGTCATCAACGGATCCGAATATCAAAGAATTCAAGGAATCAGTTTTCTGGTCAGCCGGACCGGTTCGCCTATTTTAAAAAGGAACCGGTCCGCACCGGACCGATCCTCCAGTTTGGAAAAAGAACCGATCCGCCAACGGACCTATCCGCCTCAAGCCTGACCGATCCGCTTATGTTCAATCCAGTAGACCCCGGACCGATTATGAACCGAAGAAGCCCTTTTCAAAAAGAACCAATCCGACCTCGGATCGATCCGGATCAGAAGCGTACCGATCCGCCTGGGATAAAATCGTGCAGATCGTGTTCAGATTTTTTAGAGCCAGGTTTTCTTTTATAAACCAACTTCGGGGACTTGTTTCGTAAGACTTTCATAGACGATTTTCAGAGTCCTAAATACTCTAAGTCTTCACCTTTGTGAGTCCCAAGACTCATGTTTTGATTCACACAACTTGTCAAACCTTTGTGAATCCGTTTGCAACCCAAGAACACAACCGTGTGTCTGTTCAAATCATTGTGGAGAAGACCATCCTTCTTCTTCATTGCTGACCTCCTGAAAAGGGAAAGTTCCAGTCGCCGTCTACAGATCCGACGCCTGCGGGTAATTCTGTGTCACTGTATTTTCATTGTAATCCGAGAAATTGTATGTTACAATATTATAATGAAAATAAATGGTTTTGCCCCTTTGGGGGATTTTTCCTCACATGTGTGTGTTTGAATGTTCTTGCTTATTTCATTATCTTATTCAATCACATCTAAATGCATGTTTAGGATTTAATTGATAAAAACTGTGTTTAATTAAATAATATCTCTATTTGAACGCACGCGCACTCTTTTCACTTTTCAAAATTTTTCAATTTTTTAGAAAATTTTCTATATATTTTTTTTCTCATTTTAAAATTTTGAGTCAACTTGATCAAATAAACTGAGCAAAGATGAAAAATGTATTAGGGATGAAAATCACTTAGGGTTTTTAGCTCTGAGGAGTTTGTGACAGATGAATCGGCCAAATGAGGCTCTAGAAATTTGAAAACTCACAACACCATTCAGACGGACAAATTTAACCATTCACACGGGTTCGTGCAGACACCCTTAATTTCTAACTGTGTGGACGGGTCCGTGCGGACACCCTCAATTGCGAACTGTGTGGACGATATACAAAACATACCAACTTTCTAAAAAAAAGCAACTTTAACCTCAAAGAAAGTTCAGAATCCCAACTTACAACCTCTCAGAAGTATGAATGAAATGCAGATGCATGAAAATCATTCAATTTGACATAAAGCTTAAAGATAGGATAAATTTGCCAAAATAAGTAAAACGAAGCAACTCACACACACATATACAAATGTAAACTCTAAAAGTACAAAATGTGATAATGATTAGGCAACTATTGATTCAAAGATTTGATATATAAATTTCTTTTCATTCTTGATTAGAAAATATGAATTAAAAATCACAATCAAGTCAATTTCAACAAATTCAACATTAATATCATGAAATTCTTATTGAATCAATATTTTGGAACTACATAATATACTTCCAAGCAGGATTCATATGACAGGAATTTTTGCAAAGTCAATATGAAAACACATAACCAAATCATATGTGACATTATTAAACATTGTTAAAAGTCATTCATTACATCAATATCCAAATTATCAAAAATGTTAATTTCAAGCCATTATAACTCCCTCAAGCATATGTTGTTAAAAATCTTTTAAAAGTTATCTGAAAGCAAATCAATAATGAACTAGAAATGGAACTACAAACACCTAGTCATCCTAAGCAAACTACTATCCTAAGTAGCGATGGGTGGTTCATCCCCCAGGGTAATGGGTCGGACAAACTTAATTTCACTCAACTCACCTTCCTTTTGATTCTCTCCTAAGTCAACTTTGACTTTTGGTGCGTTCCTTAGCATGACCACCAAGTTTATAGGTATACACCTCTCTCCCTAATAGGATTCTTATGCATAGTCCTTGAAAATTGAGTTTGGTGTCTAGGTCTAGGAATATTACCTTTAGCCTCACAATTGTTTCACACAAAGAAATCTATCATACGCATCAAATCACCCCTTTGTCCTTTTCTTTCCTCAAAGGGATTCTTAGGAAATGTGTTTCTCTTATTATTAACAAGTCCCTTATTCCTTCTCTTTAAACACCAACACGTTTGATTTAAATGGCCATGCACTTGACAAAATGTGCAAAAACATGCATTCTTCTTCACAAACCTTCTCTTATACCTTATTAAATCATGTTTTTTTTATGTGTTCAAAACATTTTAAGAAGATAAATATCAAAATATTTGTTTAAAATTTATGTTTGTGAAAACCTTTTTGAAATTGTGAAAAATTGGGCATGATTGCTATCTAACCTATTCACCCCTGCTCTAGGTTAATTCATGTGTAATTGTGTTAGCACACATAGGTCAAAACTCAATTGGTATTAGAGCACCACCAATTTTAGATCGCAGAGTACTTGATCATAGCAATTTAACACTCAAAATATTTGAGGTTATGATGGCTAGTGTGTGATCTGATCCATCTCACAAAAAATCCACTCACAAAGTCATTACATTAGAAGTAGTATTCTAATACTCCAAAAAAGGAGGGAACAAGTGAAAATGGTTTGGAGGAAAAATATAATGCTCTCTACCTCAAAATATTTCTCAAAGAAGTGTTTTTAGAATGAGATAATAATATATTTCTCAAAATGAAAGTGAAAGTTAGTTATTTATAATTTTATTGCAAAAACGACCGTTCTGTGTGCACAATTAGATTTATCCATTCGCACGGTAAAGACGAGTATGAACTTGGACCATTGGCCATTCACAAGGTCTCAAAAAGGAGTCGTGTGAATGGAGCCATACGCACGCCTATGAAAAGCTGACGTGCGAACGGTCCTGTTCAAAGACCATTCAAAATAGTTTCACAGAAAAAATGAAACCTTAGCCAATCTCAAAAAATGTATTCCAAGACTTTTAGAAAAAATCACTTAAATCCCATTTTTTTAAAATAGTCACACAAATAAAAAACAAGTACATTTTGAAAAATCATTTTATGAAAAATGTGCACATGTGTGATTAGCCATGTAATATTACAATCAAGTAAAAGGATACATCTTCAATATCCAATTGAATGTGTGGTTAAGAACTCTTCAAATTGAGAAGAGGAGCCTAATATCTAATCTCTATCTTATCCTAGCCTAAATTGTGCCTCAGTTAAAATGAATCAAGTCGATTTGATTTGATTTGATTGACTCAACGACTCAAAGTTTGGTTAGGGGATATAGCCAATTATAATAATAATTACAAAGATTACATGTTCATAGGGAGATAACTAGGGCCTACAATACAGATAACCTTAAGAAATTTTATTTTTAAAGCATTCTTGCAAGTTTTAATTGTGTTCTCATTTCAATATATGGATATTTAAAAAATTCAATTAATGCAAGTTTCTCTTATTGTTCCAAATGGCATACTAACATTGTTTACTACAAAGTGTTCTCATTTCAATTTATGGATATTTCAAAAATTCAATTAATGCAAGTTTCTCTTATTGTTCCAAATGGTAGACTAACATCGTTTACTACAAATTATCATCATGGCTAGGCCATCATCATTACAAATTTGTTCAAGTTTGTCCGATTAGGCTCTAATCTCCACTTTTATTCCTTAGAATGATTACATTAGGTTGTATATTAAGGTCACATGTTTTCATCACTCACAAACACGAAAAACATCAAGAATTTTCGAGACAATAAAAAGAGCTAAGTGTTTCGACTTTGTTTGGATATAACCCTGAATGGTTGATGGGCCTGCACCTAGGTGAATTTTTGTCATAGTTTGTTCAAGGACCATAGGGGTATGACAACACCACCCTAAAAGGTAAGACAAACGATAAAAAAATGCTCGATATTAAAAATGGGAATGTGTAAGACATGGAATTAACAGATAATTATTCATAAAGCATTCATTTTACAAGTGTCCAGGTTTATAAAATTACAAAATAAATATACACAAAGACATGAAACAGTGAAAAACAACCATCATCTTTGGTTACTCACCAGCACGGCTATAGTAGCTCAATGTCCATCACTAGGATTAGGCTGGAACTCATCGTCATTGTCATGTGCATGAGATAATTATTCACTAGTTAAAGAGGAACGGAATCAGTGGGTATCCAACATTCATCACTTGTAAGTGGTGGGAGTCAAACACGAGCACAATCCACCTGGTACCAATGCAAGAGTTGAGAGTCTTTAGGAACTTTATAAACGGATAAGTCATTGATTCAACCATGCTTGTAATCCACATGTCTTGATTCATCCAAGTGCAGAGGGCATCCTTCCAGCCTTTATCATAACCAATGTCCCAAACTACATGAAGACTCTTCCTAAAAACATATATCAGCTTCCTAATTTTGGCGATGTATGCCGAGTCTAACCGCCTCATTCTTCGTAAAATCCAGTTTGACCTTACCGATATGCTCCTTTAAAGATTTTTGTATTTTGTAGCAGACCAGTAATGTTTTCGACATCTTTGATCTTAGCCTGGAGAGAAGTAACCATAGAGGTTACTCGCCATAAGCACTTGCCATATTTTGGAGTGCTTTTTGAACAGAGGAAAAGGATTTTTTAGCAAGACCAGAACTAACCATGAATAAAGTGCATGTCTTCGTTATCTTTAACTATTATCACTAATGCCAAGTTATTACCAGACTACAGAGATTAAAGAGAAAGGGAATTCAAATACTATAGATCAAATAAAAGATCAAAAGTAGTTGAATAAGTTACAACATAACCAAAATAATGAGTCATTTCATTAAGCAAGAAATTTGGCAAGCCCTTACAAACGCGCATCATAAAGAGAAGATATACAAAATACATGAAAAGTCCTAGACTAAGCTAATTAGCTGGACCCTCTATTTTTGTTTCCACCTACTCTTGATTGACCAAGGTCTTATCCTGATCCCTAGTCTCTTTCGCCTGCTCCATACCCTTTTTCCCTTAATCAGCGCCCTTTGCCTCCCTTTACTCTAAGTTTGAGGAATAACCTAGATTTTGCTCATCGAAGAGTTCAAACTCCGAGGGAAACCCGATCGTGACCAAGGATTCATCCCAGACTTTCTTAAATAAATACCTACTGATTAAGTATTGTTATTTCTTGGCCTAATTGAAGGCATCATCACAGCCCTTATCACAAGCGTTGTCCTTAGCCTCTAACGCGATGGACAAAGATCATGCGGACTCCTTGGTAGCTTTCACCAACCACTTAATTTTGGATGCTTGCTTGGTAAGATCCAAGTTCCCGGCCCTCATTTCAGTCTTATTGGCCTTTTCAACAACCCTTACGGCCTTTTAGGACTTGTTCAGGACATGTCACTCGCCTTGTCCTGATCGACCCTCTAGTCTAGGATGTCAAAAAATTTCACCAGAAACTTCAAGAAAAAAGTCGAGAAGAATAAGTTAAAAAATTTATGTTTAAGGGATAATCAGAACACAATGTACAATATCACTTACCAAACAGAGTGTTTAGGCAGCATAACCAACCAATCTGTCGGTTGACAAACTACTGAACATTTCTTGATCAGCTCATAAGCAGGCTCCCTCAGTAATGTAGTGTCCAGATCAACGTTCTTAGCCACTAACATATCGACAAGCCTCTTCCCCTTAGCATATGCATCCACTTTCTTAGGGGTAAAGAAACTGCAAGACTTGTGCCAGTCCCGCCTCAATGAATTAGGAGAATGCCCAATGTCCTCCTTCAATATTATAATAATCGTTTAGTTTTTACCAAAACTCTATGATCACCCACTCAGGAATAAATACATGTCTCATAAACTCCTTAATGTAACCCTCATCAATAAGGTAAATCATTTTCTCAGTAAAAAATAAGAATGACGAGAGAAATGAAGACAATGCTTGAAGGAAGAATTACAGAGAAATAAGATCATTAAGTGATCATATAATGATCATTAAGTGATCATATGACGGGAGAAATGAGATCAATGCTTTAAGCAGATGAACTTAAAGTGAGAAATGAAGGCAAACGGCTATGAATCACTTTTTAAACATTGATAATGAAAATGTGCTCTAAAGTGACGACAATAAGATCATTAAGTGAATGTATCAACCTCCGAGACAAACTAATAATTATTAGCACACGTTACCACATCTTGGTCTCATCAAATCAAAATCACTAGTGTACCCCTAAAATACCGGGGAAAATTACAAGTGCTCCCTTTGTGTCTAACGGAAAAATAAAGATAGTTTACAACTTAAAAAAACAAGCGTTGGCACCCTCCGATAATAACTTCCATATGAACTTTCATTTATGTTTGACTTAATTGTGTTGATTCCATAACAATAAGTTTTTTCTACCCAAAAGAATTTCAAATTTTAAGATAAAGATCATTTGCTTTATGAAGTATAGGGTTGTGTGTATAATAATAATAATAATAATAATAATAATAATAATAATAATAATAATAATAATAATAATAATAATAATAATAATAATAATAATAATAAAATGCACTTTCTTGGCGCCGTATCACGAATCGTGTATTATAAGTCCTTATGTAATCTTTATGCTTTTCTAATGCATAACTAGGACCACTAAAATAATTATGACCAATATTTCGTTCGAAAAGTAGTGAGAACTTTAGGTTCTCAATATAGTATTTTGGAACTTCAGGTTCTTAGGATAACAATTTAGAACTTCAGGTTCTTTTGATTGCGTTGTATAAAAACTTCAGGTTTGATTGGGGGTAAAAATATTAGATAATCATCCAAACAAGTGCTAAATGTAATATATATTTCGACAAATGATAATCAACTTATTTTTAAAAAAAAATAAATAAATAGTGGTTTAAGTTTTCACACTATCTACATTTTGTAAGACTCCAAAGTAAAATAAATAATTGAAATGTGAGAATAGTTATAATTAAATATTATTAAAAACTTAATTTAATACTCAAATAAACGAAAGGCCAAGAGACGAATGTTTGATAGTAAAACAATTTATAAAGGGATAACTATATGTTGTCCCATACCCATAACCTAAAAGCATCAACAAAGAGATATGTCACTACACCTTCCTACCAGTTATATATACCTCCATATCAAAGACTATACGAATAACCCCCCCTGTTTATCCCCCCTCAGGATACGGTTACATCAATAGTAGGACCCGAGGTAAAATGAGTAAGGTAAGTCCGTCACTATCACCATGGTACCAGCACGATCGACATCGTACGTGCCCCATCAAGAAATCACTCCTAGTACGTCCTCCACGAGTACTCACACATGGTATGATTACATATCAAGTAAACCAATCAGAACTAAACCATACTCTAGGGATTCATTAATTATACTTCTTGTTCAATTAGTTTAAAGTCCAACCGTGACCAATTTCCATAAGTTTTATCCCAAGCTCGCTAGGTTACTTATTAATGCTATAAATTAGTTACCTTACTGCTTACCAAGGTATTTTAATTATCCCACTAGTCCTTTAAGTGAAATAATTAAACTAGGTCCATTGAACAACCCAAAAGACCCCCTAAAGGAATTATACCAAACCCGAATCGATTCGCCTGATGGAATCGATGCCCATGGTGTGAATGTATTCGCCCCATGTGCGAATGAAGCTCTTTAACAACATAACAATAGCGACCAAAACTCATACCAAACGAACCTAAAAGCCTCTATAATTTATCACCAACCCATCTCCTTCAGATATAAGTTACATATCAACATAACTAACATATACCTACATGTTTTAAACAATTATAACATTAATTTAAGGGTTAATTTCAAATTATGAAGTTAAAAACTCTAGGGTAATAATTTCAACAAATTAATCTCATATTTTAATCAATACTCGAAGTAGATAAGGGTCTTTCACAAAATTCATTAATATAATTCAATATATAACAATCTTACTTAGGTTCTAAGGCAAAATTCATCAAATTCAACATCGATTTCCTCTCACACATTAACATTGATTAAGGTTTAACTAATAATTAAACTAATTTCGAAATTAAGATTTTGATTATAAAAATCAGATTTATAAACATGTTAGTTCAGATTTCAATGAGTAATCATTACTTTAACACAAATCCAGATTAAATTCATAACCTAAGTAAACTTGCCTTAAACAAACATGTTGAATCCAAGCTTCCAATCCTCCAAATCTCCCTCTATCTTATTGTGCCTCTTCTTTTAGCCTCTTAGGGTTTCTCTCAAAGCTTCTAATGTATTTTAGGTTTAAATTAATGACTTGGTAATGTTGATTTCCACAAAATTAACCTTAGGCCCCATACGGGACTCAACCCAATGAGCCCAAACAACACTCTAATTGACCAAGAATTCCACCTAAGCCATACACTAACCCAATAGACTTAAACCCATTATTTTAAGTAAAAATATGGACATTTTAAATCTCCCAAATGCCAACCCGAAATATGACATATTCTAACGAATTTATTATTATGTTAAGTCCATATTTTAGTCAGTACGAGTCGAATGAGTTGATTATTTAATTA
This sequence comes from Sambucus nigra, assembly GCA_949130495.1. Classification (NCBI taxonomy): domain Eukaryota; kingdom Viridiplantae; phylum Streptophyta; class Magnoliopsida; order Dipsacales; family Adoxaceae; genus Sambucus; species Sambucus nigra. The sequence goes on from OX422216.1 coordinate 623,204,046, forward strand.
TTAATTATTTACGTGCGACACGACATTATAAGAAACTACTTCACGATCGTTAGGATCCGACACCGATGGAATAATGCAAATAAGAAAATCCTTGACACAGAGTCCCTGACCATTTCATTGTTGCCCATAATACACGGTCACTATCAAATATTTAATTAATAAATTATAAGGCATTAATTTTGCTTTCACATAAGAATAATATAACATAAATAAAATCTAATGTGACACCCTGCCTAATTAAATATCGGGTGATCACTCCTTTATTAAATTAAATTCAAGGTGAACAGTTGGTTCATTCTTAACACCACTGTCGAAAATACTTTTTCCAATATAAACACCTTAAATAATTAAGCTAAGTGTCAAAACCATTTAGACATTACTTTCCAAATTTTTATTTATTAAAACAACATTTAAAACCTTGCATAATTCACAATTTAATAGTCACACCACAACTATCCTGGAACATACGATCCAAATAATCAAACATTCAACTAATTGAATCCAACATTTAATACTTTAAATGAAAACATCCTGGCAATAATAAATCCCAAAGTGTAAATACTGGAAAATAAATGGATTACAATATCCAATAAAATAACTGAATAATGGAAAGGGCGACACATGCCCAACTGGAATAAATAATGTTAAGAGTAGAATCAAATGAATGAGGACGTCTAAGCAAGACGCCTGCAACTCCCACCTAAGCTGCAGCGCGTTCCATCCAAAGGATTCTATGCAAGATGCCCCTGTAGCTGGGCACCTGTAATATATACATATATATACAAGGGAGAAAAGAAAATGGAAACGGGTCAGAGCCCGATGGTGAAAATGATTTAAAATTTGTTTAGCAAGTATTTAAAATGTTTACAGGCCAATGCAACCACATATTAGTGCGACACTCCCTTGAGAAATTCTCACATCTCTTCTAATGTGCACACCTATCACACTAACCATCCCAGCGGTTTAACTCATCTTATCTTAGGTTACTCGTAAGATTTAAACTGAACAATTAAACTGTTTAAGAAGTAAATTTCATTTAGTAATAAAGCTCTCATTTTAACTTTATTTATTAATAAAGTTTTCCCAGAAATATACTATACTTTCAAATCACGTATTTCTCAATTGAAATCATTATTTATTTCTTACTTACCATAAACACAGTAGGAAATTCCTAAATTTCAGAATTTAATATATATATTAAATACTCATATAATATATATATTCTAACAGCACCCCACATAAAAATTATGGTGCGGGCATACTCTGCTATCCAATCCCCGTATCACTCGTACTAAGGGAAATACAAGTTCAGAATCACTCTGAACTGTATTAACACAAACACAAACAATATTGAGGCGAAGCATAGTTTCCAAGTCCAAGAGGTTAGCACATACCCTCACGTCTCTTAGGACCGTGACTATCGATTTGATAGCCTGTACCTAGGATTCCTATCTTCTAGGATACGAGTCAATATCCCCCGTAAAGGTCCCATCGAGATAAGACTGTCCCAGCGCGGTAACCTCAGGGATAGCAAGTAGTGCGGGCATGATTTTTACACGTATATAGTATATGCATAAACACAGTCATATAGATACACTACTATTTCCATATCAAGTTTAGGCACATACTCACGACCCATAATTATGATATTTATCCTTATTTCTTGTGTTTAGTTATCACGTATAATGGTTCGTTTCTTACTTTAATTTGTGGATTTTCCAACTTACTACGTAACACTCATGGATTATATCCTCCTAAGTGTAAAATTCAGTAGGTACTCATCTATTTTTCCAACGTAACTACCTTACGCGTCTCTCCCTTTAATACATAATTCCATCGTCCCTTATATGTGAACATCTCCATAAAAATGTAAATCTCGTCTTACATTAAAGGTTTCATATTTTTAATAAGTCCTACCGGTCTTCTTTATCACCCAAAATATTTTAATAAGGATGTCCAAAGATTATTACTCATTTAAATTGAATTCACTATTTAAAGGGGAAACATGAGTCTGCCAGGAAGGGTCGATCGATCGATGGCAGGGGCTCGATCGATCGATGCGTCGATCGATCGACACTCCTGGTTCGATCGATCGATCAAACAGGTATGACGAATTCTGCAGATTAACAGTTACGGGTTCTATCATCCAACATCAACCAAAACCAGATTTTTAACACCCAAACTCCCAGAATTTCGTACTACAAACATTATGAACCCAAATTAAACATCTTCTACGTAAGGCATGCAAATTTTCATCAATATCCATGGATTAATAGGCCAAAACTTATAAAAATCTCATGAACCCTATAAATTTCTTTAACTTTGTTCTAATCAGTCTTTTTCCAGAATTTCTACTTCTAATCCGTCAAAAATCCGTGGTTAAACCTCTACATATGAAGGGGATTTCCATATTTTCAATCATATCATTACTACATGCAATTTTCCTATCTCCAACATGGGTTTTTCTTCCATGAAACTCATCCTAATCAACCCTAGACTAACATGAGTGATGCATTAACGAAATTAAGCAAGATAAATACTTGCCTGGGAATTTCAGAGTTCTGATTTGTGGACGAATTTGGTGTGGTTGCGTTCTCCATCGCGCGATCTACGTGTTGGTGGTGGTGGCGGTGCAATCGGATGAGTTTTTTGGCCTTGGATTGCTTAGAAAGCTTTCCACCTTCCTCTCTAATGGTCGTTCTAAGGTTTTGAGTCTACTAACCCTAAGGGACCATTCCAAATGGCTGATATAACCTAATAAATTTCGTGGGTTTAATTACCCAAAAATGCAACATGTCCAAAATCCCCTCCCGGGGTGCTAAATAGGCCTAAAAATGCCCCGAGACCCAAGCTAAACCCCCGGGTACACTTTTTTGACTATCTCGATCCTTCCGGACACTTTGGCGCTCTCAAAACGACCATATGAGCGACTTATAATTTATTTGCTTTTATTAATAAATATTTAGTCCCGACGCGACACGGGCGCGTCCCGACGCGACACGGGCGCGTCCCGACTCAAATTTCCTAAATTATCATTTTATTCACTCGTGACATTTAATAGTACCAATATTATATTACTTTACTCATTAGTAATATTCAAAAAGTTTCCAATGATTACTAACTCTCGTCACGTTAGTAATTAAAATAATTAATTTCTGGATTTGTATTAAATTAATAACTCATATTAAATTTAATAAATCCCCAAATTTAGAAAGCATAAAAATACGGGGTATTACATACTTTCCCCCTAATAACGGAATTTCGTCCGGAAATTCGAAAAATAAGGCATACCTGGTCAGAATAAATGTGGATATCTCTCGCGCATATCTGTCTCGCGCTCCAAGGTAGATTCCTTCACATTATGATGCTTCCACTGGGACTCGTACAAGTGGAACTACCTTCGACCTCAATCTCCTATCGCTATGGTCTAGAATAGCCACTGGTCTCTCCTCGTAAGAGCTGTCAGGCTGTAAGTCTATCTCATTTATCGCAATGTGGGTGTGGGCCATATCGTCCCGAAGGTATCGTCTCAACGACGAGATGTGGCATACATCATGGATGCGATGTAAATGCTCTGACAGTCCCAACCTGTATGCTACCGGCCCAACCCTCTCGATAATGGGAAATGGTTCCACGTACCTCGGGGCCAATTTCCCTTTCTTTTCGAACCTCATCACTCCTTTCATAGGAGATACACGTAGTAATACTTCATCCCCCACATTAAACTCTCGGAAGAACCGTTTCGCATCGACGTAGCTTTTCTGTCTGTCCTGGGCTACTCGAATGCGACTCTTGATCATCTCAATCCTAGTGGAGGTTTCCTGAATCACTTCTGGTCCGAGCAACTTGTTATCCCCCACCTCTAGCCAACAAGTTGGGGAACGACAAGGCCTGCCATAGAAAGCCTCAAATGGAGCCATGCCAATCGTGAACTGATAAGAGTTACTATAAGCGAACTCCACCAGTGGAAGTTGTGGCTCCCAACCTCCTCCAAAATCAAGAACACACATGCGTAGCATATCCTCCAACATCTGATTAGTACGCTCTGTCTGTCCATTTGTCTGTGGGTGATAAGCTGAACTCAACCTCAACTTTGTACCCATAGCCTCCTGAAAGCTCTCCCAGAAACGCGACACAAAAATCTTATCTCTATCTGACACAATATTCAGGGGCACCCCATATAATCTGACAATCTCAGCAATGAACAACTGAGCATACTGACCCGTGGTATAGTCTGTTCACTGTGACACCCCGACTAATTAAACACCGGGTAGCTACTCCTTTATAAAATTAATTCAAAATGCCAAGTTGGCTCAGTTAACAGCATCACTGTCGAAAACGTTTTATTATTACAAACCACCTAGTATTTAAAAAGTAAGTGCCAAATTTTAATTTAAAGTCTGATTAACATGCAAGTATAATGAAGAAATAATAACACCATTCACCATAATGAAGTAATAGAATAACCGTAACATGATATAAATAAAACTGGAGGAAAAACTCCTCATAATACAATCTCACAACTGAAGTAAGTAATGAAATACTGAATACTGAAATGAATACATGCCAACGTCTGAAAACTGAAATGGAAATGTATCTAATAGAACTTGGGCGACATGCCCTACAACTGAGGAATAATGAATAAGGAGTCCAAATGATATAAGCGTCTAAAAGCAAGTCCCTGTAGCTTCCACAAGCAGCTACAGCTCGTCATCAGAATGGAAATCCTATGCATGGTGACCTTGTGGCTGGGCACCTAAAATGGTTTTATAAAAAGATAGATTTGAAAGCCAACGGGTCCCTCCTCGTAAGAACTCTGGATAACGTTCGCGCATCTCATCCTCGCGCTCCCATGTGGACTCGTCGACATTATGATGTCGCCACTGAACACGCACTAACGGAACTATCTTTGACCGCAGTTTCCGCTCACTTCGATCTAGAATAGCAATAGGCCCCTCCTCGTAAGAACTATCCGGCTGGAGATCAATATCCTCCACAGCAATGAGAGAATGAGCCAAATCATCTCTAAGTTATTTCCTAAGCGAGGAAATATGAAACACATCGTGAATCCGATGTAAATGCTCCGGTAACCCAAGTCTGTACGCAACCGGTCCAATCCTCTCAATAATAGGAAATGGTCCCACATATCTTGGTGCCAACTTCCCTTTCTTCCCGAAACGCATAATCCCCTTCATAGGAGATACCCTGAGCAAAACCTGGTCCCCTACTTGGAACTCTCTGAAAAATCTCTTTGCGTCAGCATAACTCTTCTGTCTGTCCTGAGCCACCCGAATGCGACTGCGAATCAATTCTATCCTTGCCGAAGTATCCTGAATCACTTCCGGCCCAAGTAGTTTGTTGTCCCCCACCTCCAACCAGCATGCTGGGGAACGACAAGGTCTACCGTACAATGCCTCAAATGGAGCCATGCCAATGGTGAACTGATAGGAGTTGTTGTAAGCAAACTCCACCAGTGGAAGATACTGCTCCCATCCACCCTCAAAGTCAATGGTACACATACGTAGCATGTCCTCCAACATCTGATTTGTGCGCTCGGTCTGTCCATCGGTCTGCGGGTGATACGCCGTACTCAACCGCAATTCCGTGCCCATGGCCTGCTGAAAACTTTCCCAAAACCGTGAAACAAATACCTTGTCTCGGTCAGACACGATATTTAAGGGCACCCCGTGAAGTCTCACTATCTCTGAAATAAAGAGCTGGGCATACTGTCCCGCAGTGTAATCTGTCCTGACGGGTAGAAAATGAGCGACCTTCGACAACCTGTCCACAATTACCCAAATGGAGTCGTGCCCTCTCTGCGATGTAGGTAACCCCGTGATAAAGTCCATAGAGATGCTCTCCCACATCCACATCGGGACCTCTAATGGCTGTAACAGTCCTGCCGGTCTCTGATGATCCACTTTTACGAGCTGACAAGTGGCGCATTTTGAGACAAACTCGGCAATATCTCTCTTCATCCCGCTCCACCAATACTGATGTCTCATGTCTTGGTACATTTTGTCCCCTCCGGGATGTACCGCGAACCGTGAGCCGTGCGACTCTGCCATCACCTCATGCCGCAATTCCTCCCCTTCTGGAACCACCAATCTCCCATTGAAGCGTAATCCCCCGTCTGAGCTAACGGTATAGGATTCAGCTCCCTCTGCTAATAATCGAACTATCTGTTCCTGACAGAACGAGTCATTTGCCTGTGCCTTCACCACCTTCGTGACAATCTGCGATGTAACAGTCATCACAGACATGAATGATCGAGCCACTGCTTCCTGGTGTCCCAATTCTTTCCACTTGGCCTTCCACACATCTGCCACCTCATCTACCGGTCTACGACTCAACGCGTCTGCCACCACGTTAGCCTTCCCCGGGTGATACTGGATATCGAACTGATAATCCTTCACGAATTCAAGCCACCTCCGTTGCCGCATATTCAACTCCTTCTGCGTGAATAGGTACTGAAGGGACTTGTGGTCCGTGAACAATCGAAATTTCTCCCCCAACAGGTAATGTCTCCAAATACGAAGGGAAAATACCACTGCCGCTAACTCCAAGTCATGGGTAGGGTAATTCTTCTCGTGAGGCTTAAGCTTACGGGAAGCATAAGCTATGGCCTGACTCTCCTGCTGCAGTACACCTCCAAGTCCTTGTAAGGACGCATCGGTGTAAACAAGGTACTCAACTCCCGGTCTCGGCAATACTAACACTGGTGCTGAGGTTAACTTGTCCTTCAACTCATCAAATGCCAACTGACAGGCATCACTCCAAATGAATGGCACACCTTTACGGGTTAGGTGTGTCATGGGACCCGCTATCGTGGAGAAACCCCGAATAAACCTCCTGTAGTAACCTGCTAGGCCCAAGAAACTACGGATCTCTGTCGGTGTCGTGGGCTGTCCCCACTCCCTCACCGCGGATACCTTCCCCGGATCAACCGATATTCCCCGGTTGGAAATAATATGCCCCAAAAACTGAACCTCCTTCAGCCAAAACCCGCACTTCTCATATTTTGCATACAACTCATTCTGGCGCAGTGTCTGCAAAACTAGTCTCAAGTGCTCGGCATGCTCCTCCTCTGTCTGGGAGTAAACCAAAATATCATCGATGAAGACAATGACAAACTGGTCTAGGTAATCCCTGAACACCCTATTCATCAAGTCCATAAATGCTGCTGGAGCGTTGGTCAAACCAAATGGCATAACCCGAAACTCGTAGGAACCATATCTCGATAAGAACGCAGTCTTCGAGACGTCCTCCTCCCTGATACGCAACTGATGGTAACCAGATCGTAAATCAATCTTTGAGAAGTAAGAAGCTCCTCTCAACTGGTCAAATAGGTCATCGATTCGAGGCAACGGATACTTGTTCCGTATCGTGACCTTGTTTAACTCCCGATAGTCCACACATAACCTCAGTGAACCATCCCTCTTCTTCACGAACAACACAGGGGCACCCCACGGTGAAGTACTCCTCCGAATAAACCCCTGACCCAACAACTGCTCAATCTGATCCCGTAACTCCCTCATCTCAGCTGGAGCCATACGGTACGGTGCACGTGCTATAGGTCTCGTATCTGGTAATAAGTCTATAACGAAATCTATCTCTCGACTGGGGGGTAGGCCTGGTATCTCCTGAAACACATCAGAATACTCCCTGACGACTGGGATCGACTCTAAAGGAATCACAACCTCCTTAGAGGTATCCTCCTCAATGTAATATAAATGCGCGGTCGAGCCTCCCTCTGGGCGAGGCATCGCCACAACAAACATCTCTTGCCCCGGAATGGCAAAAACAATGCTCCCACCAAAGCAATCAATCATGGCCCTATGATCAGCGAGCCAGTCCATACCGATAATAACATCGTGAACATGCATATCTAGTACCAACATGTCCGCAGGTAATACCAAACCACCAATCTCTACCCCCACTCCCCGACATATAAAGAATATAAGTGACCCATTCCCCAAAGGTGAGTCGACACACGTAACTGTGCTCTCCGCTGTGGCTAACAATCCTAACGCCTTTGCGAAGTGTGTAGCTATAAAACAATGTGTAGCACCCGTATCAAATAATACCCGACCCATAGTGCCATGGATAGGAAACGTACCCTCAATCGCGGGCGGTGCCTGTGGAACTGCAGCCTGGTGGACGTTGTAGACACGCCCATACTGTAGCTGCCCCTGCTGCACAGGAACTGCTGGAATAATCTGAGCTGGAGCTGGAAGGGCTGGTGGAAAGAGTGGCCTCTGTGGCTCCTGTCGAGCACCCTGCTGCTGCTGCTGTGGGGCCCGGCCCTTATCAGGACACTCCTGACGTTTGTGGCCAATCTTACCACAAATGAAACATTTCCCTGGGAAGTTCCCTCCCCTCTGCCCTTGCTGTCCCCGGCCCTGGTGGCCGTTACCATTCCTCCCTTGGCCCTGCTGGCCCTGCTGAAACTGCTGATGTTGGCCATTTTGACCCTGCTGGCCCTGATGACCGTTATGACCCTGCTGGCCATTTCGGAATCCTCCCTGACCGTTCCTGAAACCTCCTGAACGGAACCTCTTTTGATCTCCCTGCTGAGAACCCTGTTCTACCTGTCTCTGCCCGTGAAAAGATTGTGCCCCACCGGCACCATGTCCTCCAGTCCTGCCCTGATGGCTAGACTCTCCCGACCTCTTGCCCTCGGCCATATGAAAACGGTGGTCCTGGCAATGTAACAATGCAACGTTAACCACATCAGAATACGTGGCCAACGAAAGGTTCCCTAACAAATGCTGACGGATCCTCCATGACAACCCGTCGGTAAATTTCTCAATCTTCTTCTTCTCTGTCGGTATCTCATCAGGAACGATATTCAACAGATTAGTAAACTCGGCCTCATACTCGGCCACGGTCTTGCCCTCCTGCCTCAGACTCATCAATCTCCTCCTCATTTCCGTATGAACCGCTGACGGAAAGTACTTGCGGTCAAACCGCACCCAGAACTCATGTATAGTGAGAGTATCCCTCTCCTCTGCGGTGGTAATAGACTCCCACCACTGCAACGCAGATCCAACTAGCTTAAAAGTAGCTAGCACCTGCTTCTGAACATCCGTGCACTCATACATCCTTAAGTGCCGCTGCATATCTTTCCTCCATTGGCTCGAGACTACTACATCTGAGCTGCCTGCAAACTCTGGCGGATGCGCTTTCTGAAAAGCGTCACGTACACGCTCCTAAGCAGACGAAAATGAAGTTGCCTGAACTGGCGCGGCAGCCGGCGCCTGAGGCGGTGCCTGCTGAACAACGGCAATGGCGGCATTTACCGCTTGGGCTACAATAGCTGCAACCTCAGCGGCGTTCATCATGCCCTGAACCGGTGCGGGCTGTGGTTCTGGCGCTGCATTACTGGGAAATCGTGGTGCACGTCGTGGAGGCATTCTGAAATAAGAATAAAGTCTATAAGTTCGCAGTTATAAACTTTAAAATAGCTGAAGAGCGTAGCATAAACAAATAATACAACAGTCCTAAAATATAGGGCTCTATATCAAAGAAAGCTCAGCGGAAAACATAATAAGCCGTTCAGATCCTAAAGGACACTAGAACCTGATGCTCTGATACCACCTGTGACACCCCGACTAATTAAACACCGGGTAGCTAGTCCTTTATAAAATTAATTCAAAATGCTAAGTTGGCTCAGTTAACAGCATCACTGTCGAAAACGTTTTATTATTACAAACCACCTAGTATTTAAAAAGTAAGTGCCAAATTTTAATTTAAAGTCTGATTAACATGCAAGTATAATGAAGAAATAATAACACCATTCACCATAATGAAGTAATAGAATAACCGTAACATGATATAAATAAAACTGGAGGAAAAACTCCTCATAATACAATCTCACAACTGAAGTAAGTAATGAAATACTGAATACTGAAATGAATACATGCCAACGTCTGAAAACTGAAATGGAAATGTATCTAATAGAACTTGGGCGACATGCCCTACAACTGAGGATTAATGAATAAGGAGTCCAAATGATATAAGCGTCTAAAAGCAAGTCCCTGTAGCTTCCACAAGCAGCTACAGCTCGTCATCAGAATGGAAATCCTATGCATGGTGACCTTGTGGCTGGGCACCTAAAATGGTTTTACAAAAAGATAGATTTGAAAGCAAACGGGTCAGAGCCCGAATGTGGAGATATTTTAAAAACCTGCAAGTGCTTTAAAAACATTTAAAACAGTATATGCAAAGTACATGTTAGGACGTGCTCTCACATGATATACTCACCTCTCGTCTAACTGTGCACTCCTAACGTTCCTGTACCCATTCGTGTGTTATCTCATAACTAACTAAAGAGTTTCTAACACTTCTACTCGGTTTTCGTTAAATTCCAACTTTAAAAATTAAATAGAGAGTTCTACTTTAATTCCCGGATTCACAATTATTATCAATACCAAAAAGATCTCTTTTTATCTTTCAAAACATTACCATAATTATACTCACAATTTATTATAGTAAATTCCTTCTCGATTAACCGTATATTTTCACATCATAAATATACAATACAAGCACCCAAAGGCTAAGCTGCGGTGCACACATACTCTGCTATCCATCCCGGTACATCACGTACATAAGGATTACAAATTCCGAATCTCTCAGGAATTGTTGGAATCAACACCACACACATAAATGGAGGCGAACATAATTCAATCATATCCATGGTCACGTACATACCTACGCTCCATAGTCAGCTGGCTTATTAACTCACAATTAAGTCATTCTCTTGAATTATGTCCTCTAGGCACCAATCTAAATCCGGGCAACACAAGGATAAGAAGGTCCTAAGCGAACGTAACCTCCGTGATAGCAAGTATGGTAGGTATGTCATACACATAAGATTATATACTAAGCATTCACACATCTTAGATATTTCAATATTAATAAGGGTATTCTCTACATCATTATACCATTATTCCCAATTCATATATTTCAAGTATCCCGACAATATATAAATTAAATAGTCGACACGTCTCACGTCGTAATATTTTAAACTTAAAACCTGTCTCGAATAGACTATTAAGTTCCCATGATTCCCTCATATAACATCGTTATACCTAAGGTCCTTACTTCTGCCCCAAACCTTATTTCATCAAATTATTCAAATTTGTACTATCAACCCAAATATTAACTCACATAACGAATTTCATTAATTTAGAATAATTCCTCAAATTAAATTCTAATTATAGTCCAATCTCATAATCATGCCTACTGGTCTTCCTTAAAGTTTAAGGGTAATCACAATGTCTCTAACAAAATTATCCAAGGGTTATCATCATTAAAATTCAATTAAGGAAAACTTTATTCATTCTGGGAAGGTCGATCGATCGACCTTGACCTTCGATCGATCGATTGTGGTCGATCGATCGACTGATGAATGTCGATCGATCGATTACACAGGTCTGTTACGGACTGCTTCGTTTTGCAGTTACAGTTTCGTCCCAGTTCACCATTTTTAAGCATGAAACTTCAAGATAAGGTCACTATAACGTTATACTAACATCCTATATCAGTAATAACATTCTAAATCCCATAATTCATCATTTAAAGGCTTACTTTGGATTAAAACTACATCAAAAATTTCCCAGATTTCTTCCATTCAAGAACATCATTAAGTTTCTTCTAATCCTACCTTTTGATCATTAAGGTTCTGTTTTCAACATATAATTTCGTCCAGAATATACTACATGCAAATCCTACATAAATCATGGCTTTTACCTTTCAATTCATGGGTCTAATTTAACTCCAAAAATCAATTTCGAAAATTCCTAAACATGGAAACATATCTTGAATTAAAAGGGTTTAAATCACTTGCCTTAATTATCTCAAAATTTGGTGTAGAATCTTTGTGACAAAGTTGTTCCTTCTCTCTCTTTTCTGCAGAATTCTTCCCTTCTCTCTTTCTCTCAAGTTCTTCTCAAGGTTCCCTTCTCTCTCTCTCTCTCAAGCTTTTCCCAAGGTTGAAGATAATGGAGAATGGAGGTGTGAAATGGTTTGTGGGAGTTGAATTGCTATATCAACTTCTCCCGTAGCCCATAATGACATATAGTGGGGTTAGTGGGTTAAGTGGGTTAAGGAAATAGTCAGCTTATTAATTCCATTTTCGTCACTTTTTAATTCCCAAAAATACAAATTACCAAATTACCCCTTAAGATGTCGGTATGGCCCACAAATATCCCGGGACCCAAACTAAACTTCCGGCTAGTGTTTTCTGACTATCTCGACCCTTCCGGACGCGTTGGCGCACTCAAAACGACCATACGGTTAATGGAACTAAAAATTCACTTTTTAATTATGTAGCACAATATCATGACGTGGCGGTCACACGCGTCAAGTAAAATTCCCAAATTACCGTATTTATAACTCACGACAATATCAATATTACCAATATTCATATAATGCCAAGTATGCACATTATAATAAAATACTAACTCACATCTCGTTAATATTATTATCCGGATTAATTTCCAATTAAGAAACATTTAATTCAATTAATCCCCAAAAATAAATAACGCAGAAAATACGGGGTATTACATTCACACCGACAGAAAATGAGCCACCTTGATCAAACGGTCCACAATCACCCAGATGGAGTCATGGCCCCGCTGTGATGTAGGCAACCCTGTAATAAAATCCATGAAAATACTCTCCCACTTCCACGCGAGTACTTCCAATGGCTCAAGCAACCCTGTCGATTTCTGATGGTCCACCTTTACCAGCTGGCAGGTAGAACACTTGAACACGAACTCAACAATGTCATTTTTCATCCCACTCCACCAGTACTTCCGCCTTATATCCTGGTACATCTTATCTCCCCCAGGATGTACTGCAAATCGGGACCCGTGAGACTGGGTCATCACTGCATGACGTAATTATGCTCCTTATGGAACCACCAATCTCCTATTAAACCTCAAACCCCCATCAGAACTAACAGAATAGGACTCAGCACCCTCAGCTAAAAGTCGTACAATCTGCTCCTGGAAAAATGGGTCTCCGGTCTGTGCCTGTATCACCCTCATAACAATCTCGGGTGTCACTGTCATAACAAATATGAAGGAACGGGCTACTGCATCCTGGTGACCCAACTCCTTCCACTGTGCTTTCTAGACGTCCGCTACATCGTCTACCGGTCTACGACTCAACGCATCAGCAACTACGTTGGCTTTCCCCGGATGGTACTGTACATCGAACTGATAGTCCTTCACAAACTCTAACCACCTGCGCTGACGCATATTCAGCTCTCGCTGAGTGAACAGGTACTGCAGTGACTTGTGGTCTGTGAACAAGCGAAATTTCTCCCCTAATAAATAGTGCCTCCATATCCTCAATGCAAAAACGACCGCTGCTAACTCTAGGTCGTGGGTGGGGTAATTCTTCTCGTGCGGCTTAAGCTTGCGGGAGGCAAAAGCTATAGCCTTCTCCTCCTGTTGAAGTACTCCCCCAAGTCCCCATAAAGAGGCATCGCTGTAAACCAGGTACTCCACACCCGGCTTAGGTAAAGCAAGGACCGGTGCTGAAGTAAGCTTGTCTTTCAGCTCGTCGAAATCCAATTGACAAGCATCATCCCAAACATATGGTACCCCCTTGCGAGTCAGGTTCGTCAATGGGCTCGCTATTTTGGAGAACCCCCGAATGAATCTCCTGTAGTATCTGGCTAATCCTAAGAAACTACGCACTTTCGTCGGTGTCGTGGGCTGCCCCCACTCCCTCACCACTGACACTTTACTCGGGTTATCTGCTATCCCCTGTTCAGAAACAACATGCCCCAAGAACTGTACTTCCCGCAATCAGAACCCGCACTTCTCGTACTTAGCATACAACTGATGCTCTCGTAGAGTCTGAAGAACCTGCCTCAAGTGCTCGGCATGCTCCTCCTCGGAGTGTGAATATATCAGAATGTCATCTATGAAAATAATGACGAACTGATCCAAGAACTCCCTGAACACTCGGTCCATCAAGTCCATGAATACGGTTGGAGCATTTGTGAGTCCAAATGGCATCACTCTGAACTCATAGGACCCATACCTCGTCAAGAAAGCAGTCTTTGAAACATCCTGATCCCTAATTCATAGCTGATGGTACCCTGACCTCAGATCTATCTTCGAAAAGAAAGTTGCTCCCCTCAGCTGGTCGAACAGATCATCGATTCGAGGAAACGAATACTTGTTCCATATCGTGACCTTGTTCAGCTCCTGGTAGTCCACACATAGCCTCAGTGAACCATCTCTCTTTTTCACAAATAAAACTGGAGCGCCCCAAGGTGAGATACTCCTTCTAATGAAGCCCTGACCTAACAGCTGCTCTATCTGATTTCGTAACTCTCGCATCTCTGCCGGAGCCATACGGTATGGAGCGCGCGCTATAGGTCGAGTATCCGGTAATAAATCTATGACAAAGTCTATCTCACGACTGGGGGGTAGGCCTGGTATCTCCTGAAATACGTCGGAATACTCGCGAACAACTGGGATCGAGTCTAAGGGAATCACAACCTCCTTAGAGGTATCCTCCTCTATATAATACAAATGAGCGGTCGATCCTCCCTCTGGGCGAGGCATCGCCACTATAAACATCTCTTGCCCCAGAATGGCAAAGACAATACTCCCACCGAAACAATTTATTATGGCTCTGTAAGCTGTGAGCCAATCCATACAGATAGTAACATCATGCTCATGCATATCTAAGAGTAACATGTCTGCTGGTAATACCAAACTACCAATTTCTACCCCCACTCCCCGGCATATAAAGAAAATTAGCGTTCCATTCCCCAATGGTGAGTCTACACACGTCACATTGCTCTCTGCTGTGGCTAATAACCCTAAGGCCTTCACAAAATAAGTAGCTATAAAACAATGTGTCGCCCCGGTATCAAATAAAACCCGACCCATACTACCATGGATAGAAAACATACCCTCAATCGCGGGTGGTGCTTGCGGAGCTGCTGCCTGGTGGACGTTATAGACACGTCCGTACCGTAACTGTCCCTCCTGCACCGGAGTGGCTGGAATGGGTGGTAGGGCTGGTACCTGAGCTGGTGCTGGGAGGGCGGCTGGAAAAAGTGGCCTCTGTGGTTCATTACGGGCACCCTGCTGCTGTGGGGCCCTATCACCCTCTGGACAATCCTGGCGCTTATGGCCATTCTTGCCACACACAAAACATCGGCCTCTGAAATTACCTCCCCTCTGACCCTGCTAACTACGGCTCTGTTGGTCGTTACCGCCCCGCCACTGGCCCTGATGAAAACGCTGTTGACCCTGTTGGCCCTGCTGCTGACGGTGTTGCCTTGCTGGCCCTGCTGATTAGGCTGGTCCTGCCGAAATCCCCCAAATCCCTGTCGACAATCACCTGATCGGAACCGCTTGGCAGGGTCCCCTGATGGGAACTCTGCTCGTGCTGACGAGTCTGTCCCTGAGATGTCAGTGCTCTACTAACACCACTACTCCCTGTCCTGCCCTGCTGGCTGGACTCTCCTGCCCGCTTGCTTCCCTGCAGATGGAAGCGGTGATCCTGGAAGTGTAGCAAAGCAGCATTGAGTACATCAGTGAAAGTACTCAGAGACAGATTCCCTATAAGGTGCTGATGGATCCTCCAAGCTAACCCGTCCACAAACAACAGTATCTTCTTACCCTCCGTGGGTGCCTCATCTGGCACTATAGTAAGAAGTCTTGTGAACTCCTCCTCATACTCAGCAACGGTAGAATTCCCCTGCTTCAAGTTCAGTAATTTCCGCCTCATCCCAGTTTGCACGGCGGGTGGAAAATACTTGCGGTCAAATCGCTCCCAGAATAACTGAATCGGGATAGTATCCCTCACCTCTAAGGTGGTGGTGGATTCCCACCACTGCAAAGCGGACCCCACTAGCTTAAAGGAAGCCAACAATTGTTTCTGCACGTCTGAGCACTCACACATATGAAGATGCCGCTGGATATCTTTCTTCCATTAGCTGACGATAGTGATATCTGAACTACCCGAGACCTCAGCGGGATGCGCCTTCTGAAAGGCATCCCTAACCCGCTCCCATGCTGATGGAAGCTGTGCAGGTACTGGCTCCACTGCCTGAATCTGGGGTGGAGCCTGCTGTACTACCGCTAACGCGGCATTCACCGCCTGAGCAACAATAGCGGCTACCTCATTAGCATTCATCGTTCCCTGAGTTGGAGCTGCTGGCTGCTCGGCTTGGGCACGCCTATCCTTGGTGCACGTCTCGGAGGCATCAGAAACGTGAAGAAATTTATTAGTCTACAGTTATCATCAAATCTCAAATAGCTGAAGACGTAATCGTAAAAGCAAGAATACAACAATCCTAAAATAGGGCTCTATAACAAAAATGCTAAACTGAAAGAGAAATAAGCCGTACAGATCCTAAGGACACTAGAACCTGATGCTCTGATACCACCTATGACACCCCGCCTAATTAAATACCGGGCGATCACTCCTTTATTAAATTAAAATCAATGTGAACAGTTGGTTCATTCTTAGCATCACTGTCGAAAATACTTTTTCCAATTTAAACACCCTAAATAATTAAGCTAAGTGTCAAAACCATTTAGACATTACTTTCCAAATTTTTATTTATTAAACCAACATTTAAAACTTTGCATAATTCACAATTTAATAGTCACACCACAACTATCCTGGAACATACGATCCAAATAATCAAACATTCAACTAATTGAATCCAACATTTAATACTTTAAATGAAAACATCCTGGCAATAATAAATCCCAAAGTGCAAATACTGGAAAATAAATGGATTACAATATCCAATAAAATAACTGAATAATGGAAAGGGCGACACATGCCCAACTGGAATAAATAATGTTAAGAGTAGAATCAAATGAATGAGGACGTCTAAGCAAGAGGCCTGCAACTCCCACCTAAGCTGCAGCGCGTTCCTTCCAAAGGATCCTATGCAAGGCGCCCTTGTGGCTGGGCACCTGTAATATATACATATATATACAAGGGAGAAAAGAAAATGGAAACGGGTCAGAGCCCGATGGTGAAAATGATTTAAAATTTGTTTAGCAAGTATTTAAAATGTTAACTGGCCAATGCAACCACATATTAGTGCGACACTCCCTTGAGAAATTCTCACCTCTCTTTTAATGTGCACAACTATCACACTAACCATCCCAACGGTTTAACTCATCTTATCTTAGGTTACTCGTAAGATTTAAACTGAACAATTAAACTGTTTAAGAAGTAAATTTCATTTAGTAATAAAACTCCCATTTTAACTTTATTTATTAATAAAGTTTTCCCAGAAATATACTATACTTTCAAAACACGTATTTCTCAATTGAAATCATTATTCATTTCTTACTTACCATAAACACAGTAGGAAATTCCTAAATTTCAGAATTTAATATATATATATATTAAATACTCATATAATATATATATTCTAACAGCACCCCACATAAAAATTATGGTGCGGGCATACTCTGCTATCTAATCCCCGTATCACTCGTACTAAGGGAAATACAAGTTCAGAATCACTCTGAACTGTATTAACACAAACACAAACAATATTGAAGCGAAGCATAGTTTCCAAGTCCAAGAGGTCAGCACATACCCTCACGTCTCTTAGGACCGTGACTATCGATTTGATAGCATGTACCTAGGATTCCTATCTTCTAGGGTACGAGTCAATATCCTTCGTAAAGGTCCCATCGAGATAAGACTGTCCCAGCGTGGTAACCTCAGGGATAGCAAGTAGCGCGGGCATGATTTTTACACGTATATAGTATATGCATAAACACAGTCATATAGATACACTACTATTTCCATATCAAGTTTAGGTACATACTCACGACCCATAATTATGATATTTATCCTTATTTCTTGTGTTTAGTTATCACGTATAACGGTTCGTTTCTTACTTTAATTTGTGGATTTTTCCAACTTACTACGTAACACTCATGGATTCTATCCTCCTAAGTGTAAAATTCAGTAGGTACTCATCTATTTTTCCAACGTAACTACCTTACGCGTCTCTCCCTTTAATACATAATTCCATCGTCCCTTATATGTGAACATCTCCATAAAAATGTAAATCTCGTCTTACATTAAAGGTTTCATATTTTTAATAAGTCCTACTGGTTTTCTTTATCACCCAAAATATTTTAATAAGGATGTCCAAAGATTATTACTCATTTAAATTGAATTCACTATTTAAAGGGGAAACATGAGTCTGCCAGGAAGGGTCGATCGATCGATGGCAGGGGCTCGATCGATCGATGCGTCGATCGATCGACACTCCTGGTTCGATCGATCGATCAAACAGGTATGGCGAATTCTGCAGATTAACAGTTACGGGTTCTATCATCCAACATCAACCAAAACCAGAATTTTAACACCCAAACTCCCAGAAATTCGTACTACAAACATTATGAACCCAAATTAAACATCTTCTACGTAAGGCATGCAAATTTTCATCAATATCCATGGATTAATAGGCCAAAACTTATAAAAATCTCATGAACCCTATAAATTTCTTTAACTTTGTTCTAATCAGTATTTTTCCAGAATTTCTACTTCTAATCCATCATAAATCCGTGGTTAAACCTCTACATATGAAGGGGATTTCCAGATTTTCAATCATATCATTACTACATGCAATTTTCCTATCTCCAACATGGGTTTTCTTCCATGAAACTCATCCTAATCAACCCTAGACTAACATGAGTGATGCATTAACGAAATTAAGCAAGATAAATACTTGCCTAGGAATTTCAGAGTTCTGATTTGTGGACGAATTTGGTGTGGTTGCGTTCCATGTCGCGCGATCTACGTGTTGGTGGTGGTGGCGGTGCAATCAGAGGAGTTTTTTGGCTTTGGATTGCTTGGAAAGCTTTCCACCTTCCTCTCTAATGGCCGTTCTAAGGTTTTGAGTCTGCTAACCCTAAGGGACCATTCCAAATGGCTGATATAACCTAATAAATTTCGTGGTTTTAATTACTCAAAAATGCAAAATGTCCAAAATGCCCTCCCGGGGTGCTAAATAGGCCTAAAAATACCCCGAGATCCAAACTAAACCCCCGGGTAAACTTTTCTGACTATCTCGACCCTTCCGGACACTTTGGCACACTCAAAACGACCATACGAGCGACTTATAATTTATTCACTTTTCTTAATCAATATTTAGTCCCGACGCGACACGGGCGCGTCCCGACTCAAATTTCCAAAATTGTCATTTTATTCACTCGTGACATTTAATAGTACCAATATTATATTACTTTACTCATTAGTAATATTCAACAAGTTTCCAATGATTACTAACTCTCGTCACGTTAGTAATTAAAATAATTAATTTCCGGATTTATATTAAATTAATAACTCACATTAAATTTAATAAATTTCCAAATTTAGAAAGCATAAAAATACGGGGTCTTACATCTAATAAGTGACATCACATGTCACAACAGACAAGCATAATTAAGTCCACAATTAAATAATGCACATAAAATACCAAGTATTACACAACACGTCTCATTCCACCACCGACTGCCACCTCTAGCTTCTCCTCCACTACCACCCATTGCCACCTCGAAATCCAATTATGTACAAAACCCAAATCCCAAAACCATATCCCAAATCTCACATACTGAAAATATGTCCCACAAAAGCCTGTCCACCTCCCTTATTCCCCGATAAGAGAAGAGGTAGGCATGTATTTGAGGGAAGAGGTAATTTTTTTTTTTTGGGTGGGGGGGATGACAAATTGTTAGCGGTGAATGGAATCAAGCATTGATGGGATTCTGACGATGGTGTAATTGTGGTGTTATGATCTTAAATGGAATAAGTAAAAGATATTCAGAGTTTTTAATATAAAGGTATTTTTAAAGTCTGAATCTAAAGTATGAAATCTGAATCTGAAAAATATATTCGTTTTTATATCTGAATAATTTCTAAATGAATGTATTTAGACTGATTCAGACTTCAGATTCACGATTAAGAAATAATTTTATCTCTTAATCATTCAAAAATATATATAATCGTTCGTCTCTTAATTATTTAAAATAAATATTATTTAATACTTCTTAAATTTGAATGATTGAGATGAAGACTTAAAAAATAAAAACAAACCACCCATTTAACTTTTTTTAAAACTTGAATAATTAAACCGTGCTAGTCAACGGCCTCAAAACTAAACTCCTTAAATGTGTGTGGTGTGTAGCAAGTAGAAACAAAACCAAACAAAACAAACAAAAAAAACCCTATCAGATCTAAAAGACTCCGAACTCCAAATATTATTTTTCCCTGTTGCCTCTTCCTCTTCAACTCCGCTCAATTCTCAAAGGTTCTCTCTCTCTCTCTCTCTCTATATATATATATATATGTATATATATATATATATATATATGTATGTGTGTGTTTGAATTTGAAATCCTTTTATGCAATTTGTGAAGTTTTTTAATTTTGTTAGTCCTGTTTGTTGGGAGCATTTCGTCGCTGATTGATAACTGTAGTATTCATTTCCTTGTTCGTTAATAGTTTTCATTTCAATCAAGCCGACATACATTTAAAATAAAAGGAAAAGTACTCTTTAGGCCAAATTTTAAATATTAAAGGAATTTTGACAAATTTTAAACACGTCGGTACAAGTCAACGCTAATGACATAACAAGTGGACCTAATAGTAAACTATCCTTAAATGTTAAAAAATTGTCAATAAGGAACCAAGTGTAAATTGCCCTTAAATAAATTTATTTCTCATAAATTATACTCCCTTCGTCCCAAATTAATAGTTGTCATGTCCTTTCGTTTCTTTGCCGTGTCCCAAACTAATAGTCACTATTTGAAAACGACGATTTTTATGGATTCACTCAATCAAACGGCCAAGATCGAGCTGTGTTCACTATTGTGGAATTTGGTTCGTTGATTACGTTCAGAAAAGGAAAGCGACTATCAAATAGTCACTTTTGTTTTTCTTGATGTAATCGACGAACTAAATTTCATGATAGTGAACACGGCTCGATCTTGGTTGTTGATTAGTGAATCATTAATAACCGTTGTTTTCAAATAGCGACTATTAATTTGGGATAGAGGTAGTTGAAATGAATGTTATAGATAATTCTTCATGTGGCAATTCATTGAAAGGAAAGGAAAAGTGAAGGAAAATAATTTTGGGAACTTAAGTATTTAGTCCCATCTTTTAAGATTTATTTGTAGCCACTCCCATGTTTTTATTTTTTTTAGTTGTTGGTCCTATTGTAATCACTATGGGACAATTGTCATTCTCTGCAAAAATGAAGAGTCGGTTACAGAGTAGTTGTAGGCGGTTTTGAGTGGTTATAGGACTTACTATAATTTTAAAAACAAATGGGATGGGAGCCTAACAAATGTTAGGAGATGGGACTAAAGCTAAAAAAACTAAATAATTTTTTCTCTACTTTTTGTTGTGTTTGATTAGCAAGAAAGTTTTAGGAAAATGCTACTCAAATTTTCCTACAGGAAACTTTCTCACAAAACACATCCTACCAAAGCTCTAGGATTTTATGGAAAATTTCAAGGAAACTTGGTGTTTTACCATGTAAATTATTATTACTATTATTTTTACTTTTATTATTATTATTATTATTATTGTTATTATGATTATTATTTTTACAACAATTACTAAAATATTTACCACTAACTATTCATAATAATACACTATTTATTGACATTTTTACGAATTAAACATAATATTTATTTTATACTTAGTAATTTTTTATTTAAATGGATGGTTATTATATAAATCATACTTTTGGTCATTGAAATAAGATAATATATTGTACTTTTTATTGTAAAATTATAACTATATATGTGTGTATGTATATAATTTTTTATTTTTTTTATTTATAATTTTCTTTTTGTTAACCAAACACACACAAGAAAATAATTTTCCTTTTCCTTTACTTCACTTCACTTCACTTTT
This sequence comes from Sambucus nigra, assembly GCA_949130495.1. Classification (NCBI taxonomy): domain Eukaryota; kingdom Viridiplantae; phylum Streptophyta; class Magnoliopsida; order Dipsacales; family Adoxaceae; genus Sambucus; species Sambucus nigra. The sequence continues at coordinate 623,225,997 of OX422216.1, forward strand.
CGCGGGAATCATTTTCCCTCTTAATTTCCTGGCAAACAAACGGTGCCCAAGTGAAAACTTGTGTAACATTATCAGCTCCGTTGTTATTTTTGCCCAAAAAGAATTCGTGGTAACAATGACTTGAATACCAGGCTGACTCACAATAGATGGTGGTAGACGTGGGTGTACTTAATTTTTGCAAGTTAATTGACTACTGAATATAAATAATTCTTCTTAGTATATTGACTTAACTTTGACTAATAATGTTGTATTTAAACATACGGTTCGTTTAAACTATTAAAGACTTTAGAGGTATCAAATAGTATTTTTTAAAATGATTCAGATGCTAATAGCTATATTTGACTGTGAATGGTTAAGATGTAAAATTATCTATGAATCTAATGTATTTAAATACATCCATTCAAATAGAAAAATAAACATGCTTTTCAGATTCAGACTTTATATTAAGATGAAAAAACAAACGCAACTTTAATTCCTCCAATGTTTAAAATATTTAATATAAGCATCTCAATGTTCTGGTGGATGTTAATCTTAAATAAAATGCAACCTTAGTTGTAATTTGACATTCTTGAATTTTTCTTCCCCACTTCATCTTCTCCAAGCTTGATTGTGGTAGAAGTTGTGAGAGACCTTATGACGTAAACTACACGTCAAAAGGGTCCTAAAAATATCACACACACACTTTTACGGAGAGAAATACTCTTGTCTATTTCAAAATTCAAGCCTACCTCAAATGAAGCTTACAAGTGGGTATTTAAAGAGGAGGAATAGCTTAGGCTCCAAGCTAAATACAAAAGCAACATAAAGGAAAATACTATAACAAAATAGAAGAAAATACAAAAGAAAATAAAATGACTAAATATTCAAAAAATAGGGACCCATTTCCATCACTCACCCCGGCTTCGAAAACCTTGTCATCGAGTGTAGGAGGTGAACGGTAAGAAAGCAAGGCACCCACCAAAGAGCTCCTCACTAGGAATTAGAGCCGTCCTCGGAAACGCCCTCTGTATAGGCTTGCAGTAAATCCCGGTAGGATAGGAATACAATCGAAATGTGACCGACCAACAAAATCGTGACCCAAGATTCCCATGACGAACCTTCTTAATGTTACGCTGCAAAAAATTTTCTCCGAGCGCATATCAAAAGCTATCATAAATGGGTCCATATGCCCACTACCTATCATATCACCCAAGATCACCACCTCATCCCTGGAAGAGATAAACATCGATCCAACCTCATCAAAATCGCCATCCCCATGCCCAAAGATTGGGAAGAAGTCGCTCAAATCAAATGTTTTCGACTCGCAAAAGTGCATGCGAGTCACCCAAACATCCTCGACAATAATGTCAAAAAAATCCATAATACACAACTCAATTTTGTCGTTTCTTTTTTCCTTGAAATCAACTGGCTTGGGAGGACTTTTTATCGTTGATTTGACCCAATTGGGTTTATGAGTGAGGGAGAATGATTGGGTGGAGCAACCAATCTTGGACTAGCCGCCGGTAATCTTGAATTGAGCCTCGGGAGTTAATCGGGGCAAAACCATAATTTTTTTTTATGTTTGGGGTCAAGGTTTTAAAAGGCGCGAGGCGTAACCCTCGAGGCGGTCCGAGGCATAAGCCTCAACCTTTTTCCACGAAAATCACTAAAAATGATATAAAAATAATAATTAAACGAGGAACAAAATATGTATCACATCTATCATGAAAACAAACGATGTAAACTCTATTCCACAACACAATACAAATAATAACACCATCCTGTCATCATCATAATACATATTATACCGCCAAGACAAAAGAAATCCATAATAGTGACAACTCACCACAATAATATAGCAAAAAAAATAAAGTCAGTTTATATATATATATATAGAAAAAAAACATAATATATATATATACAGTCCTGCTCTTGTGCGGACTAGTCCGCATTTTAAGAATGCGGACCGGACATGTGTCACCTTGCGGTGAGCCCAGAAAAGAGAGAGAGTGTGTGCCTATAATTTAGACGATAATTTCTAGGCGCACCGTTAGGTGACACATGTCCGGTCCGCATTCTTAAAATGCGGACTAGTCCGCATTGGAGCATTATATATATATATATATATAATAGAAAAAGCAAAACAAAGACACATTGGCATAGAATTAGTGCAACAAACAAAAAAAAGAGACGATCGGTTAGGGTTTTTGGGTTGGAATTATCTTTGGGCAGCAAGTGACTTGTTTTGTATTGGAAACGACACGATTTTTTTTTTTTTTACACTTTTGACCACTTTTACCCTTAATGAGGAGAGAAAAAAGAGGCGTAAGCCTCGGTCACAAAAGGTGCAAGCCTCAGATAATACAGTAGAGGTGTAAGCCTCAGCCCGCCCACCTAGCGCCTCGCCTCGAGGCGAGCCTCATTTCGTCTTTTAAAACCATGTTTGGGGTTTGAAAAATGGGTGGTGGGTTGGGGGATTCGGGTTAGTGGTGGAGGAATTTTGTAGGGTTGGAGGTTGGGGTTTGTAAATTGTGTATTGGATTGTAAAATGGTAGGTGAAACCCTATAAGTGGGTTCTCTTGGATCTTGAATGGAGGGTTTATGGAATGGTTTTGGGTTTTGGGGGAAATTAGAGTTCAAGATTTGGATTTTCGCGGGTGGTGAGTTTTATGGTGGTGGGTTTGGTGTAGAGGGTGGGGTAGGGAAAGGGTTGTGGATAGGGATTTCTAGGATTAGGGTTAGGGTTTTGAAAATGGGTAGAGATTTGTTGTTGTGATTGTACCCACTCTCCCGTTCGTTTTTGAATCTCCTCGTATAGTTGTTTGGATCTTCTTGGACCCATTGATTGTAGCGTACGATTTTGATAACAAAAATACACCGATACACCAACACTAATGTGGAGCGACACCCGCTCTGATACCAATTTGACCTAAACTACACTTCAAAAGGCTCATAAAAATATCACACACACATTTTAGAGAGAGAAATACTCTCGTCTATTTCAAAATTCAAGTCTACCTCAAACGAGGCTTACAAGTGAGTATTATTTAAAGGGGAGGAATATCTTAGGCTCCAAGTTAAGGCCCTAATTACAAAAAATGCCAGTACTATCCCTTACCTCTAAATACAAAAGTAAAATACAATAACAAAATAGAAGAAAATACAAAAGAAAATAAAATGACTAAAAATCCCTAAACTAGGGACCTATTTCCATCACCTTAGACTAAATGGTCCATTAAATTGGATGAGGGATGGGGTATATAGTGATAATGATAATGATGAGACAAGATGTATAAAGATCAAGGTTCTAAAAGGCGCGAGGCGCGGTCGAGGCGTAGAGGTCAAGCCTCAAGCCTTAGGAGCCTAGGCGTAAAAAGGCGTTTTTCCTTTTTTTATTATTTTAATTATTCTAAGGCTAATAATATAATAAAATAATACATACCTTGAATTTTGAAAATATATCCGTATGTTTGGTAGCCATCTTTCTCATATTCATGCTCCATAATCAATTTATAAATTTTTTTTTGATTGTTTGGAAGAGATATTGGTCCAATTTGTAAAAAAAAGCCTTTAAATGGTGATATCATTTCACTAAGTCATATTTATTTTAAAAAAAGTGCGCCTTAAGCCTTTTACCAAGAATAAGACGTAGGCGATGCGTTTCTCTCAAGCCTCAAGCCTAGGCGCGCCTTTTAGAACACAGATAAAGATGTGAAGTGGTTCAACCCTTCATTTGAAGGCATACATCAATTGTGAAGACTTTATTTATATATACTACATTTGTCCCAAATTAAGGGTCCACTATTCTATTTTGGACTGTCTCAAATTAATAGCTCACTTTTCCTTTTTGGACATAATCAACGAACCAAAATCCACGATAGTGAACAAGTGATGGGGACCATTGATTGAGTGTATCCTTAATTTATGTAAAAAATGAATATGGAATCGTAATTTGAGATGAAAGGAGTACTATTTAGTACACATGTGTATTGCACGTGTGACCCTAAACATGGGATTGTAATCATATATGATTCAAGCGACCTTTGAGATAGTGAAATCTCGTATCCACCTATAAAAATGTATAGATAAATTCAACCGACGGGTGTGACCTTTGTGTCAAGTGACATAAAAAAAATGTCATCAATTTACATTAGAACTAATATATACTTCATTATTTTCAAAGATTGTATTGATTTTTTCTTCTATTAATAGTATTGTTTTTTTATTTAAGAAACTAATACAACTATGAATTATTATATTGTACAAAGCATATATTTTTTGATGCATAAGTGAGATGTAAAACATAAGCTCGTTATATTTGTTGTACAAAAGTGAGCTATACAAAAAGTTACCGAACATGAGAAACCAAAGCAAAATTAAAACCAAAACTGACTCACGGCAAATCACTAGTGATTCTCTGGTACAAAAAAAAGGTGGGGTGGGGTGAGTGGAGAATGTTCTGGTGAAAAGAAAAAAATCGACGACCCTTCGATCTTTGGAATATTAGAGAATGATTTGGTGATTTGGAAAGAAACAAGCACCAGTGCTTTATAGGGGCTCCGTTCAGCCCTAAACCCTATAATTCTTCGTAAAACGGTCATATTGGCCGTATCGGCTCCTATCTTGGCGAGACAACTCGGAACGTCCGCTATCTCGTCGATGGCAAGTCGCAACGTACAACCCAATTTTTAAAAAATATCAGCTCGCGTCTCGTAATCGTATATGCACCCTGCAATACCGAGTAAACTCGGTCAATTGTGATATGACGCGGCCTAGATTTTGAACCATGGTCCATACGCAAATAATGGAATCAAGAATACATACATTCTTGAATTCATCCTTATTATTCCATTTCTGCAGGTCCTTAAGAAGGTGGAGCTTTTTAGCCAACACATACCCTGCACATACCCTGCAATCTCACAACATGATACACTACCACCGTCCTTCACCCTCTCCACAAAGTCTTCCTCTTTAAGCCACATAATCTTGCACCACCTTTGGGCCCTCAAGCAAAACTGGTAAATGATCAGCGGCAACCCTGGGCAGGCACAATTGGGAAACTCTCAGAATACGTTTCCATTGAATTCACTCAGAAAGTAGGAATCTACAATTTCAAGAAGATTGACCATAATGAACTTCAATTTTCTTATTTAGTGCTCTTCATTAATGTTCTTAATAGCTCTTCATTAATGTTCTTAATACCCTTTGTAGTTTTTATTTTTTATTATTTTAAAAACATGATTTTGATTGTTCTTGTGTGTGCGTGTGTGAGTTGGGTTGGGTGGGGTGGTAAATTAACTAGATAGGCCATAAATTTGTCATGCTGTGGAACTGGTATGGTTTTTTCTAAGGGTTTCAATATAGACTATGATTTCCCTTTCCTCTTTTTTTTTTTCGTTCTTTTTTTTTTCCGGAGGATGTGTCTAAGGTCGTACAATCTAAAGCCACAAAAGAATTATTGGGTAAGCTTGCTTCAATCGTACTTTCCATCCTAATCGATTGGTTATGGAATGGAGACAATGTGAACCTTTCAGTTATGAATCTAATGTGGACTTATGAGGTTTCCCTCCTTTTTAGACAGTCTGATTTTCTTCTTTTCTGAATGCGCATGATATATGTTTGAAGACTTGTTTTCTTTAGTCTTTAAATGACTCTCATTCTCTTGTTTATAGATTGATGGCATACATATTAAACGAAGGGTGTTCCTAGTACAAGTTTGCTTCACAACAATAGAATAGGCCATATCAGCCATCAAATTGTGGTACACCACAATGGACCAGATCAGTGGAGGTGATAGTCTCAATAACAATTCTAGTCTATCCTCTAAGCAACGTCTGCGTTGGACACATGAGCTTCATGATCGATTTGTTGATGCCGTGGCACAACTTGGTGGGCCAGATAGTGAGTTATCTTAATTTTCTGTTGTCTAACTTTAGTTTGTTTGCTTCTCTCTCTCTCTTTCTCCCCGAAAAAAGAAAATTGAGGATAGATAAATTATCTTTCTGTACATTTCTTATCGATTGTTAGTCCAAGAAGTTGTCATTTGATGAACCAGTTAGTGGAAATATCCTACTGGTCTGGAACAGTTTGAATGATTGAAAGATAGAAGTGGTTTATCTATATCTTGATGCTCTCATGCTTCTGTACACTAGAATTAGTTATTTTGTAAATTAGCACGTAAAACTTTTGAACATATGGTTCTTGACAAGTAAACATATTACCGCTCCGTGAAATGAACTTGGTTGTTAGGTAAATGGGTGAGGTTCTTTGCGTCAAATATTTGAGAAATAAACTGTCTGCAAAGTTGTATCAATTCCTCAGAAACACATTACTGCCAGGATGTTTCAATTGAGAAAACCAATGAGTTTTTATTTATTTATTTAATATTACTATTTTCTTCGTATTTTTTTTATGTGAAATAAATGCATAAATGTGTAAGTTTTGTAACAGCCTCTCTCTCTCTCTCTCTCTCTTCCAGGAGCTACTCCTAAAGGTGTCCTCAGAGTTATGGGTGTTCAAGGCCTGACAATTTACCATGTCAAAAGTCATTTGCAGGTATGTTTATTGATTATCTTGTGCAAACCTTCATCTTGAGGTCCTCCTTTTTTCGAATCTTGCCTCACTAATCACTTCCATTAACTCTGCTTTGTATTCAGAAATATCGGCTTGCGAAGTACCTGCCGGACTCCTCATCTGATGGTAGGTGTATCATATTCTTTTGTACTTTCTGTTCTTATGAATGAATAACACAGCGAATTAGTAAGATTATTATCGTTGTTAAAGATTTAAAAATCAGGCATGTTTCTTATATTGATCAATGTTTGCTGAGATGTCTAAAATGGATCCTCCATTAAAAATACCGTTTTGCTGACACTTCTTCCTAAATTTTTAATGCTAGGGAAAAAATCTGAAAAGAAAGAACCGGGAGATACACTTTCCAGTTTGGATGGCTCATCGTAAGTCATTGTGTGAATAATAATGAACATGTGTCACACATGCAGGGTGGCAAATTGTTGAAAGGCTCATGCCCTAAATGTATCTGGGGTTCAGAAACTAAATATTCGTATGCAGTTACTTGACAGTTCCATTTGTTTCTTTTTGTCAAATGATAAAATGTGACTTGGAAGAACTGAGGTCTCACAGTTTGTTTAAAATCCTATGATGATCATGTGGACATTTTCATATCATATTTAATGTACTTGATCTCAGAAAGTGGGATTTTTTGTTTGTTAGCAGTGGGATGCAAATCACTGAAGCACTAAAGCTGCAGATGGAGGTGCAAAAGCGACTACATGAGCAACTGGAGGTATGCTTTTTTGTTTTTCAATCTTCAGCATTATTTTTACGAGATTTCTTTGTTAGACTTTTCTTTGGACAACTTGAATTAATGAAAATACAGAACTCAGTAGGCTTCTGTCTCATGAATCGTGGATTCATGGTAACTTGAAGTCATGTCGAACATGAGACGAGGATGACGTGTATTCTATTTGTGCTTGTTACACATCCTGCTGGGTGTATGTCCAATATGTTTATTAAAGAAGGAGAGAAAGAAACAGTGTTCTTTGTTCCCTATAAATTCCTTAGCATCTCTCTTAGACCAGTTCTACTTTACATGTTTAGGAGGAGGGTGTTGTGTTTTTGTCGTAGAGTCTTATTAAATCATGAATAGATCTGAAATTCTGATCCAGCATAAGAACCTAATGGAAGTAAACTATGAGTAACATGCTGTAAACCTTACGAACTGAAGACAAAATAGACCAAGGCAAGTGTTCCACACTTTGTTCTTAAATCAGATTTATGATTTATCCCATTGCTGTTTAATAAGCAAGGCGCACAGTGGAGCCTAGGCTCAAGGGGGAGATTGTGGAGGGGTTGGTTGTAGCTAGATTTGGGGTGGATCATGAAAGCCCTAATGAAAGCACTAGGCTGAGGTATTGGGAAGACATTTTGTGTGGAGATTGCCCATTAGCCAACTGCATTCCTGAGCTTCCCAGAACTAGTGGCAAAACTATGGGTTGGGCACTAAATTGGGCAGGCCAAATGTGGGTTGGGCTAAATATGAGCGGACGAAATATGGACTGGGCCAACCCATTAATTTCTACCCAAGTATTACAATTTAAGTAAAAAAACTGGTAGTTTACTCATAACTTTTAAAAATGAGCTTTATATTTGACTCGTATCTTTTAAAAAGGGCTCCGTATTTGATTCATAACTTTCAAATATTGGCCCATATTTGACTTATAGCTTTTAAATATGGGCCCCATATTTGACTCATAACTTTTAAATATGGGCCCCATATATAAATGACTGGGCTAATATGGGTTGTTCTATTATTTGGGCTACATTTTCCCCTTAGTACTTGTCAGGTTAGCTGCAAGTATTGAGAGTTTAGTGGCTGATTATGTTATAGAGGTAGGAGGGCACTTTGTGTGAAGCCCCCAGTTTAGATGGCATTTCCACGACTGAGAGTTAAGAGGTGGTGGACTCTTTCTTTGAGCTACTAGCTGGGGCGTCTCTTCCTAATGGTGGGGCTGACCGATTGAAATGGAGTGGGAATCAGGAAGAGAAGTTTCCGGTGAAATCATATATTGTCTTTTGAAAGGAGGTTGGCGCGTTTGTGGAAGAAAGGTCGGGCTCATTTAGGTGATTTGATTGCAACAGCAAAATTCCCCGAAAATAAAAAGAAGCGGACATTTTTAAAGAAAAACAAACAAACAGAATTTGTTGAAAAACCCTCACATGGAATTATAGCATCGAGTCCAACTCTAAGTTTTCTTTAGCGAAGGGACCGACTTAAATTATCAAGTTTGTAGCCCTATGGTTTAAGCAGGAAATTACTAACTCTTCTTCTTATACTTTAAAATAAATTGTCTTCGAATGCACTGGTCCTTGTTTTTGTTAATAAAATTGGTAATCTGAAAATCTATTGTCGAGATCTATTAAACAATCTCGGCTCAGACTCGTCTTGGTTTGTTTATTCAAGCTTGAACATATTTTATGCTCGTTACCTTATTGCGCTCGGCTAGATTACCAATAATCATACTAAAATAGTATAAAAAATAAGCTAATCGAGATCGGCTCATGGTCACTCGGATTGAGGCTCGTGAAATAAACGAGCCTAGCTTGAACGCTTTTTTAAACTCATTAAGATTTTCAATCGAGCTTGAGCACCAGCTTGGCTCAACTCGTTTACTCCCCTATGTGTGGGAGGTGAAATCTATCCTGACTTTGTGTTCTTTAATATAAAATGAGGGAGGCATACCTTGTCCGATCACCGTGATATATAATATTTATTGATTGAAATCTATTGAAGAAAAGAAATTGGACCATGTATGAACCATATAAAATGAGGTTATAAGTTGACCCGAGTATCCCTATGTTTCGATGCTGCTACAGTCTTCTTTTAATGAACCAAAGAGTAGTTACTATTTCTTTGTATATGTGAGCATATCCACAAGAATGGTAAAATTTTGGGAGGTATAAAAGTACAAATTACTTAATGTGAAAGTAATTGAGGGAGGGGTAAAGTTCAAAGGGACGCAGATAAGCGCAGGGGAGGGTGGATTGAGAACTTCTTTACAAGGTGGGTAAAAGTATAATTTACATTAATATCTCTTTTTAGCGATAATGACTCACAAAAAAATTTACAAATTGAACCCTATTTGTAAAATTAAGGCATCCAAGACTATAGCGATTAATAGTTTGTTTCACTTCACATATATTATATTTGGGTCCTTTTGACTTTACCCCTGAGATGATGCCATAATTAGACTCATCCCTACTTTTCAATAATTAGACTTGCTCCCTGTCGTCTTAACAAACTTTTAACATCGTTAAATGGGGTCAATAATTGATAATTAGACGTCCTTTTGACAGTTTAAATTTGAAAATACCCTCCGTAACCACTTCATCTTCATTTCACTAAAAACTTTCAATACTAATTTTAAGAACTTTAGGCCTCGTTTGATTGCCCCCAAATTGTAAATTGATTTATTAATCGTGTTTGGTTTCATTAACGAAATGGTTCATTAATCACCTCATTTTAGTTCATGTGTAAAATCTGAAATTGGATCATTTTACAAAAAACGTGAAATGCATCCATTTTAAATAGGAGTCACATAAAGTGCATGCTCCTCTCTCTTTCCTTCCCTGCTCTCCCTCCCCCCCTCCCCCCCTCCTCTCTCTTAATTGTTTTTATCTTTTAATCTCATAGAACCTTAACATAAATTTCAGATTACCAAACATTGCATAAAATTGTATTTAAATTCATTTCAAATTCACTCATTTATAATTCACTAATTCACAATGAACCAATTTACATAATCAAATAATTTGCACAACCAAACAAGGCCTTAATCAATTGTAGGAAATAGAATTTGAACCCAAACATAAATTAAAACTTCAATTCAAATACAAACCCAAGTCCATATAAAAACACAAATCGAACTAAAGAACTCGGTTTAAACAAATCGAAAACAGAATTGATTTACACAAATCATCACATAGGTAACTCGATTTACATAAATTAACAAAGAACTCGAACCTCCACCCATGCCTCCGTCGACTATATTATTATCGTTGGCTTAGATCTGAATGTCATCATCATCATTGGTTCCTTCTATTTTGTGTTCGATGCAGTTTGTATGTCCGATTCGAGTCTTCTATTCAATTCATATGGGGTTCCAGGTTTTTGCAGTTTCAATTGAAGAGGATAGAGGTTTGATGATTTGATTTTGTGGTTCAATTTAGTCGATCCATGGTTCGTTGTAGTTTGTATGTGGTTCGTTTTCTACGATTTCATGGTATAATTTCTTCTATTCAGTTCCAAATCGACTGGGTTCGTAGTTTTGGCTTTTCAAATCGATTTGAAATCGATGTGGGTATCTTTGAAATTAAGTTATTATCTGGGTTTCAAAATCGATTTGGGTTCGTAGGTATTGATCGATTTAGATTCATAGGTTTTGATCGATTTGAGTTGTTCGTATCCATTTTTGTTTGTTTTAATTTGTGCAAATAGGATTCTGGTTTCAATAAGATTTGATTTGTGTTTATTTATGGTGTTGTGCTATACAATTGATTTGGGGTATTTTTGGTAGAAGCAAGATGATGAAGTGGTTATGGAGGGTATTTTTGGTCTTTGATCTATTAGAGGGTAAGTCTAATTATTATCTCCCCTTTTAACGGTGTTAAAAGACTGTTAGGCGCTAGAGGGTAAGTTTAATTATTGAAAATGTAGGGGGTAGGTCTAATTCTTGGGGTAAAGTAATAAAACCCATTTATTTTTATCTTGTATTTTATTCCCTGTGCACCTAGCCCTCGAGGTAGATATACTATTGGATGGGGAAAGGAAGCTATCGGAGATGATTGAGAACAAGGTTAGGGAAGAGAAGGTGAGACTTTTTGAATCTGCTACTAGTTATGGTGTTCCATAGCATAAAGCATGTCATAATAGCAATGTTTAATTTAATGGCTTGGAGCTCGGTAATGTCAGAATTCAAAGTCCTATTGTTTGAATTGAACATGACATCACTGTGAAATTATCAGTTTATTGTTCACAACTATAGCTAACTCGTAACTTCTATCATACATATTCTTTTTTTCTTTCCGAGTGTGTAAAATTTATTTCTTCTTTCTATCCCTCCCATCTCTTCTACAACCAATTTAACCCTACCTTCTCGGTCTTCTAACTCCTGTTCTCTCTCTCAAGTTTCAAGCTTCTTCATCCAATCTATACCACGTTTGATGTCCCCGTTGACCTCGTTGGTATACTAGGATGGAGGGGGTTCTAGATGAATAAGACGCAAAGGATAATGAGAAAAAACTAAGCATCACACTTTGATTCTCGTAGGCATCACAGTAAGGGTTAGAATTTTGATCATACAATCCTCCCAAAGTTATTTTTTTGAATGACTATAAATTGATACATATTCAGTTGTGAAATATTAAGGGGTGAACTTGGAGTAACAGTAAAGGTTGTCTCATTGTGACTTGGAGGAGCCTGTCTGCATATACGGCGGTATAAGCCCGCGTATGTCTAACACCCCCCCACCCCCCCCACCCCCACCCCCACCCACATTTTGTATAAAGTTTAACCCAAATCTATTTTTGTTTGTTTAAATAAGTCCTCACCAAACCAAACTCTCAAAAAACACTTCCTATATTCTTAACCTAAACCTTAAATCTTAAACTTTAAACCCTAAACAAAATAAAAAAGCTAAATTTTAAACTAAAGAAAACCAAAACCAAAAACTCTAAAACCTTTCCCCCTCAAACAAAATGGCACAAAATAAGATGAGGCACTTTTTGGAACATAAATAATAAGATGGTAAATGACAATATTAACCCTCTTAATGACCCCAGTCGACCATTGTTCTCTCAGGCAAACACTGGGTCCCCTCTAGCGAATAGGTTTCTCTATCTTATTTTCTTCCTTATTTAAGCTTGTAACTTGTTCGGAGGACCGCATTCAATTGATGAAAAAAATAAGAGAACTACATCCTTCTCGGTTATGTCTTCCGGCGAACTACCACATTGGGACACAGTCTCCGATTTTGTGTATGTGATAAGGCTGGCCCAAGGACTAATCTTGGCAACCCATTAAGATGTAAGTTTCCATCTTTCAAATAAGGTTCTAGAGATGGTAGTTTTCTTGGAGGGGATGTTTGGCTCCTGTTTCCCTTAATAAATGTTTTTTTCCCCAGATGGACTGGTTAGTTCCTCATTAAGAAGCACGAACACACACATGAGAAGGATTTGAAGTAAAATAAAATAATAGAAGTGTTGTATACACCCCGATGGGCTGGGTCAGATAAAAGAATTTCAGCCCATTAATGTGGGTTTAGTAAAAGTGGGGGTATAGAAGAAATGGAGGATTGGAATAAAAGCATCCCCAAATAATAATATAATATAATATAATATAATTTTGTGTGTAATATGACTAGAAAAATATTAAGTGACAATTGCATAAAAGCAACAATTCAATATTCATGTTAACGTTCACAAATGTTTGCACGTTGCTTGCTTACATATCATCTTCGACGATGAGGCAACAATATGATGGGACAAGTTTCGTAGTTAATGAAAAAATACAAAATATGAGACAAGTTTTCTAGAAGTACAAAATCGCCTTGCTCAATAATTGTAAACACTCCCAGCTGTATCTTGCCATACCCCTCAGGCCCTCGCGCATCTAAGGGGGATCCATATAATATAAAACAAATCAGGATACATGGATTCATATAGGGTATGTGTCCATTTACATTTATCCTGATTTATTTTTTATTTCTTAGATACAACTCGAATACATTTACGGCTAGTATCCATGTATCCGATTCATATACGATACTGGCACAAAACCTTAATGAAGTAACCGTTCCGTTCCTAAGAAAAAAATTGTATTGTAATAAGATGATGATTCCTACTTATTGCTGCACTCCTTGATGCTGCTTTGGCTATTTATTGGTTATTCCGGAGTTGGAAATTTCATTTCACCCCAAAAAATTCCATGTAAATTTAATGAAGAACAATACAGGTGCAAAGACAGCTGCAATTACGGATAGAAGCCCAAGGCAAGTACTTGAAGAAAATAATCGAAGAGCAACAGCGTCTCAGCGGATCACTTTCACAACCACCTTCCGAGTCTGACCACCCAACTACCCCACCAGCTCCAACCACTGAATCTCCTCCACGCATTGTTATCGACAAACCCACTTCTACTACTGCCAAGGAACCATCCAAGCGTAGTCTCTCTCTTGAGGAAATCAACGATGATGACGACAATGGTGATAACGATGATGATGATGATGATGGTGGTGATGATTATGATGATGATTCTCTCTCTTCTCGTCGTCACGAGCCATTAACACCCGATTCCGGTTGCCCACCGGTCGAGAGTCAAAGGTCATTAGCGAAACGACAACGAATGAACTTAATAATCCGTGGTGAAGAAGAGAAGGAAACGTATGATAACGCTATGAAACCAGAAATGGTACTTCCACACCATATATTAGAGTCTAGCAGTTGCTTAAGCTCATCGTACCAGCAACAATCGCAACATCCGGTTTTCTTGACCACGAGAGATCAACAGTTTAATTATTCGTCACTTGTTGGCAACGAAGAAGAAAAAGAAATCGTATAAAAAGCTTGTCATGGTTTATGTTTCGGATTGCATTTGTAATGCGTAGTTTTAGAAATATATATTTGTGTTTTGTTAGGACAAACCCTGATTTTATGAGAGGGAGTAGGTACTATACAAGGAAGCTTACTGTGAACTCTTCCTCTGATTTATGGTTATTTTGATTGAATATGTGGATTTTAATTTACTGTGTGTATTGGTTATTAGCTGGTGTGTGCATTTCAGTCATCCCCATTGAAATCAGTGGAAGCAGAACTATAGAACTAATAAAGCATGCATATATATATATATATATATATATATATATGTATATCCATCTTGAGTGTCCAAATGATGCTTTCAGAACGTTTTATTGAAGACAATTATATTATCACACATTTATAGTTATATTACACCACAAGGGACTATACACTAAACACTTAAAAGTGCTGCACTGCACACTAAATCATCCTCAAGGAACCCGACAAATTCACTTAAAAAACAATCTGTGGGCATTTAATGTTTTGATTGGTTTTTCTAAGATAAGCAAAAATATTTATTTTGAGCGAATTTCTTTTGGAGGGTTTTCTCAACTGAAAATAGTTTTTTTAGAGTCATTTGGCTTTTGACATCCGTTAATTTGTCCGGTTTATAGTTTGAGGTCTACTGTTTTTGTGTATGTTTGGTACCCATTTTGAACGGTTTTCATTAATTCTCCATTTTCACCGTCAGACGACCATTCAAAAGTCCATTATGCCCCTGATTAAAAAAGCCAAAAACCATATATACCCATTGACACGCGCCAAATGAAACCAACACCTGGATCATTCTAGACCATTTCTTTTCTCTCACTTCACCACATCTACTAACCCTAAATTTCCATCTTCATCACTCAACAAAAGGTCCTTTTCAGCAAAAAAAAAAGTAGGATTTCTTGGTATGAAGGTATGAAATTAACATCCCAAGTCTGCACTACATTATTTAGTTTTTTTTGGGTACCTATTTGGTTTGAAATCATACATAAGTTGGTTCATTGTATGATACAATTTTCTAGGGTTTATCTCGTGATATGTGGGCATATTTTGTTGTTGGTATTGACATTTTTACCTGTTTATTTGTTTATTCTAAATCTAATGTGTTGGATGACTTTGCTTGGAATTAGGAAGTTTGTGGATCATTTTGGTGGTCATTGGTGCAGTAAAGGGTCAAGTACAAAATGGGAAAGTATGTAGAGTTAGATGATGTTGATGGGGATGTTCTTTGTCTGATGGATTTATTTTAGGAAGTAGAAGACAAAACTGGTTTCAAAGGGACCAAATTTCAGTGGGTATGGCATGGTGGTGTTCATGCCATTAGCATGCATGCAGATTTAATGCTAATGTGGGACAAAATTAAAGTTGAAAATGATCCTTTTCATTGTATATGGAAGATAGTAGTCCAAATAAAGCACTAAATAAGCATCCCAGTCATTATCACAAGACACATTCTCAACCACTAAGAGGGTCACCTAGGTTCATTCCAACTCCAACTAACGGGCAAATCCAGCGCACGATGCTCCGGCCACTGGGGGGTGGGAGAGGGGGGGGGGGGGGGGGTTAGATGTACGCAGCCTTACCCCTGCACATGTAGAGAGAGACTTTCTGTGAATCGGATCTATGACCTCTGGGTCACAATGGAACAACCTTACCGTTGCTCCAGGTTCACCCGAACTCCAACTACGTCCTAAAAAGCCAAACCTAGGCCAACAAGAATGAAATCAAATCTCATCTTCAAATACAACAACATAGGTAGTAAAACAATAGTTGTTTCTAAGGATGTGATTTGGGGGTTGGCAATCAAGAAGAACAACCTATTTTGGGGGATGATAATTGGGCTTTAGTGAATCTGATAGGAAGTTATAGTGAGGGAATAGAAGTCAATGCTGAGAGGGATGATAATAAATTAATAATAATAGGAGAAGGTGAGGGAATATATGCTAAGGAAGGGTACCACAGTGTTAAGTGAGGAAAATGAGGAAGATGTGGGGAGTGCAATATGTCCAACTTGATCACGTTTGACAAATATTACGCAAAGCAAAGAATGTATAAAAATAACAGTTTTTTAACAAAAAATTTATGTGCACTTTTCCTTTTTTTCAATTGAAAAATAAATAAAAATAGGTTTAAAAATAATGGATTTTTTGACTTTAATACGTTACTAATCTTCGATTTCAGATTTAAACAACTTTTTTTAATAAAAAAATTAGATTTTAATACAAAACATTAGAAAATCCGTCTAACTTAACTGACACGTGACATTTTAAGTCAAAATAATTTTGAAATCCAAGATAATGATTAAAAAGAGAAAAATAAATAAATTTAAATTAACCCCCCACACAAAGACGTACCACCCCAACTCCTGAAAACAACCCCTCATCCCACCCATCCCCACCATTCAAACCACCCAACTCCAAATTCAACGCGTCAGTTAAGTCAGGCGGAATTTCTAAAGTTTTATATTAAAGTCTAGTTTTTAAACAAAATTATATTTAAGTCTGAAATCGAAGATTAATAACGTATTAAAGTGAAAAAACCCCAAAAGTAATTTACCCAAAAATCTGATGTATGAGATTTCATCCCACTACCCATGACAATTGGTTTACAAAATAGTAGAACAAATATAAAATAAAGGATGTAGTAGGTATTTATGCGCATTTGTCTTTCCGACTAGTTTGTTTGAAATGACTCGAGTGCATTTAATAGCGGTAAAGACGGATCAGCGAAAACTGTCCAAAATGGGTACCAAATCGGAATTAACTACACACATGTATGGACCAAAAAATCATACATATAAACTTTTTATATAAAAAAACTGTTGAGGTATAAAAAAATTTCCTTTTTTATATAAGTTATTTTTTTAAAAGTTGTTTTTATATAAAAAAGGGTTATAAAACCGAAAAAAGGTTTTTTTAATGTATTTTTTATATATTTTGAAAAAAAATTCTCTTTTTTTATATAACAGAATGAAAACATTATTGTAAATGAAACCAAAATATTTTTGTAAATGAAAATGTTTAAGTACGACTTTTAATAAATGAAAACATTTTTTTGGTTCAATGGCAAAAAAACAGAAAAAAGTATTTTTTAGGAATAATAATGTTATTAACTTTTTTAAACATTTTTTTTAATAAAAATAACGTTAAAACTTGTATGTGATGCATAAAAACAGTTTATATATTAAAAAAAAAATTAATTTTTAACATTTCGTATGTAAAAAACAGTTTGTATACATTTCATATAAAAAATGTTAAAAACAATTGTTTTTATAAGCTATATAACATTTTTATACATAAAAAAACATTAAAAGAATCCTTTTTCTAAGTTTTATAACTTTTTTATATATTAAAAAAACTTTCTTTCAACGTTTTCATTTTTATAAAAAAAATGTCATTAGAAAAAAATATTAAAAATAACTATACGATTTTTCAAAGATAAAACAGTAAAAGAAATTCAGAAAAAACTCTTATGATTTGTTTGTAAAAATTTAGAAAAAAGGTTATATATATATAAATGATGCTACTTACCAGAGAACAATTAAGGATCAAATACAAAAAAATCCCTCAAACATTTTTAAATACACATTTAGTCCAAGTCTTTTATTCTGTATCAAAAAGTCCCTCAAACGCCCATTTAACTAACATTCTCTTGTTTTTAAAGGTCCGCGTCTGCGGCTTGGTGAAGGACTTTTAGGAACAAAATAAAAACGCTTGAATTAAACGTGTATTAAAAAATATTTGACTATTTAGTATATGCCCTAACAATTAAAAGTTATAATAGTTTTTTGTTCTCACATTAAATGAAGTTAGAGAATATCTCTTAATGGAAGCAAAGAACTTTGATTGAAAGACATCAAACTTACTGTTGTCGACAACAAAAATTTTTCGGGGCCAGCTAACGGCACTTCAAAAAATCTAATGGCACTCCAAAAAAATTGGTAAATGACAAAATTACCCTTTACCCTTTACCCTTTATCCTTTTTTCTTTTAATGTTCACTAACCACTTAAAAGAAATGTCATAAAATGTTGATACAAATTATTTTTAATTATTTTTTAAATTTAATAAATAAATACAATTTAAGTAAAGATTTTTTTTTTAACTTTGAATAACAATTATGAACAACTTAATCATTAATTGATTTATACTTTAGTACTTACTTATTTTTTTTTGTCAAATATGAACACAATCCAATTAAAATGCGACACGACACAACATTATACGAAATCTTATTTTTTTTTATTTAACAAGAACACAACTCAAATAAAAGTGACACGATAGAAAATCTTATTTTTTTTATCTAACACGAACACGATCTAATTAAAACACAACACGACACGACACGACAAGACATAGAATTTCATTTGTTTACCTAACACGATTTTTTTTTTAATCTAACATGACACAATACAACATGAAATTTACCCAACACAAACACAACTCGTATAAAATCTCACAACATGACTTAAATTGTGTTCGTATTCGGTCAAATATAAAAGTGATAAACAAGTGAGTATTAAAGTGTAAATCAATTAGATCGTGTTCTTGTTAGATAAAAAAAAAAGACTTCATTTTTAATTATTTTTTGAATTTAATTATTATATTAAAAAATAATTAAAAATATAGAGAATTAAGGTAAAAGTCATGTTTCTTCCTAAATTTGGATTTTTAGTACAATGATTTTCAAGTTTATAAATCTAGTCCCTGTGGTACAATAGCATTTATAAATCTAGTCCCTGTGGTACAATTGCCTTTACTTTTTTGGTCCGCGCCAGCGGCACCATTTTTCATCATTTTTCATGATGTTTTTAGTACAGGGACTAAGTTTATAAAATTCTATGGAGTGTCCTATTTTTATACACTTTAAGCATTATAAGGAGCTTTTCCCAAAACCCCCTTAAAAATAAGGGTCAATTATTGAATAGTTCCTACTATAAATATATATTTTTTAAAAAGGACACATATTTTTAGTTTAACCCATTTAGTCCCTCAAGCACTCAATTTTCTCTTATTTTTAGAGGTCCGCGCCAGCGGCACTCCCTCTCCAAAATATGTGGCAAAGGACTTTTTGAAGCAAAATAAAAAAACTTGGACTAAATGAGTATTAAAAAATGTTCGAGGGACTATTTGGTATATGTCCCTAAAAATAATCTTGAATATATTCTCTTTTAAATTTCAAGATTATATTCAAGATTATTTTTAACCTAAACTTTAAACTCTAAACAAAATAAAAAAGCTAAATTTTAGACTAAAGAAAACCCAAACCCTAAACAAAACCTAAACCAAAAACTCTAAAACCTTTGCCCCTCAAGCAAAATGGCACAAAATTAGATGTGGCACTTTTTGGAACATAAATAATAAGATGGTAAATGACAATATTAACCCTCTTAATGACCCCAGTCGACCATTGTTCCCTCCGGCAAAGAGGGAGTAGATAAGATACGAGGAAACTTACTATGAACTCTTCCTCTGATACGTGGTTATTTTTATTAGATTATGTACTTTTAGGACTTAAAATAATATTGATTACGGATATAGGACAATAAATATTTCGTTTTCATTTTTAGTCCCTATTTTCAAATTAAAGGGACACGTGGCAAGTTGTGATTGGTTGACATTTTATGAATATGGGTCCGCGCCAACGATTTTATTAAAAAATAGAGACTAAAACTATAAATAAAATGTCTGTTGTCCTATTTTCAAAATACATATTACAATGGGTCCTAAATTTACAAAGCCCCTATTTTTATTGAATATGTAGATTTTAATTTATTGTGTATTGGTTATTAGCTGGTGTGTGCATTTCACTTGCTTTATAAATTAACTATAGATAATTGTAGCTTAGAAAAAAGGGAAAAAAAACTGAGCTTTTATATTTTTACAAGAAACTCCCCTTAACTATGCATTTTTGTTACAAATACCTCCCACGTGTCACTAAAAAGTCCTCGGAAGGGGGTATCTGCAACATAATGCATAGTTTGGAGGGGGGTTATTGGAACATTTAAGAGTGTTGTTATTACTATTTTCGGAAAAATAAAAGTTCATGGTTTTCTTTGACTTTAGCTTATATATATAACATATATATGCATCTTGAGTGTCCAAATGATGTTTTCAGAACGATTTATTGAAGACAATTAGGGTCCGTTTGGTTGACAGTGAGCAAAAGAATTGACATGGCAAAATTTGACAAATTTTGCTTAGGCAAATTTTGCCTAGCTTTTTCACACGAGGCTATCAAACGATCATTAGACATAATTAAAGTAAATCCAATTAGTTTATTTAAAAACAGTTTTTATATTATATTAAAAAATGTTAAAAACAGTTTTTGCAATATTTTTATATTACGGTTTTAAAAAAAAGTTGTAAAACATTTTCTTAACAATTTTTTATAATATTAAAAATAATTTTTAAAATATTACAAAACAATTTTTAAATATTCACAACAGCTTTTTTAACTATTTAAAATAGTTTTTTAAAACTTTAAAACTGTTTTTTATATTATAGTCAAAACAGTATTAAAAATGTTAAAAACAGTTTTTACAATACTCATAAGTTGTATGTGATGTACACTTTTATATAAAACTAGTTGTTATTGCTGTTAGTATTGCTATGATTATATATTGTTGTTGTAAGAGTTAGCTGTTGTAATTGTATATTGCTGGTAGTATAAAACTGTTAGTAATATTGCTGTTAGATTTAAGAGTTAGCTGGTAGTAAAAAAGTTATATTAGCTGTAAGGGTCAGCTGGTAGTAAAACTGTTAGTAACATCTTTTGTAATTTTATATTGTCGCTGTAAGAGTTAGCTGTAAATGTTATTAATTTTATATTATTAACTGTTAGTAAAATGTTATCAAGTGTTGTTGTTATTAGTTTTCTTATAGCTTTAACTGTTAGTAAAATGTTATATTATAATTTTATATTGTTGTTGTCATATAGCTGTTAGTAATAAATGTTAGTAAAAAAGTTATATAGCTGATTGTATCAAGTGTTGCTGTTGTAAAATGTTATCAAATGTTGCTGTTATATAACTGATTTTATATTATACATTGTTAGTAAAAAAGTTAACTGGTATAGTGTTAGTAATATGATTTTGGTATATTGTTAGTATTGCTATTAGTAATATATTGTTGTTAGTATAAAACTCTTACAAGCTTTAGTGTCCTACCACATTCATAATTTTTGATAAAAGAACGCATCGACGCTAGGGCTGTCAATGGGTCGGGTCTGGACCCGGACCCGACCCGAACCCGATCCGTATAATAGGACCTGAGCATATTTTTTTGGACCCGAGACCAGAAGACCCGAATACCCGAATACCCGTTTATTAAACGGGTAGGGTCTGGATCTTACACAAGACCCGGACCCGAAGACCCGACCCGAATTGTACATTATTATTTTGTATATATATACATATATACTATAAATTTATATATATTTATAAATATATCTTATCAATATACAAAATAATATATACATATATACTATAAATTTATATATATTTATAAATATATCTTATCAATATAACATGTAAGTATTATATATAAAAATATATATTTATGTATATAACAAATATAAGTAATATATGTTTTATTTATACTAATAATATTCTACAATACATTACAAAATATTTTAATTTAAGATTAAATAATAAAGAAGGGGGATAAAATAAAATAAAAATAAAATAAATGTACATATTTGACCAGACCCGGACCCGAACCCGAGACCCGAAGACCCGAACGGATTCGGGTTTGGATCCAATATTGTAGACCCAATGAAGACCCGGACCCGGACCCGATGAAGACCCGATTACACGGATCTGGATCTCCCTAAACCCGACCCGTCTCCGACCCGTTGACAGACCTAATCGACGCAATTGAATCCGAACTCGCACTCGCACTCGCATCGCTCCACGTATTTGTGACTTAGGGCTGGAGTGCATTTTCTTATTAGTAAATAGTAAAAAAAAGAATTGGCAAAAAACGTTCAAAATGGGTACCAAACATGCATAAACAAAAAGAGTGATGTCAACCGGAAACCGGACAAATTATTAGATGCTAAATGATCCTTTTCTTATTAGTCTTAAGCAGGGCCGATTTTGGGGGGAGGCGAGAGAGGCGGTCGCCTCGGGCCCCCGATTTTCGACTCATTTTAGGGCCCCCAAAGTTTTATATATGTATATATTTATAGTGTCATTTTCCTATTGTCCCGAAAACAATTTGTAGAAAACCGAATGGACAAACATTTAAACCTGTCGCAATTCCGAAAAATAAGTCAGCCTCTTTCTTGTAAAAGAAAAACCTACAATTTATAAACTAATAAAAAATCTCTTGTTAAATATGGGGCCCCCAATTTAAGAGTTCGTCTCGGGCCCCTAAAACTTCGGGACCGGCCCTGGCCTTAAGCCGATCCTTCTTGAATCCTCCCCCCCCCCTCTTTGTTGTGTGTGTGTTACGTGGAATTTAAAATTGCACTATGTATTGGAAACAAAAACTGGTGCCTTACTGCTATTTTTCTTTTCAATTTGTACAGTGTATCTCAAGTATTTTAATATAGATGTGCATTGTGGTAATTGTGTTTACACATTAATTTGTTGCAGACAAGGTGACATTTTTATTATAATGCAACTCCCAAAAGCAGTCAGATATTAGCTTAGAGTATTTCTTAACATACTTAATCTTGATTAGTTTTTATCAAGGGATATTTTGATTTTATCACCAATTTAATTTTGATAATTAGATTTTACCCACTATTTTCTTTCCTTTTAGACTTTGTCATTAAAATTGGATGGAAAAAAGTTAGTTGATGAATCAAACCGTTATATTTTTTTACAAAAGTCCAAACTACTCATGTTCTACATTATAAAAGGCTAAATCCACTTATTAGTTTATTTATTTACTTGAGAAACTTTAAATATAATAATTAGATTAGGCGTTTCATGAAAAAAATTAAACTTAAAAATACAATTTATTTAATAAGTAAAAAATTACAGTTTTTATCTATTAAAAAATAAAAAAACTATATTTTTTCTTTTTTTGTCCGAGTTTGTATCTTAAAAAAAAAAACTATTTTATTGTTCTATTTTTGTCCCAGATTTTGATTTACTAAAAAAATGGGTATTAGAAGGGATATTTTAATAAATAAACTGGGACAAAGAAAAGAACGAAAAAATAATTTTATAATAAATAAAATAGGGACGTAAGTGATTAAAAAAAGAAAAAAAAATTCTTTCCAAAAGTTGGACCCATCACATTACAAAAAGACTATTACTTCAAATCCCCAAAATTCCCAAGCTAAAGATCCCACTGAATCAAAAGAGCAATCCAAATCATTGGATCGTACTCTAGAACAAAGAAAGCCCAAAAAACACTTTCTTATTTAAAATAAAAAACTGTTTTTTTATTTATTGAAAACAGCAAAAAAATATTTTTTTTTCAAAATTTTAATATTTTAAAAAATATTTTAATAAATACCTGATTTAATTAATATATTAAGTTAATAAAGTGTCTTACATAAATAAAGAAAATAATAAGTGGATTGATCCTTTAATAATGTAGAATGAGTGTAGTTTGAACTTTTATAGAAAATATAATAGTTTGACCGGTCAATTAACTTTTTTTATCTAATTTTAGTGACAAAGTCTAAAAGAAAACAAAATAGTGGATAAAGTCTAATTATCAAAACTAAATGGATATTAAAGTCATCAAAGATTTATTTGACTTTGTATCTTTTTTATAATGTCAAATTAAACTTACCCTCCTCTGCGGGGGAAAAGTCAAAGAGTTTTGAAAATGAGGGAGCAAGTTAAATTATGCATTAAATTTTGGAGAAAAAGTCAAAATGACCATTATTTTTTTCTTTCTTTTCAATAACATTATGTAAACAAGGCAATTCGTGTTCTTGAGTCAGTTTTGGGCTGACATGACACAATAAGAATTTTTGGACACAACACAGCCTTGTATTTTTTTTTACCGGACATGAGCACAAATCGTATGGATTACGACATGACTAACGTGATTTCTTAAATTTTATGTTCAATGAATTAAAATAGCCAAGATAACACGAATAAAAATACTATTGACATGACAAGACACGATAACACAACTCTTTTGATACGAACACAATACGACATGACTTCGTGTAAAAAAGACCCAACGTGAACACGCCAAATCATATTAATTTTAGTTCTATGTTGTGTTTTCACGTTATTTCTAAAATTGTCAATCCTATGCACGAGGAGACGCAAATATTGACCCAAGAATGATAGTTTTTGTGCACACTAGTACACTGTAAATGCAAATATAGCAGAATAAAATTATAGAAAATGTCAAAATGACCATTTACTATCATATTTTTTTTCCAAAATATAAAGAAAAAAACTCTAAAAGGTGTCAAAATTGGTTTACAATTTAGGATGGATTTGAAAATCTAATTCTCTTAAAAGTGGTTCATGTTAGAGGCATTTGAAGAAAAATGTGCAAGATTTTTTAAACTAATCCTATATTGTGGATCATTTTGAAATATAAAAATGATTTTTTGGTAAAAACATGTTGCAGGAGGTAGTTTTGACATTAACTATAAAATTATTACCGCCGCATAAACACGATCATGGTCTTCTTACATGGAAGCAATGATCTGGACTAGGGGTGTTCGCGGTTCAGTTTGTTTCGGTTTTAAGGTTTTTTTTGGATCGGACCGACTTAGTCGGTCCTCTAAAAAAATGGACCGAGACCGGACCGATAATGTCGGTTAACCGACCCTAGTCGGTTCGGTTTTGTATAGGGTCGATCCAGTCTTACCCGACGGTCCTCACATTAATGAATTACATCATTTATAAAAATTATAATATACCCAAGTCTATTTTTTCCAAACATTAAAAACAAAAAAAAAAAAATCAAAATTTGCAATTAAAACACACCTACTATTGGATTAAACTATAATTTAAACTAATCAAATATTAAAATATATACTTTTACTATTTATTTATTTATCTTATATATATACATATATAATAACGCTCTTGTGTGGACTGCTCCGCATTTTAACAGTGCGGACAAGACATATATCGCTTAGAGGCGCGCCAAGAAATTAACGGCCAAATTATAGTCTCTCTCTCTCTCTCTCTCTCTCTCTCTCTCTCTCTTTATGGGCTCGCCGCCAGGTGACACATGTCCAGTCCGCACTGTTAAAATGCGGGGCAGTCCACACAAGAGCAGTACTGTATACATATATATGTAAAAATATATTATTTTATATAGAGTCAGCCCGGTTCGGTCCTAATAGGGTTTTCGAAACTGTAAGTCGTGGACCAGACCGACTAGGTCGATCCGCCAAGAAAAAAACCCGAGACCGGACCGGTTAAGAAAAAAAACAAAAAAAAGAGTTGGTTCGGCCCGGTTCGATTCGGTCTGTCGGTTTGATCGATTTTTTGAACACCCCTAACCTGGACACTCTTACATGGAAAGCTCTAGGTGTACACACAAATTGAACTCACTAAAAGACAAGGAAAAAAATGTTAAAACTTGTTAAAAAAAATGCTAAATATTTTCTACAACAGTTAAAAAAATTGTTGAAACCTTTTTTTTCACGAAAAACTGTTTTTTTATTTTTTAAAGGTAATTTCTTCTGAAAACAGTTTTTTATTAAAAAAAAGTGAAAACCAATTTGTTAAAAAAATTAGTAGCACAAATTTTTTTAAAAAGTTTTTTTACGTAGCACATATTTTTTGATAAAAAAATTAGTCTAATAATGTAGAATTTTTTTGTAATAAAAATAATTTTTTTATATAAAAGTATTTTGGTGGCGTGTACTCACACTCATTAAATGATATGGGTTCGTTCGTGCCAACCGCACTAATAAATCGCAATGATGTGAGTTCGTGCCCGCTTTTAAGAAATAGTTTTTCATATTTTTAATAAAAAAATATATTTTTTTTATTTATAAAAAACTGTTTTCATGAAAAAAAATAAGATTTCAACAAATTTTTAACTGTTTAAAAAAATTGGTTAACAGTTTTTCTCAATTTTTATTTTTAGAAAACGGTTTAATTTTTTTTTATTATTGTAGTATAATTTTTTTAAAAATATAATATAATTTTTTTTAATAAAACCTTGTGCCAATCACTTAACAAAATCATGCGTCTGATTTATGTGTACATGTAGAAGTACTATTCTTACATCTCGTAATCGAGGAAGCCTCTCCAAGGGATTAAGTTCATTAAATTGGTGAAAATAAATAGGGATCTTACCTATTGGTCCTCTTTGTTTATTGTGTAGTCAAATAGGCTTTACTTTTTTTTCCTTGCTCCAACAGGTCAAAATATGTAATACATATTTACCACATGTTTGAATAAAGCGTATTGAGAAAATTTTATTTTGATATTACTAATGAGGAAATATCTTATGTAAATAAGATTTATTTGTGAATCTCCCAAATAAATAATAATAAAGATAATTATCTAAACTTACTCTTCCCTCCTTTTTTATTTTATATGTATTTTTTCTTAAAATAATCACTAGTATATATATGGTCCAAATCAGGAGCCAACTCCAAAAGAAGGCCCTAGTTTGTCATAATTGATTATCATGAAAAATTAAGTAAAAATTATGAGTACACACCCAATATATAATGTTCACTCAGTTGGAAATTATAATCCATAATCTGAATGTTGTGGCAATGTAGCTCCCGAATTTTTATAAATTAATAAAAATCGCGTTATGAGAAATTATGGAATTAATTTTATTAGACTAATATTGAAATTAAAATTAAGAAGAAAAATTCAAAAAGGGTTGCGTACCGTGTTATGCGTGCTAAATTGAGCTACGCTGTTTAAATCAAAGATGATTTGAAATAAATTATGTAATCACAGTTATAAATGAATTATAATATTATATGGATAAAATAAGTAAATTCAAAGAAATATAATAATAATAATAATAAAAAATGGATTTTTGTCAAAAAATAAAAAAGGGCTCAGAGATTTATGAAAATCTCCAGTTCGATTTAAAATTTAATTATGAACAATTTTCATGCTTTATATTTAAAAAAAAAATCATAAAGGCCTATTTTGGTGACTTTTCAATTCGGTCAGATTGAGGTATGAAGTCTATGGGGTTATTTTTGGATGGCTTCCCCGGGTCTTAACTTTCTATCCATTTTTGGACCCTTTAGGCAGTAGGCTAGCAACCCCTAATGGATATGGGCCATGTAGAGCACTTTATAGGGGTATGTAAGGTGGCTTATAAGGGTTACCTACTCCATTTTCCCTTCTATTTATGGAGAATGAAAATGACCATTTTGTCAAATTAAAAAATACACGTTATCTCTACTATTTAGCCCAGCAAAAATTTCTTATTATCTCTATAGTTTACTCATACTATCCTACACAATTATCCTTCCATAATCAAGGGTTTCCAAGAGTTGTAGATGCGTTATTTTGGGTATAAAAAAGGATTGCTAGAAGAACTAAAATTCATAAATTTTGGAGCTTATTGGATTTTCTTTTTAACATCTCCATCAAAGTTATTATCTTCAAGAGATAGGAGTTCTACACTATTTTCAAGTTTAAAATCATGCTTGCTAGTTATATGTATAAACATGCATGATTTACATGACTGTTTATGCTTATTATCATTATATATTGATATATGTTGATAAATATGTGATAAAAATGGTGAAAAGTTAAAGTTTGAATTATGTTAATATTTCAGAATGTTTAAGGAATTATTCCTTATGAAAATCATGTTGAAACTAGTTATTTCATGATAAATGATAAAATGAATTTGGTGAAGAAATGTAGGATGTCAATACGAGTTTATTTGGTATAAATTCTTTTATTTATGAATAAAATCATATGTAATTATGGAAAATGGGTTTAATATGTTGGAAATTGTGAGGGGTCCCTTTTATTATGTGTTTTAGGTGAAAACAAATTTTTCAAAACTTTTTTGAATTTTAATTAAACGCCCATTTTGTGAACCAATTTTAATCAATCCAATTTTATCTTCTTAATCCTAAACATGCATCTAGTGTGATTAAGAAAGTAAAATAAATCAAGTCCACAAAACGTGTCGATGTACAAGAAAACCACTAAGGGAAAAAAACCTTGGATAGTCCAGGCCAGACAATCACTATGATACGAAAATTACAAAGGAAGAAATACAGTCTTACTCAACGACTCGATCCCCACAAGTCTTGACGTCTCTTCTTCTCTTCAATCACTCCTCCATAGTGCAATGCAGGAGTCCATCTACGTAAGGTACGTAGCACACGAGTCCACACGTACCTTGGTATCCATCGATACAACCTCAACAACCGACAATTAGTAAGTACGAAGTCCACCGCACGAAAGCAGTTTGTTCAGTAAAGAAGAACAACCAAAAAGTGCAAGCACAAGATCTCTATGACATATGGTATGTAAACTCGGATCTTGTAAATAATAAAGGATGTTTATGCTTTTGAAAGCTTTGGTAAACAATTGCAGGAAATATATAGGTTTTGTTTTGTTTTTTATTATTTTTTTTTTATGTTCCGCACTCTCATTTTTCTGAATCAAATATGCTTTAAATAATAAAGTTGAGGCGGCACATCGTTTTAACGAAATAAGCATGTCATTTGAACGATCAAAACATCTCGTTTGAACGAGACTGCTATGTCGTTTGAATGACTGGAGAAGTATTTTGAACCACACAAACACAAGGAAGTGTTTCATACGACTCTAAACACGAATTAACTCAGAAAAAATATTTTAAAATCAGATTTAAATAAAATAATATCCTTAGAAAAATATTCCGAGTATCCATAAACCATTATGCATTCATACCTGAGAGATTCTCGGAACCAAAGTGAAGACATGAAACATGCGCCAAAACTCGACATGATCTATCTTTGAAGCTTGATCGCTATGTCTTCAACACAACATCATATGCTTAATGGGAATTGTGACAAGAAAAATCTATCCTATGACTTAAATTGTTTTGTTCAAAATTAAGACAATTACAAATAAATTGACTCAATTGAAAATTTATCCTTACAGAAATAGATTTAAACAAGCCTTGGAATATGAAATAATAATGTTGTAAAAATCAACACTTTAGTCACATAAAATGACGCTACTTTATGTGAAGAAAGTTTAAGAAGTTTAAAGTTTAAGGGACTAAAAGTGAAAATAGTAAAGTATTGAGATTAAAATCGTAAATATAGTAATATTTACACATAAAATGATAAGGATACAAATGTCTAAAATGAAAGGTTCTCATTTTATAAGAATAAGTCTTGAAATGTTAAAAGTGTAATTTTTAGGCCAAAAATGTCATTTTATGAAAATAATGGACTTAATAGTAATCTTTGCAAACATGAGTGTTATTTTGTAAAGTTAGTTTTAAAATGAAATAACATGAACACATAAAATGATAAGAGTTAACAACTTGGAAATATAAGTCTTGAAATGACAAAAGTAATATTTTAGTACAAAAGTGTCATTTTATGTAAAATTTGGTCTTATAAGCAAATTTTCCAAACTAAAGGACTCTAGTTGAAATAGTTAGATTTTATGTGGTGAGAAAATATGAAAAGGAGCATTTTTGACAAAGTGTATAAATTTCAAGTTTATATGTGTGTGTTAATAGTGAAAAATGCATTAAAGTGTAAAAATGGGTATTTGAATTCAATAGTTAACTTTTATTAGAAATGGGTATTTAAATTCCACCTCTGAGAGACATGTCTATTTGAATTCATGCTTGCCAGTGCTACATATTCTAGTCCGTGTCCTGTATTTTTGTTTTTGGGTTTATGGGATGGGATTTAGGCGTCATACGACTTGACGACCCGATTTAGGAATTTCACTGGTTTAGTTTTGTCCCAGAATAGTCAAAGGGGGATATTTGTAAGGACATAAATTTCCAATTGAGTCCCTATATTGTTTTGACTTAATTTCGTGAACAAAACTGTGTTTGTAATATGTCACAGGGAGATTTTATTTTGTCACGATCCCACTTGGTCTATGACTTATTGAAGAAATTGAAGACGTTGCGATAAAACTTCAAAGAATTAATCATGCCGAAGTTTAATTGGTGCAAGTTTACTCGTCTTTAAGTTAATTGCATTCCGAGATCACACAGGTATGAATGCGCATTATTAATGGTGCTCGGAATTGTTTTCTAAAAGATAAGGATGTAATTTTTATAAAGAAAAATGTTTAAAATGTTTTTAAAAGTGTTTTAATTGTTTACACAACTTTTTTATTCTGATAAGCTCGAAATAGAGTTTGACTTATTTGGATCTCCTTTAAAAGAGACGTTTTAAACAAAAAGTTAAAAAGTCCAACTGACACGCAGGCTTGTCAAACGACAAGCAGTCTTGTTCAAATGAGATGCTTATGTCGCGCAAACAACGTAGCTTTGTCGTTCGAACGACACAATTTCCAAGGAGCGCTTATTTTCTATTTATAGCGTGTTTGCATCAGAATTTCGTAAGTGTGCATTCTGAAAAAATATTTTATAATCCAGTACGAGTTTTGCACATGTTTTCTAAGATTTACAAAGCTTAAACACATCGTTAGAGTATGCAAAGATCCGAGTTATCATTCTTATATGCTTACGCGATCTTGCTGCACCAAATTTGAGTTTGTTCATCATTGAACACTTGTGATTGCTGATTTTGCGATGAAGAAAAGAGGAGGATTTCTTGTTCGACATCATAGACGTATTAAGCCATATCGATGGACACCGAGACATACATGGACGCGTGTGTTGTGGATAGGTATCGTGGAAGACATAATTTCTACGTGGGTACTATTAAAGAATGGTAGAAGATCAGAATGAACGTCAAGACCCGTGGGGATCGAGTCATTGAGTAAGGCTAATCTGTCTTTGTAAAACCTTCGTTCATAGTGATTGTCTGGCTTGGGCCGTCCGAGGGTTTTTCCCATCTTGGGTTTTTCCTTATACATCTGGCGTTGTGAGTATCTTTACTTTACTCGCTTTAATCACTAGATGCATGTTTAGGATTAATCAAGCTAAAATTGGTTTAAAGTACAAATTGTTTTTCACAACTTGCTTTGGTGCACATTAAAAGTTGGATAATTTTTGGAGTAATTTGAGTTTTGTTTAAAACACATATATTGGGTCCTTTCAAATTGGTATCAGAGCTAGAAAACATAATTTATTTGTTTTGTGATCCCGTGTGTTTTCAAAGATGAATTCTGGTTATAACGAATTTTCTGGAACTCCTATTTTTGATGGCACTAATTACACTTATTGGAAGATGAAAATGAAAAGTGCTTTAAAATCTATTGATGAGCGTGTGTGGTTAGCTGTTGAGAAAGGTTGAACACCCCCTGTCACTGTTATAGGTGAGGTCACTAGTTTAAAGCCTGTCGAGTCATGGACCGAAACTGAACATAGACTTTCACAATATAATTCTAAGGGTTTGCACGTTATTTCTTCACATGTCACACCGGGAGAATATAATAGAATTACGACTTGTGAAACTTCAAAAGAAGATTGGGATATTTTAGCACTCACTCACGAGGGAACTAACACGGTTAGGGTGTCAAAACTTCAAAATCTCACTACACAGTTTGAGACCATTAGGATGTTAGAGAGTTAGACTTTTGATGAGTTTTATGCTAGGTTGTCCATTACTGTCAACTCGTCGTTTAATCTAGGTGAGAAAATTCCTGACAACCGTGTCATTAAGAAAATTCTTAGGTCGTTTCCTAGTAGGTTTAATGCGAAAGTGATCATTTTAAACTCCTTGGGTAAGTTAGAGTCGACGAAACTAAATTGTCGGTGACTTACAAACCTATGAAATCAACATGATTACCTCCATGCAAGTGCCTAAGAAAGAAAAGGGTATTGCTTTGAAAACTTGGAGGGGGAAATCAAATTTTTGAATTCCAATTCCGATTTCGATTTTGAGGATGTTGTTTTGTTAGCAAAGAAATTTAAATTTTTTATTAAGTTTCAAAAGCAATCGAAAGATGCCAAGAAATTTGAAAAATTCAAGAACAACAAAGTAGATTTCACCTCTAAGGATAAGTTTGAGAAGCCTAAGAGAGATGATTCAGATAGGTGTTTTGGGTGTGAGGGTTACAGTCACAAAATTAAGGAGTGTCCCACTAGACTTAAGAAAGATGGAAAGCAACCCGTTTTATATAATTCCACCTTAAGTGATAGTGATCCGGAAGAGGGAGAGAGTTCCCCCATTGAGCGTAACTTTGCTGCATTTATGGCATCTCATGTGTGCGACGACGATTCTCATGTGAATGACACTTTCGAGGAGGTTTTGAGTGAATCCCATATTAGTGAGGGTGAAGAGAGTGACGAGGAGGAGATAGATGTGAAAGAATTACAAAATGCGTTTAATGAGTTGTATGCCGAAACGTTAAAGGTGAAAAAGGATAACTCAAAATTGCAATCTAAGTTGAATGAGCGTGCCGTAAAAAATAATGATAGTTTGATTGAGGATCTTAGGGCACGAGAGAAGAAGTTTAGGGAGAAACTAGAGTTTGTGGAGAAAGAGAGAGATAATCTCCGTGGTTTGATGGAGTCCTTGAAGAAGGAGATTTTAGCGTGTGAGGAGTCTAGGCTTTTGCTAGAGTCTAGGATTCATGAGTTGGAGGAGAGATTGAGAGACTCATATAGAGTTAAGTTTGATTTGGAGGCTAGGTCGGAGAAGTTAGATAAGATCTTAACCACCATCCAAATTAAGGGAGATATGGGAGGTATAGGTTTTGGTGAGAAAGTTGTTCCCATTCCCCCCACACGTGTGAGAAACACTAGGAAGGTTAGAAAAGGTCCACCCATAGGTACTCATTCCCACCATCGCTACACTTGCACGTTTTGTGGGAGGAAAGGTCACCTTAGGCCTTATTGTTACGACCTTAGACAAGCTCCAAGGAAGTTTAGGAATAAAGTTGCCCCGGTTCCCAAAACCCCCATGCGTCGTTTTACACCTACTTGGGTTAGGAAATCGGATTTAGTGGCTTTAGAAATTATACTTCATGATTCTCCTTTGGGTGCACTTGATTCTTCCCATGCTAAATCTAAAGGATGATAGTGTTGCCGAGTTTGTCATATGATAGGTTGCTTCATGATATATTCATTGCTAGTATAGTGACATGTTTATCTCTTTGTATTATATTTTTCATTTGTTTGAGTCTTATTTGAAAAATACAAAAAGATTTTATTTTTGAGAAAACTTTTGAAAAACCAAAATGATTTTTCTTTTATTTGAGTCAAAATATGTTTGAAAAGCCAAAAAGATTTTCGGATTTTTGTTTTTGAGTTTACATGTTTGATGTGGCATATTGGTGTGCTTGGACCCCCCTATCATTTCATTATCCATATGGCTAGGAAATTTGGTGATTATTATCGATGCTTAGAATGATCTTAACCATTGTTTATATGGGGTTGTTTTGAAGTTGATATGCATTTTGATTCGACTTTGTATGTATCCCAACATTGCACACATGCACGAGTTTATATGGATGTTTGACTTCTCTTGCTTATTTGAATTTGGTGAGGCTTTCTTATCTCAATCTTATCATTTATGCGTAAGTAGACTTAAGGAGAAGTGTGCATGTAAGAACCGTTTACCGTGAGGATTTGAATTGAAAAAATGATGAATGATTCACGGGAAAGGGCTGCGAGAGTTCAAAATTAACTCGTCGTGAAAGCCGTCATTTAAAAGAGCTCAAAAGAAAAAGCAAAATGTTAAGAAAAGGGCCAAATTAGTTCATTCCAAAGAAAATATGATATTATCGAGGGAGTTTGGATGGATTAAAAATTTAAATGGGTTTGCACAAGTAATCCTAATGTTGAAACATTGCAATTTGACGCTATTGTTTGTAGAATCGTCAAAATTCTGGATTTGTGTGCATGTAGTATGCTTACTTCATTGATCTCACACTTTAATTTTCATATGGCTATGATAAAGTTTGATGATTTATCGCTATCAATTAGAGCTTCTTGATCGTTTTGATGTGTTGGAATTGTGACTCATTTGTTGTAGTTCACGTCTATTCATTCCATGTCCATGTTTGAGCACATCGGTACTATGTTTGCATGTAACTCGCATTGTTTGTTTTTATGCATTTTGTGTTAAAAGCATACTGTTTTAGCACTATTTTGCAGCTGTCAGGGCCTTTCACTGATTTTTTTCTGGAAAATTTTTCACTGGGCAAAAATATAAAATATTTCTGGGCAAATGTGAATATTTGGCAGGTCGCGAGAAGTCGTTCAAACGACATCTCCATGTTGCGCGAACGACATCTATACTTCGTTTGAGCGACGTCCTCATCTCGTTCGAACAACAGGCTGAATTATGGCTTATGATTTGTTTGCAGTCAATCGATTCATTTTGGGTATATTTTTGGTACTGCTGGAAGTTTTCTGAACTTACTAGTTTATATGCAGGATTTATTGGTTCTAAATTGGATTTTTGCATATAGTTCGTTTATCACACCTGTTTAGATTGCTATACTCTTTGTGTGATTCCTTGGTTTACTAGCTACTGATTTTTCATTACATGATCTTATTTAGCTGGTTGTTCCTGATTATCTAGCTATTTCAAATTGATTCAAATTGGTTTATATTCTCATGCTGGATACTTTCATTGGTTTATCTTTTCATTGGGTTGTCTATTCGAGACAAAAAGGGGGAGAGATGTATAAGATGTAGGGGGAGATTTGAGCATGTTTTTGGTATCACTGATTTGTAGTACACATTGGTATCATTTTGTTGCTCAAACTGTTTAACAAATGATTTTTCAGAGATTATTCATGTTGGTATCTATTAATTATTATGTATCATTTGGATAAATATATAGGTTTCATTTGTTCCTCTATACTTCACTGGGTATTTGTTTGTCTGTTTCATATGTGTAGGTATGCTTCAACGATTCGAGATTTCAAGTCTAAATCACATTCAGATAATTCATGCTTGCCGGCGCTACATATTTTATTTCGTGTCCTGTATTTTTGTTTTTGGGTTTATGGGATGGGATTCAGACGTCATACGGCTTGACGGCCCGTCTTAGACATTTCACTGGTTTAGTTTTATCCCGAAATAGTCAAAGGGGGAGATTTGTAAGGACATAAATTTCCAATTGAGTCCCTCTATTGTTTTGACTTAATTCCGTGAACAAAACTGTGTTTGTAATATGCCATAGGGAGATTTTATTTTGTCACGATACAACTTGGTCTATGACATATTGAAGGAATTGAAGACATTGCGGCAAAGCTTCAAAGAATTAATCATGCCGAAGTTTAATTGGTGCAATTTTACTCGTCTTCAAGTTAATTGCATTCCGAGATCACACATGTATGAATGCATATTATTAATGGTGCTTGGAATTGTTTTCTAAAAGATAAGGATGTAATTTTTATAAAGAAAAATGTTTAAAATGTTTTTAAAAGTGTTTTAATTGTTTACACTACGTTTTTATTCTGATAAGCTCGAAATAGAGTTTAACTTATTTGGATCTCCTTTAAAAGAGACGTTTTAAACAAAAAGTCAAAAAGTCAAACTGACACGCGGGCTCGTTCAAACGACAAGCAGTCTCGTTCAAACGAGATTCTTATGTTGCACGAACGACGTAGCCTTGTCATTCGAACGACATCATTTTCAAGGCGACGCTTATTTCCTATTTATAGCATGTTTGCATTAGAATTTCGTAAGTGGCTGGAAAAATAGTTTATAATCCAGTACGAGTGTTACACATGTTTTCTAAGGTTCACAAAGCTTAAACACATCCTTAGAGTTTTCAAAGATCCGAGTTATCATTCTTATATGCTTACGTGATCTTGCTGCACCAAATTTGAGTTTGTTCATCATTAAACACTTGTGATTACTGGTTTTGCGGTGAAGAAAAGAGAAGGACTTGTTGTTCAACATCGTAGACGTATTAAGCCATATCGATGGACACTGAGACATACGTGGATGCGTATGTTGTGGATAGGTATCGTGGAAGATAGAATTTATGTGTGGGCACTATTGAAGAACGGTAGAAGATCAGAAGGAGCGTCAAGACCCGTGGGGATTGAGTCATTAAGTAAGGTTAATCTGTCTTTATAAAACTTTTGTTCATAGTGATTGTCTGGCTTGGGCCGTCCGAGATTTTTTCCCGTCTTAGGTTTTTCCTCGTATATCCGGCGTTGTGAGTATCTTTACTTTACTTTACTTGCTTTAATCACTAGATGCATGTTTAGGATTAATCAAGCCAAAATTGGTTTAAAGTAAAAATTGTTTTTTCACAACTTGTTTTGGTGCACATTAAAAGCTGGATAATTTTTGGAGTAATTTGAGTTTTGTTTAAAAGTATCAGAGCTAGAAAACATAATTTATTTATTTTGTGATCCCGTGTGTTTTCAAAGATGAATTCTGGTTATAACGAATTTTCTCGAACTCCTGTTTTTGAAGGCACTAATTACACTTATTGGAAGATGAGAATGAAAAGTGCTTTAAAATCTAATAATGAGCATGTGTGGTTAGCTGTTGAGAAAGGTTGGACACCCCTTGTCACTGTTACAGGTGAGGTCACTAGTTTAAAGCCTGTCGAGTCATGGACCGAAACTGAACATAGACTTTCACAATATAATTATAAGGGTTTGCACGTTATTTCTTCAAATGTCACACCGGAAGAATATAATAGAATTATGACTTGTGAAACTTCAAAAGAGGCTTGGGATATTTTGGCACTCACTCACGAGGGAACTAGCACTGTTAGGGCATCAAATCTACAAAATCTCACTACACAGTTTGAGACCATTAGGATGTTAGAGAGTGAAACTTTTTATGAGTTTTATGCTAGGTCGTCCAATATTGTCAACTCGTCGTTTAATCTAGGTGAGAAAATTCCTAACAATCGTGTCATTAAGAAAATCCTTAGGTCGTTGCCTAGTACGTTTGATGCGAAAGTGACCATTTTAAACTCCTTGGGTAAGTTAGAGTCGACGTAACTAGAAGAGATTGTAGGTGACTTATAAACCTATGAAATCAACATGATTACCTCCAAGCAAGTGCCTAAGAAAGAAAAGGGTATTGCTTTGAAATCCCGGAGGAGTAAATCAAAGTTTCAAATTCTGATTCCGATTTTGAGGATGTTGCTTTGTTGGCAAAGAAATTTAAAAAATTTATTAAGTTTCAAAAGCAATCGAAAGATGCCAAGAAATTTGAAAAATTCAAGAATAACAAAGTTGATTCCACCTCTAAGGATAAGTTTGAGAAGCCTAAGAGAGATGATTCGGATAGGTGTTTTGGATGTGAGGGGTACAGTCACAAAGTTAAGGAGTGTCCCACTAGACTTAAGAAAGAGGGAAATCAACTCGTTGTATATAATGCCACCTTAAGTGATAGTGATCCAGAAGAGGGAGAGAGTTCCCCAATTGAGCGTAGCTTTGTTGCGTTTATGGC
Organism: Sambucus nigra; assembly: GCA_949130495.1. Taxonomy (NCBI): domain Eukaryota; kingdom Viridiplantae; phylum Streptophyta; class Magnoliopsida; order Dipsacales; family Adoxaceae; genus Sambucus; species Sambucus nigra. The sequence continues at coordinate 623,263,534 of OX422216.1, forward strand.
ATCTCATGTGGGCGACGACGATTCTCATGTGAATGACACTTCCGAGGAGGTTTTGAGTGAATCCCATATTAGTGAAGGTGATGAGAGTGACGAGGAGGATATAGATGTGAAATAAATGCAAAAATGCGTTTATTGAGTTGTATGCCGAAACGGTAAAGGTGAAAAATGATAACTCAAAATTGTAATCTAAGTTGAATGAGCGTGCTGTAGAAAATAATGATAGTTTGATTGAGGATCTTAGGGCACGAGAGAAGAAGTTTGGGGAGAAACTAGAGTTTGTGGAGAAAGAGAGAGATACTCTCTGTGGTTTGATGGAGTCTTTGAAAAAGGAGATTTTAGTGTGTGAGGAGTCTAGGAGTTTGCTAGAGTCTACGATTCATGAGTTGGAGGAGAGATTGAGAGACTCATCTAGAGTTAAGTTTGATTTGGGGGTTAGGTCGGAGAAGTTAGATAAGATCTTAGGCACCGTTCAAATTAAGGGAGATATGGGAGGTATATAGGTTTTATTGAGAAAGTTGTTCCCATTCCCCCCACACGTGTGAGAAACACTAGGAAGGTTAGAAAAGGTCCACACATAGGTAATCGTTTCCAGCATCGCTACACTTGCACGTTTTGTGGTAGGAAAGGTCACCTTAGGCGTTATTGTTACGACCTTAGACAAGCTCCTAGGAAGTTTAGGAATAAAGTTGCCCCGGTTCCTAAAACTCCCATGCGTCGTTTTACACATACTTGGATTAGGAAATCGGATTTAGTGGCTTTAGAAATTAAACTTCATGATTGTCGTTTGGGTGCACTTGATTCTTCCCTCGCTAAATCTAAAGGATGATAGTGTTGTCGAGTTTGTCATATGCTAGTTTGCTTCATGATATATTCATTGCTAGTATAGTGATATGTTTATCTCTTTGTATTATATTTTTAATTTGTTTGAGTCTTATTTTAAAAATACAAAAAGATTTTGTTTTTGAGAAAACTTTTGAAACACCAAAAAGATTTTGCTTTTATTTGAGTCAAAATATGTTTGAAAAGCCAAAAAGTTTTTCAGTTTTTTGTTTTTGAGTTTACATGTTTGATGTGGCACATTGGTGTGCTTGGACTCCCCATCATTTCATTATCCATATGGCTAGGAAATTTGGTGATTATTATCGATGCTTAGAATGATCTTAACCATTGTTTATATGGGGTTGTTTCGAAGATGATATGCATTTTGATTCGACTTTGTATATATGCCAACATTGCACACATGCACGAGTTTATATGGATGTTTGACTTCTCTTGCTTGTTTGAATTTGGTGAGGCTTTCTTATCTCAATCTTATCATCTATGCGTAAGTAGACTTAAGGAGAAGTGTGCATGTAAGAACCGTTTACCGTGAGGATTTGAATTGAAAAAATGATGAGTGATTCACGGGAAAGGGCTGCGAGAGTTCAAAATTAACTCGTCGTGAAAGCCGTCGTTTAAAAGAGCCCAAAAGAAAAAAGCAAAATGTTAAGAAAAGGGCCAAATTAGTTCATTCCAAAGAAAATATGATATTATCGAGGGAGTTTGGATGGATTAAAAATTTAAATGGGTTTGCACAACTAATCCTAATGTTGAAACATTGCAATTTGACGCTATTCTTCGTAGAATCGTCAAAATTTTGGATTTCTGTGCATGTAGTATGTTTAGTTCACTAAGCTCACACTTTAATTGTGATATGGCTATGCTAAAGTTTGATGATTTATCTCTATCAATTAGAGCTTCTTGATCGTTTCGATGTGTTGAAATTGTGACTCATTTGTTGTAGTTCACATCTATTCGTTCCATGTCCATATTTGAGCACATCGGTACTATGTTTGGATGTAACTCGCATTGTTTGTTTTTATGCGTTTTGTGTTAAAAGCTTACTGTTTTGCAGCTGGAAGAGCCTTACACTGATTTTTTTCTGGAAAATTTTTCACTGGGAAAAAATATAACATATTTCTGAAAAAATGTGAAAATTTGGCAGGTCGCGAGAAGTCATTCAAACGACATCTCCATGTTGTGCGAACGACATCTCCATGTCGCGCGAATGACATTTGTACTTCATTCGAGCGTCGTCCTCATCTCGTTTGAGCGACTTTCCTGGCTTGTTCGAACAACATGCTGAATTGTGGCCTCTGATTGGTTTGCAGTCCACTGGTTTATTTTTGGGATATTTTTAGTATTGCTGGAAGTTTTCTGGACTAACTGGTTTATATGCAGGATTTATTGGTTCTAAATTGGATTTTTGCATATAGTTCGTTTATCACACCTGTATAGATTGCTATACTCTTTGTGTGATTCCTTGGTTTACTAGCTAATGATTTTTCATTACATGATCTTATTTAGCTGGTTGTTCGTGATTATCTAGCTATTTTAAATTGATTCAAATTGGTTTATATTCTCATGCTAGATACCTTCATTGGTTTATCTTTTCACTGGGTTATCTATTCGAGACAAAAAGGGTGAGAGATGTATGTGACGTAGGGGGAGATTTGAGCATGTTTTGGTATCACAGATTTGTAGTACACATTGGTATCATTTTTTTGCTAAAATTGTTAACAAATTATTTTTCAAAGATTATTCATATTGGTATCTATTAATTGTTTGGTATAATTTGGATAAATATATAGGTTTCATTTGTTCCTCCATACTTGACTGAGTATTTGTTTATCTGTTTCGTGTGTGTAGGTATGCTTCAGCGATTCGAGATTTCAAGTCTACATCACATTCAGATAATTCATGCCTGCCGGTGCTACATATTCTAGTTCGTGTCCTGTATTTTTGTTTTTGGGTTTATGGGTCGGGATTTAGGCGTCATACGGCTTGACGGCCCGACTTAGGCATTTCACTGGTTTAGTTTTGTCCTGAAATAATCAAAGGGGGAGATTTGTAAGGATATAAATTTCCAATTGAGTCCCTCGATTGTTTTGACTTAATTCCGTGAACAAAACTGTGTTTGTAATATGTCATAGGGAGATTTTATTTTGTCATGATCCCAATTGGTCTATGACGTATTGAAGAAATTGAAGACGTTGCGGTAAAGCTTCAAAGAATTAATCATGTCGAAGTTTAATTGGTGCAAGTTTACTCGTCTTCAAGTTAATTACATTCCGAGATCACACATGTATGAATGCGTATTATTAATGGTGCTCGGAATTGTTTTCTAAAAGATAAGGAATTAATTTTTATAAAGAAAAATGTTTAAAATGTTTTTAAAAGTGTTTTAATTGTTTACACTACGTTTTTATTCTGATAAGCTCGAAATAGAGTTTGACTTATTTGGATCTCCTTTAAAAGAGACGTTTTAAACAAAAAGTCAAAAAGTCAAACTGACACGCGGGCTCGTTCAAACAAGATGCTTATTTTGCGTGAACGACGTAGCCTTGTCATTCGAACAACACAGTTTTCAAGGCGGCGGTTATTGCGTTTTTATAGCGTGTTTGCATCAGAATTTCGTAAGTGTGCATTCTGGAAAAACAGTTTATAATCCAGTTGAGTTTTGCACATGTTTTCTAAGGTTTACAAAGCTTAAACACATCCTTAGAGTTTGCAAAGATCCGAGTTATCATTCTTATATGCTGACGTGATCTTGCTGCACCAAATTTGAGTTTGTTAATCATTGAACACTTGTGATTGCTGGTTTTGCGGTGAAGAAAAGAGAAGGACTTCTTATTCGACATGGTAGAGATATCAAGCCATATCGGTGGACACCGAGATATATGTGGACGCGTGTGTTGTGGACAAGTTTCGTGGAAGACATAATTTCTGTGACGAAACTATTGAAAAACGGTAGAAGATCAGAAGGAGCGTCAAGACCCATGGGGATCGAGTCATTGAGTAAGGAAAATCTACCTTTGTAAAACCTTTATTCATAGTGATTGTCTGGCTTGGGCTGTCCGATATTTTTTCCCGTCTTGGGTTTTTCCTCGTACATCCGGCGTTGTGAGTATCTTTAATTTACTTTACTTGCTTTAATCACTAGATGCATGTTTAGGATTAATCAAGCTAAAATTAGTTTAAAGTAAAAATTGTTTTTTCACCACTAGCTTTGGTGCACATTAAAAGTTGGATAATTTTTGGAGTAATTTGAGTTTTGTTTAAAACACACATATTGGGTCCTTTCAAATCTCGCTGTTCCATCTCATTAAAGAATGTCTTCATCCTGGATTCACGAACACGGGCCTCGCCCTCAGCATTAAATCTGGCAATGATAGTGTCATACATCCAAGTTTGGGCAACAACTTGTGCCTATAAAGCAAAGACATCCTCCTGAATAGAACGTGTGGGGGTAGGTGTGGAGGGTGGTGGCTGAGTAAAGTCAAAAGAGCTCAGAACAGGGTGATCAGCAGGCTGACAGGGATCAGCATCGGGGAAGGCTCCCTCAGTGGGTGGAGCTCTAGCTCTCGCCGCCTGTGGCAAATGACTCTCTGAACGTGTGAACGTAGTATAATCAATAATAGCATGCGAAGGGAGACGCTGATCACCCTCTAAAACAGGAACCCCAGCAGTAGTGAAAATGATGGAAATAAGAATCCTATAAGGAAGAGCAGGGCGGACAGGGGTGGAGACACTGACGGTGACAGAAGATATAACCCAAAGCATGACGGTCGGTAAATCGATATCCCACCTCTGAGAGATATGGTACATAAAATATACAATGTCAGACCCGATCTGAGTATGATTTATCTGAGGATAAATGGATGCTGACACAAACCTATTAAGTACATGAAAGGTAGGAAAAAGCTGGCGATGCTACATCATAGTACCTGCCTGGGGAATCTCCCAGAAGCAATGATGCAAAATATCATCATATGTAGGTCCATCGTCGGTAAAACGAGGAAATACAGTGTCAGGGACACGAGGAAGGTGTAGAAAAGATGAAATGAGATCTGCTGTGACGAGAACAGGAATGCTATGAACAGTAGAAAGAATCCCCTCAACGTGGGGGGGGGGGGAGCACGAAAGAAGAACTCGCGGATAATATTCGGATAAGTAATCCCACGAGCCTCAAACAAGTGATCCCAACCCCGACCAGATAACCAACGCTGAACACCTAACTCGTGAAACTCAGAATAACTAAAGACCCTCTACTAAACAACTGACCTAATACGGAGACCCAATAAATAATAATGATCATACTCAACACGAGTGGCCCATCTCACTGGTGAGTAAGGGGGATTACTGGCCTGAGCTCTCTGAGATTGAGCAGAGGGTGATGGATCATCGAGTCGCCCTAAAGGGGCACCATGATGTGTAGGAGGCATGACTGAAAAGTGTAAAGTGTAATGCGTGAAAGGGTACCGTCACGAGAAATACACACACGTAAGAACCTATCTCCGTACAAAATATCCAACCGTACCACCGCGAACACCTACCACAACCAATCAGCATAAATCAGAAATACTATACTAGATCATCAAAAAATCCTATCAAATGATTTTAAAAAAAATCAAAAGAAGGTTATGAACAAAAATACCTCTAAATATTCGGAAATGGGGAACCGTTGTTGAAGAAACACAGTGTAAAAATCCGGAGGAACAGACGCCGGGGATCAATCCCAGAAAAAATGGACGCTGACGAACGTTCTGAACTGGTTCTGTCATCGGTGAGCTCAGGTGAAAAAATGGGTAGCACTTAATAGATGATTGAGAGGTAGAATGCGAAACACGAAGCTTCAAAAACTGTTAATGGCGATTTTTGAAGAAACAACTTCTGTCACCTTTTGAGCAGATAAGGAGTTATGAGAGAACGAAAAGAGAGAATAGGGAACAACTGATGTTTAATGAAACCTAGATCTCACGTGAAGTCACTCGAACGACTTGATTATGTCGCTTGAACGACAGGTTCGCGCGACAAAGGGTGCTGCTAGAACGAGAATTAAAAATTTTTAGAAATTGCCCCAAATAGTAAGAATTTGCACAGTAAAAAAATTATCCCAAAACAGTACCTGGAAATCAGAAATTGACTAAAAACAGACTCAAAACATAAAGGAAATAGAAAAACAAAGTAAAAAGGCCAACGAGAATTACATGTTAACATAGTACCAATGTGCTCAAACATGAATGTGGACTGAATGGGCGTGAGTGACAACAAATGAGTCACAATTTGAATACATCGAACCGATTAAAAAGTTGTAATTGATAGAAAGAAATCATCAAACTTCATCAAAGCCATTTGTTGCAAAATAAGTGTGAGTTTAATGAACTAAACTAACAATATGCACACAAGTTCGGATTTTCAACGATTCTACAATCAATAGCATCATGATACGATGTTTCAACGTAGGATTCGTGGTTCAAACCCGTTTAAATTTATTTCTAACCAAACTCCCTCAATATATGAATTTTTTCAAGATCTTTAGAAATATCTATTAATCTCAACTTAGAGAAAGTCCTATTGGCCCCAATTATTGGCATATGAATTTTTTATTGCCTTGATTTTCTTTTGGGCTCTTTTAAACGGTGGCTTTCACGACGAGTTAATTTTATACTCTCGAAGCCCTTTCCCGTGAACACTCATCATTTTTAAATATCAATTCTCACGAAAAACGGTTCTTACAAGCACACCTCCTCCTTAAGTTTACTTACGCATAGGTGACATAATTGAGATAAAAACATCTCCCAAACTCAAATATGCAAAAGAAGTCGATCATTCATATAAACTCGTGCATGTGTGAAAGACTGGCATATACACAAAGTCGAATCAAACTGCATATAAAATTCGAAACTACCCTATAGTGCAATGGTTAAGATCGTTCTAAGCATCAATAATAATGACCAAATGTCCTAGCTAAATGAATAATGAAAGAAGGTGGGGGTCAAGCACACTAATATGCCACATCAACCATGTAACCTCACTACTAAAAAAACAAAAATCTTTTTGTATTTTCAAAAGTTTTATAAAAAGTAAAATCTTTTTGAATTTTCAAAAGTTTTGTAAAGCGCAAAATCTTTTTGTATTTTTCGATAAGACTCACATAAATTACAAAAACTAGACACACGTTATAACACTAGCAAAATATAACACATGATGCACATACTAGAGTATGACAAATCGACGAACAACCTCAATCGAAAGGTGAAACATGATGAGAACCACGGACAATGATGCGAGAATAAGCAAGCCTAATACCTAACGCCTCTAAATCCGACTTCTTAACCCAAGTAGGTGTGAACCGACGGGAAGGGGCATTGGGAATCAGAGTGGCTTTAGACTTTGTAGGAGCGTTTTTAAGATCGTAGAAAAATCGTTTAAGATGACCTCTCCTACCGCAATGAGTACAAGTGTAGATATGGTGAGGAGTGTGTGCTATAAACCGATTATACCTCACGTTCCAAGGTGGCTCTCTCCTAAAGTTCCTAGGTGGATTTCTTGTTTGCATAGTTTTGGCTTTGGGTGTAGGTGCGAAATGATTATCACAGTTAATACCGCTCCGATTATCTTTGATTTAGACTGTGCCTAAGATTTTGTCAAGCTTTTCAGACCTAGCCTCTAAATCAAACCTAACTTTACTCGAATTTCTCAGTTTCTCCTCAAGCTCATATATCCTTGACTCAAGTAAACGTGTAGAATTATCAAACTTAAGAAGCTCCTTTTTCATAGCCTCCATCAATCCTCGAAGACTATTTCTCTCACCCTCGACATATTCTAGCTTCTCTCAAATTTTCTTTTCACGTGCCCTAAGATCATCAATTAAAGCATTGGAATTATTATTTTATATGGCACGTTCTTTCAACATAGCTGCTAATTTTAAATTTGCTTTCTTTTCTTTTAATATTTCTTCATACAATTCTTTGAAAGCAATTTACAAATCTCTCTCGTCCTCACTCTCATCCTCACTCACCTCACCTTCACTCTTAAGTGTATCAACTTCTATGGCCGCGGAAGAATCCTGCAAAGGTAAGTCGTTATCACTTACATGACTAGCCACAGAGGTGGGAAGTTCACGCTTACTTGCATAAAAGTTTTCTTCTTCTGGGTCACTATCACTAAGGGTAGAACAATGATTCGTGGGTTTATTTAAAATCTCCTAAGTTTAGTGGGACACTCATCTATCCTATGATCATACCCTTTGCAGAAAAGACACTTTTCACCCTCACCCTTATTAACCAATTTGTTAAGAGCAGTTTTCTTGTGAGATTTTCAATGAGACGATTCAAACAAGTGAGTTCTAAAATCATCAAAACCACAGAAAGGCATACTTAAAGACACGGGATCACAAACACAATAAGTTAGTGCAACAGTCTCTGATACCAATTTGAAAAGGCCCTTTAATTTTTACTTTAGGCAAAAACAACTTTGTTCCAATTTTTAGTTAACACCAATTTTAACTTCTTAAACCCTAAACATGCATCTAAATGATTAAATCCGTTCCATGAATAAAGCATGTGGTAAAAGAAACAATTTCAGGAAAAATCTCGAAGGGCAATACCCTTTTATTTCACTATAATTTGTAAGACACAACTTACACGGATTACAATGAAATAGGGTGACATACGAAATACCCGCAGGTGTCGGTTCCGATGTTGTCTGCTGGAATCTCCCACAAGAACTCCAGGTGGGAAGCAATGGAAAATAATCGGCTTCTCCACAAGAACACGTAGTTCTGTCTTCAGCAAGGAATACCCTCAAACACTCCTAATGACCCCAGTCGATGTAGTCAACGAACGAATAGTTTTCGATAAACACGTTTCAAGATCACAAACCTTTGAATTGTATAATTTGATCTTGAATAAACTCAAGATGATAAAAAACTGTATGGGAATATGTTTTCCAAAACTGTTCTACTGTATGAACTTTCGCAGAAACATTTTTATTTATAACTGAATAGCACAGAGTTCAAGAAAATGAAAATTGGAAAATCGAGGCGGCAGGTCGTTCGAGCGAGAAGGGGATATCGTTCGGGCGACAATGAATGTCATTTGAACGATCCACTGTCTCGTTCGAGTGTGCTACAATGTTTAAAATAATATTTTTCTTTTAAATAAATCCTCGAATTTTCTTTCAACTATTTGTAACTCAGAAATATTTTTAAAACATAAAAAGATTTGATTTCCAGCCATTTAAACCACCCAACTTTTATTCAAAATACTAAATTACCCAAATGCTCACAAGTATTCGTACATGAGTGATCTTAAAAATATGCAACACGTCTTGACTTGAAATCTTTTTCAAAGCTTCAAATTTCACATTCTTGGACTTGAACTTTGTCGTAGGCTTTAATTAAACTCCATAATAAAACTTGCCTAGACTTAATTTATTTTGTCCGGAATTAAGCCAAATACAATAAATGGACATGATAAAAAATATGTTCTTACAAATCTCCCCCTTTGGCTATTTCGAGACAAAACTAAATAGAAATGGTATATGCCGTAAAAGTACTTGTCCTATCCCAAAAATTTAAAATGATAAAAAATACAGGACATAATGCAACTGAATAAATGATAAGCATCTGAATCTGATTCCGTCTCTGAATGGCAAACATATGAATCTCTGAAAAACATACCTACACACACGAGACACAAACAGATACCCAAGTAAAGTATGGAGGAACAAACAAATATAATAATAATCATAATAAATACTCCCCCTACATCACATATCTATCCCCCTTTTTGCCTGGAATAGATAAAAGGTGGGACATACAAAAGAAATCTAGCATGAATAAATGGGAATAAACAGCATGGCTAGATAAATAATATCAGTATGACAATGGATAGAAAAAGATAGCAGTAACTAAATCATAATGATAGAATCACTAAAACTGCAAAAGAAACTGTACATCCATGCCATAAAATAAACCAAGAGTGATACAACTGATCATAAGTGTACATCATATCAGAGAGAATAAAAAATACATCAGGAATATCAATATCTCAGATACAATGTAAAAAAAAAATATATCTAGGAATCGACAGGAGCATCATCATCATCAGCAGCAACATCATCAGTGTACGTAAATGAAATATGACCGAGTCCAGAGGATCCTGCACCTCTCAACTGCTCTCGTTGCCGCATCTCATCAAAGAATGCTGTCATCCTGGATTCAGCATGAACACGGGCCTCGGCCTCAGCATCAAATCTGGCAATGATAGTGTCGTATATCCGAGTCTGGGCAGTAAACTGTGCTTATAAAGCAGATACATATTCCTGAATAGGAAGTATGGGGGAAGGTGTGGGGGTGATGGCTGAGTAAAGTCAAAAGAGCTCGAAACAGAGTGATCAGCAGGCTGTCAGGGATCAGCATCGGGGAAGGCTACCTCAATGGTTGGAGCTCTAGCTCTCATCGTCTGTGGAAAATGACTCTCTGGACGTGTGAACGTAGTATGATCAATAATATCAGGCGAAGGGAGACGCTGATCACCCTCTAAAATAGGAACCCCAACAGTAGTGTAAATGACGAAAATGAGAATCCCATAAGGAAGAGCAGGGCAGACAGGGGTGGAGCCACTGACGGTGACAGAAGATATAACCCGAAGCATGACGGTGGGTAAATAGATATCCCACCTCTAAGAGATATAGTACATAAAATAAAAAATGTTAGACCCGATCTGAGTATGATTTATCCAAGGATAAATGGATACTGACACAAAGTTGTTAAGTACACAAAAGGTAGGGAAAAGCTGGCGATGATACATCGTAGTAACTGCCTGGGGAATCTCCCAGAAGCAATGACGCAAAATATCATCATATGTAGGTCCATCATCGGTAAAATGAGGAAACACAGCGTCAGGGACACGAGAAAGGTGTAGAAAAGCTGATATGAGATCTGCTGTGACGAGAATAGGAATGCCACGAATAGTAGAAATAAATTGACTCAATTAAAAATTTATCCTTTGACTCAATGGGAATCATTAGTTGACTCAATGGGAATTATGACAAGAAAAATCTATCCTTTGACTCAAACTATTTTGTCCGGAATTAAGTCAATTACAAATAAGTTGACTTAATTGAAAATTTGTCCTTATAAATCTTCCCCTTTGGCTATTTCGGGACAAAACCAAAATAGTGAAATGCTAAGCCGAGCCATCATGCCGAATTACACCTAAATCCCATCCCAAAAACTCAAGATTGAAATTAGAGGACACGGACTAGTATATGTAGGACCGACAAGCATGAGCTATCTGAATGTGATGTAGTCGCAGAATCTCAAATATATGAATAATCACTACACACAAGAAACAAACAAAACCAAGTGAAGTATGAAGGAACAGATGATATATATATATATACCAATGTAAAACTACTAGCAAAATTTCAAACATGATATATAAGCAATATGATATTAATTTTGAAATTATGAGCAACCCCCCCTACAACACATATCTATATTTCTCCCCTTTTGTCTCGAATAGACAACTAGTGGGACAAATAACCAAACATATTCATATCTAGCATGAGTATATCATATGAAGCATATCTAGATAAATATGAGTAACCAGCTAAAAATAATCAGTATATGACAAATCATAGATATCAAATTGTCACATAAAGGAATCATCAATATATGCAATGGTGTGACTAAACATAATCTCATCCAACTATGCAGTATAAGAATTAAGCATGAATCATAAAAATTGACTGCCTGTAAACTGTCCAAAATAATCCAAAAGTACCAAATTAGTATATTAGAAGAATATGTATCAAATAGGTACTGAAATTGAGAAAAATTCTTGAAAACCAAAACAGGTTGTTCAAACGAAGTGAAGAGGTCGTTGAAATGATAGAGGGATGTCGTTCGAACCATGTGAAAGCTCGTTACTAACTACACAAAACAGGGGACCCTCGTTCGAAAGGTCCTTTCTAACGACCGTCTAATGTCCCTACTAACGACTATAAATATATGTCGAGTGTAGCTCGCGTGAAGTTCGGTTGATCCATAGATCGAACGATGTCAGGATGTCATTCAAATGATAGTGGAAGTCGTTCTAATGGCTTGCAAAATTTGAAATTCTATCCCAAAATCAATGTATAAACATCCCAGTAATATGAATAATTGATAAAAGTATCTGACAGTATGAAAACAGTAGCAAAACAGACTCAAAAATTAAATATGAGTTACATGTTAACATAGTATCAATGTGCCTAAACATGGGTATGGAATATATGGGCGTGAACTACAACTAATGAATCACAACCTAAACACATTGAAACGATCAAGAAGCTCTTATTGATAGTTAAATATCATCAAACTACGATTTTAGACATAAGTGACAATTAAACTTTGAACTTAATGAACTAAACATACATCGTGCACACAAATCTAAAATTTTGATGATTCCACCAAACAAATAGCGTTATAATACGACTTTTTCAACATTCGGATTTTTTGTGCAAACCCATTGTACTTTTCCATCCAAACTCCCTCAAAATTCATATTTCTTTTTCTAGCATTTTTTCTTTTGAGGTTCTAATTTCTCTTTAAGAGAATTCCTGTTGGTCCTTTTTGGCATACATATAATCTTTTAATGACTTAATTTTTTCTTGGGCTCTTTTAAATGGTGACTTTCACGATGACTTTATTATATTCTCCTCTCCCTTTCCCGTGCACACTCATCATTTTTTTAATATGCAATATAAATCCTCACGGGCAACGGTTCTTACATGAACACCTCCTCCTAAGTCTAATTTGCGCATAAATGATAAGATTGAGAGGATAACGTCTCACTAAACTCAAAAGCACATGAGAAGTTAAATATTCATATAAGCTCATGCATTTGTGTACAATGGCATATACATAGTCGAATTAAAATACAAATCAACTTCGAAACAACCCCATTAGGCAAATGGTTAAGGTCAATCCAAGCATCTATAATAATGACCAAATGTCCTAACCACATGGAAATATGAAATGATGGGGGTCTAAGCACACTAATATGCCACATCTATAATCAATCTTTTTATGATTTTGTAAAATATTTTGACTAAAATAAAAACAAAATATTTTTATATTTTAAAAAAATTATAGCACAAGTAAAATCTCTTTGTATTTTTAAAATAATATATGAAACCAAAAATCTTTTTGTATTTTTCATAAGACTCAATAAAAGAGAAATAAAATACAAATGATACACATGCCATAACACTTGAAAAGATATATCATGAAGCAATGACTAGCGTATGACAAACATGGCTAACACAATCAACCATTAAATCTATAATGGGAAGAAGCAAGTGCAAATAAAAGAGAATCGTGAAGTTTAATTCCTAAAGCCTCTAAGTCCGATTTTCTAACCCAAGTAGGTGTGTAACGACACATGGGGGTTTTGGGAACCGAAATGACTTTATTCCTAAACTTTCTAGGATAATTTTTAAGGTCCTAGCAATAACGACAAAGGTGACCCTTTCTACCATAAAAAGTGTAAGTGTAACGACGATGAGGAATGTTACCTACATATAGACCTCTTCTAACAGTCCTAGTTGTCTTTCTCACATATATGGTGTTGGCTTTGGGAATGGGAGAAATATGATCATCGAAGCCTATACCACATATATCATCCTTGATTTGGATGGTGCCTAATATCCTATCTAACTTTTCTGACCTAGCCTCCAAATCAAACTTAGCACTACTCGAGTCTCTCAATCTTTCCTTAAGCTCTCCTATCCTAGAATCAAGTAAACACTTAGACTCATGAAACCTTAGAATATTTTTCTTCATAGCCTCCATTAAACCACGAAGACTATCTCTCTAACCCTCAAAATATTCTAGTTTCTCCCAAAGAGTCTTCTCACGTGCCCTAAGCTCCTCAGTCAACGCATTTTTATTTCCTGTATCACGTTCTTTCAACCTAGCATGCAACTTTGTGTTTTCCTTCTTAACTTTCATCGTTTTGTCATATAATTCATGGAAGGAAATTTTCAACTCAATCTCCTCTCTATCTCCATACTCACTCACTTCACCCTCATTCCCTTGGGTTTCACTCTCAACGACCTAGGAAGTGTCATTCACATAAGAATCTTCATGAGAAGATTTATTATTATCGCTCACATGACTAACTATGAACGCGGTGTAGTTATGCCCAATAGGGGAATCTCCTCCCCCTTCCGGTTCACTATCACTAAGGGTGGCATTATATGCTACTGGGTTTTTGCCCTCCTTTTTAAGTCTAGTGGGAAACTCCGTTACCCTATGGCCATAACCCTCATGACCAAAACACCTTCCCGACTCATCCCTTTTAACATTTTCATTACGATTTTAGGGACTTGATCAACCTTGCTATTCTTATTTTTCTCAAATTTTTTTGCATCTTTCGATTGCTTTTGGAACGCAAGAAACTTATTGAACTTTTTTTTACAATAAGGCTACAACCTCGAATTCAGTGTTGGAATCATCATCCAAAACTTTTGTTTCCTCCTTTCGGGCTTTCAAAGCAATGCCTTTTTCTTTCTTTGGAACTTTCTTGGAGGTAAACATGTCAAGCTCATAAGTTTATAAGCCACCTACAAGCTCTTCTAGTTTCGTTGATTCAAGCATACTCAAAGAATTTAAAACGGTCACCTTTGGATCAAATCTACTAGGCAACAAACTTAAGATTTTATTTATGACTCGGTTGTTTGGTATCTTTTCTTCCAAGTTAAATGACGAGTTGAAAATATTGGATAACCTAACGTAAAACTCATTAAACGTCCGACTCTCTAACATCTTAATAGTCTCAAACTGTGTGGTGAGGTTTTGGATTATAGAAGCCCTAACAGTGCTAGTTCCCTCGTGGGTTAGTACATGAACATCCTAAGCCTTTTTCGATATCTCACACGTCATAATACAACTATACTCTTCCGGGGTGACAGACGAGGAAATAACATTTAAACCTTCAGAATTCTATTGTGCCAATTTGTGTTCGGTTTAAATCCATGATTCAACAGGTTTTGAATTAGTGACCTCTCCATCTCTCGTGATTGGTGGTGACCCCCCTTTTTCAATTGCTAACCAAACATGCTTATCTATTGATTTTAGTCCACTTTTCATTACCATTTTCCAATAGGCACAATTTGTTCCATTAAAAATATGAGTTCTAAAACCATCAAAATTTCCAAAATTCACACCTAAAGACACGGGATCACTCACACAATAAAATAATGTTTCTATTTCTAATACCCTTTTCTTATGTGCTTTAGGTGAAAACAATTTTTTCAAAACTTTTATCAATTTTAATTAAGCAACCATTTTGTGAACCAATTTTAATCAATCCAATTTTATCTTCTTAATCCTAAACATGCATCAAGTGTGATTAAGCAAGTAAAATAAATCAAGTCCACAAAATGCGTCGATGTACGAGGAAACCACTAAGAGAAAAAAACCTAGGATGGCCCAGGCCAGACAGTCACTATGATACGGAAATTATAAAGGAAGAAATGCAGTCTTACTCAACGACTTGATTCCCACAAGTCTTGATGCCTCTTCTTATCTTCAACAGATCCTCCACAGTGCAATGCAGGAGTCCACCTACGTGAGGTCTACAACACACGAGTCCATGCGTACCTCGATATCCACCACTACAACCTCAACAACCATCAATTAGCAAGTACGGAGTCCACCACACGAAATAAGAACAACCCAATGGTGCAAGCACAAGATCTATATGACATATGGTATGCAAACTCAGATCTTGTAAATAACAAAGGATGTTTTTGCTTTGGAAAGCTTTGGTAAACAATTGTAGAAAACGTATAGGTTCTGTTCTATTTTTTTAAATGTTCTTTAGTCTCATTTTTCTGAATCAAAGACGCCTTAAGTAATAAAGTTAAGGGCGACGCATAATTCTAACGAAATAAGCATGTCATTTGAACGATCACAACATCTCGTTTGAACGACTGGAGAAGTCGTTTGAACCATAAAAACACAAGTAAGTGTTTCATACGACTCTAAACACGAATTAACTCAGAAAAAACATTTTAAAATCAGACTTAAATAAAATAACATCCTTAGAAAAATATTTCGAGTATCCATAAACCATTATGCATTCATACCTGAGAGATTCTCGGAACCAAAGTGAAGACATGAAACATGCGCCAAAACTCGACATGATCTATCTTTGATGCTTGACTGCTACGTCTTCAACACAACATCATATGCTTAATGGAAATTGTGACAAGAAAAATCTATCCTATGACTCAAATTGTTTTGTTCGGAATTAAGGCAATTACAAACAAATTGACTCAATTGAAAATTTTTACTTACAAAAATACATTTAAACAAGCCTTGGAATATGAAATAATAATTTTGTAAAAATCAGCACTTTAGTCGCATAAAACGACGCTACTTTATGAGAAGAAAGCTTAAGAAGTTTAAAGTTTAAGGGAATAAAAGTGAAAATAGTAAAGTATTGAGATTAAAACAGTAAATATTATAATATTTACACATAAAATGACAAGGATACAAATATCTAAAATGAAAGGTTCTCAATTTATAAGAATAAGTCTTGAAATGTTAAAAGTGTCATTTTTAGGCCAAAAATATCATTTTATGAAAATAATGGACTTAATAGTATTGTTTACAAACATGAGTGTTATTTTGTAAAGATGGTTTTAAAATGAAATAATATGAACGCATAAAATGATAAGAGTTAACAACTTGGAAATATAAGTCTTGAAATGACAAAAGTAATATTTTAGTACAAAAGTGTCATTTTATGTAAAATTTGGTCTTATAAGCAAAATTTTCAAACTAAAGGACTCTAGTGAAAATAGTTAGATTTTATGTGGTGGAAACTCATATCTGATAAAGAAAGTATGAAAAGGAGCATTTTGACAAAGTGTATAAATTTCAAGTTTATACGTGTGTGTTAATAGTGAAAAATGCATTAAAGTGTAAAAATGGGTATTTGAATTGAATGGTTTATATTAGAAATGATAAATAAAGTTATTTTCAAAGATGAAATATCGAGTTAAAGGAAAAATAAAAATGAACTTTTTATAAAATTTGAAACTTGATAATTAAGTCTTGGGACTAGTCTCGCCCCGGGTATGTTCGGCATCATCGGCCGTTAAAAGGGAAGTAAAGGAAAGAGGTTTAAAAATGGACAAGAATGAAAGAAAAAAAAGGACATAAAGATATAAAAAATAAAGGACACTCGGAGGTAACCCAAAAATTTAAGGAGGGCCTGGAGCCCTAGGGTGCAGCTTAATGCTTAGACCCCAAACCACTGATCAATAGCATATTCTGGCATAGTGGGAGTCAGTGAAAGGCCGTATAACACTCTTGGATTGATATCCCGATTAATTAAGTGAAAAGATGATTATGAGCGGGACGCTCAGTAATGTAAATACGAGTTTATGAAACAACTTGAAAGAATGTAAAAGTACGTTAATAATCGAATTAACAGGATATGAGTATTACTCAAATAAACATTAAGTGTGAGTGGGCTTATCTCCCTAGTTCAATGGTTGAAACGTTAATTTCATGTCACGTTGCATTTTACATGAGAACACTTAATCAAATGCTGGATGATTTCATAATTTCTAAAATATACATTATATGTATAAATATTCTTTGTACGTATTACTTTGCTAGTATTATTCCTACTGGGCCCATGCTCATATCCCACCGTTTCCAACCTCCAGAGGTACTTCACGAAAAGATAAAGGAAAGGAACTCATAAGAAGCAAATAAGGACCTGCGCGACAATAGAGCTTTTTTACAATTTACTTTTTATATGTAATCTAAACGAAACTTTTGATTATGTCTTTTGAAACTATTTGGAAGTACTTTAATTTGAATTTGTAATAAGACAATGTGATGTGGATTTTATTTAAATTATTATTTACTCTATGAAATTAGAAACTCTTTTATTTCAAGTGTTCGTATGAACTTTATAAGTTGAACTTCATTTCATTAATTGAATTGAATGGATTTTACAACACAAAAATGTTGAAGAAATATTTTATAATAAAAGAGGATTTTCTGAAATGAAATCAAAGTACAAAATTTTTTTTTGCAATTAACCCCCAGAATCGAGGCGTCACAACTTGGTATCAGAGTATAGGTTACGTATATGTTTGAGACTACACTTACGTTTTGTTTTGCTTTAAATAGTAGTTCTATATATTCTATCCTATTATAAACTATCAGTCCTTTTTTAAAATGACTACACATAAAAGTGTCAGACGTACTAGTGGAAACACCAACGAGTTGTACCAAATGACTCAAGCAGTCAGACAACTAGCTGACTCTCTCTCCTAATAGCACCAAGGGGATGATGAGTGGTTGCAGCGTGTCACACCCATATTTGAGGTACTTGAGGTATCTCATGATTAGAGGGTCTGAGTGGCTACTTTTTAGTTCATCGACCCGGCTCAAAAGTGGTGGATGTCCCATCAGGCCAAAGTGGTGGATGTCCGCATTTCTGGACCACTACTTTCTGGAGGCTTATTGTGATGGGAGGAGGAGTGAATTTCGTAAGTTATTCCAGGGAAATATGACTGTTGGAGAATACAAGATAAAATTTTAAACCTTCTCGAATTACGATCGACATGTGGGCGGTGATGAGAGGGAAAAAACCTACTTGTTCATAAAGGATCTCAACTCGTCCATATAGAGGATTATAGTCTATTAGAATGCTTGTGGATTCAAAGATACATTTAACAAAGCCATTAGACTAGAGATAGAGTACTAGGATGAGAGGTTGGTAAAAAATAAGAAGTGGGGATTAAGAAACGATCAAGGTAGCAGTGGAGGAAAGAAGCATATGAATGGTGGTTCCAATGGGTTATTTACAAAGTTAAAGGCGATAGGGGACATTGGTTCATCGCAAGTCCAGAGTGAATGGAAAGGGAAAATGCAACCAGGTAAGGGGTGTTTCATGTGTGGGGCACCTTACCATTGGAAGAGGGAATTTCCCCAGAGGCATGACGATCCTCAAACTAGCAACTAGCATTCGAGCTTTCAACCAACACGGAATTTTAACTTTACATCCCCCATTTATCTGTCGCAGTAGCATAATGGGTATTAGCAGGGTAGGTAAAATGTTGACAGTTCACTACCCAACTAGAGATTTGGTGGATAGGGGCGGCGAAACTAATAAGATAACTATAATAACAGATTCACATAGGGGCGTGCCTATACTCTTACTTAACCTATGGTTTAGTTAGATGCAACAATGATGGAAGGTATGATTTCAATATGCCATATGTGGGTTAGATTTTTATTTGATTATGGAGCATCGCATTCCTTTATATCAATTGCACTAGCTTTTAGTTTGGGTTTATAAGTCGATTATTTATGTTCCCTATCCTCGTTGGACTTTTGGTTGGCAGAGGTATTTCTTTAGAATGAACATGTCATTCTTGTGTCATCATTACGGGAGATCATGTGCTCGAGTATGACTTAATTATCATGAACATGGAGAGTTTTGAGGTAATCCTTGGGATGGATTGGCTTTCGTGCTTTAGTGCCACTACTGAATGTCATCGGCACAGTGTTTTGGTGTTATTACCGGATGGATCCAGTTACAAATTTAATAGTGAATAGCTCACGAATCATCCTTGTAAATAAACTAGAACCAAGGAATAGAGGAATTATTTTTGATGGATTTCAAGTCTTAAGGTGTTGGCTGGCCCCAACAGTGTGGTCCTTGATTATCTGGTTATACTGGAGTTCCCGAACATATTTCCAGATGAGCTTCTAGGGTTACCACCATAGAGGGAGATAGACTTTGTAATTGAGGTGCACGCAAGTGTCTCACCTATATCCATTCTTCCACACCGTTTAGCTCAAGCCAAGTTGAATGAACTGAAGATATAGTTAAAGGATTTGTTATCAAAGGGTCTTATCTGACCAAGTGTGTCACCGTCGGGCGCACCAGTTCTTTTTGCCAAGAAAAAAGGACAATACCTTCGGGATTTGTATTATTATTATAGGCAGCTAAATCATGTTACGATTAAGAATAAGTATTCCGTGCGGTGGATCAATGAACTCTTCAATCAATTATGAGGCACATGTGTATTCTCAAAGATTGACTTATGGGTCGACTATCATCAGTTGAGGGTCAAGACTGGGGATATTTAGAAGACAGAACTCAGGACACGATATGAATATTATGAATTCTTAGTGATGCCCTTCAGGTTAATAAATTCACTTTTAGCGTTTATGGACCCGTTGGATTGTATTTGTTGATGATATCCTGATCTACTCATCTTCAAGAGTGAATCATAAGGATCACCTTAGCACGACCTTGCAAGTGCTTTGTGAAAATCATATGTATGTCAAATTTAACAAGTGAAAATTCTAGATGGACTAGGTCAGGTTTCTTGGCCATGTCATCTTAGGACAAGGGATTTCAATTAATCCATCAAAGGTTAAAGTAGTGGTGAATTGGGAACATCCGAAGACTGTCACAAATGTGAGGAGTTTTTTGGGACTTGTTGAGTATTATAAGCATTTCATCCAGGGGTTCTCCCAAATTGCTTCACACCTCACGAGGTTAACATATAAATATGTTCTCTTTGAGTGGGTAGATAAATGTGAGACGAATTTCCAAGAGTTGAAGAATAAACTGACTTTAATATCATTACTTATCCTCCCAGAGTGAGGAAAGGGTTACGCCATGTATTATGATGCATTAGAGGCAGGTTTGGGAGTGATATTAATGCAAGTAAATAATGTAGTAGCTTATGCGTCAGGGAAATTAAAGGTTTATGAGAAGAACTACCCAACATATGACCTAGAGCTTGAAGTGGTTGTATTTGCCCTTAAGATTTGGAGATATTACCTATACAGGGAACGACTTGAGGTATACTCAAATCACAAAATCCTCTAACATATTTTCACTCAAAAAGATCTAAATCTCAGGCAGAGACGATGGATGGAGCTCATGGAAGATTATGACTTTGGTCTCCATTACCGGCCCGGTAAAGCCAATATTGTAGTCGACGCATTGAGTAGGAAACCGTGAATATCTTTGGCGGCAATGAAATGCTACCATCATAAGATGATGCATGACCTTCAAAGATATGAATTGAGGGTTTAACGGGGAGAACATCACACCTACATCTATAGGATAATGGAAAAACTAATTAAACAACAAAAGGTGTTTGATGCAC
Source organism: Sambucus nigra (assembly GCA_949130495.1). Taxonomy (NCBI): domain Eukaryota; kingdom Viridiplantae; phylum Streptophyta; class Magnoliopsida; order Dipsacales; family Adoxaceae; genus Sambucus; species Sambucus nigra. The sequence goes on from OX422216.1 coordinate 623,284,570, forward strand.
AAACATGTGTTGACAATTTATTGCACTTTTGAAATTATATTTCAGTGGGAGAACCAATAAAGGATTTATCATTTGATAAAGATAACGACATTAGGTTATAAAGGAGGCTTGTAGTCCCAAGTATCGAAGATCTTAGGGAAGAAGTCATGGCAAAAGCGCACCAGTCTTGTTTCAGTATTCACCCTGGTAGTATAAAGATGTACCTGGGTTTGTGCAGAGACTACTTATGGTCAGGAATAAAAATGATGTCGCATTTTTTGTGGTGAAGTGTCTCACTTTTCAACAAGTAAAGGCCGAGCACCAAAAGCTTGCAGGATTGTTATGACCACTACTGGTAGCACAGCGGAAGTGGGAACACATAACAATGAGCTTCGTCACAGCTTGGCCCAGGACTCAAGCTGGGCGCGATGCAGTATGGGTCGTGGTTGATCGGCTAACCAAGTTGGCACATTTACTTCCTATAAAAGTAACGAATAATATGTCCAAGCTTTCCAGACTCTACATATGTGAAATCATGAGGTTACATGGTGCACCTTTATCCATTGTTTTAGATAGGGATCCGAGGTTTATGTCCAAATTTTGGAATAAACTGTAGCAGGAGCTGGGAACAAATTCAGACCTCAACACATCCTATCATCCACAGACGGGTGGACACTCCGAGAGAACGATTCAGATACTCAAAGATATGTTGCAGGCTTGCGCTATAGACTTTTAGGGTAGTTGGGCAAATCATCTATCGTTAGCAGAATTTAAATACAACATCTTTCAAGCTAGTATTGAAATGGCGCCATTTGAAGATTTATACGGGAGACCTTGTCGTTCGCTAGTTTATTAGGTGGAGGTCGGTGAGAAGCACATCTTAGGGTTAGAGATGATTGAAGAGGCCACTGAAAAAGTTCAAGTCATTCGGGCTAGACTTGAAACTGCTCAGATCCATCAGGCGAACTATGCTGATGTACAGCGTTTTGATTTAGAGTTCAGTGTGGGTGATCATGTATTTTTGAAGATTAAGGCTAAATTAGGGATTATGAGGTTTGTCAAGAAAGAAAAGTTAGCACCAAGGTACACAAGACCATTTGAGATTTTGGATAGGATTTGTTCAGTATCATAACGTTTGGCTTTACCGCCTTAGTTAGCAAATGTTCGTAACATTTTTCACGTATCTATGTTATGAGAGTATATTCTGGATCCATATCATATAATTATATTTTCAGGACGATGTTTCCTATGAGACTAGGCCAATGGAAATAGTAGACCATAAACCGAAGATGCTTCGTAAGAAGAAGATTCCTCTCATCAAGGTTGTTTGGGATAGCAATGACATTGAGGGAGCAACTTAGGAATTAGTATCTACGATGAAAAGGCAACATCCCAAATTGTTTACTTACAGAAATGTTTAATGTTTTGATTTCGAATACGAAAATTCCAAAGGTGGGAAGGTTGTAATGCCTGGATTTTTATAAATTAATAAAAATCGCGTTATCAGAAATTATGGAATTAATTTTTTGGAATAATCTTGTAATTAAAATTAAGAAGAAAAATCCAAAAACATTGCGTACCGTGTTATGTGTGCTAAATTGAGCTATGCTTTTTAAATCAAAGATGATTGTATGAAATAAATTATGTAATCACACTCATAATTGAGTTATAATATCATAAGGATAAAACAAGTAAATTCAAAGAAATATAATAATATTAATATTAAAATATAAAAAATGGCTTTTTGTCAAAAAATAATATATACTAAAAAAATTGTGACAATCTTGTGATCAATTTAAAATTTAATTTTGAACAACTTTCATGACTTACATTTTCTAAAAAAAAGAATCATCTAAGGCCTGTTTTGGTGACTTTTCAATTTAGGCAGATTGAGGTATGAAGTTTGTGGGGTTATATTTAGATAGATCCCTTGGGTCTTGACCACTTTCTAGCTATTTTTAGACCCTTTAGGTAGTAGGCTAGTGAATCCTAATGGGTAGGAGCCATAGGAGATAGATAGGGAGCATGTAGGGGGCATGTAGGGTGGCTTATAGGGGTTACCCACTCCATTTTCCCTTCTATTTATAGAGAATGAAATTTCCATTTTGTCAAATTCAAAAATACATCTTATCTCTACTTTTTTAGTTCAATAATAACTCTTTTAATATCTTTGTAGTTCACTCATACTATCCTATACAATTACCTTTCCATAATCAAGAGTTTCCTAGAGTTGTAGATGCGTTATTTCTGGTGTGAAATAGGATTGCTAGAAGAACTAAAATTCATATAGTTTTAGCTTATTATTTTTTTTAACATCTTCGTCAAAGTATTATCTTTAAAAGATAGTATTTCTACACTATTTTCAAGTTTAAAATTACGCATGCTAGTTATATGTATACATATATATGATTTACATGACTATTTATGCTTGTTATCCCTATATATGCATATATGTTGATAAATATGGTGAAAAGTTAAAGTTTGAATTATGTTAATATTTCAAAATGTTAAAGGAAGTTTTTCCTTACGAAAATCATGTTTAAACTAGTTATTTCATGACAAATGCTAAGATGGATTTGGTAAAGAAATGTAGGATTCATATATGGGTTTATTTGCTATAAATCCTTTCATTCATAAACAAAATAATATGTAATTATGAGAAATGAATTTACTATGTTGAAAATACATTTAAACAAGTCTTAGAATATGAAATAATAATGTTGTTAAAATCAACACATTAGTCACGTAAAATGACGCTACTTTATGTGAAGAAAGTTTAAGGGACTAAAAGTGAGAATAGTAAAGTATTGAGGTTAAAACAGTAAATATAGTAATATTTACACATAAAATGACAGGGATACAAATTTAAAAAAATAAAGGTTCTGTAAGAATAAGTCTCAAAATATTAAAAGTATAGTTTTTAGGTCAAAAGTATCATTTTATAAAAATAATGGATTTAATTGTAATCTTTGCAAACATTAGTGTTATTTTGTAAATTTGATTTTAAAAAGAAAAAATATGAACACAGAAAATGATAAGAGTTAACAACTTGGAAATATAAGTCTTGAAATGACAAAAGTTATATTTTAGTACAAAATATCATTTTACTTAAAATTCGCGCTTATAAGCAAAATTTTCAAACTAAAGGATTCTAATTAAAATAGTTGGATTTTATGAGGTGGAAACTCATATTTGATAAAGGAAATATGAGAAGGAACATTTTTGACAAAGTGTATAAAATGAAAGTTTATGTGTGCTTGAATAGTGAAAAACGCATTAAAGTGTAAAAATGGGTATTTGAATTCAAAGGTTAAGTTTCACTATAAATGATAAATAAAGTTGTTTTTAAAGATTAAATATAGAGTTAAAGGTGAAATAAAAATGAACTTTTTATAAAGTGAAAAATTTGGAAATTAAGTGTTGAGACTAGTTTCGTCCCGAGTATTTGGCCTCATCGGCCGTTAAAAGGAAAATAAAGGAAAAAAGGTTTAAAATGGAAAAGAACGAAGGAAAGGAAAAAAATAGGTTATAATGACGTAACAAGTAAAAGACGACTGGAGGTAACTGAGAAATTTAAGGAGTGCCTGGGACCCTAAGGTGCGAATTAATGCTTAAACCCAAAATCACTGATCAATAGCATATTGTGAAAATATGATTGGGACAACGACGCTGAGTAATGTAAATACGAGTTTATGAAACAACTTGGAAGATATTTTTTTTTATAATTTTTAATTTTTTATTGAAGAGGGATAGAAGCCACATGATGAATTTATTAATGAGAGGAGAAAAAGCCTCTCCCAAGTGGCAATGGCTACTTACAATCATGATAAATTTGAAAACAATAAATATGGGGATTTATGATAGACCCATTACAAAATAGGGAAGAAGTCTATGAAATGTTTCTAATGTATTGACAACCCAGCTTGTCTAACTTTAGAGCACCTCTATCCATGGTGGGTAAATCCATAAAATTATGAAAAACTGAAAGAGAAGGAAGATTTAGGCCATGATTTCCAAGAGCATCAGCTACCATGTTGGATTCCATGTAGCAATGAGACAAAATAAAGTTGTTCTTCTATAAATTCTTCTTTATTATTTCAACAAACCCTAAAAGTTTCCAAGGTGGTTTCCAATTCTTGTTTATTAAGTTCACCATAAATAATGAATCTAATTCTATCCCCAAATTTTTAATGTTGAAGTCCGAAAACATCTTAATTCCTGTAAAAACGTGACTGTGTGATAATTGATTAAATTCGCAAATATCTAATTTGGCACACTTATTTAATTAGAGTCTATTTTTAAAACAAACTAATTCAGCCCCTACACATGCATCTAAACATCATAAGAAATTCAAACCATGCATGAAAAATAAAGACGACCTATATAGGAAAAAACTCCTTTCGGGTAAAAAGCTTTTATAACACTTTGAAGAATTCACAAGACTTTTGACTTGCATACAACCTGATAATCTCCCACAAGTGTGTAATGCACAGTGCCTTCAGCAAACCTTCAAAGATACGAGAGACAGCGAAATACCCTCCAGGTGCCAATTCGTCGTCTTTGGCTCGTCCACACGTAGAATGACTACGCTCGGTATCCACCGATCAAAGATGGAGATGCCTTCTCCACAGAGGTTGAAAAAAAGCAAAGTTTTTCTTAAACACCAAACAATTCACTAAATCATAAGGGAGTTTTGTGAATTGAAAACAAAAAGGATTAAAAACCCTAAAGGAAGAAGCCAAAAAGGATTCGGCTTTCGCAGTATTTTTGTTCGTCAAAACGATGTGACTTCTTAATGAAAACGTTACCATTTAATGAGTATTTATACAAAAATGCATCACCTCGAAATCCGAGCTCGTTCGAACGAGAAGCATATGTCGCTCGAACGAAGGACGCGTGTCGTTCAAACGACATTGCGCGACTTCCAATCTCGTTTGAAGGAGATGCTTATCTCGCGCGAACGACCCGGGGATCAAAATCGAGGTCCGCTTCAAAACTTAGAAAAAATACTCATTCTCAATATTTGACGAAAAAGTCCGCTCCAACACTTAGAAAATATTTTGTAAAAATCTCCCAAAAGCTGTATGTGAAAAGTAAAGGTATTTAAAACATAACCTTACCAAAGTAAACTTCGCAGAGTCTTGAATGATGAAGAACTTGAGTAATTCGAATTTGTCTTTGATGTAGATGTCTCTTGAATGCTCTTCGACGGAGTAGCGGTATATGACATAATAAATTGATAAAGAACCTATGAAAATAAGTCCTTACAAATCTCCCCCTATGTCTATGCCGGTACATACATAAAAAAATTCGAATTATCAAAAACTAATATGCCTATACAAATCTACCCTCCCATGAATAAATTTGCAAGACCTCAAAACTGTTCTTCAATCACCTTCGTCAAATCTCAAAGCTTTTCTCATCAGGGTGTACAACATATCAATCTTCAAATTTGTACCTACACACTTGAGATAAAGCAAAAACCTTCGTGACGCATCGAGTTTGAAATGATATAAGAATAAAGCATTAATAATCTCCCCCATAACATATGATTCTTTCTCCCCCTTTTTATGATGTCCCCAAATAGACAGATAAGAAGAAAAAAATAAAAAGATGGAGTGTCACGACAAAATTGCATAGCAAACAAAGATCAAACTACGCGCATGCAAAGGGATATCTAAAAAATCTCACATACTATTTTTGAATTTTTGAATTTTTCATACAAAAAATAAAATACCACTTTGAAAAATATGATACAAAAATCACACCATGGATTTAAACTCAAACAACCAAGTCATGAAAATGGAATGAATGGGTGTGAACACATTTGATAGGTAAATCAACTCAATCAAGCATATGTGCACGATGCATATGTGTACCCTTAACAAATGAACAATAAAAGTATCCTTAGGTGTAAAAATTGTTGAATTTAGATGACATCGTCTTATGCAAATCAACAAATCAAAGTCAAATGATTTCCACACCAATAACGTCCAAAACTATTTAGCACTTTTTCAAGACTTTCAAGGACGTGCAAACCCGTTTTAATTCTCCATATAAACTCCCTCATATATATTTTCTTTTAGAGGTGTTAAACTAAATTCTCAAACTTTGGAGAATTTGTGCAAAAACCTAAATGGCCCATAATTGACATGATTGTTTTATTGCCTTTAAATTTTTTCGGGCTCTTTTAAACCTCTTTGGACCCCGGATAATAAAATTTCTCCATTTTTAGGTCCAATTTAATGGTGTCTTAGTATTCGCAAAGGCAAAATTAACCTTTCGCAACCCTTCCCCGTTCAAACAAAGCACACAAACTCACAAAACGGTTCATATGTGCACAATTTCCTTATCAAAATTTATCGCGCTTGGTTCATTTTAAAGGAAAAGATTGAAGTGAAAACACCCAACCAACATGTGATAAGACAAGCACAATATTCAAACAAATCCATGCATGTGTGCAATAAAGGAAATCATGAGTCAAATATGTAGGAAGTAACACTTAATAACATCTTAATGACTCCAAACATTATAAAGCACAAGGATGAATTGACTTATTGTCTCAAAACACTATCAAATAGTCACATGAAAATAATGGAATGGTGTTGTGACTCAGTCATCCTAAGTGTCCATCCATAAACGGTGCAAACAAAATACAAAAATCTTTTTGAATTTTCTCAAAATTTTATCAAAATAAAATCTTTTTGTATTTTTCAAAAGAAAAAATCTATACAAAATGTACATGTCATTACACTAGAAAATATATATCTTGAAACCACAACTAGTGTATGACAAACATGCGAACACAATCATCTATATGATATGGCAAGAGAAGAATCATGTGCAAGAAAATGAGAATCAATTATTCTAAAATCTAGCGTATCCAAAAGTGATTTCCTAACCCAAGTGGATGTAACACGTCGACACGGGGTTTCTAGAACCAACAAAACACTAGACTTCAAATTCCTAGGACCTCTTCCAAGATCAAAACAAAATCTCCTAAGGTGACCTTTCCTACCACAATATGAACATGCGTTAACGGGTGGAACGACACCTAAAGTGTGATCTTTTCTAACATTGTTGGAATTAGTTGACCCTCTAAAATAAATAATGGTTTTGGCTTTAGCATTAGAATCATGAGAACATGATGAGCCATTACCATCCCTATCAAACCTACTTGAGTCTGTCAAATTATTTTTTAACTTCAAAATTTTTTACTCAAGCAAAGAATTAGACTCTTCCAAAGAAAGGGATTTCTTTTTCAAACTTTCAATTAAACTTAACAGTTTATCACGCTCCCCCTCAATTAAAACAAACTTATCCCTAAGAGTCTTTTCACGTTCCGTAAAATCATCGATTAATTTTTTATCCTCGATGGCACAAACGGGAACCCTAGAATTTTTTCACCTTTAATTCCTTCTCTAAAACAAGGACTCTCTCATCACTCTTCTTTTTGGCAATTTTGAAAGAATCAAAATCAATACACAAATTACAAAAGTGCTCACGACAAATATCACTTTGAGTTTGAAACACTTGCAAATATTCAATTTTACTTTTAAAGAGAGAATTTTCTTTTTCCAAAACTTTAATTCTTTTGCAAAGTTTCGAATTCAAACTTTTTAAATTTTTAGCATGGTCGTGAACTTTTTCAAAAATAGGCTCCTCATTAAATGGGCGTTCCATTGAAAATTTATGATTTTTTCACAAACCTGATTTAAAAAAAAAATCAATATCACACAATTTTGCGAAAAATAGGAATACGCGATAAATTAGAACAACCTGCTCTGATATCAATTTGTATACGCGAGTAGACAAATTGTATCGGAAAGTAAATTCTCAAAAAATCAGGATTACGCGATAAATTAGCATAACCCGCTCTGATACCAATTTGTAAAAACGTGACTGTGTGATAATTGATTAAATTCGCAAATATCTAATTTGGCACACTTATTTAATTAGAGTCTATTTTTAAAACAAACTAATTCAGCCCCTACACATGCATCTAAACTTCATAAGAAATTCAACCCATGCATGAAAAATAAAGACGACCGATATAGAAAAAAAAACTTTCTGGTAAAAACCTTTTATAACACTTTGAAGATTTCACAAGACTTTTGACTTACATACAACCTGATAATCGCCCACAAGTGTGTAATGCACAGTGCCTTTAGCAAACCTTCAAAGATACGAGAGACAGCGAAATACCCTCCAGGCGTCAGTTCGTCGTCTTCGGCTCGTCCACACGTAAAATGACTATGCTAGGTATCCATCGATCAAAGATGGAGTTGCCTTCTCCACAGAGGTTGAACGAAAGCAAAGTTGTTCTTAAACACCAAATAATTCACTAAAGCATATGGGAGTTTTATGAATTGAAAACAAAAAGGATTAAAAACCCTAGAGGAAGAAGCCAAAAAGGATTCTGCTTTCCAGTATTTCTGTTCGTCAAAATGCTGCGACTTCTTAATGAAAACGTTACCATTTAATGAGTATTTATACAAAAATGCACCGCCTTGAAATCCGAGCTCGTTCGAACGAGAAGCATATGTCGCTCGGATGAAGGATGTGTATCGTTCAAACGACATAGCGTGACTTCCAATCTCGTTCGAATGAGATGCTTATCTCGTGCGAACGACTTGGGCGTCAAAATTGAGGTCCGCTTCAAAACTTAGAAAAAATACTCATTCTCAATATTTGACGAAAAAGTCCGCTCCAACACTTAGAAAATATTTTGTAAAAATCTTTCAAAAGCTCTAAGTGAAAAGTAAAGGTATTTAAAACATAACCTTACCAAAGTAAACTTCGCGGAGTCTTGAATGATGAAGAACTTGAGTAATTCGGATCTGTTTTGGATGTATATGTCTCTTGAATACTCTTCGACGGTGTAGTGGTATATGACTTAATAAATTGATAACGGACCTATGAAAATATGTCCTTAAAATTCCCAACCATAAGCTTTTAAAATTCCACAAAAGTGTTGGATGCAATGCCTTCTTATTTTGCTTATGCTAAAATAAGATCTCCATTGTAATTTCCTAGAATACCACCTAGACCACTATGACTGGGATTCCCTTTTGATACCCCATTAATGTTTAATTTGAACTAAGAAGAAGTAGGATATCTCCATTTAATTAATTTGATCAAATTCAGAGGCCTACTAATTTTAAGCTTGAAGACTTCTTCGATGCCATGATCAAAACTTGAAATTCTATTATTAAAATTAGTTCCCTTACATATGTTTGAGATAAGATTAATGGATTGATAATAACTTTGTCATCAACCTTGACATTTTCAAAGAAATCTTGATTTATACTTTTCTAGATTTCACAAGAAACAATAATTGTAAGGACATGATTTCGTAAATGTTTGAGTTAGAATCTAGGAATTTTCTATTTGTCCTAGATCACTACAAGTATGTCTCATACTGCTACATTCGACACGTCAACACGTTCATCCATGACGGCCTTGATCCAAATCCTTGCATCCATCATCTTCATACCTGCATCATGCTTCATGCAACGTGCTCTTCAACCGTTCCCACTATTCCACTCCCATTTATGGTAAAATAATTTATTTGGAGTTTTTAATATTTACGTAATGCTTTGGGAATTTTTAAAAAATAGTTTTTAAGGAGTTGAAAAGTTTTTTTCTAAGTGTAAAGGCGAATTTTTTTTGTTGCTGACGTCGTTCGAGCGACGTAGCTTCCTCGATTTCTGTATTTATAGGAGTGTTCATCATTCACATTTTCAAGTCTTTTTGCATCTCCGTTTTATGCATAACAGCAATAGTTTTAAGACTTCATTTTTTATGGTTTTCAAAACGTTTTGATTCATAAATCATTCCCAAACATTTGTGTGAATCGTTATAAACCCTAGACAAATTGTTCTACTCATCTGGAGTATTGTTGTTGAGAAGAAGGCTATTCTCTATTGCTGACTTGGAGCTCTTGCGGGATCTCTTGCCAACAACACCTCCGATAACGAACCGACGCCTGTGGGTATTCGCGTGTCACTATATTTCTCTGTAATTGTAAGTTGTTACGAATTATAGTGAAATAAAATGGTTTTACTCCTTTGGGGGATTTTTCCTCATATTGTGATTGACTTGCATGCTTGAATTTATTTAATTCATCTGTCACAATTATTTGCAAGAGTTAGGATTTTTTAGTTTAAAAATTAAACTTAATTAAACAAGTTTAGACATTGATTGTCGGTGCACTCTCAATAATTGGTATGGACTTACTAAGAAACTTTGAGTAATCTTGAGGTCCTAACTTGATCCACCAGTTAATTAACATAGAGGAGATGCTTTAAGTGTTCATATCAATGCAGATTAAATTAGTGAAGAACTTCCATATAAGGGAGATTTTTGGGCAATGAATGAACAAGTGATCCAAGTATCTGAGTGGGACTGGACGACTTTACTTCTTGAACATGTTCTTATTCCAACTGCTTGAATGGTTGTATCAGTAGGGGAAATTATTGAGGATCTTACCGAGATTTATGGAGCATTTTTTTGGGAATTAAATGGTCCCAAATAATGCTATATACAATTGATGAGAAATCCCCTTATCCTTCTTGAGTCCAATACTGTTTATCACCTTTAAGGACCATATTTGCAAGGCACATGTCTTTCACTTTATTCAAGTTCCTCCATGTATGAGATACACCAAATAAAAGCTAAGAGAAGTTCTTGTATCTTTTTAGCATGTAAGCTGACCACAAAGAGTGTTCAGTTGTTAATTACCAGAATAAATTCATGAAGGATGCTATAGATAAGCTATGAAAGTTCCCCAAACCAAGACATCCCTCCTTGATGTCCCTGTTAAGAAAATCCCAGCTCTTCCATTGAGGTTTCCAACCTTGGTCTTCATTGCCTCCCCAGAAGAACTTGTTACAAATTCTATGAATTTTAGAAACAACTACTTTAGGAGGAGAAATAAAGGCTATAAGGTAAGAAGGAATTGACGAGAGAATATGTTTTAAAAGGATGAGTTTGACACCACATGTGAGAAATTTTGATTGCCATCCTGCTATTCTTGATCTGAAGGAAGTGATGAGGCTGTTGTAATATTTTACTTTGTTTCTCCCCTTGAATAATGGGCACCCTAGGTATTTTAATGGCAGGTCCTTATGTTTAAGGCCTTTGATTTCAACAACTTCTGATTTAAATTGAGGCCTGTATTTGTCATCAATTGTGAAGCTGCTCTTGTTGAGACTGATCTTCTGTGACCAGTTACAGTAGTTAAAAAGAAACTCCTTGATCTTCATTAGGCTTCTCTTGTCTCCTCTACTGGAAATAATTCAGCTATCTGCAAATGTAAGGTGGGAAATTAGAGGGCTGCCACTTGGAAGGTTGAAATGCATAATTGAACCTGAAGACATCAAATGATTAAGTCCTCTACTTAGAAAATTAGCTTCTAGGATAAATAACTAGGTGATAGAGGGTCCCGTTGTTTTAATCTCCTTGTAAACTTAAAGAAACCTTTTTGTTGGCGATTTATAACTACTTAGAACTAGTTTTTAGAGATACTCCTCCATACAAGATCTAACCATCTTTACCCAAAGCCAAAAGCACTTAAAACTCTCATAAAAAAACATTGAACTCTGCCATATGCCTTTTCTATGTCTAGCTTGATTAACACATTACCACCATGAGATTTCTTCCCTAAATTATGGATCATTTCCTTAGTAGGAAGAACATTTTCTTAAATAGACCTGCCTTGGATAAATCCACTTTGATTTGAAGACACCAGCTTTGGGAGAATCCTGGACAACCGTTTTGAAAGAATTTTTGTGATAATCTTGAATGAGTAGTCACACAAGCATATAGACCTTAAGTATCCACATGTCTTGGGAACTTTCACTTTTGGAATCAACACAATTAAAGTGCTTGTCTAGCTTTGAGGAAGTGTTGCACCTGCAAAATAATAGATTATAGCCAAAATAAGGTCATCTTTAATAATATTCCAACATATTTTGTAGAAATAACCCCCAAAACCATCAGGTCCTAGGGTCGAGTCTTCACTTAGACCCTTAATGGATGAGAGAATCTCCTCTGCATCTATAAAGGCCTCTAAAGCCTCATTGTCTTCAATAGAAATAAGGGTAGGTATTTTGGTAGACCCATCAACAAAAGTGACCTCCTGATCTGATTATAGATGATCCTGGTAGAAATTAATAATGTTAATCTTTAAAGCTTCCTGGTCTTCAATCAAGGTACCAGCATTATCATGAATAAAATTGATCCTTAATTTTTGTTGTTTGGATTTAGTACACTGATAAAAAAACTTAGTATTAGAATCTCCTTACTGAATCCATTTTACGGATGACTTTTGTCTTTAAAAATCTTTTTCATTCTTGTAAGCACTCATTAAGTCAACTTTACCCTTGTTCATTACTTCTTTACTGGATTCACGATTATCCAATTCATAACTGAGTTCCAGCTGTAGGTTCACATCCTCTAGATCTTTAACATTCTGAAATATATCCTTAAAGTTATACTTGTTCCACGTCTTTAAAACTCCTTTTAACCTCTTCAAATTCTTTGCAAATTTGTGTTGGCCAAATTCAGTGGTATCCTTATTCCATGAGTTTTAAACTAGATAAAGGAATTGAGGGTGATTGCACCAATTTATCTGGAACTTGAATGACTTTGGGATGATTTCTTCATTATATTTGATTGAGATAACTAAAGGGGCATGATCTGATGCAACTCTATTTAAGTACTTGACGCAATAATTAGGGAACTCAATGATGAATTGTTGGCTGACCAAACACCTATCCAACCTGGCCATAATGAGGTCTTCATAATTTCTTTGATTACACCAAGTAAACTTTGTGCCAATATATCTCAAATCAGCTAGGCCAAACTCTTCATTTGCTTGAATGAAGTCCTCCACAACTATCTGATCTATATCATTCCCACCTAGTTTTTCATGTTGATACACTATAACATTGAATTCCCTAATAAGTAGGTGGAGATCATCTTGGAAATTAGCTGAGACAACACTCAATTGATCCCATCGGTCATTCCTTTCTTTTTTAAACATTTTACGTAAATAATTGTAATGATTAATGAGGACTGCACTGAAGGGTGACCCAGTTTCAAAGTCAAGTGTTGTGGATGATGTATGAGGCACTGACTATTCACAATAAACCTCCAAAGTATCCAAATTTTTCCATTAACAATGTTGCAACACCCTTCAAACATTTAATTATGGACTTTTCAATTTTTGTGGAATATACCTTTTGTTGAAGAAGAGCAGTAAAAGGAATTTTATGGATCCTTTTAAGAATTTTAAGTCTCCTTAAAGAGGATTTCTTGGCAGAACTCTTATGTTCCAAATATGAAAGTTAATCATTGGGACTTGGAGGTAGATAATTGAGTGTTACCTTTGGCAGCTGACCTAGTAAGCCTTCTGAACAATAATTCTTGCATCCTTTTATGTCGCCCCTTAAATTTATTAGATTATGCTTGTGTGTTCTTTAAATCTTTCTCCATCATTACCTTATTATTTGAGCAGAGTTTCTTGTCAATCATCCTAACACACAGTTGGAGTTCCTCTATGAAAGGAATGTGGTGAGAATGCCCATCTTCTACATCAATGAGGTACAAGGATTTCGTAGCTTGATTCTTGTAAAATTTTGGAATAATTGTTCATTTTGGGGATAAGGAACATTCTTTAACAATTTGGACATCTTCTCTACTCAATTCTTCAGTGTGAATTTTGTTGATGTTGTCTTGAATTTTTTTATATTTCTCTTGCCATTCGATGCTTCGGACTTCCTCTGTCTGCAGCCTGCTTGAATCTTAATTCATTTAATTTATTTGGCCCTTTTTCTTATCATCTTCAATCTGCGGCCTAGGTGAGTCTTGATTCAAATCATTTTTTCCACTCTTTTTCTTCTTCAATATTAACAACTTCATTGTCTAGAGTGTCCTCTATATAAATCATTGGTTCTCCTCTAGCTTCTTGAATATTATCTTCCTGATGGGATTCTATGGTTTTCTTCTCATATCTCTGCAATATCTTCTTTGGCCTGATCTCTTCACCTTTCTTTGATTTGTCTCTATTATCTTCCATTAAGAATATGCAAGATTCCACATCATGGCCTTTCTTTAAGTAATTCTTACAATATTTTAGTTTGTTCTTTGCTAGCACCTCTTACCAGATTCTCTTGTTACCACAACCAATCCAAACTCTCTTTTGAGTGCTCTTTGTGAGATCTACTTCAACACACACTCGAGCTATGCCATGTTTATTGATATCCAGGGTTGAAGAATCAAGGTTTAATGGTTTACCTATAAGTTGGGCTATAGAGAAAAGAGGCGATTTTGAAAAGAAGTGGATGGAAAGTTGGGGAATGGAAATCCAAACTAGAGATATGCTACTCTCTTTATCTGATCTAAAGTTTGGGGTCCACTTAAAAATACTCATAGGGAAGTTTCCAACATACCAGGTATCTTTCATCCACATACGTGAATAGTCTTCATCAGAATTCAATCATATGAGCATGTGTTTGTTATCAGTGAAGCCAATATTGAAAGTTATTTTGAGGGAGAAGGTGTTTAAGACCTATATTATAACTTCCATTTAAGGCCTTCCATGGGAGAACTTTCCCACTAGCGCATGTTTCAAAGGTTTTGAGAGGATCTTAATGTCTTCGTTAAAGAATATCACTACTGGGTCTCCTTTAAAAGTTGATGGCGGTTTGAGGCAAAGGTCGTGTTCTTGAGAAGAAGTTTCTGCTACAACTGATGAAAAGTATTGATTCCATACAGTTTTGATATCAGGCGGCTTAGGATCAACATGGGGTGGATGGTTTAAGTTTGCCATGCAAACCCTAATTAGGGTCAGGGCGACTAGAAAGAGAGTGAGAGAGAGAATTTTATCCAATGTTTATTCCCTAACTTGGAAGAATGTGAAAGTACATTAATAGTTGAATGAAGGGGATATGGGTATTTCTAAAAGAAAAAATAAGTGTGGGTGGGCTTATCACCTGGATTCCATGGTCGAAACGCTAATTGCATGTCACATTGCATTTTGTATGAGAACACTTAATGAAATGATGGATGATTTCATAGTTGCTAAAATATATTTTATATGTACAGATATTCTTAATTCGGATTAATATGCTAGTATTCTTCCTACTGGGTCCATGCTCATACCCCACCGTTGCCAAAACCCCTAAGTACTTCGGGAAAGGATAAAGGAAAAGAACTCGTAAGAGAAAAAATGATATGTGTGTCAGTAAAGCTCTGTTTACTATTTACTTTTGATATGTAATCTAAATGGAACTTTTGATTATGTCGTTTGAAATTATTTGGAAGTATTTTAATTTAAATTTGTAATAAGATAGTGTGATGTGTATTTTCTTTAAATTATTATTTACTCTATAAAATTGGAAACTCTTTTATTTTAAGTGTTCATATGAAATTTATAAGTTGAACATCATTTCATTAATTGAATTGAACGAATTTTGGAACAAAAAAATATGGAAGCAAGATTTTATAATAAAATAGGATTTTCTAAAATGAAATCAAAGTACAAAAAGGTTTTCTGCAATTGACCCCGAGAATAGGGGTGCCACAGGTAAACATGGGAGGAAAACGTGGGCTGTTAAATAAAACATGTTAGAAATTATTGGAGATCATGTCAATTAGAAAAATAATTTGAATAAATTTAAAACCACTAAATTTATTTGATTAATTTTTAATTAAACTAAACTAATAATTAATAATTCAAATTAGTTATTTCATTAAATAAAAATGGTAAATTTTCTTCAAAAAATATTTTTCATTATTAGTCATGACATGCGGGCCCGGGTCAAACGAGACGCAAGATCAAAGCTCAAACAATATAGGTCCTCTCTTATTTAAACACTTCGGGACTTTATAGGGCATCAAATCTAAGTGCTTGAGTAGGATTTACTAACACCACACTTACTTAATTTCTTCCAATGTGAGAGGAAGACAAAAAGGAAAATCTTAACAAGTATTGTTTCTAAAAGTGATTTTGTGATTATATATTTAACAATCCCCCACTTATTTTAACATATCATATATCCAAAAATAAGTAACTTAGTCAACAAGTCATAAATATGAAAGAGTTATACCGAAATAGAGGTGTACATCAACTTAAACCTTTACACAATGGAGAACTATTGTAGTATAAGAAACTTAAGTGACCATGTTTTTACTAAATTTATAAGTGTGAGTAGAATAAATCAGAATTAATAATTCCAAAAAGTAATGGAATTAAAAGAGTCAGTAAAGATCACAACACACAGGATTTACATGGTTCGGTAACCGCCTACGTCCATGGAGGGTTTCTGATTTTTTATTAATTCTCTAGAGGTTCAGAATTACATGCCTCCTTGCCCCGAAATGAGGGTTTTATTTATAGTGATTAGAGTAGTTGAAATATACAAAAACTCATTTTTCTCCTTATTTGCTTATTGGTAATTCCTATTAATCTCCTCCAAGAATGTAGGTAACCAAGATGAGTCTTCATAATTATCAAAACAATATATTTTCATATTTATCCATGTGATGTTAAATCTGACTTGGGCAGCACGTTTAGCTTGTTTGGGTTGTGGAAAGTTGGGCTTTACGAGTTTGCATCCATAATTGTTCCTAAAATTCTTTGTCAAATATGAGTCGAATAATTTTGCATCTTTTGTTGGCCCATTTTAGGAGTCCAAAGTCCGAGTTTTGTGCGCAAGCATATCCATAATTACTTGCAAATAACAAGGGTATGCTGGTCCTATGTAGGAAATGAACCACCAAATTCAATATTAGGTCATGTTCTATATGGTTAAACTCTTGGAATTTGACCTTTACTTATTTCAAACTCTGTAGTGTCAATTTAAATTCTTCTTCTCTTGCTCAAAAAGACTTATAGGATCTCCTATTTTCTCAATTCATTTTATAAGTCTTCTTTGTTCTAGCTTGCTTCTTCCATCTTTGTAGTTTCTTATGTTTATTTTCATTGCGTATTCTTCTCCCGATCTTTTCTTCTTTGAAAATGGTCTATACTTTTAATGAGAGGAGCATAAAGGATTTAAAAAAACTTACTCAGTTCCCATGTGGGTTACGATCGAATGTGCCTCAATGCCTAGAAGCTGCATCGCTGTTGAGGGTGGTAATTGGATCCATATCCTCTCAGTTACTGAGGGGGGGGGGGATAACATTTCCCCCAAACAAACATGTTTTGGAGTTTTGCTAATTGTTTGATGTAGTTCCCGCCTAATGTTTCCCAAACACATGGAGATTGTAAATGGATTCTATTGAATAAATGAACTATATAGGACCAATATAGGGATCCCAGAAATTAGATTTTGTTATTCCTGGTCCACACAACAGATGGTACTTTGTAATTGAAGGCGAGGAAGGCTAACAAGATTTTAGTAGTCAATTTCCCTGATGGTAGTTCCCGCCTAATGTTTCCCAAACACATGGAGATTGTAAATGGAGTCTATTGAATAAATGAACTATACAGGAGCAATATAAGGATCCCAAAAATTAGATTTTGTTATTCCTGGTCCACACAACAGATGGTACTTTGTAATTGAAGGCGAGGAAGGCTAACAAGAGTTTAGTAGTCAATTTCCCCGATTCCAACAAAAGGTATTGGGATTAGGGTTTTGTTGCATGAAATTGGAAATATCCTCCTCTCCCAGAAGGTGATCAATACCAAGGATTTTTGTTCCCAGAGCAGGGGAGAGATATAGGTCAACACTTTATTTAATTTGTGCTCTTGAATTTTTGCTTGATTGTTTGATTGATGATTAGATTTCTTCCTTTTTTCTTCTTCTGATCTGCTCGATCAAAGAAGAAAGAATCTTCTCTTGCCCATATTAACAGGGAGTAACTACTTAAGGTCTGAAAGTTAAGGAAACCCCTGGTCCAAGGTGGTGAGCACCCCCGTTTTTTCTCCTTTCTTGTTAAGTACAAGAATTTTACCGATAGCTTCATTGTTCACCCAATAGACATAATTCGTGATCTTCCACTTTCCTCAATAAGTGAGAAAGTTTTTACTTCATCCTCGTTTAAATTTTTAAATGTTGAGTCCATTCCTTCCAAGGAGGAAAATTTAATGACTCCCCCAAAAAGAATTTTATTGATTGAAGATAACGATGTCAATCCCTCCACCCCCAAGGCTAAATCCTCAATGAAGATTGAACAAGAAAACCCTTCTGCCACTGAATTGGAATTATTAGTCTGAGAGAAAGGAAGAAAGGACAAGGCCCCTTTCTCCATGATTTTTTAGCTTTCCGGTGATTCCCCCACCTTTGGAAGAACTCAACAGGTGATATCAGTGGCCAATAACCCCTCACTGGACTATGGTTTGCTGAAGGGGGATGTGCTTACGTCTAATCGTGAGCAGGTTAGCCAGCTGTCCTATGAATAACTCTCATCTCACCCTGCTCTATCATTGTCTTTGATAAGCCGAATTTTTTGTTATGTCTGAAGTTATTGGATTCTTTATTCTGTGTTTTGACATACTTCTTTTTTATCTGTTTGTAGTTTGTGGTGAACTTTGTGTCAATTTTACAGAGTCTCTCAGATCAATCTAAAATAAATAATGATCCGACGAAAACCTTGGATAAGTCCAAAGAATACCTTTTATCCAGAAGTTTAACTTCAAGAAGGGTTGGAATGCTACCTTGGAAAGCGTGAATGTCCCTCTTGATTCTGAGCTTTTTGGTGAGCATAACCCTGGTTCCCGGCCAAAAGCTTATGAGGAGTCTACCACAAACACCCCAACTGAAGAGACTTATTCTATTGTTGACAAAGGCAAAGAGCCAAAAACCCAAGAGCAGGTGAAGAGCAACAAAAATAGTTTAGAATAATTAGCTTACAAGACCTTATATTTTTTATTTTGTCTTTATTTGTAAGGTCCTTGACCATTTTGATTATCAATGAAAGAATTTTGCTGTGTATATTAATTTTCTATTAAATTATTTTTAAGCTCTCCCGTTTTATTCTTACTTTTGATAGCATACCAATATTTCCAAAGAGAATCCTTCTTTTGTTGGAATCTCGATGTCATTCTTGGTCAGGAGGCAAGTGCTCAAAATCGCTGTGCATTTATTTTTTCTCACAAGGCCCTTAAGAAGATGACTGATGCCTACAAAGGCCAGTCTTCCTTATTGGCCAAGTTGAAAGATGGTGTGAAAGATTTGGGAGATATGGGCACTCTCATGGAGCAAGAGGTGAACTCCTTAAAGAAATAACTTACTGAACGCAAGAATATTGAGGACGCATGGTCCCTTCTCTAAGATGATAATAAATCCCTCAAGAAGAAACTTACTAAGGAAAAGGATGATTGCTGAAGGGATCATATTGTGATTCTGGGCCTTAGTCTAGATATCCTCAATCTTCTTTATCTCTTCAGGATAGGTCATTGAGTAAAGAAATTTGTTGGCTATGAAGAAGAGTGAATGGATGCCCCCATCATGTTAGACTAGGCAACGAAACTAGATTTTAAGCATGGTTGGATTAATGCATTGGGGGTATTAAAAGTTTCTAAGGACTCTCAGCTTTGGTATATGTAACAAGTTGATTGTCCAACTTATAGGCATCCACCCCTTGGTAGTGAATTTTTTTTGGTTATGCTAGATGCCTCCCCTTTCTAGTTGGTCAAGAGCTACTTGACTTCTCATGAGGGCGACGATGAGAATTGACCAAATCTTGATGATAGACGAAGAAGAGCCATTGATGTTGCTCTTTCTAGATGTTAATAACTGTTGTCTATTTTGTCCCTTTATTACCGTAAACAAGCTTTTGTAACTGTAAGAGGGAAGTCATCTTAGGGCTAGGAGTATTGTAATACAATCGGAGGCGTAACCCCTATAAATACGGTGATAAACCAATAACCAAAATATCCTCAATAATCACATATGAATACATAATATCATATATAATAAGTACTCAGATAGAACTCACAAATCACTCGGGTATAACTCAAGTAATAATAAAAGAACTTCAGAAACAACTCACTCAAAGGGAGAGAGAAACAAGCACCCTAGATATACCTTAGTAGGTAGCCAACACACCAATAGCCTTCAATGTCTCTGGTTAGCTAATAAAATCTTCGTAATAAATATCAATGGTGGGTGAGTAAACTCTAGTTTGCAATAACTTCTTTATTCTCAGTGTGTTATTCTCTCTCTCTCTTTCTTAGAAGAACTCTATAAGAAGAACTCCTTTTTCTAAGAAGTGGTTGAGGTTAATAATAGACCCACACCTCTCCTGATATGTCTCAGTCCTCATTAATGTGAAATACATTCCCCTCACGCTTTAAGTCACAAGCATTAAATGACCGATGAGTCAGCCCATCCTACGTCATAAACATTAAATGTTAGTACATACCTTTTGTCTTCTAACTCTGCGTTAGAGGGATGTCACGACATTGGTAATCTACCAAACCGTTTGATAGCCCCAATACAATAGTGGTTTACTCAAGTTTGGATTGGACAACGGGTAGGTGGCTCATGACATCACTCAAAGTAGATGTGACCTTCGGTAGAGGGCTGTTTGGACCAAAGCCTAATATGAGATGGAACTCAAGGTTACTCTGTATAAGCTTTTATGGAAATTGTTCTCTTGTGTTTTACCAGGTGTATTTAAAATGGTTAAGACAAGTCTTAATGCTTCCTTACTTCTCAATCCTCCAAACCAAGTCCCTCTGAAGTTCTCACGGTGAGATAATTCGGTAGAGCATGTAAGCTCTCCCAAGCCCTTCCAGGTTTGGTATCTCATGAGTACCATTCGACCTCACACTAAAAGTTACAACCATTACATCTTACAATCAATGTAATGAAAAGATACAATTTGACTAAGTAATCAAAATGGAATATTGAGATGAGGTCTCTCGGCAAGCTTCCTCGCATAGCTTCTTCACAGAGCTCCATAGCTAAGTTCCCTCGCTGAGCTTCTTCACTGAGCTTCTTGCCTCTTCATTCTCTTAAGCTTCTTCTGTTAAGAGGGGTTGCTATTTCTAATCACGAAATTACATTCAAGCCCCCTTTACATTTTCCCTTTCGTCTAGATATTAGTTGTGAGCGAAAGAAATGTCTGCATGAAACTTCTCAATCTGATGAACTACCTGTTATCCCGTGCAAAATTCTTCTCGATGTGCCTCAATTGTGTTTGTTATCATTATAAATGTTTAAAAAAAGAAAAATTATCCCCGATGTACCTGAGCTAAAGCTCTTCAATACGTGACGTCGTGAACTTTTTAAACTGCGGGCGTGAGCCTGGCATCTGTTTTCAGCGAGTAGCCTCAAACCATTAGAACTTGTTCATTTGTTGTGAAATTTCTCCCTGATGTATCCCTGAATTTATGCCTTCATCGTTCTGACTGTTCAAAAAGGAAAATTCTCCCCGATGTACCCGAGATACAACTATTAGCGTTTGGGTTTATGGAGAGGGAACATCGTAACCCTTTTGAACTTTGAGTGAAGGATAACGCCTAATTTTCTATGATTCACCTTTATTCCATATAACTTCATACCTTTACTGAAAATCTTCCCCGATGTATATCAACCCGTTCTATCATCATCCGGGCTTGTAGCGAGGGGACAACCTTCTCTTAGGCCTTTGGACTTCTATCAAATTTCAAAAATTTGTGCCAAATAATACTTCTCTTGGAAGCAACGTTCTCTCTTTTCCAAGCATGACCTCATTAATGATGGGACACTGACTTTTCAACTTTCAGAGCAATTCCCAAAGTGCCACGTGCCTTTCAAAATGATTTCTGACCGTTGAACACATGCTCGCGTGGGAAACTCAAACATCATTTTGAAACTCTCAAACGGCTAATATCTCCACACTTAGCAATTTTCTTCTTATACCTTCATTTGCCTTCATCTTCTCCATAGCTTTTAAAGAGAGAAAAAAAACCTTTCGCCATTGTTGAACTTATTTTTAAGCTCTAACCTGTGAGAGCCTTCTTCCTCCTCCATTTACCACCTTCGTTAACCACTTATTTGCCACTTTCAGCATCCTCTTTCTTCTTACCTAGGTTTTCCTACTTTTATAACTCTACAACCCCTCTAATTACTTCTTCTGACATTCCGGTTGCCTCTGCCACCGCTACTATACTTGCTTCTTCCATAAATGCCACCATCCTGATGGTGGCGTGCCAAGAACATTTTCATTTCTGTCATTATTCTCACATTTTTGACGGGGGTGACAATTTTTTTGGTGAGTGCAAGGCATTCTCAGCAAGTGCCAAGTGTGACCCAAGACACTTGGCGATAAAGATGGCGATTCTACATTTTGAAGCTTCTTTCCCCCAGAGGGGACTCTGAGATTTTTCCTTGACCGTGGTGACTTCCCTTATTCCCACATAGATTTGGAAGGTACTGGAGGTTGCCCAACTCACTTTTCTACTTGGAGTAGATACATGCAGGCCACTCTCGCTGGTGCCCTCATGAAGGTTGGACTCTATTGCGCTTCCTGGTTTGGGGAGTTCACTCTGTCTAAACATAATGCCGACCTTCAGGTGCTGGTGTCTGGATGGAACATTATAACCCACACTTTCCTCGCATCCTGAGGAGAGTTTACCATTACCCTAGAAGACTTCTACGAACTACTTAGGCTTGAGCCCACATGTACATCATATTATTTTGACGAATCTTTAGATATCGAAGGGGCTGCATCCCATGCAGACTTGGATTAGGTATGCCAAAATTTCACATGGACTTCAAGTAAAGACACATTCACCCCTCTTACAAGTTACATCTTCCATGCACCTTCTGCCAAGGATGGTTCTCCTGCTTACGGTAAAGGTAAGGATACACCCTTACATTCATCTCCTTACATTTTAGTCATTCTTTCCCAGTGTTTCTTGCTGGGGAAGCCCAATGACCAACCCCACCGGGATATGATTAATATTTCCATCCGATTGGGAAGGAGGTTCAATATCCCTCTCGCTGCAATGGCTTTAGGGTCCCTCTACACTTGGTTGAAAATGACTCATCTTGACATAGAGCGCTCCCTCAATCGATACATCGTGGCCAATTTTGCCAACATAATTCTTCTAACGGGTTTCCTCTATACCCGTTTTTTAGAGATATCGCTAGCAGAGGTGATGTTACTAGTTCAAGAAAACCTCAAGCGAGCCATCGCCTACTACGTTGGCACAAAAAATAAAGTTGTTAAGGACATTTTTCTAATCTTCGACAAACCTAGTTGTTTCATTATTAGGCCATACAACGAGGAGACTTATGCTCATTTTTGCTCATTCTTCCCTCTCTAAGCTAAGAGAGTTTAAGCTTCCTCTGAGGAGCTCATTGATTAAGATCCCTCATTCGTCGTGGTTCTTCTTTTATCCCCATGTTTCTTACCTTCTTATACTGAATGGGGTACTACCTCAGAGCCTCACAAACCCAATAATGTTTCACACTAGTTCGGTTATGATCAAGGATTCCCTTGCCCCATTTTTCAGGCATCTCACCCCAGGGCAACCTTCTTCGAAGCTTTCTCCCACTACACCATCTCAGTTGCTTCATCATTGTGCTTCGC
Organism: Sambucus nigra; assembly: GCA_949130495.1. Taxonomy (NCBI): domain Eukaryota; kingdom Viridiplantae; phylum Streptophyta; class Magnoliopsida; order Dipsacales; family Adoxaceae; genus Sambucus; species Sambucus nigra. The sequence goes on from OX422216.1 coordinate 623,308,084, forward strand.
AGTTAGTGGCCAAATCACCATTCCTAGTTTGATGAGAAAAGGTGATGTGTCTTCCCACTTTGCATGAAATATTGGCCAATGTAGTTAGCCAAAATTGAGGAATTCATCCACAATCCTCCAATCTATCCACTCATTCTGACATTTTCCTCCTTAGAGCTTGGTCTCAAAGGTAACTCCATTATGGGAGTTGAGTACCCTCTCAGCAGCACTCCCAAAGATCCTCCCATCGAGTTACCTCCTTATTCCCCCATGGTTATTACTACTCAAAAGACCAAGAAGGCTCTTATCCTGAAAAAACCAACCACTTCCCTTTCTATCGAAGGTGCTTCGAGTGAGGGGACTTCTCAACCAACCCCCCCAAGTCAAGGGCTCTAAGTGCAGTGGTTCTTCTAAGTCCAACACTCTTATCGTTGTTTTTTTTCCAATTATCATCATTCCCCTTGCAATGCTCGAAGCTACACGCGAGGAACTTCAAGCGAAGTTCAGTGTCGAACTGAAATGAGTTCAATGTTAGTTTTAACAACACACCCTTGATATTCCTCCTTTGACTTCTTTTCCTTCCATTCCCACGAATTGAGCTACCTCGCAATAAAAAATCTGATAAGAAACATCTGGCGCTGGTGGTTCTTCTAGAAGAAAGAAGACCTTAGGCATGAAAACTCAGAAAAAACGTGATTATGAGGTATAAACCATAACCCATCCTTCAAGTCCTAGGACCTCTCCTCCCCCCCCTTACATTGAGCATTTAGGGATAGATGAAAGTCCCGTGGAGGAGCATGGACCCATTGAAAGAGCCTCCATGATGATCCAACCACCTTCTTCTTCTGTAGTTCCTTCGGCGCCCTCTTCTCCAGATCAAGAGGTAACTTCCCTTTTCATAACTTCTATATTAGTAATGAATATTTTTCCCATCACTTAGAATGAAAAATTAGTGTTTGTCTTTGCAGGACCGTCACTTCGGTGGATATTATTCACCTGTAAGTCCATTCGTGGGAGGATGGTTTGGTCTTTTTGAGACCGTTGCACCTCCTCCCCATTCTACCATGACTGGACTAATGTATTATAGGCCTTTTCCTTCACGGCGTGCAAAGGAGTCTGCTCGTAAAACTGCTATGTGCCTTGACCCCGTTGGACCCTCCTCTTAGGCAGAGGAGACTCCCTTATTTTCTTATGAGATGTTCCTATTTCCTATGCTTCCCTTGGCAGTGGTTCCCGTTTCTTCGAGTCTTCCAGAGGTAATGGTTTCTCCTTCTGAACAATCTTTCAAAATTAACATCTTCCGTACTAAGTGTTATATTTCATCTTTCTTCCAGGCCATTATTTCTTCGTCGGCCACAACCTTTTATAGTTCGTTACTTTATTTCCCTCTGATAAGGCCCATTGTTGGATTTGCTCCTTTCCTCGTTACTACTGAGGTAACATTAATCTTCTTTGTGTATGTGCCCCTACTCATGTGGTTTTTTTCATTTAGTACTTAGTGATTTTGTGCAGCCTTCTCATGATGTTTCTTCACCTTCCAGCCCTGAGGTTCCTCGAGATCCCAAAGTTGCAGCGGCTTTGGCTTCTCACCCTGAGGTTACTTTCGCCTCCTTAGTGGCTGAGACTTCTAGGTCTCAAGAAACTTTAGTGGGGCCTTCCCCCATGTTGTCACTTGTGCCTTTTTGTTGGGAAAATGCTTCACAAGGTCCTCAGGTTCCTTTACCATATGGTCTATCTGAGGTCCTCAAGGGTATTAAGGTTACTGTTCCTTCTAGCGATGTTCCTATTGCTCAGGTAATTTCTTTTTACCTTTCGTTTGCATAAGTTTTAGCGTTATGTCTGTGTTCAAAATAAAATGGAAAACACAACTCACACCCATTGGCGACTTAACAATGAAAACCACATATTAAGATTTTTTTTTCAGAATCTCACACTTGCCAGGTGACTTAACAATGAAGAAACGCTTGTTAAGATTTTCCCATAATCTCACACTTACGAGGTGACTTAACAATGAAAAAATACTTGTTAATATTTTCTCAAAATCTCACACCGACGAGGTGACTTAATAATTAAAAAACACTTGTTAAGATTTTCTCAGAATCTTACTTTTCTATATCTCATTTCAGGTCACGAGGGAGACCACACCTGCTCAAGGGCAACCTCAGCATGCTCCCTCACCCTTTCTCTCACAACTTTGAGAACCTGTTTCCCAGATGAGTCAAGTTATAACAATCGTGGTTCAACTACTGATATTCCAGCTAACCGCAAATTTGGTTGTGAGGCTCGTCTTCCTGATATGGCTCCTCACAAATTCTACCTCGAGGTCTTTCAAAATTCTCCTCAAATCCCTGCATGCCATCGATCAGTCATTGAGAAATTGGTCTCCCATCATCTAGAGACTTTTATTACTGACTGTTTGCGATTAAATAACGTGATGATGAGTTACAGTCTCCACAGCATGGATTGTAACATCGCTGAGATCATAAATACTCAGACTGCGGACATCTATAGGCCCCTCATCAAGCAATATTTGGTCAATTTGAGAGAACTAGCCAAGGATGGGTTTCAATTTAGTTAGCTGATCAATCATTTTGAGTTATTGAAGAATGCTAGGTTAAAAAGTCAGAGGGAGTTGTATCAAAAGCACGTAGAGGACCAACAGACTGAGGAAGCTGCGCTGATGGAGTTGGTACCTTTACTAGACGCTTCTGATCAAGAGGTGAAGGCGATCAAGGAGGCTCTGGCCAGAGCTATGCAAAAATGGGAAGCTTTGGTCATCCAACACGCTCAAGTCCAAACTAGGATTAAAGGTTCCATCATTGCCCAATAAACATGTCTACAAGCTTCTTCAGGCCTGGCTGGAACTTCTTCTTCTCCCAAGATCTTTGGTTTCCTCTAGGTTGAGGACTTTCGGTGTATATGTGTTTTTTTCTTTTCTTATATGTAATTAATGGGAAGTAGCTCTCATACTTGTAATATTTTGAAAGCAAAAATATATGGATGAAATCCTTTATGCCACATCATGTCTCAAGTTATCTTTCAAGTTGATTCTGCTATATTTTCATTGTAAAGGAATAAAAACTCTTACAATTTACAGTCTATTCTTTCCCTTATAACTTTAACTTCTTAGAAGAAAATAAATAATAACAAAAACAAAATATTGGGATTTAATATAATAGTGAATAGATTAATATAAAATCCCAACTCAGGTGACACAGCTCTACAAACGATAGACCTTTAACCACTTGTTATTAATCTTGAAAGGTATATCCTCTTTTATCTTTGAGATTGAGGAGTAACCTGAATCGTGAGTCTCCTTAACTATGAAAGGTCCTTCCCAATTGGTAGTAAATTTGGGTAATGAGAGCCCTCGAATGTGCTTCACGGCTGCCTTCAAAACTAAGTCCCCCTCCATATACTTCCGTGGTCTCACTATGTTTTCATATTCCCTAGAAATCTACGTTGTATACATTTGAAAGTGTTGCGTCGCGTTATCTCTGTGCTCATCAAGTGCTTCTAACTGATCATGTCTACTCCTATGGAGCATACTGCTTCGTAAGGATATCTGGCCGAGGGGATTCTAGCTCTACTGGTAAAATGTCTTCAGCTCCAAAGTTAAGTGAAAATGTTGTATACCCTATTGGCTTCCTCTTTGTTATTCGATAGGCTTATAAAATTGCTGGAATCTTATCATCCCACAAACCTGGGAAGTTCTCCATCATCTTGGCCAAAATATTGACTAATGTCTTTTTAGTTGTCTCTGCCTGACCATTGCCCTTGGGATACGCCACTGTTGAGGTGTGGTGAATGATGGAGTCCTTATCCATAAGCATCGTTACTTCATGTTGACGAATGGGGTTCCATTATTAGATAGGATGGCCTTTGGATTCCCAAATAGATAAATTATATACTCCCTAATGAAGTTTTCCACCGCACGTGTTGTTGCTCTCTTTAAAGGTATTACGTTAGCCCACTTGGTGAAACACTCCATTGCCACTAGTATTCAGATCTTTCCTCTCGAAGATGAATGTATTGGCCCTACCATGTCAAATGCCCAAGTATGAAATGGGTAAGGAGTAGACAATGCATGTAGGTCCACCAAGGGGGAATGGATCATATTTCCATATAACTGGCACTCCTTGCACTTGCGGATGAACTCAGCAAAATCTTTTTTTATCGTTGGCCAATAATAATCCAAGGTCATTAATTGGTCATATAGCTTTGCACCTCCAATATGAGATGGTTCATGAGCTAGCTTCAGGACTTCTTCTTCTTTTGCCCTTGTGATGCACCGTAAAGGCTTGTTAAAGTATTCTCTATGATAAAGCTGCTCCTATTGAATGTAGAATCATGGGGCCCTTCTCTTGAGTACCATAGAATCTATTTTCTCCGAAGGAACAACCCCATATTTGATGAAATCAATGTAAGTCTGTCACCAATCTTCCTGAACCTCAACAAAGTGATATTCAACTGCCTGAAAGAAAATTTAACATTTATCGCACCTTCGTTGCACCTTGCTTCATCGTTAGCCAAAAGTATCCCTCTCCGTGGATTCTTCTGTACATAGGGATCTCAGTTGTCTTCTTCAATCTGCATTCTTCTTCCTTTGGCTCGGTGCATCTTGATATCCATCCTCCCACATTCCTGAAATACAGACTTTCTTATCTTGCAAAGTATTGTTTCAAGTCTCTATGTTTCATCTTTCCCTCTCCAGACTTTAGTTGCTTCCTGATCTCACCTCTCCAATCCGAATTGTCTTCCATCGGCAAAATTGACTGCACTACCAATGGAGATGTTCTTCATTGTAACACCATCGTAGTTGTGTTGCTGTTCATGGCCACCTTCTAAGAAATAGTGGCATAAGCATCATCATGCATGTTCATTATTATAGGATGCTTCCTTATTTTGACCTGATGGAATTAGTTGATCAGCCGTTGAATGATTGTTCTGTAGGGCGCTAGACTGAGATGCTTTAACACGTATTCCCCATTCACTTGCTTGACCACTAAATTTGAATCACCTTTGATGCATAGTGAATGGTTGGCTGTTCGAAAAGCTTTTAGCAACCCCAGTTCTAACGCCTCATAATTTGCTTCATTATTGGAACAAGGAAAATTTAACTTGTAGGAAAGGAAAAATTCCTCCTTCCCCTTTGAGAGAATAACCATTGCTCCCCCTTTTCTTTGTGCCGAGGAACCATTTAATTCCATTATCTATTCCTCAAAGTTTGCACCCAAAAAATTGGCCTGCAAATCATCTCCTGAAATGCTCCCATGAGGTGGCTCAAGTAACCCTAATAGAAAGATTGGCAATAAGTTTGCATACACTTGGCCCTTGATCGCACGAGGGACCCCACACTTCAAGGCATATTCTAAAAGAATGAGGAACCACCTATCTTCTCTTCTAATTAAAACAGTTATTTCCAATGAAAACTTAATAGGATCACATCTTATTACAATATGAATTGTGAAATAGAACATATAACGTCTAAGTTTTTCAGCTATGAACACTAAGGCTAATGAATGCCTCTCTATGCTAGTGTACCTTGCCTTAGGTTCATGTATGATCCTACTCAAATAGTAGACTGGTATTTCTTTCCCATCAATCTCACGTGCCAAGAGAGCCCCAATAGACGTAGTGGTAGAGGTGAGGTAGAGCTGTAACAATATCCCTTCCCTGAGAGGAATCATCGTCTGTATAGAGTCGAGAAACTTCTTCAGCTTATTAAGGGCTTCTTGGTGAGATTCTTCCCATTTGAACTTTAAACTTTATTCCCTTTTAAAGTAGATCCATCAATGGATGGGTTATCTCGGCCAGTACTGACACATACCTCCTGAGATAGAAGACTTTGTTGAGGAAACTCTTGAGCTCCTTCTCAGTTCTTGGACATCTCATCTATAAAATCGCTCGATGTTTGTATTGGTCCATCCTCACTCCTTTTCAATCTACCACGAAGCCTAAAAACTTCCTGTTCGCCCCAAATGTGCACTTCAATGGATTCGTCTTCAGTTTGTACTTCCCTCACCCGTTGAACCCTTTTCTCAAATCATCTAGATGGGACTCCTCCTTTTTTTACTTGATGACCAAATCATACACAGAAAATTCTAAAATATTATGAAAGAATTCATATAAAATGGCCACCATTGTTCTCTGGAACATTGCTCTAGCATTCTTCAACCCAAAAGGTATCACTTTGTACATAAAATTGTCCAACGGAGTTCTGGACGCTGTTTTCTCCGCATCAGTTGGATCCATCTTAATTTGGTGTTATCCTAAGTACCCATCCGTGAAGCTGTAAATTTCATGCCCAACAGTTGCATCGATTAAGATATCAATGGAGGGAAGAGGGAACTCATCCTTCAGATAAGCTCTATTAAAATTCCTGTAAGGACACAAATTTCCAATTGAGTCCATATATAGTTTTGGCTCAATTCCGGACAAAAACATTTATTCATAGGATAGTATTTAAATTGTAATATTCTCAAGCCTATGAAGTGTTTGTTGAAGACGTAGCGGCAAAGAGTATAAAGCTTCATCATCATGCCGGTTTGCGTGTCTCGTTTCTACGTCATCAACTAGGGTTCCATGCTCCCAAGGTATGAATGCAATATTATATATATAGGAGCTTGGAACAAGTTTTATTGGGTGTTAGGTTTAATAAAAATTGTGTTTTATTTTCAGAAAGAATTAATTAGAACTTTAAAATAAGTTTATAAAGTTTTTATGGGCTAAAATCGAATTTTCCAAGATTCTGGAAGTTCGTTCGATATGTCGTTCGAACGATATTGTTGTTCGAACCAGATGTCGTTCGAACGAGTTTGCCAACGAGGTTCCAGTATAGGCCTGTGAAATGTCATTCGATATGTCGTTTGAACGAACCTTCTATTCGAACGAGGTATCCAACGAGATTCTAACGAGTTCAATCTTGAACTACGTTAGAAGTCTCATTCGAACGAGATTTCGTTCGAACGAAATGTCGTTCGAACGAGATGCCAGGCGGGAACAGTTTTTGGCAGTTTTTTCACCCACTTTCCCACTAAGTTTTTAACCAACTTTTTCAGACTTTATCATTAGCGGGAATAACATTTTCCAAAGTAACTTTTCCATCCTAGTTTATCTCTTAGAGACAGTTTGAGAGCAAAATTGTTTTAGGAAAATGTTCATGTTTTTTTGAGTGAGATTTTTAGAGAAAAATATCCATCACTCTAGTGTCTACACCCAAAGAAGTTTATTCCAAGTTCTTATATACTTATCAATTGCTTGGAGTTTGGCACCGGTTTTCTCTACACCGATTTGAAGAGAAGTTTGCATTTATTTACCCACACGGAGAAAGGCTCCATGTACGGGTGACGGTGACCATATTAAGTCCTATCGGTGGATTTCGAGGCCGCGGTGGAGTTCCAAGGTTATTCGCTAGGAAGAGGTATCTACAAGAAGAAGCATCAAGGCTTGAGAGGGATCGAGTCGCGTGTTGTAAGTCTATCTGTCTTGTACTTGTAAATCCGTATCTAGTGAATTTGTGGCTAGGGCCGTCCGAGGTTGTTTCCCGTCTTAGGTTTTTCCTCGTACATCGCGGCGTAGTGTGATTGATTTATTTTATCTTGCATAAATAATTTAGAACGCATGCTTAGGATAATTCAAGATAAAATTTGGTTTAAATTATCACACTCAATTTAATTTGGACCTAAATTAAATATTGGGTAAAGTTTAGTTAATTTAAATCATTTGCTAAAATTAGTTTGGCCTAACTTCGGAATATTGATAATTATGACTTAGACAAATTCTAGGGCTTGGATTAATTAACATTGGTTTAAGTGAAATTAATAATTTTGAGTGTTTCATTAATTCTCACTTGTGTTTTACTTTATTTGAAAAAGAAATTAAAAATTGGTAGTTGTTTGTTTTAGTTGAACCATCACACATCCTAACGCTTCCGCATCTCGTGTTTTTATAAAAGGAAATTATAAGTTTGATTTTAATTGTGATATTTAAGAAATCCGAGGATCCATATAAATTCTCACGTCTTTACACACTGGTATCAGAGCCAAAGCGATAAATTATTTCGTTAACGATCCTTTAAATAATTTTTGGCTAAAATGGAATTTTCCCCATTTCAAAATTTCCTATTTTCAATGGTTCTAACTACGCGTATTGGAAAGCGCGAATGAAATCGGCACTAAAATCTATCGACGAGAGATTTTGGATGTCTGTTGTTAATGGGTGGTCCCCACCAACTTATTTAGTTGAAAATGAACGTGTTCCCAAACCTGCCGATAGATGGACTGAAAATGAGTTTAAACTTGCTAATTTCAATTCTCGTGGTTTAAATGCCTTGTTTAGCGCTGTCACACCGGATGAATTCCGACGTATTATGACGTGTGAAACCGCTAAAGAAGCTTGGGATATTTTACAATTAACTCATGAAGGAACTAGTGTCGTTAATGTTTCAAAACTCCAAAACCTCACCACTAAATTTGAAACTATCAAAATGAATGAAAAAGAAACTTTTGATGAATTTTATGCTAGACTTTCTGATATTGTTAATTCATCTTTTAACTTGGGAGAGAAAATACCTAACAACCGTGTTGTAAAGAAAATTTTAAGGTCCCTACCCGATAGATTTATTCCTAAAGTGACCGTTTTAAATTCTTTACCAACTTTAGCCTCTACGAAATTATAAGAGCTTGTAGGTGATTTACAAACCTACGAACTAGATATGTTTCCCTCTAAAATTGAAAAGAAAATCGAAAAGGGCGTTGCTTTAAAAGCCCGAAAAGAGGTCAAACAAGTAGTAGAGAGCGAGAGTGATAGTGACTCGGAAGACATGGCTTTGTTTGCTCGTAAATTTAGAAAATTTCTTAAAATTAACAAAGATAAATTTAAAAATGATTTTAAGAAATTTGATACTTCTAAACATGATAAAAGCGAGAAGATTTCTAAAGCCGAGAAGATCCCTAAACCTAGTAATGAAAATTTAGATAGGGACGAGTCTAATAAGTGTTTTGGTTGTGAAGGTTATGGCCATAGGGCTTATGAGTGCCCCACTAAACTAAGGAAAGAGGGTAAATGACCCATTTCATATAATGAGACCCTTAGTGATAGTGATAAAGAAGAGGTACCCGATTCCCCCACTAAGAAAAATTTAGTGGCTTTTATGTCTAGTCATGTGAGTGATAGTGAGAACTCATCGATTGATGAAACTTTAACACATGACACTTCCAAGGTCATTGGTTATGATTCTCTTGTTTTTGATGATAGTGAGAGTGGAGAAGAAAGAGAGAGTGAAAATGAAGAAGAGGTTAATGTGAGTGAACTTCAAAATGCTTTTTAAGAGCTTTATAAAGAATCAATTAAATTGAAAAGAGCTAATTTAAAGTTAGAAGCTAGTTTAAGAGAGAGTGTCAAGGTCGTTGATGAAAATACTTTAATAGAAGACCTTAGGACACGTGAGAGGACTATTCAAGAGAAGCTTGAATATGTCGAAGGCGAAAGAGATAGCCTTAAGGGTTTAATGGAATCCTTGAAAAAGGATCTTCTTTCTTTTGAAGAGCAAAATGTTTTATTAGAGTCTAACATTTTAGAATTGCAAAACAAATTAAAAGACTCTAGTAATGTCAAATTTGATTTGGAGTGTCGTTCGGAAAAACTAGATAAAATCTTAGGAACGGTCCAAATTAAAAATGACACTTGTGGTTTAGGCTTCAATACTTGTAATGAATTTACCCCTAAAGCCAAAACCCACATTTTAGGAGAATCTACTAGGAAAGCATTTAGAGATCACTCCTTAGGTAAATTTTTTCGACATGTTTTTACTTGTACACATTGTGGTTGAAAAGGTCATCTTAGGAAATTTTGTTTTGATTTTAAACGAATTCCTAGAAAATTCCATAGTAATGTAACCACGGTAGTTAAAGTTCCAACACCCCACGATAATCAATCTTCATTAATTTGGGTTAGGAAATCCGACTTGGTTGCCTTGCAAAATAGGATTTTTGATTCTCATTTACTTTCACATGCTTCCTCCCTTGCTAAATCTAAAGGATGAATGTGTTAGTGTTTGCATACTTTAGCGTTTGTACTTCATGCTATATTCACATGCTAAATGTATGCTTGTTTAATCATTTTCTAGTCTATGCTCCATGCCTATCACATGCTAGAATTATGATTTTTGTTTATCTTTTGTATTATATTTCCTTCATTTTGTTTGCATTAAATGAAAAATACAAAAATATTTTTGGTTATCATTTGTTTTTTTCTCTCGATAATTTAGGCTTAATGAAAAATTCAAAGATTTTTGTTTGTCTTTTGAGTATATAATTTTTTTTCCGGTAAAAATTTTAAAAACTCAAAAAGATTTTATTTTGTGTGTATTTTAGTTTGACACACTCTATGTGGCATATACTTGTGTTTGAATTCACCTTTTACGCTCCCACGTGGCTAGAACTTTTGGTTTAAATTATCAATCCTTATTATGTTCTTTACCATATTTTATGGAGTAGTTGGATTTTGTATTGATTAGATGGATTCTATTTTTATATGCCTCTATTCACACATGCACGAGCTCAATTGAAATTTTAACTTCATATGTATATTTGAGCTATGTGAGGTGTTCTCCTTCCAATCTTGTCATCTACATATTTGTGAATTAGGAGGACTAGTGCATGTCAAAATCCGTTGCATGTGAGATTTGTGTGAAAAATGAAAAACATGATAAATTTAAATGTGCACGGGGAAGGGCTTCGAAAGGACTAAGTGATCCTTTGTTATTGTAAGCCACCGTTTGAAATGGACCTAAAAGAAATACGTGGTCCAAAGGCCTAAAAATAGAAAATATGGCATTAAAAAGAAAAATAATTGCCAAGGCCTATGTTTGATTGATATAGTCATTCAAAATCAAAAAGAGGGAGATTGGATGGTATATCAACGGTTTGCACAATGTCCGTTTATCCTTGTTGCGTATTTAATGTCATGACTCTATTGGTCTATAGAATCATCAATATTCTAGGCTTTTATACATTGTGTATGTTTGTTCATTGAGTTCAATCTATATTGTCACATGAGGTTATATTTAAATGTGATGAAGTTTGCAATCAAATGAGAACTCCGTTTATTAAGTGTTTGGGGTCTAAATTTAATTGTTGCCAGTTCACACCCCTACACTTCCGTTTCCATATGACACATTTTTGCCATACGAGTGTGAAAGACTCCTATTATATGTTGTGTGTGTCATTTGTGTTTGTATCTATACATATGTGCGTGTGCATTCTTGATATATTTATAGTACATATATATCTTATATTTTGTTTTTGCCTTTGCCTTGCTTTTGTTGCCCATATGCTTTCATGTCTTATCACTTTAAGCTTCAACATTCTTTTATGTTTTGATTCTTTAGCCTTTGTCTATTCTTGAACAAAAAGGGGGAGAAAATGATAGGGGGAGAATTAGTTTAGGGGGAGTATTTATTCTAATTGCCTTAAATACCTTGATATTCCCTATGCATTTGATGAGTTTTCTGAAGTGTGTAGGAATTCTTCTAAAGAGGCATATTTCAATGGCAAAGCATTTGATCCTTGGGTTGAGTCAAGTTTGGGTGGGTTATGTTTTTTCTAGTCTAGTTGAGCTTGACGGCCCTTTAGGATTTTTGTTTGGTTTTTGTCCCGGAATAGACAAAGAGGGAGATTTGTAAGGACACAAATTTCCAATTGTGTCCATATATAGTTTTGGCTCAATTCCGGACAAAAACATTTATTCATAGGATAGTATTTAAATTGTAATATTCTCAAGCCTATGAAGTGTTTGTTGAAGACGTAGCGGCAAAGAGTATAAAGCTTCATCATCATGCCAGTTTGCGTGCCTCGTTTCTACATCATCAACTAGGGTTCCATGCTCCCAAGGTATGAATGCAATATTATATATATAGGAGCTTGGAACAAGTTTTATTGGGTGTTAGGTTTAATAAAAACTGTGTTTTATTTTCAGAAAGAATTAATTAGAACTTTAAAATAAGTTTATAAAGTTTTTCTGGGCTAAAATCGAATTTTCCAAAATTCTGGAAGTTCGTTCGATATGTCGTTTGAACGAGATTGTCGTTCGAACCAGATGTCGTTCGAACGAGTTTGCCAACGAGGTTCCAGTATAGGCCTGTGAAATGTCGTTCGATATTTCGTTCGGACGAACCTTCTATTCGAACGAGGTATCCAATGAGATTCTAACGAGTTCAATCTGTAACTACGTTAGAAGTCTCGTTCGAACGAGATTTCGTTCGAACGAAATGTCGTTCGAACGAGATGCCAGGCGGGAATAGTTTTTGGCAGTTTTTTCACCCACTTTCCCACTAAGTTCTTAACCAACTTTTTCAGACTTTATCATTAGCGGGAATAACATTTTCCAAAGTAACTTTTCCATCCTAGTTTATCTCTTAGAGAGAGTTTGAGAGCAAAATTGCTTTAGGAAAATGTTCATGTTTTTTTGAGTGAGATTTTTAGAGAAAAATATCCATCACTCTAGTGTCTACACCCAAAGAAGTTTATTCCAAGTTCTTATATACTTATCAATTGCTTGGAGTTTGTCACCGGTTTTCTCTACACCGATTTGAAGAGAAGTTTGCATTTATTTACCCACACGGAGAAAGGCTCCATGTACGGGTGACGGTGACCATATTAAGTCCTATCGGTGGATCCCGAGACCGTGGTGGAGTTCCAAGGTTATTCGCTAGGAAGAGGTATCTACAAGAATAAGCATCAAGTCTTGAGAGGGATCGAGTCGCGTGTTGTAAGTCTATCTGTCTTGTACTTGTAAATCCGTATCTAGTGAATTTGTGGCTAGGGTCGTCTGAGGTTGTTTTCCGTCTTGGGTTTTTCCTCGTACATCGCGGCGTAGTGTGATTGATTTATTTTATCTTGCATAAATAATTTAGAACGCATGCTTAGGATAATTCAAGATAAAATTTGGTTTAAATTATCACACTCAATTTAATTTGGACCTAAATTAAATATTGGGTAAAGTTTAGTTAATTTAAGTCATTTGCTAAAATTGGTTTGGCCTAACTTCGGAATATTGATAATTATGACTTAGGCAAAATTCTAGGGCTTGGATTAATTAACATTGGTTTAAGTGAAATTAATAATTTTGAGTGTTTCATTAATTCTCACTTGTGTTTTACTTTATTTGAAAAAGAAATTAAAAATTGGTAGTTGTTTATTTTAGTTGAACCATCACACATCCTAACGCTTCCGCATCTCGTGTTTTTATAAAAGGAAATTATAAGTTTGATTTTAATTGTGATATTTAAGAAATTCGGGGATCCATATAAATTCTCACGTCTTTACAATTCCTAAAGTCTACACAGATTCATATTTGATTATTGTCCTTCTTACACATTGGGAAAATGATAGACAACTAAAGAGGGTGTTGGATCGGTTTGATAAACCCTGCCACTAATAGCCGGTTCACACCTTCCTTAATCTTTAGATCTAGATCCGGATTGTAAGTCCGTGTAGCTTACTTTACCGGTATGACTAAAGGCGTAACGTTTTTCTTATGGCAACTTAGTTCTTCATCCAACTCCTCCACATCAATATATTTCTGTGCAAATTTATCTCTGTACTTTTGAATCAACTAAATCAAATACATTCTTTTCTCTACATTTATATCCTTTGAAATAAAGATGGGCCTTGGATCTTCTCCTTCTTTGACTAGATCAAGCTACTCCAACTCCTGTACTTATGTCTTTGGGCGATCCATTATATACTCTGGTTCATCCTCCATTTCCTCCACAAGCTCATGTATGTTGGAATTGTTAATGATCATATATTGCCCTTGATTGTCCACCAGAAAGCACTCATAGTTTGAATTGACCTCTTTGCCAGCCTCTTCAATAGCTCATTCGACTGTTCGCCCTCACCTTCAGAGGCGATAGACCACCCTTCCATCTTCCATTTGTACCTTCTTACACTAACAGTTGACCAATGCAATTGCTTTCCATTTCCTTTCTCGCGAAACTTCTTCTAACTTGTCACTTGAAAATCTACTCAGTGCACTCTGCCATTAGACCTCATATTCAATGGGATAAATCTAGGGCGTCAACCTATCTCTCAATTTCTTAGGGATATTTTAAGGTTTAGTAATTTCAATATTAACATCCTCAGTTTCTTTTCTTTGGCTTGTCGCTTCATTGCTTCGATCATTCATAGGCCACATCGTTTCTCTAATAGAGGGGGACTCTGACACCCTCCATATGCCTCGTTAGGACCCGTGCATCTTCCTTTAATTTTGTGTAAAATGAAACATCAACCAGTTGAGCCTCCTCGTGTGCAAAGGACTTCTTGGTTGCTCGTATGATAATCTCTGCCCCTTTCACATTTGCCTTGGCACACTGGTGGTACGTCGAAGGAACTAAGCTATGCTTATGCATTCACACCCTTCCTATCAAGAGATGGTAAAAAGTATCACTCTCAATTACATGGAATTTGATATGTGAGGTGAGATTCCCCATTACAATCCCCATATTCACTTACCCAATCGACTTTGAAGACTGGTTGTCATTACTAGAAATCACCAAAGGCATTAGTATCAACCTTGCCTCAGAGATATTGGAAGCATAAAATGAGCTGATAGGCTTGATTTTTATGAAAGCTCCCCCGTACATCAAAGCTCTCATAAAGCTTACACCGTTAATGCTCGCCATTATGTATAATGGTATGTTGTGAGGGAAACTCACTGCTCTATCGTGTTAGAGAAAGTCGCCTCAGATAAAACCTTCCTCACTAGCCTAAACACAGGCCCTTTCCACCTCAATGAGGGAACTGCATTTTTCCGGGTAATATCTAAAATTGCCTGAGTGATCTCCAACCTGCTCTCCTTGGGCATCCCCACTTGATTAAAGAACCACGTGAACTTCGGTGACTGAGATACAGCTTGGTATTCCTGTTCGAGATCTATCTCTTCATTATTAACATTCTACACTTCCTCTATTACCCTCGCACTTGCTTCATTGTAGGCTATCATGACATTCTCCATTCTCCTAGTGCAATCTTCCAAGGCTTCCTCGAACTCTTCTCGCTCCACCATAAACTCTTTTTCTTCCCTTTTAGCTTCCTTATCATAGGCCACCATTAGGTTTGCTGTCCATGCTGGCAATGGGTCATTGTTGATATTTCCTTGAGGGATCTGCAAATTCCCCACCTTTATGTGTTTATTAATGATCTTTCTTAGGGTTAAACACGACGTCGTTGAATGATCGATCTTCCAATGTATTTGATAGTACTTGGGGTTTGCCCTTACTTTTGGTTCTGGCTTCGTAGCTGGAGCATCCTTGGGTTCATAGACTTCCCTTCCTTTCAACATGTCGTTATAATAGCTAACACCTTCCTCAATGGTGCAAGGCAACGGTGGTGGGTCCTTTATTTCTCTACCAAACTTCCTCTTGTCATCCTTCTTTGCATATTTTCCTCCTTCCTCTTCTCCATCGGCATAACCCACTTGCGGTGGCTGACCACGTACCCAACGGGCTGTACTTGCTGCCCGAACATCATTGGTTTCAATATGGGTCTTGAGCGTACCACTAGAGAGATGTTTCTTGCATCTTTTAAGAATTCTGTGGAAGGTCCTTTGCGTGTCTCGTTTATCAGATGGCAGATGTACTCCGAGAGAAAACCTTCAGCAAAAATTTAGAGTAACTTAAACTCTCTGGCCTCCTCCTTCACATTAAGGAACTTTTCCCTGAACCTTCAAATGTATGTCTCAACCTCTTCAATTGGCCGCTGCTTCTCCCTGGTCAACCGTGTCAGTGTTAACGCATCTTCTGCCAGAAAGAACTTTTAGACCAACATAATGTGCATTTCCTCCCATATAGAGACACTTCTTGGAGCTAGGTGATAGTACCACGTGTATACCTTATTGGTGAGGGATTTAAATAACTCCCTCAAACGCAACTTCTTATTGTTGTAATGAGCTCCCAAATGTTCCACGAACCTCTTAATGTACTCCTTAGGATTCCCTCATTTCCCTCTATACCTGTCAAAGATTGGTGGTACGTAATTTTTGGGGTAAGGTTCCTCGTTGTACTCCTCTGGGGTAAGGAGTATGAAAATTATCATATACAGAAGCTTCCTCGCTGGCTGACTGTGATGAAGTTACTATCATTTTTAGCTTCTCCTTCTGCATCTCCTTTCTCATTTCCTTTAAGGAAGATGAAGAAGCCTTCTCTGCATTGGGAAAGTGGGTTTAGGGACGACAGGTGGAATACTGGTGAGGTTTGGAGCACTCACTGTTGGCACAGGGGTAGGGATAATTCCCGTTGGAACTGCACTTGATGGGGTTGTCAGAGCCTCCATTGGAGTGACAGAAGAGTTCGGGTCCATCCCTCCCTCGAAAGCCATTGCTGATCCGAGAGTTTACAAAAACTCTATAAATTTACCCATCAGATGGGCCATCTGTACTGGCCCCATCACAACACTAGTGTAAGCCTGCATGATTACTGGGACTTCTTTCACCGTTTAGACTTGGGGAACCTCCACCCGAGGCACTCTTTCTCTGTAAGTTTCAAGCTCCCCCGCTGCTTATTCCTCCCTCCGCTAGATATCATTAAAGTCAAGGACCCGATTAATGTTATCTTGCGCCATATTTCTAGAATAATGCCTCCCCAGCGGAGTTACCAAATGTAAGAGGGGAGTCCTATAAAGACATATTTTACACAGACCGTGGGTACATTGAGTGTGTTACATACCGTTACACCCGTTGAAGAATGTTCACGATCATTTGTTCCATACGACGAATCCGAATATCAAGCTTCTTCAACAACCAGCCTCTGCCAGATTGATTTTGGTAAGGTTATGCTTAAAGTTTTGTAAATGTTTTACTTTAGTGTTGGGATAATTTTTGAAACAGTTTTAAATCAAATGAAACATTTTTTCTAAGTCAAAATAATTTTTGCAACACATGTAAGCAGAGTTTTTAAAATAAAAGGTTTCATTCCAGTCGTTCAAACGACATATGAATGTAGTTCAACGACATGAAGATATCGTTTTAATGACAACTTCAAATGATATCACATGTCGTTCGAAAGGTCACGAGATCGTCGTTTCTTTTATGCATCGAACGACCACGTACTGTTTTGCAAAATATAAGGTCGTTTCTGGGTTCGTTCAAACGACATGCATTGCCGTTCAAACAACATGCAGTTGCCATTCAAACGACATGCATACTTCGTTCAAACGACATGCATAAGTTGTTCGAATGACCCGCCACCTCAAAGTTTTTTATTTTATTATAAATACTTGCTTTGGAAGACTTTTGTAGAAAATGAGACTGCAAAATCTATAGAATTTTAGTCTTCACTTTTAGGGCTTAATCACTTTATTTTCGATTCACAAATCATCCCAATTACATTAGTCAATCGTTTTAGAACTTTGTTGAAGTTTCTCTTGTAGAGACGAATTTTCTACTGCTGGATTGATAGCTCTTGAAGGATCTGTTTGCTAACTACGACTGTGGTAATAGGGAATACTTGAGGGTGTTCACTGCTGAGGAAGAGCTTCCGTTCTGGAGGTTCTCGAGGGGATCTTTGATGGTTGCTAGGCTACAGTCTATGTGGATTTTCTGAGGGAGATTCATTATAGATTTTGGTAAGTGTGTTGTAGGTTGTGATTTGCAAACATTTATTGAAATAAAGGTTTTACCCGAAAGGGGTTTTTTTCTAAAATTATTTGTCCCTCGATTTGTGATTGCATGTTTGATTTTGTTCACATAGATGCATATTTAGGGTTTAATTAATTTGGATTTAAGATTGACTCTAATTATATATGTTTTGATTGGAAATATATGAAATCCTAAATAATTGATATCACGCCGCATCCTCAAATTGGTGTCAGAGAAGGTTTCACTAATTTATTGTGATATCCTTTTATACAAAATTTTTGTGATATCGATTTTTTCGCAAAAAAAATGATTTTGAAAATTTTGGCAATTTTTCCTATGGAGAACTTATATAATCGGATGCCCGTCTTTGCTGGCATAAATTATGCCTATTGGAAAGCCCGCATGAAATCAAGTTTAAAAGAAATTGATGAGCGTGTGTGCTTAATTTGTGAACGAAGGCGGACTCCTCCAACTATCACCGCTGATAATGTTGTTTCACTAAAACTCGTGTCGGACTGGACTGATGATGATTATAAATGGAGAACCTACAACTCCCGTGGCCATATCGCTATTTCTAGAGCCGTTACCCTGACGAGTTCCACCATATCATGACGTGCACCACATTTAAAGAGGCATGGGATGTCATCTAATTGACACATGAGGGTACAAACTCATTTAAGGCGTCTAAGTTACAAAATTTGACCACCCAGTTTGAGACTATCACCATGTTAGAGTCCGAGAGTTTTGACGATTTTTATGCTAGGTTGTCAGATATAGTTAACACGTGTTTTAACTTGGGTGAGAATATTGATGACACGAGAGTTGTAAAGAATATTTAGTGGTCATTCCGAAAACGGTTTATTCCTAAGGTCACCGTTTTAACTCATTAGGGATATTAGATACACTTAGGTTAGAAGAACTCGTAGGAGATAATACTGCTAAGCCTAAGGATAAAGGGATTGCACATAGGGACAAATCAAAGAAAATTGATGAAGTGTATAGGATGAGAGAGATGAAAAATAAACAAAGTGTTTGTGAGTCTGAGTCTGAGGGTGAGTTTGATTTTGATGATATGGCCTTGTTTGCGATTTTTTTTAAAAGTTTCTCAAATTTTCAAAAGAAATTTTTTCCAATAAAAGATTTTTTGAGAAAAATAGAAAGAAAGAGGAGGGCAATGGGGACGGTGATAAAAAGGTAAAGAGGAAAGGGTGAGATGTTTTGAGTGCGAGGGCAAAGGGCACAAGGCATTTGAGTGTCCCACTATGCTAAAGAGAAAGGGAAAAAAGATTGCTAATACCACCACTCTTAGCGATAGCGACAATGAGGTGAATGATTTCGGGGATGAATCTTCACATGGTATGTGTGTTGCTTTTATGGCTAGTCACGTGATCCCATCTAGTTTGTCCCGCGACGATGAGTACACTTGTATACATGAGAGGCCCGATGATTATTTGAGTGTTTCGAGTGAGAGTGAAGGTGAGATTGTAAGTGAGGATGAAATTGAGATCCAAAAAGCATTTAGAGATTTGTACGTCGAGACCTTAAAGAATAAAAAGTGAAATAAGAATTTAGGTCTTAAGGTTTTAGATTTGGAGAGAGAGATAATAGTTTTGAGAGAGTTTGAGGCATCGACGAGTCAACTCGAGAAGGTGAGGTTTCTTTGAGCGAGAAGTTGATCGTCATAGTTCGGGAAAAAAGTGAACTTGAAGCTCGTGTGGTCCAACTCTAGAGAGATCTTGAACGAGAACATGAGGTTAAGGTCACTATTGAGGACACATCTAAGATGGTATGAAATATTTTCCTCGGTCCCACTTTAGGAAATGTTGAGAGATTAGGAATAGGTCATGATGGGCACTCTACTTTCCATGTTGCACCCGAGACAGTTCCCAAGTTTGTGATAGATCCATATGGCTCTCAACCTAACCCACCTAGGCATCCATTACCCGATAGGAGATTTCGTCCTAGACATTTTGAGAGAGGTGTTCCTAGGCCCGTGTATGTTTGCACCCATTGTAAGAAGAGAGGACACCTTAGGGAATTATGTTTTAAGTTGGGTAGTGTGTCACACAAATTTTTTTCAAGTTCCCACACATGATGATCCACATGATCCCGCACATCACATGAGAGAGTTTGCACATATTCGGGAGCAAGTTAAGTTTTTGGTCAAAACTTCACATGATTTGATGAATGTTTTTCATAGGATGTCACCACCTTTGGAAAACTTCTCCGGACCTAACGATTGAGGTTTAGACTAGTTTGCTAGCATAGGGTGGTTTTCACGATAATCTTCTATGCCTATTGCTAGTGTGTACCACCTTTGTTTTTATTTTTCCTTTTTGACATATTGTTCAAAAAACCCAAAAAGATTTTTGTTTTTGAAAAAATACAAAAAGATTTTCTATTTTTTGAGAAAAATTGAAAAATTGAAAAAGATTTTATTTTGATAATTTTTTTTGAAAAATTCAAAAAGATTTTTGTATTTTGTTTTACACCGTTTATGAATGGACATTGAGGATGACCATGTCATAACAACCTTTCATTATCCATATGATAGTTTGATAGTGTTTTGACACGCATCATCATTTCTTCTTATGCTTTGTAATATTTGAGGTCATTGAGATGTGATTAATTGTTACTTCCTACATGTTTGACTCATGATTTCCTTTAATGCACACGTGCAAGGATTTATTTGATTATTGTGCTTGTCTATCACATGTTATTCGATATGTCTTTAAAATGAATCAGATGCAATAAAACTTGAAAATGAAAGTAGTGCATGTAAGACCCGTTGCTCGTGAGGATTTATTTAAAATTGAAAAAATGACGAGTGAGCACGGGAAAGGGCTGGGAGTGAATAATAATCACATCGTGAAAGCCACCGTTTAAAAATATCCCGTAGAAAAAATTAAGGTAATAAAAAGAGTCATATGCCCAAAGGCGCTAACTAGTTTAGTTTGATAACCTCATTAGAAAAAAATAAAGATTTATTATTTATTAGGGTGTTTGGTTGGAAATAGAACAATGGTTTTGCACGTCCTAACAAAGTCTTGTAAAAACGTTAGATAGTTTTAGACGTTATTGGTGTGAAATCAAGTTTGACTTTCATTTGTCGATTTGATTAGGAAGATGTCATTTAAATTCACATTTTCGACACCCAAGGACAATTTTGAGATTCATTCGTTAGGAGTACACATATTCATCGTGCACATTAGTCATGATTGACTGAGTTGATTTTCCTATCGAATTCTTCACACCCATTCATTATGTTTCCACGATTTGGTTATCTTAGTGTAAATTCATGGTGTGTGTTGTTTTTGTAAATTATTTCTGCTTAAAAAATTGAAAAATCAAAAAAGAGATTGTGGAGCCTTTTGAGTATTTCCTTGCATGAGCGTAGTTAATATTTGATCATTGTTTGCTATGCTTGTCGTGACACTCCAGATTTATTTTCTTTATTCTTTTCCTTGTCTATTTCGGACAAATAAAAAGGGGTAGAACGAATTATGGGGGAGTAAGTTTGAATTATGGGGGAAACTTGAGTTTAATTGTTATATGATTTGTGTTTAACTCATTTCAAACTCGATACACCACGAAGGTATTTGCTTTGTTTATTGTGTGTGGGATTTTGGAATTTGATGATCATTTTGAATGCACATAAAAAGATGAGCAAGGAAAGCAAAGAGATTTGAAGATTGAAGTTGAAGATTTTAAAGCAAAAACTTAAAGACTTGAATTTTTAGTATCTTTCCACTTTTGGGTTCATGGGAGGGTATTAGATTTGTATAGGCCATTTGTTTTCATAATTAATATTGTTTTTAGTTTGTACCGACATAGACATTAGGGGAGATTTGTAAGGACATATTTTACATAGACAGTATGTACATTGAGTATGTCGTATACCATTACAGTATGCTCGGATTCAGCACCACCAGATAAGTGTTAGTGAGCTCAAGCAGTAGCAGCGATGGCTACCATAGAGATGTATAAGTGTATAAGTATGTAAGTGTATAGAAGGGGATGAGGATAAGAGGAAAATAAGACTGATGTATAGTGGTTCAGCCAAATTGGCCTACATCCACTGTCAGTGTGTGATCCACTAAGTATGGGCACTAATGGCCTTGGATACAATGCACATAACCCTCTATCTCTCTCTCTACTGTGTGTGAACAAGCAGAGTTTTAGCTAGGGCTACTGTTCATAGATCGATCCCTGTAGGGTTGTAGGTGACAAGTATATATAGGTCTTGGGGGGTGTAGTGTACCCCCCAAGTAAGCATGGTGCATGTGAATGATGATCTAACCAATTCCCTGTTGACACCTGTAGATGCCAAATGATGGCATAATATTCCCTCACGTGAGGGTGTGATTTGGTTATAACGGTCTGCCACGTGTCATATGAGCCTCACGCGCACTGTTCCACGCGTCTCCCAAACCACGCGCTAAGATGATGTCACCCTCGGCCTATGATATGAGGCCGAGGGCAAAGTTCCCCCTGGCAGTGAGTATGGTCCAATTTAAGCCTCGTACTGTCGGCCCCTCGGAGGGTCGTCCGGGGCCTGCTGAAGGGTCGGCCCCTCGGAGGGTCGTCCGGGGCCTGCTGAAGGGTCGTCCCCTAGGAGGGCCGTCCGGGGCCTGCTGAAGGGTCGGCCCCTCGGAGGGTCGTCCGGGGCCTGCTGAAGGGTCGTCCCCTAGGAGGGTCGTCCGGGGCCTGTTGAAGGGTCGGCCCCTCGGAGGGTCGTCCGGGTCCTGCTGAAGGCCGAGTCCAGGGGGGGTCATATGGAGCCAAATGAGGGGTCGGCCCCTCGGAGGGTCGTCTGAAGGGGTTGCCTTGATCCCGGCAGTCAGGGGGTAAATATGGGTATATCAATCACCCCCCAGCCCTTAGCCATTGATGTTGTTGAGATGGCTGAGGGATAGTGTCGCTTTTGAGGCGGATGTATGGTCAGTGAGATGAGGGATGCCTGTCAAGATGAGGTGACACTTGGGCGGTTGCCCACTGTCATCTCCAGTTCCCTAGGTAAGGCGGTTGTACTATGCTTGGGGCTTTGTGCCCTAATGATAACCTCCTCGTGGGCTGTGTTTTGCTTTGGGAAGTGAGCCCCCTTAATTAGCAAAGATATTAAAAGGATTTTCAAATCCTTTTTCCCTTCTAGCTTCTTCTTCATCTTCGCGCCCTTACTTTCTCTCACTACAATTCCAGCTAACTCCATAGCCGTTTCTTCGCTGATTTCTCCATCGCTCTTCACTCAGCCGTTGCTCTTGTTTCCAGGTACTCTTCTTTGCCTGAACTCTCCTCTAGCTCTTCCCTTATTTGTAATATAATCACTGTCTTCTATTCCTGTCTTTGCTTTGTGATGCTTAGAAATTAACAATATTACCAACTCCTCCCTCGTCATTTTGAGGATAAATGGGGTCGTCTCTCCCATTTGCCCTCTTTATAGCCGAGGGTGTTTACCACCAAATTATGGTGTTTTAAATCAAGTCCACCCTCGTCTTTTTGAGGGGAGTGGAGGGGTCGTCCCCTCCACTGGTCCCCATTATAGCCGAGGGATCAACTAACCAAATTAATGGATTTTAATATAGTCTTCCCTCGTCTTTTTTGAGGAGAGTGGAGGGGTCGTCCCCTCCACTGGTCCCCATTATAGCCGAGGGTTCAACTAACCAAATTAATGGATTTTAATCTAGTCTTCCCTCGTCTTTTTTGAGGAGAGTGGAGGGGTCGTCCCCTCCACTGGTCCCCATTATAGCCGAGGGATCAACTAACCAAATTAATGGATTTTAATATAGTCTTCCCTCGTCTTTTTTGAGGAGAGTGGAGGGATCGTCCCCTCCACCGGTCCCCATTATAGCCGAGGGATCAACTAACCAAATTAATGGATTTTAATATAGTCTTCCCTCGTCTTTTTTGAGGAGAGTGGAGGGGTCGTCCCCTCCATTGGTCCCCATTATAGCCGAGGGCTCAACTAACCAAATTAATGGATTTTAATATAGTCTTCCCTCGTCTTTTTTGAGGAGAGTGGAGGGGTCGTCCCCTCCACCGGTCCCCATTATAGCCGAGGGATCAACTAACCAAATTAATGGATTTTAATCTAGTCTTCCCTCGTCTTTTTTGAGGAGAGTGGAGGGGTCGTCCCCTCCACCGGTCCCCATTATAGCCGAGGGATCAACTAACCAAATTAATGGATTTTAATATAGTCTTCCCTCGTCTTTTTTGAGGAGAGTGGAGGGGTCGTCCCCTCCACTGGTCCCCATTATAGCCGAGGGTTCAACTAACCAAATTAATGGATTTTAATCTAGTCTTCCCTCGTCTTTTTTGAGGAGAGTGGAGGGGTCGTCCCCTCCACTGGTCCCCATTATAGCCGAGGGATCAACTAACCAAATTAATGGATTTTAATATAGTCTTCCCTCGTCTTTTTTGAGGAGAGTGGAGGGATCGTCCCCTCCACCGGTCCCCATTATAGCCGAGGGATCAACTAACCAAATTAATGGATTTTAATCTAGTCTTCCCTCGTCTTTTTTGAGGAGAGTGGAGGGGTCGTCCCCTCCACCGGTCCCCATTATAGCCGAGGGATCAACTAACCAAATTAATGGATTTTAATATAGTCTTCCCTCGTCTTTTTTGAGGAGAGTGGAGGGGTCGTCCCCTCCACCGGTCCCCATTATAGCCGAGGGATCAACTAACCAAATTAATGGATTTTAATCTAGTCTTCCCTCGTCTTTTTTGAGGAGAGTGGAGGGGTCGTCCCCTCCACCGGTCCCCATTATAGCCGAGGGATCAACTAACCAAATTAATGGATTTTAATATAGTCTTCCCTCATCTTTTTTGAGGAGAGTGGAGGGGTCGTCCCCTCCACTGGTCCCCATTATAGCCGAGGGATCAACTAACCAAATTAATGGATTTTAATATAGTCTTCCCTCGTCTTTTTTGAGGAGAGTGGAGGGGTCGTCCCCTCCACTGGTCCCCATTATAGCCGAGGGATCAACTAACCAAATTAATGGATTTTAATGTAGTCTTCCCTCGTCTTTTTTGAGGAGAGTGGAGGGGTCGTCCCCTCCACTGGTCCCCATTATAGCCGAGGGATCAACTAACCAAATTAATGGATTTTAATATAGTCTTCCCTCGTCTTTTTTGAGGAGAGTGGAGGGGTCGTCCCCTCCACTGGTCCCCATTATAGCCGAGGGATCAACTAACCAAATTAATGGATTTTAATGTAGTCTTCCCTCGTCTTTTTTGAGGAGAGTGGAGGGGTCGTCCCCTCCACTGGTCCCCATTATAGCCGAGGGATCAACTAACCAAATTAATGGATTTTAATCTAGTCTTCCCTCGTCTTTTTTGAGGAGAGTGGAGGGGTCGTCCCCTCCACCGGTCCCCATTATAGCCGAGGGATCAACTTCCCATGCATGCTAGGACTGACAATAGGATGAAGGAAACACTGATATTTCTCATTAATTTTCCAAGTGTTCTGTTGGAGCAACCCCAATTACAATTATGGCCTTTCAAGACCTTACAACACTACTGATAGTATTTCTTCAAATGATCTGCATTCCAGGGGTTTGAAAAAGGTTCCCCCTCTAAGTTTTCTAGCCTGTAGGTCCCTGGGACAACTTCATCGATGACCCTATATGGGCCATGCCAATTAGGATGGAGCTTGTTGGGTTTCTGCCAAGTCTTTTTAAGAACCAAGTCTCCCACTGCGATAGGCCTCTGTTTCACCCTTTGGTTGTAAAACTTTGCGGTCCTCTGTTGGTAGGAAGCTTGCCTTATCTCAGCATCCTCCCTTCTTTCCTCAATCAGGTCTAGGTCAAGTCTTCTCTCTTCCATATTCCCCTGGGGATCATACATTTGGACCCTATGAGTAGGAAACTCCACTTCGGTGGGGATGACTGCTTCTGATCCATAAGCTAACATGAATGGGGTCTCCCCGGTAGGGGTCCTTACTGTCGTCCTGTATGCCCACAATACTGCATATAACTCCTCGACCCATCTTCCTTTTGCCTCCTCAAGCCTCTTCTTAATCCCATCTAGGATTGTCCTGTTCGTAACTTCGGTTTGCCCATTGGCCTGAGGTCGGCCTGGGGTGGAGAAAAATTGTTTGATACTTACCCTCTCACAGTACTTCTGTAAAGAGGCATTCTTGAACTGGGTCCCGTTATTCGAGATGAGGGTGTTGGGTAGACCATATCTGCATATCACATTCTTCCAGATGAACTGGAAGGTCTTCTGCTCCGTGATCGTGACCATCGGCTCGGCCTCTACCCATTTTGAAAAGTAGTCAATTGCTACGATGAGGAACCGATAGTTATTGACTGCTCTCGGTAAGGGTCCTATCAGATCAATCCCCCATATTGCGAACGGCCATGGGGATGCAATGG
Source organism: Sambucus nigra (assembly GCA_949130495.1). Lineage (NCBI taxonomy): Eukaryota > Viridiplantae > Streptophyta > Magnoliopsida > Dipsacales > Adoxaceae > Sambucus > Sambucus nigra. The sequence goes on from OX422216.1 coordinate 623,334,072, forward strand.
AGGTGAGAGGCTGGTGAGGTTGATGAGGGATAGTAGCAAATCTTTGGCATTTATCACACTTTTTAACATATGCGGCAGCATCTTTCCCCAAGGTCGGCCACCAGTAGCCTTGGGTGATCACCCTCTTTGCCAAGGATCTACCCCCAATATGGCTTGAGCACGACCCTTCATGCACGTCTTGCAAAATGGAAGGGACCTCTGAGGGATGCACACACCTAAGTAAGGGGAGCAGAAACCCCTTTTTGTACAGCGTGTCTCCGATGACAGCGAACTTTACAGCCCTGTATCTCAGCTTCTTCCTCTCTTGGCTTGCTTCTGGCATCTCTCCCCCTCTAATGTATCTGATCAGGGGGTCCATCCATGAAGGTTCTTGAGAAACATTCATGCAAATGCCAAGTGTTCCCTCGTTGTCTTCGATAGTTGGTCGAAGCAAAATTTCTACCGGGACTGTCCTCCTTATGTCTGTCCTAGTAGCTGAGGCCAACCTTGCAAGGGCGTCAGCACGGCCATTGTCGAGCCTAGGTATCCTCTTGAATTTCACTTCTTTGAAGTTTTTCAGCAATGACCTCGCCTTATCAAGATACCTAGCCATCCTCTCGTCTTTGGCCTCATAGGCTCCTAGTATCTGATTCACCACCAGCCTTGAATCACTGTGAACCAAAATTTGGTTGACACTAAGGGATTTGGCTAAGGAGAGGCCAGCTATCAAGGCCTCATACTCAGCCTCATTGTTGGAGGCTTTGAAATTGAACCTCAGGGCGTACTCGACGTCTGTGCCATCGGGTGCTGATAGTATCAGTCCAGCACCACTTCCGCTATCACAGGAGGACCCGTCAACGAAGAGGCTCCACGGAGTCTTTCCTTCAGAAAAATTTCCCTCAGAGAGGGACCCCTGTCTAAAGATGTATCTTCCTTCTTCGTTTTCAGTCGCTTTCCTTCTAGCGGTGCTCGTCTCAGCCATTTCTGCAGGTGTGTCTGCGGGTCTGTCTTCTGTATCTGCCTTCCCGAGGGTCTCACCCTCGGCCTCATCTTCTTCCCATGTGAACTCAGCCACGAAGTCTGCCAAGGCTTGCCCCTTAATGGCTGTCTTAGGCTGATACACAATGTCAAACTCCCCCAGCTCTATAGCCCAGGTCATTAGCCTTCCTGATTTTTCAGGCTTGTGTAGGACCTGCCTAAGAGGAGAGTCAGTAAGGATGACCATAGTATGGGACTGGAAGTACGGTTTCATCTTCCTTGAGGCATGAATCAAGGCATAGGCCAACTTCTCCATCCTCGGGTATCTCTGCTCTGCCCCCTGGAGTGCCTTGCTGTTGAAATATACGGGCTTCTGTATCCCATCTTCGTCTCTTACGATTGCTGCACTGATAGCGGATTCTGAGACAGCAAGGTACACGTACAGTCGTTCACCCTGCACGGGTCGTGACAGCAGCAAGGGAGACCCTAAGTATGATTTCAGCTGCTTGAAAGCCTCATCACACTCTTCGCTCCATTCAAAAGCTTTCCTGAGGATCTTGAAGAATGGTAGACACCTGTCTGTAGCCCTTGACACAAATCTGTTCAAGGCAGCCACTCTCCCTGTGAGCCTCTGAACGTCTTTAATGGACTTGGGGGTCTTCATCTCAATAAGGGCCTTTATCTTTTCAGGATTGGCCTCGATGCCTCTTTGATTGACAATGAACCCCAAGAACTTCCCCGCTCCGACCCCGAAGACACACTTGGCCGGATTGAGCTTCATTTTGTATTTGTCCATTGTATTAAAGGTCCTTTCCAGGTCTGCTACATGATCCTCTGCCTTCAGACTCTTAGTCAGCATGTCATCTACGTAAACCTCCATAGACTTACCAATTTGATCTTCGAACATTTTGTTTACGAGGCGCTGGTACGTTGCCCCCGCATTTTTTAGGCCAAAGGGCATGACCCTGTAACAGTATGTCCCCTTGTCAGTGATGAAGGCGGTCCTCTCCGAGTCCTCAGGGTTCATGAAAATCTGGTTATACCCTGAGTAGGCATCCATGAAACTCATGAGCTCATGGCCTGCGGTAGCGTCTACCATCTGGTCGATGCGGGGGAGAGGGAAGCTGTCTTTGGGACAATGCTTGTTGAGGTCTGTGAAGTCCACGCACATTCTCCACTTGCCGTTGGCCTTTGGGACGATGACTGTATTGGACAGCCACTCAGGGTAGATGACCTCTCTGATAAATTCAGCGTCTTCTAATTTTTTAACCTCATCCCTGATGACCTCATACTTTTCTCTAGAGTAAATCCTCCTCTTCTGCTTTACCGGCTTCACTCCCTCTACCACATTGAGTTTGTGGCACATGATTTCAGGGTCGATCCCTGGCATATCTACATGACTCCACGCGAAGACGCTTCGCCTTCTCCTCAACAGTTTGATGAGGTCTTCCTTGATACTGGGCTTCAGAGATTTGCCAACTTGGACGGTTTTTCCCGGGTCATCCTCATCGAGGGTGATGGGTTCTACCTCCTCAGCGGCCTCTCCTTTTTTGAGCTTCGTCTCGTCCCTGGGGTCTAGGGTATCAATGTTGTAAGTGGCTGTAGCCCTCTTGTGTGCCTCCCTTTCTTCAGCGGAGTTGTAGTAGCACTCTCTCGCTGTCGTCTGGTCTCCCTGAACTTCCCCCACCCCATAAGGGGTAGGGAACTTAACCATCTGGTGGACCGTGGACGGCACAGCTTCAAACCCCTTGAGGGCCACACGTCCCAGTATGATGTTGTATGCCGAAAACACATGCTCATCCAGCACAAAGAAACTGACCCTCTTAGTGAGCCATCTCGGCCACTCGTCCCCCATCCTGACATCAGCCTCATATATTCCTAGGGGGTGAACCTTCTCCCCACTGAACCCAATCAATGGATGATGGTAGGGGATAAGTCTGGCACGACTGAGGCCCAAGGCCTTGAAGCATGGCCAGAACATCACATCTGCGGATGAGCCCCCATCCACCAGGATCCTCGGCACTTCGCACCAGTGCATCCTGGTGGTGATGACGAGAGGGTCATCATGCGGGGCCAATAGGCCCTTGAAGTCCATTCTTGAAAATCCCACAACCAAAGTGTCCATATCAACCTTCTTCCTTTTTTCTAACTTGACCTCTAGGGAGGTCGAGTGCACCGTCTTCGTCACTGCCTTAGCCTCAGCGACATGGGCCTTCCTGTCGGCGACCTCAGACCCTCCTCCTGCAAGTCCCCCGGAGATCATTCCCACCCCGAGCGAGATCATATTGAGCCTCTTGACAGGGCCTTGGTCGTCTCTCGGCGGGAGGTCAGGGTCGTCCTCATCATCAGAGGGGTCGTCCCCTCTTTTTTGAGGACCTTCTCTGCAGGCGTCGACTCGCTTCTTTCTGGGGTCGTCCCCTCGGCCCCTCTTGAAGTCGGCTTTGTCGACGTACTTTCTGAGCTTCCCTTCCTTCAGCATCTTCTCAATCTCATCTTTCAGAGCAAAGCATTTGTCTGTTACGTGGCCGTGGTCTTGGTGAAATTCACACCACAGGTTCCTATTTCTCTTGCCGGGGGCTGCCCTCAGCTTCTCAGGCCACTTCAGTGTCCGGTCACTCTTTATCTCATTGAGGATCTGTTCACAGCTGACCGTCAGAGGGGTGTACCCTGCGAACTTATCATCCATGGTCCTCTTCTTCCCCTCTTTGTTCTTCTTGGGGTATTTATTCCCACTTGCACCTCCTTTTTCGTCTTCATGTTTTGCCGCCATCGCCTCTTCGGCGTTCATCACCTTCCCTGCTGTTGACAACAGCTCAGCCATCGTCCTCGGAGGGTCTTCGGCAAGCTTCCATAATAGCTTCCCCTTCTGGAGCCCTCCAATCAGGGCTGTCATAGCTATGCTCTCCTCATAGTCTTCCACCTCCAGCTTCTCTTTATTGAATCTGGCTATGTAGTCTCTCAGAGTCTCGTTCTTTCCCTGCTTAACATAGAGCAGGTGTGTGGTCTTCTTCTGTGGCCTCACCCCAAAGCAGAAATTATGGATGAACAAGTCAGCCAACTGCTTAAAGTTTCCAATAGAATTTTTTGGAAGAGACGTGTACCACACATGCGCAGCCCCTGTCAAGGTACCAGAGAAGGCACGACACCTCATCTCATCTGAGATAGAGTATATGTCTGCCGCCGACTGATACATTTCCACGTGGTGGACAGGGTTGGTGCTCCCATCGTATCTTGGGGTGACCGCGGGAGGCTTGAACTTCGATGGCGTGGGGAAGTTGACTATCTTTGCCACAAAGGGTGAGCCCATGGTGTATCCCCTCTGAAGAGGGTCCCGGCTCTTCAGTATGTCGCCAATCTTATCCTCTAACCTCTGGATTGAGTCATTCCAGGGCCTCACAGGGTCGGCCTGGCCGATGTTATCCCCTGCTGCCTCTCGGAGGTGGATGGAGGGCTCCGCTACGGCAGGCCTGTGTCGGCTATTTACTTCCCTTTGGCCGTCATCCCGTCTTTGGGGTCGGCCTTCTGCTTCTTTCCTAGATCTCGCTGCGCTTCTTGACTTGGACAACTTGTCTCGCAGGTCATTCACTGGGCCCAGCCTCTCGAAGGCCGACCCCCTGCTCAGGCGGTCAAAAGCAGAGCCTCTTGGGCGACCATCAGGGTTTGGTCTCCCGCACTTTCCTCTACTGTCCTGGAGGGGTCGTACTGTATTGTTGGAGACCTCATATGGCTCCCAGCATTCTACTGGAGCCTCTTCTTCCTCCAGATCATCATACCTGTCCTCGGGGCAAGGGTTTCCTTGCCTCCCCAGGCGTAAACGCCGGGGGTCAGCAACATCCCTACGCCGCTGAGGGGGTGGTAGGTCTTTATGTGGTGCCTGGGGTGGTCCCCTGGCCTCATGATGTCCTGGAGCTGCTGCCGGAGTAATCATCTCAGGTGAGACCCCTGGTGGTCTCAGTATATTCTGACTTAGAGCTGTAAACTGCTCCTGCATCATCCGCTGGCTGGCTGCCAGAGACTTTAGGGCTGCTGCCACATCAGCCATCTCAGACTGAGGTGGTGGCTGACTGGAACTGGGTCTTCCCCCATCATCCGGCGGGGGAAGTGGTGGCGGTGGCATCTCAGGTGCCATGTGCTTGAGCTATGAAGAGCTGAACTGAAGAAAATACTGGTTAGCTTGGGACCTTAGTAGGTCTCTTTCAATGGTGAAACACCTCCTCTCAGGGGGAGTGTTGGTTCACCACCAGAGTGCCCAGTGAGGTCAAGCTGTACAAAGGAAGAGATGTCTTCTCGTTCCCACAGACGGCGCCAAACTGATGATGCTCGGATTCAGCACCACCAGATAAGTGTTAGTGAGCTCAAGCAGTAGCAGCGATGGCTACCATAGAGATGTATAAGTGTATAAGTATGTAAGTGTATAGAAGGGGATGAGGATAAGAGGAAAATAAGACTGATGTATAGTGGTTCAGCCAAATTGGCCTACATCCACTGTCAGTGTGTGATCCACTAAGTATGGGCACTAATGGCCTTGGATACAATGCACATAACCCTCTATCTCTCTCTCTACTGTGTGTGAACAAGCAGAGTTTTAGCTAGGGCTACTGTTCATAGATCGATCCCTGTAGGGTTGTAGGTGACAAGTATATATAGGTCTTGGGGGGTGTAGTGTACCCCCCAAGTAAGCATGGTGCATGTGAATGATGATCTAACCAATTCCCTGTTGACACCTGTAGATGCCAAATGATGGCATAATATTCCCTCACGTGAGGGTGTGATTTGGTTATAACGGTCTGCCACGTGTCATATGAGCCTCACGCGCACTGTTCCACGCGTCTCCCAAACCACGCGCTAAGATGATGTCACCCTCGGCCTATGATATGAGGCCGAGGGCAAAGTTCCCCCTGGCAGTGAGTATGGTCCAATTTAAGCCTCGTACTGTCGGCCCCTCGGAGGGTCGTCCGGGGCCTGCTGAAGGGTCGGCCCCTCGGAGGGTCGTCCGGGGCCTGCTGAAGGGTCGTCCCCTAGGAGGGCCGTCCGGGGCCTGCTGAAGGGTCGGCCCCTCGGAGGGTCGTCCGGGGCCTGCTGAAGGGTCGTCCCCTAGGAGGGTCATCCGGGGCCTGTTGAAGGGTCGGCCCCTCGGAGGGTCGTCCGGGTCCTGCTGAAGGCCGAGTCCAGGGGGGGTCATATGGAGCCAAATGAGGGGTCGGCCCCTCGGAGGGTCGTCTGAAGGGGTTGCCTTGATCCCGGCAGTCAGGGGGTAAATATGGGTATATCACCAGTCGAAGAATGTTCACAATCATTTGTTAAAGATGACGGATCCGAATATCAAGATTCTTCAACAATGAGTCTCTGCGAGATTGATTTTGGTAAGGTTATGTTTAAAGTTTTGTAAATGTTTTACTTTAGTGTTGGGATAATTTTCGAAAGAGTTTTAAATCACATGAGGTATTTTTTCCAAGTAAAAATAATTTTTTCTAGACCTATAGGCGAAGTTTTTAAAATAAAAAGTTTCGCTCCAGTCGTTCAAACAACATAAGAATGTCGTTTAAACGACATGAATATGTCGTTTTAATGACAACTTCAAAAGATATAAGATGTCGTTCGAAGGGCCGCGAGATCGTCGTTTGTGTTATGAATCGAACAACCACATACTGTTTTGCAAAATATAAGGCCATTTCTTGGTTCATTCAAATGACATGCATTTTCATTCAAACAACATGCATTCGTCATTCAAACGACATGCAAAAGTCATTCAAATGACATGCATAAGTTGTTCGAATGACTTGCCGCCTCAAAGTTTTTTATTTTGTTGTAAATACCTACTTTGGAAGACTTTTTATTTAAGACTTTTGGTGAAAATGAACCTTCAAAATCTGCAGAATTTTAGTCTTACATTTTTGGCTTAAACCTTTTGTTTTCGATTCACAAATCATCCCAATTACTTTATTGAATCATTTTGGAACCCAAGATACAACTTTGGTGAAGTTTCTCTTATAGAGATGAATTCTCTATTACTGGATTGATATATCTTGAGGGATCTATTTGTTGACTACGACTGCGGGCATTGGGAATAATTGAGGGTGTCCACTGCTGACGAAGAGCTGCGGTTCTGTAGGTTCCCAAGGGGATATTTCAAAGACTGCCTTCTTGTCGAGATATGGGTCCTATGAGTTTAAGGTGATGCCGTTCGGACTCACAAATGCTCCAGCCGTTTTCATGGACTTGATGAACCGAGTATTCAGAGAGTTCTTGGATCAGTTTGTCATCGTCTTCATAGATGACATCTTGATATATTCACACTCAGAGGAGGAGCATGCCGAGCACTTGAGGCAGGTTCTTCCACTCTACGTGAGCATCAGTTGTATGCTAAGTACGAGAAGTGTGGATTCTGGTTGCGAGGTGTACAGTTCTTGGGCCATGTTGTTTCTGAGCAGGGGATAACAGTTGACCCGTGTGAAGTGTCAGTGGTGAGGGAGTGGGGACAGCCCACGACACCGACGGAAGTGCGTAGTTTCTTGGGGTTAGCCGGTTACTACAGGAGATTCATTCGGGGATTCTCCAAAATAGCGGGTCCATTGACCAATCTGACTCGCAAAGGGGTACCATATGTTTGGGATGACGCTTGTCAATTGGCTTTCGACGAGCTGAAAGACAAGCTTACTTCAGCGCCAGTTCTTGCTTTACCGAAACCGGGTGTGGAGTACCTGGTTTACACTGATGCGTCTTTACGGGGACTTGGAGGAGTACTCCAGCAGGAGGAGAAGGCTATAGATTTTGCTTCCAGCAAGCTTAAGCCGCATGAGAAGAATTACCCCACCCACGACCTGGAGTTAGCAGCGGTCGTTTTTGCATTGAGGATATGGAGGCACTACTTATTGGGTGAGAAATTCCGTTTGTTCACAGACCACAAGTCATTGCAGTACCTGTTCACTCAGTGAGAGCTGAATATGCGTCAGCGCAGATGGCTAGAGTTTGTGAAGGACTACCAGTTTGATATACAGTATCATCCAGAAAAGGCCAACGTAGTTGCTGATGCGTTGAGTCGTAGACCGGTAGATGAGGTAGCGGATGTCTGGAAAGCAAAGTGGAAGGAGTTGGGTCACCAGGACACAGTAGCACGTTCTTTCATATCCGTGATGTCAGTCACACCCGAGATTGTTACGAGAGTGATACAGGCATAGACCACAGACCCGTTTTTCCAGGAGCAGATTGTACGACTTTTAGCCGAGGGTGCTGAGTCTTATTCTGTTAGTTCTGATGGGGGTTTGAGGTTTAATGGGAGATTGGTGGTTCCAGAAGGAGCAGAATTACGTCATGCAGTGATGACTCATTCTCATGGGTCCCGATTTACAGTACATCCGGGAGGCGATAAGATGTACCAGGATATGAGGCGATAATACTGGTGGAGTGGGATGAAGAAGGACATCGCCGAGTTCGTGTCCAAGTGTTCTACCTGCCAACTGGTGAAGGTAGACCACCAGAAACCGTCAGGATTGCTTCAGCCATTGGAAGTACCCGCGTGGAAGTGGGAGAGTATTTCCATGGATTTTATTATAGGGTTGCCTACATCACAGCGGGGCCACGATTCTATCTGGGTGATTGTAGACCGTTTGACCAAGGTGGCTCATTTTCTGCCGGTGCGGACAGATTATACCACGGGTCAGTATGCTCAGTTGTTCATCGCGGAGATTGTCAGATTACACGGGGTGCCCCTAAATATTGTGTCAGATAGGGATAAGATTTCCGTGTCACGTTTTTGGGAAAGCTTTCAGGAGGCTATGGGTACTGAGTTGAGGTTGAGTTCAGCTTACCACCCACAGACAGATGGACAGACAGAGCGTACTAATCAGATGTTAGAGGATATGCTACGCATGGGTGTTCTCGATTTTGGAGGTGGTTGGGAGCCACATATTCCACTGGTAGAGTTTGCTTATAATAACTCTTATCAGTTTACGATTGGTATGGCTCCATTTGAGGCTTTGTACGACAGGCCTTGTCGTTCCCCAGCTTGTTGGCTCGAAGTGGGGGATAACAAGTTGCTAGGACCAGAGGTGATTCAGGAGACCTCCGCGAGGATTGAGATGATCAGGAGTTGCATTCGGGTAGCCCAGGACAGGCAAAAGAGCTACGCCGATGCGAAACGGTTCTTCCGGGAGTTTAGTGTGGGGGACCAAGTGTTATTGCGTGTATCTCCTATGAAGGGAGTGATGAGGTTCAGGAAGAAGGGGAAGTTAGCTCCGAGGTATGTGGGACCATTTCCCATCATCGAGAGGATTGGATCGGTTGTATACAGGCTGGGACTGCCAGAACATTTACATCGCATCCACGATGTATTCTACATCTCGTCGTTGAGACGATATCTTCGGGATGATATGGCCCATACTCACATTGCGATAGATGAGATCGACTTGCAGCCTGATAGCTCTTACGAGGAGAAACCGGTGGCTATCCTAGACTATAGTGAAAGGAGATTGAGGTCGAAGATAGTCCCACTTGTGCGGGTCCAGTGGGAGCATCATAATGTGGAGGAATCCACTTGGGAACGCGAGGCAGATATGCGCGAAAGATATCCAGAGTTGTTTTTACCAGGTATGCCTTATTTTCTGAATTTCGGGACGAAATTCCGTTATTAGGGGGGAAGTATGTAATACCCCGTATTTTTATGCTATATTAATTTGGGGATTTATTAAATTTAATGTGAGTGAACTATTTAATAAAAATCCGGAAATTAATTATGTTATAATTATTAACGTGACGAGAGTTAGTAATTATGGCAAATTGGTTGAATATTACTAATGAGCAAAGTAATATATTATATTGGTTATATTGAATGTCATGAGTGAATTAAATGACAATTTCGGAAATTTAAGTCGGGACGTGCCCGTGTCACGTCGTGACTAATTTTGTTAAATAAAAAGTGAATATTTTATAAGTTATTTGTATGGTCGTTTTGAGTGCGTCAACGCGTCCGGAAGGGTCGAGATAGTAAAAAAAGTGTACCCGGGGGTTTAGTTTGGGTCTCGGGGCGTTTTTAGGCCTAATTGGTACCCCGGGAGGGCAATTTAGTCATTTCACCTTTTTGGGTAATTAAACCCACGAAATTCAGCAACCTATCTCAGCCATTTAGGTTAGTCAGCTAGGGTTAGAAAACAAAAACACAAGTGACGGCCATATGAGAGGAAAGGAGAAAGCTCCAAGGCAATCCAAGGCCCCAAAAGTCATCCGTTTGCACCACAACCACCACCACCGCGTAGATCGCGCAAAGGGCTACGCAACCACACCAAAATCATCTGCGAATCAGAACGTCGAAAACCCCAGGCAAGTATTTATCTTGTTTATTTTCGTTAGTGCAATCTTCATATTAGTTTAGGAATGATTAGAGATGAAAAATATGGAAGAAAACCCAATTTGTGTTAGGAAAATGCATGTAGTATTGATTTATATGAAAATTCTGGAATCCTTGCCATGTAGAGGAAGATAACCCACGAAATTTTGATGATATATTAGAAGGAAATTCTGGTAAAAACAGATTAGAACCATGATTAAGAAAAACTCTAGGGTTCTTGATGATTAGATGAGATTTTGGGTAATTATCCATGTTTAATGTTAGATATACACATGCTTTACGTTGAAAACATCTGGTATATTGATATAATGTTAGTAGTAGGATTTTTCGGACGTTTATAATGGAAAAACTTGGTTTTAGATGAAGAAAATTGGTAGAACCCGTAACTGCAATTCTGCAGGAATCGAAATACCTGCTTGATCGATCGATCGAGCCTAGAGCTTCGATCGATCGAGCCTAGAGCTTCGATCGATCGAAGGTTCGATCGATCGAGCCCCAGACCTCGATCGATCGACCCCTCCTGGAAGACTCCCATTTCCCTTGTTTAATTAGTTTAATTAAATTTATCGTGAAATAATTCTTGGATGTTCTTCATAAAATATTTTGGGAGATAGGAAAGACCAGTAGGACATATGAATAAGTGTTGGGAACTTTATTATGAGACGAGAATTTTACTTTTGGGATAATTATATAATAAACGATGAAACTACGTATTCCAAGTGAGAGATTACGGCGAATAGTTACGATAGTGAATAGAGGTATACCTACTGAATTTTCTACTTGGAAGGATAAAGTCCACGAGTGTCACGTAATAAGTGAGAAAACCCTTCGAGTTAAGGTTAGAGATGAAACCTTATACGTAATACTAATAATGTGAAATTAAGGATAAATGTTGTGATAATGGGTGACGAGAGGAACCTATATTAATATGATAAAGTGATGTATTTATATGATTGTGTGTACATATATTATATACATGTGAAAATCATGCCCACGCTACTTGCTATCCCTGAGGTTTCCGCGCTGGGACAGTCTTATCTCGATGGGACCTTTATGGGGGATATTGACTTGTACCCTAGAAGATAAATATCCTTGGTACAGGCTATCGATGTGATAGTTCAGACGGTCCTAAGAGACACAGGCATGTGCCACCCTCTTAGAGACTTGGAATCTATACTTCACCTCAATATTGTTTGTGTATGTCTGTTAATACAATTCGAGAGTGATTCCGAATGTATTCCCCTTAATATGAGTGATATGGGGCTTTGGATAGTAGAGTATGCACGCACCATAGTTTTATGTGGGGTGCTGTTATTTATATATATTATACGAGTAGTTAATATATATATGAGATTTGAAAATTTGAAACTGCCTACTGTGATTTGATAAGTAGGACATGGTTGTTGACTCAAATTATAACTACTTGTTTTTGAAAAAGTATAATATGTCACTGGAAAACTCTATTGATTTTATAAAGTTAAAATGGAGAACTTTGGTTACTAATTGGAACATCCTTTCGAAAATGGAATCGTTGAATTGTAAATCTTACGAGTAATCTAAGATAATTTAAATCATTGGGAAGATTAGTATGATAAATGATAAGACAAACCGTTGGGAAGGTTAGTGCGATAGGTGTGCACATTAGAAGAGAGGTGAGATTTTCTCAAGAGAGTGTCGCCCTAATATGTTGTTGCATTGGCCTGTATCAATTTAAATACTTGCTAAACGTATTTTAAATGAAACACACTTTCGGGCTCTGACCCGTTTCTTTTTCTCTCTCTCTCTCTCTCTCTTGTATATATATGTATATATTTTAGGTGCCCAGTCACAGGGGCGTCTTGCTTAGAATCCCTTGAAAGGAACGTGCTGCAGCTTACGTGAAAGTTGCAGGTCACTTGCGTAGACGGCTTCCTTTATGGACTCCACTTCTAGCATTCTCATTTATTGGGCATGTGTCGCCCTTTCCATTATTTCATTGTTATTGGGACATTTGTACTTCAGTTATTTCTAGTATTGTTACTATGGGATTTATTCAGTTTGTATTGTGTTACTTTACATTTCGCATGTTGACATTCGATTTACGAATGTTTTAAATTAATTGGATTGTGTTCCAGGTTTATTGTGGTGTGATTCTTAATTGTAGAAATGTTATTTTTAAATAAATAAATCTTTTTCTTTAAACAAAATTTGGAAAGTTATGTATGAAAATGGTTTTGACACTTAGCTTAATTATTTAGGGTGTTAAATTGGAAAATTTATTTTTATCGACAGTGATACTGAGAATGAACCAACTGTTTACCTTGATTTAATTTAATAAAGGATTGATCGCCTGGTATTTAATTAGGCGGGGTGTCACAGTGGTGCACTAAGAACAGTTTCGTTTCTACCGTCCTTTTCCTATTTTCGGTGAGGGTGACAATGTTTTGGTGAGTGAAAGATTTTCCTCCATCGTGGCTTCCACAGATCCCATCGTTTAGTTCATAAAGATGTTGGTCGATGTCATTTGGATGCACGCATTAGAGGTAAGGACCTGTGAAAGACCTTCTATAAAGTTTTTCTTTCGGCCCTAAATAAACCCACACATCTTTAACCTTAACTTGATGGTATTGCCTTTTGTCGGTCGATAATATATCATTCTGTAGATAAATAATTATTGGGTCCATCCACCTAGGATTTTTTTCACAATGAGAATGTGCTCGGTGGCCACTGGCTTCATAATGCTTTGCCTGTCGATGAATACCACTTAACCTTTTCTTCTTAGATTGGAGTCCACAGTTGAGCTTAGGTCTGCTAAGGTATCAACATGGCTATTACTCCTCGAGGAACTATTAAATGTGTACTTCCTCAAAATTTCATATCAAATCATGAGCCACCTGCTGGTACTCTACCATCATTTTATCCTTGGCGTTGAAGTCCCTAGTTACTTGGTTGGACACTGACTTTAAAGCACAATATACATAAAGGTGACTTTCCCCTAACAAGTGAGCCTTACGTAGTTTGACTATGAGGGATTCGTACTCAGCTTTGTTGGATTCTTCAAAGCCCAGCCTCATTCCTTGCTCGATCATGGCATTCTTCGATGTGATGAGCACAATTCCTACTCCAGCCTATTTTTATTAGAGGCGCCATCCACGTACAATATCCATTTTTTGGATTGGTCAATCCCATGGCATTTCAATTAATTGGCAATCAGTTGGTCGCAAGGTGATTCTTCCCCCACAAATTCTGAGAATAAAATCAGCCAACACTTGTCCCTTAATCGTTGTTTTTAGTCATAGTGTATATCAAATCTCCCAAGTTCTATTGACCATTTGGACATAAATCTAGATAAGTTGGCCTTGTAAAGAATAACTTTGAGGGGAAAGGATATGATGACTATAATCGAATGACCCGAAAAGTAATGTTTTTTCTTGTGATACACGATGACCAAAGAGTAGGCCAATTTCTCCAGTGGGTGGTAGTGCTGGTCGGCATCGAGGATTATCTTGCTGATGTAGTAAATGGGGTACTGATGATATGGGTGGAAATTCGGACCCGAACACGAAAACACGACACGATCCAACATGAAATTAACACGAAATTAAAATAGCTTTTCGTGTTCGAACTTGGTTTTTTAAGCCCGTAAGTGGGTCGTGTCATGTTCGTGCTAAGAAATTGACACGAAATTGGCCCGACAATGACCCGTTAGAGCCCAATTGACACGACCGAATTTCAACCCAATTAGAACCCAATTTAGACCCAAATGGACATAGTAAATTGATGGGTTATCGTGTTGTTAAATTAACGGGTTATCGTGTCGGACCGTGCCAATCGTGTCATATTGACACGATTTTTTTTATCGTGCTATTCATATCGGGTCGTGTTAGTAAAAATAAACACAATGTCGTGTCGTGTCATGTTCGGGATGGATAAAATCGAGTCATGTTGTGTCGAGACAGACCCAAACACGACCCATTAGCCCGAATTGCCACCCCTAACTGTTGACCTTCCTTTTCAGAAACCAAGGTTGAACTGACCACATGGCTTAAAACTATTGAGTAGAGATAAAGAGTATCTTCCATGTTTGGGAAGGCCAACATAAGAGGTTTGCTTAGATAGGATTTGATTTCTTCGAGGGATTTTGAGCATTCATCATTTTAAGTAAGGATTTTATCCTTCTTTAGCAGTTGAATGAATGATCGACACAATTTGGATGACTTGTATATGAAACAGTTCAAATATTCTAGCATCCTAGTTAGCTTTTGAATTTTGTGTAGAGTCTTTGGAGGCTGAATGTTGTTAATCGTGACTATTTGGTGAGGGTTTTCCTCAATCCCTCTTTTGCTGACCAAATAGAGTAGAAATTTTCCAAAATTGACCCTAAAGGATCATTTTCTCATGTCGAGCTTCATTTGGTAGTGTTTCAGGATTCCAAATATCTTTGCTAAGTAATTAAGATGGCCATCTTTACACCTGATTTTGACGAGCATATCATCAATATACACCTCCATTATTTTTCCTAAGTATTTTTTAAACATCTTGGTGACTAATATATGATACATGGCTCCAGAAATTTTGAGGCCAAAAGGCATGACCTTGTAACATTACAAGCCCAAAGGGAGTGATAAATGAAGTTTTATTTAAGTCGAGGCCGAACAGTGGAATTTGGTGGTACCCTGAGTAGGAATATAGAAACATTATCTGCTCATGGGATGCTCAGTCATTGACCAACTGATCTATCTTTGACAGGGGAAACTATCTTTGGGACAAGCCCGATAATGGTCGATGAAATCCATACATACTCTCTAGCTACCACTGCTCTTTCGCACCACCACCAAGTTTGAGAGCCACTTTTGAGAATTGAAATTCTCCTATGGACCTTGCCTTTAGAAGTTTGCCTACTTCCTTTTCCATTACCTTGGCCTTTTCTGGGGCAGTGCAATGAGCCTTTTGTGTAATTGGTAAAAATGACGGGCCATCGTGAAGTTAATGAAAAGTGACTTTGGGATTGATCCCTAGCATATAATAAGGTTCCTATGTAAAAAAAATTAGTTTTTTCTTTAGAAAAGTAGTTAATTCCTTCCTTTCTTGGTCGAACAGTGTGGTGTTGATTAGAAATTTCCTTTATAGTTAGCTTTCATCAAAATATACTTCTTCTAGTCTTTCCACGACTCTATTTGTGGGGTTAACTCTTCCTTCTTCTACCCCTGGCCCGCTATACTTTATTTGATATTTGGATAGAATGGCTCCATCATGAGATGTTTCAGGGATAACTTCCTTCTCTTTTTTTTCTTGTTTAGGACTGATGGCAATAATGAAACACTTACGAGAAATCGCCTGATGACCCTTGATCTCTAATATTCCTTACCCTATAACACACTTGATATTTTGGTGATAGGTTGAGTGGACTTCCCTCATGCCGTGCATCCACCATCATCCAATGATGACGTGGTAGGGCGAGTCAACGACACTTGATATTTTAATGATTTAAGAGATGTTCTTGCCTTTACTGGAAAAATTACCTTCCCCAACGACATGGTCATCTTTTGAGCGAACCTGACAAGTGGGATGGTAGCTTTCTTTAGGTCTGTCATTTTCAATTTGAGGTTGTGAAAAATCTCTAGGTATATTCCATCAGAAGAGCTACCTTAATCCACTAGTAGCTTATCCACGCCCCAATTTACAATCCAAAGAGTGATTATAAGTGCATCATGGTATGGGGTCCTCATCCTAATTAATTCATCTTTCGTGAAGACTATGTGTGTTGATAACAAAATTAATATGCTGATGTGGATGAATAATAAGAAGACACGTGTCAATCTACATGGCACAATAGCAACGAGGAAGATCATTCCCCCGACCAACTTACTCACTCCGAGCAACAGGTGTACTCCGAGGAACACCAGTCTTCCGAAGAACACCAGCCCTCCGAGGAACTCCAGTGCTCCGAGGAACTCTTGGACGATGAGCAACTAAGGCGGTTCAAGCTGCATCTCGACCACAGCATTGATTGCCAGATAATCAACAGTTCAACTATTCATTGAATGCTTATCATCTTGACGCACACGCTTGAAGAGCATTAAATGAGTTACCCTTTCATATGTATATCATTTAATGTATCACCCTTTCATGTACAGCCTAAGGGCTATAAATATCTTGTATCACCCTCATTCAAAGGGACCAAAATTTCTTGATAGCACTTGTAATCGAGAATTCCCAAACACTCAGCAATAACATAAAAGTGGACGTAGGCCATTCGTACAAGGCTGAACCACTTTAAAATCTTTTGTCTCATTTATTTATCTGTGATTGAATAATTAGAGTAATCTAATTTTTTACATCAACAGATTGGCGCTGTCTGTGGGAATCGATTGTTATTATCGTTTTTCACCGAAAATCATTCGTCATCAATGGCAGATAACCTGGAATCCAGCAATCGAAACGCTGGAAATGCTGGAAATCCTCCAAATCCCTCTGCACCTCCAGATCTGGCTGGGATTATGACGAATCTGGCTCAAAGACAAACCGCCATGCAGGAAATAATGCGACAACTCATACAGACCCTTCATGGCGGTGCACCTGCGCGTTCCGGACAGCGAAGTGGTCAGAGGCAAACCTACTTACATTCTTCACGATCCAGGCGTACTGAATCATATCGTAATGAGGAATCTGATGATTTCTTTTATCAACCTGGGCGAACTTCCTCAATAAGGGCTACAGATACTGATCAACGTATCACTCTCTCTCCAGAAAGACCCAGTGCCTTGGAAAGACTGAGTAGGGTGTCTCCTTTCAGTCGATTAGGCCCTAGGAGGAATAGGAGTCCACCTAAGACCATGTCGAGGAGTTTTCGACGACCATCAGATCTAAGAGAAGGATCAGCACAATCACGACCAGTTGCTCGTCAAGATAGATCTCAGGAGGCTACTTCAGAACAATCAATTGCTCGAACTAATAGTCCCGAGGAAGGAAATGATGCGTGGAAGGGTTCCATTCAGCGCTTGGAGGATAGATTGGGAGAAATGGCTAAGGCGAAGAATCCCTTACAACGAACTTTTGTTCAAGGGACACCTTTTGTCCAGGCCATTGTGGGTTTTCCTACCCCGTCGAAGTTTAAAGCACCAGTAGTGACCCCCAAATATGATGGAAAAACAGATCCTGTTCTTCATATAGAGCAATATCAAGCTGCCGCCGATATCTATGCTGTCCCCGACGAGATGAGATGTAGAGCATTCTCAGGAACTCTTACTGGACCTGCCCAGATATGGTACAACAATCTTCCTCGAGGTAAGATTTCAACTTTCTTTCAGTTGGCTGAGTTGTTCATCGGCAATTTCTGTTTTGGGGCAAAGCCAGTAAAAAAAGTAGCACACCTGTTAAGTGTTAGACAAAAATCTGGTGAGAGTACTAGAGATTACATAACTCGTTTCAATAACGAGAAGCTGGAAGTAATAGATTATGAAGAAAAGACAGCAATCACCGCCTTGATGAGTGGGTTGTTGCCTAATAAGTTGTATTACACTTTGGCCAAAGATCCACCTACAACTATGTCAGAGTTGATGGCGAAAGCGGCCAAAATCATGAATGTCGAGGAGGCCAAGGCTGCGAAGAAGAATATGGATAAAGAAACTAAGGTGGAAGACGACAAATCCAAGAAGAAAGAGCATAAGGGCAATGGCGGTGACAAGCATTCCAAGAATAATAAATCGTCATGGGAAGTCCTGAAGAAATTTGATAATTATACTCCTTTGAAAATGGGTATAAATCATGTCTTGGAAGAAATCAAGAATAACGAGGAAGTAAAGTGGCCAAAGAAACTGAGGTCAGACCCTGACCTGAGGAATAGGGATAAATATTGTGAGTTCCATAAGGATCACGGCCATATGACCAAAAATTGCATAGCTCTTCAGAACGAGATTGAAACACTCATCCGAAGAGGGAAGCTAGCGGAGTATGTTGATCGGGGAGGCGAAAGAAGAAATAATGACCGAACTAGAGAAAGGTCTAGATCTCCTCGTCGAGCAGAGGAGAAAAAGAAAAGGGATCATGAAGATGGTACAGAGGATGACCCCGATCTTCCCAAGAAACCAAGGCAGCCAGAACGAGAGGTATTTTCAATACGCTTTGGGTCATTTGATTGTAATGTCATTACAGGAGGAGATGTAGGAGGAGGAGACCTTACTGCAGAAAGAAAAGCTTACCTCGGTGAAGCTCAGGCTTGCTCATACATTCAACGGATAAATTTAGCTGAAGAGGATCGCCCGAGGAAGGTAAACAAAGAGAAGCTGGTCATCGGTTTTTCAAAAAACGACCTGGCAGGTGTTCTTTACCCTCACGACGACCCTTTAGTGATCAAAATGAGGATGAAAGAAGTAGTGATTTCAAGGGTGCTGGTAGATAATGGTAGTTCGGCAGACATCATGTATTATTCATGCTTTGACAGTTTAAATTTGAAATTATCTCAATTAGAACCTTATCTCAGACCTCTTCTGGGCTTTGCTGGCGAGAAAGTTTTTCCACTTGGGACGATCAAGTTGGATATATTCATTGGAACTTGGCCTGCTTGTCGAACAGGGAGAATACACTTCTTTGTGATGGATAAGAATGTGCAGTCAGCTTACAACATCATCATGGGAAGAGTTGGTTTGAAGAAATTCGAAGCAGTCCCATCTACAGTACATCAGTGCTTAAAATTCCCTACAAATTTCGGAGTAGGAGTTGTGAAATGTGATCAGAAAGTAGCTCGGGAATGTTATTATTCGTCTGCCGAGCAAGAGGAGCTTGAAGAGTCAAGGAAAAAGACTACTACCTACCAGGTGGAGGAAGGTACAGAAATTGAAACACTCGATACTAGAGATGAATCCCAACTTGTAAAAGGACAGGTGGTGGAATCTACAGAAAATGTTATTCTGGACGACGAACACCCTGAACGAGTAACCCAGATAGGTTCATCGTTGGATGTTTCAATAAAACAGGAGTTGATAACTTTCTTGAGAAACAGGAAGAAAACTTTTGCATGGAGTCATGAGGACATGCCAGGAATAGATCCAAACTTCTTATGTCACGAGCTCAATGTGAATAAGGAGATCAAGCCTGTAAAGCAAAGAAGAAGAGTATTTAGTCTCGATAAGAATCAAGCTATACAAGAGGAGGTCAAGAAGCTCCAGAAAGCCCAATTCATTGAAGATGTGAAGTATCCAGACTGGTTGGAAAATGTGGTGATGGTGAAGAAGAAAAATAATAAATGGAGAATGTGTGTTGATTTCACTGATCTCAACAAGGCATGCCCAAAGGATCATTTTCCATTGCCCAGAATTGATCAACTAGTGGATGCTACCTCGGGACACGAGCTACTCAGCTTCATGGACGCTTACTCTGGATACAACCAGATCAAAATGAAACCTAAAGACATGGAAAGCACTTCTTTTATTACCCCTAGGGGAACTTATTGTTATAATGTTATGCCTTTTGGTTTGAAAAATGCAGGAGCGACATACTAGCGGCTGATGAACAAGGTTTTTTCCGAACAAATCAGTTGCAATATGGAGGTCTATGTCGACGATATGCTGACAAAGAGCAAGAAAGCTGCTGATCATCTAGTTGACTTAGGTCAGACCTTTGATCAACTGGATAAATACCAGATGAAGCTCTACCCGACAAAGTGCACCTTTGGAGTACGAGAAGGAATGTTCCTCGGGTACATCGTCAACCAGCGAGGCATTGAGGCAAATCCGGCAAAGATCAAAGCTCTTTTAGGGTTGCGATCTCCAACGACGAAGAAAGAAGTGCAGAGTCTTACAGGACGAGTTGCAGCGCTCAATAGATTTGTATCTCGAGCAACTGATAGGTGCCTTCCATTCTTCAAAACACTCCGAAAAACTTTCGAGTGGAATGATGAATGTGAAAAAGCCTTTCAAGACTTGAAGAAATATCTGGGAACACCTCCACTGCTGTCCAGGCCAGTGATGGGAGAAAAGTTATACTTATACCTGGCAGTATCAGAGAATGCAGTCAGCTCGGCATTGATCAGATTGGAGAATGGAGTCCAGAAGCCAATTTATTACACCAGTAAGGCTTTCCGAGGTGTAGAGATCAGGTACCCAAAGTTGGAAAAATTGGTATTGGCATTGATTGAAGCAAGTAGAAGAATGAGGCCTTATTTCCAGGCCCATACCATTGTCGTATACACCGACATGCCATTGAGACAAGCCCTTCATAAGCCAGAAAAATCAGGAAGACTGATGTATAGGGCAATAGAGCTTGGTGAATATGATATTGTATATGAACCCAGATCTTCATTAAAAGGGCAGGCTGTAGCAGACTTTATAGCAGAATTTACATATCCTGATACCCCCGAGGAGCAAAAGTTGCTCGCTGACCAACCTGTGGATGTTATAAGATCAACATACATGAGTCCAGATCAACTCCGGTTGGTAAAAGGGCTTGTGGATGTAGAAAGATCATCAAATTCAAACCCAGACCAACTCCGGTTGGTAAAAGGGCAAGAAGAGATGGTCGACGAAGAACAAAAAATACCAGGGGAGGATGAAAGGAAACAGCAGATATTTCACCGAGGAACTCTCTCAGAAAATAAATTTGAAGACGAGTTACCTACATGGAGATTATATGTAGATGGGTCATCTTGCACAACAGGTTGTGGGGCAGGGATTGTTTTGAACACCCCAGACGAGATTAACGTGGAATATGCCTTACGATTCCAATTCAAAGCTTCCAATAATGAGGCTGAGTATGAAGCCTTGATAGCAGGTCTTAATTTAGCAAAGATTATGGAAGCGCAACAAGTGATGGTATTCAGTGATTCTCAATTAATTGTGAATCAGATGATGGGAACGTATGCAGTTAAAGGAGAATTAATGGTCAAGTATCATGCAAAGGCGATGGAGTTGTTGGCAGAATTTGATGCCATTCAGTTGATCAGAATACCAAGAATGGAGAATGCACAACCAGACGCACTGGCCCGACTAGCATCAGCTACTCGTACCGAGTTGCGAAGAACGATACCAATTGAGGTGTTAGAAAGTCGAAGCATAGATGAAGACCTGACGATGAATGTTATTACCCTTGATTTAGGACCATCTTGGATGGATCCCATCAAGGCATATGTCGAGGAAGGAGAATTACCGGAGGATAAGATCGCTGCCAAGAAATTGAAGTTTAAAGCTGCTCGGTATGTACTAACTAATGGTGTTTTGTATAGACGAGAAATTATGGCAGGTTTGCAAAGATGTGTACATCCCTCCGAGGTGAAAGAATTGATTGAAGAGATCCATGAAGGGTCTTGTGGAGCCCATGTAGAAGGTCGGACACTGTTGCAAAGGGTGATGACGCAGGGATACTACTGGCCAACGATGAGGGCTGATTGTATAGCCTATGCTAAGAGATGTGATAAATGCCAACGTTTTTCCTCCGTTCGATGAACTCCACAAGCATTGTTGACACCCATAACTTCCCCTTGGCCTTTTGCCATGTGGGGAATTGATTTGGTTGGACCACTGCCAACGACCCGAGGAAGATTCAAGTACCTCGTCGTCGCAGTGGATTATTTTACTAAGTGGGTAGAAGCTGAGCCTCTGATTGATATGACATACGAGAAGGTGTACCAATTCGTTTGGAAGAACATCATCTGCCGATATGGTCTCCCTCATGCCTTCATCACAGACCATGGAACACAATTTGATAACGAGGAGTTTGCAGCCTATTGTCATCAGTCAAACATTTTGAAGGTTCATTCAGCACCAGGCCATCCTCAATGTAATGGGCAGACTGAAGTGACGAACAGAACATTATTAAATGGTTTGAAGAAGAGGCTAAGTGAGGCTAAATCTAATTGGATTAATGAGCTACAGTCAGTATTGTGGGCTTACCGAATAACTCCCCGAGCAGCGACTGGAGAATCACCATATATGCTGGCATTTGGAAGTGAGGCTGTAATACCTGCCGAGTTGGGTCTTCCAACACACAGAGTGCTGAATTTTAATTCCCCAGTCAGCGACCTGATGAGGAGATTAGATTTGGACATGCTCGAGGAAGTTAGAGAAGAGGCAGCCATTAGGAATGCTGCTTATCAACAGCGAACAACCCTATTCTACAACAAGAGGGTGAAAAAATGCGACTTAAAAGAAGGAGATTACGTGCTAAAGAAGGTCATTCAGAAGAACAATAAGTTGGAAGCAAACTGGCATGGACCTTACCGAGTTACTGCAGTTGTCCGACCAGGAACTTACCGAATAGCGACTCTAGAAGGAGAGGAATTTAAGAATGCATGGAATGCTGAACACCTACGCAAGTATTATCAGTGATGTAAAATGTAAAGCAATTCCATCAATATGAATAAAACGATGATATTTCACAATCTTCTCTCCTTTTATTGAAAGTTTTTCGGGGAATACTAGTGTGTTTAACACTACGCTGCTCGGCAGTAAAACAACGCTGCTCGGCAGTAAAACAATGCTGCTCGGCAGTAAAAAGAAGATGATAGTTCAGACCCACGACCAACTCCGGTTGGTAAAAGGGCGAGAATAAACTATACTCCTTTGGTTAGGAGGCGTACACTAGTGTGACCAACTCAGGTTGGTAAAAGAGCTAGTGGACATGATAGTTTAGACCCACGACCAACTCCGGTTGGTAAAAGGGCGAGTGATACGACGCAAATATTGCGTATTTCACCCGTTAACCTACGCCTTATTAGCCCCCTTGGGTATCTTAATCCCTATACTTATGCTCGTTAACCAGACAACCTCGGATTTCTATGTTAACATGTTTTGCAGGGGTTAATTGGGCTTTTGTAGGTATTTAGGTACTAAGTATGAAGTTCGGACGCGTTCCGCTCAATTTCCGTACACAACCGCACGTTCAAGGGCATTTTAGTCATTTTACAGATTGGGCACTTGGTCCAACATCTTCATGGAAGTTGTATCCCTCCTCGCAAGCTTCGCGTGGCCGTAAACGGTGCGCGATTCCGATTCATAACGAAGAAGTTACGGCGTTTTTAGCGGAGAAGAAATGCAAGCCAAAACAGGGGAAATTGCAGTCTGCCCCTGCTTGGTCGATCGATCGACCAAAATGGTAGATCGATCGACCCTTCTTATTTTTGCCACGAATTACACTGTCGATCGATCGACAAAAATGGTAGATCGATCGACCCCCTATTTTTCAGCATATATTTTGCATTTTCTTTTCTTTCTTCTTTTCTTTTATTCTCACTTACTATATAAAGAATTTTTGATGTAATAAACAGGAGAAAACGTTTTTAACTTAGGTTTAGTTAGGGTTTTTGGGGTTTTGCTTGGTTCTTCTTCAATTCATCTTGGATTGACACACCATTTGGGTTGTAATTGGTACTATTCATCTTCCCTACCCTTAATATAGTTGTTTTCCATTATTTTCTTGCTTTCTAGATTAATTTCATGCTTTGTTAATTAGTTTAGTTATTCATTTCTTGCTTAATTAGTTTATTGCTTTGTTAATTAGTTTCATTTATGTCTAGCCCTTAGATAAATAGGGTCGGGATTGCGTTTCCGCCATTTTCGGGTTCGGACCTCGAAATTTAGGGTTTCGTGTAAAATTGCATTTAATTGAAACCTCGCGTATTAAAGTCGGATTATTATGCGTTAACCTTTCTTTGTCATGCAACGTTAGTGTTTACAGCGATTATCCGAATTTAATCCGCGTGTGATCATTTTTCAGTTAAATGTTTTATCTCGCAACTTTGGATTAAATTCCTTCTTGCGTGATGTTTATGCTTAGTTGAAAATGCTCGATTAAATTGCTTTCGAGCCTTAATTCAAATTAGTAGTTGTTTCGATCCGTTTGGTGGAATGCGATCCCGATCCTCGCTTTACTTTATTTTAGCATAACTTATTCTTTTCTTTATTCACGATAACCACCCTTTCACCTTTACTTTTATTTATTTTACACTTTTATTCCTGAAGTAATTAAAACAATTAACATCTAAAATTCAATCACTCCCTGTGGATTTTCGATACCCGACTTACCACTGTACTTGCTTGTCAAGTGTAGCTGTAGTTTAGGTTCTTTTGCATGTTGAGCGGGAGCCGAAATCAACGATAGTGTCCCTACACGAACACTCGGTTTCCCTCGCATCAGCGAGAACAAACTATACTCCTTTGGTTAGGAGGCGTACACTAGTGTGACCAACTCAGGTTGGTAAAAGAGCTAGTGGACATGATAGTTCAGACCCACGACCAACTCCGGTTGGTAAAAGGGCGAGAAAAAACTATACTCCTTTGGTTAGGAGGCGTACACTAGTATGACCAACTCAGGTTGGTAAAAGAGCTAGTGGACATGATAGTTCAGACCCACGACCAACTCCGGTTGGTAAAAGGGCGAGAACAAAAGATGATCGACGAAAGGCCAATCTCGGTTGGTTAGGAAACAAGATATGCTCTCAAATGCCAACTTATGTTGGTCGGGAAGTAAGTTTATTACATAAAAGTTCCTCGAAGAACAGATCTTCCAAACTGAACCAAGTATAGTTGGTCGGGGATAAAAATCCACTAACTATAGTTGGTCGACAAGGAAAAATCATCGACCTTGGTTGGTCGGGCACATTTTATGAAAAAGACAAAAATTTACCAAGTATAGCTGGTCGGGGATAAAAACTCTCACTAACTATAATTGGTCGACGGGCACGAATTAACAACCTTGGTTGGTTGGAAGAATTTTTAAACATTTTTTATACTCATTACTTTATTAAGTGATCGAGCAACATTACTGATGAGCAACATTACTGATAACTTTTTATTACTAAGTTGGTCGATCAACAGCACAATATTGTTATCTTTTTAACAGATACATATGCATAAATATAACGTGTTGACAAGCACAAGACAATAGCAATACAGATTTGCAAAACAGAAAATGAAAGTCTTTCATTAAAACTCAAAATAAATTACAAGTTACATATGTGTACTAACTGTTATATCGAAAATTCCTATTCTATTGGTTTTTTCCCTTCAATCTTCGATACAGGTTCCTCGCCAGCAGGCGGATCATTTAAAGTCTGAGGAGAATTAATGAAGTTCAAGTCCTTCAGCATCTTGACGTTCATCACAGAAGGTCGATCTAGGAGATGCTCAGGACGAGATACTTCAAACTAAGAATGCAAACTATAGTCACCAAGGTATTTAGCAAGTAAGCTCCGAGGAATGGCACGAGCTTGGACCCATTACATTTCCAAATTGAACGGTGGCACAGGAAAATCAAGCAATCCAGGATCATAGTAGTCCCATAAATAGTGTCCCTGCTCGAGTTTCAACACACATAAGGCATTCAGCCAGCCTTGTTTGTAGCCCTCATTATTGGCATTCTGGATACGAGCATCTAAATGGAATAGCGCCTCGTTATATCCAGCCATCCAAAACTCCCTGGGCTGTTTATGGAATTGGAATGTTAACCTCTCAAGTTTCTCATGAAGATTCTGGATGAAAAGTTTATTAGTCTCCAATTCAGATTCTTTTTTTGAGATTTCTAGTTCCAGGTCTCTAACTTTCTTGGACAATTCAGACAAAGCCCGATATTTTGCATTCAATTGGTACGCTTGAGTTTCCAATGTTGACAGAGTACGAGCTTCCTCAATACTACGACGAGTATTTCTTGATCGACCCCGAGCAGGTGGAGTACTTCGTTCCTCGACAACATCCTGGGCAACTCTTCCTCGCCCACGAGAACCTCTTCCTCGTCCCCGAGCAGCAGTAAAAGTACCAGACCTTCTCAGGATATCCAACTCTTGCCTTAATTTGGCATTCTCAACCTCTAAGAAGGAAAATCCTTCGTCAGTCACTGGGATTATAACTGTTGAAGAAGATGCTGCAGACTTATACTGTGCCAGCTCTTTCTGCAAATTGTTATTTTCTTGCTCTAGCAGCTCGGCAATCTGTCTACAAGCTTCAACTTCACCCTTTAGGGTTCTCTCCCTGACATCGTACCCAGCAAGGATCTTTTTATGGCCTGTCTCGGCAGAAAGCTGTTGATACCTCTTTTCATACCCCTCGTGCAAAAGGGCAGTTGATTCTTTGTACTGAGTCTGAAGATCTTCTAGAGTATATTGAAGCTCCTCGATCATGTCATAGTAAGCCACGTTATTGGCCACAGCTCGATCAAGTAAGCCCTTCAGGTATTGATAAGCTTCTACTGCCTGCTCTGAAGCATCATGACCGAGGATGTCAACAACTTCTGATACACTTAATTCTGTGTGACCAGCCTTATAATATTCATGGCATTGCTGCATCAACTTTGTATCATTGGCAGATAATAATTCCATTCTAGCCACAAACTAGTAAAGAAGAGAAGGCAAGAGTTAATAAAAAGCAGACAAAGCATCAACAATGTAGAGGAACAAAAAGATGTGATTTTATTACATCATCAAAAAGAGTACATCGTTCAGAATACAAAGTACAAATAAAAGGAAAATAAAAGATAATACCGAACAACTTCACACCTTTTCCTTATCTCCCAAGACTTTCTCGGGAGGCTGGGATGAGGAGCTTGGTTGCTCGGTGGGAACAACGATTTGGTTGGCAGAAGTTGGGACTTGTTTAGGAGGAGCAGGCAAGGAAGAAATCTCCTCGGTGGTTGTTTGATTGGGTTGTGGAGCAAGGACTTGATCACCCACTATCACTGAAGACTCCTCGGATGCAGCTTCATCCTCTTCTTCATCTTCAATAGCTGGAGGAGGACCAGGGAGATGTTGTTGAAATAGTTCTGAGTCCTCGCTCACCTTCAGTTCCTGCAGGGCAGCAACTCAACCATCTGAGAAGTATTTCAAACTCCCATACTTGACCTGGGTCATCATTTCCGCTAGCCCCTATCCCATCCTTTGTCCCAACCAGTTCGAAAGGATTTCTTCACAGCCATTTTTCTCTTCATTTTCTCTGAGGAGAGCTTCTCGGATAGAAGATCCTCGGTGGCTTTCAACTTGACCTCCACCTCCTCCTTCTGGCGATTTACTTCTCGCAGAAGGGTCAGCTCTTCCTCGATCGATTTCAACTTATTCTCAAGCTCCCCAAAGCTTGTGAGCTTCTCAGCATATTTTTTATTCTCTCTCTCCAAATCCTTCACTTTATTTCCCAACTGCACTTTCTCTGCCTCAGACGCAGTCAACTTCTTCTCCCATTCACCCTTATCCTCGTCATATTTTTGACGGGATTCCTTCAGAGATTGGGCCAAACCCTGGAAAGCATCCTCTACTCCGAACGAGGAGCTTGAAGCCTTAAGCGCTTCATCTTTCTTCACTATGGTGTTAAAGCAACTCACCAGCTGAAAAAGAAGGTAATGATAAGTCAGTGCCGAGATACATATATTGACTGAAAAAAAAAGAAAAATTCAGGATACGAGAAACTTACTGAAGCAATGTGACGAGTAGCTAGGGATGTCAGCATATCCCTAGACATTTTTTCTTCAATTCCTTGGACTTCAGGAATAGTCCAAGTTTTTACCGAGCTCATCGCAGAACTCGGAGGAATAATGGTTGGAACTCCAGCTCCACTAGCTTGGAGCTGGGGAATGGTTTCAGAAAAACTGACCGAGGAGGATTTCTTCAATCTCCTCAGTGGTACTTCAGCAGTTTCAGCCAAAGAACCTTTGGTGGGAGAAATGGTGACCACTTCCACGGAAGTACTTCTCTTGCTCGGAGCCACTGGAGGCTTCTCGGCAGCCTTCTGAGCAGCAACAGAAGGAGCAGCATCCACTTTCTTTGTCCCCTTTGGGACATCAACCTTGTTTCTCTTTCCATCACCAGCAGAGGAGGTCTCCTCGAAAATAGCAGGAACTCTTCTCTTACCCATCTTCTGACTCAAAGGAATGTGAGATTCTGGTGAAGATTCCTCAGAAGCGGGCAATGGTTCACTAATGCTGACCACAGGACGAGCAGTAAAGGATGATGTGTAGCTCTTGTACTACAACAAATATGAAGCAGACCTGATGTGCTCGTCTGCAACTCTTCGATGCAAATTCCAGATATGTTTCAAATGTTTAATATTTACTTCTGATTCTTTGGGAGTTTTTCTCTTATTGTCAACTGCAAACAAATACATAGTGAAATATCAGTCATATATTTTGTCAAACACAATGAAATTATAAATTCATAAATGAAATAAAAATGAAAATAACCTATTCCATTGCCATATGGAGGGCATTTGGGACCCTCATATACTGCATCTCCAACCAAAGGGGCATGTTGCCAATTTTTTATAACTATCCCATGTTCAAAATAATCCCTGTTTGCATCAAGGAGGTTGACTACTAAGGCCCTATTCAAAAACCTAGTTTTTAAATAAAAAACATTGTCTAAAAAAGCCCATCTATAACAGTACATAATCTCAGGAATTCCTATACGAGTTCCATGAGTTTGATTTAACCTATACACCCCATTAACTATTCTCCATGTGTTGGGGGCTATTTTTGCAGGGACAACATCGAAATACTGACAGAACTCTAAACACAAAGGGTTTGGTGGAAAAGAAAATCCACATTCAGCAATAAAAAGGCTAGGGAACCAATGTCCCTCAGCCAAATTAAAATAATTTGAAGGCTCAGAAAGACTCTTCAAAGTTACCCAAGAAGGAATAGAAAAGTCAGAGCGGAATTTCTCAAGAGATTCGATAATATAAACCATGGTGAATAAAGAGAAATGAAGAAGAAGGAAGAAAATCTTACAGGAAAAAGGAGATCTGTTGACAAACAAACGAAGAAAGGGATAAACGCACAGGAGAGAGAAAAGCTATAGAAAACTCGAAAGCAGAAAATGAAAAGGTAGAAGATGATGGGATTGCCTCTGAAGCTTAAATACTTTGCCTTGGGAAACGGAGAAAGAAATGATTACAAAAAGGAAACTAGTACGCTACCGGCGGCTAAAAGGACAAAAAGTGCACGAAGATCGAAGCGCTTATAAAAATGCAAAAAAGGCGGATTCTGCGAATTTGGAAGGAAATTCAAATACGAAGAAAAGGCTCCTAAAACCCAGGAAGGTCATTTAATATTGCCATATACCGAGAAAGAATGTTCCATACTCCTCAAAGTTCGAAATATGAAACATTGGGGGCTTCTGTTGATACCAAAATTAATATGCTGATGTGGACGAATAATAAGAAGACACGTGTCAATCTAGTGGTACAATAGCAACGAGGAAGATCATTCCCCCGACCAACGTACTCACTCCGAGCAACAGGTGTACTCCGAGGAACACCAGCCCTCCGAGGAACTCCAGTGCTCCGAGGAACTCTTGGACGATGAGCAACTAAGGCGGTTCGAGCTGCATCTCGACCACAGCATTGATTGCCAGATAATCAACAGTTCAACTATTCATTGAATGCTTATCATCTTGACGCACACGCTTGAAGAGCATTAAATGAGTTACCCTTTCATATGTATATCATTTAATGTATCACCCTTTCATGTACAGCCTAAGGGCTATAAATATCTTGTATCACCCTCATTCAAAGGGACCGGAATTTCTTGATAGCACTTGTAATCGAGAATTCCCAAACACTCAGCAATAACATAACAGTGGACGTAGGCCATTCGTACAAGGCTGAACCACTTTAAAATCTTTTATCTCATTTATTGATCTGTGATTGAATTATTAGAGTAATCTAATTTTTTACATCAACAATGTGCTTGTTGTAGTCCACATCTTTTGGTTGCTTGCATTTGCTAACTTGGCTTTTAGTAGGGTCAATATGGAAGTCCTTCATAAGTATCGTGACCTTTTTAAGCTTTATTCGAACTGTGATGCCCTAGATTTTCTTTGTGTTAGAGGCTTTGTGGATAACGACAAACTCGTACCTTACTTCATTATCCAAAATGTTATTTGGTTTTGGGTCATCGTTGGTGGTGACTTGATTAACTTTCTTTTCTAGGTAATAATTTTATATGCCTCGCCTGGGTAACTCCTCCAAATGGGATTTGAGCACCTTTTAATTATCTGTCTTGTGTTCGTTCTCCTTGCGATAGGCACATCTAAGTGCATTATTCCTCTTGCTATGATCATCGCCCATCTTCTTCGACCACTTAAGGAGTTTCTGGTCCTTGATCTTGCTTAGGATTTTTTAAATTGGTTCCTTTAAAATGGTATTAATGGTCTAGAATGCCTTCGATTAGTCTGCTTTGTTCCCATTTTTGGATCCTCTATTCTATTTTTTGTTCCCTTTCTTTGTGTTGTTTTCTTGTCATTTACTTTGGTCGCTTTCGCGTGACCAGTTTCTCTGTTGCTGAGTTTGACCACATCGTCCACTTTAGCATACTTTTCAATATGCGACATGAGATCGTCAATGGTGTATGCCTCCTTCCTAGTAAGTGGTTATTGTAATATAGAGTTAGGGTCAAACTAATATTGAACGATGCTACGACAAGATGATTCAAGAAATCTTCAACCTCATTAAATGTTTCCCAATAGAATTTGGCATATTCCCGTAAAGTCTCTTGTGTTTTTTTTCTCTTGTTCAGGAAAGAGTCCATCCTCTTCTGATGCAAGTTGTAGGTTATAAAGTGGACTATAGGGCCTTTACAAGGGACTTAAATCTTTTAACTGATCTATGGTATAACCTTTCAAACCACTTCTGGGTGACGTCTCCTAGAATGGATGGGAATATTCGACACATAAGAGTGTCGTTATGGTTCCATAGAGTCATCGCTTGCCTATATTATCGCACAAGATCTACAAGTCTATTTTTCCATCGTATATCTTAAACATCGGGGCTATAAACTTCTTTGGAGGCTCCTCTTCCTCAATTTCCCTTGAGCCGGGGGACTGCATCTGTGTGTTGAGGGCCCTTCTAGACAACTCTTTTGTGGATCTAGTGCCATGATGAGATAGGTGTTGATCTATGCCTCTTTGAACCAAGCTTCGTATATTTTGTTTATGGCGTTCATTCTGATTTTGTCTTGTGAAATGACTCATGTGCTCTGAATAATCCTAATCTTGTCTAATACTCCTTCCTCGATTGTGAATTTTACTCGTATGAGGACTAGGCGTCCGACCATAGTTCTTGCGGTTTACCTCACAAGGTTCTTTCTCCATATTCTCCAAACTTCGCTGAAGACGTGCGTTCTCTTCCATTTGGAGGGGTGTTTCCTCCTCTTGCTGGTGGAGTCATTCCTCATAAGTGTTGATCATCCATGAGATCTGTGATGATTTGGACTACTCGTTACTCTTTTCAGAAAGCTACTCCTCGAGGTGAAATCTAGGATTTTGTCTCGATGAACCTAAGATCTGATTCTGAGTAAGGACAGATCAGCTCATAAGTCACCATGGGTGCACTGTGTGGGTGAGACATTATTTTCACTCTTTGGTTTTGAGTTACTATTTATAAAAGAGAATCATTCCCACAGACAACGTCAATTGTGATGCAAGAAATCACAATTAATAATTCTAAAAATCAAAAGAATTAAGAGAGGAAGTAAAAATCATAACACACAGGACTTATAAGGTTCGACAAGTACCGAGTGCACGAAGGGTTCTTCAAATTTTATTAATTCTCCATAGGTTCATAATTACATACCCCCTTGCCTCGGGGTGAGGGTTTTATTTATAGTGATAAGAGTAGTTGAGTTGTGTAAAAACTCTTCTTACACCTTATTGGTTCATTGGCGATTCCTATTTATCTCCTCCGAGAATGTAAGTAACCATGATGAGTGTCCATAAATATCCACGCGACATGTTTTCATATTTATCCATGCGATGTTAAGTCTGACTTGGACAACACGTTGGGCTTGTTTGGGATGTGTAAAGCTGGGACTTTATGGTCTTTCACCCACAATTAGGTACACTTAATTTTTTTCACGTGAAACTTTGTCCTTGTGTAATCATTACTAGCTAACACATAAGAGACATGTGCTTTATCCTAATTTCACGAGAGCTCTAAAGATAATGTTCTATAGCAATCTTCATATGAAGTGTCCATCATTTTTACACTTGTTAAGTGAGTCTTTCAAGAGCGATTATGTTGCTATACACTCTACTCATAATAGTATTAAAGTCCTTAAAATCACTAACCTCAAACTGTATATCTTTATAAGACATCATGCGTACCGTTACATACATGGGACATATATAAAGCATGATATTTTCCCAAATATTTGCATGACTTTGTTTTTACCATTGAACCTAATTCTTGAGATCTCCAATATTCAGTTTGGGTTACCATAACACATAATCTATCTATAAAAGGGAAATACTTATAGAGGAATAACTCTCACTCTCTCTCCCCCCCTCGTAACCCTAATTACGGTTGCATGGCATCCACCTCCTCTAAGCCTACCCATGTTGAACCTAAACCTCCTGATCCTACATCAGCATGGACTAAATACTTTGATGATGTATTGGAAAGAACACAACAATCAGACAAAATACCTCTTAAAACCATTTCTTCCTTTAAAGGTAAACTAACAATTCGGTTCTCCAAAGAAGACATATTAAAATTGGCTGAACCCTATAAATTCTCAATCTTTGGCAAATTCATAGCTGCCCACCCCTTGATTTAGTCAGAAAGACTCTCCATACCATGACCCTAAAATCATCTGTCACTATAGGTTTATTGGATGAAAAGCACATAATCATCAGGCTGTTCCAGGAAGAAGATTTCTCAAGGCTATGGATGCACAACCAGTGGTACATAAGAAGATTTTATATGAGGACATTCGAGCAGTCCCCATATTTTAGACCTGAAAGAGAGAGTTCTATTATCCCAGTTTGGATCACATTGCCCTCTCTTCCAATCCACTTATTTTCAAAATCCTCTTTTTTTTTCTACTGCTCAAGTTGTTGGTAAACCTCTCATACTTGATAGCTCCACTATAGCTCTTAACAGACCTAGTATTGCTTGAGTATTTGTGGATTTTGATGTCCTTAAGCTTAGAATAAAAAGAGTTTGGATAACATGTGGGGATGAAGGCTTCTGGCAAACAATCATGTATGAATATTGCCCTAGCTACTGCACTGAATGTTTTAAGGTTATCCATGACAAATCTAAATGTATCCTCTCTAAACCAACAAATGTCATTGATGTTCACAGACCAAAGAATCCTCAAGAACCAAGAACTCTATCCCCTAAACAAAGTTTTGCCATTAAAAAAATTCCCAATCCAATGCCAATCAAGCGCAATTCCAAGTCAGGTGAAACCTCAAACACTGTAATACCTCAAACCAATACTTTCAACCATCATCCAAATCATTTTCCAGATATTCATTCTTCAGAATTAGCAATCATTCAAGTCAATCAAACCCAAGCAAACATTCCCAAAGTCAATCCTTCTCCACTTCCTTCTGTCCAAGAAACTTTCACTAATCCAAGCCCAACACCTGATCCAGAAAGCTCAATACAATATCCTCCCCAACACCCCAATAAACCTTCATCAATGACAATTCAAATTCAAAATTCTTTGAAAAGATCCAAGATGATGATTTAGCAGAATAAAAATGAAATGGCAGTGATGGATATTCTAATGTTGTCTCCAAAAGGATCCAAAAAACCAACCAAGATCAAGCCTGATTTGCATAAGCCACTTTTTCTATCTGATTCAGAAGAAGCCACTATAGAAGGAGTTCCTCTTATTGAGAAACTTTTTATATTCTCTGAAAGCATTGCAAAAAAATTGAAGCCAAATCAAAATTGCAATTCTACTTTAATGGATAATAAGTCAACTCATCTTCTTATTTCCCAGCCTCAACAAATAATGACCTTAAAAAATAAGTCTTTTTCCCCAAAGTGTCCTCTACCAAAAACATAGACCCTCTTTTCAAAAGGATTATCAAAGTTGCTGTAAAACATCAAAAAATTATTCTCATATACCCTCTCAATGATCAACTTCATTCTATGGAATATTAGAGGATTGGCTAACTAGCCCTCCAAAAGAAGAGTCAAAAAGCTTTATTTCATGCATAATCTCCCAGTCATCGCCTTGATAGAACCGAAATCAGAACTAGAGAAGATTGAAGTTCTTAGAAGAATGCTAAATTTTGAAGGCTACACTATCAACTCTAGCAATAAAATATCGTTTTTATGGAGATATGGAGTCAACTGTACAATAATTAGCTATGAAGTTCAATGCCTTCTCTTACAGATTTCATACCCTCATTGGGCTTCAGAGGTTTTTCTCTCATTTGTTTATGCAAAATTTACTAGGTATGAAAGAATCCGTCTTTGGGTGTGTCTCTATAAACACAGGACTATAGCAGACTTCAAACCATGGCTTGTATTAGTGGATTTTAATGTTGTGTCAAAAAGTAATGAAAAAAGAGGTGGAAAAGAGGTTAATTTTAACTTTATCGAAGATTTCAATAATTTCATTATCAATGCTTCATTAATGGGGTTGAATTCCATAGGTTCAAATTTCACTTGGCATAACTTTCGAGACTTTGGGAAGATTTGGGCTAAGCTAGACAAGGGTCTGGCTTCAATTGAATGGAACTCCTTATTTACTAACTTCACTTTGACTCATTTAAACAAAACTTTCTCAGTCCACTGCCCCAAATCATCTTGATTCTGCTACTAAACCTTTTAAGTTCCAAAACATGTGGTGTAGCTACAAAGACTTTCAAAGAGTCATTGAAAATTATTAGAATATCCCTGCTGGAGGAGATCCCCTGAGATGTTTTTCTACTAAATTATAAAGACTGAAAGTATCCCTAAGATCATGGAATTTCTCAACATTTAAATATGTTTTTGAACCTTTAGGTATCTTGGAAGATGATATTTTGATTAAAGAAGACTTCTATGATTCTGATCCTTCATCAGAATATAGTGAAAACATGAACAAGGCTAAAGCTAAGTTGTTAGAAGACTTAAAGAATAAATAATTATACCGGGGTAAAAAAATAAGGGAAAAATGGCTTATATAAGGAGACTCTAATTCCAAACTTTTTTATGCTTCAGTAAAAGCTAGAAGAATGCACCAAATGATACACAAAGTTAAGAATGAAGAAGGGAACTAGTTGGATCAGATAGAAGAGATAAGGGATGAATTAGAAGGATTCTATAAAAATATTTTTCAAAATAATTCCATTGAAGGTGGAGATGACATTATCAACATCGTTAATCTTAAAATTTCTCCTAAACAGTCTAAGTCTTTAGATGATTTTCTAGAGGAAGAAGATATATGGGATGCTATTCAAAGCCTGAATGAAGACAGTAGTGCAGGGCATGATGGTTTCCATGGAACTTTCTATAAAAAAATTTAGGTAACTGTCAAAGCTGACATTATAAATGCTATTCAATTCTTTTTAATAGGTGGTGAGCTCCCAAAGAGTTGGACTAGCACCAATATCATACTCATTCCCAAATCAAATAATCCTAGTCTTTGCCCAGACTACAGACCAATTCGCTTATGCAACTTCTGTTTTAGTATAATTACCAAGATTCTTGCTTCAAGGCTAGCAATGGTTCTCCCACATATCATTGATAGCTGCCAAGCTGGCTTCATCAAGGGTAGGAAGATCTTTGACAACATCCTTTTGGCTCAGGAACTGACTCATTGCATTGGGAAGAGATCTCATGGATCCAATGTTATAATCAAGTTAGATCTCTCTAAAGCTTATGATAGAGTATCTTGGCTTTTTCTTATAAAAACCCTCAGAAAATTTGGCTTCTCAGAGACTTGGATAGATAGAGTATGGAGGTGTGTATCTAACAATTGGTTCTTAACCCTTATTAATGGCTAGGACTTAAGTTTTTTCAAATCCCACATAAGCTTAAAACAAGGTGATCCCCTATCTCCAGGCCTATTTGTCCTTATAGGTGAAAACCTCAACAAAAGAATTCATAAATTGGTGCTAAATGTTTTGGTAAATCAATACTCTCATCCCAAAAATTGCCCTCTTATCTCTAATTTAAGCTTTGAAGACGATTTAATTATTTTCTGTAATGGTTCTCCTAGTAGCCTCAAGAATTTTTTAGCCTTTCTCAAAAGATTTGAAAAAGATTTTGGCCAGTTGATAAATTTTTCAAAAACCAGCTTCTCAGTCCATCATTCAGTTAATCTCCATAGGCTCAGAGTCATAGCTAAATCTACTGATTTACATCATAAAAAATGCCCATCACTTACCTAAGATGTCCTTTATTCAATGGTAGAAGCAAACACTCTTATTTTGAAGGCCTTCTGCAAAAGATAAGAATGAGAATTTCTAGTTGGCAAATAAAATTCCTCTCCTTTTCTGGAAGAAAAACCTTGGTTAATTCAGTTCTCTCCTCAATCCTTATCAATACTCTTGCATTCTTAAACCCTCTAACCAAAACTATTTCCCTCATATACCAAATGTTCTGTAATTTTCTATGGGGCTCTTCTAAAGTCTTTGGGACTAAACACCACTGAATGAAATGGCTTAAAATGTGTTTTCCAGAAGAAAGAGGTTTGGGATTTAAGCTATTTTAGGACCTGGTCAAAGATCTAAGTTTTAAGATCTGGTGGATCATAAATTCAGAGGATAATTTACGGGCTAAATTTTATTGGATCAAATACAAAAACAAACCCAAGATAGGTAGATATCCTACCTACAAAAGGATTAGTCTCATTGAATCTAAAGCTCATGCTGCTACTATTGAGGTTGATGGAACCAAGTGTCGGTCTCCAAACTCGAATGGTCAGTTCTCCACAAATTCATCCTGGCATCTCATCAGACAATATAATCCCTCTTCCTTTATCTATAAAAATTCTTGGAGCTCAGCTTTCCCTCAGAAGATTTCATCCTTTTTGTGGAAATGCTACCATAAATTTTTTTCCTTTAGATAATTCTATCCAAGCTATAGGCATTCCCCTTGTCTCTATTTGCCCATACTGTAGCTCAGATATAGAACATTTTGAGCATTTGTTCATAACAGGTCCCTTAGCTCAACAAATTTGGAAGGAATTTTTAAATATGTTTGGTCTCAAGCTATCCTTCTCCTCTCTAAATACTGTTTTGATGTCCTGGTGGATAAGGAAACCTTCTTAAGACTTCCTTAAACATATTTTCTTAATTATTCTCGGTGCAATTCTTTGGGAAATTTGGAAGAGTAGAAATAGATTCAAATTTGATGATGCTTAAATGGACCACAAACTTATCATCAGAAAAGTTACTAATCTGGTGAACATGTGCTACTACAAGTATTGCTTCAACTCTTCTCCCATTCACTTTGAACATATATTCACAATCTTCAAGCTGCCAACAAGCAAAGCTAATCTTAGAGTCATTGAAATTTATAAATGGATATATCTTGTTGATGGTGTTTTAATGCTTAACACTATTTTTTCATCCAAAGATCCATATAGATCAGGGGGCATTTTGAGAAATAATCATGCGAACCTCATTCAAGCCTTCTCCTATTATGGTGGTAATTCTAAAGTTAAAGCTGAATGTATGTCAATTCTGAAAGGCCTCCAAATTTGCTTGAACCTTAAGAATCCTTCTGTTTCTATTGAATTTGATTATAAGATTATTCTTGATGTTCTTAATGGCATTAAAAGTCCCCTTTGGAACATTATTGAAGAAATTGAGTTAATCAAAGACATAAAATCTAGAATTTCATGCTCTTACTCTCTCATTAGTAGAAAATCAAACTCTACAGCAGCTAGTCTAGCCTCTTTTGGTTTGTCTTAATAAGACTTCACTCACTTCTTCAAAGTTCAAATGCTTTATATGTTTGTGTTGTGTAAACATAGCATAAATTCATAAAAGTTTCTACATAATTTCTGTATTAGATAATACCTTATATTTACCTTTACAACAGGGCAATGTTATGTCACTAATTTTCCACTTGATTTGAAATTCAATTATCAATGCATGACATTAGATGGTGCAATGGTAAAACATACATGCTCTTTAGTGTGATCATGTTTGAGTCTGAGAGCAGCCAAATTATGGAAAATTGCAAAAAATACCGAAGTTTACATTTAACCCTCCCAGGCCTTACGTTTTACTTCAGAGGTAATTCTACCTCTGAAGTCGGAATCTGAAGTCTGCGTTTGTATAGAGGTCCATGCATGCTAAACAACAAACATATTTTTCAGATTTAGATTACTTAGGATGAAAAAACAAATGCAGCCTAAATGTATAATCCCTCCCATTACTACTATTCAACAGGGACACTAAAACGTACAAACCACAAGGACACTAAAACCTGGAAAATTTTAAAGAAGGAAATAAAAAGAAAAGCAACCCACATGTTTACTATGCAATAAAGTATAAATTTAATTTTTGATAATCACATTAATTAAGTACTTCAAATGCCACCATAAATGATATAACACTAAAAGCCACCATCAATTGCAGCAGAAATTAACAAATAGTAATGAACTACCTTAGCATGAAAAATTCGCAAATCCCACACAAATGAGTTAAACTCATTCATATATAACTGTGGTCAACCCACTATTTCCATACAAAGCCTTCATCCAAGTGAAATAACCTGCAACCAACTCCCTTTCCATCTCTACAAATAAATATATACAAGTATATATATTCAACATAAACAAATTTAAAAAAGTAAAATAGATCTTAAAACCCTAATTTTTGGAATATCGCTTTGGGTATACAAAACATTACAAATTTACAATCTATTGAACATATGGAATATTGATTTGGGTATTGTAACAAAACCCTAGTTTTTGGAGAAAAGAAGGATATGCTATAGAGAGATGTAGTGAGAGAGAGATGGAGAGATTTGGAATATCGATTTTGGTATTACCAAACAAGTCTTCATCGTCTTCTCATCATCGGACCTTCTTCGCAAAAAATATCTCGAGTGTTTCTTCATAGCTTAAGCAAAGGTAGAGAGAGAGAGAGAAAGAGCGAGATCCCATAGCTTAAGAAAAAATATCTTGAGTAGTTCTTCAGATGAGGTTTTGAAAGATAGAGAGAAAGTTAATTTTGGTAGAGAAAGAGCGGGGGATGGGTTAGAGAAAGAGCAGGGAAAGGGTGTGTGGCTTCAAAATGAAAAGTGAGTATTTATATTTTAGTTTAAGTGTGTTCAGTTTTGGCACACTTTTAAGCAGTGCCAAATTTTGGCACAGTTTTAAAGTGTGCCAAATTGTCATTAAACCGTGCCAGAATTTGGCACTATTTTAAACTGTGCTAGATTTTTAATATCAAGGTGTGCTAATATACTGTTTTTGGTGTAATGCATAAGTTGATTAAGGTTTAAATAGTTAGTAGAATTTAAGTCTAAAGTTTGGCTTGTATTGTTATTTTTGTAAAAGAAATTAACTGATAAAATGAAGTTAATCCTAGTTTGTTTGTTCATTATTTATTAGAAAATTAAGTTATCTCGGTCATTTGGTAAACATCATCATTTTATTAAAAAAAATTGACAAAATAAAAAACGATGTAGTCAGATATTTTATTTTTAATTTTTTTTGTAAGTTTTTTTACCTTCAAACAGTAGTCTGTAATTAGTAGTGGCAAAATGTGGCCCAAATAATAAAACAATCCATATTAGTCCAAGCATCTAAATATGGGGCACATGTTTAAAAGCTATGAGTTAAATATGGGGCCCATATTTCAAAGCTATGAGTTAAATATGGGACCCATATTTGAAAGCAAAAAATCAAATATGGAGCTCAATTTTAAAAGATACAAATCAAATATAATACTCATTTTAAAAAGTTATGAGTAAAATATGAGTTTTTTATATATATATCTCGAATTGTAATACTTAATTTTGTAGAAAAATAATGGATTGGCCCAACCCATATTTGGTACGCTCATATTTGGTCCGGCCCACATTTAACCCAACCCACATTTGGCCCAACCCACATTTAGCCCAACCCATATTTGACCCGCCCAAATTAGACCCAACCCATAATTTTGCCAGTGCTATCTGTAATGAACATGCCTAAATTTAATTTTCAAATTTTGGCATTCAATTTTTTAGGGCATGGTTTAGTTTTCTACTCGATGAATTTTTCTAAGTTTTTTTTGTAATTTCAGAACTTATCGAAAAAACAATTTTACTGCGAACCGCACGGTTTGATTTTGGTTTTGGCTTAAGTTAGGTTGTACTGATTTTGGTATATTAAAATTGGTTTTAGTATAGAAAAAAAATGCAAAAAATA
Organism: Sambucus nigra; assembly: GCA_949130495.1. Classification (NCBI taxonomy): domain Eukaryota; kingdom Viridiplantae; phylum Streptophyta; class Magnoliopsida; order Dipsacales; family Adoxaceae; genus Sambucus; species Sambucus nigra. Next base: position 623,374,414 of record OX422216.1, read on the forward strand.
TACTTTTTATTTAATTTAATTTTTTTTATGTAAGGGCTCCGATTTTGGTTTTTGACTAGGGCCTCAAAAACTATAGTGCCGGCACTAGTCAAAATTAATGTCATTAATCTGTGTACGAATTCACCAATTTGTTGACTACTGGTACTCTTTGACCTAATATTATTTGAACTATTAAGCAATAAATTTTTGTATTGGAGTATGGGTTAGGGAAATTTTAGCTCCAAGTTTAATTATAATTCATTTAAGTTTAAAATATGTTTCAATGTTGGACAAATTCAAATGGCTCCTTAAAATATTTCACAAAAGATACATGTACATCTCAATTGAATTTTAACTCAAATCTTTATAGCAAAAATAAGTTTTTGTTGTTCAAGACAAAACTGTTTAATTGAACAGTTAGCGAGTTTAGGAATATATAGCCTAGGAGTATGGTGTCTTATATAGAGTGAGTTCCTCTGTGTAAATTAAAAGACATTTTGAGTGACTCAGTAATGTGTCGCACAATGGATTGCTTACTTAAACATTGTAAACATTGAAGATTTTAATACTCACTGCAAATACATTCTTAACCATCATTATGTCAATTAACTGTGTATCCTAAAATTGTCTCTTTCAAGTATAATGGACTAAATATTATTCTTATTTTCTAGAGGCTAAAAGAGTACAAAAAATTGTTATCATTTTTTATATATCTTCTTTTTACTAAGTCTACAAAGTACACAAATTATCGGTGTGAGATATTTGATTCAAAGAATTGGGCATGGAGGGAATTGGAGGACGAGATATGTTTACCTTATAATGTTTGGTTAGATAATAACCCCAGTGTTTTGGATAACGGATCAATCCATTAGATCACTACAGACAATACAATATTGACTTTTGATCCAGAACTTGAAGAAAACATAGTTTTCCCATTGCCGCAGCCAATACATGAAAATGAAATGAATAAAGACAAACATCTTACAAAGTACGAAGGATGGGTTGCAATAATATACAAATCAGTAGAGGGGTGTTTAAAGACATAGATAATGGAGGATTACAAAAGTAATGTGTGGAAGGAGATAATTGAGGCGAACATGGAAGTTTTGAAAAAAGAAGATACCTAATGTTGCCCTTCGGCCATGGCTCTCTATAGTGATGATATTGCACTCATGAAGGGGTATTATAATTTATTGTTATTTAAGTTTTCACAATGTAAGTTCAACGTGGTGAAGCTGGCTTGGATCATGCATCCTCGTGAGGTTTTTACATTTCGATCAGATTTGGAGCCCATTGATTTGAGGAGTGGAAACTAAAAGTAGGGTTGTGATTTTTCGGGGGTATTTGTTAGCAAGATATATGATTTCCTTTTTTGCTATTTGGGAAACTATATTTTGTAATTTCATAATTCAGTCTTGTTATTGTTCTTAATTGTGATTGGTAGATTCTATTGCTTACAACTATAGTTCTCCTTTCAATTCTCTTACTTTATAAAGGAGTGGAAAAAATAGGCGGGAGAAGAATTGATGTGCACTCCATCATGTAATATGTGTAATTAATTATGAGAATGCATTCATAGCTTTCAACCTCGTGCGATGGGCAGGCATTTGAAATAAAAAAAAATGTATAAACAAAATATAATATTTTTTCACTTAAAGTAAAATATTAAAAAAATGTAATTTAGTTTGGGACCATTTCAGTAATTTTATCTTGGGGCATATACCAAATAGTCCCTCGAACTTTTTTTAATAAACGTTTAGTCCAAGCGTTTTTATTTTGCACAAAAAAGTCCTTCACCATGCCAAAAAGGCTTTACCATGCCGCTGGCGCGGACTTTTAAAGATAAGAGAATAAGGGACTTTTTGGTACAAAATAAAAGACTTGGACTAAGTGTGTATTAAAAATGTTTGAGGGACTTTTTGGTATTTGATCCTTTTATCTTTTATTTGTATAATCAGGAGGTTTAAAAATTATATTTTCGTTACATGAGGGTGTGAAGTCTTTAGTGATGTTTTTGGTAATAATGGATGTAAGCACTTGACTTCATGGATTTGAATAATATATTTCCAATAGCTTTTGTAAAATAGTCCACACATTATGTGCTCATTGATGAACTTACCCAAGCTTGGTTTTGAAGACAATAACATAACTCTATAGCATCCCTCAATCAAATTATCTATTTTTACAGTGAGATTTAACATTTTGTTGAATTATGTTTTCAGTATCATTTAACTACCAAAACTACGTATTATGCGTCTAATAGTGCTTCCCAAAATATAATCAAATAGTTGCTAAAAAATATACTTTTTTTTATCCTGGTATGTAGAAGTTATAAGATATATTAGTAATTATTTAATCTTAATGTATCTTAGTCAATATCGCAAGAATTCCTATGAATTTTTAGGCTGGGACATATACTAATTTTTTAGCTGTAGTCGATGGCAACGGGGCGGGTTTGGGGTGGATTTGTAAAAATTCTAACCCGTCCTATTTAATAAACGGGGCGGGACTCCTACGGATCAGGTTAATTTTAAAAATATTACAGTAAAGTCTCTGAGGTCTACAATGGTTAATATTCTAATATATGAGACAGTCACCCAATTGTCAGTCCATGTTTCCACATAGATCTTTTACAAAATTAACATACATATAAAGGGTTTTTTAGTGTGTTTGTGTGTCTATATATATATATATATAGTTTAATTCTAATTAGCATACAATACATATAAATTGTATTTATGTAGGCATAAGTTAAACGAGACGGACAACTTTATTTCAACTAACTCCTAACACCACCACCACCACCCACCCCACCCCCACAATTTAATAAATCAGATTTTTTTAAACCCATTCCTGCTCCTAATTCATTAATCGGGTTTTAAAATTCGCTCCATTAAGGGCGGGACTCCTACGGGTCGGGTTAAATTCCCATCCCTAGGATCTAGAATAAACATAATTAAACCTGTCAATGGGTCGTGTCGGGTTATGTTCGTATCGTTTTTTATCGTGTTCGGGTCTTATTGGATTCGTGTCTAAACGGGTGGCTTTTTTATCGAGTGAAAAAAATCATATCCAAACCCGACCCGTTATGTTATCGTATCATGTCGTGTTCACTCGTTAATACCCATTAAGATAATGAATTATTTTGAATTGTATACAAGTTGACATATTATCTCATTTTTTAACCCAAATAGACCCATTAATTCATTGATATTACTAAATCTTTCATTTAGTAAAATTCATTATGATTAAATTACAATATGCTACATAAATTGTGTATAAGTTCTAAAAGTATATCTTATTTTCTTAAATTAATGGGTCATAACGGGTTTTATCGGGTGTTAACGGGTGAAGGGGGTCAACCCTAACCCGATCCGTTAACTATCGTGTCTTATCGGGTTGGCACTGATATGACCCGAACCCATTAAGGGTCCACCCATTAACTAATAACTTCATGTCGGTTCGTGTCGTGTTATCGTATCGTGCCTCATTTTGCCAAGTCTAGACATAATGTAATTCAAGCATAGAATTTGAAAAGACAAGATAAGTGATTTAGGATTCTAACTGCCAAAAGTAAATGCTTTTGAAAGTATTATCAACCTAATTACATGTTTAAGTACACTCTTTGTGATTTCTCCCATTTCATGATATAGATGAGTATGACTACACTGACACGGTTTGGTACTCGCTTTTCATACCCGTGAATAAGACAAGGCAACAAGAGATTGTACTTTATGCCCTGGCGGGACCCACAATAATAAGGTATAAGATTTTAATGGAGTGGGTATGGAAAATGGGTAGAAAAGTGTGTATGTTTAATTTTATTCGATATAGATTTATGGGAAATATAAATTTGCATAATGCTTTGATCACATTGTCATAGTGTACAGCTTCCAATTGATTATTAAAGAAATGCTATCACTATGAAATTTCTCGGTATTATTGAGGTCAGAATTTGGTTATGGCATAAGATAAAAATAATTTATACAGATGCCAGTGGAATGTTGTAGTTGAATTTGGTTATGGCAGGAGGAGAAAATTGACATAGAAAATATATTAGAACCTAAAAGATTTAGAAGATGCACCATATGAGGTTTATGTCAAGTACTCAGAGTAACATTGTTCTATAAGATGCTAATTATATGTCCTTTTTAACATATCACTGTGTTGAGGAAGCATATACATCTTATATTTCTCAATTATAAAAAAAAAACTATATAATGTGATGATATTATTTTATTAGAGAATTAAGGTCAAAGTCATGTTCCATCCTATATTTTAATTTTTAGGACAGTGGTTTTCAGGTTTATAAATCTAATCCCATTGGTATAATAATATTTATTTGTATGGTCCCTTTAGAGTTAGGAGTACACAAAATAGGTAATTTCATTTGTTTTAGTTAAAGAGGTATTTATATTTATACCCTTCGTCATACTCATTTACACCTCATTCTAAAAATAAACACATAACCCCACCTCCACCCCACCTCACCCCACCCACCGGAATCCTCGTCGGAATGCTGAAATCCTAGCCAAAGATGTCCAAAATTCTCGTCGGATTGTTTCTCTCTCCTCGTTTCACTCTTCCTTCGTCTATTTATTTCATTTTTTTTGGTCCGCGCCAGCAGAAAAAGGGTTTTCGTCGAAAAAAATATAGTGTTCGCCGGAAAAAATAGAGGTTTAAGTGAAATAGTAAACTTATCAATTACGATTTTTTTGTCAAAAAATATCAAATATCGGTGTCGTTGGATAGATCTCGACGAGTAGATTTCAAATAAAAAAAATTGAATTTTAGATTTATAGATTTGAAGTTATGGAATTTTAAAATTTTGATGGTTTCTTTTTTTATGAATTGTCAAATGCCATATTAATCATTTTTCATCGTGTTTTTAGTACAGGGACTAAATTTATAAAATTATGTGGAGTGTCCTATTTTTATACACTTTGAACTAGATGGGACCTTTCCCCAAAACCCCCTTATTTTATTTTATTGATAAGTTCGCTTATCATTGCTATTGGAAGCATAAACTATTTTTCCATGAATGAATTACACCCATGTAGGGTTCTTCTCTGCAGTGAGATGGAAATTGGACGTATTAATTCATTTTTTTGATAAATGATTCATTCATTGCTACCCGCCCTTACCCACCTGTACTAATGTAAAAAATTGGCGTATTGATGGCGAGCGCAGGTGCAAAAATGCCTTCTATTTATGTGCTATCCAATTACCTTTTAAATTATGGTTCAAAAAATTGTGGCATTCCTTTGTCCCTCCCATGATTTCTATTTTGATGTGGAGAGTTACGAGACTTGAAACCATTGATTACCTTTCACTCTAGTGATTATTTGCCCATTTTTTATAACATTGTCTTTTCATTGCATTGAATGTTTCGCAGAGTGCTTCCAGTTCTGTCGGCCATCCAACACCCAACACCAAGGCAACGTCGACGGATCGAAGAACAAACGATGTTGGTCTGATCAACCACAACCGAATCCCCGCACCAAGACAAGTTTGCACAGCCGAAAGTTGCAATGCGGCACCAATGACAAATCAAGATAAGTTGGCACCCATGGCGTGGCATGGCAAGGCTAGTAAAAGTTTTTAGTACCAATGGCCCAACCCAAGGAAAGACAAATTGACACAATCGTTGTCCCAACAATCCTTGGCAGCGGCCAAGTCATGTTGGCACAAGTGATTCCCTAACGACATGGCATGGCCGACCAACGACATCACATGTTAGCACCCATGGCTCCCGATTACCCCATATGGCGTAGTTTTCTTTTCCCATTTCTATGCCCCAAAATGATATTAAAATTCGGTCTGTAGGTGTACAACGAGAAGGGGATGTAGGTCGATCGATGCCCACATGACGCTGCACGATGGTCGACCAACACCCAATAACAAATCAATATCGGTCAACCAATGTTCAAGGTTCCCCAACACATAGGCATTGTTGTTTGTCACAGACTCTAAAGGTATGATCATTAGGCGTTATTGTGAGCATATCAGGATTCATAAGCATTTCTTTGTGAAATGATGGCTATCAATGTTGAAATTGAGCTTCTTGTCCAAAGTAATGAAACAATATTTGTCTTGATTTTGATTCATCCTCATCTATCCAGTGACTCCTAAACCTGAACTACCACCCCTACCTAGGCCTGTAAATTGAGTGCCCGAGGCCCAAAGCCTGCCCATTCGACCCGTTATTTTCAAGTCGAGCTTTATTTGAGTTTGAGCCGAGCCAAGCTTGAGCCAAATGTTTAAGCCCGATTGTAATTCGGGCCGAGCTTGAGCTTAGTAGTGGGAAGCCCGATTTGGGCCCGACCCGAACTAAAAATATTAAAATATATAATATTATATATATATATATATATATATATATTATATAATACAATCTTATGTATATAATTTTAAATATATTTACCATATAATACCTTATTAAAAATATTAAGGGGAACTTTTTTGGACACAATTTTATAATGGGCACACGCCTTATAACAAGGGGAATACGCCTTATCCTAAGGGGAACACACCTAATCAGGCCTTTCTCATCTCATTAAACAATCCCTTACCCTAATTCTCTCATTCTAGTCATCTGGTGGAGGAAATAAAGGGGAACCTCAACAACGTCATTGCTCAACCAATATCTCGAGTCTCAACAACACAGCTGCTCAACCACGTCCACGTCGCTGCCGTCACGTCGCTGCTCAACCACAAACGATCCGCTACTCAACCCCAAATGATCTCGAGTCTCAACAATGCAGTTGATCTCATCTGGTAAAAACGAGTATGTCTTCTAACCTATATCATTTTCGTGACCTCTTATTAAAATAAGTTGCTACCTTTTTTTTTTTGATTTTTTTTCAATCTGTAACTTGTATTTTAAATACATAAACACCTACTTTATCTGAATCAAATCCAAACCATATATCAAATCAGTATGTTTATGTGTGTGTGGGTGGGGGGAGGGGTTGAGAAGATGATATCAGTGAGTACTTCAGGCATATCTCGGTTCTTGGTAATACTTTATAGTTTTAATTTCAATCAAAACATTTTTCAGATTTCAAATCGGCCCTGTCCAAAAATGGTCCCGAAACCCGTGAGTTTGGTGAGCCGAGCCTGAGCTTATAGTTCTTATTACAATTCAGGTCGATCTCGGGCTTGGGAAATGGCTATGAAAATTCGGGCCGAGCCTGAGCTATCCTAAGCCCGGCTCACCCAACCCGATTTATAGGCCTACCCCTACCCTCTCTTTGTGAGATGGAACAATTGTAAAAACACTGTCTCCAATGAATTTTCCAATACTCTTATCTTACCTGATCACCAACAACACCCTCCCATATGATTAAAGATATCATAAATGCTCATAATTACATGTTCAGAATTATTTGATCAGTCTCACAAGGGATTTTCTATAATTGATACATTCTTTTGGCTTTGCCAAGAGCAAATGATGAACATTTCCTTATGATTTATTCTAACTATTTTTGTTTTGCAAGTTTCTATTTAGTTCATTAAATTTAGTTTGTCCTAGGGTACAGACTAATCCTCACATCAATAAAGTAATTATTTTGTGGTTTATAAATTGCTTCTTACCTATAATTTCAGTGTTTAACCTCAATTATATGGTAACATTATATTGATGAGTATTATGAATCAATGAGTATAGCACCTTTCTGCTTTTTTCTCAAAGATTTCAAATTTTTGGTTATATTCAATATGAGTGAAATTAAATATGAGTGAAGACCTTTAAATATTGTCTTTGTTCTATATGTCATACAATATATCAAATCTCAGTTGGTTGAGTGATGTCATGTTTGTGTAGGGATCCAGATCGTGACTTTTTTTGTGAAAATTCTAGTTTATATAATGGAATGTTTTTAGTATCATACCATGTGGTGTCCGGGCCAGCTTTAAGCGCACCTTGACTAATCCCCGCTCGCGATTCGTGGCTTCCGCTGGCCAAGCATTATTTTGATAGTGTCAGGGATTGAACTGGAAAACAAACCTAATCCACCCCCAAGACTGTCCCAGTGTCTGCCTTTTACCACTGGACCAAGTGGCTTGGTTTATAATGTAATGTGGTTGCTCAAATGGAAGCTACAAAATCGGAGTCCATTTGGCTTTGTAAAGGTCATGTGAAAAGATTGGGGCTTTAGATAGAAACACAATAGCAAATAGAATAAGATCATATCTTTAATTTTGGCACTAATATTGTCCACGTTACTCTTATTGTTGAAAGGATATTTTTTTATAAACAGTTGATAACCTTTTGTCAAGCAGGAAAGTGGGCCTCTTGAAGGAAAATCTCATCCAATCATTTATTATATAAGTTGGAAGGTAAGTTTATATCACATATTTATAATGTATTTCTAAATTGTTAAAGGGTCCTATTACATGGAATAGTTGTTTCTTCTTATAATTTTTGGTATGATGATTTGAATAAGAGGTTGTATATCTTCTTACAAATATTGAAATTATGCCATCTCTTCCCTGAAATAAGTTCAGAGTTTTGGTTGTATCATGCAACTCTCGTGTATAGCAGGTTTTGAGAGTTGTTCAATTGTGGTGGTGGTCAAGTTTAGCCACGTTACTAGAATTGTTACTAAAAGATAAAATTCTTCTTTTGGGTCTCTCAAGGTTTATCATATATGTCTAGCATTATGATGTAACTCTCACACATGGGTGCTAGCCAAACATATACATACATACATACATACATATATATATATATATATATATATATATATATATATATATATATATACTATAATAGTTCCATCGACACAGATGACATATAGTGAATACGGTGCGAAAGCATAAGAAATTATAGTCTGCACAACAATGACAATAGCAAATAAAAACATTCATGAATGGGTCTCAACTTCTCTTTCTAAGCACCCACTATCAAAATGTCAAAAGTAGTACAAATGGAAGACTTTGGGTTATTTATAAGATACAAAAAGGCTAAAAAAGGATAAAATAAAAAGAATGGCAAAAAGGACGCTCATGTCCATAGGCTCCTGCATCATTCTCCCTCCTTTGAGAAGACTCCATATACTTCGTATACTTTCGATATAAGTCAGGGTCGATATGATAAAGGGTAGCCTATGTGATCCATGAATACTAGGCCTCGGGGAGACCAACCCAATAAACCAAGTAGCACGTATAATCTCCCTATGATGACGATACAAGATCATTGTCTAGAATGCCCTGAATGCAGTCAACGTGAGAGCGGATCTAGTGGGTCGTGGCCGTGGTAATGGTAATGGGTGGAGCATGGGTGCCATAGAATGGAAAAAGACCCGACACGTTGAACGTGCGATGCATGCAAAACTTAGCTGGAAGGTAAACCTCATAGACATTCCTCTAACAATATCGAACAATCGGAAAATGGTCAAATCGGGGCATAAGGAACTTGTTTCCTTTGCACTGTGATCGAGCCTTTTGGAGGTATACCATGATTAGATTTCCTGAATGGAAGGATACAAAGAGGTGATGCTCATCGTCAACCTCTTTATAAGAGTCATAAGTGGTATGTAGTCAAGCACGGACATCGACCTGGATGGAAGTCAGGCGAGCTGCAAACTCCTCAGTTGAGGGGCATGTAAGCACTATCGGTGGAAGATTGAAAAGATCTATTGGCATAGTGGGGGACTGCCCCAAAAAAATATGGAATAAGGAGAGGCTGGTAGAGCGATTGAAGTCATTATTGAAGGCGAAATCAACATGGGCTATCATTATGTCCCACCTGTGGGATGCTCAGAAGACAGGCATCTCAGTAGGTCACCCACACTCCTGTTAATACCTCGGTCTGGCCATTCGTCTGGGCTAAAAAGTGGTCGAACACTATTAGTCTAACCGTAGAAGCCACCACAATGTACGTCAAAATGTCCAATAAATTTTACGTCCTATCGGAGGTGATGTTAAGTGGGACTCCATGTAGGTGGACAATTTCACGAAAATATAATAAGTGACATGTGACGCGTCCATCGTGCGCGTACAAGGGATGAAGTGTGACTTCTTGGAGAACCTATCCACTACGACAAGGATTAAATCATGGTCACCAGATGTATGGGGCAGTCCAACGATAAAGTCCATCGACACATCTTTCCATGGTCTCTTAGGGATCAGCAATGGAGTATATAGACCCGCATTTTTATGCTGGCCCTTGGCCGTCTGGCAAGTGTAGCAATGCCTAATTAAGGCGTTGGCATTGCTCCTCATCGTTGGCTAGTAAAAGTGGTCCCTCAGCATCTCGTGGGTATGTGTCAGCCCTAAATAGCCCTACAATCTGCCTCAATACATCTAATAAATTATCTTCTCCCGTAAAAAGGAAGATGGAATACATAAGGCCGTCCCTCGGTATAGAAAACCATATTAGAAAAGGTACTCATTAGAAGCACCATTACCTTGCTAACAGGCGGTAAAGATCAGTCCAAACTCCACATTAGTTGGATAAAGATCACGGAACTCATCAAACCCAAACACTTGACTCTTAAGAGTCACTAAGGACATTCACCATCTGATTCTCTTTCTCGGTTTGTACTGCAAATGAAATGTGTAGCGTTGAAGATATACTATCCATTTAGCATGCCTAATGCAAGTAAATTATTCAGATTTGTACAGGTGAAAGTTGATGTTGAAAATCAAAAGGCCATTTTGATGATGCCACCACTGAAAAGTCAGAAGCGACTCAAAATCTTCTTGGGAAAAGTTTCTTATTTTAGAAGGTTTATATTAGCACTGGTAGAACTCACTCACCCTTTCTCACGGCTCATGAAACATAAGGTGAAATGGGTGTGGAAGGATGCGTAGAATAAATCATTCAAGAGAATTAAGGATATCTTGACTTCTCCTCTAACTATGATTCATTTAGAAGAGGGTAAACATTTTCTTTTATACCTAACTTCTACCGAGCAGTCTATTGGGGCTTTGTTCTTCCAAGATAGAGAATGGAAAGAATGACCTGCGTATTATTTGTCCCGAGTGATATCTAGGACAGAATCCAAATATACAAGTGTGGAAAGGCATTGGTTTATCTTTATCTTTGTGGCCTAGAAGTGAAAGCACTACTTGTGCACATTTACTATGCATATTATCACCAAATGTGATCCTATCAAATACCTGCTCTCGAGAGATATTTTGATTGGGAGAGCGATTAGGTGGTTCCTAATACTTTTATAATATGATCTAAAGTGCCTTACTTCAAATACCATCAAAATTCAAGTGGTAGCAGAGCTTCTATCCAACTTACCAAGACAGAATTTTGATCCTCCGAGTGAGGAGCTTCCAGGGGATATCTTTCAAGTTTGTTTGGCTGAGGAGATGGAAGAATGGAAGATAAAATTCGAATGCTCGTGTGCATAAGTTATTGGGGGAGCATGTCATACTCTCTAATGACAACGAGAAACTCACCCTTTCTTACAAGCTAGACTTCAAGTGCTTAAACAACGAAGCAGATTATGAATCACTCATACTTGCCCTATTAGAATATTTAAGAAGAAAGATTAGAGTAATTTGTATATGAGGATATTCCAACCTAATGGTTAAGAAAGTCAATGGATAATTTTCACTCAAGCAAGACAACCTTGCTCCCTATAGAGCAATTATCCAAAGGTTGCTAAATCAATTCTTAGCTGTCAAGACAGAGAGGCACCCCTGAATAATGAATAAATGCCCCGATGATTAAGCTATGATTTCTCAAAAGTTAGAGATGGATGAGCCAGAGGCTATGATCACCGTTTGATGGAGGATAGTGCCTAAAATGGTGAGATCTTTATTTTCAAGTGAGGAGCCTAAAGATTAGAGATTTTCAATAACAAAGCAATTAGAATGGCACGAATGAGAAATGAAGTTATTCGAACTAGAAAGTTTCCATATCATTTAAGACACTCTTTACTTTAAAAGTCCAGATAATGTGACACCTCACCTAATTAAATACCGGGTGATCAGTCCTTTATTAAATTAAAAACAGAATGTTCGGTTGGTTCATTCTTAACATCATTGTCGAAAAATATTTAATAAATAAAACCACCTAATAATTAATTAAGTTAGTACCAAAAATATTTTCCTTTAATATAACAAAATATTTTCCATTCTTCAATTCAAGTAAATAAAATATAAACCATTAACCACACACATGAATATAATAAATATTAAGTCTGAATTAAACTCTAAAATAAATGAGACTGGATACAACATTCCAGTTCAAAACCTCAAACCAAAGAACAAAAGTAATCCAATCCAACTAAAATAACTGGAAAGTAAACTGAATACAATCTCTGCTAAAAATTACTCAGGGATGGCAACACAAGCCCTAAATAAGATTCTAGACAGAACTGAACGAATTGATAGAGGCGTATAATACAAGGACCTACAGCTTCCACAACAGCTGCGGCACGCCAAGTAATCCAAGTCTCTAAATCTCGTATCCAGTGGTTGAGCACCTGATATAATACATATATTGCAAAAGAAACAAGAGATGCAAGAGACGGGTCAGATCTCGATGTTTTAAAAATGATTTAACAAGTATTTAAAACTGCATTAAAACAAGTATTATGTGCATGTTAGATATCGAACTCTCACATGAGATTCTCACCTCTCATCTATTGTGCATGCCTAACGTACATCTAATCCCACCTAGCCATGCCACCGTGCCTAACTAGTTCGACGTCACACTAATACTAACTATACCCACCAGTAATACTCTCGTATCGCTCATACAATATGCTATTAAATTCATCTATGCCGAATATCTAATTAACATGTGTTCTCATTTGCATAATAAATCTATTACACGCTAATATTTATATTATATATCAATATTCCCATATCTACTAACTACACACAGTAGAATGATTTACAAGTTCCTGTATATATAAATATAGTCACAGCATCCCTATACATATATATACTAATTATCCACCCCCGGGCTAACACCCATTAGCGCACCTAACCATATTAATCCTGCACCCCTGGGTTAGCACCCATTAGCGCACTCATTACTAATATTCTTGGACCCCCGGGTTATCACCCATTAGCGCACTTAACAATAATATGCATGCACCCCCTGAGTTATCACCCATTAGTGCACTTAAAAATAATATCATATAATAGGCATACACATATCCTATTACAAATTAATAGGTATTCTCCCAACCCAAACGCATTTTTTCCACATATTGAAAATCACTTATTACTATTCTGAATATAATTATTTCAAGTATTCTCTCTTCAAATTTCTTAAGATAAATACATCTCCCATATGCCCAAGTCTTACACCCCACTTTCCATAATATAACATTCCTTCTAATCAGTGTACTTCATTAGAATTCCCGCATTACAAGTCCCGAAAGATGTCCTAAGGGTCAAACAATCAATTCTGACAAAAATAGCAGGGCGGTCCGGACCCACTAAGAAAACGATCCAGACCCTTTTTAAGACAAATGATTCGAACCTTTTTCTAAAAATTGATCCGGACCTTTTAAATAAAACGATTCGGACCTTTTCATGAAAAACGGTCCGGACCGCTACCCTTTTTTACGCAGATTTTACCCATAGACTTTTCTTCACCAATTCAACACCTATAACCTCTACGGATCATTCCCAAACACCGATCAATCATTCTAAATCAATTTCCTAACATGTATGTATGATTTCCACTAATATAACATCATTAATCCATTACCAATCATCAATATAATCTGGAATCTCCAAATAGTTAATAAAATCCTAGTTCTTTCAATTATCATCCAAGAACATAATATTTCCAGATTTGTTTATCACAGAAAGTCATCTATGCGTGATTTCTAATCTACATACATAATTTGTTGAACCTAAGTTTATCTCAGATTGAATTCATGTATGTCCAATCTCCAATTTTCATCACTTTTATTAACAATACATGGGTATTTCATTCCTATATTAACATGAACATGAGGATTGCAAAAGGAAAGATAGTAATAAACACCTACCTGATTATGAAGGTTTGATTCGTCGCTTGAAATTTGTGTAGATGTGTTCTACTTTTTCTAATCTACGCGTTGATGATGTTTTTGGTGAAAGATGACTAGGTTGGGCCTTGAAACTCCGAGGAACCTCTTTTTATCCTTCCTCTGGGAATCTCTCTTTTCTTTTACAAATATAACCCTAACTGTAACTACATAAGGGATATTAAAGCACTCTAATTTTCGTCCATTAATTAGCCCTAAAAATACAATTTACTAAAACACCCTTCTAGGACGCTGGTTAGACCTAAGATTTCCCCGAGACCCAAATTAAACCTCCGGGTACACTATTCTGACTATCTCGACCCTTTCGGACTCAACGACACACTCGAAACGATTATACGAGTTAATAAGAATAAATTCTCATTTTATTCCCATCAATTAGTCCCGACATGACTCGCACGCGCATCTGACTTAAATTACCAATTGTCATATTTCTCACTATCGACAATTTATCAAAATGCATAATTTCATATTACATATCACACAGTAATATTCAATTAGTAAGTATTAACCTTGGCACGCTAGTTAATATATATTTTAATCTGGATTAATTAACAATTAAATCTCACATTTTAATTCAATTAATCCAACAATTATAATTAATCCCATAATTATTTAAATCATAAAAAATACGGGGTGTTACATACTGATGATGCTAAGAATCAGCACCACTAGATAAGGTGTTTCCAAGCTCAATATATGAATAACAATGGCAGCACAGCTATATAAAGAGATAAGAGAATGAGGTGAGGATATGAGGAATCAACATCGGAATATGAGTTGTTCAGCCAATCTGGCCTACGTCCACTGTGAGTGTGTGAGTAATATCACTGAATGAAGGCACTAATGGCCATGGATACAATTCTCTCAAGCTTTCTCTCTCTACTGTATATTTAGACAGAGTTTCATCTATGGTTGAATAGCTGGGATCCTTTTGTAAGGTAGGGGATGATCCCTATATATAGTGCCTAGGGGGTGTAATGTACCCCCCATGCATGTAATGTGCATGTGTGTGGTAGCCTCACCAATGGGGGAGTGCCATCTGTCACTGCCACATGTAAGTAATGATGATGAAAAATTCTCCCCACATGTGGAGAATAATCTTGTTATAACTGATTTGTGCCCATGTGTCCTTATCCAAATGTTCAACAGATGCTCGGCCGCCATGTTAGTGGATGACCTCGGCCTAGGAGAGGCCGAGCTGTAAAGGCTTGATAGTCGTTCAATCCGAGATGTGCCATAGGGAGTCTCGGCCTGGTCTCAGCCGAGACATTATGCTGGGGTCGGCCCCAGCCGAGGTAGGAATGATTCCATGCTGACGATTACTAAGGCTTCTTGTGACCTCGGCCCAAGCCGAGGTTGAACTGGTTCCATATTGAAAGTTATCAAAGCTCCCTGTCACCTCGGCCTACCCTCGGTCGAGGTTGCCATACCCAGGTATATGAGAATGCTGTCGATGCCTGTGATGCGCGCAGTGCCCATTGGAAGTGTAGATGGTAGTGTCGGCCTGGACCGACCCTGGTCTGGCCGAGGGATGATATCGTGGGCCCATGGCCTATCTTGGGTCGATCAATATCTCGGCCATCATCTCGGTCGAGGTTAGTGTCTCTGGGCCGAGGTAACACTTGGGGCATATCAATCACCCCCCAGCCCTTAGTCATATGCGAGAGCAAGTGGCTAGGGGATTGCTTCACCTCCGAGGCCTGTCCATCCCAAGTTAATACCTGTATGACATCTGTCCCAAGCTAGAGCATGCAAATTTGGCTGGCGTGTGCTGTCAGTTGTCCCTTGGGTTTCCCAAGGCAATGATGGGCCTTGGGAAGTATGCCCAAGTACTTAAGGGTTTAAACCCTTCCTTTCACTTTCTTCTTCTTCATTTCGTTCCCGCGCACACTATTCTTGCGAATTTTCTCTCTCTAAGCTCCTCCACTCAATCGTTCTTCTGCAGAGGATTTCGTCGATTTTCTTGAGAGTTTCCTTCATTTCACTCATCGATTCATTCTTCAGGTACTTCTTCCTTTCTATTTCCTTTGTTTCTGGTATTTTTTTTCATTTTCCGGCGTGTTTTTGTGTTTTTCGATGAGCTTCATTAACTCAGGCGACCTGCGTTTTCTTGAGACTTCTAAGTTTGATCTTTAAACTTCTTTGTTTTATAAGTCAATCGTGTTTGTAGTTTTAGGAGATTTTCTCAAGTTTAGGGTCGTCCTCTGATGCTCAGACCCCTATACCAGCTTCTTGAGGATTTTCCTTCTCTTAGAGAGAAGACCCTAGAAAATATTAGGCAAATAGAGAGAGCTCAAGAGGAAGCTCGTAGGTCACAAGAATTTCCTGTCAGACCCATCTTTCCCCCACCTATCAAGGTGGTATATCCTGATCCTCCTGAGAACTTCTATCAGACAGACGTCTCTGCCAACCCATTGCCGATGTCTGAGTCTTCCACCTCAGACCCCATGTCTGTGGACTCCTTCCAAGAAGCCATGGATTTTACACCTCGGCCTGATTAGGACCCTGATCAGGCCGAGGTATCCAACCGAGCTTCATCCCAAAGTGGCTCAAGCACCTCAGATTCTTCTTTAGAGGTTGAACTTGTTGAGCCGAGTGTGGCTGTGCCACCCATTCTTGATGCCATCCCTCTGTCGGCCGTTACAGGGGCTGAGTTCTCTCAGAGATTCCCTGGTCACCCAACTACGTCTGCTCCGGCCGACGTTGAGCTTGACGATGATGAGGATGCTGAAAGTGATGTTGACATCTCTGAAGCAGCCGAGTTCAAGAGCACAGTCACTGAAGTGGATCTTTTGCACTTCAGATATTTATACTCCATCAGTCCCTCAATCAAATTAAGGAGACCTCTGAGGGAAGAGAGGGCCTACCATGGCCGAGATGGAGAAATCTGCTTGTACGAGCAGATGTTTAAGTTAGGGTTTGACCTACCAATTCATCCTATCATCAGATCCATTCTCTCTTTTATCAACTTGCCCCCCTCGCAGCTCTCTCCTAATGCCTGGAGAGTCATTATAGGGGCCATTATCTTGTGGAGGGCAGTCCACCACTCTGACCTCCCAATTCAGGTCTTTGTTGGTTGCTATGTCCCAACCTCGGCCAAAAACCATCTGAGCTACTATCATTTCATGGCTCGGAGGCCTGAGAAGAAGATGCTCCAGGTGACTCAGACCTCAAATCACAATTGGAAGCCCCGATATTTTTTCGCCTCAGGGCAATGGGAATTCGGCTCATCTGTTCCCTCTTCCACTCTTGGACTGAGGATACCCCTCAAATGGGGTAAGGTCACCATGTCTGCAAGGGCCGACCCCGGTCTAAGTCTTCAAAATATCAAAAAGGTGAAGGCCCTGCAAGACCAAGGGGCACATGGTCTGTTTGTCAAGTTCGAACATCTACTGACCCCCCAGTATCTCTCGGGGACGAGCCTGGGTGGGAGTCACCTTGCCGACTTTGGTAAGGATTTTTCTTTTCAAGTCTAACCTCTGACCTCATTCATATCTGATTTCTAACCCTTATCTTTTAACTTTTGCAGAGAGACCACCAGGTATCCCAGACGAACTGTGGGAGATGGCAGCTCCGAGCTTGGCAAGGCTTGCAAAGAAGGCTGGTCTGAACGCTCCTCCTCCAGCTCCCACTACATCCAAATCCCAGGCCTCTAAGAAGAGGGCCCCTGAGGTCCCGGCCTCTGAGGATCAGAGGCCGACCTCGAGACAAAATAAGACTTCTGATGCTGCGATCCCAATTTCTTCGGCTGACATCCTGACGGCTCATCTGGATCAGCTGAAGTTAACTGACAGCGTGGTCGGTAACAACAGACAGGCCATGGATGCACTCACCTCAGTGATGACCGAGGCAGACAAGCGTTTCTATCGAGCCATGGACACCTCCCTACTGGTTGAGTTCGGCCTTCACAAAGCCGTCCAGGTATGATTTGTTCCTTTATCAAATTTTTGTAAGTGCAACATCTGAGTTTTCTCCTGCTTAACCTCTTCATTAAATGTGCAGGGAGTGACTGCCATGTATCAATTGTCTAACTGGGCTATAAGGAAATTTCCCCTCATCCAGAAGGGGAAAGATGCCGAGAAGGTTGAGAGTGCCCTGAATGTCGAGGTAGACCGTCTGAAGTCAGAGCTACAGCCCTCTGAGAATAAGGTCAAGGGCTTGGAGAAAGATGTATCTCTTCACGCTAAAGCCCTGAAGGCCAAAGATGATGCTCTACAACAGAAGGTCAGCGCGGCAGTCAAAGCTGCCCTTGAAGATGCCACCCCCAAAATAATTTCTGAGTACAAAGGCTCAGACGAGTTCATGGGTTATGGCTTCGAATATCTTGAAAGAGGTATCAAAGCCACTACCAAATGGGCTGGGGTCAGAGAGAAGGAGGTCGGCACTCTGAAGGCCTCTGACTTTGTGGGTCTCGGCTTTGCCCGACCCTCAGTTCGCACAGGCCCTTCAAGAGGTAGAAGACGAGGTTGCTGCTCCAGCCGAGACTGCAACTCTGGGAGGGACTGAGCTCGAAGGGACTGACCCTGTTAATGATGTGGCCGAGGTGACCAACGCTGATCAAGTCAACCCAGTCGAGACTGTCAATGCTCCCCCCTCAGACCTTTAACTTGTAATAAATTTGTATTTTGTAACTTGTAATTTTTGACTTGTAGCTTGTAACTGAACTTGTAATTTGTAACACCTCTGAATGTTATATTATCTTCTCTTACTGAATGCCAATATCTTCTCTTATTTTGATCTCTGAATGCTATTAAGCTCTGAAGTCATTACCTAATATGCTGTTCTTATAATGAACTTCACCAAATTAATGATGTTAAAGGTCTGAGGTCATCTAGGAAGGTGTCTGAGCTCAGACCTCGTCATCACCTTCTGATGTTAAGAGGGTCTGAGGTCATCACTTCTGATGTTAGCCTCATAATAAACTTCACCAAATTAATGATGTTAAGTGTCTGAGGTCATCTAGGAAGGTGTCTGAGCTCAGACCTCATCACCACCGAGTGATGTTATGAGGGTCTGAGGTCATCACTTCTGATGTTAGCCTCATAATGAACTTCACCAAATTAATGATGTTAAAGGTCTGAGGTCATCTAGGAAGGTGTCTGAGCTCAGACCTCGTCACCACCGAGTGATGTTATGAGGGTCTGAGGTCATCACTTCTGATGTTAGCCTCATAATGAACTTCACCAAATTAATGATGTTAAAGGTCTGAGGTCATCTAGGAAGGTGTCTGAGCTCAGACCTCGTCATCACCGAGTGATGTTATGAGGGTCTGAGGTCATCACTTCTGATGTTAGCCTCATAATGAACTTCACCAAATTAATGATGTTAAGGGTCTGAGGTCATCTAGGAAGGTGTCTGAGCTCAGATCTCGTCACCACCGAGTGATGTTATGAGGGTCTGAGGTCATCACTTCTGATGCTATCCCCATATAATATCTTTCACCAAATTAATGATGTTGTGTCTGAGGTCATCTAGGAAGGTGTCTAAGCTCAGACCTCGTCACCACCGAGTGATGTTATGAGGGTCTGAGGTCATCACTTCTGATGTTAGCCTCATAATAAACTTCACCAAATTAATGATGTTAAAGGTCTGGGGTCATCACTTCTGATGTTAGCCTCATAATGAACTTCACCAAATTAATGATGTTAAGTGTCTGAGGTCATCTAGGAAGGTGTATGAGCTCAGACCTCGTCACCACCGAGTGATGTTATGAGGGTCTGAGGTCATCACTTCTGATGTTAGCCTCATAATGAACTTCACCAAATTAATGATGTTAAAGGTCTGAGGTCATCTAGGAAGGTGTCTGAGCTCAGACCTCGTCACCACCGAGTGATGTTATGAGGGTCTGAGGTCATCACTTCTGATGTTATCCCCATATAATATCTTTCACCAAATTAATGATGTTGTGTCTGAGGTCATCTAGGAAGGTGTCTGAGCTCAGACCTCGTCACCATCGAGTGATGTTATGAGGGTCTGAGGTCATCACTTCTGATGTTATCCCCATATAATATCTCTGATCTAAGAATGGAGCAAGAATTTATCATGGAACTGATCTTTATTAATAACCTCTTCTCAATAAGATGGTACATTTACAAATTACAAATTCTATGCAACATCATATGTAATATCTCTTCAAGTGGTCAGCATTCCATGGGTTAGTGAAAGGTTCTCCTTCTAGGTTTTCTAGTCTGTAAGTGCCGGGCACAACCTCTTCTGTTACTTTGTAGGGGTCATGCCAGTTTGGGTGTAGCTTATTTGCCTTCTGTAGGGTCTTCTTTAGCACTAGGTCTCCCACTGCAATGGGTCTTGACTTCACCCTCTGGTTATAGAATCTCGCTGCCCTCTGCTGGTAGGCTGCTTTCCTGACCTCTGCGTCTTCTCTTCTCTCTTTGATAAGATCCAGGTCTAGCCTCCTTTTTTCCCCATTGCTGTCAGGGTCGTAGGTCTGAATCCGATGAGTTGGTAGTCCTACTTCCGTTGGTATGACAGCCTCTGAGCCATGTGCTAGCATGAATGGGGTTTCTCCTGTTGGTGTCCTGGCCGTAGTTCTGTAGGCCCACAACACTGCGTAGACCTCTTTTGTCCATCTCCCCTTCGCGTCTTCTAACCTCTTCTTGATTCCATCCAAGATGGTTATGTTTGTGACCTCGGTTTGGCCATTGGCCTGAGGTCGACCAGGAGATGAGAAGAACTGTTTAATCCCCACACTTTGGCAATACTTCTCTAAGGAGGAGTTCTTGAACTGGGTCCCATTATCCGAAATGAGCGTGTTTGGGAGGCCATATCTACATATGATGTTTTTCCAGATGAATTGGAAGGTCTTCTGCTCTGTAATTGTTACCATTGGTTCTGCCTCCACCCACTTTGAAAAGTAGTCAGTGGCAACTATCAAGAACCT
The DNA here is from genome assembly GCA_949130495.1 of Sambucus nigra. NCBI lineage: Eukaryota > Viridiplantae > Streptophyta > Magnoliopsida > Dipsacales > Adoxaceae > Sambucus > Sambucus nigra. The sequence goes on from OX422216.1 coordinate 623,395,306, forward strand.
ATAGTTGTTGACAGCTCTTGGCAAAGGTCCTACCAAGTCAATTCCTCATACCGCAAATGGCCATGGAGAAGAGATTGACGTCATAGGCTGATGGGGTTGATGAGGGATAGTGGAGAACCTTTGGCATTTGTCGCACCTCTTCACATAGTCTGCAGCATCCTTAGACAAGGTAGGCCACCAGTATCCCTGAGTGATGATCCTCTTGGCTAAGGGCCTCCCCCCAATGTGGCTAGAGCAAGAACCCTCATGAACCTCCTGCAAGACCCGGGGTACCTCCATGGGATGCACACATCTGAGGAGGGGCAAGAGAAACCCTTTTTTATACAAGACATCTCCTACCAATGAGAACTTTGCAGCCCTGTATCTCAACTTTCTCCTTTCTAGCTTGGACTCAGGTAGCTCTCCCTCTCTTAGGTACCTGACGAGAGGGTCGATCCATGAGTCTCCTAGGTTCACATTGTGACAAGGACTATATACCTCGTCCTCCTCGATGCTTGCTTTTCCCAAGACCTCGATTGGGATGGTCCTTCCCAAATCTGTCTTCATTGCCGAGGCCAGCCTTGCCAATGCATCAGCGTGATTGTTGCCCAGTCTAGGCACTCTCTTCAGTTTTGCTTCTTCAAAATACTCTAGAAATCCTCTTACCTTCTTTAAGTACTTGGCCATCCTTTCGTCTTTGGCCTCGTATACCCCCAACACCTGATTGACAACCAATCTTGAGTCGCTATGGAGTAGGAGCCGCTTTACTTGAAGAGTTGTTGCCAATAAGAGACCCGCTATCATGGCCTCATACTCGGACTCGTTGTTTGAGGCCGGGAAGTTGAATCTCAAGGCGTATTCAATGTTGGCGCCATCTGGAGCCGAGAGTATTAGCCCCACGCCGCTTCCACTGTCACAGGAAGAGCCATCAACGAAGAGGCTCCAGACGTCTGCATCCGATGAAAAGACCCCTTCTCTTATAATCCCCTTCTTGAAGAGGTATAGATCCTCTTCGTTTTCTTATACTCTGCTCCGGGTTTTGCTTGGGATAACCTCTTCTCGGCCTCGGAAGACGTTCGGGGCAGTCTCTTCTGAATCTCGGAAGACACTACGGTTCGTCTCTTCGCCGCTATCCAAGCCCTTCTCTGTCTCGGCCTCTTGCCAAGTGAACTCTGTGACAAAGTCTGCGAGGCCCTGCCCCTTGATGGCTGTCCTGGACTGGTAGGTAAGATCATACTCTCCTAGCTCAATGGCCCAGGTCATCAGTCTCTCGGACTTCTCAGGTTTGTGCAGAACCTGTCTTAGCGGGGAGTCTGTAAGAACTACCATGGAGTGAGCTTGAAAGTAAGGCTTCATTTTCCTTGAAGCATGTATAAGGGCATAAGCCAACTTCTCCATTCGGGGATAGTTTTGTTCAGACCCTTGAAGGGCCTTACTGTTGAAGTACACAGGCCTCTGGATTCCATCCTCTTCCCGTATGATGGCTGCGCTGATGGCTGATTCAGAGACTGCCAGATACACAAACAACCTCTTCCCCGTGATGGGCCGAGACAGCAACAAGGGAGACCCCAAGTAGGACTTGAGTTGGTCAAAGGCTTTTTCACACTCTTCGTCCCACTGGAAGGCCTTTCTCAGAACTTTAAAGAACGGAAGACACTTGTCCGTTGCCCTGGAAACAAACCTGTTAAAGGCAGCCACTCTTCCCGTGAGTCTCTGGACATCCTTGATACTCCTAGGAGTCTTCATGTCGAGTAATGCCTTGATTTTCTCAGGGTTTGCTTCAATCCCCCTCTGATTAACGATGAACCCCAGGAACTTCCCAGCTCCTACCCCGAAGACACACTTCGCTGGGTTGAGCTTCATTCTGTATGAGTCCATGACATCAAAGGTCTTCTCCAGGTCTGCTACGTGAGTACATGCTTTCAAGCTCTTCGTTAGCATATCGTCCACATACACCTCCATGGTCTTACCTATTTGTTCCTCGAACATCTTATTGACAAGACGTTGATACGTTGCCCTCGCATTTTTCATACCGAAGGGCATCACCTTGTAGCAGTACGTCCCTTTGTCAGTGATGAAGGTTGTCTTCTCAGAGTCTTCAGCATCCATGAAGATTTGGTTATAACCTAAATAAGCGTCCATGAAGCTCATGAGCTCGTGCCCTACCGTTGCGTCCACCATCTGGTCTATCCTAGGTAAGGGATAGCTGTCCTTCGGGCAAGACCTGTTCAGGTCAGTAAAATCTACACACATTCGCCACTTCCCATTGTCCTTAGGCACGATAACTGCATTTGAGAGCCACTCCGGGTAGGTAGCCTCTCTTATGAACTCGGCCTCCTCCAACTTTTTCACCTCTTCCCGGATGACGTCATACTTCTCCCTGGAGTACACTCTTCGTCTCTGCTTGATCGGCCTGGCATCTCTGTCCACGTTGAGCTTGTGGCTCATGACCTCAGGGTCGATACCAGGCATGTCTGCGTGACTCCATGCGAAGATACTCTGTCTTCTTCTGAGGAATTTTACCAGCTCTTCCTTAATCCCTGGCTCTAGGGACTTACCAACCTGGACGGTTTTTTCCGGCTCGTCCTCGTTGAGGACGATGGATTCTACCTCTTTTGCGGCCTCGCCCTTCTTCAATTTTGTTTCATCTCTTGGGTCAAGAGTGTCAATGCTGTAAGTTGCGGTTGCTCTCTTATGGGCCTCTCTCACTTCGGCCGAGTTGAAGTAACATTCCCGCGTCGTGGTCTGGTCCCCTTGCACTTCCCCTACTCCATAAGGAGTCGGGAATTTTAGCATCTGATGGACCGTCGACGACACGGCCTCAAACTCTTTGAGGGCCACTCTTTCGATGATGAGGTTGTAGGCCGAGAAGACATTTTCATCCATAACAAAAAAGTTTATCTTCTTGGTCAACCTTTTAGGCCACTCATCCCCCATCCGTACATCCATTTCATACATGCCTAAGGGGTGCACCTTTTCACCACTGAAGCCTATCAATGGGTGATGGTAGGGCACCAGCCTTGCCCTGCTAAGACTCAGGCTCTTAAAACAAGGCCAGAACATCACGTCTGCTGAGCTTCCCCCGTCTATGAGGATCCTCCCTACCTCGTACCCATGTACCCTTGTTGTTATGACCAAAGGGTCATCATGGGGGGCTAAGATACCCTTGAAGTCGAGTCTGGAGAACCCCACTACGAGGGTGTCCATGTCTACCTTCTTCCTTTTCTGCACTGCGTTAGAAGACGTTAGATTCACAACCTCAGGCTTGGCCACTAACCTGGCCTCTGCTACATGAGCCTTCCTGTCGGCTACCTCAGAGCCACCTCCTGTAAACCCCCCACAGATGGTGCTAACACCAAATGAGATCATTCCGACCCTCTTTACAGGGGTGTTGTCATCCTTTGGCGGAAGATCTGGGTCGTCTTCATCATCTCCCTCTGAATTGTCGTCCCTTCTGACCGGGACATTGCCACGGCATCTGTCATTCCTTCTTTTCTTAGGGTCTTCTCTTCCACCCTTTGGAGCCTTTCCATCCACATACTTCCTCAGCTTTTCGGACTTCAGCATCTTCTCAATCTCATCCTTTAAAGCGAAGCATCTATCTGTGACGTGGCCATGATCCTGATGGAACTCACACCAGAGGTTTTTGTTCCTCTTATGTGGTGGGGCCTTCAGCTTCTCTGGCCACCTCAGAGTCCGGTCAGTCTTAATCTCATTAAGGATGTGCTCACAGCTCACAGTCAGAGGAGTGTAATGAGCGAACTTGTCATCTCCTGACCTCTTCTTCCCCTCTTTCTTACTTTGGGACCTCCCAGCGCTACCGCGGTTTTCCTCCTCATATTTGGCGGCCATTGCCTCTTCCGCATTCATCATTTTCCCTGCGGTTACCAGCAACTCCGTCATAGACCTAGGAGGGTCTTCCGCCAGTTTCCACAGTCGCTTCCCCTTCTGGAGGCCTCCTATAAGGGTTGTCATAGCTATGCTTTCTTCATAGTCTTCCACCTCCAACTTCTCTTTGTTGAATCTTGCTATGTAGTCTCTTAGGCTTTCACCCTTAGCCTGTTTGACATATAGCAGGTGGGTAGTCTTCTTTTGAGGTCTTACCCCAAAGCAGAAGTTGTGGATGAACTGCTCTGCCAAGCCTTTGAAGTTCTCGATCGAGTTCTTTGGAAGAGAGGTGAACCAGCTGTGCGCTGCCCCTGTTAAGGTTCCCGAGAAGGCCATGCACTTCACCTCATCGGGTATCGAGTAAATATCTGCCGCCGACTGATACATCTCGATATGGTGCACAAGGTTAGTGCTGCCATCATATTTGGGAGTCACTGTAGGAGACTTGAACTTAGCTGGGGTTGGGAACCCCACTATCCTAGCCACAAACGGGGAGCCCTCCGAGTAGCCCCTCTGTAATGGGTCCCTGCTCTTTATGAGGTCCCCTATCTTCTCCTCAAGGCGTTGGATTGAATCATTCCAGGGTCTTCTGTCATCGACTTGGCCGAGGTTATCCCCTGCCACCTCCCTGCGATGGACAGAGGGTTCCCCAGCCACGACCCGTTGGTTGTTGGCCTCTTCCTGCTCCCTGGCTCTTCTCTCACAGGGTCGGCCTTGGTCTGGACGAGCCTGCCTATCCCCTCTTTGGGAGCCTGCCGCGCTCCTTGACCTCGATAGCCTCTGTCTCAGGTCATTAACTGGGCCCAGTCTCTCGAAGGCCGACCCTCTACTCAACCTCTCAAAGGCCGACCCTCTTTGTTGGGCCTCTTCTCTTCTTCGGCCGACACATCCCTGACTCTGCCTAAGAGGTCGTATGGTGTGATCTGACACCTCATACGGCTCCCAGCAGTCTTCTGGGGCCTCTTCAGCTCCTAGGTCATCATACCTGCCCTCTGGGCAAGGGTTTCCTTGCTTCCCCAGGCGTAATCGCCTAGGGTCAGCAACGTCCCTTCTCCGCTGGGGTGTAGGTTGGTCCTTCATCGGAGCCTGGGGTGGTCCCCTGGCGTCAGGATGAGGCTAAACTGCCGCCGGAGTGATCATGTTCGGTGAGACTTCAGGTGGCCTCATCATCATGGTTTGACTGAGCTGGGCAAATTGCTCCTTCATGGCTTATTGTGTTGCAGCCAAAGATTTCAAGGCTGCTGCTACCTCCGTCATTTCGGACTGGGGAGGGGCCTGACTGGAGCTAGCCCCTCCACCTCCGGGCGGCGGAAGAGGTGGTGGTAATTCTGGTGCCATATGTTAAATGTATAGAGCTTGAGTAGCAAGTGAGCTTAATACCTTAAAGGACCTCTTTCAATGGTGAAACAGCTCCACGCAAGGGGTGGTTCCTGGTTTACCACAAGAGTATCCGATGAAGTTAAGCAGAAAAGGAGGAAGAGATAGCTTCTCGTTCCCACAGACGGCGCCAAAATGATGATGCTAAGAATCAGCACCACCAGATAAGGTGTTTCCAAGCTCAATATATGAATAACAATGGCAGCACAGCTATATAAAGAGATAAGAGAATGAGGTGAGGATATGAGGAATCAACACCGGAATATGAGTGGTTCAGCCAATCTGGCCTACGTCCACTGTGAGTGTGTGAGTAATATCACTGAATGAAGGCACTAATGGCCATGGATACAATTCTCTCAAGCTTTCTCTCTCTACTGTATATTTAGACAGAGTTTTAGCTAGGGTTTAATAGATGGGATCCTTTTGCAAGGTAGGGGATGATCCCTATATATAGTGCCTAGGGGGTATAATGTACCCCCCATGCATGTAATGTGCATGTGTGTGGCAGCCTCACCAATGGGGGAGTGCCATCTGTCACTGCCACATGTAAGTAATGATGATGAAATATTCTCCCCACATGTGGAGAATAATCTTGTTATAACTGATTTGTGCCCATGTGTCCTTATCCAAATGTTCAACAGATGCTCGGCCGCCATGTTGGTGGATGACCTCGGCCTAGGAGAGGCCGAGCTGTAAAGGCTAGATAGTCGTTCAATCCGAGATGTTCCATAGGGAGTCTCGGCCTGGTCTCAGCCGAGGTAGGAATGATTCCATGCTGACGATTACTAAGGCTTCTTGAACTGGTTCCATATTGAAAGTTATCAAAGCTCCCTGTCATCTCGGCCTACCCTCGGTCGAGGTTGCCATACCCAGGTATATGAGAATGCTGTCGATGCCTGTGATGCGTGCAGTGCCCATTGGAAGTGTAGATGGTAGTGTCGGCCTGGGCCGACCCTGGTCTGGACGAGGGATGATATCGTGGGCCCATGGCCTATCTTGGGTCGATCAATATCTCGGCCATCATCTCGGCCGAGGTTGGTGTCTCTGGGCCGAGGTAACACTTAGGGCATATCACATACTTCCCCCCTAATAACGAAATTTCATCTCGAAATTCGAAAAATAAGGCATACCTAGTACGAATAAGTCTGAATACTTCTCACGTATATTCTCTTCTCGCTCCCAAGTAAACTCCTCCAAATTATGGTGCTCCCACTATACCAGCACAAGTCGAACTACCTTTGACCTCAGCCTCCTCTCGCTATGATCTAAGATAGCCACTGGTCTCTCCTCATAAGAACTATCGAGCTACAAATCAATCTCCTCTATCGCGATGTGGGTGTGGGCCAACTCATCCCGAAGATACTGCCTCAGTGAGGAAATGTAGAACACATCATGAATGCGATGCAAGTGCTCCATTAACCCAAGTCTGTATGCCACTGGTCCAATCCTCTCGATGATAGGAAATGTCCTACGCATCTCGGAGCCAATTTCCCTTTTTTCCCAAAACTCATTACCCCCTTCATAGGAGATACTCTCAACAAAACCTAGTCCCCCCCACAACGAACTCCCTGAAGGACCTCCTAGCATCCACGTAACTTTTATGTCTATCCTGGGCTACCCGTATGCGGCCACGAATCATATCAATCCTTCTCGACGTGTCCTGAATTACCTCCGGCCCGAGTAGCTTATTGTCCTCCACCTCTAGCCAATAAGCAGGAGAACGGCATGGTTTACCATATAACGCCTCGAACGGGGCCATGCCAATCGTGAACTGATAGGAGTTGTTATAAGCAAACTCCACCAGTGGAAGGTACTGCTTCTAACCTCTCCCAAAGTCGAGGATACACATGCGCAACATGTCCTCAAGCATCTTATTAGTGCGCTTAGTATACCCATCGGCCTGCGGGTGATACTCCCTACTCAACCTAACTCGGTGCCCATAGATTCTTGGAAGCTTTCCCAAAAATGAGACACAAAAGCCTTGTCTCTATCCGACACGATATCTAAAGGCACACCATGCAGTCTCACTATCTCTGCAATAAATATTAAGGCATACTATTCTGCTGTGTAGTCTATCCTGACTGGTAGAAAATGGGATACTTTCATCAACCGGTCAATAATAACTCAAATAGAATCGTGCCCCCTCTGTGAAGTAGGTAACCTAGTAATTAAATCCATGGAGATACCCTCCCATTTCCACGTAGGGATCTCTAATGGATGAAGTAAACTTGGCGGTTTCTGATGGTCCACTTTCACCAACTGACAAGTGGTATATCTGGAGACGAACTCTGCGATGTCTTTCTTCATCCCACTCCACCAGTACTGTCACCTCATATCCTGGTACATCTTATCCCCGTTGGGATGTATTACAAATCGGGACCCAAGTGACTTTCTCATCACTGCATGTCATAGGTCCTCTCCCTCTAGAATAACCAATCTCCTAATGAAGCGCAAGCCTCCCTCGAAACTCACTGAGTAGGACCGAGCTCCACCGTCTAAGAGTTGTTTAATCCGCTCCTGACAAAATGAATCTGCTGCCTGGGCTTGAACCACCCTCATCACTATCTGTGCTGTAACAGTTATAACTGACATGAATGGCGTGGCAACTGCTTCTTAATGTCCCAGCTCTTTCCATTTTGCCTTCTATACCTCGTCTGTCTCTGCTGGCTTATGACTCAACGCATCAGCAACTACGTTAGCCTTTCCTGGATGATAATGTATCTCAAACTGATAATCTTTTACAAACTCAAGCCACCTGCGCTGACGCATATTTAGCTCCTTCTGCGTGAATAAGTACTGTAGTGACTTGTGGTCTGTATATAGGCAAAACTGCTCCCCTAATAAATAATGTCTCCATATTAGAAGCACAAACACGACTGCTACCAGCTCTAAGTCGTGGGTGGGGTAGTTCTTCTCGTGAGGTTTAAGCTTCTGAGAAGAAAAAGCTATAGCATGTTCCTCCCGCTACAATACTCCCCCAAGCCTCTGTAAGGATGCGTCTGTATATACAAGGTACTCCACACCTGCTCTAGGAAGTGCTAGTACGGGTTCTGAAGTCAACTTTTCCTTCAGCTCATCGAATGCCAACTAACATGCACCATCCCAAACAAACGACACGCCCTTACGAGTCAGATTCGTCATCGGACCCACAATCTTCAAAAATCCCTGAATAAACCATCTGTAGTAACCGACTAGACCTAGAAAATTTCGTACTTCCGTCGGTGTCGTGGGCTGTCCCCACTCCCTCACTGCTGACACTTTGTTAGGATCTATAGATACCCCCCTCTTAGATACGATATGCCCCCAAAACTGTACCTCATGCTGCCAAAATTCATATTTCTCCAATTTGGCATACAACTCATGCTCCCGAAAGGTGTGCAGAACCCTACGTAAGTGCTCGACATGCTCCTCCTTGTTACGAGAATAAATCAAAATGTCATTTATGAAGACAATGACAAAATGATCTAGGAACTACCTGAAAACTCTGTTCATCAAGTCCATAAATGCTGCTGGGGCGTTGGTTAACCCAAATGGCATAACTCAAAACTCATACGACCCATACCTCATCAGAAAAGAAGTTTTCGACACATCATGATCCCTGATGCAGACCTGATGATACCCGGATCTCAAATCTATCTTTGAGAAGTAGGCTGCTGCCCTCAGTTGGTCAAATAAGTCATCGATGCGAGGCAACGAATTTTTATTCTGTATCGTGAATTTATTTAACTCTTGATAATCAACACAGAGTCGTAAGGATCCATCCCTCTTCTTCACAAACAGAACTGGAGCACCCCAAGGTGAGGTACTCCTACAGATGAAACCCTGTCCCAAAAACTGCTCAATTTGGTCCCGTAACTCCCTCATCCCTGTCGGATCCATACGGTAAGGCACACGTACTATAGGATGGGTGCCTAGTGTCAAGTCTATCACAAATTCAATCTCCCTACTCAGCAGCAACCCCGGCATCACCTGAAACACATCAGTAAACTCGCATATGACCGAAATCGAATCAAGTGGGATCGCTACTACCCATTACACCAAAATGGTAAAATTGTCATCTTTTTAGCGGCCAGGCTTGTCACGGTCAATGACCGTGACAAAAAAAACATGCAATTTTTTATCACGGCCATTGACCGTGACAAGTGAAGTTCGTTACGGACGTGTCACGGTCATTGATCATGACACGTCCATGATAATTCTGTCAGTAAAAAAATCTCCCCCTTCTTTTTTTCCCACCGAATTCGTTCCCTCCATTTATCTCTCTCTCTCTCTCTCTCTCTACAAATTTGGTATGTTTTCTCTCTATTTCTCCCCAATTTATGTATATGTGCGTGTGTGTATATGTGTGTAAATGTGCATGTGTGTGTGTTTGTGGTGTATGTGTGTGGGGGGGGGGGGGGAGGCAGCAGGGCTGGGGGGGAGGGGAGGGTGTGTGTGCGTGTGTGTGTGTGTGTATGTGTTTGTGTGTGTATATGTGCGTGTGTGCGTATATGTGCTTGTGGATATATGTGTGTGTGTGTGTGCGTCTGGTGGGCAGTGGCAACGGGGGGAGGGGGAGGGCAGGGGTGTATATGTGTGTGTATCTGTGCATGTGTGTGTGTTTTTAATTAAATTTTTATTGGTTTATTAGATATTTTCCCTCATATTGTAGTGCCACATGTAAAAGAATTGATTGATTTAATATTAATTGGTTGTTAATTTTTTTTGTAAATTAATAATTAGTGCACCTTTCATATGCAAGTAGGATTGCCCCTCATTGTAAATTTGTAAATTAATAATTGTACACTTTAATTTTTAGTTTAATTGATGAAAAAAAGTATTTGAGTAGATGAATTAGAAGGAGTACGGGATACACATTTGTTGTTTCCATTGCGGTTGGATTATAGTGGATCGATGTTGGGTTGTTTAATTTTAAAAGTGGCATGACCACTGGATTATATCCATATGGGGGGTGGGATGTTTTTAACTTTTTTTGAAAATTACTTTGTATAACGAACAATATATATATATATAGTATGATAATTAAATGAAGCATACTTGAAACTACATATATTGCGCATAGATACCATCCTTCTAGTTCTTATGCGTACGCATTCAATGGCCCTTAGACCCGTTCGAGGGTCATTACCCTTGTAATGAGATCTCTCGAATTGTCCCGTTTGGACTGTTTGAGACTGTATAATTTTCGTATAATAATATTCTTAGTGGCTTAAAGTTATTGCTTTTAGAGGAAGTTCTACAGTCGTATCCTAATATCCTCTGAGTACATACTAGATTGACAAGTGTGACTGTTATTTCAATTGATCAATTGAAATAATACTCACACTTGCCAACCTACGTCGTGTACTTGGAGAACTACAGGGATATGTTGCCGAATTTTTCTCAAATTGTAACAATGTACATGAGCTGTTAAGTATATTACAGAAATATGCGGTCTTGAATAGGATAGAACCACTCACCCTTTAGAGGAGATGGAGGAAATAGAAATTAAATGAAACATACTATAAATCTAAGTTTGAATTTGAATTTGAAATTTAAAAATTGAATATAAATAAGACATAATTAAATGAAACATACTATAAATCTAAGTTTTGTTTATACTAATGCATGAATATACGCTTCTTACCTTTAATAGGTGATTAGTTGTGGTAGCTGTGATGGGATATCCGAAATACAAAGAGTGGATGGGTGAGACAAATAGAATGGGGGATGTGTTTCGCAGAGGTGCTAGTGAATTTATAAAATACGCAAAGAGATGTCATAATGATGAAGATTTTTCATGTCCATATGCGAGGTGTAAGAATGGTAAGGTGTTTGAGTGGAAAACAGTGGAACTACATTTGTTAAGATCGAGTATGCAAGATAGTTATCCATTTTGGAGTTTTCATGGTGAATTAAAAGTTCCTTTTGTCCCCGAATAACCTTCACAATAACCTTCAACAAGTAGGATAGATGTAGAAGGGGAAGACGTAGATCATAACATGTTAGAGGATTTAGTTGATGATGCGTACGGAGTTTATGAAGCAGAGGAGAATGAGGTTACTGATGATGTACAAGGCTCAAGTTCTCGTGAAGATATCACGATAAACCTTGATGATGTCTACCAAAGTTTAAAATTTAAGGCGACCCAACCGTTATACTCTAGCTGTGAGAATGATTAAACAACTTTACATGCCATGGTTGGTTTGCACAGTTTGAAGACGCAAGACAGTTTGTCTAGCAGTAGCATGATAGGAATTCTAAAATGGGTAAAGGGGTTACTACCCAAGGAGAATACGCTTCCAAATAGCTATCCTGTTATGAAGAACAGTTTGAAAGGTTTGGGAATGAAGTATAAATTGATTCATGCTTGTGTGTATGACTGCATACTATACCGAAAGGAGTATGAAAATCTCGATCATTGTCCGGTTTGCGATGAACCTAGATTCTATGGCTTGGATTATATAAGCTTCAAAGAGGTTGTATTTTACTGTGACTGGGTAAGAGTTGGGGATGAAAATGCTTGTAAAGTTGATCCTGTCACCAATTTGATCATGGTTGACTTGTCCAAGTTGAAGAGCAACAACCACGTGAGCGATGAGCCATTTGTTTGCGCATTTCAAAAGGTTAACCAAGTATTTTACTCAGAGTATATCAACAACGAGCCGTGTTTAATTGTCATACATGCTCCAAAGCGTCTAAATAGTAGTGTGGATGACTTAGATGCTCCTACCGAATATCAATCCATTTTTTATGATAACCCCAATTTGAAATAATTTTTCAATTTGTAATAAACATTCCAATTTATACTTTATCAATCCATTTTTAATGCTTTTAATTGATTTGCACTTTATCATTTTCACTCTTGTGTAGTGTGCTGTGTGTGGGCAGTAGGGGTGGGGGTGAGGATGTTTCGAATTTTTAGTAATTGTACATATTATGAGCTAGATGCTATTGTTTTGGAATTCAAAATTGAGGTGTTAAACAGTAACAATTCATTTGGATTTGTAGTAATTGTACATATTTTCTTGTCTTCTTCTAATTCATTTTGATTTGTATTAATAATAATAGTTTTTTACAGCAAATGTCTCTTTCAGGTATTAAGGCGAAGATGATGATGCAGATTGTGATGATGTCGTCTCGGCTCGGTGGTATAGGAGGCGAGGAGGGCTCCTCGGCCCCTAGGCTCCCCAAATATGGCAAATTGGGGATGGCCATTGAGAACAAGACGGGGCTATTAGCGAGATCCCTCGAGCTGGTAAAGACGATCATCGGCCTGGGGTACACTAGTTGGAGGGAGGTCCCAAATGAGCTGAAGTTAGATATTTGGGTGGCACTATAGGTAATGAATTTATATTTATATGAAGATGAATATTTCAATTTCAATTTCAATTCCGATTTCATTTTATATTTATATTTATATTTATTCGTAACTAACATTGTATTTGTTGGACAGGAACAATTCAGCCTGGATCCAAAGCTATGCGATTCCGTCTTGGAGTAGTTGAGGGAGAAACACAAGACGTGGAAGAAAAATATGCGGACCCGGAACTTTGGGAAGACCCGAGAGTCCGTTATCTGAATGCATGAATCCGTCGCGCCGAAGGAGCCGATCTCATTGGCACAATTGCAAACGTTCATTGACAATGAGATCGAGGAGCGACAATTGGCATCTCACCAATCGGGGAGGGAAAATAGGGCAAAAAATATGGACGTGCACTACTCCGATCGGACGTCTTACGCCGAGGTGGAGCATAGGATGATGGTAAGATTTAATTTATCTATAACTACAGAAATATATTATTTTGAATTATTTTACTTTGCGGGGTCGATACTAATTTTACTTTATTTTATTTCAGGGGACAGGGAGTGGCCCTGGGGGTAGGCCACATAGACTCGATACTTATGTGGCCATTCGGACGAAGAAGGGTAAGGATAAGGAGGTGTCCCCGAGCATCGCGACCACGATTGTAAGTAATCCGACAGTTTACTTTTTGTTAATTACGTTACAATTTTTTTTATTTACTTATTTTATTAATTATGTGTTTTTTTTCGTTTAAGGCAAATCTTAAAGAAGTGCAAGAGTCACAGTTTGATGCCGACAAGGCATCTTTGTCCATAGACGCACTCAGCTAAGTGCTTGGCACTGATCGCAAGTGGAGGACAAGGGGGTGAGCTCGCGGGTGGCCAAATCTAGGATCATCGTATTGGAGATGAGCGACATCGGGTTGGCTCGAGCGGTGGACTCGCTGACACGAAGTTGTCCCATTTAGAGGCGCGGTCCAAGATATGTTCTCATTCATGAAGAGCTCGTTGGGCAGAAACCGTAAAGGGAAAGGGAAGGAGAAGGTGGTGGATAGGGGTGTTCACGGGTCGGTCGGTTCGGTTTTGAGCGGGTTTTTTGAGCCGAACCGACCATGTCGATTTTGGGAGGAGAAAAACCGAACCGAATTTGGTGAAAAATCGAACCGAACCGAACCGAACAGGGTTGGTTTTTGACAGGGCCGGTTCGGTTTTTTCATTTATTTTAATAAAAAATATTTTTTTAATACCTAATATAAATATCAAATTAAAAAATATAATATAATATGACAACACTAATATAAATATAATATAAAATTAAAAAGTATACAAATTAATTCGGTTCGGTTCGGTTCAAAATCGAGTTTTTTATGCCAAAACCGAACCGACCCTGTCGGTTTTATACCTGATCAAACCAAACCGAACCGACCCTTAAAAAAACCCGGCCCGAAAATTTTCGGTTCGGCTCAGTTTTGTCGGTTTGTCGGTTTGGTCGGTTTTTTTGCACACCCCTAGTGGTGGATGAGGAGGTGCAGGAGGACGAGATGTAGGAGGACGAGGATGTGGATCTCGCTGCTTCATCGCCGATACGTGCGGACTTTGGTGATCCACTCCCCTATTTGGCTCCCTTTAACCGATCGATGTCGACACTTGGTTGGCCGAGCGTGTTTATACTGGACATATTTGATGGTCAGCGGATAGGGCGGGGGTTGAGGGACCTGAATACCATCCAGGGTATGCCAGTTCATGGACGTTTGCTTCAAGATATCGAATCCAAGGTTCTCGTCATGCATATGATACCTGGGAAGGAGAACTCCACCTTGTGGTTGCGCGAATAATGTGGCACGATGTATATTGGTGGGTGTTTCAATTCGTATATCATGTGGCCTACTCATCTCCTCAGAGCTAACCTTACCCCAGACATGTAGTGACATTATTTGAATTGAATTGTTTTTAAGTTGTTACATTTGAATTATATTTGGATTATATCGTTATGCATATTGTTTTGAATGTATATTTGCATTATCTCTATTTTATTTGGATATATGATGTTTGAACATGTATAATGTTGCTATAACAGGTACAAATATACTGTTGGGCAGTGGTAGTGACAATACTGCCCAGTAGATTTTTTTTTAATTCTGCCCATAATTATCACGGTCATTGATCGTGACAAGTCCGTGACAAAAGAAAATTGTCACGGACGTGTCATGATCAATGACCGTGATAAGTATTTAAATATTTTCATGAGTTTGTCACGGTTTATGACTGTGACAAAACTTATCACGGTCTATGACCGTGACATGTTCGTGTTAATGTTTAAAAACTTGTCAAGGTCAATGACCGTGACACGTCCGTGACAATTTTTTTTGTCACCCCCAGAATTGTCACGGTCATTGACCTTGACAAGTCGAACTTGTCAAGTTCAATGACCGTAACAATTTGACAGATTTAGTGTAGTGACCGCAGAGGTATCCTCCTCTATGTAAAACAGGTGGGTGGACGACCGCCCCTCAGGGCGAGGCATCTCCACTAAGAACATCTCATTGCCCGAAATAACGAACACTATACTCCTGCTGAAGCAGTCAATTATAGCCCTATAAGAAACTAGCCAATCCATGCCAATAATGGTGTCGTACTCATGCATATCTAAAACAAGCATGTCTGCCGGTAAGATAAAACTCCCAATCTCAATACTCACACCCCAGCATATAAAGAAAATCAACGACCCACTGCCCAACGACATTAAATCCCGCTCCTCCATAGTAGTAGTGGACTCCCACCACTGCAAGGCTGCCCCTGTCATCTTAAAGGTAGCCAAAACCTGGCTCTGGACTTCAGTGCACTCGTACATACGAAGGTGTCGATGTACATCCTTCTTCCACTGACTCGCAATCACTACGTCAGAACTGCCGAGAACTCTGGGGGGATGTTCCCTAACCCTCTCCCAAGTAGTGGGAAACTCATGAACTGGAGCTGGCGCCACAACATGAATCTGGGGTGGGGCTTGTTGTACCACCGCTAAAGTTGCATTTACCTCCTGTGCAACTATGGCGGCAACCTCTCCTGCGTTCATGGTTCCCTGAGCCGGAGCTGCTGGCAGCTCTGGGTGAACCTGTCTGTCTCGTGGTGCACGTCGAGGAGGCATCTGAGATGAGAACATATTTTATTAGTCCACAATTATTACTAAATCTCAAATATCTGAAGACATAACCGCATAAACAAGAATACAACAGTCCTAAAAATAGGGCTCTATATCAAAGAACGCTAAGCTGAAAGCATAACAAGTCGTACAAATCCTAAAGGACTCTAGAACATGATGCTCTGATACCACCTGTGACACCCCGCCTAATTAAATACCGAGTGATCAGTCCTTTCTTAAATTAAAAACAGAATGTTCGGTTGGTTCATTCTTAGCATCACTGTCGAAAAACATTTAATAAATAAAACCACCTAATAATTAATTAAGCTAGTGCCAAAAATATTTTCCTTTAATATAACAAGATATTTTCCATTCTTTAATTCAATTAAATAAAATATAAACCATTCACCACACACATGAATATAATAAATATTGAGTCTGAATTAAATACTAAAATAAATGAGACTGGCGACAACATTCCACTTCAAAACCTCAAACCAAAGAACCATAGTAATCCAATCCAACTAAAATAACTGGAAAGTAAACTGAATACAATCTCTGCTAAAAATGACTAAGGATGGGCGACACATACCCTAAATAAGAGTCTAGATAGAACTGAACGAATTGATAGAGGCGCCTAATACAAGGACCTACAGCTTCCACAACAGTTGCGGCACGCTAAGTAATCCAAGTCTCTAAATCTGGTGTCTCTATGGCTAAGCACCTGATATAATACATATATAGCAAAAGAGAGAAGAAATGCAAGAGCCGGGTCAGAGCCCGATGTTTTAAATATGATTTAGCAAGTATTTAAAACTGTATTAAAGCAAGTATTAAGTGCATGTTAGATATCGAACTCTCACATGAGATTCTCACCTCTCATCTATTGTGCATGCCTAACGTACATCTAATCCCACCTAGCCTAACTAGTTCGATGCCACACTAATACTAACTATACCCACCAGTAGTATTCTCTTATCGCTCATACAATACGCTATTAAATTAGTCTATGTCGAATAGCTAATTAACATGTTTCTTATTTGCATAATAAATCTGTTACACGCTAAGATTTATATTATATATCAATATTCCCATATCTACTAACTACACACAGTAAAATGATTTACAAGTTCCTGTATATATAAATATAGTCACAGCGTCCCTATACATATACATACTAATTATGCACCCTCGAGCTAAGACCCATTAGCGCACCTAACCATATTAATCCTGCACCCCCCGGTTAGCACCCATTAGCTCACTCATTAATAATATTATTGCACCCTCGGGTTATCACCCATTAGCGCACTTAACAATAATATTCTTGCACCCTTGGGTTATCACCTATTAGTGCACTTAACAATAATATCATATAATAGGCATAGACACATCCTATTATAAATTAATAGGTATTTTCCCAACCCAAATGCATATTTTCCACACATTAAAAATCTCTTATTACTATTCTGAATATAATTATTTTAAGTATTCTCTCTCAAAATTTCTTAAGATAAATACATCTCCTATATGCCCAAGTCATACGCCCCACTTGCCTTAATATAACATCCCTTCTAATCTCAGTGTACTTCATTAGAATTCTCGCATTACAAGTCCCGAAAGATTTCCTAAGGGTCCACAAATCAATTCTGACAAGAATTATAGGGCGGTCCGGACCCACTAAGAAAACGATCCGAACCTTTTAAATAAAATGATCCGGACCATTTTTTGAAAAAAGATCCGGACTTCTTATGAAAAACGGTCTGAACCGCTACCCTTTTCGAAGCAGATTTTACCTAGAAAAGTTTCTTCAGATATTCAACAGCTATAACCTCTACGGATCATTCCCAAACACCGATCAATCATTCTAAATCAATTTCCTAACATGTATGTATGATTTCTACTAATATAACATCATTAATCCATTACCAACCATCAATATAATCTGGAATCCCCAAATAGTTAATAAAACCATAATTCTCTCAATTATCATTCAAGAACATAAAATTTCTAAATTTTTTTACCACAGAAAGTCATCTATGCGTGATTTCTAATCTACATACATAATTGGTTCAACCTAAATTTATCTTACATTCAGTGCATGTATGTCCAATCTCCAATTTTCATCACTTTTATTAACAATACATGGGTATTTCATTCCTATACTAACATGAACATGAGTATTGCTAAGGGAAAGCAAGTAATAAACAATTACCTGATTATGAAGGTTTAATTCGTCGCTTGAAATTGGTATAGACGTGTTCTACTCTTTTCGATCTACGCGTTGATGATGTTTTTGGTGAAAGATGACTGGGTTTGGCCTTAGAACTGTTAGGAACCTCTTCTTCTCCTTCCTCTGGGACTCTCTATTTTCTTTAACAGATAAAACCCTAACTGTAACTACGTAAGGGATATTAAAGCACTCTAATTTTCGTCCATTAATTAGCCCCAAAAATATAATTTACCAAAACACCCTTCTGGAATGCCTGTTAGGCCTAAGATTGCCCCGGGACCCAGACTAAACCTCTGGGTACACTATTCTGACTATCTCGACCCTTTTGGACTCAACGACGCACTCGAAATGATCATACGAGTTAATAAGAATAAATTCTCATTTTATTCCCATCAATTAGTCCCAACACGACTCGCACGCGCGTCTAACTTAAATTACTAACTGTCGTATTTCTCACTCTCGACAATTTATCAAAATACATAATTCCATATTACACATCACGCAGTAATATTCAATCACTAAGTATTAACCTTGGTACGCTAGTTAATATATATTTTAATTCGGATTGATTAACAATTAAATCTCACATTTTAATTCAATTAATCCAACAATAATAATTAATCCCATAATTATTTAAATCATAAAAAATACGGGATGTTACGGTGATTACTTGGCCGGATGCATGGGAGAATAAAAGTCTCGTGAAAAGCTATGAGAAATGCACACAAGGCATTGCGGGGATACATACATTCCACTCTATACGCATCTGTATCGAGGGGGATATTACTAGCCCATTCTAAGTAAATAGTTTTCTTGTCTCCAGTAAGGTTATTTAAAATGCCAAACTTAATTTAATCATCCAGCTAAAGCTAACTTCGTAGAAATCTTGGAGGACTAAGGAGATCCTTATATTGCCTACCTCAAATATGGAGATTCACATGTTAAGTGGACATATGTGATTTACTTAAAGAAGAGGGTTGCTGGATTCTAGCTTGTGAAAAGAGAACTTTACAGAATTGGGAATAACGAGAAGGCTCAAAAATGTGTAGTGAAAAATGAAGTGTCAAAGGTGCTAAATGAAGCTCATAACGCTCACATATGGGTGTAGAAAAATTGTATGACTAATTAATGACTCTGGAGTAACTACTAGACAACGATGGAAGATGATTCCACAAACTTCATGAAGAAATGTTGAGCATGCCAAGTGCATGATAACATGGTTCATGCCCCTTCGGTTAGCTTATAAAGTTTGGTTACTCCTTACAATTCCACACTTGGGGACTTGATTTGGTAAGAAATATCAACCCATCCTCCCACAAAAAATCTTTCAATTTGGTTGATACAGAGATGTATACCAAGTGGGGAGAGGTAATCCCTTGAGAAGGATTGCTGCTCAGGTAGTAACTGAATTTATTCAAGAATATACAATCTGCAGGTTTTACATTCTAAAAGTCATACTCATAGATAATAACAAGCAGTTCGTACGCAAGGAAATCGATTTGCTTATAGATACATATTAGATCATTCATAACAGTTCAACCATTTATTACCCTAAGGGAAATGGACAGTCGAATGCAACGAACAATACCTTGATCAACAAGTCGAATAAGATGTTAGAGGATCTTCCTCGAACATGAGATGAAAGATTTCCAATGGTTTTGTGGTCCTACATAAACTCTAAAAGGAAGCCAAAAGGATTCATTCTTTTCTTCTTAGTCTACTGGACATAAGTGGTCTTGCCAGTGGAATTCGCAGTATCACTAATGCAAGTGTCTCTAAGCCACAATCTGCTACCTAATCCAAGATATGTGCAATTGGAGGCTTTTGAAGAGCACCTAACAAAGCAAAGAAAAATTTCAAAGTTTATACCCTAAAAATTTCGAATGCTTATGAGAATCTCGTCAAGACAACAGAGTTCCAAGTGGGAGATATAGTATTACAAGCATCTACTAATCATCTAAGGAGCATGCCTACCTTCAAGTTCAAGCCTAATTGGGAAGGACCATTCGTGGTATGATGGGTAGAAAAATCAGGATGCAACTAGATTTTAGAGTGTGAGAGTGATTGTATTCAGTCGATTAACTTCAAATGGCTTAAGAAGTATTATGTATGAGGTATCTTGGTGTTTATCTTTGTTATAATCTGAAAATTGAAAGTATCTCATAAGAGAAAGAAACCCCTCTTTTTTGTATGAGAACCAATAGAAAATATCAATTTTGATACAATGAATGCAATAACTTATGTTTGGTTATGCCCAATTTTTCTTTAACAATTTTTTAATGATAGTTATAATACTTATTGATTTACTTATCACCAAGTAGTTTTCATTTTCTTATGTATTTATTCGCAAGTTTATGTGAGGGGTACATCTTAGAAATTAATGATTGTACTCTGTTAATTACATATAACAAGCAGAATAATCCCATGATTCCCACACTTAAGGGAAAAAGTAACTTCACATAGATAAGTGTACTACTCACCATTGTTTTAGGGGATATACTTCCAAATGATAAAATATGATGAGAAAGATACCTAAGAATTTCCAAAATAGGTGTAAATACATTCCTTTTATTTTAACAAGTTCTCCTTTGTTCGTAATATTTTGAGGGGTATACTTTGAAGCTAAAGACCTCTACGAAATATAACGAGTAATAAAGTACAAAATTTCCAAAAGTATAAAGAAATAAAAGCAACTTTAATAGTTCATAGTTATTGCAACATTATGAAGGGATATACTCCTAAGTCTTGATTTTCTTTGACAATTGATAACAAGAACAATAGTAGTAAATTCTCAAGACATATATCTCTACTCGCAATATTTCGAGGGGATATGCTTGCACAATCATTATTGTAAAAGCGCAAATAATAAAATATGGTGAGCAGAGAAGTAAGCCCCTAAAGTATAAGCGTATTATTTTATTCAGTTAATGTTCATTTACTCGTAAATATTTGAAAACATGCAAAATTTGTGAGTAGACACCCCCAAAATTTGTGGGAAAGATAATAGTTTAAAATTTTACTCACGAATATTTTACATAAAAATATTGGCGAATGGGTAGTCCCGCGATATAAGGGAAAATAAATAAGGTGCAAAGAATAAGCACAAGATAAATAACATTTGACATTTCAATTCACAAAAATAGCCTGCTCAAAAAGTAGACAAAGATATTACAAACACGAGCGAAAGAGTTACAAAACCAATGTTCAGTTAAAAGGAAAATAATAGTCTATTTACTATAGAAACCCTCCTAAGAGGCACCCACTTCTATCTCCACTTTCTCCTAAATCTTGGCAACACGAGAAACCCATTCTTCCTCTCCAGATAAATTTTTTCTCAATTTAGATTCAAGGCACTTGATATATTCTATCAAGGCATCCGCTCGCTGACGGCGTTATTCACCCTTGGCATTCTCAAACGATTTATCCTTCATCAACCTCCTTATAATAGGATGAATAAGGTTGTGAACGACATCATACAACCAATCCAATTTAAATTGGTAACGATTCTCCAGATCTTTGATAGCAACCAATAAGTTACAAGTGCCCTCATAAGTAATCTCATTAGGTCAAACTGAAGTAAACCAACGAACATGACTTGTGAGCATTTTTCAATTTATTATAGACATACCTTCAATATTACATACCAATGAGCTTGTGAAAGTCTCGGGATGATGCTTGAAAATCAGGTCTAAGATAACTCGGTCTTCTTCACAAAACCTATCCACATGTTGCTCGCATCACATTTCCTTCAGATAGACGCCGGCAGAATCCATATATATAGTGTTAAAACCATTATCCATAGAACTGGCACCAGAATCAACAATAGATTCCTTTTCACACTCCTCATCCTCAGCCACATTGGAGTGCGTAGTCTCAGAATCCTGCTAATCCTTATCACTATCTCCTCTTCCTCGTCTTCCCGATCCTGAGAATAAATATGCAATATAATTACATAAGAAATGATTTTTTTTATAGCAGAATAAAGAAAGGAAACCCACTCGCACGCTAATAGGAGTTAGCATGCTGCTCGAAATCCTGCGTTTATCCCTTTATTCGACCCGAGGCCCCACAAACAAGGGAGCACTTGCAACCTCAATCTGTAAATAAAGAAATGAATTGAGAAAAGAATGCAATTATTTGCAAAGAATGAGCAAATAAATAAAATTCATGCCCGTTTAATACCTGAGCCTCCATAGCCCCAGGGACACTTGCATCTTCAATCTGTAAAAAAAGAAATGGATTAAGGAGATCATTCAAATATTTGCAAAAGTATAGGCAAATAAACAAAAGGTATGCCAGATCAATACCTAAGGCTACATAGGTAAGGGAGTTCTCACAATACTCACCTGAAAATAAGGAAATATGAGGAGTGGCTACTCGAGAAATTGCAAAGTAAAAGAATGTTCTGGACATAATTATTATTCCACTTAGATAAAATAAATTCGACAACAAACAAATTTGTCATAGTCTAGAAGCGTGGAAGACCTATAGGTCCTAACTAGTTAACTCCCTAGTAGTGGAGGTCAAATAAAATCATGCCCAAATAATGTTCCAAAAGAGGTTAGGAACAAAATATCCACCTTCTCTACCCCCTAAAGATGTTATTGTCTATGAAAATACACAAGTTCTTGAAGTGACTAAATATCCCCTTAATTAGGGAAAGGTACCTAATGTTAATGAGATCTCTATATTTTATACATATAGAAGAGAAAAGTGGGATCGACAAAGATTATCATCGATGAATTAATTATATATGTTTTAGATACAAAAATCAAATGGCGGTGATGATATATTTCATCTTTTCACCAAGTCATTTCTGAAAGCAACTAACTGGAAGCTTATGTATGAGACAAGTTTGTGTCGACTTAAATCATCAAAGAAATTCAACAATGAGGGGGAGTATTCAATCAAAAGGAGCATGTGTTATTAGGGGAGAATTGAGCATGATATATATGGATATATGCGCATTGTAATCCTTTTCCATTAACTAGGTTTTTTCTCATTGGGTTTCGTTGTAAAACGTTTTAATGAGGCAACATTAAGCGTGCCCAACATCGATTCAATGATCAAAAAAGTTCTACTCTTTTTTCCTTCTTTTCACCTCTTTTCCAACAAGTTTTTTCCTTTGTATTGTTTTAATGAGTCAATAATCATTGAATGGTCGATATAATGTACATCCAAGAGGAAGTGTTGTAAAATATGTATTTTTAGTGGATGTCCACTAGTATTCCGCATTATTAAAGTGTCTTTTCGATAGAATACTTTGTACTATAAATTGTGGTGATACCCCTTGATTATACAAAACAATGAAATGAAAAGTTTTAATTGTCCTTAAATTCTCTCTATCTTTTTTATTTTACAACAGTCGTGGGAGAGGTTCACACGAGGAAAATGAAGTAGTGGATTTCGTAAGCAAATAAATTGAGAAAACGGTAAGAAATATTTTAGGATTTTATTGTTTCGTTTTATTTTTTGGTCATTTCAAAAGTCTAAGGGAATAATTATACAACAAGAAGACCAAAATTGTTCAGAATTAAAGTTTTTGTTTTAAAAAATTTGGCCCAAAAATTTCTGATTCGATATCGATGTGTATAATACATAGTTACCCAAAGGATTACACCCCTTACGTACTACGATCTGGGTTCATACAATCCCAAACATGATGGGTTCTTGATCCGAATCTCTAAATGTGGCGTTTCCAATTTTAACATTGATGAATTTGGTTATTATTGATAATAAAGACACTTTCGACTCCCATAACATAATACATGAGAAGAAAAATGGCTTCCCAAATAATATAATACAGTAATGGTTCGTATATGGTACTAATATGTTTTATAATGTCGAGATTATTGATAGACTGGGGAGAATTGGGCATTCGTGTTACTACTCCTATCGTTGTCTCGGCTCCCATTGCTATGCAAAAACCTAAACTATTACTAGACTTTTACGGGAGTATATAGACTACTCCGGGTATCGAATCCACATGGAATACTGCAAAACGTTAATTGACTTCTTACTTCTGAATAAAAATGTAAAAGTTGAAAGCTTTAGTAAAATATTAATTTAGACATTTATTGAAACTAATATTAATAAAACGAGTAAAAACTATACATTGAGAATAATATCCCTCACATTGGATTAATTAGTATAAGTGGCAACATGGGAAGAAAATCTTATCAAGATTAAATCTCATTTTCACAATCAGTAAAATCAAAAGTTATCACCCCCTAAATTGTCTTAAAGGCTTAATTGATTTTGTCATCAACAATTATCCTTGAGATTACATAACCAAGGTCATAAATGCGGCACATACATGATATACACCGTTAAATATCCTAGGCACTAAAACAGGAACATCCTAACCCATTTAAACCAGTCTAATCCATCACCAAACAAAAGCAACCATTTAATCCAAGGTGAGTTTAATCAATCGTAACCTAAACTAATTTATCTATAAAGCATATTAATTGACATGGAATTAAAGAAAAATAATGACTAAGCAAGTAAAACTAATTATCAAAGCAAGACAACTAATTACTAAAGCTTGAAAATAAGAAATACAACTTATATTAATGACGAAGAGGATGAATAGTGTACTTACAAATTAAAAAAATCAAACCCTAGGAGAGGCAGATCCCACACAAAATATCCTCCTAACTAAAAACTAATACAAAAACTAGTAATGAACTAATAAATACAACTTACATATATATATATATATATATATATATATATTAAAGGATTAAAATAAGGAAAACAAATCAAGATATCTCGAAATATTTTATTTCTAGTGGTGAGAATTGATTCTCAAAAAGTGAGAATCGATTCCCTTGGTAAAATTCAGCAAAAAATAGAGATGTATGAAAATAATGAGAATCGATTATCCAAAAGCGAGAATCGATTCCTTTAACTCTTTTCAAGGCATGTAGATGGAACATAGTGAGAACCAATTCCTAAAAAATGAGACTTTATATTCCTTTTGTAAGTTTCATCTTCGAGAGCATATGATATGAATCGACATAACTTCTTCACCTAAACTCAGAATGTCACACGATCAGCGACCATGAGAAGTTAATTCGACAACATACAAAACCATGTATTCCAGCCCAAATTATAAAGTTTGAAATTACAAAAATTCTCTTAAAGTTTCATCTTGCAACGAATCTTTTCGAAAATATAACCAATTACTTTACTAAGCATTCAAATACCTACAAAAGCTCAAGTAAACCTTGCAAAGCATATATATTTAAAAAAAGGTTTAACCAATATATGAGCATAAAAATAAAAAATAATGGATACAACATTAGAATAAAAGGGTGTTAATATACAAGAGTCGTGACTATCAATTATACACTACATCCATTATTAGTTAAATATACTTAATGTTATTTAACTCCTATAATTATGTTAGTGAAACAACTAAGACTACCCCCAATGTATCGTGTACTAGCTAAAGGAACGTACCATGTACCCGTTCCCATACTATGTACCAAAGTGTAATACCCCATACTTTTGGCTATATTTATTTTTGGGTTTAATTAATTAAATGCGTATTAATTGGAAATTAATCCGGGTTATAAATACTAATGAGATGCGAGTTGGTATTTGATTATGTGCATACGTGTTTTGATATATGTATTTGGTATTATAAAAGTTGTCGTGAGATTTATATACGACATTTTATAAATTTTGTTGAGACGCGTGGGACCGCCGCGTCACGGTGAAATATTTTGATAATAAAAGTGAATTTAAAATCTATAATCCGTATGGTCGTTTTGAGTGCGCCAACGCGTCCGGAAGGGTCGAGATAGTCAGAAAACACTAGCCGGGGGTATAGTTTGGGTCCCGGGATATTTTTAGGCCATACCGGCAACTTAAAGGGTATTTTGGTAATTTTACATTTTGAGGAATTAAAAGTGACGAAAATTGGTTAAGTAAATCTGATGTGGGTTTGACCCACTAAGCCACTAACCAACCCATATTAACTTAGAGGGCTACGTAGGTTATTAGAAAAGTTTTCTAAGTCTCCCAAATCACAAACCCTAGCCACCTTAAGCCACCATTGGAGGAGGAGCTTGGAGAGAGGGAATTCTGCAGAAAAACATCATCAAACCTTCACCAAAGTCAGAAATCAAACCAAGGCAAGTGACTTTATTCCATTTAAATTCAGAGAATGTCTTTTCCATGTTAGAAGTTGAAGAATTTTGATTGTTCTTGAAAGATTAAATGAAAACCCATGTAGTTGGAGTTTAGAACTTGAAAATTTTGAAGAGAATTGCATGTAGTATGATAGGTAGATGATTTCCCTCATAATAACGGTGATTAGGAGAAATTAAAACGAATTAAATTCTGGGATTTGATGATGATATAAAGTTAGGGTTCATGTTCTTGAGATATTGGGAAAAAGTGTAGAAATTTGTAAATTTAATTGATGTTAGGATGGATTGATCCCTTAAAAACATGTTAGGATGAGACTATATATGTTTAGTATTGATTATAGACCTTTAAACGATTGTTGGGACTTAGTTTAGAAGATTTGAGGTGTTAAATTGGATGAAAAACGAATTGGGGAAAAATCTGGGCCGAAACTGGTCAGTCGTTAGAAGCAGTTCCCAGGTCGTTCGAACGAACTCGTTCGAACGAGCTTCTAACGAAGTTGACCAGTCGTTGCTAACGAGTAGGGATTTCGTTCGATATCTCGTTCGAACGAGATATCGTTAGAAGGGACAGTTCGTTCGAACGAACTGGATCTCGTTCGAACAGCCTCGTTCGAACGAGACTTCTAACGAGCTGACAGTCCAAACTCGTTCGAACAGTCTCATTCGAACGAGACTTCTAACGAGCTGACAGTCCAAACTCGTTCGAACAGTCTCGTTCGAACGAGACTTCTAACGAGCTGGCAGTTTGGGCCATTTTGGACTGTTTTGATCTTTGGAGTTCCGTAAACTTATTCGAGGATATAGATATCATTCCGTAGATGTAGTAATGATAGAATTGGGACATTTGGGTATTTATGAGAAGGAATTTACATACGAGAGTTGTATTACATGGACGGTTTGGGTTGAGACGTGAGTGTCTACTACGACGTGAGAAATTATGGCGTATGATGATAAACCGGATTAGTATAAATTGTGATAATTATAAGTTAGTACGAGAATACAATATGTACTACGATTAAACTACGGTATTACTAAGATGTGTGTTTACTTAGTATTGGTATATGAATTGTGTGTATGACATACCTACCATACTTGCTATCACGGGAGGTTGCATTCGCTTAGGACCCTCTAATCCTTTTGTGCCTACGGGGGGGATATAGACTGGTACCTCGATGAACATAGGTCAGAGAAAGACTTATTGGGATGTTAATAAGTCCGCTGATCGTGGGAGCGTAGGTATGTACGTGACCCATGTGATGTGACTGTGTTCGCCTCCACTATTTGTGAATTGTGTTATCTGAACTATTCCTGAGAGATTCGGAATATGTAATCCTTATGTACGTGATGTACCGGGATGGATAGCAGAGTATGTGTGCACCGCAGCTTAGTTCTCGGGGTGCTTATATTGTATATTTAGGATGTGAATGATATACACTTAATTTAATGGGAACTTTCATGTTAATGTTGTGAATATATATTACGGTATTATTTCGAGAAATATAACGGGTTAGCTGATAGTAATATATATTGCTTATAGTACACTTGAGTTTACATTAAACTTCTATTTAATTGAGATCGTTACTATGTTAATAGAACCAAGTAATAAGGGTAGGACCTATGATAGTCTAGCTAGTTATTATGTCACTTAGCTAGTGGGTTATGTCGTTGTAGATGGGTACTTACGTTAGGAGTGCACAGTTAGACGAGAGGTGAGGATATTATGTGAGTGTACGTCCTAACATGTACTTTGCATTTAATGTTTTAAATGTTTTTAAAGCACTTGCAGGTTTTTAAAATATAACTCCACATTCGGGCTCTGACCCGTTTGCTTTTCAAATCTACTTTTCTTGTAAAACCATTTTAGGTGCCCAGCCACAAGGACACCAAGCATAGGATACTCATTCAGGTGACGTGCTGTAGCTGTTTGTGGAAGCTACAGGGATTTGCTTGTAGACGCTTTTATCTTTTGGATTCCAGAGTCATTATCTATCAGTTGTAGGGCATGTTGC
Source organism: Sambucus nigra (assembly GCA_949130495.1). Classification (NCBI taxonomy): domain Eukaryota; kingdom Viridiplantae; phylum Streptophyta; class Magnoliopsida; order Dipsacales; family Adoxaceae; genus Sambucus; species Sambucus nigra. The sequence goes on from OX422216.1 coordinate 623,423,374, forward strand.
CCATTCCTATTAGAGTTACATTTCCATTTCAGTTTTCAGACTTTGGCATGTATCGTTTTAATATTCGGTTTACTTACTTCAGTTGTGGGATTGTATTGAGGAGTTTTCCTCCAGACTTTATTTACGTATGTGATGTTCATTCTATTTACTTCCTTATGGTGAATGGTGTTATTTATTTCTTCATTTCACTTGTTGCATGTTAATCAGACTTTAATTAAAATTTGACACTTACTTTTTAAATACTAGGTGGTTAGTAATCATTAAAATGTTTTCGACAGTGATGCTATTAACTGAGCCAACTTGGCATTTTGAATTAATTTAATAAAGGAGTAGCTACCCGGTATTTAATTAGTCGGGGTGTCACACAAAGTGACCCATGTACCATGCAATAATGGTATTGTGTATCGTATCGAGATAAAAAATGATATGCATGGGATATAGGACATCTGTGATACCGTGTCTTTTGTATCATATCAGGATACGTATTAGATATCACAAGGTACTAGAAACAAAAGATATAGTACTCCAAGAATAAAAAGCAACTTTGTAAAGACGTCAACCAAAAAAGAACATAAGGGCATGTTCCCAACACGTCCCCAAAATGATTTTTTTACCCTATAAAATAAAACGTGTATTTAGAAGGTTTTCAAACCTTGAGTAAAATTGGACAAGAAATTTAATCACGTAAAAATTGGTTATGAATCTAGTTCATCTTGAGTAAAAAAAAAAAGAACACGTATATGGTTATGCTACTAGTTCACATATAAATTCGATGGGGCATTTAATCACTTGTAAATTAAAACTCCCTTTTATGTTAAAAATGACCATTAAATATGTATATAGTAGAAATGAAGCAGTGGTCCACCCTAACACACTATAACAAAATTCCAAACATATATATTAAAAAAAGATAAAAGCTATGACATATTCCATCAAAACAAACAACTTAAAACCTTGCAAAAATGAGCTTAAATCTACCTCTACCAAAAACCACTTGACACATGAACCTCCTTTTTTATAAAGGGGGAAAACCCCATAAGTAATATCTCAATCCTAGCTAAAACCAACAACTCAAGAGACTTTGGATATTACTGAATCTAGCTTAATGATGGCTATATTTTGTGAATATATACATACAACCGGTCAAGGTCCACTACGACCCAAAATCGTGAAAACAATCTATATGGACAAATTTTTTGAATTAGTATAAAATTAAATTTTTTGAACAAACTTGATAAAGATGATATCCGTAGCCAGCATATCATATACTAAAAATTGAGAGATTTAATCCGAAAATGGGTGAAATTCAAAGTTAATGAATGTGTGTATTTTTTGTATAAAATTTGATGTTGATCTCGCCCACCAAGTTTTGTTAAATAGTTTAATTTTTTGGTATTTTTAAACATTGTTTGCATAATTGGTTCGCTCAGAATCCTGATTGTACATATAACATGTATTCATATGTTCTGCCGTATATTTTATTCTTTCCCGTAACCTTTCACGACATTCATTTTTGTTCTATATTTGATCTATCTAGGGCGCATACGTATAATATCTTTTTGTATTTGTTTATTTGCTTCAATGCGCAATTTACTCTGCTCTGTATGGATTTGTACTGAATAATACACTATATATATTGGATATTTCTATAATAGATGGATTGTTTTTGTTGGTCGTGTTTGAGATTCGAGTTTTGCTTAACATGGTCATTATTTAGTTAGATATGTATTTTCATGGTTGCTACAACATTGATCTCAGATTAGTACTTTTCTATCACTTTATCTATTTATGTACTAGTATTTATTAATGAATGATGTTATGGTTACTGAAGTTTTCGCGTTTCCTTTCGAGACAAAAGGTGGAGTATTTGTGATATGAATGCATATGAAATACTTATTTACATTCTCCTAAATTTTCTATATGTCACGGGTTTATTGAAGTGTGCAGTATATAAGGTCTGTGATGTACTGAGAATGACTGGATACTAAAGTCGTACAATATACCATGTATGTCCGGGGGGATTTGGACTGGGTAGATACGGTTTATAAGTTTTTTATCCCATTCACTTTTATTTTCATCCCAAAATAGCAAGATGGACATATTTGTAAGGACATTTTCAATATCCATCTTGGTTTGTTCTTAAACTTGACAATATGTAGGTCTATGTGTTTTGATTCTTGAGTTCTAATGGAGACTTTGAGAAGAAGACACGTAATTTTCTTTGCTCTATATGGATTTGTACTAAATGGAAGACTCTCATATTTTACCCCACCAATGTAGCCATTTTTTAAAGGCTTGAGGCAAATGGGGATCATTCCATAGAAAAAATACTTTTTTTCTTTAGACAAATAATGAGAATATTGGCTTTAAGTCAAATTGTTGTAGCTTGTTGAAAGACCTTTGTACGTTCTTTTTCTTATAAATGATATAGTTCCTTTTGATGGCTATTCTGTTGATCGATGTTTATGAACAACCTTTGTTAATCATTTTTTAAAAGTACACCGACCGATGCCATTTTGGTCTTTGATGATGGGTGTCGATAAATTCCGTTTGTACTTGGCTCGGTGGATACGAGGGATCGATTCTTTTACTCATTCTACCTTTTGGTGCTTTTATATTTCAAGTTGGACATGCTTATCACACGCATACTTGAAGGTGATGTTTTATAATATATATAGGGATCCTATTATTTATTAGTGAGAGAGTACGTTATACTGGATGTCATTATTGCAATGTGATTTTATAGGCGGTGCTGTAATTTTCCATATGAGGTAAATTATACTTTAATGCTACAAATTATTTTGTTTTTCTAGGTAGAGAGTGTCAAGTAATACTCTCCCACTCTTGTTTTCACATTTTCTTTACTTTCTATCTTGTTCCACCAACCTTGAAATTAAACCAATTTTTAGTTATGGAAGAATATGTACCCCGTTCAACTTATCCACTTTCAAATTAAAAAAACATTTTTTTTACATACAGAGAGCAAATTAAAAAAAAGACTATTTAAATGAATTTTAAAGATATTTATGGTGATTGTTGGTGTCTAAATTTGGATTGATGATTTGAAATAGTCTTAGCCTAATTAAACCAATAATTATAACCACATATAAAGAAATAAGCTAAAGAGAGTTGAGAAACAAAGAGTATGACACAAAGATTTATGTGGTTCAGCCTAATGAGGGGCCTACCTCCACGGGGGTAATGACACTATGTTTTCAGGGTTTTGATTCAAGCTTCTCAAGAACACTCTAGGGTTTCGTAAAAAAAATTTAGTTGCCTTTACCTGAGAGAGGTAACGATTTATTTATAGTAATGAGAAGTTGGAGAGATGGAATACCTTTATAGCTTAGGTATTTACATATGTACATGATAATTGCTAGCTGGATATTCTTCACGTGCATGTGCATGATGACTGTTGAAAGTGTCATGTGTGTTTGTTCACACTACTAACTGCTCATATTCTTGGGGGTGGTCGTCCAACTTGTCGACCAACTAGATAACTGAGTTGACCACATTTATTTGTCATTTTTGGGTTCACTGAGTATGATGAAATATGTCACCTTTTTATTGGTCCACATAGTCTTATTATTTTATGCTACAACAAAAGTCCCCAATACTTCAATCTTAACTGGAGTGATATAGTGACTGAAAGGATGGAGTATTATCTCTCAAGAGTTTCTCGGCAATTTAGAAGCGTTTGGTCGGCTACCGACCACTGAGACTTGTAAAATTTACACTATCACATTAAGGCAGTGGCAATGCTATAAATAGTTGGAAAAATAGCGAACTGTCTAGGGCTACCCTAGTCATTTTGTTTACGAGATAAATAAGATGTCGTCGAAACATGAAGCAATGGTACACTTAATTATTTTAAAATTAGTTGCCCAGGAAACGTCATGAATCCTATAAAGCATAATTTTCCTTTCAGCTCCTTCTCACCCTAAATTTTAAATTCATTTATTCATTCTTGAGATTTTACCCTGACATTTGTGAGAGAACTATTGATGTGTCTTGATTTCAATGCAAGAACTCTTTCTTCTTTGTATTTTCCTTTCTTTATTGCCACAATTGTGTAGACCGTAGATGAGATATCTTTAGAAACCTATAGAAAAAAACATACCTGATTGGGTAAAAACGAAGTTAGTGATAAGTCCTTATGATCTGCGTTCATCAGAAGAGGGACATTGTCTCACTACTATATTTATTACAAAGTGTGGAGTTACTTTCCCATCCAATCATTTATTTCATAAATTCGTTAAATATTTTAATGTGTTCCCAGCCCAAGTGTCACCCAATACATTAAGGGTACTAAATGGGGTCAATGGTATTAATAAGCGATTTGGAACCCACATAGGAACAACAAAATTTATATATTGCTACAGTTGGGGGACCACAATCGATAATATTTACTATTTGAATACCCGATACTCAAACCGAGCTCTAGTAGTAAATTTTTCCAATTATAATAAGGATTCTTAGGATTATGGATTAATAGTAAAGGATTGGCAGTTTGACCCTCTTCTTGAGGGCAAGGAATACAATAGGCCCCGTTGACCTCGGAAGGATAAGGCATAGGTCGACTTTTTTATTCTTGTATATTTTTCTTTGCTTATTATTTTTCATCTCATTTTGTTACTAACCAATGCCTATTGTTTTTGTATTTGGCAGAGAAGAGAAAGAAAGATAGCCCACACCCGTCTGAAGTTAACTTTGGATACTTAAAAATTGTTTGGTCCATTTAACAAAGAATTAGGGGAAGTTACCCTCGCTTGGTGTCAGTTTTGCTGAATTACCAGAGCTCTATCACATATTTTGTTGCTCGGCCAATTGGAGATATTCCTTTAGCCCCTATTGATTTAGATGAGTCAACCTCATTCTCTTTGGCCGGTGATTCAGAATATTTTCCTCAAGTGGTAGGATATTTTTCCGTTGGAGGTACATCTTCCTCCTTCGAATTTTTAGATATCACTCTCATGCCGACCACAACTTCATCCCAAGAAATGGTGAAGAGGAAGATCCCAAACCTTCTTGCTGGATCTAACTTTCCTTTTCTCTATTCGAGAAGAGAAAGTCCGATGTTGGGGGTTCAAAACTCCTAGTGGTTAATGACCATTCTTCAATGAAACCCCATAATCCTCAGTTTAAGAGGTTGGAGAAAGGGCATGATTCTCATCTAGAGTGGTCAGGGAAGGACCAAGACGACCAAGTTCATGGTGGTGTCCCTTCTGTTGTAATGAACCCTGACCTTGCTCGAGGGTTAATTGATTCATGAATCCTTCCTAATGATAAAGTCATTGCTACTATCTTTTCCAGGGATAGGTTATTAAAGAAGGCCAATCACAACTTAGCTTTAGTAATAACTTCTTTTACTGACTTCACTAATATTTTTAGGACTTTATAATTTTTGGTTGATTATGATCAACTTTTGGGAAAGGACAACTAATTAAGGGAGTCCTCTGTAGATGTTGAGACTTACTTTTGAGGTATGATGGAGTCTTTGGATGCTGTGAAGAGAACCCATAAGGCTAGTGATGAGAATGCTATAAGTGATGCAGTGAAGAAGGATCATCACCCCAAAAATACTACTTAGGATGCGAAGAAGATAACTGATGATGCCAATAATAAAATTAGAAAGCTGAAGGCCGAGGCAAAGATAGAGAATGAATATTCTTATACCCGGGGATGGTACAAAGCATTCTCCATTGCAACCGTGCAAATAGAGTATCTGTAAAAATCCTCCTTCAAAGAGGGATGGAATGCTTCCTAACCCAGGTCATCACTACCTTAGATTTTAAACTCTTCCTCCATCACAACCCTGACACTCCTATAGTGATTGAAGAGGAAGTTGATGATGAAGAAGTGATGGATGAGTCTTATTACCCCCAAAATGGCCATAGTTGCTGCTTGTCTTGAGGATGAAGTCTCTTAGGACAAACATAAGTTGTAGATGATTATGGTATTTCTTTTATGGGGTTTTCATTGTATTTTTTTGGTTTTTCATAATCTGAATAATTTCTTCTTGTAACTCTCCTTTATAGTTCTAATAAAATTTCCTTTTTTCTTCCAGTAGCATTGTTGTCCATTATGAACTTTTCTCTTAAACATTCCATACGTGTGCTATGTTTTATTCCATTCAGTTTACTTCCAAGAAGATTGTTTTGGATGTTGTCGAGAGTGAACACTATAGGAGGAGTGTTCAATTATTTGGGGCAGGTCATGAAGAACTTGATGAAGATGAACTAGAATAATTTCTAGGCCTAAGGTTTTATTATCAACTCAAAGAAGCATATCTCCATTCACACAGGTTGTTTAGTCGGGAGGTGGTGACAAAGGCTTCATATTACGAAATAATACTTCAGATGTGGAAAGATCATAAAGAAGCACTTGCTAGTATGTCAGTCAACTATGAAAAGAAGTTTGCCATACTCAATGGTGAAGGAGATTTTGACAAGAAATTGCAAGATATATTTTTGTCATTTTCTAAAAAGGAAGTTGTTCTGAAGTTCGAGGTGAAAAGTGCGCAGGAGGTAGCTGGTTTACTGGAATTTAAGCCCTTATGTATAACACTCATATGATAGGGTTTATTTGTTTAAGAGTGTAGAGCTACATAAGTCTTCATCTAGTTGGATCAAATTTTGACAAGATATGTTTATAATTAGAGTCTAGGTTAGATACCATACCAACTCACTAATAGCCCAATATTGATTGCCCAAGTCAACTCTTCAAGAAGTCCAAGGAAGGTAGTCTCACACCTTTATTTTCTCAGGAAATTCTCAATAGGGTCACGCTAATACACAATCACATCACACACCTTATATTGTTAACTTCTATTGTGTGTATGTGTTGGTAACTCATTGAATTTTTATTTGGTTGAAAACAATTTAAAATGGAATTTATACTTTTTTTATTTAATTTGTTTAATTAATTCATTAACTCCAATAAGGTGGAAAATATGAAAACATAATATTTTAGTGTTAATTTTCTCAAAATAATTTTTTCATATTTCTCTATATTTTTCTGGTATTTTTAAATTTTAATTTGGATTTAATTTGTCATTAAATATAATTTAAAATAAAAAAGAAAAATGGTTGTTTTTATTTAAAAAGGAAATATTGTATTAATACCTGATACATTTGAAATCGTAAGGATATTTGTAGTCAGCCAATAAGCTTTTAGTGTGGTTGGACTGTCTAACATGTGTTGTTGTTTTAGACTATTAATGCGTGTTTCTTTGGCAATCGTTGGATCTATTGTTAATCAAAGGCTAGTGTTTTAACTTTGCAATCCTTGTGCCTCATTAATTAACCAATCATCTCACACACCTCCATCTATAAATTAGACCACGCGGTTCTCATTTTTACATCACAGGATAGAGTAAGGAAACTTTGCTAAAATAATTCTAGAAAGACAAATAGGAGAGAGAGTGTTGCACACACAAACACACACTACAAATGTTTATGATGTTGATGAACTAACTTCTTAATAGTTTATTTCTTCATCATAAACACACAAACATCCAGGCTTTATATATATATATATATATATATATATTGTGTTTTTAAAGTTTTTTAAAACGAAAACATTTTGAAACTTAGTTTTTGTGTAACATCTTTCACTTAGGGAAACTTTTCTTGTGTCAAATTTTCAAAACCCTAAGTCTTTTTCACAAAAAAACGTTGCTTAGCTTATATCTTTGTTTTGTTAAATTCTCACTCTTACCTGTTCTTGATGTTCTCTTTGTTCACAACCATGTTCAAACAATTTCTTGCACGTGTGCAATAAAGGAGACAAGGAGTCAAACATGTAGTAAGTAATCAACAAAGATCAACGTAATGAGTCCACAAATTATTAATCACACAATAGAAATGATGTAATGTCTCCAAACACTACGAAATAGTCACATGGATGAATTAAGTGTATGGGTGATCTGAATATGTTAAATGTCCATCCATATATGGTACTGAAAAATTACAAAACTCTTTTTGTCTTTTTCAAAAAATTTATCAAAAAATAAAATCTTTTTGACTTTTTCAACTTTTTCTTAAAGAGCGAAAATCTTTTTGTATTTTTCAAAAAATTTCAAGAAAAACAAAACTATTTTTGTGTTTTTTTGAAAAATATATGAAACAAAAAAAAATATACAAACAAATAAAATGATGATACAATCTATCAATAGGAATATAAGAGTTAAACATGATAGTAATCCTACACTAGATAAAATACCCAAAATCAATTAACAATGCAAATACCTAAATATTTCCTAAGATCCTCAAATCGAAGTGCATGGTTTCGTGAATATATCGGCTAACTCAAAATCGATGCTCATAAAGCTCAAGTACATGACCTTTTCCTCAACTAGGTCTCGAATAAAGTACTCGCTTATCCTAATGTTCTTCGTGAAAAAATATTGGACCGAATTACGGGAAATATGGAATCCACTTGTATTATCATAAGAAATAGTCATCGTGGCTTGTGAAATCCCATAATCTTCCAACATTTACTTCATCCATAAGAGTTTTGTGCAATAACTCCTATCGGCAATATACTCAGCGTCTTCCATGGACAAAGAGGTGGAGTTTTTCTTCTTGCTCAACCAAGAGACAAGAGCACTCCCAAATAGAAACACCCACCTGAAGTACTCCTACAACCATCGACATCCCCAACCCAATCGACATCCTATTATGTGAACAATCAGTCATGGGTATCAAAAGGGTACCAAATACCGTATGAGTGAGTCCCGCTCACGTATTTGATGATATGTTCAAGTGCGAGTAAGTGTGACTCTTTCGGGGACGTTTGGTATCACGCACATACTCCAACACTAAAGATGATATCGAGAAGACTATCAGTTAAGTAGAGAAGACTACCTATTATACTCCGATAAAGATTTTTCTCTACGTCCTTACCTAATGCGTCTTTTCTAAGCTTTGTCGATGTACTCATAGGGATGCGCAAGTTCTTAGCGGAGTCTAGACTGAATTTTTTCACAAGGTCTCCTACATATTTGGATTGAGATATGAATAACCCATCCTCAATCTGAAGAACCTGGAGACCTACGAAGAATGTAAGATCACCTACCATGCTCATCACAATCTCACACTCCATCTCCTCCTCAAAGGTGTGATCATGGTGGGAACGCGTGGATGCAAATACTATGTCGTCCACATAGACTTAGGCAACCAAAATAGCACCACTCTCTCTCCTCATAAATAACGTCTTATCCATTCCCCCTTTCTTGAAGCCACGAGTTAAGAGATAGGAAGTGAGCCTCTCGTACCAAGCACGGGGTGCTTATTTCAAACCATACAAGGCCTTCTTAACATAATATACGTGTCCCAAGTGCTTAAAGTCTTCAAACCCTTTTGGTTGTTCCACGTAAACCTCCTCCTGTAGAATGCCATTCAGAAAGGCACTTTTGACATCCATCTGATATAACTTGAAGCGCAAATGACATGCTATGGCGAGTAGTAAGCAGACGAACTCAAGCCTAATAATAGGAGTGAATGTCTCCTCAAAGTCTACACCATCGATCTGTGTATAGACTTGAGCGATCAACATAGCCTTATTGCTAACTATGGTGCCATTTTCATCCATTTTATTATTGAAAATCCACTTAGTACCTATCACATTAATCGTACCCCCTCCCTTTTTGTGATACGCACGGAACATATATATGCATATATAACTATATTGAAGGAGATTAAGGAATATTGAAGCAAAGGCATTTCTCGATGAACTACGTAATTTTTCAATTATGGGATAAAATGTAACATGAATAATTCACCCCTGTGGTGGTAGTACAATATATGCAATATAATATTAATTAATAAAGTTTTATTTTTTTCCTTAACTTTAGTTCCATTTCTTTGTTAATATCTCATACATTCGTAGCAAAAATAGGGTCTGACATTTTAAATATACAAAAAATGGATACGGATACGGATAATGTTCGTATCTGTGACGGATAATATGAATCTGAGACGGATTATTCATATTGACGGATATGCATTTTCTCAGATATCCGTATCCGTGAAATAATTATATTTATTAATTATTATAATTATTTTTTAATTATATAATATAAGTAAAATTTAGAGTATATAATAATATTAATATAACATTTATCGTAAGTTTATAATAATGGATTTTTGGTTTAAACAAAATAAATAAAAATAAATCTTAAAGTGTAGAAAATGATATGACTCTCATTTGACTCTCATTTCACTCACGCATGCAGCTAAAGGTGACATCATCCCCTCATTCTCACCCACTTACTTTCACTCTCTACTCGTCCTTCTCTCACCCCCTCAACCACATCCATTGCTCCTCGACCTCACTCTTATCCACCGTTGTCCAGCCTCAATCATTGTCGTCGTTGTCAAACCTCACTCTCGCTAGTAAGAACTCTTACATTTATCTTAACCTATCTCTCCTCTCTCTCTCTCTCTCTCTCTCTCTATATATATATATATATATATATATATATATAGGGAGAGGTTCAAAAGTGGACCAAAAGAATGAACTTTTTAATGGACCTTAACAAAAAACACATAATAACACATTAATTTTAATTTCTATAGTGTAATTGGTCCGCGCCAGCGGCACCCGAGACCACACCTTCACCCCCCAACCACCACCATCACCATAGCAGCCCTTGTGGCAGCCCTTATGACAGCAGGGCTGCCATGGGGGTGGGAGGGTGGGGGTGGGGTGGGGTGGGGTGGGTGGGGGGCGTGTGAGGGGTGGGGGATCGATCGACATGCGTATTTGGTGCCGCTGGCACGGACCAATTACACTATAGGAATTAAAATTAATGTGTTATTATCTGTTTTTTGTTAATGTCCATTAAAAAGTCCATTCTTTTGGTCCACTTGTGAACCTCTCCCATATATATATATATGTATATATGTGTGTGTGTGTGTGTGTGTGTGTGTGTGTGTGTGTGTGTGTGAACTAATTAAAATAGCTAGGACTATTAAAGCCTAAATTATTGAACCGATTAAAATAGCTAGGGCTTATTATACGTATTTGTCCTTTTTCAGTTGATTTATTTGTTAATTTATCTTTTGTATATTTATATATTCTTCTTCTTTATCCTACAAATAAATAGAGTCATGACAAAATAATTGTAACTAGGATTCATTGTGCAAACCCATTGATCTTCAACTAAACACGCTCAAAATATAAACATATTGCATATTTTTTTCTCAATTCTTTTGAAGTTATTTCTTTTGAAAGATAAAACAAACTAAACTATGTTGGCCTTTGACAATATTTTTATTTTTATTTCCTTTAATCTTTTCATTAGGCTCTTACCAACGGTGGCTTTCCCTCAAAGGAGATTTGATCCTTTCATAGCCCTTTTCCCTTTCACCCTCATCTATTTTCAATATAATTCAAATAAAGCTCATAGGCAACGGTTCTTACATGTACAAATCCCTCATTGTTACAAAACATGTTGATGACAAAATTGATGGGAGAACATCTCACAAATCTCAAATATACATGTGAAGTTAATGTTAAAAAGATCTCATGCATGTGTGTGTGATGAGGCATATACAAAGAGAATCCATTAAGCAAATCAAAATCAAACTTCTCCATGCAAGCATGATAAAGAACAATTCAAGCATTGAAATTCATAATAAAAAGTTCTAGTCACGCGGATACGGGGAGTGATATGGGATTCAAACACAAGAATATGCCATATAAAATGTGTAAAACTAAAATACACACAAAATAAAATATTTTTGAGTTTTTAAACTTTTAAACAAATTTTAAAATCAGAGACAACTCTAAAGACAATCAAAATCTTTTTGTATTTTTAATAAAACCCAAAAAATGAAATAATCAAAATACAAATGATACACTTATCATAATTCTAGAAAAATATATATGATCAATCATATACTAGAATATGACTAACAAACATACAACTAGCAAGAATATATCATGAAGCACAACTACTGTATGTAGACAAAGCTAACACAATCAAATTTTAGATCTAGTGTGGGAAGTATGATGTGAAAACAAATGAGAATAATAAAGTATATCATGTAAAGCCTTTAAATCGGATCTCCAAACCCACACATGACGCTCTGAGTTTTGGTGACCTTGGTGAATCTACCCTTGGACTTCCTAGGACCGTTTCTAAGATCAAAACAAAACTTCATATGGGGAACCTTCCTACCTTAATGTGTGCAAGTGAAAACATGATGAGAAGTACTACCTAAGGGTTGAACTTTTCTAACATTCTTATCAACGGTTGACTCTCTCAAAATCATGGTTTTTTCTTTATTAGCTGAAGCATTTTGAGTATTGAAGCCAATACCACACTTAACAATTTTTATTTGGATGGTGCCTAACATCTTATCCAATTTTTCAGAGCTAAACTCCAAATCAAACATGACATGACTCGAGTCTCTCAATCTATCTTCAAGCTCCACCATCTTATACTTAAGTAAACTCTTAGTCTCTTCAAACTCATGAAGCTCTTTCTTCATAGCCTCCATTAAACCTCCAAGATTATCTAACTCACCTTCAACATACTCTAGCTTCTCTCAAAGAGTCATCTCACGTGCCCTAAGATATTCAATTAAAACACTCTCATCAATACCTACGGCACATTCTTTCATCCTATCTTGCAACTTCAATTTTTCCTTTTTTAATTTTAATAATTCCACATATAACTCATTGAAGGAAACTTGAAGTTCACTCTCCTCCTCCCCTTCTTCATTTTCACTCTCTTCGCCGCTCTGTTTACCATCACATACTTGGGATTTATAAATAATGGCCTTGGAAGTGTCATGCAAATAAATATCTTCGTGGGAAGATTCGTCACCAATGCTCACATGACTAGACATAAACGAAATGAAGTTGCGCTTAATTAGGGAATCAGGTCCCTCTTCCAATTCACTATCACTAAGGGTGGAATTATACGCAATTGGTTTCATACCCTCCTTCCTTAGTTTAGTGGGACACTTGGCTACCCTATGTACATAACCCTCACAACCAAAACATCTATTCAACCCGGCCCTCTTAAGATCATCATTACGATTTTTAGGGAGTTTTTCGACTTTGTTATACTTAGACTTCTCAAATTTCTTATAATCATTTTTAAATTTCTCTTTATAAAACTTAAGAAGTTTTCTAAACTTCTTATCGACACATAACCATATCATCTGAGTCAATGTCAGACTCATCATTCGAAATAGGTGTTTCCTCCTTCTGGGCTTTCAAATCTATGCCCTTATCTTTTTTTTTCACATCCTTGGAGGTAAACATGTCAAGTTCATAGGTTTGTAAGTCACGTACAAGATCTTCAAGTTTCACGAAGTCTAAGGTGCCTAAAGAATTCAAAATGTTCACTTTTGGATTAAACCTATCTAGTAATAGCCTTGAGATTTTCTTTATGACACGATTGTCGAGTATCTTCTCTCCTAAGTTAAAATACGAATTCATAATATCGAAAATCTAGCATATAACTCATTAAATGACTCACTTTTCTAAAATATTTATGGTTTCAAGCTGAGTGGTGACGTTTTAAATTTTGGAAGCCTTAACAACATGTATACCTTCGTGGGTGAGTTAGAGTATGTTCCATGCCTCCTTAGACGTTTCGCACGTCATAATACGATAGAACTCCTCCAGTGTGTCCTCACTAAAAAGAGCATTTAAACCATGTGAATTGTAATTTGCTAACTTATGCTCATCCTCACTCCATTTTTCTATGGGTTTAGGAACACAAACTTCTCCTACTAAACATGTTAGTGGCGACCACCCTCTAACAACCGTTTGCCAAACTCACTCATCTAACGACTTAAGTGCTGACCTCATACTCGCTTTCCAGTATGCGTAGTTAGAACCTTAAAAAATAAAAAACCTCAAAAATGATAAATTATCCATATTCAAACCTAAAAGGACCTAGCACGATAATTTAGTGACCCTGATCTGATACTAATTTGAGAAGTCACAAATTATGTGAATATGCCTTGATACTACTCGAAAGAGGCCGATGGTTTAGATAATCTAAATCTTTTTTATTTATTTTAAATTAATTTTCTCTTGTTAAACAAATTTTGATTCAAGTTCAAATTTATACGAACCAAACTAACCAAGAATTTTACCAAATTAAACTTTTTCTAAGACTAACACAATCCAAATTAATTAAGCTCTAATTACACCATTTTTGTGGTTAAACCAATTCTCTCTTTTTAACCTAATCATGCATCTTAGTGTGAATTTGCAAGATAAAATAAACAGCCACAATGTCGCGATGTACGAGGAAAACTCATAATGGGAAAAACCTTGGACGGACTAGCCACAAGTACACTAAGTTCAAAATTATAAAAGTACATGATAAAATACTTACAAAATGACTCGATGCCCTCAATGGCCTTGACACTCTTCATCCCTTCGACCTCTGCCTAGTGACAACATCGGAGTTCACTTATGTCTCGGGGTCCACCGATGGGGCACTGCTACCGTCAAGCATACAGACCCCACCATATTTACACCAACAAACATGGAATCCTCCGTAAGAAACAATCTCAATAATGTAGAGAATGACAAACCCGGTGCCAAAACTTGATCTCAAACATATATTATATAAAATCTTGGATCTTAAAATAATTGGGTGTGAAACTTGGTTTTTGTTTTGAAAGTTAAACCATGAGTTTAGAACAAAAACACACTTGTTCTAAAGGTTTCTCACACAAAGAATTTGGAAAAGTCTCTGTAAAAACTGATCTCCCGTATTACATAAATGGTTGGGAAAAAGTTATTAGGAAGTTGTGTATAAAAACTGCTTCAGCAACTAAGTTTTGACAAAAATTGCTTCCGTCGTTCGAACGAAAAAGCAATCTTGTTCTAACGACCTGTGAATTCTTTAGAAGTCTTTTGAATGAACACCAAATCTGGTTCGAATGACCTGGGAAAAAATAAAACATTTTTCTTGAAAAAATATAAAGTCATTTTAAAATAGCTTAATAAAAATTCTTACACCTAATAATAAATTTCCAAGGCTCAATATAAAATATGCATCCATACCTGAGAGATGATTGGAATGTTGATGACGAAACATGGAACGAAACATGATGTAGGAATGTGATCTCTTTAACTTGGCCGCTACGTCTTCAACAAAAATGTCATTGTCTTGAAAGGTCACTAACTCAATTTCTATCCTATGACTCATGGAGTTTTTTCAGAAATTAAGTCAACACATACATATTGACTCAAATTGAAATTTGTCCTTACATCTTAGAAGGTCTTGTTGTGGTCTATATGCAGGTTCTTTTATGGTAGTTCAATGGTTAAGTCAAGAACCATATTTAACATATTTTTAATATCTTGGCAGTGATAACAAGTCTAGTTAACACAAGATCAGTTCAGTTATATACGTGTTTTCTTGTGATATGTTAGACCAAGAATAAGTAAACAAAAAATACAGATCTAACAAATTACAAAACTATTTGGCTTCAAACATGGGGACAAAATGCCTTGATCCAAGGATCAACCTTCCAAAATGCTAAAACTTGCCACTTGTCAAACGCGGTGTTCTCATATCAATTTTTCTTTAAAACAATCGAAATGTAAAAATGAGATAATAGTTATGCATGTTAGAACCATTGCCCAAATTTACGTTATTTTTTCGAAAAATATTGTTAAATAATAAGAAATAGAAAGGGACTACGAAAGATCAAATATTATTTGCATCAAAAGCCACCATTGGCATAAAAGAGCCTAAAAAGATTAAAGGCACATAAAAACATAACTGCCAGACCAATTTTTGATTCATTGATTCTTCGCTACATATGAGCATTAATTTCTTCAAAAATCATTGAGAGTTTATCATCATATATGAGAGAATTTGAGAGAGTTTATCATCATATATTAAATAATTTAAGGGAGTTAAAAGTCGATGATCAATGGGTTCTCACAACTAAAATGTCTCGAAAAAACATTACATAATTTGGCATCATTGGTCTGAGAATCATTTATGTTCATGACATGCTGATTAAGTTGAGTCAATTTCACTTGTGTTTTCCAATTTTTCACTCAATGTAGACTTTGAGCACTTTTATTAGGAATGTCTAAAAACTTCCACGACACCAAATCTTGCGAATGGTCATGGCCTGGGGGTCACGGATCTGGGTCATGACCATCTGGTCATGGATTTAAGACATGACTAGTTGATCACGGATTTAAGCCGTGACCATATCAAATGTTGGCGTGATCAAGTCCATGACCCAGTGTGGTCATGGATCCTCTTGAAGATCCATAACCATATGAAATGTGAGATTTTGAGGGATTTAAAGTAAAAGATCAATAGGTTTTCACAAGCTAAATATTTCTCAAAAAGCATTACATAGTTTGGCGTTATTGTTGTGAGAATTATTTACGTTCCTGGCATATTGATTAAGTTGAGTCAATCTCATATGAGTTCACCATTTTTACACCTAAGGTAGACTTTGAGATCTTACATTAAAAGTATCTCAAAACATCATGCACATGTGTTATGTCTATCTATGTTGATTAACCTAAGGAAAATGATCACACCCTTACATTATGCATTCATGATTCGGGTATTTTAGTGTTAATCCATGGTGTGTTGTATTTGTACCTTTTATGCATTTTTTTGAAAAATTAAAAATTTCAAAAAAATGGTTATTTGTTATCTGTCTTTGAGATTATCATTACCCATGCTTTCTTGATTATACTTGTGATGATATCTCACTTATTCATGTGATGCCTATATTACATGTTTAGTTTTGACTCCTTTGTCTACTACGGATAAAAAAATGGGTAGAACAAATTAAGGGGAAGTTTTTATTTTTCTGTTTAAAACTCTATGCATCACGATATCTTTATTTGTCTCATGTGTGTAGGATTTTCGTCTTGGATGATAATAATTTGGACCCACACAAGATGAAGACAACGCTAGAGAAAGGAAGGATCCAGTTTCATTTTGAACACTTACACAAATTTTACGTTTCCTTTTACTTTGTAATTTGGGAGAGTAGTGGTTGTATTAAGTCATTAGGATATAATTTGGCTTAGGTTTATGTTTTGTATCGGAATAGTCAAAGGGGAGATTTGTAAGGGCAAGCTTTATGATTGTTCGTATCTTTTATTTTATTTGGTTTGGTGCAGTTACAATGAATTTTTTGCTATTTTTACTTGGTGCTTAAAGAGGAGTTAAAAAAAATCAAAACGGGTTCCCCGCAAGGAACTCGATACCCGTTTTAAACGGGGACGGGGACCCCCACCCGTTATAATGGGGAACGGGGCGGGTACGGGGAATGATTTTTCTAATGGGGACGGGGATGGGGAGTGGAAACCCTACCCCGAACCGACCCGTTGCCCCTCATAGAGAGCTCATTCTTCTTCATCGCTTGGTTTGACACCCATTTGGGTTTGTAAGTTGACTATTCATCTTCCCTCTCCATTAATATAGTTTGTATTTCCTTAATTCTTTCTTTGCAGTTAATTTACATGCTTTCATAATTAGGTTTACGTGCTTTCTTTTCGTGCTTTGTAGTGTAGTTTTATCGTGTTTATTTACCGCTTTTATTTACCGCATTTTTAATATGCTTTCTAGCTAGGTTAGAGTAGGTTGTGTCGGATCGGGTTGACATATTGTTTTGCTTTGGTGATGGAGTTTACGGGTCTATTTCGAGTGCATTGTCCTAGTTATTGCGCCTAGGAGATTTGACGGGGTATATCATGTATGTTCCATGCTTAAGACCTTGCGTGCATAATTTTCGGGGTATTTGTTGACGCCAAAATCATATTAGACTGTTATGCGAATTTAGGGGTTTGACAACTCTTGATTTAATTAACTGTCGAAACGAGATGCAGTCTAAATAACTCGTTGACCCATGTAACCATTTTATACTAATTAACTCGGGTGAGCGGTATTCGATGCAACCTATAGTTTTTATCCGCTTTGTTAATCTAGTTTCAATACACTCGCCTAGATTAATCTTTCCCTTTTTGCATCTTTTCCTTTTTGTGTATAATCATCTTTTACCCTTTAATTTAGGAATATTAAACCTTATAAATTCTAACAACTCGTATTTGTGTATTTCGATACCCGGACTTGGCCGCTATACTCACCCGTTGAGTGTTAACATAAATTTAGGTTTTTGTATTGAGGCGGTGAACAGAAAACAACGATCGGTATTTTGACATGCTCCACTTTTCACCCTCGATCAAAATGGCGCCGTTGCTGGGGATGAGTTTATTTTACAATTTATTTGATTTAGTATTTCGTAGTATTTGTTATAAATATTGTATTTATCCTATTTAAGTGGATGTCCACTCCTATTAGGACTCTACTAACTTGTACTATAAATAAGGGGTGACCCCCCCATTTGTTAGATACCCAATTAATGAGAACTCTTTCTCTCTCTAAAATTCTCTCTGTGCCCTATTTTTCTTAACACTTTATCAGCACGATTGACACATACTTTCCCACACTCTTTCTCAACAGCCGCCTCCCCCACCCTCTCTTTTCTTTTACGGCTGAAATCCATCTCTCTCTCGGTTTTATATTGAGATCGGAGGTAGTGTGCTGGTCCGGTGTGGACCCTTTTTCCGGTGTGGTACTTTTCCGGTGTGGAGCTTTCTCCGGTGTGGAGTTTTTTCACAGTCCAGATTTTCGGGTTTGCCCTTCTTCCGATCTGAGATTTTTGAGGTAACAATATATATATATATACTTGTTGGACTGTTGAATTCTTTAAGATCTATGTAACAAAAAAAAAAAAAAAATCAAATCTGCTACTGCGTTTTAAAAATCTGCTACTGCGTTTTAAAAAAAAAATCTGGTTTGCCTCTTAACTGTGTGCGTGCACGAGTCTTTTATCTCGCTACAGTGTTGCTACAGTATACTACAGTATTAGTACAGTGTTGCTACAGTGTTTCTACAGTGTTGCTACAGTATGCTACAGTGTTTCTACAGTGTTGCTACAGTATTGCTACAGTATTGGATTTAACCTTTGGACATTTTTTTTTCTTTTTTTTTTGACATGATAATCAAACCTGAAGTTTTGATTTTCGGGACTTGAAGTTTCCAGTAATTGGGCCCGAAGTTCTCAATTACCTCTAAATTTGGGACTTGAATCATTATTTATAATTTGGACCTGAAGTTCCAAATAATATATACCCTCAATCAAAACTCGAAGTTTTGATTATTTCTATCATAGAGTTAGGGACATTAAATGTCCCCAAATAACTTATAATTTGGACCTGAAGTTCCAAATAATATATACCCTCAATCAAAACTCGAAGTTTTGATTATTTCTATCATAGAGTTAGGGACATTAAATGTCCCCAAATAACTTATAATTTGGACCTGAAGTTCCAAATAATATATACCCTCAATCAAAACTCGAAGTTTTGATTATTTCTATCATAGAGTTAGGGACATTAAATGTCCCCAAATAACTTATAATTTGGACCTGAAGTTCCAACTATATTTTTTTTTAATCTGATCAAACCTGAAGTTTTGACACAATAGGGTAAATAAAGTCCTTATACTCAATAAAATTGACCCGAAGTTCAATTATTTTATGTATTAATCTGAAGTTCCAACAAATAAATAGCACGGACCTGAAGTTCCAATCAATATTGAATTATTAATTTTTCTTTATTATGCATTACATATTTCTGATTATAATTTATTTATTGTACAGTTTTAAAATGTCAAATATTTCTAAACTCGAATTTGAAGCACTTGAAATTTCTGGGGTGAATTATCTGAATTGGTCTCAAGACGCTGAACTCCACCTTCAAGCTCGAAATCTTGGTGATGCAATAACACTTGAAAATACTATGTCCCGGCAGGACAAAGCTAAGGCCCTAATATTCCTTAGGCATCACATACACAATGATTTGAAAAGTGAGTACCTTACAGTGAAAGATCCTCTTGATTTATGGAACTCCCTGAAGGAGCGTTATGACCACCAGAAATCGGTCATACTTCCAGGTGCACGCCATGAATGGCTCAACTTGAGATTTCAAGATTTCAAGACTGTGTCTGAATATAATTCTGCTATGTTCAAGATTACCTCCAAACTAAAGCTATGTGGAGAAAAGGTAGAGGATGCAGATATGTTAGAGAAAACATTCTCAACTTTTCACGCCTCGAATATGCTCCTGCAGCAGCAATATCGAGAGCGAGGGTTTAAAAGGTACTCAGAACTAATCTCATGTCTCCTAGTTGCTGAACAGAACAATGACTTACTGATGAAGAATCATACATCTAGACCCACTGGATCTGTAGCACTCCCTGAAGTGAATGCTAACTCTGTTCAGAATAATGAAAGAGGCCAAGGAAATATGCGGCGGGGCCGTGGCAACTCCAGAAGAGGTGGCTACAATAATCATGGCCCTAGACAAAATACGAAATTTAAGAACCACCAGAAGTGGAATAATCACGGCAATAAAGGGAATCAGAAGTCAAATCCACAAAATCCAAATGATATTTGCCATAGATGTGGCCGCAGTGGGCATTGGACACGTACCTGTCGTTCGTCCAAGAAAGTGGTTGAAAAATATCAGGCCTCGAAAAAGAAAGTGGAGACAAACATTGTGGAAGGTCCTGAAGACCGTTGGAAACTTGACGATACTGATCTCAATTTCAATGATTTTTTCGAAGATGAGGATGGAAATACTATTGATGATGAGATATTTGATAACATGCTTGGAGACCCACCTCAGACGGTCCTGAAGACCTAAATGATTATGATTTATTTATTTATTTTATTTATTTATCTGCTTCATCTTTCCTATTAAAACATTAGTAGTTTATCCTTAGAGCTTAGACAATCTTATATCTTTATTTCGAGATTTTAGTAGTTAATGGAATGGTTTTTGATCATTGTTTTTTTTTTATGCTTATATGATTGGTGGATTGAATTTCAATTTATGTTTAATTATGTTAAAGGTATGGATCCGAAAGTAAGCACAAGCGATGATACTTGTCTGGTAGACAGTGGGACAACCCACACCATTTTGAAAAACCAGAAGTTTTTCTCAAACTTGGTATACAATACAGCGAATGTTTCCACTATAGCTGGTCCTGCTAAGATCATTGAAGGCTCCGGAAGAGCCCACGTGGTGTTACCTAATGGTACCCACTTATTCATAAATAATGCTATATACTCAAGAAATTCCAGAAGAAATTTATTGAGCTTTAAGGACATAAGAGTGAACGGGTATCATATTGAAACATGTAATGAAGATAATAAAGAGTTTCTTTGCATTACATCTAGTGTTGGAAGCCAGAAGCTCACACTAGAGAAATTGCCTGCATTATCCATGGGGTTGTACCATACAACAATTAATGTTGTAGAATCACATACTGTCATGAGCCGGAAGCTCAATGATCCTTATAATTTAATATTATGGCATGATCGATTGGGTCACCCTGGATCAAACATGTTGCGTCGAATCATAAACAACTCATACGGGCACTCGTTAACAAACAAACAACTTACCTTACCCGATGATCATTTTTGCACCCCTTGTTCTCAAGGTAAACTAATTACTAAACCATCTTTTCTCAAAATTGCCTCTGAGTCACCATCCTTTTTACAAAGAATTCAAGGGGATATTTGTGGACCCATCCACCCTTTTAGTGGACCTTTTAAATATTTTATGGTTTTTATTGATGCATCCACTCGTTGGTCACATGTTTGTTTGTTATCTACTCGTAATTTGGCCTTTGCAAAATTTCTTGCTCAAATCATAAAACTTAGAACACATTTTCCTGATCAACACATTAAATCCATCCGTTTAGATAATGCGGGAGAATTTACTTCTCAAGTTTTTGATGACTATTGTTTATCACAAGGTATTGATGTTGAGCACCCAGTCCCGCATGTCCACACTCAAAATGGTTTAGCTGAGTCTTTGATTAAACGTTTGCAACTTGTTGCGCGACCTTTACTTATGCAGTCTAAACTCCCAGTCTCTGCTTGGGGACATGCCATTTTACACGCTGCTAAGTTAATTAAGCTTAGACCCACGGCTTATCACCCTTTTTCACCTTTTCAACTTGTGTCTGGATGTCAACCAAATATATCCCACTTGCGTAAATTTGGTTGTGCAGTGCATGTACCCATCCCCCCACCCCAGCGTACCAAAATGGGTCCCCAACGTCGTTTGGGAATATATGTTGGTTATGATTCACCATCAATTATTCGTTATATTGAGCCACTGACAGGTGATACATTTACCGCTAGATTTGCGGATTGTCATTTTGATGAGACACTCTTCCCGCCGTTAGGGGGAGGAAAGAACGTACCAGAAGTACGGTCCGTTCCTGAAGAACGACGAGAATTAACATGGAACACTTCCACTTTGTCTCATCTAGACCCTCGTACTACTCAATGTGAGCATGAAGTGAAAAGGATATTGCATCTTCAGGAAATTGCAAATAAATTACCCGATGCATTCAATGATGCTGCAAAAGTAACCAAGTCTCATGTACCCGCTGCAAATGTGCCTGCAAGAATTGATGTACCAGTGGGACAAACATTGACATCAGCAGCAAATGAATCTGTTGCACGCCAGAAGCGTGGAAGACCTGTAGGTTCCAAAGACTCTGCTCCCCGGAAGCGGAGATCAAATGAAAAATCATGCCCTAATCACCCTCCCGAAGAGGTTATGAATAAAAGATCCACTTTCTCTGAAACCCCTGAAGAGGTTATTGTTTCTGAAAACACACAAGTCACTGAAGTGACTATACAAGCCCCTGAAGAGGCAAAGGTACCTTATAATAATAACGAGATCTCTATGTTTTATACATATTCGGGAGAAATGTGGGATCGAAAAGAAACTGTCATTGATGATGTTTTTTCATATGCAGTAGCTACACAAATTTCAAAGGGCAGTGATAATGATACTGAACCACGTACTCTAAATGAATGTCGACAAAGAGTAGATTGGCCAAAATGGGAAATTGCCATCAAGGCAGAACTCGAGTCTCTAAATAAACGTGGTGTATTTGGACCTATAGTACAAACCCCAAAAGGTTTTAACCCGGTAGGTTATCGATGGATTTTTATAAGAAAAAGAAACGAGAAGAATGAAATCACTCGATATAAGGCACGACTTGTGGCACAAGGTTTCTCACAGAAACCTGGGATTGATTTTGAGGAAACATACTCCCCTGTTATGGATAGTATAACTTTCAGATATCTGATTAGCTTAGCGGTCTCTGAAAATCTTGATATGAGACTCATGGATGTTGTGACCGCTTATTTATATGGGGACTTAGACACAGAAATATACATGAAAATCCCTGAAGGATTTCCTTTGCCTGAAGCAAAGCCGAGGAGTACGTACTCGATACGACTGAGACGTTCATTGTACGGTTTAAAGCAATCCGGAAGAATGTGGTACAATCGTCTTAGTGAATACTTGTCTAAGGAAGGGTATGAAAATAATCAAATTTGCCCTTGTGTATTTATAAAGAAATCCTCAAAAGGATATGCAATAGTAGCAGTCTATGTGGATGACATAAATTTAATCGGAACTCCAGAAGAGCTCGAAACAACTGCTAACTATTTGAAAAAAGAATTTGAGATGAAAGACCTTGGGAAAACTAAATTTTGTCTCGGCCTGCAGATCGAGAAAAATTCTAGTGGGATTTTAGTCCATCAGTCTAATTATACTGAAAATGTATTAAAACGTTTTTATATGGATAAGGCGCATCCACTAAGTACCCCCATGGTTGTTCGGTCTTTGGACATAAAGAAAGATCCATACCGTCCTAAAGAAAAAGATGAGGAAATATTGGGTCCAGAAGTACCCTATTTAAGTGCAATCGGTGCATTATTGTACTTGGCGCAATGCACTAGGCCGGATATCTCATTCTCTGTAAATCTGCTTGCTAGATATAGTTCTGAACCAACCAAAAGGCATTGGGCTGGTATCAAACATATCCTAAGATATCTACGTGGAACCACTGACATGGGTTTATTTTATTCATATAACTCTAATAATTCCAAATTAGTTGGGTATGCAGATTCTGGATATCTCTCTGATCCTCATAAGGGTCGATCTCAGACAGGTTATGTATTTCTTTGTGGTAATGCTGCTATTTCCTGGCGTTCTACTAAACAAACTTTAGTAGCTACTTCTTCTAACCACTCTAAAATTTTGGCTCTTCATGAAGCTAGCCGTGAATGTGTATGGCTGAGATCTTTAATTCAGCATATTCGTAGTTCTTGTCAATTGTCTTCTATTACAGATATTCCAAGTACTATCTATGAAGATAATGCAGCATGTATATCACAAATTAAAGAAGGATTCATCAAAGGAGACAGAACCAAGCACATTTCACCAAAATTTTTCTTCACTCATGAGCTTCAGAAGAAAAATGAGATTGAAGTCATGCAAGTTCGTTCAAGTGATAACCTCGCTGATCTCTTCACAAAATCACTGCCAAAGGCAACATTTCAGAAGTTTGTGTACGAGATTGGAATGCGTCGGCTCCACCAACGGTGAAATTGAATATATCTATCAGGGGGAGCATCTTATCAGGGGGAGGATACAAGAACATGTAATTTGGGACATTTGTGCGCTGTACTCTTTTTCCTTTAACTAGGTTTTATCCCACTAGGTTTTCCTAGTAAAGGTTTTAACGAGGCAGCATTAAGCACGTCCAACACCGACTCAATGGTCACAATAAATTGTACTCTTTTTCCTTCACTACGGTTTTTTCCCAATGGGTTTTCCTTAGTAAGGTTTTAATGAGGCAATAATCATTGAATGGTGGATATGGTGTACATCCAAGGGGGAGTGTTATAAATATTGTATTTATCCTATTTAAGTGGATGTCCACTCCTATTAGGACTCTACTAACTTGTACTATAAATAAGGGGTGACCCCCCCATTTGTTAGATACCCAATTAATGAGAACTCTTTCTCTCTCTAAAATTCTCTCTGTGCCCTATTTTTCTTAACAGTATTTTCTTTCTATTTGTATTATTTTCCTAACATTTTTGTACGACTTCTACATTTAAGTGCCAAGAAACGCTTGAATTTCCCGCGCGCATCTACTTTGTGGAATTTGCCACTTCGAGCCATTTTGGGGGTAGGCATGTCTTATTCTAATTCCTTCGGTAATTATTATTATAATTCTCAAAATGCTCGTAATCCTATGACTTTCGGTCAGTACTTAGAGTCCCAAAAAATTACAAATTCAAATATGACATTGGGCGAGTATAACGAAAGTCAAAACTCGGGTTATTGGAATTTTGATGATGATGATAATAATGATTTTGGGCCTCTAATTCCTTATAATAGGAATTTTGAAACGAATTGCAATAGTTTTCAAAATTCCTATATAATAATGAGTTTAAGTTTAAGTCTGATGGTAATTTTTAAAGTTCCCATTTTTAAGTATCCGCGCCTCGGCCTATGACTTTTGGCGAGGGCTTGCGTATGCATGAGGATGAGAAACTTGAAAATTGTTATCGGGAAGAAAATCGTTTGTGGGAACATGAATTGGATTTATTATTTGAGTTCGACGATGATTTTTCTTTCGAGACTGTTGAAGTCGAGGAATGTTTTGAACCAAATGAGGTATTTGCGCCTACTTTGGAACAAATCATTGTCGACTTTGCCCATTGCGTAATAGATATTGAAAGTGAGGATGAAAATAACGTAATATCTATTTGCAATGAAATGATTTTTTCTTTGGCCCCCAAAGAACATTTCTTTGAAAATGATCTTATTTCCTTCGAAACTCAATCTTCAAGCGATGATGATTCATCTCTTGAGTTTGAATTTCTTTCCTCCCCGTTTTCATTCTCTGTTATCACACCGTCATAAGTACCCGATGAATCGGTTTCAAACTTTAATGTGTTAAACCTTTTCGCTGATGAGGAGTACTTACTCGAGTCACCTTCCATTAACGCATCTTTGCCTTCATGTGCACCCCCTCCCAATCTAATTTCAAAATCCTTGGGAGGATATTCTGCTTTTCTCGATCCCACATGTTTTTGTCACCCGTTCAATACAAATCCCCCATCGTCCCTCCAAAACTTTTAATTGACGATGGTTCATTTCTTCCGCCTTACACATGCCTTCCGTTGTTCAAACAGAATTCATATTTTTCGGAAGGCATTCTTGAGAGTGAGGGTACACCGGTCACCCTCCAAAGCCAAATCATTTTTGCGGTGGACCCTCAGCTATTTAGACTTCTAGTGTACAATTAGTGTGAATCCTAAATAGTAGGTTGTATATAGTTAGCTTTTTATTCTTTCTTTCTTTTTATCTTTTCTTTCCTTTTTAATTCTGTCTATTGTAATTAGTTAACTTTTGTTATTTGTTTTTGCTATGCTCGGTACTAACTTGTTTTGTAGATTCTTTGGAGTTGTTCTTATGGGTATCGCTCCAATTTTGGGTAATATCGCTCCTTTCCACTCTTTAACTTGGTTCTTAATTCACATTGAGGACAATGTCAGGTTTTAAGTTAGAGGGTGTGGGATATTCTATCCATTTCTTTTGTTAGTCCATGTTTTTTCTCACATGTTAGTTACTTAGTATGCTTTTCTTAAAAACTTAAAAAAATTCAAAAAGATTTTCTTTCTTTTTTCTCCTTTTTTGGGCATTTTTTCTTTGTTTTAGGTGATAAATTTTAACAATTGCCCGATTCAATAGACAACCCAATGATGCATGTTCTCGATTTTAGAAGTTATTAGACTTTAGTCCTCAAATTATTGAGATTATGAATAACTTCATGAATTAAACTTTAATCCCATGAGCACATGCACTTTTCTTGTTTTATTGATTTGGTTTAAGATTTTTATAACTCGGTAATGTTTTGCTGTATTGTATATACTTACACCGAGGAAGCTTTGTACTTTTCTTCATTTGTGAGTGCATACACCATTCTTTCCTCTTTGAAAACGTTACATTCGTTGGTAATCTCACTATTCTTTCATTTGATTGTTCATTAATTGAGTTCATATATGAAATGTATTACTTGAGCATGATTTTCAAAGTTTGTTTTGACTCGAGAATTGCGTAAACATTAGGAAATGATTATAGGCAATCTTTGTCATATCACCCATATTAGCCTTGACCTCACCTTATATGTTTCCCCTCGTTAACCCCTTTGAGCCTAAATATTAGCCTTTCATTTCATTACCCAAAATCCTATAACCAACTCCACATTGGAGTTATAAGCCATGCATATTACCTTCCGTACCTTTGCTTGGAATGTTACTTGGGATTGAATGGTGTTGCGTTGCGGTTGCAATTTAGGCATTTGAGAGTATGAAAAGTAAAAGAAAGATTAGTGAAAAAAGAGAAGCAAAAGAGAAGCAAAAAGCAAAAGAAAACATGAGAAAAATAAGAAAAGAAAAAGAAAGAGAAATTTGTATATAGTTCAATAAGCTTTGATTACTCTCCAATTGTTATATCTAACGCTCGTTTGGAACTTGTTTTTCAATTTTTGATATTGCCTGTATTTTCCCATTATCCCGAGTTTTCATTTTCGAACACTTTGAATCCGTACATACATATCCTGTTGGAAAATATTGTGTTTTTACACAAATTATTTTATGACCAAATTATTATATTGGTCAAAGTAGGACCAAGTACGTGCTCATTACGAGTCATGCGATATATTTATTTGTTTAAAACGGATAAATGATGAATAAGAAATTTGGTATCAAAGTGCCCCATTTATGTATGAAGTTTATTGGGAAATTTTATTTTATTTTCTGGGACGGATTTTCCTAACTGTCGCTAAAGGTTGTGACTGTTCGCTATATAGTGACTGTTTTTCAGAACCGTCCCTAAAGGTCGTGACTGTTCACCATAAGTTGTGACAGTTCATGAAAAACGTCCCTAAAGTGACTGTTTCCTAAAAGACATGTCTTTTCATGAAAAAACACTTTGTTTTCTATAAATACAAGACTTGTCTTCATTTTTTTTAGAGAGAGAAAAATGAGGAAAAATATTTTCTATACTTTCCATTCCCGATCGAGTCGGATAGAGTATCAAACATAATTGGTTCGTGGGACACGCACACTGAAGTGCTTCTTGCGCGTGTCGAGACCGTTTTATCCTGGGAGGCAAACGCTCATTGTTCATTGCCGTAAGCACCGTAGCGGGAGCGCATTTTGTCTTAAGGAGAGAGTGTCAAACACTTGACTCGGTCATCTTCTTCGTTTGTAAGTTTTCTAGTGGTATTAATTTATTGCATAAATATGATTTATTTCATATTTTAAATTTGATAAAACACAAAAGTATATATCGTAGATAACAATCTTAAGACAAAATACTTTATGCATTTCCTAATATGATGCTTTTGTGTTAATTATATTCCTTGAAAATATTCATATCATGTGCAATATATTTCAATTTTTTGGTGTCAATTCTATTCTCCATTGACATAGTAGTTTGTTATGCACTGATATATCTATTGAAATCCATAGTTATACTCAAGATTCAATAGTCAGTACCTTAATTCTTATTGACTTCTATCATGTTATCACATGATATCAATCATTTTACTATAGATATCAGTTTGTCATTATGTATGAATTTATGCCTTCATTAGATAGTGTAATTCTATTGCTTCTCAAAAATCGTAACTGTTGAACAAATATGAATTTTTATGCAATAATGATGAGAAGAATTTGTATGGGATATTGTTCAATAATAAAGTGACCAAAGACGTGGTTTAACTGAAACACACATAGGTGTTTGTCAATTATTTGATTTATGATTGAATTTCGTGGCTTGTGTCGGTGTATATATATATATATATATATATATATATATATACACACATATTGTTCATTTTAATAGTTGCCAATAACAATAATATGACATTACTGAAATATAATCGGTTATTGTTTATGCAATTGAATCATTTCATTATTGCAATCATATTTGTTGTCATTATCTATGCATTTGTGTAAATGCTTAATGTAACTACTAAAATGGTTCATTTTGTGGCGCAATACAAGAAGGCGTTTTGTGTCAAGGTGATACAAATGTTTGCATGTGTTTCATATGTTGTTGCACTTAAAGATTTGGATACATGTTTAAAACATGTCAAAACCTGATCACACATTTTATGATGTTTACAAGTTTTTGAAATGACATCATATGCATGGTAATGTGTTGATTTACATGATTTTTAAGTTCACTTTACACGTAGTAATGTGAAAATAATATATGCGATCATATTATGGCCTCTTGTATGACTACAAGTACATGTGTGATAGTAATATCTTAATGTCATTATATAATTTTTTTGGGGTTATCCATTAAAGTAAATCTAGTGAAATATAGTGACACAATTAGTTACATGATTTGAGTTGCATTCCATGTAGAATTACAATATTTAATTATTGTGATAATTCATGTAATCTTGATATTACATTTAAATTGGTTTTAATCTCCCATGTCATGAAAAAGAGAAAAAGAAAATATAATGCATTGTCCATTATTGTTGGTATGTATGTTAAACATTGCAATGCATGCATTATATCGACTCTTAGAGATATGAATATGCACTTTTGTTTAAAATGATGTGAACCAACATGTTGAAATTTGAGAATATTAAATTCCCGCATAATGAATTAAAAATTCCTATAGGTGAGGAATTTAATATGTTTGTATAATTTTATATCGTTGATACCATGTTGTGGCATCTGATGACCTAATGTCCTGTAATGAAAATTGAGGTGTGTAATGACATACTATTCTCACGTGTAGAAGTCTATTGGATATTTGTGGCATGATTGTATATCATTAACCATATATTTGAATAGCATATTTATAATGCGACTTTTAATTTTAGGGGTGACCCTTTCACTCTCAATTTTGTGAGACACTTTCATCAAAATATCATTGGAACATGCTATGTTAAACATGATGTTTCATGAAGAATTACATTTTTATGTAATATTCAATTGATGTTAACATTGATGAAAAGTAAATACAATTTGTATTGATATCGCGGTGCTCAATTTTTTCATGGCAAAAGACTTGAAAGAGTGGATATGATTACTTTCAATAGGTTACTCCTTTTCACTATATTAAATGTTATCAAATGCGATGAAGATTGCAAAAGATATGAGAATCTTTAGTGCTACATTCCTTTCCGTAATATATAAATTCATTTTGGAAGAATCTTATACTTCCAATTAATGCGTTTGTTGAACGTATTCTTCAATGGAGAAAAATTAGTGTGGCGTGATTACAGATTTATTTATTGAATTTATGATTCAAAATTCAGAACCGAGCGGTTTAAAGACTGCTTTAAAGATGGTATAGAATTAAATCATAAATCCATATAAATGATCAATGGATTCAGAACCGAGCGGTTTCACAACTGCTTTAAAGAAGGTAGAATCAAATTATGATCTCATTGGAGACTTAGGCGTAATCTCAAGACACCACAACTAGTAAACTCAAAGAAGGGAAAGTAATCAAATTGCATATTTTATATTATGATATTTTTAAAGTCCATAATCATAGAATATGTTGAAATGGTTTTGAGGCATATAAATTATGTGTGACACAACTTTAGGTTAATACTAAGAATTGTCACAAGTGCATTTGTAGGCCTATGACTAAAGTAGAGAAACTTATCTCAACTAAATTTTATTTAGAATGAAATGAATGTATACCTTCTAAATGGACATATGTGTTGGTCCAAATATACATTAATATCATTTCATTTTAAAGAAAAATAAAGCATTTGGAGGTTGAGAATAAATATATCAGCTTTGTATAATTTCAAATTTATGTTTGAAATTGTGGGGGAAGTATTGTGTTTTCTATGAGTTATATTCTCAACACATTAACCCCCCACCATAAAAATTTTATGGGAAAGGTTGAGAACCTTTGTATGAATTTTTATGGGAAAGGTTGAGAACCTTTGTATGAATTATGATAAATGTGGGGGTATTTATCTAAGGCCGATAATTTCTATCCAAAAATAGAAACAAAGATGATTCCTATTGAAAATAGGATAAATACTACTAAAAGTGTAGTATTTGGTTGCATAAGTGCATTTAATGTACTATAGCATTTCCAATGTGCATTTGTCTAGAGAAGTGTATACTTCATTGATTGAACGATAATTAATACTTAAGTACTTTGATTATATTCGAAGGATTGAAATGATTAAGAGTGTACACAAATCTTTAGAATAAAGATAATGGATCAAAGAGTCTAAAGTATAAATGAGTCGTTCAGTATCGATACTAAGATATAAGTGACAAATGACATAAACATTAGGAAATTATGAATATATTTTAAACAATATATGACTTTCGAGACTTGTATTCCGAGTGATATATTAGCATGATTAGAGGTGTTAATATTTGGAAATCCTCTTATGATGGAATATGAATATTATTTCCTAAAAAGCAAGGTACCTTGACAATTTTAAAGAGGATGATTTGAGATAACAGTTATAATGCATGTTCTTGCAATTGAAAATCATTGCTTGAAAAGGCATAAAGAAATTTGGCAAGTCACGACTTATTAGTCATGACATAAGACCATAAAGAAATCTTTCTTTGTTAGTGATAACATTAGGCCTAATAAAATCATTGCGGATCCGCTAACAAGAGAGTAAGATGCGTACATCAAGGGGAATGGGATTACAGCCGGTTAAAACCTAAAAGAATTGCCATAATGGAAACCCAACCTAAATGACTGGAGATCCCAAGAATTAGGTTCAATGGGACAACCTAATTATGTGCGATTCAGTTAGCACTGAGAAGAAAATAAATTCTTCCTCCCATTCCTAGGATGAGTCAGTGCACTATCTGCCGCGTGTAATAGGATAAATTTTATTTTAATGACTTCTATATCTTAAACATCAGGATCAAGTGGGGTATTAGCAGGATACTCTTTATAGAAATCACCTATGTGAGTGAGAAGGGGCCACTTCTATGAGAATAACCAACGGCTACATTGTTAAATTCTCTAACACACTCATGAAACCAGGAGGTGTCCAAGGCCAAAACGGACACAAAAGTGAGAACCAAGAATGTTCGAAGAAGGACTGTGTGAATTCTATTGTCTCGGTTTACACAAAAAGGTTGATCAATTCAAGACATCGCGTTCATTGATTGGCCAGTAAACCCGATAGTCTCTCACTAGGAAAGATTCAAGGCCAAAAGCTATCTTTACCGATGCATCTCTTTTTCACTGATACTCTGTCTAATTTGTCTTCATGTTCATTTGATTCTTCACCCAAATTTCATTCATGTGGGGGATTGTTGGAAAATATTGTGTTTTTACACAAATTATTTTATGACCAAATTATTATATTGGTCAAAGTAGGACCAAGTACGTGCTCATTACGAGTCATGCGATATATTTATTTGTTTAAAACGGATAAATGATGAATAAGAAATTTGGTATCAAAGTGCCCCATTTATGTATGAAGTTTATTGGGAAATTTTATTTTATTTTCTGGGACGGATTTTCCTAACTGTCGCTAAAGGTTGTGACTGTTCGCTATATAGTGACTGTTTTTCAGAACCGTCCCTAAAGGTCGTGACTGTTCACCATAAGTTGTGACAGTTCATGAAAAACGTCCCTAAAGTGACTGTTTCCTAAAAGACATGTCTTTTCATGAAAAAACACTTTGTTTTCTATAAATACAAGACTTGTCTTCATTTTTTTTAGAGAGAGAAAAATGAGGAAAAATATTTTCTATACTTTCCATTCCCGATCGAGTCGGATAGAGTATCAAACATAATTGGTTCGTGGGACACGCACACTGAAGTGCTTCTTGCGCGTGTCGAGACCGTTTTATCCTGTGAGGCAAACGCTCATTGTTCATTGCCGTAAGCACCGTAGCGGGAGCGCATTTTGTCTTAAGGAGAGAGTGTCAAACACTTGACTCGGTCATCTTCTTCGTTTGTAAGTTTTCTAGTGGTATTAATTTATTGCATAAATATGATTTATTTCATATTTTAAATTTGATAAAACACAAAAGTATATATCGTAGATAACATATCCTTCGTTTCATACCCTAGCCAAACCTACATTATAACCCTATTAAAGTCCTATGTGATCTTAAGTAGATGTAATTCAAAGGTTTAAATAGTTTTGATAATCTGTGAAAATGCATTTCGCCTCTTTTAATGAGCGGTATCTTTCATTGAGATTACAATTTTTTATTTCATATATAGCGTTCTTCAGTTGTGACATGTGTGCGACTTAGTTTCCATTTACATTTACTCTTTATGCCCGCATCTTCCATGTGTTACCTCCCTGTTTCGATTGAATTCACTTGATGAGTGTAATGCCCGTGAGGATTAAATATATGCTTGCTTTAATTTTTGTCCGGTTTATATAAGTTTTTGCCAAATCATACACTTTGCATGTACTCTCTCCCCTTCCACATTTTAAGTTTTCAATTCTATGAGGTGCATTCTATAATGTTAGTGATTCGGACTTTTATTTGAATTCGTTCATTGTGCTAATAATGCGTATGAAATCTTGTTCGCTATTGTTGGGCTTGTCGCATGTTGGTTTGGGCATATTTTGAGGAAACCATATGATGCTTGTGGGTTTCATCCTTGTAACACTCATCCACAAGGGTATCCTAGGGGTTTAACGGCTTATTACATATTCTAAATGCAATCGTGTTCCCTAAGAAAGTGGCATTTATATTTCAATGCATATATATGTCTTGTACTGCATTCTGTGGACTGGTTTTGTTTGTTTCATCACTAGGGACAAGCAATGTTTAAGTTAGGGGGTGTGATTCTTATCGAATATTGCATATTTCCGCCCTATATCTCTATGAATTTTAGCACTTTTACGGTCCTAAATGCCTATATTTATGCTCATTAACAAGACAACCTTGGAGTTGGATATATACATGCTTTGTAGGGTTAATTGTGCTTTTGTAGGTATTGGAACACTAAAAGTGAGGATCCGTTGCATTTCGGAGAAATTCCATCACCAGACGCTGCTTTAAGGGCATTTTAGTCAATTCACATTTTATCTCCAGCTCATGGAAGTTCCACGGATGCGTAGTTCATTGAGTTAGCATCGCGTGGCCGTAAACGGTGCATCGTTTGGAGTCCGGATGGTGAAGTTATGGTCGTTTCCGTTTGCGCACCTTTCCCCCTCTTTATGGACCAAATATCTTCCAAAAACAGAGTACCGATCGACCACGGTTTGAAGTTTTACCGTGGAAAGGAGAAAGTGTGTTTGTAATTGAAGGTGCAATCGATCGACCCCCTGCCCGCGATCGACCGCGTATACCAGATATTTTGTGCTTTTTTCCGTTTCTTTTCTTTTTCCTTTATTTCTTTTCCATCTTACTATATAAAGGATTTTTGTTGTAATACATAAATATAATTCATTTTAGGTTAGTATAGGTTAGGGTTTGGGGGTTTGAGAGCTCTAGGGATGGCAATTTTCCCAAAAAACTCGATAATCCGCGGATACCCGAAAAAAATCCTCGAAATTTTAGGGATCGGGTCGGGTTCGGGGAGTAAAAAAAATCCCCAAAAAATTTCAGGTCGGTTTCGGGTATATCCTCAGGTCTCCGCGGGGATACCCGATTTTTAATATAATATATATATATATATATATATATTGTATATTTATATAGTATATAAACATCTAAAAAAAAGTAAACACTATCTCTCTTTTTCCTCAGCCCCGCTCTAACTCTTCTCTCTCACTCTCAAGCGACAAATCTGCCTCACCTCACGCCACTCATCCGCTCCTCATCCTCACGCCGGCGCCGCTCCTCATCCTCATACCGACGCCTATTGTTGCTGTTATGATTGCTAAAGTCTGTATCTAATCTATTGGTAATGTCTCTCTTTCTCTCCGCTTAGGATTGCTGTTATTATATTCTGATAGAAGTAAAACATTTTCTCATAAACATTCTATTGCGATTGTTGTTATGCTGTTACAATGAAGTTTTATAATCAACACATTTTGCTGATAAACATTTTGATAAACATTTGCTGATAAACATTCTGATATAAGAAAAATAACAAACATTTTCTAATATGCTATTACAAAAATGTGATTGACATTTTGCGATTGTTGTTATGCTCGCTGTTATAATGAATTTTTTTCTTTTTTATTGTTTTTACTTAGGTGCTTAAAGAGGAGTTAAAAAAAAAATCAAAACAGGTTCCCCGCGGGGAACTCGATACCCATTTTCAACGGGGATGGGGATCCCCAAACCCGTTATAACGGGGAATGGGGCAGGGACGGGGAACAATTTTTCTAATGGGGACGGGAAGTGGAAACCCGACCCCGAACCGACCCGTTTCCATCCCTAGAGAGATCATTCTTCTTCCTCACTTGGTTTGACACCCATTTGGGTTTGTAAGTTGACTATTCATCTTCCCCCTCCATTAATATAGTTTGTATTTCCTTAATTCTTTCTTTGTAGTTAATTTACATGCTTTCATAATTAGGTTTACATGCTTTGTAGTGTAGTTTTATTGCGTTTATTTCCAATTTGATTTACCGCATTTTTAATATGCTTTCTAGCTAGGTTAGAGTAGGTTGTGTCGGATCGGGTTGACATGTTGCTTTGCTTTGGTGATGGAGTTTACGGGTCTATTTCGAGTGCATTGTCCTAGTTATTGCGCCTAGGAGATTTGACGGGGTATATCATGTATTCTCCATGCTTAAGACCTTGCGTGCGTAATTTCCGGGGTATTTGTTGACGCCAAAATCATATTAGACTGTTATGCGAATTTAGGGGTTTGACAACTCTTGATTTAATTAACTGTCGAAACGAGATGCAGTCTAAATAACTCGTCGACCCATGTAACCATTTTATACTAATTAACTCGGGTGAGCGGTATTCGATGCAACCTATAGTTTTTATCCGCTTTGTTAATCTAGTTTCAATACACTCACCTAGATTAATCTTTCCTTTTTTTGCATCTTTTCCTTTTTGTGTATAATCATCTTCTACACTTTTATTTAGGAAAATTAAACCTTATAAATTCTAGCAACTCGTCTTTGTGGATTTCGATACCCGGACTTGGCCGCTATACTCACCCGTTGAGTGTAGTCATAAGTTTAGGTTTTTGTATTGAGGCGGTGAACAGAAAATAATGATCGGCGTTTTGATACGGGTCACTTTTCACCCTCGATCAAAATGGCGTCGTTGCTGGGGATTTTACAATTTATTTGATTTAGTATTTTATACTATTTTCTTTCTATTTGTATTGTTTGCTTAACATTTTTGTAGGACTCCTACATTTGAGCGCCAAGAAACGCTTGAATTTCTCGTGCGCATCTACTTTGTGGAATTTTCCACTTCGAGCCATTTTTGGGGTAGGCATGTCTTATTCCAATTCTTTCGGTAATCATTATTATAATTCTCAAAATGCTCATAATCTTATGACTTTCGGTCAGTAAAAAATTACAAATTCAAATGTGACTTTGGGCGAGCATAACAAAAGTCAAAACTTGGGTTATTGGAATTTTGATGATGATGATAATGATTTTGGGCCTCTAATTCCTTATAATAGGAATTTTGAAACGAATTGCAATAATTTTCAAAATTCCTATATAATAATGAGTTTTAAGTTTAAGTCTTATGGTAATTTTCAAAGTTCCCATTTTCAAGTATTCGTGCCTCGGCTTATGATTTTTGGCGAGGGTTTGCGTATGCTTGAGCATAAGAAACTTGAAAATCATTCTCGGGAAGAAAATTATTTGTGGGAACATGAATTGGATTTATTATTTGAGTCCGACAACGATTTTTCTTCCGAGACTTTTAAAGTTGAGGAATGTTTTGAACCAAATGAGGTATTTGCGCCTACTTTGGAACAAATCATTGTCGATTTTGCCCATTGCGTAATAGATATTGAAATTGAGGATGAAAATAACGTAATATCTGTTTGTAATGAAATGATTTCTTATTTGGCTCCTAAAGAAGAATATTTTATTGAAAATTATCTTATTTCCTTCGAAACTCAATCTTCAAGCGATGATGATTCATCTTTTGAGTTTGAATTTCTTTCCTCCCCATTTTCATTCACCGTCACAAGTACGCAATGAATCGGTTTCAAACTTTAATGTGTTAAACCTTTTCACCGATCAGGAGTACTTGCTCGAGTCGCCTTCCATGAACGCATCTTTGCCTTCATATGTGCCCCCTCCCATTCCAATTTCAAAATCCTTGGGAGGATATTCTGCTTTTCTCGGTCCCCACATGTTTTTGTCACCCGTTCAATCCAAATCCCCCATCGTACCTCCAAAACTTTTAATTAAAAATGCTCCTTTATATGCAGCTGATTGTATCCCGACCTCAAGTCAATATTCGATAAGAAGGCAACTCCTCTCAACTAATTGAATAAGTCATCGATTCGGGTCAATGAATAATTATTCCGTATCGTGACTTTATTCAACTCTCGGTAATCAACACACAACCGTAAAAATCCATCCCTCTTCTTAATGAACAGCACGGGATCACCCCAAGGCGAAGTAATCCTAGGGATAAACCCCTGACCGAACAGCTGCTCTATCTGATCTCGTAACTCCCTCATCTCCGCAGGAGCCATATGGTAAGGCGCGAGGACTATTGGCCGAGTGCTCGGTGTCAAATCTATAACAAAGTCTATATGTCTATTAGGTGGTAATCCTAGAATATCCTGGAATACATCAGTGAACTCTCGCACTACCGAAATTGAATCAAGAGGTATCGTCACCTCCTTAGAGGTCTCCTCCTCTATGTAATACAAGTGAGTGGACGATCCTCCCTCAGGACGAGGCATCACCACTAGGAACATATCTTGACCAAGTATAACAAAAATAATAATCCTGCTAAAACAATCGATCATATCTCTATATGCAACGAGTCAATCCATACCGATAATCGCATCATACTCGGACATATCTAATACAAGCATATCGGCAGGTAAAGTAAATCTCCCAATCACTATACCCACGTCCTGACATATAAAGAAAATTAGGGAACCACTACCCAATGACGAATTTACACAAGTAACAGTAATCTCCGCTGTATCTAATAATCCCATAGCACGTGCAAATCTCATGGCAATAAAATAGTGGGTGGCCTCATATTAAATAAAATACGCCCCATAGTCCCCTAGATAGAAAACATACCCTCAACTATAGGTGGAGCCTGTGGGACTGTGACCTCATGGAGGTTGTAAACTCGTCCATACTGAAGCTGCCCCTGCTGAACTGGGACTACTGTGATAGCTGGCAATGCTGGCATCTGTGGTGGTGCTAGGAGGGCGACGAGAAATATCGGTCTCTGGGGCTCCTATCGAGCGCCCTGCTACGGTTGTGGGGCCCTTTATCTCTCATGACACTTGTGGTGTTTGTGGCTAGTCTTGCCACATATGAAACACTTCCCACTGAAGTTTCCCCCTCATTGTCCCTACTGTCCTCAGCCCTGCTGGCCATTTCCACCTCCCACTTGGCCCTGCTGGCCCTATCGAAACTGCTGCTGGCCTTGATGGCCATGCTAACTCTGTTGGTCATGCCTAAAACCTCCCTGACCCTATCGAAAACCTCCTGACCTGAATCGCTTAGAATCCCCCTGATGGGAACTCTGATCACCCTGTCTCTGTTGACCCTGAGCTGGTTGTGCCCCACTGGCACCATTACCTCTTGTCCTGCCCTACTGGCTGGACTCCCCTACTCGCTTAACCCAGTCATAAGGAAATGGTGGTCCTGGAAGTGTAGTAGTGTTGCATTAAGCACATCTGTGTAGGTCTGCAATGAGAGGTTACCCAGAAGATGCTGTTGAATCCTCCACGTAAGGTCATCCATGAACATCTGAATCTTCTTCTCCTCAGTAGACACCTCTTTGGCAACCAAATTGATCAGCTTGGTAAACTCTTCCTTGTACTCAGCTACGGTTTTCCCTTCCTGGGTGTGGTTTAGTAGTTTCCGCCTCATCTCAGTCTGGACGGCGGAAGGAAAATATTTGCGGTCGAACCGCACCCAAAAGTCCTGAATAGTAAAGACATATCTCTCCTCAGCAGTGGTAATAGACTCCCAC
Source organism: Sambucus nigra (assembly GCA_949130495.1). Taxonomy (NCBI): domain Eukaryota; kingdom Viridiplantae; phylum Streptophyta; class Magnoliopsida; order Dipsacales; family Adoxaceae; genus Sambucus; species Sambucus nigra. The sequence goes on from OX422216.1 coordinate 623,462,405, forward strand.
CACTGTAGCGCTGCTCCAACTAGCTTAAACGTAGCTAGTATCTGCCTCTGTACATCTGTGCACTCGTATATCCTCAGGTGCTTCTGGATATCCTTCTTCCATTGGCTCGCCACTACAACATCGGAGCTACCTGCAAACTTCGGAGGATGTGACTTCAGAAAGGCATCTCTAACACATTCCCAAAATGACAGGAATGCATGAGTCTGGACTGGGTCTACCACCAGTGCCTGAGGTGGTGCCTGCTGCACAACTGCTAAAGCTGTATTTACCGCCTGGGCTACAATGGAGGCAACTTCAGCGGCATTCATAGTACCCTGAATTTGTGCAGGCTGAGGCTCTGGCTGGGCATCCCTAGGAACTTGCTTTGCACATCAAGAAGGCATCTGAAATGAGAGAGAAGCTTTATAAGTCGACAATTAATATCTCAAAATAGCTGAAGACGTAAAATACACAACAGAGTACAACAATCCTATAATATATGGATCTATATCAAAAGACGCTACGCGGAAAACGTAACAAGCAATACAGATCCTAAAGACACTAGAACTTGATGCTCTGATACCACCTATGACACCCCGACTAATTAAATATCGAGTAGATACTCCTTTATCAAATTAATACATAATATCATGATTCATTCTTAGCGTCACTGTTGAAAATATTTATTAATTACTAGCCACCTAATATTTAAAAAGTGTGATGTTAAATTTTATCCTCCAATTAAACAACAAGCAATATAAAGAATAACCGTCCATCCAATAAAATAAACAATCTCATGAGAACAATTAATAAAAAAAATAAATTGAGTCTGGAGTACACACTCCAACAATAGTCTGAATACTGAAAAAATCCCAATTCACAAGTCTGAATGAATAAACGAGTCCAAAATTGAAATAAAATAAATGACTGAACTAATGTCTATAATAAGGATGGGCGACATGCCCTAACAGATGAAAATAACTCTGAATGGAATCAAATGCAGAATGTGGAGGCGTCTAATACTGAGATACTGTAACTTCCACAGCAGCTACAACACGTCAAAGTATTGGAACTCCAATGTCTGGCGTCCCTGTGGCTGAGCACTAAAAAGGTTTTATAAAAAAAATATATTTGGAAGCAAACGGGTCAGAGCCCGAGGTGAAAATATTTTGAAAATAGAAAGTGTTTAAGTTATAATGTAAACAACACATATTATAGACATGTTAGTCGCGTGCCCTCACTTGAGATACTCACCCCTCAAACATTATGCACTCTTAACGCTTAATTAATTCCCCTATCTAGTTGCACTACCCAGTATAACCAGTCTATAGTAATTCTTTATCCAATCGGACTACTTTACGTTTTAACACAAATGCCCCCGATTAATACGTACTAACATACTCCGTATTTTATTAACCAATTCTACTTAGCCCACTACTCAGATTTTGTTCTCGTATTTAATCATTATTTTATAATATCATCCTAACTCATCTACTTAGCAACACAGTAGAACAATTACAAGTATATATACATTTATCACCTTTAGTATATATATATATATATATATACGGCACCTCTAGGCTGAGCTGCGGTGCATACTTTGCTATCAAATCCCAGTACATCACGTACAAGAGGATCACAAGTTCCGAATCACTCCGAAACAGTATCAGTACAAGGCACACATATTGGAGGCGAACATAGTTCACATACCAATGGGTCACGCATATACCTACGCTCCCATAGTCAGCTGACTTATCAACTCACAAATAAGTCTTCGCAATCCTATGTTCTTGAGGTATAATTCTAAATACGCCTTAAAGGCACACAAGGTAAGATTGTCCTCTTCCAAAATAAACCCCCCTGTGATAGCAAGTATAGTAGGTATGTCACACACAAAATCATTCATATACTAGGTAATCGCACAACCTAAGTATTTATTAATTTAATATAGGGATTCACCCTACCCATATCTTAAGTTTCATACGTAGTATATTTACCCAAATTATCCTACGTAATAATATTTGACGTGATAACTCTCGTCGTATACACTCGAGTACCTAAACCTATCCTCAAAAGGCGACTAGGTCTCGCACTTTATTTCTAAGGTTATCTCAGTAATCTAAAGTCCCTATGCTGCTAGTCCTAACCTTACAGCATCATCCACTTAATTTCAGTCTCAATTTATGTAAATTTCTAACCGTACCTCACTCGGTAAGCCCTCGAAATTTTAACGTTTAATCCCATAAAGTATAACCTTTTTCCGGGCACTTACTAAGACCCTACTGACCTTAACTAAGTCCCACAATATCCTAGTAGTCTCACTATGAATCATTATAGTCTTGGGATTTTATTAAACCTTAAAGGTAAGTGATTATAAAAAATCAGAAGGGGTCGATCGATTGAAGGAGAGGGGTCGATCGATCGATCGATTAGGTATCTGCCCAGAATTCCTATAACAGTTACGGGGTCTACAAACTTTACATCCCAAATCATCCATTACAACGTCTCAAACTCCCAAACAAGTATTCTAATCATCATACCAACATATATGCATAATCTTTAATGTATTAGAATCATTAAATCAACATGGATTAACAGTTTTTGGGTTCAAATCACCTATTTTTCATAAAAACCCTATTTCTCCTATTTTCTTCAAGATATTCATATAACTCAATAAAATTTCATAATTCTCTCCACATGGATCGTGATTTTGTAGCTATTATATGTTCAGAAGTTTATCTACATGAAACCTACCTAGATTAAAGGTTTAATTCTCCAATTTCGCAATTATTTCACTTTTTATGATAAAACATCAAATCTAAACTAACATGTAAAATATATGCCTTGAATCTTTGCAAGATAAATCACTTGCCTCTGATTAGAAGTTCCTGATCCTTTGATGATGATAATGGTTGGTTCTTCCTCTCTTTCTGGTCACAAATCCGAGGATGATGGTGGTGTGTGGTGGTTAATAATCCTGGGAACCCTTGTAACTTCTCCTTTCTTCTCATATTGGCCACTTTTGATTTTCACAGATAATGGCCCTAATATCCCTAAGGGTTGACTGATAAACAAAACCTAATTTTCGTAGGTCACTATTTATCAAAAATAAAAATGACTAAAATGCCCTCCCGGGTTACCGGTTTGGCCTAAAATTACCCCAGGACCTAAACTAAACCCCCGGCTAGTGTTTTCTGACTATCTCGATCCTTCTGGAAACGTTGGCCCACTAAAAATGACCATACAGATGATATAAAAATAAATTACTTTTAAATCCATTAAATTGGTTCCTGACACGACTGACACACGTGCCCCAACTTAATTACCGAAACTGCCGTATATTCAAATCGCGACAATTTAAATAAAACCGTAATCATATATTACTATACTTGCTCAATAATATTCAACCTAATCATCATAGTCAAATACTAACTCTCGTCTCGCTAGTATTTATATCCACATTAATTACGAAATAATATCACAATTTAATACAATTAATCCCATAATTAAAATCAGTAAAAATACGGGGTATTATAGAACAGTTAACTAAAGACTAATTGAAACAAGTGAAGTTTATACTACGGATAATAAAATCAGTTTAACAAAAGGTTAGCAACCCGTAATTTTAAATAATTGATTTTTGCAATTTAAATTACTCGTGTGCTGATAATTTAATTAAAATAAGAAATATTGTGTATTCAATAAATATTAATTAGTCAAAAAATAATTAATATTTATGTGGAAATAAGCTTAGTAAGTGCGATTAAGTAAATAAAATTCGGTCAATTGTTTGTACATCGTAAGTGGGAAGAAAGGATGAAAATTGACGGTATCTCAACCGGGACGTGCGAGTGGGTTATTTTGGGGTGGAGATAGGATATTTAGGTTTGGTGACCCGGATGATGTTTTCGAGTGCACGATTGATCCAGAAATAGTAAAAAATAAGTACCCAGGGTTGGAGATTGGATATTGGGGGATTTTCAGACTAGTCATGATCTACTTAAGGACAAATGAGTCATTTTACACTACGGGGTTAACCTGGGATTTAAATAAAAGGTTAAGGGTTAGGAGGCAACCACTTTACATATTAAAATATTTGAGAGCTAAAGTGGTGAGAAAAGAGGAAGAAAAACACAAGGAATTGAAGGCAAGGCTTAACTGGGGACAAATCATCGGGGGTTCTTGGCTAGATTCAACCCTACAAGAAGGAAATTATAATTCCTTCTAAATATAACTCTAGTTTCATCTTTGATTGTTCTCTTGGAATTACTTGTTATGATTATTTTTACACTCACAGTCACTCACACACACACACACACACACACACACACATATATATATATATATATATATATATATATATATATATATATATATATATATCATGCTTACATATGAATAACATGTTCATAGTTTTGTAGTTGAGAGGTTCTTAAGAATGGCAATGTATGAACCTTGTTACACTAGATAAATTGAGAAGATATAAATAATTTCCTTTTGTGTTAAATGAATTGTAAACAACCGGCTTGTGAGATCACTCCATCGCGAATATTTGTTTTGTTTTATTTTTTTAGAACGAGTGTGGTAGAAATTCATGCTGGAAGAATTTAGGAAGAGGTTTGTCTTGTATACTCAAGGGGCATCAATCCTATTCATAATACAAAATATGATATACCAATAGACGCTTTAGTAATTAGGAATACTATATTTACTAAAAATATGACCTATTTGATAATTGACAAATCAATGGTAATTATTTATAGAAAATGTCTTTAAATGGACCTATATGTAAAAGTCCTAGATGCTAATGTATTAACCTCGAAAACTTGAAAGAATTTTTGATGTTTCTCACGATCGACGGTTAGTGCCGATAACGTGAACGCACATCATTTAATGAATGTTGGGCCGCACTGATAAACTAACCAAGAAAATCTAAAACATCAAACTTTTAATGTTAACACATGAAAAGTATTTATGAAAAACTCAATGTGGGGGATAGTGTAAATAAAAAGAGGGGGTTTGACCGACATAATCGTCGCAATTTAGAAATGCCTATAAAATGGGAGGTTCGCTCGTCTTGAATTCTTGTTCACCAACTCCAACTCTCTCTCTTTCTCTATATCTGTAACCTCTCTCTGGGAATTTCATACCACAACTTGGACCCAAAGGATCATTAAAGGATTGCTCAATTTTTTTACAAACCCTCTCTCGAGTTCTGATTTTTTGACGGTAGCCTAATTTTATGGTTTTATGTGAGGATTTTTAGGTTTCCAAGCCCATTTCTCCACCATCGACACCACACCTATCTCTCAACTGTATCCGGAGACGACGACAACCCAAAACACTTCCGATCTTAATCACCAGTTGAACCAGATTACAAATTTAGTTTATAATTGTTCGCTTTTGTTCAATTTAATATTTATTCCTTCAAATTGTGAATGTTTAACGCTTTATGACTTGTATATCTCATTCTCTCCATGGACATATTTCATTTGTTTAGGAAAATTGGTTTTTAGGGAACATGTAGTGTTGTTGTTATGAATAGAAATATGAGATATGCAATCAGTATTGTCTCTGTAGGGATTCATCATATTCTACCTCAATACATTATAAGATGTTTTTCATTTTCACCCCACCAATGACAAAAGTTTAGTATTAAATTTGGGGGAATATTATATGGATCCTCCTCTTGTTTGCCATAATTACTGATGCTTTTTCCCTATTTTTAAATATTACACCTACCATGCTCTATTTTCAAATATTACATTTGCTCTCCTCCTTGTTTTAAAAATTGTACCCACTGTACCGGCCGTATGGGGAGCAAAGTGTAATAACCCACACCTTTATGGCAAGTTTAATTTAATAATGCAAATTGGGAATTTAAGAAATTATCGTGAATAGTAATTTTTGAGGTTTTCAAGGATTTAATGATTTTCGATGGGTGTAATATTTACTTTTGGGATTAAGTAAGTAAGTCGGAGTATTTTAATAATATGTCGTAGCTGGGTAAAGCGACAGAGGATAATGTTTTAATGGAAAAACCCGCATTGAGACGTAGTGGGTTAAATTAGTGAGTTGCGATCAAGTGCCTCGGATGGAGATTTCGAGTGCGTAATGAGTTTCGGAATGACCGAGATAGTCAGAATTGAGTATTCGGGTGTCGAAATTGGGTTTCGAATTTTTTTGGATTAATAGGGACTCGCAATTGAGTAAACGAGTCATTTTTGGGTTTATTAAGGGATAAACCCTTTTTCTTCTCTTATAAGACATAAGAGAGAAAGAGAAAAGGAACGAAAGAAAATAGAGAAAAGAAAGGAAGAAGAGAGAAGAGGAGAAATGGGTGATTCCGGCCCAAACTCCGTCGGATTTGACTCGAGGTCGTTGGATTTCATCCTCCAGGCAAGTGTAAACTTGCTTTATTTCATTTTGTGCATTTATTTCATATTATAGTTGGTAAACTATATGATTTTGGGTTAGAACCCTTAAAATAAATTTGGTAAAATCTGAAAATGAGTTTACATATTGATGTAATGTAAACTCATAATGATTTCAAGTGTTAAATCCATGTAAATGGAGTGAAGAAATGGATTGAAGTGGGTTAAAATGATAAGTTGGATTTTTATGGTTTTAGGGTTTAAATCTAAGAGAAATAGTTTAATACCCCAAATAAATTGATGTGTTAGTTGTAAAACATAGATTAGATGTTTATTGAGTTGTTGGATGAGTTTAGAAACAACAAAAATGGAGAATAATGGAGGTTTGGATTTTTTTTTAAAGAAGGTGAATAGTGACCTGCATCTTTCCTAATCGATTCGTCCCTGATTTGAATCGATTCGGCTCTTGGTCAAAAAATAAAATTTGTAGAGTTTTTCGATGCGGCTGCGTGGGCACCGACCACATATTTTTATGATTTTTTTGGATTTATAGTGATTTTTCTATGAAAAGCTATCCGAGATCGAAATCGTTAGTCAGAAATTAAGGTTAGAATTTATTGGAACTTGAGAAGATATTAAAACTTTGGGTTTGTAGGACTAAATCCAAGTTATGATTTAAATGGGGATTGGATTGAGTTTTGGGTATTTTGGAGATTGAAAAATCGCCTAAACAGTGCCCCTCGAACAGGCCGAATCGATTCGGGTTTAGGCCGAATCGATTCACCCAAAGGGATCTGTAAAGCTGTCTTGGTCCGAATCGATTCGGATTTAGACCGAATCGATTCGCCATTAAGGACCTGCTTGCAGAACACTTTTTGAATCGATTCGGATGGGGGGCCGAATCGATTCACCTACTAGAATCGATTCGCAATAGGGGCGAATCGATTCGCTTTAGTCAGAATTGCCAGTTTTCTTCCCTTAAGAGTATGGGGAGTTAAATTATAATTTGGGGTTTTATATGGGGGATCCTAATTATGATATCCGGACTCCTAAATGAGGGTTTTAAGTGTGTAACCCTAAAATTAAATTTTCGAGGAAAATAGATAAGTTGAGGAATTAGAATGTTGGGGTTCCTAAGATAGGGCGGGGACCTCTAATTGATTATATGGACAAGATGTAGTCCTTGGGTTCATGGAAAAAGAATCCACAACCTATTTAGTTTAAGGGTGTTCGGGGACGAACATCAATTGGGATAGTTTTAGTGGCCATTTGGGTCAATATAATTATGCGTGTGGGAAACCATAACTATATATTGATTATGGATGAGAAAATCCTATGAGGCGAATGAGATAGAATTTGGGGTTATAAGTTAAAGATAAGTTGAGGTTATACTTATCGTACGATTATAAATTGGGATATCGAAAGAGTATATAAATCCCAAACAACGATTAAGGTGTGAGATTATTTAAGTAAGGAAAATGCTTAAATACCTTTATGAGATTGACAATTATAGCGAGGTATACACTTGATAAGTGAAGAGCGTATATGTATATATGTATATATATATACGAGGTGATCATAGTATATTCCTTGTGCATGAGAACAAGGTAATATATATGTCTATGAGAATATAGAGATTCTCAGTCCGGGAGATAGATCCGGATGTGTATTATATAGTATACTCCTTGTGCATGAGAACAGGGTAATATATATGTCTATGAGAATATAGAGATTCTCAGTCCGGGAGATAGATCCGGATGTGTATTGTATAGTATATTCCTTGTGCATGAGAGCAAGGTAATATATATGTCTATGAGAATATAGAGATTCTCAGTCCGGGAGATAGATTCGAATGTGTATTATACAGTATATTCCTTGTGCATGAGAAAAAGGTAATATATATGTATATGAGAATATAGAGATTCTCAGTCCGGGAGATAGATCCGGATGTGTATTATAAAAATGAATATAGAATAACCTCAGTCCGGGAGATATATCCAGATGTACATTATAAAAGTGAATATAGAGTAAACCTCAGCCCGGGAGATATTATCCGGATGTAAATTGTAAAATGTATATGAGAATAAGTATTATATGTATATTAGTATGAAAATGTGTTTATATATTTGTTTCCTAGTAAAGGCTTAATGGATCTCGACCATTGACACTGCCAAGTAGTAGTGTATCGGGGGGATCCTTGTTTGGATTTCGCTTCGCGAGACACCCCACGCACGAACTTAGCGCAGTGTTGAGAATGGAGAGAAGTTTAGCCCTTAGTACTCGGGTTGTTGAGGTTTCTAGCAGTCGGGTGAATTAGATTAGTTAGGCGGGGTAGCTTGACTAGGATATTTTAGACGAGTGCGTTAATCGTGCACTATTAGAAGAGGGGTGAGGGGTATCTCATGGGAGTGCGATACCAATTTAAATATGAGATAAAACATATTTTCAAAATAAAGCATTTATGCACTTGCTAAATATTTTCACAACTCGGGCTCTGACCCGTTTTCCTATTTTTCCATTTCTTGCTATATAGATTATATATATATATATATATATAGGTGTCCAGATACAGAGACGCCTGGATGATGATTCCTTCAAGTCAGACGTGTGCTGCAGCAGCTGTGGATGCATGCAGGTTCGATTTAGATGCTTCTATTCTTGCAATCTAGATAGGAAGCATTGTAGTCACTCTCGAGCCGAAAGCCCAATTGTATTTATTTATTCTTTTACCGCCTTTTAGTGCGACATTCGATTTGGTTGTATAATGTTTAAACCGAGTGTTCGGTTATTTTACCTCCTTCTAGTTTCATTTATATAAACTGTGTGAATGTTTATATTGTGTAGTTGTTTAAAAAGAGTAGTTAAGTAAAATTTTGATGCCAGCCTAATAGGTTATTAATAATTAAATTGGTTTTTCGATAGTGATGCTGAGAATGATCCATATGCGACTCCTGTTTTAATTTGATATAGGAGTGATCGCCCGGTATTTTATTATGCAGGTTGTCACACAAAGATGTTAAAATTAGAATATAATAACGGATGCGACTGTAATATTTAAAACTTAAGGCTGCAACTCGAACATTAGTTAATTTGGAAGCCTTCTCGGATTCCAAATATACGTTTTGCTTATAACTCGAACATTAGTTAAAAAAATTCAAGTATGAATATTTTAAAAATTCGAATCAGCTAAAATTTTCTATTATGACTCAAGTCAATAAGGTTTTCATATATAAATGTAGGCCTCATTCACTGGAAAGAAATTGTTTCATCAACAACATGAAACTGATTTAGTGATCTAAACCATCGTATTCTAGTCATCTCTTATGGATTTGGAATAAAAAAAAATTGTCGCTTCAAATTTTTTACCAAATATATATATTGACAGCGTATGTAAAAATTTCATAAACATCTTACCAAGAACTTTATTTCTTATACAACACCATGTTAAAAAAATTAATTTGTACTAAGAGCAAAAATTATATCAAGTATTTAAAATTTTAATGAATTGTTACAAATTAGTAGCATGGGTCCAAAATTGTAACCAAATTATATTTAAAGCATGTGCACAAAGTCCATAGATATATATAAAGTATGTCTATTTTCATGTGCCAAATTATTTTTTCCGAAGAAATTATAACATTTGTAAAAAATATCAAAGAATTTGTAAAAATCACCGACTGAGGCATGAGGCATCAAAATATGTGTTTATAAATGTAAATTTACTTTTCACGGTAGATCGAAGAAATACTATTGAATCGCAATACCAAGTCGAAACAATCAAGTACAATGTTTTGTTGTGACATTGATCAAAATTTCAAGGGTATATATCAAATAGTCCCTTGAACTTCTTTTAATACACATATAGTCCAAGCCTTTTTATTTTGCACCAAAAAGTCATTTACCATGCCAAAAAGAGTTTACCATGACGCATAAAAAACGTTATTTTAAGTTGATTATTTTTACATGGATCTATTGAAAATGTTTAAATACCACATAAAAAACTTAATCCAAAATCATTTATAAAATAGGTCTGCGTCAATGGTATTTACTTATATTCATATTCGATCCATTTAATTAACGGTTAATCGGATAATCGAACAACCGAGTTTTAAAAAAGTGCTTGGACCTGAATTTATCGGATCAACCCGATCCAGTGGCAGTCCGAAGTGGTGGACAAGCAATTGTAGAAGTTGTAGTTTAGACTCGTATACAGAGTTGGTTAGAGTTCGAGCGCCAACCCATTACAGTTGTGTAAGGATTAACGAATCCCATCCGTTTCGTCTTTTAACACACACCAAATTAGTATATATATACACACAAAACCCTCCCCTCATACGCAAATCCCATCCGTTTCCCATTTCCTCTTTTACAAAACCCTAACACACACCAAATCAGCAACAATGGCGATCGGTCCAAAAGTTGTTTCAACAAAAGAAGCTGATATAGCCGCCCAAGTTCATCTCGCCAAACGTTACGTCTTCAGACGTCCTAAGAACGGTAATTTTTTATCTCTCTCTCTGTCTATTGTTTAGTAATATAACCGTAGTTCCAGAAGAAATGTCCCAAAAAACATTTGCCAGAACTAAAAATATTAATGTATGTATGTATGTGTTATAAATTAAAAATAACACTATGTATGTATGGGTTATAAATTAAGACCTGTATCTGTATGTATGGGTTATAGAATAACAGTCGGTTCCTAAAATCATTTCAAGAAATTGTTTGTGTGGGTTTCAAGAAACCGATTCATAAAAGAAACTACGATTTTATTTATTTGGATTTTATTTATCAAACTGTATGTATGGCCCAAGAAAAATGAGGTGAAACTGTATGCGCCCGTTTGGTTGCGTAAATTGTTTAATTTTATAAATTGACCAATTTAGAATGAATAGATTGTCGATGTATTCGTTTTAAATGGGTTTAAATCTAATTTGTGGTGTGCTTGGAAAAGAAAAATGGAGCTATTTACTTTTGATATATCTTATAATATATACGTATGTAGTAGGAGCATTGTGAAGCCTCCAAAAGGTGAATCCTAAATTCTCAGATTTTTGAGTTTTTTTTAATCAAGAAAATACACGTGGCTACATATGATGTTTCCACATAAATTCTAAGAAATCATACTCACCATCAAATTCGTAACTTCTGAATACCCGTTTACCCACGTCTCTTTTAAAACTTCCACATACCACCTCTCTTTTAAAACTGTCACATACCCTCCGTAATGCTTGCATCATCTCTTCATGCATCCCCCATAAGAGGAAAAACTCTCCTATCTTTGCTCTCATATACAAGACCTTCCCTGCTCTCTCATTACAGTTGTGTTGGTTTAACCCCACATGCTAGACTCATCGTTTTTTTTTTTGGTGTGAACTGATGTGTGTATCATAGTTGTCAAATCGCGAATCTTATCGTGAATCGTTTACCCCCCGAATCGCGAATCGTGAATCGAATCGTGAATCGTATCGGTCGAATCGGAACCAAACGATAAAAACGTAGTAAAACATATGTAAATGGAATTTAACACTATAGAATTGGTAATTAAGCGTAATATGACAAAAAAACTAATCGTAGCACATGATAATATACCAAAATATATCACAAAAATTAACCGTAGCACATGTTCTCATTCATTTTAAGCTTAAAAATGTAAAAAACAAAAATATATCATAAAACAGCCTACATATTAATTTAAAACACCCCTACATAAAACAAATATATATATATCATAAAGAGCCTATATATTAATTTAATGTAAAAAAACCGCGAAAAAAAAAAAAAAAAAAAGTGAATCGGACCGAATCGTGAATCGGACCAAATCGGAAGATTCGAATCGTGAATCGCCGATTCGGTCCGATTCTTTAGACATTTGCGATTCTAAGGTTGATTCGAATCGTTTTGGTAGTGAATCGAATCGAATCGTCCGATTCGAATCGCGAATCGGACGATTTTTACAACTATGGTGTGTATATTTACCCCTCACAGTATATTTTTATATTTTTTGAATATTAATCCTATCCAAGGCATTTCAAATGCATATCTCATTTTATCTTCTTATCCGAGATTGTGCCAAACGCGAGATTGGAATAAGCCTTATTTGGCTCATACTTATCCTATCCAATCCAACTCTTATCTTATTCTATCCGATCCTTTCATTCGGCACATCAAACAAGGCCTAATTGTCTTTATTATTAGTGCTTGGTTGCAAAGATGAAAATGTTTTAAAAATTAACCAATTCAAGTTCATTCATAAAAACTTAAAATTAGTCAATTTCACAGAAACATGAAATAGCACAATTTAACGTTACAAGTCTTAAATGTGTGTGTGTGGGGGGGTGGGGGGTACTTTAATATAGTTCTCTCATTGTACCACCCACTCTCATTTAGTCTCTCTCTCTCTCTCTCTCTCTCTCTCTCTATTTATATATATATATACACACACACACACAAACACAAACACATATATGTATACTAGCGGATACCCGTGCCTGAAGGCACGACAAATTTTTTTAAAATACGTAATCACAAAACGATAAAAATTTTAAAAGTACGTAATAAAAATTTTAACTATGGAGCCGCACGTCTAACTAAGAACATAATCGTGTGCATCTTTAACAAATGAAAAAAAAAACTCAAACTCAATAATACTATTTTTGCAAACCCTATTTGATTCAAGGTTTTGAAAACCAAAAAATTAACTATACAACAAAAATAACAATTTTTTGCCTACTTTTTGTCTGAAGCCAATCTACTATACAAATTTGACGCATACTCATTGATCACAGTATTTTACTTTCAGAAATAATCATTCCTTTTGTAAGCATATGCGTCTTGTGTCTTGGACACTCCTATACACAAAAAAAATTTAAGGAACAAAGCATAAATAGATATGAGTGACATAAATCACCCACAACAGATATAAAAACTGCTAAAGCTATAAGGAAAGGTTAACGTGAAATTTTGCCAAACTCTCTTTCTGTAGGTACTAACTTCAATCCATGTAATTTTAATACAAACTCTACATCTTAAGAAAATAAGAGTGACTAACATCAAATCAATACAATACAAAATGAGAGAAAACCCAATACATATTTTTATATCTATTGTGGGTGATTTATGTCACTCATACAAACCCAATACAAAATGATGGTAAACCAATACAATAACAACATATAAAATGAGAGTACATCAATACATGTTTTTTTTTGCAGTTGAAAAGAATCAAAGAAAGGTTGCCAAAAAAGATTGCCAGAAACAACTAATTGAAACCCTGCAATCAAGGTTCTAAAAAACGCGGGGCGTGATCGAGGCGTGGAGGCCAAGCCTTAAGCCTTAGACGCCTAGGCGAGCCTTGGCGTAAAAAGGCGTGAAAAGGCGTTTAGGCCTTTTTAATATATTTTAATATTTTTTAATCATAACAAGGATATTAAAATAGTAAAATTGTACATATCATAAAAATATGTCTCAATATTTGCAAATTAAAATACTATTTGATTATTTTGGATGAGATAATGGTCCGGTTTGTAAAAAAATCTTTAAAAGGCGATATCGATTCACTAAAGCATTGTTGTTTTTAGAGAAAAAGTGCGCCTTAACGTCAGTGTTTTTAAAAGCGCGCTATTGCGAACGCAATAGCGCGCTATTGCCTTTTGCGGTGGAAAAAAGCAAGGCAAACAAGGCTGCTATTTGGGATGCTCAAAAAGCGTGCGCTATTTGGCGCTATTTTGCGCTATTGTGCGCTATTTCGCGCTATTGTGCGCTATTTTGCGCTATTTGGCGCAACAGGAACGCTATTCATGTTTTTTTTAGAAATCACAGTTTAGTTAAGGAGGGGGAAAAGTGTTACCTTATTTCACGTACGGACTTTGTTTGGGTGAGGTATTCTTTGTTCCAAACCCTCAATTTACTTATTTACGAAGGTCTCAATCATGTTATTTACTTTTTTTAAAAAGTTTAGCTTAAAAGGTTACTTTTATTTAATATTTTCTATTCCAAACTCTCGGTTTACTTATTTTACATTTTTCAGTAAATAATGTTTTTTTATTTTATAATTTCCAGTTTTAAATGTTACTAATTTTTCAAATCTCAGTTCAAAATGTTTTTTTTTAATAATTGTCAGTTTAAAATGCTACATGTGTCATAAATATCTGTTTAAATTGTTATTTATTTTATGATTTTCAGCTTTAAATGTTACTTATTGTTCAGATATCTGTTTAAAATGTTGTTGTTATTATTATTATATTTGTCAATTTAAAATACTACTTGTTTTAAAAATTTATGTTTAAAATGTTATTATATTATAATTTTAAGTTTAAACTTGACTTATTTTACAAATTTCATATTAAAATTTTATTTATTTTATTATTTTTAGCTTTGAATGTTACTTATTTTCAGAATTCTGTTTAAAATGTTATTATTATTATTGTTTTAATTGGCAATTTAAAAAGTAACTTTAGAAAAAAAAATTATTTATTTTATTATTTTTAGCTTTGAATGTTACTTATTTTCAGAATTCTGTTTAAAATGTTATTATTATGATTTTTTTAATTGTCAATTTAAAAAGTAAATTTAGAAAAAAATAAAAAAAAATCAATTTCAATTATAACTTTTTTTACCAATTTCAGTTTAAAATGTTACTTTCTTACAAATTTTATTTTAAAATTTTATTTTTTTATTTATATTTTTTTATAAGTTTTTTAATTAAAACGCGGGAATGCATGAATTGCTTGCGCGATGCGCGACGCGATTAGCGCGACGCTACTTAGGAGCCAGAACGCGACACCCTGCGCGACCGCGATTTAAAACATTGCTTAACGTTTTTACCAAGCATAAGGCGTCAAAAGCTTAAGGAGGGGAGTTTCTCCAAAGCCTCAAGCTTAGGCGTGCCTAGGCGCCTAGGCGGGTTTTTTAGAACAGTGCCTGCAATATAGTCATTGTGTTGTAATATTTTTGCAGGCCAAAATTTAAAATATGTTTGTACCATTTAAGAACAAAGAAAGGTTGCCAAAAAAGAATCACTTGGTCAGCCATTAGCTTCACCAGGGATAAACCACGTCAGCCATGTTATAAATGCTGCTACAACCACTTAAAATTTGGTGAAAAAACAAAGCCATTAACTTTCTTATGAGCAGTTGTCAAATGACTCAAAACTGACCCTAATGCAATTGCATAAAATATGGCATGATGCGCACACTCCATGCTCATCATAACTCAAGAAAAATTCAAATAAATGATGAATTGAAAGAAGCTCCGTACAAACACAAATTAGTTAAGAGCATACATATGCAAGAAGGGCTAAAAGATGAGTTCATTTGGTAACACAATTAAAAATTAATCCGTTCGTAAATATTATGCATAAACTAATTGACATTGAAAATATACCTCTAAACTAATATACAAACAAAAACTGCCAATAAAGCGCCAAATAAAGACATTCTTCATTTATAGATATTTACTATAATTTAATGAAAGTAACATCTAGAAAACTCGATCTTTACATGACGGGGGTGGAATGTACAATGCAATGGGCCACAAAAAAGATTCAGGGTGTGTAACATCCACATTATTGTGCTTATATACGATAAGTCTCTTTAGGTTCACCTTATGGATTGGGGAGAAGCTTGTCCAAATCCTCGAGGGTGTGGAAAAAGGCCTTCTGCTCCAAAACAGAACAAACTTCACTCGTATTTGTATATGAGGAGTGTAAGCCTTGGTTTTGGTTAGTGGCTGCTGGGCCAAATACCGTAGTTTTGCGATGGAGTTCCCAGTACTCGTCAGATTTGGGTTGGATTCTTCATCTGGAACCGCTGTAGGATGACCCTGGTCATCTGAGTTCTTGTCATACACTGACATATGCACTGCCCTCCTGAACATATGCACATGCTTAAGCATAAATGATCCACCAAATTTAACAGATGACAGTAATATTCAAAGTGTACCTGATTAGTCAGCTATCAAAAAAGTATACCTGATTTGAATGTTGTATTGATAACACAAATTCAAACTTGAAACCATACAAAACTATACAATTTGAAAATCTAAGATATAATCTTAGAATGAAACATTAGGATGGCCAATTTGTCAAGAACCTAAGGAAAGATAAAATTTGAAAAACATTAAACTTACGTACATATGAGATAAATGATGGAAACGCATTCATTCATAAGATTATTAGGTTCTCCCACTGCTATTTAAGTTACTAATGGATGTAATGAAGTCTGATACCAAAACAAAACATAATATTGATTTGAAGTGCAAAATAGAATCAGAACTTTAAAAATAGTACCAACACCAAATCAACTAAATCCCATTTCTAATAAACTGCTGCTTATAGGTTCTCTTATGGATCTCAGTTATCTCTTTGCTACTTCAAAATGAAGCTGAAAAACATTACCTCAGTTAATATTTACTGGAACATCTGAAATAGAACACAGAGATATATTCAATGAGTTATAATATTTACCATAATGGCACTCATCTGCAGTAGTGAAATCAAAATCGAAGACATCATACGGCACTCATCAGCAGGCAGGGAAGCCGTGAAATCGTCATAGCTTTCTTCGGGGCTCCCGAGTTTTTCCACAACCACTTGTTGACATTTTCTTTGCTTTTAATTCCAAAAACTTCAACTTGCATTCATCATCTACAGCCATACCAGAAACCACGTTTGCCTAAACTCCCTAAGAAAGTCATCATGGAAACGAAAATAAAGGCATATGTTTGTTCATTCTTGAAGCACATTACACAGATATATGGAGATCTAAAAAACATTCAGACCCAAATCGGAGAGGGTAAAGAGTTCAATTATGACGGTTGCTTGAATCTAATCTCCACCTTCGGCTTCGTTTAGTCATAAGGCTTATGCATTATTTTATTTCAAAATATGGGGACCGTTTCTCATTCTAAAAATTTACCCTATCGACAATAAGAGTCAGTCTAGCAGCTATATAACTGCTATATAGCAGCTATAGCAGCATATAACTACTATATAGCAGCTATAGCAGCTATATACCGAAAATAAGCTCGATACACTGTTGTTTGGTGAGGGAGATCGTTGCTTGAGATGCAATTTCTCTACCTTTTGCTGGAAAAATTGGAAATTTCTGCCAAATGGATCTTGTGTCGAAGCATTTTGATGCTGCAGAATAATTTTTGATGCTGCAGAATAAATCATCCATGTATTAGGAGTAAAGAATAAATTTTTATAGTAAATCATAATTAGAGTTCCTTACAAAATTATTTACCACGATAGCCTTCTCTTTCTTATTCGAACCACAATTCACAGCCTTTCTTCAGGAGTGAGCTGAACCACAAAGGGGCATTATCGTGAATTTCTCATAAGAAGATGGCTCAAGATCCATTGAGATACAATCCGCATCTTTCGTGCTGAGATTCTTTATTCCCATAGCGCATTGTTTGCTTCGTTTGTATTTCTTCTTCCGCATAATTAAAGATGACACAAAAAGGATGCTTGCACTGATTCGTGCCTGTAACATAATGCTTCGTAATATTCTTGTTTGCCTTCTTGTGCAGCCCGGAATCGAAAGATTTCTCGTGTAATTGAGATACGCATCGAGCCTGATAAGCTTGATGATCCTGCTAGTACAGAATCTATTATGATGTGGCCATTATCAATAGTCTTCGTAGCAAGTGAATCACCACCAGTTCTTCTAAGGAACAGATGTATACAAATAAAAAAAACAATTGGTAATGAATCTGTTCACATACAAAAGTGAAACCTTTAAAACCTCACACACATACCTATGTTGTCCCAGTTAAACATACCTGTGTTGCTCCAAACCTCACACACATACCCCTGTTGGCCTAAGTTAAAAACAAAAAGAAATCCATTACCTCTGTTGGCCCAAAAATATCTCAACATACAGATTTCAAGCTTCTGAACACTAATCAACATGAATACGTCCACTTAAAGTATCTTTGAGACATTAGTTGTGATAAAAATAAGCGAGACTCACAAAGACTGACACATTCTTGAAGACAATAAGTCCACTCACTGCACGTTTTACATGGGAAAAAAATCAATTACATCTCACATTGCTTACCACTACAATGTAATATATAAAATCATAACTAATTATTGAACTTCAAGTGAATCCTAATTGAGAAGAAATTGGATGGAACTTGAAAATTCAGGCATACAACATAAACTACTCGCACAAAAGCAGAAATAATAACAACACAAATGGTAGTCTCTATGAACTTTATAGAATACATAAACATAAGATCAAGTGACTAAAATAAATTAGAAACCTAAGTAATTGCTATAGGTACTGAAATATGAAAAGGCATACATATATCTAATACTGGATTTAGAGAGAGATTATGAAATGAAGAAATAGAAGGATCAAAATTTTTGCTTAAACAAATATACTAATATACCAAGTATAAGGAAATCAAAGAAATGTCAAAATCACATCAGGGTACCAATTTTTCCCAAGCAATTAAAGTAAAAAAAAAATGAATCAAATCACTTAAAAATGAAGTAAAGAGGATTGACCCAAAACACAGATAAAAAAAGGTTAAGAACACTCGATCAAGTTAAAAAAATTGAAAGGCAATGAAACTACTTCCAAGTTTAACAAAACAATCCATTACATGTGTTGACCCAAAAGTGTCTCAACATATAAATTTCAAGCATCTGAAAACATGTAATATTCGTATTAGAGAGAAGATATAAACTTAGGTATTTCATTATATTGAATGTAAAATCACTACCCAAAAGAAATTATGAAGCCTAAGAACCATTGTATTGAATGTAAACTCAGTTTCCTTCAACTCATCACCTGTTGATAGAGAATAAGCCATTCCCCTAAAACAAAGTCAAGTGAGAAAGTGAAATGACCTCAAGATATAAGTGAAATAACCTCAAGATATAAGTGAAATAAACTCAATTTTTGACATGAACAATTTTTTAAGATATAGAAGACATACCAGTTCACATAAGTGAAATAACCTGCAAAAAAATAGAACATGTAACATGCACCTAATTATGAATGTAACATGAACATGTAATAAAAGACACACACACAAACTGAGTTTATATAACGGATCTAATTATGAATGTACAAAGAAAGTTGAAAACAAAAAACCATTTAAGCAAATAAATATTATTTTCTGAAACACTGTACCTCAAAAACTAGTATGTTGAGAAAAAAACGAATTGATGGGAAGAAGAGGGCTAAAAAGGGAAGAAGTGTAAAATCACCATACTTTAGATACGATTGATGTTCCTGGTCAAGTGAACCGAACAACTCAACTAACCCCAAACCCAAACCAATCTTTTAGTTTCATATTTTTTCCAAACCAATATAGAGGCATATATGCATTTGTTTCTCTCTCTAGCTTACCAAAGTGTCAAACAAACATTCAGTAAGGGTTCGTTTGGCAAACCAATTCCAAGCCATGAAAATGGAATTGAAAGGTCAATTTGAATTGCACGGAATTGAAATTGGCTTTTGAATTCCAATTCCAAGCCTTGGAATTGGGTTGCCAAACGGACCCTAAGCGTAATTTTAATACAAACATTTAGTAAGAGTAGTTTTAAAATGCGAGTATAAAAATCATATCATTAACAGCATAGAACATGTAACATGAATCTACATCTTAACTCAGTTCTAAAATCAATCCCCATAATGATAAATATATTGCCCCAAATCAAATATACCAAACACATTTAAAAACCCCCAACTTTGAATCCATTAAATCCCATCTCAAGATATATTAATTTCCACCCACTCCCAAAAACAATGAAGATAAATCAACATGAAATAGTTATTTATGTTTTCTCATAAAAACACCAAAATATGGAGTGTACATGAAAGACCCAACTCAAAACTCTTAACAAAATATTTTGAACTTAAATCCCCACAGAAAAAAAAACATAGTGAGTTAAAAGATTAAATGATGCTTTAAACCTTCCAATCAAGCATATAAAACCGATCTTGAAAAGTTATTAAAAAAGTGAAAACTTCACAGCATACCAGTGAGAAAAGAGATAGATCTATCAATGAGAATGCTATATCTGCAACAACAAACAAAAAACCCAATTAGTTTTAAAGAAAAAAATGTAAGCTCAAAGTAGGGAACATACACCGTTCCAAACATAAATACAAAAAAATCGCAAAATAGAGCGTAAAGAGAGAGTTGTTGAGTTTGTGTATGTGTGTGAGAGACAGAGGGAAAGGTGAAAGAAAAACACCATCTCAAACCTTAAATCGAAAATATATGATTCATGACGAAGTGGATGAGCCAAATATATGTTTTTAATTCTCCCATTTTTGAAGAAAATCGTAACTCTCCCATTTTTAGAACACCAAAACCCCAAAACATGTTTTAAAATTCCTTGAAACCGAATCCCTGATTTTGCACCAAATTAAATTTGAAATCAAGTCCGAACAGAGAAAGATAGAAATGAAGTGTATACCTATGATTCATAGTGTGAAATCCAGTTAGTGGAGGAATGATTGTGGATTTAGAGAGAGAGAGAGGGGTATGGTTTCATGACGATGGGTTTAGAGAGAGAGAGCGGGTGATTTTTGTTTGGGAGGAAAAAAGTGAAATGGGATTGTTCTCTATGGGCGGGATACGTGAAATGTTTAGGCGGGATAATTAATTTGGAGAGTTAATCAGAGCCTTTGATTTGGTAAGGGGAGATGTGGGCAAATCTCAACCCTTATTGTGCTTTTACATTTTTTCAAATTCAAAAACAATGCCATCTTATTATATGGATATATCAACGGTGAATAACTTTTTACATTTCCAAACACTACACAAGCTGGATTTTAATCCATTTTAAAAGAAATTCATCTACAATCTATTCATTCCAAATTAACCAATTTATACAATTAAACTATTTATGCAATCAAACGGGGCCTTAAAGTTTGAAAATACCACTCCTTTCCATGGAAAATATGGAATCCCAATGGGACAAAACTCTGTCTTGATTAGTTTGGTCCAAAGTACAACTCGATAATGCACATTTTGGACATTTCCAATGGGACAAATTTCTGGGGGTGGCGTGTGGGGTGCTAAGAAATTTTTCCTCCCATAGTGGAGAAGTTTTGGTTGGTTCTTACGTATTTAATTGTAATGTTGCAAAACAGATTGTTAAGACGTAGAAAATGGTGTATATGAAAGCTAAAGTTTTTCGACTTCGCTTGAAAAATGTTTGCCTATGGCGTTAGGTTGGAAATGGAAATTGGAGAACTGAAATGTAAATCTTAAGGTAGTTTTAGATTCCTAAACCTTGTAAACATTAACGTAAATGTTGTCTATCAAATATCAAAGTTGGAAAACCCCAAAGCTTCTTTTTTCTCTCGTTTTTCTGTAGATAATCATGGCTATCATACACATCCTTAGATTTTTCTTTTTATAATTCTCAGGATCGGCCCTCGCAAAGAAGGTTGATAAATACAAGGATCTTCCGAAACTTCCATTGGTGCAGGCGAGTTCGTTGGGGGTTTGGTACATGGAGGAAGCTGAACTGGAAGAGAAAGTGATTGGGAAGAAGAAAGTTGAGTTTAGGAATGTGGGAGAGTGGAAGGGTTTGGTGGCAAAGAAGCAGGAGCTAGCTCAGAGGCTGTTGGCACAATATACGCAGGATTATGAGTTGTCTAGAGGACAGAGTGGAGATATTAAGATGCTGATTGCAACTCAGAGGTCTGGAACGACTATGGATAAGGTGTCTGCGTTTTCGGTTATGGTTGGGGAGAATCCAATTGCGAATATGAAATCACTTGATGCACTTATAGGTAACTTTTCACTGATTTGACCCTGCTCATCATTGGCCTCGATTTACCTAATCAAGCAAAAAAATGTATTTTGAGAACTCCAAGTAAAATGGATGTTTCTTACTAGGAAAAAAAGTTGAAACATTTCTATTGTGGTTTTGCATCAGTGAGTTTGTTATTAATGAAATTATAATGCAGGAATGGTGACATCGAAAGTTGGAAAGCGACATGCATTGTCGGGCTTTGAAGCACTTAAAGAAATGTTTATTTCGAGGTTGGTACCCGTCTTCTCACTTGGTTGTTTAGTGAGACAAAATTATTCGTTTAATTAATTTTAGTGTTTTTATTTCCACTATGTTTTACATGCACCTGACTGCTATCTTGTGCAGTCACCTTGTTTTTCTTATTTGATATTTTCTTTTGGTGTGTTTGGTAATGATGGAAAGGAATGGAAGAGAAAATTTTAATTCTTTCACTTCACTAAGTTCACTTGCTTGATATCCACTTGATAACAAAGACGAAACAACTAAATCCTCTTCTTTTTAATAAACATCACCTCTTCTAATTTCTTTCTTTTCCTACTAGACCAACACATCCTGTTATTTATTTATTTTTTTAATATTGGGAGTAAAAATACAATTCTTGTGATTCACATAGCTAATCTCTATGGAAAAGGGATCACTTCTCGGCTGTTAGCCATGTGCTGTTTTCAGTATTCAAAATATTATATGATGCATGGATGTTATTATATGTTCGTTTCTGCTCCATTGTATTGATATCTCAGTGATTATATGCACTATTTGACTATTTTTGCATTTGTTTGACAGTCTATTACCTGATCGTAAGCTTAAGACCCTTTCTCAGCAGCCTTTAAATCATCTTCCTGAGTCAAAAGATGGTAATACTCTTTTACTGTTTTGGCACTGGGAGGAATGTCTAAAGCAGAGGTAAATCAAATATTTTTTCATTTTCTTTCCTTTTTTCCTTTCAACTTATAGCTTGACGCACCTTGCTTAACCTTATCCTAAGCAGTTACCTTCTTAATAAGTGATGTTCAAGGATTTTGAACCCGATGCTTTACATGTGAAAGAGCAAGCAAGAAAACTCTCCTCGAAAACTCTTCTGTTTCTTTCCAACTAGATCAAGCAAGCAAGACCTTAGAAATTGAAGGGATCACATAGTATGATATTAATCCCAATAGCTTCAAACTTCGACCAAATTACTTTTAACTAAGCTCAATTAAGAATCTTGGATGTTACAAATACCACCAATAATCAGTTACTCAGGGCGAAAAAGACACACCACAAGTTTACCTTCGTCTTTCAAAGGACAAATGTGTTGACTATCCACATCTTAGTACCCCCATCTCCAGATGGAAAGTGGATTGTAATGCGTTGAAAAGTTGATTGTCTGCCTTGTTCAAAAGCATAGAGATGATAAACTGAGGGCAATCGTCTAAACTAACCACCTTCACATTGTTAGATATGTTACTGTTTGTGATGGTCTACAGTTATTAATAATGATAAAAAATATAACACACCTAAGTAGGAGCAGATAGAGATACAAGATAACTGGTATGGTTGCCAATGTCATAATGAACTGCATTTGAATCCCTTCCTCTTGGTAAACACTTACTCTTACACAAATATTTACATGGTTATTGCAGGTATGAGCATTTTATTTTTGCAATTGAGGAAGCATCAAGAGATGTGTTACCTATTCTTAAAGACAAAGCATTGAAGGTTGAGTTTTATTCTTGTTATGCGATGTGCTGTTATTGACTTGTATATACCATATACGTGACATTTCATTTGTTTGGAACTTTCTTATGTTCTTTAATGCTGTCCAGACAATGTACGTGCTGCTGAAGTGTAAATTAGAGCAAGAGCGCCGATTGCTATCTGCGCTAGTAAACAAAGTACTTTGACATATGATTCCTCTTATTTTACTGGCTTTTGGAACTTTGGGTGTGTTTGGGAGCTCCGATTCCCTGCATTGGAATTGGAATTGAAACAAAATCAGTTCAACCTTTGAACTAAAATGACACCAGTTCCGATTCCAAAGCTTGGAACTCTTACTGGAATTGTTAAATTCTTGAATTTATATCCGCAAATTTTTCTTGCATACAGCTAGGGGATCCCGAAAACAAGGTCGCATCTAATGCTGATTTTCACTTATCAAAGCTTTTGACGGATCATCCAAATATGAAGGTAAAAACTATCTGGTCTAGAAGAAATATGAGTTTCAACATGTTTTTAGTGCTTTGTTGTTTGTGTAATTCTTGAACCCCCTCATAGATAATTGATTGTTGAATATATTTCTGGTGCTTTTGGTCTGCCAATCTACAATGTTTTTTCCTGATAAAAGTTACTTTTATTAATCTTATTTTGGCCTTCTTATTCCTTCTATTCTTTTCAGGCTGTGGTTATTGACGAGGTGGATAATTTTCTTTTCCGGCCTCATTTGGGATTACGTTCCAAGTACCATGGTGTATGTACCAACATAATGTTTTCAATCCTTACTTGCTACTTTTAAGTACATGCTTTCTTCTTTTGTGGCTACAGTATGATGTTTCTCCCCCCTTATCGTATGCTATTGCAACTTTGAAATTGCACTTATGAGGCTATATTTTGAATTAAGTGATAATGCTTCTATTATATAAATATATCTTTTCATTTGCTTATTGTTCATTAGATACTATTTTCCAAGCTTATTGTTGGCTGTCTTAGGGTATCACGATACAGATGCAGCAGTCTCTGGAGTTGCATATTGATTTTGTTCTATAATTACATTTCAAAGCTGATTACTTAAGTTTTGCATACGACACTACTTGTTGGAATTTGTTTGTTGATGAACAATGAAAATTGGCATCCATGATACAGCTTTTGCAGAATGATTGGTGGCAAATTATATCATTTTGTTACTCATAAAAATAGGCTTTTTGTATTTTGTTGTGGTGCCATCACAAGAGAGTCAATACCTCCTATAGTATGCCCTAGTGTGGTGCTGTAAAACAATTTTTCGTAACTACCGCTCTAATGAGAAGTAACCTGACCCAGATAATGCATTGCATATGCCCTGATTTAGACATTATTTTTCTGGTAAAGGATTCAGTTGTGTATGTTGTACTAGATGCTAAACTTCTCCAAATATGTAATCTCTATTTCTGTGAGAATAGTTTCCAATTGATACAACATGTTTGTAGTCTTTTGATATGAGTCCGATTAATAGTTGGTTTTTTTGACATATAAGTTATTATTGTGCAACTTAATTGGAAACCCACATTAAAATTGGACACATCTTCTGTATTCTTTCAAGTAATTTTGATGATGCATCCAATATACGTTTTCGAATTGATTTCCGATTATTGTTCCAGGTGTTTAGTTTGAAACATTAACCTCTATATCCATGATTTTCTTAGAATGCATCTAACTTGCAAACTTCATTGAGCTGAACCTGTACATATGCAGGTTAACTTCTTAAGCCAAATTCGCCTGTCTCACCATGGTGATGGGCCTAAGGTGGCCAAACGTTTGGTAGATGTATATTTTTCTCTGTTTAAGGTATTTCTGAGACCCCATACCAATTTTGAGTTAGTAACTTTTATTGCTATATCTGAGTCTATTCTTCATTCTTCCTGGAATATTCTGTAACTATTCAGTTGCTGATTGTCTCTACTTTACAATAGAGGGTTATGATTCAAAATTTATTTACCCTTCTGACTATTTGTTATATTTGAACGATATTCAAACTTTACAATTTCAGCTACTTATTTCTGAGGCTGCTGCACCTGATGTGGACAAAACAAGTACAAAAGATCATAAAAAAACTTCGAGATCTTCCAAAAATAATGAGAAAAGTCTAGCAAAATCTCACATTGAAATGGATTCGCGACTTTTAACGGCTCTTCTGACGGTCAGTATATATATTTTCACGCTTTACCTTAATATTTGTCTATATGGTGTGTACTAGCGCTGCTTAAATGACAACAATTGAGTCGAGTTATAACTTTTGATAGATGCATGCACATTTTTAAGCCTCATGGATCTTATTGTTATTTATGGGTTAAATTGACTCTCAAAATGCCAGCACAAGCACAAACTCTATCACATTTAACCAAAATATTATAGATGCAGTAACCAGCTACACTGTTGGCTCTAGTTGTATTTTTGAAAGATGCATGTATGGATGTTGGTTTGTGGGTCTTTTCCCTGAGTTGAAACGTTGAAGGTTAACTAGGTTTATTCACAATTCGTTTACAAAATACTTTTCTCTCTCTCTCTCTCTCTCTCCACATTGTTGATAAAGTTACAATGTGAAATAATGCTATTATGAACTTATGATTGGAAACTGATTGCAAAAAGAGAACAATGACATCACTATATAGACATACTTTGGCTAAGGAGTACTGCCTAAGTAATTTTAAAAAGCTAAATATCAAAAAAGAAAAAAAAGTAGAATATTCCGTATACTACCTAATAGATACTATAACACTAAAAGGGGGAGGGGACCACAAGAGCATTTAAATAATAAAACAAAACAATAACTCCACTCTATTATATACATTCAGATAAGTTTTCTCTGAGTGCCACATGGCCAAACTTTGAAGTGCGAAATAGGCTAATCTAATACATTTTTGAGCTTTTAGAGAGCTGGTTAACCCATTATATCATCATTGTTAATTGTGCGTAAATTCAGCTCCTTTTATTTTTGAAATATATTTATTTGTGTTTTATATTTAAGCTTTCCATGTCAACAAAATAATGAACCTTGGTTTTCCCAACCAGATCGTTTTTTTCCTGTAGATTACTCGCAGCTATCATCTGTTATGGTGTGTAGGAAGCATTTTTCCCAAAAATTTACTTCGTGTTCTTTGTCACTTTCTTTATCTCCCACAGGGAGTCAATAGAGCATTTCCATTTGTTGCAAGCAATGAAGCTGATGACATTATTGAGGTCCAGACACCAATGCTATTTCAGCTGGTAAGCTGATTGCCAATTTGTTTGTGATAAAGAGTATGCCACATTTTGTTAAAGTAATGGTAAATGTTTTCTAATTGCTGGATTCCTGCTGGAATCTGCAGGTTCACTCGACGAACTTTAATGTTGGAGTTCAAGCATTAATGCTTCTTGACAAAATCTCATCCAAAAATCAGGTTGTTAGTGACCGATTTTATCGTGCCTTATACTCGAAACTTCTACTTCCAGCTGCCATGAGTTCTTCCAAGGTAAGCAAACTTGCCTACTTTTTTGTCTGCCTCCTTTTCGCCCTTTTTTTTTCCTAATTTTTTTAGTGGAGCAGCAAAACCACTGCCTCCCGAGGATGAATATAGCCTAACACCTGGAGTTTTGGCTCTTACAAATATGCGGAGGATACATTAGATATTATGTGTGTATACATATATATAGTATCAACATATAATATTATCATTGTTCTAGTCAAAATATAAGAAAAATCCTCACACTATTAACTATGGTTATGAAAGTAACCTACTTGAGCTTCAATTGTGGGTGGAGAGTATCCAATATTACCTAGACCACCAATCGTATCGGCACATGTAACCCTACTTGAGTTTCTCTGAACATTCAGAGGGCTTTAGTGGTAACCAAATTTTTTATTGATACAATGACTTATTGCATCAATGCTCTGGTCCTTGATGCTTTAGAAGTCAATGCGAATCATTCAGTTCCTGACACTTTCCAGTCTATATTTAAAAATTAATGCTATCCTAAGACGTGCAATTTATTTAAGGTCTTTTATTTGAGATATTTTGACAATCCCAAGGTGTAGTAGATCTCTCAGTTCTATACTATTTATTACACGAAATAAGATGAGATCTAAAATTGGAATGTTACAGTATCATGGAAGGAGGCTTTGTACTCCATGACTGTAATATGCCATACGAGCAAAACAAGAAGTATTATCTATGAGAGGCGAAATATTAAAATATGAATGACTTGAATGGTATGATTTGACTTGTGCCTAGCATGAGTAGAATGGTGCAACTGTTTTTTATCCTCAGAATGACTTCTTCCCATTTGTTTTCCTCTAACCTTCAATTGCCATGGGTTAACTTTCAGGAAGAAATGTTTATCGGGCTACTTTTGAGAGCTATGAAGAGCGATATTAATTTGAAGCGAGTATCTGCATTTGCAAAGCGTTTGTTGCAGGTTAGTAGTGAAAATGGATAATTGCTTCTTTTGGCTGTTGGTGTGATCGTATCTGACCCTATTATTACAACATTTTCTTCTACTTCTTTTAGGGAGTTCTCTCACAAGAATGCAATCACATTTGGCTAATCCAATGTTTATAAATTCACTAGGTTTTTACCTTTAAAAATATAAAAATAAGATCACAAGACTTCAAACTTTAAGACTTCTAAGAGCTCTTTTAATACTAACTAGGTCTTTCAGTGACATGCTTTTGAAATTCTTTATTAAGCTTTGAATATTTTAACTAGGACTTCCAGTTATGATTTAGCAATTCTAAGCTCGTATTGGGATCATATTTCTATAAATGTGCCTTTTAAAAAATATCATCATGATAATAAGATTTTAAAAGAAGTATAATATGATAATTATATTTGTAAATTTAATATTACTTTCTTAGTGTTGAAGCAAGATAAATTTCTAGCTGAATAATGATAAAATATTATGGACTATGAATCACAAGCACGGGTATGATTCGATATGAATACGGTGTACGAAGAATCTAATAAATTAGGAACGGACACGCTTGGGACACGCCATTAAATAATAACAATATAAACATTTCAGTTTTTGCTTATTTTATGAGTACCAACATAAATAAAGGAGAAAAACTAAACGAACGATTTCTAATAATTGTAACATATTTTGTTTGTTAATTATTTTTAGGTATTTTGCAAGAAAAACAACAAATAATGAGATTGACTTGTACAAATATCTAAAATTTATCGACAATGGGTTTGTGTGGTGTGGTGGAATCAGTAGAGAACAGAAGGCTGAAGACATGATTACCTGCTCCAGTTCAAAATAGATGAAATGAACATAAAGAGATATCTGTCAATATGAGTTGGTTGGAGAAAACAAAAAGAGAATTTTTTTATCCAGCCTTATGCTCTGCCGTGTCCGTTCAGGCGTGTCTTTTTTTATCGAGCCTTATGCTCTCCTTTAGCATACATCAATCTTGTGCTCACTTGCAGCCGTTAGATACGAACAATCAAGATTTAATCTAAGCCACCAGTTGGGGAGGACCAAAACCTCTTTTTAAACACTTGTGTTCTATGCAAATCACAATATCCACACCCTTCCTCCCCCCTCCCCTTCCATTTGTAAGTATTGTAGTTCATAGTAATCTTTAATATATAATCTTTTGAAGTGCACTTCGTATGGTTTGCAACTCCTGCTAATTTGAGGAACATAAAATTTCAGAAATTTTATTGAAATCCCACGAAAGAATGCTACCTTAATGAAAAACAAGATTTTACAGCTAGACTGCTTTATACCTATCTCTAGTAAAGAAGAAAATTAATCATTGATCAGTCGTGGGGAAATAGCTAAATAGTCTTCTTTTTTGTGTATTCCCTTTATTCCGTTGCATACCAAGAAATGGAGTCTCTGATGCATTAAATTTTATAAAATTGTTCATTGTCTTTAGAGTAATTAAAAGTTTAACATATTTTACAAATAGGAAAATTATGAAGCAACGGATGATTATTTGAAACTCTTATGGGGCATTTACCAGTCCGATGGAGAGGAATTTGTTTTTTTTTAAACCCTTTTGTGACTCCATCTAACATTGACTGCCCTAATACCCAAACAGGTTACCCTCCAGCAGCCACCCCAGTATGCTTGTGGATGTCTTTTCCTCCTCTCTGAAGTCCTTAAAGCAAGGCCCCCTCTGTGGTAAGATTAGTTTCTGTCATTAATATGCTGTTTTACTAAGGGTGTGTTTGATGGCGTTTATTAATTGAAAATATGAAATCTTTGGTCTTTACCAACTTTTGTTACAGTTTGATACACAATGTAAACAATTAGCTAAAGCTATATTTTTCAGTTTTCCAACTCTCTCAATTGGAAAATGCTTTTTAAGCAAAGTAGAAAAAGTTTACCCTAGATATACACCATCTTTCCATCTTAACCTCTTTTCCATCTTTGCAATCAAACACCCAAGATATAATTTTAGCTTGAAATATTTTTCTGAGTAAAATATTTCAGGTAAACCATTTTCCAAGTATTAAGTCTTCTTTTCTATCTTTTTAATCGAACACAATCCAATTATGCATTTATCAGTTTACCTGGAAAAGAATTGTTTTACCTAAAATTTTTAGGTGTACTTTTTTTTGATGAAAATTCTCGTCTCTAATATTGAACTTTTGTGTCTGATTGGATTGGTCTAAAAATAAAAATAATCTCTGGAAAACAAAACTTTTGTTTTGGGATGGGGGGATTTTGACATGGAAAATGAAAAAAATAGCACAACCGAGTTTTACGTATGAAAATACTTTCAAGGGAACGTATCTACTATCAAAACCCTCCCAAAATTTAAAAATTGTTTTTTCTTTTTTCTATTTTCTTTCTTCCGTGGAAATTTGTGCCGACACACCCCGAGTTCTGTCGTCTCTCGGTCACTAATTTCACTCGTTAACATGTAGGAACATGGTGCTTCAGAATGAGTCGGTCAATGATGATGACGATGAGCATTTTGAAGATATCGTTGAAGATACCGAAAATAAAGCAACCATCGAATCAGAGAAACCAGATAATGATAACGGTGAAGTTGCTGACATCAAAGATAATGATAACGGTGATTCCTCGGGGGATGAAGGTGTTTCTCCAAATTCTGGTTCTGAAGATGAGGGTTCAGATGGAGACAACTTGCTTATGGGAGATGATTTGAATGGACCCCACAAAAATAAAACGATGCCTGACCATAGTGGGCCCCAACGTCAAATAGCCAATGTGAAGCCATCATTGCCTGGAGGTTATGACCCACGCCACAGGGAACCTTCTTACTGGTATGTTCATTTTTGGGTGTTACATTTCAATGTTTGTTGAGGTTCAAATGGTTCTGCTGTGTTGCATCTAGGGCTAGTTCTTCCTTGTTTAATACTGAGGAAGAAGAGAAAACTCATTCTCCTTCCACTACATGTGAGAAAAATCGATTGATAAAAAGTTAAATCATATGAATTGGCAAATGAGAAATGTGGTCACAAGAAAACTCATTCTCCTTCCACTACACGATTTATTGTTACAAAAAATGTCCGTGATGGGTTCTTTGCGAGATAATTCATATTTCAAAGAGGTTTGCATTAAAACTAGTCCGCGGGCGTTTCTTGAAAAACTGTACTTTTTGTTTTTGGCAATTTCCCCTTTTTATATAAAGCCTTAAAAGCTGACGAAAATCTTTGAATGTATTTGTCATCCATTTCTCTTATAGTTGCATTAAATTCCTAGTTTTTAAGTTATTTATTTTATTGTGTTATCCTATGATGTAATTTCTATGAATCAACAGTAATGCAGATTGTGTAAATTGGTGGGAATTGATGGTGCTGGCTTCACATGTACACCCATCAGTTGCTACCATGGCTAAAACCCTTCTTTCTGGGGCCAACATTGTGTACAACGGGAACCCATTACACGATCTTTCACTAACTGCTTTCCTCGACAAGTTAATGGAGAAGAAACCAAAGCAAAGCACGTGGTATGGTGGTTCCCAGATCGAACCCGCCAAAAAGGTTAGTTTATTTACCTAAAAATTCAAGTATTTTTTTACGTCCTAAATTTTTGATATTAGACTTTAATCCAAATTAATCAGTTTATTAGACAATAGTGCATTTTTCGTCGCTAAATGTGAATTTCGCCGATAAAAGTGATCTTTGGTGAGATTTTGAAACGAAAAATGTACTAAATTCTAATATTAAAATATATAGGATGTATTACAGTTAAAAAAAATTCAAATATGCAGCAATGTCCTTTTATTTAAAATTTATTTAGGTCCCGGTCCCGGTCTTTGATGTTAAGACATTTTAGTGTGAAACCTGCGTTTTTTGAACTTTAATGCTCAATCTCTGGCACGCATATATTTACAACATGTGAAGGTATATTAACATATCATGCATTTTTCTGGATAAAGTGCAAAAACCTCCCCTGAGCCCATGCAATTTTGCAAGAAACCCCGATGAAGTATTTTTAGTGCAAGAAAACTCCCTGAATTATATGTTATTGTTGCGTGATGTGCTTCTACAATGTCCTCACAAGAGGGAAAATCATAGTTCTGTTTTTTTTTTTATGCACATATTTATGTATATTAATCTTCAGTCTCACTAATTTTTCTGTTTTTTTTGTTCTTTCCTTTTTTCTCCATCAGCCTGACATGAACAACCAGTTGATCGCCGAAATGGATGTGCCCCCAGAAGATCTCGTCTTCCACAAGTTCTACATGAGCAAAATGAATTCCTCAAAGAAACCAAAGAAGAAAAAGAAGAAAATGGCCGACGATGAGGCTGCCGAGGAGTTATTTGCAGGGAACGGTGACGATGCGAGTGACAACGAAGAGATCGATAACATGTTAGACTCCGTTAATCCATCTTTAGAGGCAGATGACGATTATGGTTATGATGATTTAGACAAAATTGCTAATGAGGATGACGAAGACTTAGTTGCTAATGCAAGTGAAGAAGAAGATGAAGCAATGGACTTCCCCTCTGACATTGACATTGCCGAGGGAGATGATGATGGTGATGATATTGTAATAGGGGATGGTGATGATGGGAGTGATGAAGATATATTTGATAAAAACAAAAAGAAACGAAAGTCTAGTGGGCGAAAAGGGGCGTCGCCTTTTGTGAGTCTCGATGATTATGAGCATTTGTTGAATGAGGAGTCTCCGACAAAACACAAATTCGTGGAAGGGAAAAAGCCCAAGATCAAAAGGAAGAGAAAGACGAGTGAATGAGTTTATGTGGACATTACGTCTAGTGAATTTTGTTCGCCTTAATTTTGAGACCCGAGTATATTTTAGTTTGTACGATAAAATTAGGAGTTTTGTTTTTTGTTTTAAATTACTATTTTAAGCAATGCCAAATATTATTCATGTTCAAGCCGCGGAGAATATTTAAACTGAGTATAGTTGTTAATGGAACATCTAAATGTTGTGAATTGTTAATAGGCATTTCAAATGATTTGATGACATTCAGGAAGATTCATTTCCCAATGACCTGCTCAATCTAGACTTGCATTAAGAAAATGTTGTGAAAAAATTGATATATTGTGCAATATATCGAAATATAACATGATCTTTAAAACCATGACTGCAACTGCATTTACTTCACATACAAAAGTAACCAAGAAAAATGTTTTCCTTGTCAAATTTGGAATGTTGTAATTTGTTCACAATTTTTTTAAAGCACTTGAAAAACATTAACAAAAATGCGGTAGTTTGAAACTTATTTTAATGTGTGAAAATTGTTTTCTTGTTGAAGATTGTTGTCCCAAACAAGTACTAAAAGTGCATAAAAAACCGATGTCACTGATATTGAATTTTTCCCGGGTGTAATTGCTATTTGAGACTACGATTTTAAAAGTTATAAGCTACCTCATTTGTTGCAAAAATGTTTTTAAAGTGCGTATTTATAGAAATTAATCAATCCTCGCTCGCACCAGCATATCTGCAATGAGTGTAAAGCTCTTGAAAATGCTTATAAGATATGAAAAAGAAACTTCTAAACGGATCAATTAAATTATGCACCTCGCCCAATTTTAGAAGACATGTACCTCGCCAAAACATATCTTAGTTGTTGATTGTAATACTAATTAATTGGTAAGATACAATGGGGTGAGTTGCATGTTTTTTTTTTTTGAAATTAGGGCGACATACATAATTTAGTAGGTGCATTTAACAATTCCTTACGAGAATCCAATTTTATGGTAAAAAAATCTAGCAGTTCAAATCTTCATTATTTCTGATTGAATTTAAGCACTAGTGATAATTTGTTCCCTTTTTGGATTGTCTATTAAGGAGCGATCACATTGACATTGGTGTACTCTTACATAGGCACTTCCAATTAATAAAGCTTATTCACAGAGCCGAGCTTCGATAAAACCGAAGCAAACATGAGCGGACCTCGAATAACTTGATTTTAATACCATTTAGTATGATTATTAATAATCGAGTTGAATTTGACTCGGGCCCAATAGGGCAAGAAATAAGGTAACGAGCTTAAACATATGTTCAAGCTTGGCTCTCTTAGAAAAAAATCTTGAAAAGAAGAGAGCATCAATCTCGTGGTGGTGAAATAAAGGTCATTCCACGCAAAGATCTTTGGCAATTAAAAATTGGAGAGAGATATTAATCTTCTTTTAGAGGTGGATGAGCTTCGTTGGAAACAAAGGAGGAAAGTGGAGTGGCTGAAAAAGGGAGACATAAATACAAAAAAAATTCATGTCAAAGCAACCCAAAGTGGAGTGGTTGGAAAATGAAAGTACTTTTGTCCCCGAGAGGCTAATTACTCATAGTGTAATTTCAGCTTTTGAAATTAACCACTATTTGCACAAAAGGTCGAAAGGGAGAAATGAGTGTTTTGCCTTCAAGTTAGATATGAGTAAAGGGTATGATAGGGTGGATTGGGTTTTTCTTGAGAAAATCATGATAAAATTAGATTTTAGTGACAAATGGGTTTAGTTGATAATGAGTTGTGTGTTTTCAGTGTCTTTTTTAATTTCAATCAATGTAGAGCCGGAGGGTTACATGAGTGCTCAAAAGGGGTTAAGGCATGGTGACCTTTTATCACCTTATCTTTTTTTTCTCTGTGTGAGGACCTTTTGTCTCTTCTTGAGAGAGCACAATTAGAAGGAATGATTGCGGGACCGGAGGCTAGTGTAAGTGGCCCCAACGCTTCTCACTTATTTTTAATAGATGACAATATTATCTTTGAGAGGCAAATTGTGTGAAATGGTTGAAATAAAAAAATTCTTTAACATTTATGAATTTGTTTCAGGTCAACAAATCAATTGAGA
Organism: Sambucus nigra; assembly: GCA_949130495.1. NCBI lineage: Eukaryota > Viridiplantae > Streptophyta > Magnoliopsida > Dipsacales > Adoxaceae > Sambucus > Sambucus nigra. The sequence goes on from OX422216.1 coordinate 623,497,505, forward strand.
TAAATGCGGAGTGTTTTTAGTAAAAACACTTCAAATGAGATCAAGAGGATTCTATGTGATGCGTTGGGGATTTGGAAGGTCAATAAACATAATCAATATTTAGGTTTACCGTCGATGGTCGGGAAGTCCAAAGAGAGATATTTGCAGGCATGAGAGAGAGGGTTTTGAAAAAAAAGGTGGAAAGAGGTTCTTTTATCAAAAGCGGATAAGAAAATCCTTATTACGGCCGTCACACAATCTTTTCGCACTTTTGCAATGAGCTGCTTTAAAATTCGGGACTATGCGTGCGGAGATCTTAAATCTCTTATTTTTAATTTTTGAGGAGTACGTGGGCGAAGATCTTTAATCTCTTATTTGCAATTTTTGATGGTCTCATGGTAAAAGGTGCGTGCTGGTCTAGTTGGAAAAAATTGTGCATGTCTTAAAAAGAGGGAGGGCTATGGTTTTGTGACCTTAAATATTTTAATCTGGCCCTTATTGCAAAGCAGGGGTGGAGAATTCTTACAAATCACAACTCTTTAGACAATGGAATTTTAAAGGCCACATATTTTCCTAGGGATTCCTTTGGAGTAGCATTTGGTAGACTAGATCTATTTTAGATAGGGGGATGAGAAGGAAAGTGGGAAAAAGGGAGAAAATAAAATTTTGGGAGGATAAATGGATTCCTAAAACTCAATCTTTCAAACCTTTCACGAGACCAACTCTTGATCATAATATTAATTTTGTTAAAGATCCCATTAAATCTTTATTAGGCCAATGGGATATCACTCCCATGTCCATTTTTTTCTCTCAATAGGAAATATATTACATTATAAGGATTCATATCAATGGTCCTTTATCAAAAGATAAAGAGATTTGGCACTTTAAAAAGAAGGAAAAATATTCAACAAAAAGTGACTACGTGGTTGCATGGGACATTGATTTAATTAAAGAAGAGCAAAGATTTTCTAAACCATCAACCTCTTCTAATCCCCACAAATGGAATTTTATTGGCAGGGCTGGTACTGAATAAAGTGAAGTACTTTTTTTTTGTCTTAGCACAAATTCCCACCCTACTGGGGATAATTTTCAAAGGCGAAAAATGTATTTTCAAAATTTATCATGTTGTGTGTGCCAAAATGGGTGTGACTCTACTCTGCATGTTTTCAAGCTTTTCCATTTAGCCATTGATGTATTAATTTCTGCGGGTCAAATTCTGATTTATTAGGAGCTTGTAGTGGTGATTTGGGAAGTTGGATTCATTTCTTAGCCGACACCTTAAAAAATGACCATTTTGATTTTGTGTGATGGGATTTAGTGTCCAATAAAAGCAGTGTTTTCCATGGTGTAGGGGTGACAACACATATGGTTTGATTTCAGAGTCCTCCTCATATTTATTAGATTTGACAGAGGAATGGATAAAGGGGAAAAATCATGGCAAAAATGAGACTGCTTTGTGGACATCTCCAAATCCGGGTAAGTTTAAAGTTAATTTTGATGTGGCCACTTTTAATGAACCGAGCAGCTTGGGGTGGGAGTTATTATTAGAGACGATTGTGGTAACTTTCAGGAAGTTCTATCCCGTCGTGTATATAATCCTCTTGAAGCAGAACTTGCGGAAGCAAAGGGCAGCGAAAATGGCCACATTTGTTTTGCCATAAATAGTGTATTTCCCCACTTCACCTTAGAGGGATATTATCATAATGTGATTTCAAGGCTAAATAGAGAGGATGATGACTGGTCAGCTAGTGGAAATTGCATTGACTCTGTTAAAAGACAAATTAAGTTTGGTCACGATAACTTTTTCTCCTTTGTCAAATGGCATGGCAATGGACCAACCCATGTTTTGGCTCAAAATGCCAAGAATGTTGGGGACATTTATGTTTGGTTTGATATAGCTCCATCTTTTTTGGAGAGTGCCTTACACTATGATGTATCCTCGATTTTAAATTAAAACGGTTTGGTTTTTAGTTAATTTTTTTTTGTTCATTTATTCAATCGCGTAAATCCTTAACAAATTTTTATTCGAATGACTACGAGTCAGAGTTCAAGTATTTTGGTTTGATTTACGATGCTAACAATAATTCTACTCAACCCACTAGCACAACTCCCAAAATAGTTAAACAATACTTTAAAAAATTTAATCTATTATGTATGAATTTTATTACCATCTCCAAGCTTAAAACCATATTGCCTAAAATTTTTAAGACCATATCTTGGAAAAAATGGAAAAAATCGAATACTAATTCAACTTACTAACAAGAATAGGTAAAACCCATTTTGAAACCCTAAAGCTGAGCCAAAATGACCAGATTTTTCCCCAATGACGCTTGGGAATATTGACATTTAGGAGGAAAGAGCTATGTCGCCCAAAGGCACCAGTTGGCTCTAGAACACTTTTCATTTCCCTACCTCCCTAGATGCTCATTGAAGCTCTATTCATACGAATGTCGGTGAATTTTGTGAATACCTTTTTACAATCATCGATTGACTAGCTAGAGAATATCCGTAATGGAGTTTGAAAATACATTCTCCTCGATGAAAGACATGATGATTTTATGTGGATTCTTATTCATGTCGTAGATAAGACCTCGAAAGTATCTAACCAACATTGGCATGTTAGCATGCCCTTATGGATAATGAAATTATTCTTTCAGTGGCTACACTTGGAGGTTTGAGAGGGTTGTAAACAAATAAGAATATTGAATAGGGAATGACTTTGAGTTCGTGGTTAATTATTTATTCAAATTACAGGGTAAATGAACAAAATTCACATGCATATATACCAAGAAATCACACAAGCCAAACAATTAATTATTAAGAAATTAAAAATAACCAAACTAATAGAGGGGAACACAAATTTACTTAATTTGACAAATTGCCTATGTCCAACGCTGGGGGAAGGGGTATATTATTGAGTATTTTCTTAACATAATTTAATAGATGTTCGAGGCTATGAAATTTAAATCCCCCCATTGATGATGTTATTACAATATTTAAAGTCATGGGATCTTAAGGCCTCACGAAGGTAAACTCTCACCTTATCTCTTATTGACTGGGTATTGATAAGAACAACTGGAAGTGCCTCTAATTATTTTTGAATATGCTATAATATATAGGATGTCATAAAAAATTATGGAATAAATCTTGCGATGACATACATTAACTTACGTGCATGAGTCCATCGACTTCTGGGGCCCACGTGGCTCATAAATGAGAATTATTGATCCCACATTTGCTCCAAAGGTTTTGTAGTCCTTAGACGCAAGTTCTTGATCTGGTTAAGGGCTAAATCAGTAATTTTACACTACCGATGAAGGCACGACCCCTTGGGAGGGTAGTTAACTATCAATGGAAACTTGCACCAAATAATGGTGATTATATTAAGAGTTATGCAAGCTCACTTTCCCTATAAAACCCATAAAATTCTTTGGTGACCATTCATTTGCAAACGAGAGTAATCAAAGATGTTCGAGAGCTCTCCACCGTCACTTCCAACTTTATTTCTCTATAAGTGATTCTTGCTCTACTTCTTATGTTTGTTTTGAGTTCTTACTTCCCATTTTTTTGCAAATATAATGTATGCCATTAATGACTCCACCATTGCCAAGTTTAAAAGAAGATAAATCCCTGAGTGGGAATCTCTTGAGTTTCCAACAGTGGGAATAAACTAGTACGACTCAGATAAGGGACATTGGTTGATTTCCCAAATGGTTATGGAAGAGGGGATCACCTTTCCCCCAAATACCTTCATTATGAGATTTTGTGAGTATTTTAGCGCGGTGACAAAAATCTCAACAGAAAATAGTAATAAACGAAAATAATCACCAAGATAGTAAGAACAATCACAATCACAACACAAGAATATACGTTTAGGTCTACTGTTTATTTATTAAGTAACTCTCAAGAAGGTTTTGTTACATGCCCTTATGCCCTGGGCCAGGGGTACGATATATACTCAGTTCAGGTCAGAGAGAGAGTATTGGTAACCAACACGTTAACCTAGTATCCTTTGAATATCTCCTTCGAAATTGTAGGGGATGGACTTGGTCATATTCTGTTTATTCTAACCGTCATCCAAGGCTCATAATTTGGGTCGGATGCCTTTTATTATTTATTTGGGCTTGACCGACTACCTCTATGGGCTTGGTCAACAATAAGGGTACCCACAATTGCCCCTAAAATTTTTGGGGCCACAATTTGGGCTCATAAATTTTAAATAACATCTTTGATCTTCATCCAATGACATTGTTATTATTTTAAAAGTTGATTGGAGTGTGAATCGTCACTTTGCAATAGGTGAAGGAGGGAAATCTTCTTCGACTGTTGTGTGTCATCATTGGGGTTTTTAAACTGAAGTCTTGGATGATTCTTTTTGTCACTTCAACTTCTTGCTTCCCCACTATCCCTCGTTCTCAAGTTTTCCTTTATTTTCAAGCTTGTTCTTCGTCATTCAAAAACTATTCCTGACTTCTTACCTATGGTTCCTCGTCATCTCAGGCTTGGTCTTTACTCCGTAAGTTCTCAGTCCTCTTCTCATTCTGTATTTCTTTGCTTCCTACTGTTATTAGGGTTTTTTCATGGCGAGGATTGATAAAAGTCCTTGTATGAATTTAGAGAATGTTACAATATCTCCAATTGGGTGGATATTGATCGTGTACCCGTCCCTCACAATGTTCGTGATATTGAGGATGACCACTAGATACATGTTCTTCTATTATCATATTGGGGTTTAACTTTTCCCTTAATCCTCTGTATTTACGTTTCTTCCAGTACTTCGACATAGTTCCTGCCCAGTGCTCTCCAAACGTTTAGAAAATTATAAATGGTGTCCATAGAATAAACCAACTTTATAGTACTAATTTATGATTGGCTGAAATTTGTTTTTGTTACACTTTTTCTTACACTAGCTCTGGTCTTCTTTATTTGAAAGCGAGGAGTCCGGAAAGGGTATTGGTAGTAAACCTACCTGATTCCTATAAGGATTATTGGTCTGCAGGATTTATTACTAGGAACTAGCAATTCCCTCCCCAAGCAGTAGGGACAAGGTACAGGGGACCTCTGATCCCTACATATGGGGAAGAGTACATAGGTTGTTTGCCAAACCTTTTTATTCGCTGCTTGTTTGCCCATTTTGATATCTTCTTCTTTTAATGTTTCCCTTTTCTTTGCATATTCAGGGAAGATTAAGAATCGTCCTCAAGAGATTCGGGCTGCTAAGTTGGTAAAAGCTTGGGGGATAAGGGACCCAGTCGCAGAGGGTGAACATACTAGATCGACTGCTTTCTTGTTGGAATATAAGAACACCTCCTCTAGCTTCATCAGCCCTATAATTAACTCCATTCCCACCTAGATATCCCATATGAAGCTGACTCTCCTTAGCCTATCCAAGTATATGACAAAGAAGAGAGTAGCTCATGGAGTGGTAGAGTTGGAGGTGATAGGGGAGGTAGCAGTGAGGCAAGATCTGTGAAGAAGGATCCAGTAAGGAGGGATCTAGTGGAGAAATATTCAGTGAGGAAGGTTCTATTTCAGGAGAGTCCAGCAAGGAAGAGATGGCTCCCCCTAAAAGAAAAAAAACTTGATTCGCGATGATGATGCCATTCTGTCTAGCAAGTTGAAGATCTAGAAGCCAAGGTCTGGGGATACTACTAGTGATTCCCAGATAGCAGCTCATGAGAAAGAGGTGGAGATAAAGAAGAAGGAATAAGAGGATAAGAAAGAGAGGGAGAGAACGAGAGAAGAAGAGAAGAGGAGAGAAGAAGAGAGAAATAGAGAAGAGGAGAAAAAGGAGAAATGCACAGGCCTCTAAGGCCTCTTTAGTGACTGTTGTTACTCCTGCTGAGGGGGCCTCGTTGGATGTGATCCCTCACCTTTCCCCACTTCTTCTTAAGAAAGCAGTGCTTACAACGGATCGCGAGCGTTTATCGAGCATCGACTCTGACCAGTTGGCCCTTAAATCAGCTCAAGGGCTTGCTATGGTAAGCATACTTCTCTTTTCTCTCTATTCTCACCTTTCCATATCTTCTGTTTCAGTTGGTTAACATCTTTATTCCCTTGATGTTTATAAATGACTATACCGTTCTCCTGTGCGGGAGAGTTGACCTATCTAGGAGGAATGCTGAGATCGAAGATGGTTTGAGGTCCTCTCAGGATGCCCTCAAGTATTCAAACAGGGTTTTGTTAGAGACCAAAGTTTCTTTTGATAATGAGAGAATTGAGGCAAAAAAGGAGCTGGCAGAGCTGCACAAGTCGTACAATACTGTGATCGCTGACAAGATGATTGTGGCCGAGGAAAATAAAGTAATGTCTAAGAAAGTGGAAATGATGGAGGTAGGGGCGGCTAGCGTCAGAGAGAGTGGTTACAATAAAGATTAGGCATAAGCATATGAAGATGCTGATGGGAAGATCGACTATATCAATCGAGCTAATTTTAAGAAAGGCTGGTATCGAGATCTTATTATTGGTGGAGTTTCTATCGACTCTCCATTGTTAGGTGAGCACCATCCTGGGCCCAAGCCTGTGATTGACGAGCAAGTTCCCATTGCTCTTGCTGCTGCTGGTGACCAAGGGGTGAATCTTGCCCCGACCGAGGGAGGTGTCCTTGGGGCTGAGGCGAGCGAGGCTACCACTAATAAGGGGAAAGGGATAACCTCTACCGAGAAGGTTGATGCTACCAATTAGACTACCAAGCCTTTTCTTTTTCATGTGTATTTTTTGTTCTTTTCATTCTGTGTGTCTGTACCTGGTCAGTGCCATTTTTCAATGAATGAAAGGGATTTTATTTGTCCATCTGCTGATATATATATATATATATATATCTTGTGTTCCATGCCTTGTAGTTTATTGATCTTGATGATTATATTCCTGCCACCTCTCATTTAGGCCAAATTCTTGGTTCGATTGTAAGTGATCAAGTTTGATGAGCTTTCGTTGAGATATGAAAATATCTTAGGATGAGGAGTAAGGACTACAAAGATTAGTTCCAGGTGGTCGCCAAACTGAAGGACATGCTTGTAGAGATGGAAGAGATTAACACTTCCGTTCAGGAGGAGATGGATGCCTCGAAGCTCTTGGATGCATCCGAGATCAATCAAGTTGGGGAGGTGCTATAATAGGAAAATGATGCTCTAAAGAGGGAGGTTGCTCGCCTCAGGGAGAATGATCCAAGTCCTTCTCCCCAAGTTATCTAAGGTTCCTCATCATCATCCGGGTAGCGTGTAAGGAGTGATGATGATGATTCCCTAAGAGAAATTGCCAAGCTGAAAGGAGATGTTCGACCAACATACGTGATTACTGTCGGGCTCCAAAGAGACGTCACAAGGATGAGGCGTTTATTTAAAAAAGGTCATCAAAAAGTGTGGGCTGACGGATACGACCAAGGCTAGACAGATGCTCCCACAAGGTTAACGCACACCGAGGAGTTAGCTTTCATTGGAGGATGGTTGAGTGCCCTTAGGGAGCTAATGATCCCTAGGAATTATGCCCTGTGGTAAAAGTATGAAACTAATCCTCCACTTCTGGAACCAAACTCGTTCCAGAGGGATGACCGCTGGATCCCCATAGATGCTATTCCGGCGCAGTTATTAAAGCCAAGCTCGGAGGAGGTTGTGAAACACTTAATTCCTCATGCTGATTGTTGATATAAAATTTAACCAGCTGACATGGCTCAATTAAGTGAAGACACGTGGCGATCTGCATGGAAATAACAAACATTTTCGAACAGATCTTTGATTCCAAGGAACCATACTGCAACGAGGAACTCTGCTTCCCCGACTAACTCAAACACTCCGACCTACAAGAGTCCTCCGAGGAACTTCAATACACCGAGCAACTTATGAGTACCGAGCAGCTTAGGCGATCCGAGCTGCACCTCGAATAGAGCATTAATTGCAGGATAACCAACAGATCGAATGCTCATTTAATGCTTATCATTATCATACATATGTATACGCATAAGGGTCATTAATGAATTACCCTTTCACATGTACAGCCTAAGGGCTATAAATACATTGTATCATCCTCATTGGAGGGGGATCGAAATTTCTTGACTAAACTTGTAATCGAGAATTCCCAAACACTCAGCAATAACAGAAACAGTGGACGTAGGCCATTCTTAAAAGGCTGAACCACTTTAAAATTTCTTTGTCTCATTTAAATTTATCTGTGATTAAATAATTAGACACCATCTAATTTTTTACATCAACAGATTGGCGCCGTCTGTGGGAAACGACTGATAATATCATTTTTCACCAAAAACAATTAATTACGAATGGCTGATAATCTAGAACCCAGCAATCGAAACGCTGGAAACCCTCCAAATCAATCTGCTCCGCCAAACGTTCCAGATCTGGTTGGAATAATGACAAATCTGGCCCAGGGTCAGACAACCATGCAATAAACTATGCGATAACTCATACAAACCCTTCATGGCGGTGCACCAACCCATTAGGGACAACGCAGTGTTCAAAGAAACACCTGTTTGCTTCCTTCACGTACTGGGTGTACAGTTTCATATCGTGCTAAGGGATCTGATGATTTCTCTTATCAACCTGGGCGAACTTCATCGGTACGAGCCACAGATACTGAACAACGTATCACTCTCTCTCCAGAAAGGACCAGTGCATTGGAAAGATTAAGTAGGGTTTCTCCTTTTGATCAATTAGGCCCTAAGAGGAACAAAAGTCCTCCTAAGGCAACGTCGAAGAGTTTTTGACGATCAACCGACTTATGGGAAGGATCTGCCCAGTCGCGACTAGCTGCTCGTCAAGATAGATCCCAGGAAGCCACATCAGCGCGATCAATTGCTCGAACCAACAAGCCCGAGGAAGGAAATGACGCATGGAAAGGGCCTATTCAAAGGTTGGAGGATAGATTAGGGGAAATGGATAGGGCCAAGAATCCCCTACAACAAACTTTTGTTCAAGGGACGCCTTTTGTCCATGCCATTGTGGATTTTCCCACACCGTCAAAGTTCAAAGCACCTGTTGTGACCCCCAAATATGATGGAAAGAACGATCCTGTTCATCATATAGAGAAATATCAAGCTGCCACCGACAACTATGCTGTCCCAGACGAAATGAGATGCAGAGCATTCTCAGGAACTCTTACCGGATCTGCTCAAATATGGTAAAATAATTTTCCTTGGGGTAAGATTTTAACTTTCTTTCAATTGGCCGAGCTCTTCATTGGAAATTTCAGTTTTGGGGCAAAGCCAATCAAACGAGTAGCACATTTGTTAAGTGTTAGACAAAAAACTGGTGAGAGTACTAGAGATTACATAACTCGTTTTAATAACGAGAAACTCGAAGTCATAGATTATGAGGAAAAGACAGCGATCACCGCCTTGATGAGTGGGCTGTTGCCCAACAAGTTGTATTACACTTTGGCCAAAGATCCACACACAACCATATCACACCCCAAACCCAATATCCATACTAATTATTTTTTTATTAGAATAATTAAATCATAATCTTGAGCCCATTGGAAATACAATTCATTTATCCATCTTTTACTGCATAATGTGCTTAATCAACATAATATTATTCTTGTGCCATAACGAAATCAATATCAGAGTCACAATTAAGCGGACATACAATACTCTGACTAACTATGATCAACTCAATCCATACTAAACCAATATGTACAATGTGTGAGTATATTAAAACCTTCAGTGTGACAACGATAAAATCCCCATTTTTAAATCCCAGCTCTTTCAACGGTGCGACTCTCAAAGTTACCGATCATATAGTATCCTAGCTGGCAGCATACAAACCTAAAATTGTTAAAATATAAATCGTAATCATTTAGCTTAGTGGGGTACTCCTTCCCTGCAATGGAATAACAATTCTATCTCAAATATGTGGATATGAAATCCGAACAATCCTACCCATTGGCAATAACAAATCCTGGATCATAAGATCCAAATAATTCTGCCCGTTAGCAATAACAAATCCTGGATCATAAGATCTAAATAATTCTGCCCATTGGCAATAACAAATCCTGGAACATAAGTTCCAAATAATTCTGCTCATTGGCAATAATAAATCCTGGAACATAAGTTCCAAATAATTCTGCCCATCGGCAATAACAAATCCTGGAACATAAGTTCCAACAAATCATTGGATCTTTGTCCAATTCCAATCCTGGATCATAAGACCCAACCAATCCTGGATATTTTAATATTCAGACAAATCTTGAATACCGAAGTATTGAAACAAATCCACTCTTAGAGCTATATTCATATTTATATATGAAACAAATCATAAGTACACTCACCTTGACAGTTTAACTAGCTTTTCCCTTGCCTTTATCAGGTACTTGTTCAATCAGCTCTTCTTCCCTTCCTATCATTCTTACAATATTAGTATCATCATAAGAATATTAACAATTTAAAGAATAACTTAAACATAACTCAATCCATAAGCATCATATAATTCTATTCAAATCATTCATTATAAATGAAGTTCCATCCAAATTCATGTTAATACATTTGTCATATCCAAATCATAGACCAACATATATTCATTTATTCTTAGTAATTCATTCCTTATCATGTTAGGATTCCAATACAATAGCCGACACATCATTTCAAGTTTCCTAGGGCAAAATAAGCCTATTTCTTTACTACATAGCAAATCTGCCCTACAGGCTCTTTTATCGTTCATTCCACTTCCAAGAATTTTCATAATTTTTCTACATCATAAATTTCTATGATATTTCACCCAAAATTAGTAAACACATTGAAAAATATAATATTAAAGTTTCATAATATTTAAGGTTCGTTTTATATGTCAAGGAAAACACCGAACACATGGCGGGCATATTTTCACCCTTAGGGCAGATTTCATACCCGAATTTCAAACTCTCACCAAGGTCTCATTTCTTGGTATTTTCACATGATTTTTGGATATGTCATACATATATGAGTACAGGTTAATATCCAATTGGAATCAATCGATTCTAGTAACGATAAAAAAATATATGGAAGTTTGAATAAACAAAGTTTCTAAACAAAGCAATTTTAGGGTTTTATACATTAAAGTTAACTTAAACTTTCATCTAACCACACATATATATCAAGGGCTGAAAGTTTAGTAAACAAATGATGACTTATATCATCTAAAATAGAAATATAAGAAAAACAATAAGATTTGCAGTTAGAATTACCTTCAGGGCTTTTACGTAATTTTCTATGAATTTTTCTTCAATTTTCTCCTCACTTTTTCTTCCTAACTTCCTACTTCTCTTTCCTTAAGCTTAAAATCTCTCATGGCTGCATTTGGATGAATAAAGAGGTAATTCTAAGGGTTTAAGGTCGGCCAAAGCCACCACCCTTCCCAACCAATGAGAATAAAACATTTGTTGCCGTAATAAGACAAATTACTACTTATCGGATGGACTATTTTGCCCCTGTTTCGTAATTTTGGTATAACTTCTCACTCGAACCTCCGTTTCACACACCGTTTGTTGTGTTACAACCATAACTCACTTGTATACAACTATATAGTTTTCACCTCAAGCCAATTGTTATGTCATAAAGGTCAAAACTATCCTTAAACATGAACATTCCTACCGAAACCTTCAAAATTTTGTATTTGTAACTAATTTGACATTTCATGCTTTTTGAAGGTAGGATTAGACTAAACATAATAAATTAACATGATATATATTAATAACACACTAATCATATCACATAAGCTAAGCATGATTTAAGCATAATTAATCGTAATTATATTCGGGTTATCACAATTCTCTCCCTGTTAGGAAATTTCATCCTCGAAATTGACATACCTTGGTTGTCCGAATCAAACAAATACGGATAACGCATTTTCATGCTATCCTCAATCTCCCATTTAGCTTCTTCCATGGAATTCCTTATCCACACAACTTTCACAAGTGGGATCACCTTTGATCTCAATATTTGTTCTTTCCTATCGACGATAGCAAGCGGTTCTTCCACGTAGCTCAAATCTTCCTTCAACTCAATAGGTTGTTCCACCAATACATGTGAAGGGTCCGCTACATACTTTCTCAACATAGAAACATGGAAAACATCATGTAATCGAGCTAACTCCTGTGGTAACGCTAACTTGTAGGCAACCATCCTGACTTTCTCAAGAATTTCATAAGGCCCAATGTAGCGTGGACTTAATTTACCTTTCTTTCCAAACCTCATAAGTCCTTTCCATGGTGATATCCGAAGAAACACGTAATCCCCCTTCTGAAATTCTAAATCTTTTCGTCTCTTATCCGCATAACTTTTCTGTCTGCTTTGAGCCGTTCTCATTCTATCTTGAATAATCTTCACTTTTTCAATGGTGACTTCAATCAACTCTGGACCCTCTATCTTCCTCTCACCAACTTCACCCCAATATACGGGTGTACGACACCGTCTACCATACAATGCTTCATATGGAGCCATACCAATAGTAGACTGAAAACTATTGTTATATGAAAATTCTATTAAAGGCAAATATTCATCCCAATTACCTTTAAAATCAAGCACACAAGCTCTAAGCATATCTTCCAAAATCTGTATTGTTCTTTCAGACTGCCCATCTGTCTGGGGATGAAAATCCCTACTAAACTTTAAGTTGGTACCCATAGCATACTGCAAACTATCCCAAAATCTGGATGTAAAGGTAGGGTCCCTATATGAAACAATAAATACAGGTGCTCCATGCAATAAGATAATCTCATTAACATATAATCTAGCATACCTGTCAACTGTATATGTAGTCTTGACTGCTAGAAAGTGAGCTGACTTAGTTAACGTGTCTACCACTACCCAAATCGAATCTGACCCCTTCTGAGATCGAGGAAGCCCAACTACAAAATCCATCGTTACATGATCCCATTTCCATTCTGGTATTGGCAATGGTTGAAGTAAACTAGTAGGTTTCTGATGCTCCACTTTTACTTGCTGACATATAAGGTACCTAGCAACAAAATCAGCTATTTCCTTCTTCATATTATTCCACCAATAATGCTCCTTAAAATCCCTATACATTTTAGTACTACCAGGATGCATAGTATAAATGGAATTATGAGCCTCATCTAAAATTTTCTCTTTCAATCCACCCACATTAGGCACACATAATCGCTGTTTATACAATAAAGTGTCATCATTCACAATACAAAAATCTTCAGACTTACCATCTTGGACATCTTGTCGTTTCTTCTCAAGGAAAGGATCTTGACTTTGCAAATCATGAATACGGGTAGCTAACAGAAGCCTCACGCTTACATGAGCGAAGAATCTGTCCCCATCTGCTAGCTGCAATTCCACTCCCATCAATCTCAACTCCATAATATGAGCAACTCTAGCACATCGAATACAAGATAACCTACCTGAAGCCTTTCTACTCAAAGCATCTGCAACTACATTTGCCTTTCCTGGGTGGTAGAGAATTGTACAATCATAATCTTTAATTAACTCCATCCACCGCCTCTGCCTCAAATTCAACTCCTTCTGAGTAAATAAATACTTAAGGCTTTGATGGTCAGTAAAATTTTCACATACCTCACCATATAGATAATGACGCCATAACTTCAAAGCAAACACAATAGCAGCAAGTTCCAAATCATGTGTAGGATAATTACGTTCATGTGTACGTAACTGCCTAGAAGCATAGGCAATAACTTTACCATGCTGCATTAAAACACAACCCAACCCCTGATGTGAAGCATCGGTATAAACAACAAAACCATCTCCACCATGCGGAATAGTAAGAACAGGTGTAGTTACCAACCTCTTTTTCAATTCATCAAAACTATTTTCGCAATCAGAATTCCATTCAAACTTAACATCTTTCCGGGTTAGTTTAGTCATTGGTAAGGCAATTGAAGAAAATCCCTTAATAAACCTTCTATAATACCCAGCTAAACCCAGAAAACTCCTCACCTCAGTCACATTATTGGGTCTCTCCCATTTCACAATAGCCTCTACCTTTTTAGGATCAACACATATACCATCTCCAGAAATAACATGGCCTAAAAATACAACTTGTGATAGTTAAAATTCACACTTGCTAAACTTAGCATACAACTTCTTATCTCTCAACAGATTCAAAATAGTTATGAGATGCTTTTCATGTTCAACCATATCATGTGAATAAATCAGAATATCATCAATAAAAACTATCACAAATGAATCAACAAAAGGATGCAGTACCCGGTTCATAAGATCCATAAATACAGATGGAGCATTAGTCACCCCAAAAGGCATCACAAGAAATTCAAAATGACCATACCGAGTACGAAAAGCGGTTTTAAAAATATCACTTTCCTTCACCCTCACCTGATGATAACCCGATCGCAAGTCTATCTTTGAAAACACTTTAGCACCCTGTAACTGATCAAACAAATCATATATACGAGGCAAAGGATACTTGTTCTTAATTGTATCTTTATTCAGTTGCCTATAATCAATACACAAACGCATGGTACCATCTTTCTTTTTCACAAATAAAGCTGGTGCACCCCATGGAGATACACTGGGTTGTATAAAGCCCCTATCAAGTAAATCTTGTAACTGGATCTTAAGTTTTTTCAACTCGGCAGGTGCCATTCTATACGGTGCCATAGAAATAGGGGTTGTCCCTGGTGCTAATTCAATACTAAATTCAACTTCTCTTTCTGCAGGTAACCCTGGCAACTCACTAGGAAACACTTCAGGAAAATCCCGTACAATAGGAACATCAACTAATTTTAAATCCCCCTTCCTAGTGTCAAGAACATATGCAATAAAACCCTCACAACCCTTACTCAATAATTTCCTCGTCTGAATAGCAGAAATGATGCAACTGGGAACAATTTTCCTTTCCCCCACAAATTTAAATTCAGGCTCACCAGGCATATTAAAAACAACTTCCTTACAGAAGCAGTCCATAGATGCATGATATTTAGATAACCAATCCATTCCCAGAATTATATCAAAATCATAAATATCCAATGGAAGTAGATCTATAACTGCATCTCTAGACCCCACAGTCAAAACACAATCACGAAAAACATATTCAACTACAATCATATCCCCTATAGGCATGGAAATACCCAACCCCACCTCTAAATGAGTACATGGTCTATTCAGATATATGGAAAATGCAAATAACACAAAAGAATGTGTGGAACCAAGATCAATCAGAACATAAGCACTTCTATCAGTAACAAAAAGTGTACCTGTCACCACATTTGGAGTAATCTGAGCCTCTTTCATCGTAAAGACTCGTCCACCTGGCCTGAAACCACTGGCTTATCCTCTGCCCATACTTTTCACTGCACTTCCTGGAGATAACACTCTGCTTGCTGCTTCGCTAGGTGCTGCTATAGTCTCTGCCAACTGCGGACAATTCTTCCTAACATGCCCCACTTGATGACAATGGTAGCATTCTACTCCTTTAAGCTTAGGACACTCGGATTTATAATGCCCCTCCTCTTTACAAAAGAAACATGTAACAATTCTTGTCGGTGCCTCACCCTTTCCTGACCTCCTAACCAGATTAGAAGATTCCCCACCCCTAGTATCTCTGCCAAATCTCCCTTGGCCTCTACCACTATATCCACCACCTCTCTGAAATTTATGAGGTTCCACCTTAACACTTCCACCCTCACCTCCCCTTGACTGAGATGCGTCGAATTTACTTTTCTTAAAACTCTCTCTGCTCGCAACACCTTGGTTCAGTTGCCTTTCTTCTATCGTGGCTTTGTTTACCAGAGAAGCATAATCTTCTAACTCATAAGTGGCCACTCTATTTTGAATAGGTCAAATCAGTCCATCTTGAAACTTACTACATTTATCTCCTTCATCCTGCACATACTTAGTACCAAATGTAGACAAAGCAGTAAATTTAGCATCATACTCCCTCACGGACATTTTCCCTTGGGTCAAATTTATAAATTCCCTCACATTCTCCCTCCTATAAACTTTAGGAAAATACTTAACGTATAAAGCTTTAATAAACTCATCCCAAGTAATAACACCAGTACCTTCCATTCTGGGCACCAAATGGTTGCTGGCTTCCCACCAATATTTGGCCTCTCCTTTCAGTTTAAACACAGCTAGATTCAATTTTTGGTTATCTGGAACTTTCATAACTGCAAAGATGGTCTCTATATCTCTGACCCACATCTCATCTTCTATAGGTTCCACCGGCCCTGAATATTCTGGAGGATTCAGCTTCAAAAACTTCTCATGCATGGAATCTTTCATTTCCTTCCTTGCCTCTTTCTCAATCCTGGCCACAATCTTTGATTCTAGATATCTAGCCTGTTGTTCTGCCATTTGCGCCATATTTCTTTCTTGTTGCTCTGCCATCCTCATCATTGCTTGTGCCATTATTTTCATCTCTCTAGGTTGTTCTTGCTCTCTAGCCCTTCCAGCAACACTTTGCTCCACTTCAGCATTATCTGTACGAGAAGCTACTCCATCTTCTCTAGGTTGTCCATTCCCAGGTTCCATCTGGAATAATCTGTAATACAACAAAGTTCTAACAACCAATATAAACAGTTTATAATACTAAACTATCGGTTAGTACATAAACAATTCATAAATATCAAATCAACTCAATACTGCCATCTAACCGTCACACACGTCCAGAATTAATAACCACGCTCTGATACCACTAATTGTCACACCCCAAACCCAATATCCATACTAATCATTTATTATTTGAATAATTAAATCATAATCTTGAGCCCATTGGAAATATAATTCATTTATCCATATTTTACTGCATAATGTGCATAATCAACATAATATTATTCTTGTGCCATAACGAAATCAATATCAGAGTCACAATTAAGCGGACACACAATACTCTGATTAACTATGATCAACTCAATCCATACTAAACCAATATGTACAATGTGTGAGTATATTAAAACCTTCAGTGTGACAACGATAAAATCCCCATTTTTAAATCCCATCTCTTTCAACGGTGCGACTCTCAAAGTTACCGATCATATAGTATCCTAGCTGGCAGCGTACAAACCTGAAATTGTTAAAATATAAATCGTAAGCATTTATCTTAGTGACTTACTCCTTCCCTGCAATAGAATAACAATTCTATCTCAAATATGTGGATATAAAATCCGAACAATCCTGCCCATTGGCAATAACAAATCCTGGATCATAAGATCCAAATAATTCTGCCCGTTGGCAATAACAAATCTTGGATCATAAGATCCAAATAATTCTGCCCATTGGCAATAACAAATCCTGGAACATAAGTTCCAAATAATTCTGCCCATTGGCAATAACAAATCCTGGAACATAAGTTCCAAATAATTCTACCCATTATCAATAACAAATACTGGAACATAAGTTCCAAATAATTCTGCCCATTGGCAATAACAAATCCTGGAACATAAGTTCCAAATAATTTTGCCCATTGGCAATAACAAATCCTGGAACATAAGTTCCAAATAATTCTGCCCATTTGCAATAACAAATCCTGGAACATAAGTTCCAACAAATCATTGGATCTTTGTCCAATTCCAATCCTGGATCATAAGACCCAACCAATCCTGGATATTTTAATATCCAGACAAATCTTGAATACCGAAGTATTGAAACAAATCCGCTCTTAGAGCTATATTCATATTTATATATGAAACAAATCATAAGTACACTCACCTTGACAGTTTAACTAGCTTTTCCCTTGCCTTTATCAGGTACTTGTTCAATCAGCTCTTCTTCCCTTCCTATCATTCTTACAATATTAGTATCATCATAAGAATATTAACAATTTAAAGAATAACTTAAACATAACTCAATCCATAAGCATCATATAATTCTATTCAAATCATTCATTATAAATGAAGTTCCATCCAAATTCATGTTAATACATTTGTCATATCCAAATCATAGACCAACATATATTCATTTATTCTTATTAATTCAATCCTTATCATGTTAGGATTCCAATACAATAGCCGACACATCATTTCAAGTTTCCTAGGGAAAAATAAGCCTATTTCTTTACTACATAGCAAATCTTCCCTATAGGCTCTTTTATCGTTCATTCCACTTCCAGGAATTTTCATAATTTTTCTACATCATAAATTTCTATGATATTTCACCCAACATTAGTAAACACATTGAAAAATATAATATTAAAGTTTCATAATATTTAAGAATCGTTTTCTATGTCAAGGAAAACACCGAACACATGGCGGGCATATTTTCACCCTTAGGGCAGATTTCATACCCGAACTTTAAACTCTCACCAAGGTCTAATTTCTTGGTATTTTCAAATGAATTTTGGATATGTCATACATATATGAGTCCAGGTTAATCTACAATTGGAATCAATCGATTCTAGTAACGATACAAAAATATATGGAAGTTTGAATAAACAAAGTTTCTAAACAAAGCAATTTTAGGGTTTTATACATTAAACTTAACTTAAACTTTCATCTAACCACACATATATATAAAGGGCTGAAAGTTTAGTAAACAAATGATGATTTCTATCATCTAAAACAGAAATATAAGAAAAACAATAATATTTGCAGTTAGAATTACCTTCAGGGCTTTTACGTAATTTTCTATGAATTTTTCTTCAATTTTCTCCTTACTTTTTCTTCCTAACTTCCTACTTCTCTTTCCTTAAGCTTAAAATCTCTCATGGCTGCATTTGGATGAATAAAGAGGTAATTATAAGGGTTTAAGGTCGGCCAAAGCCACCACCCTTCCCAACCAATGAGAATAAAACATTTGTTGTCGTAATAAGACAAATTACTACTTAACGGATGGACTATTTTGCCCCTGTTTCGTAATTTTGGTATAACTTCTCACTCGAACCTCCGTTTCACACACCGTTTGTTGTGTTACAACCATAACTCACTTGTATACAACTATATAGTTTCCACCTCAAGCCAATTGTTATGTCATAAAGGTCAAAACTAGCCTTAAACATGAACATTCCTACCGAAACCTTCAAAATTTTGTATTTGTAACTAATTTGACATTTCATGCTTTTTGAAGGTAGGATTAGACTAAACATAATAAATTAACATCATATATATTAATAACACACTAATCATATCACATAAGCTAAGCATGATTTAAGCATAATTAATCGTAATTATATTCGGGTTATCACAATTCTCCCCCTGTTAGGAAATTTCATCCTCGAAATTGACATACCTTGGTTGTCCGAATCAAACAAATACGGATAACGCATTTTCATGATATCCTCACTCTCCCATGTATCTTCTTCCATGGAATGCCTTCTCCACACAACTTTCACAAGTGGGATCACCTTTGATCTCAATATTTGTTCTTTCCTATCGACGAGAGCAAGCGGTTCTTCCACGTAGCTCAAATCTTCCTTCAACTCAATAGGTTGTTCCACCAATACATGTGAAGGGTCCGCTACATACTTTTTCAACATAGAAACATGGAAAACATCATGTAATCGAGCTAACTCCTGTGGTAACGCTAACTTGTAGGCAACCATCCCGACTTTCTCAAGAATTTCATAAGGCCCAATGTAGCGTGGACTTAATTTACCTTTCTTTCCAAACCTCATAAGTCCTTTCCATGGTGATATCCGAAGAAACACGTAATCCCCCTTCTGAAATTCTAAATCTTTTCGTCTCTTATCCGCATAACTTTTCTGTCTGCTTTGAGCCATTCTCATTCTATCTTGAATAATCTTCACTTTTTCAATGGTGACTTCAATCAACTCTGGACCCTCTATCTTCCTCTCACCAACTTTACCCCAATATACGGGTGTACGACACCGTCTACCATACAATGCTTCATATGGAGCCATACCAATAGTAGACTGAAAACTATTGTTATATGTAAATTCTATTAAAGGCAAATATTCATCCCAATTACCTTTAAAATCAAGCACACAAGCTCTAAGCATATCTTCCAAAATCTGTATTGTTCTTTCAGACTGCCCATGAGTGGGTTGTTGCCCAAAAAGTTGTATTACACTTTGTCTAAAGATCCACCCACAACCATGTCAGAATTGATGGCAAAAGCGGCCAAAATCATGAATGCCGAGGAGGCTATGGCTGCGAAAAAGAATATGGATAAAGAAACCAAGGTGGAGGTTGACAAAGCCAAGAAGAAAGAGCATAAGAACAATGGTGATGACAAACGATCCAAAAATAAGTCATCATGGTAAGTATTGAGGAAATTTGATAATTATACTCCCTTGAACGTAGACATCAACCACGTCCTGGAAGAAATTAAGAATAGCGAGGAGTTAAACTGGCCAAAGAAAATGAAGGCAGACCCTGACAGGAAAAATAAGGAAAAATATTGTGAGTTTCACAAAGATCACGACCATATGATGAAAAATTGCATAGCTCTTCAGAATGAGATCGAAACACTCATTAGACGAGGAAAACTGACAAAGTATGTTGATTGTAGAAATGAAAGAAGAAATGATGACCGAACAAGAGAGAGGTCTAGATCTCCTCGTCGAGCAGAGGAGAACAAGAAAAGGGACCATGAAGATGATCCAGAAGACGACCCCGATCTTCCCAAAAGACCAAGGCATCCAGAACGTGAGGTATTTTCAATACGTTTTGGGTCATTTGATTGTAATGTTATTACAAGTGGAGATGCAGGAGGAGGAGATCTTACTGTAGAAAGAAAAGCTTACCTCTGTGAGGCTCAAGCTTGCTCGTATATTCAACGAATAAATCTAGCTGAGGAGGATCGCCCGAGAAAGATAAACAAAGAGAAATTAGTCATTGGTTTCTCAAAGAACGACCTCGCAGGTGTCCTATATCCTCATGATGACCCATTAGTAATCAAAATGAGGATGAAAGAAGTGATGATTTCAAGAGTTCTGGTAGATAACGGTAGCTCGGCAGACATCATGTTTTACTCCTGCTTCGACAGTTTAAATCTAAAGTTATCTCAACTGGAGCCTTATCATAGACCCCTCCTCGGTTTTGCTGGCGAGAAAGTTTTTCCACTTGGGATGATCAAGTTGTATATATTCATTGGTACATGGCCTGCTTGTCGAATAGAAAGAATACGCTTCTTCGTGATGGATAAGAATGTTCAGTCAGCCTACAACATCATCATGGGAAGGGTCGAATTGAAGAAGTTCGAAGCAATCCCATCTACGGTGCATCAATGCTTAAAATTTCCAACAAATTTTGGAGTAGGAGTTGTGAAGGGTGATCAAAAAGTAGCTCGGGATTGTTATTATTCATCTGCCAAGCAAGAGTTACTGGAGGAATCAAGGAAAAAGACTACTACCTATCAAGTGGATGAAGGTACAGAAATTGAAACATTGGATCCTAGAGATGAATCGCAACTCGTGAAAGGTCAGGCGGTGGAAGATACAGAAAACATCATTCTGGACGACGAACATCCTGAACGAACAACTCAACTAGGTTCGTCGTTGGATGCTACACTAAAATAGGAACTGATCACATTCCTAAGAAGCAGAAAGAAAACTTTTGCGTGGAGTCACGAGGATATGCTCGGAATAGACCCAAATTTCCTATGTCACGAGCTCAACGTGAATAAGGAGATCAAACCAGTGAAGCAGAGAAGAAGAGTCTTCAGTCCCGAGAAGAATCAAGCTATACAAGAGGAGGTCGAGAAGCTCTAGAAAGCTTGCTTTATAGAAGATGTTAAATACCCAAACTGGTTAGCCAATGTGGTGATGGTAAAGAAGAAAAACAACAAATAGAGGATGTGTGTAGACTTCACCGACCTCAACAAAGCATGTCCAAATGATCATTTTTCGTTGCCCCGTATTGATCAACTAGTTTATGCTACCTTGGGACACGAGCTGCTGAGCTTCATGGATGCTTATTCTGGTTACAACCAGATTAAAATGAAACCTGAAGACAGGGAGAGTACTTCTTTCATTACCCCTAGGGGAACTTATTGTTATAATGTTATGCCTTTTGGTTTGAAAAATGCAGGTGCGATATATCAGCGGCTGATGAACAAGGTCTTTGCAGAGCAAATCAGTAGCAACATGGAAGTCTATGTCGATGATATGCTGACAAAGAGCAAGAAAGCTGCCGATCATCTAGTTGATTTAGGCCAGACTTTTGATCAACTGGATAAATATCCAATGAAGCTGAACCCGACGAAGTGCATATTTGGAGTACGAGAAGGCATGTTTCTCGGGTACATTGTCAATCAACGAGGCATTGAGGCAAATCCTGAAAAGATCAAAGCTATATTAGGGTTGCGATCTCCAACGATGAAGAAAGAAGTACAGAGTCTCACATGACGAGTAGCAGCACTCAACAGATTTGTATCACGAGCAACTGATAGATGTCTCCCATTCTTCAAAACGCTCCGAAAGACTTTTGAATGGATTGATGAATGTGAGAAGGCTTTTCAAGACTTGAAGAAATATCTGGGAGCACCTCCACTGTTGTCCAGGCCGGTGATGGGAGAAAAATTATACTTGTATTTGGCAGTATCGAAGAATGCAGTTAGCTCGGCATTGATCAGAGTGGAGAATGGAGTGCAAAAACTAATTTATTACACGAGTAAGGCCTTCTGAGGAGCAGAGATCAGATATCCAAAACTGGAAAAGTTGGCACTGGCGCTGATTGAGGCGAGTAGGAGAATGAGGTCATACTTCCAGGCTCATACTATAGTCGTATATACTGATATGCCATTAAGGCAAGCCCTTCATAAACCAAAAAAATCAGGGAGATTGATGTACTGGTCAATAGAGCTTGGTGAATATGATATAATTTATGAACCCAGATCATCGCTTAAAGGGCAAGCAGTAGCAAATTTTATAGCAGAGTTCACCTATCCTGATACCCCCGAGGAGCAAAAGCTGCTCACCGATCAACCTATGGATGTTACAGGATCATCAAACAAAAGCCCAGACCAGCTTAGGTTGGTAAAAGGGCAAGTGGATGTTACAGGATCATCAAATTCGAGCCCAAACCAACTTAGGTTGGTAAAAGGGAAAGAAAAGATGATCGACTAAGAGCAAGAAATATCAGGAGAGGGTGAAAGGAAGCAACAAATATTCCACCGAGGAACTCTGTCAGATAAAAAATTAGAAGACGAGTTGCCTATATGGAGTCTCTATGTAGATGGCTCATCTTGCACTACAGGATGTGGGGCAGGGATCGTTTTGAACAGCCCGGACGAGGTCTACATGGAATATGCCCTATGATTCCAATTCAAAACTTCTAATAATGAGGCTGAGTATGAGGCCATGATTGCAGGTCTTAATTTGGCAAAAACTATGGAGGCAGAGCAGGTTATTGTCTTTAGTGATTCTCAATTGATAGTAAATCAAATGTTGGGAATATATGCAGCCAAAGGAGAATTAATGATCAAGTATTATGCAAAGGTGATGGAATTGGTATCAGATTTTATTGCTGTTCAGCTGGTCAGAATACCAAGAATGGAGAATGCGAGAGCAGATGCCCTAGTCCAATTAGCATCAGCTACTCGTACCGAGATACGAAGAATAATCCCAATTGAAGTATTGGATAGTCGAAGCATAGATGAAGATCTGATGATGAATTTTATTACCCTTGATTTAGGACCATCTTGGATGGATCCCATCAGGGCATATATTGAGGAGGGAGAATTACCAATTGACAAGCTCACAGCCAAAAAGTTGAAGTTTAAAGCTGCTTGGTATGTATTAACTAACGGTATTCTATATAGACAAGGAATTATGGCAGGTTTGCAAAGATGTGTACATCCCTCCGAGGTGAAAGAATTGATTGAAGAGATCCATGAAGGGTCCTGTGGAGCCCATGTAGCAGGTCGGACGCTTTTACAAAGGGTGATGATGCAGGGATACTACTGGCCAACGATGAGGGATGATTGTATAGCCTATGCCAAGAAATGTGACAAGTGCCAACGCTTTTCCTCCATCCGAAGAACTCCACAAGCATTGTTGACACCCATCACTTCCCCTTGGCCATTTGCCATGTGGGGAATAGATTTGGTTGGAC
This sequence comes from Sambucus nigra, assembly GCA_949130495.1. Lineage (NCBI taxonomy): Eukaryota > Viridiplantae > Streptophyta > Magnoliopsida > Dipsacales > Adoxaceae > Sambucus > Sambucus nigra. Next base: position 623,521,424 of record OX422216.1, read on the forward strand.
CACTGCCAATGACCAGAGGAAGGTTCAAATATCTCGCCGTTGCAGTAGATTATTTTACTAAGTGGGTAGAAGCCGAGCCTCTAGTCGACATGACGTACGAGAAGTTATATCAATTTATTTGGAAAAATATCATCTGTAGATATGGTCTTCCCCATGCATTCATTACCGATCATGGAACACAATTTGATAATGAGAAATTCGCTGCCAATTGCCATCAGTCCAATATTTTGAAGATCCACTCGACACCAGGTCATCCCCAAAGAAACGGACTGACTGAAGTGACAAACAGAACACTGTTAAATGGCTTGAAGAAAAGACTAAGTGATGCAAAAGCAAACTGGATCAACGAGTTACAGTCAGTACTGTGCGCTTATCGTACTACTCCCCGAGCAGCAACTGGAGAATCCCTATATATGCTGGCGTTTGGAAGTGAAGCTGTTATACCTGCCGAGTTGGGCCTCCCAACACACAGGGTACTGAATTTCAATTACCCTGTCAGCGACTTAATGAGAAGATTGGATTTGGACATTCTCGAGGAAGTTAGAGAAGAAGCAGCCATCAGGAATGCTGCTTACCAACAACGAACAGCTTTGTTCTACAATAAGAGGGTGAAGAAGTGCGACCTGAAAGAAGGAGACAATGTGCTAAAGAAAGTGATTCAAAAGCACAACAAACTGGAGGCAAACTGGCATGGACCATACCAAGTTACAAAAGTCGTTCGACCCGGAACTTACCAAATAGCAACTTTAGAGGGGGATGAGTTTAAGAATGCGTGGAATGCAGAACATCTGCGCAAGTATTATCAGTGATGTAAACTCTTATGTAACGCAGTTCCATCAGTATGAATAAAATGACGATATTCCGATAAATTCTCTCCTTTTATCGAAAACTTTTCGGGGAATACTAGTGCTACACACTACTCGGCAAAACTCAGACTACTCAGCAAAATATTCCTAAAAATGCCAACTTAGGTTGGTTAGGAAATAAAAATATTCCTAAAAATGCCAACTTCGGTTGGTTAGGAAGAAAAATATTCCTAAAAATGCCAACTTAGGTTGGTTAGGAAGCAAAATATTCCTAAAAATGCCAACTCGGTTTGGTTAGGAAGAAAAAATATTCCTAAAAATGCCAACTCGGTTTGGTTAGGAAGCAAAAATATTCCTAAAAATGCCAACTTAGGTTGGTTAGGAAACAAAATATTCCTAAAAATGCCAACTTCGGTTGGTTAGGAAGAAAAAATATTTTCCAAAAGTACCAAAGTTGGTCGGGAAGAGAAAAATTCACCAATTTGGGTTGGTCGAGAATAAGAAGATGTTGACTACTGTTAGTCGGAAACATTTTATTTAAACAAAGTATGAATATATGAAAGAGATCAAGTAAAATTTTTGTTACTTGTGATTTTTAATTGCTGCCAAATTAGTCGAGAAACAAAACATCATTAAATTTTGTCAGTCAAATGATCACCACGAATTCAAGCTAGTCGACAATAAGTTTTAATCAATCACAGTTGGTCGACAAATTACATAATGCTGTTATCTTTTTAACAGATATACATATATAAAATGTTTTACAACTACAAGACAATGGCAAGTAAGAATGTGAACAAAAATAAATGTCTTTCATTAAATCCAAAAACAAAATACATTGAGAATGAAATGTATACTAACTATTACATCAAGATTCCTACTCTATTGGTTTCTTCCCCTATGCTTTTGAAACAGGTTCCTCGCCAGCGGGAGGATCATCCAAAGCATAAGGGGAGTTTATGAAGTTAAGATCTTTAAGCATCCTGATGTTCATCACAGATGGTCTATCGAGCAGGTGCTCGGGGCGAGATATCTCGGCATTAGAATGGAGACTGTAATCGCCGAGGTATTTAGAAATCAAATACCGAGGGATGGATCGAGCAGGGATCCAGCTCATATCAAGCTTGAATGGTGGCACTGGTATGTCGAGCAGCCCAGGATTATGGTAATCCCACAGGTAGTGACCCTGTTCCAGTTGCAGTATGCCCAAAGCATTCAACCATCCTTGTTTATAACCTTCATTATTGGCATTCTCGATACGATCATCCAAATGTTAGAGAGCCTCATTGTAGCCAGCCATCCAGAATTCTCTGGGATGCTTGTTGAATTGATATGTCAATCTTTCCAGTTGCTCATGAAGATTTTTTGTAAAGAGTTCCTTAATCTCTAAAGCAGATTTCTGGGAAGAAAGTTGCTCCTCGAGATTTATGATCTTCTTAGACATTTCAGCCAATGCCTGGTTCTTTGCCATCAATTGGAAGGCCTGGAATCAGAGATGATTGGGTTCTCTGTTCCTCGATTGTAATCCGAGCAGCTCTTGCTCGTCCTCGAGAAGCTCTTGCTCATCCCCGAGCCGAGGTAGATGGACCAGATTTCTTTAAGGTTTCCAATTCATCTCGAAGATTGGCATTTTCGACCTCCAAGAAAGAGAACCCCTCATCGTTCACGGGGACCAGAGATTTTGATGAAGATGCAGCAGATTTCAATTAAGCTACTTCCCTTTGCAGGTTATTATTTTCCTGCTCCAACAACTCAGCTATCTGCCTGTGCTCCTCGACCTCAGTTTTCAAAGTTCTCTCCTTCACTTCGTAGGCAGCGAACATCTTGTCATAACCCTTGTCAGCATTGAGTTGTTGATATTTATTCTCATACCCCTCGTGAAAAAGGGCTGTAGATTCTTTGTATTGCTGTTGAAGCTCGTCAAGAGTGCCTTGTAGATCTTCAATCATATCATAGTATGCTACGTTGTTAGCTATTGCACGGTCGAGTAGGCACTTCAAATATTGATATGCTTAAATTGCTTGCTCTGAAGCATCTTGGCCGAGGATGTCGACGATTTGTGTTGCACTCAGATCTGTGTGACCAGCTGTGAAGTACTTATTACATTACCTCAACAGCTTTGTATCATGAGCAGATAATAACTCAATTATGGCCATAAACTAGTAAAAGAGGATAAGGCAAGAATCAATAAGAGCAAACAGAATGTGAAGAAGAGAATCAACAATATGCATAATCAAAAGTTCAAGTTTTATTACATCATAATGAAGAAGTACAAAGTCAGAGTTACATTTGATAAAGAAAAAAGAAAACATAGAGAAAGATCCGAACAACTATACACCTTTTCCTTATCTCCCAAAACTTTCTCGAGAGGTTGAGATGAGGAGGTGGGTTGCTTGGATGGAAGAGAGAGTTACTTGGGCAGTGAAGGAGGTTGCTCGGATGAGATAGGGAGAAGTTGAAGTTGCTCGCTGGTAGACTGGATAGCTGGGGAGTGAGAAGTTTGATCTCCCATCACTATGGAAGATTCTTCAGAGGAAGCTTCGTCCTCTTCTTCTTCGGGAGTTGGAGGGGGGCCCGGGATGTGTCGCTGAAATAAGTCAGAATTTTCATCGACTTTCATTTCTTGCAGCGCAGGGACCCATCCATCTTTAAAGTATTTGTGGCTACCATATTCTACCTGTGACATCATGGCAGCCAAACCTTTGTTCCACCTCTTATCCCAGCCGGCGCTAAAAGACTTCTTCACAGCCAACTTTCTTTTTGCCTTCTCCAAGGAAAGCTTCTCGAAAAGAAGATCCTCGGCAGCCTTCAGCTAATTCTCCACTTCTTCCTTTTGATGAACTACTTCACGAAGTCGGCCCAATTCTTCCTCAGCAACCTTGAGCTTATTCTCAAGCTCTCCAGCATTTCTGAGTTTCTCGTCAAGCTCTTTATTTTTCTCTTCTAAATCCATAATTTTCTTCTACAATCATTTGGAGGCTTCAACAGCTTGGTTCCTCTCCTGCTCGGTGGAATCAAGTTTCTTCTCCCAGGCAGCCTTATTATCATCATATTTCTGACGAGAATCTTTCAGAGACTGCGTCAGGCCCACCAGAGCTTCCTCTACACCTGGCGAGGAGCTTGAAGCTTTGATAGCTTCATCTTTCTTCAAAATGGTATTAAAACTGGTCACCAACTGGAAAAAGAAAATAATGACAAGTCATTGCAGAGACAGATATAACAAGGAAGAAATGAAAAGTTTAAGATAATAAGACTTACAGAGGCAATATGACGAGCAACCAATGAGGTGACCATGTCCCGAGAAAGGTTTTCTTCAATACCTTAGATCTCGGGAATAATCCAAGTCTTTACCGAGCTCAGGGCAGAGCTCGAGGCAATAAAAGTAGGAACACCAGTTCCAGTAGTGGGGGGCTGAGAGATGGTTTCAGCCAAATTGATCGAGGAGCTCTTTTTCAGCTTCCTAGGAGGAACATGAATAGTCTCGACTAACGACGTAGTCTTAGTTGGAGAAATAACAATCACTTCACTTGAAGCAACACCCTTGCTCGAAACCACTGGGGGCTTCTCGGCAACCTTCACAGGAGCAGCCGGAGGAGGCACATCAATTTTCTTTGTCCCTTCTTCAGGGACATCATGTTTACTTCTTTTGGCCTCTCCAGCAACAGAGGCAGGTTTCTCGAAGATAGTAGGAGGTCTTCTTTTCTTCATCCTTTCACTTAAAGGGATGTGTGACTCAGGCGAAGAACTCGAAGAAGCTGGTACTGGTTCTACTTCACTTATCACCGGACGATCAGTAAAAGATGTAGTGTAACTCTTATACTGCAGTAGATATGAAGATGATCTTATATACTCGTCGGCAACAGTCTGATGCAAGATCCAGATAAGTTTTAAATGCTTTAAGTTAACTTCTGTCTCTTTTGGAGACTTTCTTTTACTGTCAACTGAAAATAAATAAACATGAAAATATCAGTGACACCTTTTATCAAACACAAAGAAATCATAGTTTCAAAAATAAAATAAAATTAAAATAACCTATCCCATTGCCATAGGGAGGGCATCTGGGACCCTGATACACTTCATCTCCAGTTAAAGGAGCATGTTGCCAATTTTTTATAACAACCCCGTGCTCAAAGTAGTCCCTATTGGCATTTGGGAGATTGAACACTAAAGCCCTATTTAAAAATCTAGTTTTTAAATAAAAAGTATTGTCAGCAACAACCCATCTATAACAAACACATGATTTCTGGAATTCCTATGCGAGTTCCATGAATTTGATTTAGTCTATGAACCCCATTAACTATTCTCCATGTATTGGGGACTATTCTTGCAGGAACAACGTCAAAATATTAACAGAATTCCAGATATAAAGGATTTGGCGAAAAGGAAAATCCACATTTAGCAACAAAAAGACTGGGGAACCAATGTCCCTCAGCCAAACGAAAATAATCTGAAAGTTCAGAATGTTTCTCCAGAACAACCCATGAAGGGATGGAAAAATCAGAGAAAAATTTATCAAGAGATTCAACAAGGTAAACCATGACGAATAAAGGAAATGAAGAAGAAAGAAGAAGATCTTACAGAAAAAAGTGGATCTGTTGACAACGAACGATGAAAAGGATGAACGCACAAGAGAGAAAGACAATGGAATACTCAAAGATACAAATTTGAAAAAGTAGAAGACAATGGGATTGTCTTCTACGCTTAAATACCTTACCTTAGGAAACGGTAAAGTTAATGATTACAAAAAGAAACGATTACGCTACCGGCGGCTAAAGGGATAAAAAGTGCGCGGAGATTGAGGCGGTTATAAAAATTCAAAAAGTCTGATTCTACGAATTTGGAAGAAAAAATAAATACAAAGGAAACACTCCTAAAAATCAGGAAGACCATTTAAAACCGTCATATTCCGAGAAAGAATGTTCAACACTCCTCAAATTTCGAACTATGAAACATTGGGGGCTTCCGTTGATACCAAATTTAACCTGCTGACATGGCTCAATTAAGTGAAGACACGTGGCGATCTGCATGGCAATAAAAAACATTTCTAAACAGCTCTTTGATTCCGAGGAACCATACTGCAACGAGGAACTCTGCTTCCCCGACTAACTCAAACGCTCCGACCTACAAGAGTCCTCCGAGGAACTTCAATACACCGAGCAACTTATGAGTACCGAGCAGCTTAGGCGGTCCGAGCTGCACCTCGAACAGAGCATTAATTGCAGGATAACCAACAGATCGAATGCTCATTTAATGCTTATCATTATCATACAGATGTATACGCATAAGGGGCATTAATGAATTACCCTTTCACATGTACAGCCTAAGGGCTATAAATACATTGTATCATCCTCATTGGAGGGGGATCGGAATTTCTTGACTAAACTTGTAATCGAGAATTCCCAAACACTCTGCAATAATAGAAACAGTGAACGTAGGCCATTCTTAAAAGGCTGAACTGCTTTAAAATTTCTTTGTATCATTTAAATTTATCTTTGATTAAATAATTAGACACCATCTAATTTTTTACATCAACCCTGATGATGGCCGAAAAGCTCGGGTAGCGAACTATCTTGTTCAGTGACCTGGTTGATTTATTTCATTACTGTTGTATATGTAACCATGTGATTTTTAGTAATAAATAAAATATTTGTGTTTTGGGCATATGCCGATTAAATGTGTTACTTGAAGAATTTTAATTTTCATTGAGCATTCCCCCAGTCCAGCATGCTTTAAATATACCATTTCGCCCACTTTACCTTTTAGGTCGTGTCGTCACACTACCTTAGGCCTAAGTAGGGGGATGACGAGGATACTCCTGGTTAATGGGTAATCCACTCGAGCAGGATTTTAGAGCCAATTTATGTCGGTGACCAACCTAAGTTGGCCGTATTGCCTAAGGATCCCATGTAGGTCTTTATTTGCTATCGGAGCAATCCATGAGGTCAGTTGTGTTTTGGAACAAGGACCTGAGGAGGTTACTATTTGTTGACCCTGCTAATTATGCTTTGGACACGTTGAGCTAGGATAGACCTAACCACTGCGTTGCGACCTAACCACTACGTTGCACCCATAAGAGGTTGGTTCAAAAGATCCTTTGCATTTGAGAAATCTCGCAACAAAAAGAGTGAAGCCTGTAACTTGGGAAGGATGCATATAATAAAATACATTCGAGACAACCAATATATGTTGAATACTAAGACCAATCGGGTTTTATTAATTGAAGTCATAATAAAAGAGCAACATTATTATGAAAAATAAAATTTTATTTAAACTAATTGTGCATAAAGAAATCTAGAAGTAGAATTTCTTCAGATTGGCCGCATTCTAAGCCCTTGGTATCTCCCTACCCTCTAGTGTTTCCAAGTGATAGGCTCCTTTCAAGTCATCCCTTACTATCTGGAAAGGTCCTTCCATGTTTGGTCCTAGTTTTCCATCTAATGGTTTCACAACACTGCCAAGGACTTTTCTCAGGACATAGTTCCCAACTTGAAATTTTCTTGGATTGACTTTTTGGTTGTACTGTTTGGCCATTTGCTGCTGGTAGGATGCCATTTAACTAGAGCCAATTCTCGTCGTTCGTTAGCTAAATCAAGTTCAATGAGCAAAGCTTCATTGTTGTGGCCTTGTTCTACCAATATAGACTTCATAGTAGGAAGACCTGCTTCCATTCCATATGTGAGTGTAAAGGTTTTTTCCCCGATTGCTCTCCTTGGGGTGGTGTGATAGACCCAGAGGATGCGAGGCAATTCATTCACCCAAGCTTCTTTGGCTCTTTACAGCTGTTTCTTCAGTCCATCTATCACTATTTTATTGGACACATCAGCCTGACTGTTGCTCTGGGGATACGCTACAGAGATGAAGTAGTGCTTGATTCCATGATCGCTGTAAAAACTTTAGAAGGGGCCACTCTTAAACTGGGTCCCATTATCAGTAATGATTATTCTTGGTATTCTGAAGCAAGAAGTGATATTTATCCATATGAAACTCATTATGTCTTCATCTCTGATGTTCGCCAGTGGTTCTGCCTCTATCCACTTAGTGAAGTAGTCTATGGCGACGAACAGGTACTTCCGATTGCCCGCAGCAATGGGTAGAGGACCTACGATGTCCAAACCCCACTAGGCAAAGGGCCATGGGCTGGTTAACGTTTTGAGATCGCTAGCAGGTTGGTGGATCATCGGTGAATGTTTTAGCATTTTTCGCACTTTCAAATATAGGTTCTAACATCCTTCTACATGTATGGCCACCAATAACCCTCCTTCATTGCTCGAAAGGCTAGCGAACTTCCTCCTACATGGCTTCCATAAATTCCCTCATGAAGTTCGTTCAGAACTTTCTCGACATCTTATGGATGTACACATTGGAGGTAGGGGCCGGTGAAGGATCTTTTATACAGCTTCCCCTCATTAGATAAGTGAAAGCGAGCTGCTTTGACTCGTATCTGATGAGTCGACTTCTTATCACTTGGTAGTACATCACTTCACAAGTAGCCTATAATGGGATCCATCTGTAACAACCCTCGATTCTGGGAGGCTCATTTTATACTAATTTTACCGCATAAGGTAATTATATAAAATGTGGGGACTGGAGTAAATAGTAATTGAATGAAATAGAAGTAAATATTTACTGGGATGTTGTATATTTACCATATATGTAGGTAAATATCCTCATGTTGTATATTTTATAGTGTCATGTATATTAAATGACATTATAGTTTAAATGTTAGTGGGACTCTAAATAAATTATAAAATTTCTGGATGCCAGTTTAGAGGGTGTAGTTAGTCTCGGAAGGTGCGATACAGTCAAAATAAGTGCCATATTGTATTTTTGGGTTTCGAGCACTTTTACCTGGTTTTAGCTTAAACGCGTATTTGGGAGTCATTTTAATGTGGTGTTAACCATTTAAGTTGGGAGTTTTAACCTAAGCCACAATTTTAGTCTTCTAAAATCCCTTATTTTTCCCAATTTTATGTCTTGAACATAGAGAGAAAAAGAGAGAAAGAAAGAAGAAGAGAAAAGAGGAGAAAGAAGAGAGAAAATGAAGATTGAAGATGGGAGATTGCTTCTACGACCAAGAAATCTGAATTTGCAACCCTAAGGCAAGTTTTCTACTTGCTAATATGTGATTTAAGATGAATAATTTGTATGATAGTTATGTATTTTCATTTATGGATCAAAAGATGGAATTTATGGGATTTAAACCCTAATCTTAGTTTTGATGATAAAATTGTGAGTTTTAATGGTTATAAATCATGTAGGATAATCTGTAGGTAGATAAAAGTGGTTGGTTGTGTTTAAAATGAAAGAGATTTTAGCTTTGGGTTTAGCTTTTGGAAGAAGGAAGAACCCTAGGTCCGCTACGACCGGTCGACCGGGCCTTCGTGGGGGACTTATTGCTTTCCTACAAAGGCATAAATTTTGAGCACGGTCGACCGCGATTCCTTGACCGGTCGACCGGCCCCTCTATTTTGTGCTTTCTGCTTTTCTCCGTAGGCAAAACCTTGAGACGCGGTTGACCGCGGTCTTGGGACCGGTCGACCGGTCCCCTGTTTTTTTACCTTTAAACCTTATTTTGTTTCCTAGGTTTATTCTCTTTAATAGGAACTAGGAACCTTCTTGTATGAAGTAAACTTAGAGTCCTAGAGTTCTTGATGAGTTGAGATACTACCCTAGATTAGAAATGGTTTAGGCGGGGTTTTTCGGGGTTATGCCTATTGATGTTAGGGCATTCTTTCTTCTAGTTGATTTATTTTAAACTAGGGGATGCATTATTATGTTTGGGGGGCCTTAGAAGCTCATTGGAGCTATGTTATCCTTGATGGTTTATTATATCTATCAACGAATATTGGGAAAATAATTGGAAGTCTATTTATTCTTTGAGGTCAAAATGGCAATGTAAATACGTATGGCTCCGGACTTAAAAAGGCGAAATATTTACAAAATGTAAATGAATATGGTTTCGGATAAATGCAAATATACATTTGCTAAAATGTAATTGGATATGGAAATGATGGTAAATGATAATTTACTTAATCTCTAACATGATAAATGGTAATTTGGTTAAACACACCTCTCTAAATGACATCATAAGGGAAGTTCGCGCGCTTGGTGATGCCCCCTGGCTAATGAATGGAGGGTGGATATAGTCCTAGGCCATATGCGCGATTATGTTATGTTTTCTGCGCTGGTGAGGGGATTCCGGGTGTGGTCTTGACTCTCCCGCAGGCATATGACCGCTTCCCGACGTTGCGTTATGAGCCCAGGTTGTCTTGTATAGATAGGCCCTGGAAGATGATGGTCATTTAGGGGTGCGCCCAGTGGGGAAACTCGGAGGGGCGGTCTTAGAATCGTCGTATGCATAAGAATATAACCATTCTAAATCAAGTGGGACTTGATGTATGATAAATGCCATAAAGAGCATTTAATATTGATTATATTCCTGCTAAGGAATGGAAATGCCAGGATGGGCATGTAATTAAAATAAAAGCCACAAAGAGCTTAAAATTGAGATAAAAGGCATAAAAAGCTTATAGTTATAGATATATTTTCCTGTTGAGGAATAAACTATGAAATGAATCGGGGTATATGATAGAAGTTTTAATTGTGTTAATCTTTCCTTTCTCCTGCTTAGTTAAATTAAACTCATGCTTTTCTTCATTTCGTTAGCTTATGCTGTAGAACTGTGTAGATAGGTTTGTTTTCTTTTTATCTTTTCTAGCATGATGATATTCATAACTGTCATACTCTTTATTCATCTGGTAATCATATAGAATCGGGCCCTGACCCGTTTACATTTCTTGTTGCATATGCATCTTGCCTCCGCTCAGGTACTCCTTCGCAGGGATGTCTGATTTGAATTCCTATTCCGATGTCCTCGGCGAGCCGTGATCCATTGCGGGTATTACGGGACACAATTGGTATATACGTTTTCATTTTTGCATTCTAGTTAAGATCAAGTCTTTTATTCGGGCGAGGGGCCCAAGCTTTTGTAAATGTCTAATGAAATGTAATATGTAACTTTTTGAACTTGTGTATTATTGGTGTATCAGTTTGGTGACCGGTAACATATTCGGTCTTTTTATTGTATTCTTGTTGTATTATTTATATATGTCTTGGGTCTTCCCCTATCTTTTCCGGAATTGGGTTGCTTTTTTTCCTTTATTTACTTTAAGTTCAAAATTTTTGGCAACCCGTTTTCTGAAATATTGGGTGGTTATCCTGGATACTCTATATTTTTATTGTGATGCTGAGAATGATTCCATCTATGATTCCGTTATATTGGAGTATTGGGCTGGCCCCCCCTTATTTTGGTGAGCGGGTTGTCACAGATGGTATCAGAGCATCAGGTTCTAGAGACCTTAGGAATCTGTGTGGACACCTTAAGTTTCAGCATTACTTTTGATTTGACATAAAGCCTTAGGATTAAGATCGTTGATTCCTCTAGTGAGATCTCGTTCTTCTGCCATGGGGTAGAATTTATAGAATCTTTTGAGCATTCGTGTGAGAGTAGTAGATCGATTGAAGAAGAGCGTCATGGGGAGGATTTTTGAGAACTGTAAATTATAGTTGGGGATGAGGACCGCTTTGGAGGTTGCTCCCTTTTTGTAGCATTTTCTTGTCTTGCTACTACGGCATCTAATTACAGTTGATGTAGTTTTCCCAAATACCGCGAGATGTAGAAAGTGGTACTAAGCTTAAGATTTCAAGCGATGTTAGATTGGAGTGGAGAAGTTCCCTGAAGTAGGATGGAGGAAAATCCTTCACCCGTAGGAGTAGTATAGAGGTGGTGAAAATGTGGCCACCATATTCGAGGGTGCCGAAAGTTTTGCTCGTGGAGAATACCGATAGATACTTTCTATCGTAAGTTTCTCCGGGATAACTGGAATGAGGAGGAGGTGAATTCTCGAGTGTTCACAGAATGCTCGACTAAAGTCTGACATTGAATAAAGTGTTGTACGGTTAGGGAGACCGTGCATCATAAAATGATAGGCTTCAGAATAAGTGTCGTTAACACTTCTGATGGAGTAATGATCATGAAACCCTTTGGTGGGTGTCCGCCTGTGGAGGTTTCATTGAACTGAGGCAGAGGAGGCTGAGAGCGTGTCCTCTTTTATTAAGTATGTAAGAGGGACTGTGGGGGAAATTGTTGTTAACCAAAGTTGGAACAATGGTTAGGATATGGAGTCTGAGAACCATTAGTATTGACCCGGAGTGATTGGCATACATTGTTGGTGGGAATTACGCCTTATTAGTGGGTGGTGTATTCCTTAGGAGAAGACTTAGTAGTATTGTATCCATTGTAGATTCGGGTGTGTAGTTTGAGCTCGTTGTAGTATTGATGCGATTATAGAAGAGTAATTATTTGACTTCCGTAGTAGGGAAGTTTTATGATTTCTTCACTCGTTATGAAACGAGTGATGATATTTTAAAGGTATATGTGTTATATGTGATATGTGGTATGAGTGTTTTATTGCTTGTTGCATTGTATGTGGTTATCATGGCTTATCTCCACGACCAACAAAGTTAAGTAGTAATGCATATGAGGGGTTCCTTATTTGGATTCCGCTTTTGCGGGACGCTCCACGCGTGAACCTTAACGACGTTGGGAGTGGAGAGATGCCATTTTCATTTCTTTTAATTTATGTATATTATGCGAGTAAAGATATTTTAGTAGGTTGGGGAGATAGCAAGTAAATAGAATTTCAAGGCTATCTCACTTCTAGCTCAAAAAGGAACTAGTTGTTCTATAATATCTCTCCTGGATACAGGTTCAGACTTTATAGAGGTGGATCGAGGTAGGTAGGAGGTATTTTTCATTTGTTGCGTTATTTTGCGTGAGTGTTTGATTGTTCATTTGTCTTGTTTATGTATGTTACGCTTATCTCCATGACCAACTAGTTAATTGGGCATGTGTCGGAGGGGTTCCTTGTTTGAATTTCTCTTTGCGAGACACTCCGCCGCATGAACACTTAACGACGTTGTGAGTGGAGAGGCGCTACTCTTTTTCTTTCCTTTATTTCTTTGTTGTTGGAAGTTGGGTTGAAAGGTTTAGCCAAGGATCACGTAGAAGAGTGATTAAGGACTATTATAGTGCGAGATGGAAGCACTAGATACAGTTCTCTCCTCTGATCGATGTGAGGGAGACTGAGATGTGAAGTCAACTTGAGACTTCGGGATAATGCCTTAATAAGAAGGCCATGTATATATAAGGGGATATATATCTGAAAGACTTTACAGAAAGTAAATGTTTGATTAATTGAAATCTTTGGTTAATTGAGAGGTAAAACGTAGAAGTAAAATTTTGTTAGTAGGATCTTATTAGTAGAATTGTGAATTAATATTTTATTTACCGATCCCGATCATGTGTCCTAGACCGTCATATCTTAATGACCAACGATGCGAGGTAGTAGTGTAACGGGAGGGTTCCTTGTCTGGATTTCGCCTCGACGAGACGTCCCACGCATGAAACCAAACGAATGTTGGGAGTTGAGATAGGTCTTGGGCACTAGGGACATATTTAGTATTATATGCTTACGATTTAGGTAGGATATATATAGATAGACTTTAAGATTATTAGGGCGTTGGGTCTTTAGGGTATGTGATGTTAATTCAGGAAGGTGGTAAGGAGTGGACCACGAGTAAGTCGTGGGTTGGGATTAGATCCCTAGGAACGAGATTTATGGGGTCTCGAGAGGTTTGGTAGGTTTGGACGAAATAGATGAGGCCTTTCTTAAAAATAGTGTTACGTTGGAACTTCACTTCCGGGGAGTTAAAAAGGACGGGTGGACCCTCACTCCTGAGCCCATGATAGTGAGCTCGAGAGTGGGTGTAATGAAGAAGTTTCTGCCAGGTTGGGGAGTAATGATACTGGAGCATAGACCCATTGTTTATGCATCTCACAAGCTTAAACTTGTGGGAAGTATTATCCAATGCTTGAATTAAAATTCATCGTGGTAGTGATCACCTTAAATAGATAAGGCACTACTTCCTGGGCAGGAAATTTGGTCTTTCTCGCAAGCAACAAGTTGTTGCAATATATCGGGGGAGAAATTGAGTTGGTGTTTGGAGTTCTTAAAGAACTATCATTTGGATATTCTCATTCGGTAAGGAAATGCGATTGGGGTAGTAGACGCGTCAAGTAAGAAACCCATCGGAGATATTTGTGTTGGCATGGAAAGCCAAATGAAGCGAGTATGACTCGGAAGACTCTGTAGCGAGAGCATTCCGATTTGTGATTGACCATTTCACCTACTCGTGCGAAGAAGAGTATCGGTGGAATGAAGATGGGTATATTCGTAGACGTTTGCATTGAATTGTCGGCAGCGTTCTGGTCATGATCCTATTTGAGAAAATTGTTGATCGTTTGACCAGACTGTTGCATTTCCAGCCATTATGGATGAACTTCATGTGGATGAATACGACCCGCTCTTTATGGTGGAATGGTCAAACTGTGGGAGGTGCCTATTAAAATAGGGTAGACCGAGACTAGATATTCGTGTTGGAGGTTTGGTAAAAGTTTCCATAAAGTAATGGGAACCGTATGGAAATGGAGTATACCTTACCCCCTAACTCGGATGAATGAATGGGGGAGGTTGACTTAATGTCGAAAGGCATATCTTGAATGTACGCCTTAGAATACATGACTGACGGAGAAGTAGTGTGTATGGATGGAAATTCCTGTACAACCATTAGGCTTTTGAATGGCCTTATGGATCATTTCCTAAGGCATTGACATTGTGAGTGGCCTAGCGTGGTCGGTTGAGTAATTCGCATACACGTTGGAAGGAACCAACGGGTAATATGTTCCTTGGACTTGGAGTGGTCTCGGGACATTTCTTTAAAGACTTGGCTTTTAAGCCATACACCTTGATGAGATACGTCAATATGAGGAAAAGTTGAGTAACGTTGGGGTTAAGCCACTTAGAGTCGGTATGGGTGCCCCGAGGGGAGATGTAACATGATTCTGGAGGTTGGGCGATTTGTGCTGAGTCATGTGGGCATCGTCTTCCGCCATAGGAATCTAGAATCGATAGTTAGTGAGGAACGCTTTGTACTATGCTAGAGCACAAATGATGTAGACTGAGATCGATAGGGTCGATCTTAGTCCGGGTCCATTTGGGACGTTGCGATAACGAGGGGTTTGTTTAGGATGGTAGAATCCTAGTTTAAAGTAGTATACCCTTTATGAGAGTTGGGTATGCCCAAATTTTGGGGGCAAAATTCCCCCTTAAGGGGAGGAGTATGTAACAACCCTCGATTCTGGGAGGCTCATTTTATACTAATTTTACCGCATAAGGTAATTATATAAAATGTGGGGACTGGAGTAAATAGTAATTGAATGAAATAGAAGTAAATATTTATTGGGATGTTGTATATTTACCATATATGTAGGTAAATATCCTCATGTTGTATATTTTATAGTGTCATGTATATTAAATGACATTATAGTTTAAATGTTAGTGGGACTCTAAATAAATTATAAAATTTCCGTATGCCAGTTTAGAGGGTGTAGTTAGTCTCGGAAGGTGCGAGACAGTCAAAATAAGTGCCATATTGTATTTTTGGGTTTCGGGCACTTTTACTTGGTTTTAGCTTAAACGCGTATTTGGGAGTCATTTTAATGTGGTGTTAACCATTTAAGTTGGGAGTTTTAACCTAAGCCACTATTTTAGTCTTCTAAAATCCCTTATTTTTGCCCATTTTATGTCTTGAACATAGAGAGAAAAAGAGAGAAAGAAAGAAGAAGAGAAAAGAGGAGAAAGAAAATAGAAAATGAAGATTGAAGATGGGAGATTGCTTTTACCACCAAGAAATCTGAATTTGCAACCCTAAGGCAAGTTTTCTACTTGCTAATATGTGATTTAAGATGAATAATTTGTATGATAGTTGTGTATTTGCATTTATGAATCAAAAGATGGAATTTATGGGATTTAAACCCTAATCTTAGTTTTGATGATAAAATTGTGAGTTTTAATGGTTATAAATCATGTAGGATAATCTTTAGGTAGATAAAAGTGGTTGGTTGTGTTTAAAATGAAAGAGATTTTAGCTTTGGGTTTAGCTTTTGGAAGAAGGAGTAACCCTAGTTCTGCTACGACCGGTCGACCGGGCCTTCGTGGGAGGACTTACTGCTTTCCTACAAAGGCATAAATTTTGAGCACGGTCGACCGCGATTCCTTGACCGGTCGACCGTCCCCTCTATTTTGAGCTTTCTTCTTTTCTCCGTAGGCAAAACCTTGAGACGCGGTCGATCGCGGTCTTGGGACCGGTCGACCGGACCCCTGTTTTTTTCACCTTTAAACCTTATTTTGTTTCCTAGGTTTATTCTCTTTAATAGGAACTAGGAACCTTCTTATATGAAGTGAACTTAGAGTCCTAGAGTTCTTGATGAGTTGAGATACTACCCTAGATTAGAAATGGTTTAGGCGGGGTTTTCCGGGGTTATGCCTATTGATGTTAGGGCATTCTTTCTTCTAGTTGATTTCTTTTAAACTAGGGGATGCATTATTATGTTTGGGGGGCCTTAGAAGCTCATTGGAGCTATGTTATCCTTGATGGTTTATTATATCTATCAACGAATATTGGGAAAATAATTGGAAGTCTATTTATTCTTTAAGGTCAAAATGGCAATGTAAATACGTATGGCTCCGGACTTAAAAAGGTGAAATATTTACAAAATGTAAATGAATATGGTTTCGGATAAATGGAAATATACATTTGCTAAAATGTAATTGGATATGGAAATGATGGTAAAGGATAATTTACTTAATCTTTAACATGATAAATGGTAATTTGGTTAAACACACCTCTCTAAATGGCATCATAAGGGAAGTTCGCGCGCTTGGTGATGCCCCCTGGCTAATGAATGCAGGGTGGATATAGTCCTAGGCCATATGCGCGATTATGTTATGTTTTCTGCGCTGGTGAGGGGATTCCGGGTGTGGTCTTGACTCTCCCGCAGGCATATGGCCGCTTCCCGACGTTGCGTTATGAGCCCAGGTTGTCTTGTATCAATAGGCCCTGAAAGATGATGGTCATTTAGGGGCGTGCCCAGTGGGGAAACTCGGAGGGGCGATCTTAGAATCGTTGTATGCATAAGAATATAACCATTCTAAATCAAGTGGGACTTGATGTATGATAAATGCCATAAAGAGCATTTAATATTGATTATATTCCTGCTAAGGAATGGAAATGCCAGGATGGGCATGTAATTAAAATAAAAGCCACAAAGAGCTTAAAATTGAGATAAAAGCCATAAAAAGATTATAGTTATAGATATATTTTCCTGTTGAGGAATAAACTATGAAATGAATCGGGGTATATGATAGAAGTGTTAATTATGTTAATCTTTCCTTTCTCCTGCTTAGTTAAATTAAACTCATGCTTTTCTTCATTTCGTTAGCTTATGCTGTAGAACTGTGTAGATAGATTTGTTTTCTTTTTGTCTTTTCTAGCATCATGATATTCATAACTGTCATACTCTTTATTCATCTGGTAATCATATAGAACCGGGACCTGACCCGTTTACATTTCTTGTTGCATATGCATCTTGCCTCCGCTCAGGTACTCCTCCGCAGGGATGTCTGATTTGAATTCCTATTCCGATGTCCTCGATGAGCCTTGATGCATTGCGAGTATTACGGGACACAATTGGTATAGACGTTTTCATTTTTGCATTCTAGTTAAGATCAAGTATTTTATTCGGGCGAGGGGCCCAAGCTTTTGTAAATGTCTAATGAAATGTAATATGTAACTTATTGAACTTGTGTATTATTGGTGTATCAGTTTGGTGACCGGTAACATATTCGGTCTTTTTATTGTATTCTTGTTATATTATTTATATATGTCTTGGGTCTTCCCCTATCTTTTCCGGAATTGGGTTGCTTGTTTTCCTTTATTTACTTTAAGTTCAAAATTTTTGGCAACCCGTTTTCTGAAATATTGGGTGGTTATCCTGGATACTCTATATTTTTATTGTGATGCTGAGAATGATTCCATCTATGATTCCGTTATATTGGAGTATTGGGCTGACCACCCCTTATTTTGGTGAGCGGGTTGTCAGACCATCTAGCTCAAAGCCTTTTCAATATAGAGAATCTGCTTAGGATTTAATGTTTCAGTGGGCTGGTCGATGCTGGGCTGGTCAAGGAAATCTATTTGGATTGTTATCTTCAAGTTGGAGTATATTACTGAACTCAGAGCTGCTAGGGCATCTGCATGGTTGTTCTGTCCTCTTGGGAACTACTCAACATCCACTTGGTCAAAGTTGGCCATTTTTTCCTTCACAACAGTGAGATAAGTTGCCATCCTTTCATTTTTTGCATTAATGTCATCGTTTATCTGATTGGATACTAGCTGCGAATTATCGAAGACTCGAAGGTGCCTTACTCCTAGCAAATGTTCTTTGCACAATCTCGCGATCAGTGCCTCATACTCTGCCTCGTTATTGGAGGCTTTAAATCCCAGTCTGATTCCCTACTCGAGCACTGTCTTTTTAGGAGTCACCGGTACGATACCTACTCTTTCCCCCTTGAGTTGGAGGCTCCATCGATGCATAAGGTCCAAATGTTAAGTTCCTGCAAGTTTTCCATATGTTGGCTAGTCTTCGACTGATCGGTAGGCTGCTTTTCGATGAAATCAACGATAAAATCAGGTAAGATTTTCCCTTTGATGGGTGTTCTTGGTTGAAAGTGAATATCAAATCATTTGAGATCGATTGACTATTTTGGCAGTCGACTAGAGAGATCTGCTTTCCTCAGAACAACTTTAAGAGGATGCAAAGTAACCACGAAGATGGAGTGGGCCTAAAAGTAATGCTTCAGTTTCCTTAAGGCTACCACCAAGGCGTAGGCGAGCTTCTCCAATGGCAAGTACCACTGCTCGGCCTCCAAAAGGGTCTTACTTGCATAGTAGAATGGATGTTGTCTCCCTTCTCTTTCACACACCAAGGCGGAGCTCACAACGTGGTCTGATATGGCAAGATAACGGTATAAGTGATCACTTTCTCTGGGAATCACGAGAAAAGGGGGACTACAGAGATAGGCCTTGAGATCTTTTAAGGCTTTAGAGAAGTCGTCGTTCCATATCATGCCCCTATTTCTTTTTAATAACTGAAAGAATGTTCGACATCGCTCTAAGGATTTCGAAATAGATCAATTGAGTGCGGTGAGCATTCTAGTGAGCTTATGCACATCTCTTACTGTTCGAGGGGGATAAACTTTATTGATGGCATAAATCTGGTCAGGATTTTCCTTTAATCCTCTCTTATTGACCAAATATCCAAGGAATTTTCCTAACTGAACACCGAAAGAGTACTTACTTGCGTTAATCTCCATTTGGTATTTCCTGAGGATATCGAAGGTCCTTGCTAGGTCTGAGAGATGATCATCCTTGAGCTTTCTATTGATGAGCATATCATCAATGTAAACCTCCATAGTATTTCCCATTTTCTCTTTAAACATCTTTATGGCTAGCCGTTGATAGGCCGCTCCTGAATTCTTAAGGTCGAAAGGCATAAATTTATAACAATACAAATCGACGGTGGTGATGAAGGAGGTCTTATCTTGATCTGGCACATGCAGGGGGATATGATGGTATCCAAAATATGCATTTAAAAAGCTCATCCTCTCATGTGCTGCTGTAGTATCGATCGGTTGATCAACCTTGGGAAGAGGGAAACTATCTTTGGGATAGGCCCTGTTGAGGTCGGTGAAGTCGATTCAAACTCTCCATTTATTATTATTTTTTGGAACTAGAATCGAGTTGGATAGCCATTTAGGGAACTGAACTTCCCATATGGAACTTACATCCCATTACTTTTCGACCTCTTTTTTTACTGCTCTAACTTTCTTCGAGGCTGCTCGGTGAGCCTTTTGTGTGACTGGCTTGAAGGCTGGGTCAATATGCAATCGATGGAAAGCAATGCTGGGATCAATCCTAGGGAGCTCGTAGGGATCCCATACAAAAACATCCAGATTACTCCGGAGTAAGGTGACAAGTTCTTTCTTATCGCGATCGGTCAAGGTTGTATTAATAAAAAACTTTCTCTCTGTTGAGCTACTTCCAACTGCCACTTCTTCTAGGTCTTCAATGACCCTTTCGAAAGGAAGGAGCCTGGTGTTCTCCACCCCTGGTCTACCGTAACTTAGCTGCTATTTGGAGGGTACCAACCCTTCCTAGTCTTCTTCTTTACTTTTTGATTCCTTTACTTTCTTCTCCTACTTGGGGCGAATGTTCGAGATAAAACACTTTCTGGCTGTAGCCTAATCTCCATGGATTTTGACTACTCCTCGATCAGTTACACACTTTAGTTTTTGGTGATAGGTCGATGGGATGACCTTCATTACATAGATCCACCCTCTGCTGAGGATGGCTTGGTATGGAGACTCAATGTCAACGATGAGAAAATCAATCATTTTTGAAATATTTCCTGGCCTAACTGGCAGGACGATCTTTCCCAAAGGAACTGTAATCTTTTCAACGAAATTGACCAATGGAATAGTGGCTTCCTTGAGGTCCGCTATGCTTAGCTTTAACTTTCTGAACAAATCTAGGTACATCACTTCGGATGAGCTGCCTTAGTCGACGAGCAACTTGTCGGCGTCCTAATTGGCTATCCTGAGTGTGATGACTAGTGCATCATATTGAGGGGTTCTTACCCCAACCAAGTCTTCATCAATAAACACAATGTGCTTGTTATAGTCAACGTCCTCAGGTGATCAACGTTTCTTAGCATGAGGCTAGAGCTGGAAATTTTTGACCCGATAACCCGTTTATGGTAATAACCCGAATTGACCCGAACATGACCCGATTAGCTTGTATAGATTTAGTAGTAACCAAAACTTATACTAAAATAAAAATCAACCCGACCCGAAAATGACACGACTAACCCGAATTGCCACCCCTAGTCTTAGCTGGATCGATTTGAAAGGCTTGTATAACTGCTGTGAGCTTTTTAACCTCCATTCGAGCATCATTCCTTTATATTTGCTTGAGGAATGATGCCCCATGGATTACTATGAACTCATGGACAAGGTCCTCCTTGAGGACGTTATCTGGCCTTCGCTCTCCATTTATTACTGCCTTGTTTGTTTTATTTTCAATGAACTCAGTGAGATGTTCGGCCTGGGCTATCTCTTTGAGATGAGATTTGAGGGATTTACAATGCTCAGTCTTGTGGACACCTTCCTTATGGAATGCACAACTCAGTGCATTATTCCGTTTGGTGGGATCCCCTCCCATCTTTCTTGGTCACTTGTTAAATGGCTCATCTTTAACCTTGACAAAAATTTTATATATCGGCTCCTTGAAGACCGTGTTAACAGCCTGGAATGCCTTCGATGGATCATTCTTATTTCCTTTCTTAGAGTCATTTTTGCTTCTATTCTTATTCTCTTTCTTTCGAAGCTCGATTTTCTCCACTCCTTTGCTCGCCTTTGCGCGACCATTATCCTCTGCATTAAGATGGGTTATATCTTTGACCTTGGCGTATTTTTCAATAAGCTTCATTAAGTCATCGATGAATGTTGCCTCCTTCTTAGTTAGGGACTGGTGCAACAAGAAGGAGCTTGGCAGACCTATATTAAAGGACGTAACGACGACCTGCTCCGAGCAGTCCTCGACCTCATAAAATAACTCCCAGTACCTCTTGGCATATTCCATAAGGTTATCTTGTGGCCTTTTCTTTATAGTAAGTAGTGCATCCATCTGTTTGGGGTGGGAGCTGCTTGTGATGAAGCGAGCGTTGAGTAGCTCAGACAAAGCCTCAAAATTACTGATGGACCTATAAGGTAGCCTCTCAAACCATTTTTGGGCCATATCATGCAAGCTTAAGGGGAAGATCCAACACATGAGCACATCGCTGTGATTCCATAGAGTCATAGTTTACTAGTATTGCCTGACATGGTCAATGGGATCGGTCTTCCCATCGTAAATCTTAAACTCGGGGACCACAAACTTCTTTGGGGACTCTTTTTCCTCTATCGCCCTTAAAAAAGGGGACTTTATTTGAGTTTTGAGAGCTCTCCTGTCTAATTCTTGTGTAGATCTGGCACCACGATGAGTTGGGTACTGATCCATCTCCCTTCGGACAGGCTCCGTATGTCATCATTATGTCAAGTATAACTCTTACGACGTCGAGCTTGCTGAGAGCATCTAATTGATCATCACTTGACCTATTTCTCTCAGTTCTTTCTGAGCCACACACGGGGTTCCTTCCTCGGATGCGAGACTTTCTCGCCTAAGGAATGGGAGTTCGGTTGTGGCATTGTGTTATATTCTGATGGAGATCTCTCTCCATCCGTTCCAGTCGCCTTTTTAGGTGAGCATTTTCGTCCTCCTACCGGTGTGTGGCCTCCTCTTGGTCTTGCAATCTTTCTTTATTAGCATCAATCAACCTAGAAATTTATGTGGACCTAGGTGGCCCTTAACTTTCTTCGGAGACCTTCCTATCTTGGCAAAGTCATGGATTTGAATGGCAAATCTCAGACCTTACCCTCGAAGGGTTAGGCTGCTATTGAATGTCACCTTCTTGTGGGACATTGCTACTCTGATGGGACATCACTGGCTCTTCTTGATGAAGGTTTTCGTAAGAATGACAATCGTTTCCCATAGACGACGCCGCCAATTGTGGTGACAAAAATATCCACACAAAACAGTAATAATTGAAAACAATCCCCAAGATAGTAAGAACAATAATAATCACAATCACAACACAAGAATATACGTGGTTCGACAAATGGCCTATGTCCACGGAGATGTCTACTATTTATTTATTAAGTAACTCTTAAGACGATTTTGTTACATGCCCTTATGCCCTGGGCAAGGGGTAAAATATATACTCAGTTCAGGTCAGAGAAAGTGTGTTGGTAACCAACATATTACCCTAGTATCCCTTGAATATCTCCTATGAAATTATAGGGAATGGACTTGGTCATATTCTGTTTATTCTAACTGTCATCTAAGGCTCATAATTTTGGTCAGATGCCTTTTATTATTTATTTGTGCTTGACCGACTACTTCTATTGGCTTGGACGATAATAAGGGTACCCATATTTAGGGTTATCCCAACCAAATGTTATCTGAAGGTTACCGAATCATTAATGGTTCTCCTCACATTAATCAATTGTATGATACCAATTTGGTCACGCTAGTATTATTAATGAATTTTGATGGATGATGGTGTCTACTATATGGAAGAAAGGAAGGCAGAGCATGCTCTGGTATTGAACCTTCCTACTTACAATAAGGATTATTGGGATTATGAATTCATGGTAAAATACTAGGAGAACTTTCACATTCCATAGGGATAAACTCCTTATGATAGGACCACATACCCTAAGAAAGGGAGGATAGTATTTCAAATAAGATTTGGGGATGACTCACTCCCATTTCTCGAGAGATTTTGTAATTGATCCATGACTATTTGTATATCTGGTATTTTTTCCAGCTAGTCAGAAGAAGAGGGAACCATGTTTTGAATATGTTACTTTATTGATCTACGAAAGGTACTCGCGATCAAACAGAGACTAGGGTAGGGCGATCTTCCAAGAGCTATTTCTATTCTCATCATGTATACATCCACCACCTCCTATTTTGTTTCCAAGACAATAGATAGTGAGCCCGAGGTACATGATGGATACTCCAACCACATCTCTTTCGTCATTAATATGACAAATCGTTCCTATAATGAAACATTTGATATTGCCTTTTATCACACTTCCATCTCTTTTGAGTTTCTAGATGGAGATCAAGTTCAGCCTGTTTCCTTATCTCTCTCTCCCTATGCATATATCATGGCCCTTAAAATGGTGATACCTAATATGTTAAGGAATATGCTGACCACCCCAACATGTCAAGGAAAGAAGATTATGAAAACATAG
Organism: Sambucus nigra; assembly: GCA_949130495.1. Taxonomy (NCBI): domain Eukaryota; kingdom Viridiplantae; phylum Streptophyta; class Magnoliopsida; order Dipsacales; family Adoxaceae; genus Sambucus; species Sambucus nigra. Next base: position 623,545,110 of record OX422216.1, read on the forward strand.
GGTTCTTACAATAAATAAATATGGAGGACTCTCCATGGAAAAGGCAATCTGAGGAACAAAGTTAAATAAAAATAAGCCCGATGAAGGAATCGATCAACCTATTATTTGAAAGAAGGTAGGAGATGCCTCTAAAAGGGGTAAGTGTCCTGTTGAAGACCCTTATGTTGTCTATTCGACCAATTTGGCCATGGATATTCTCAATCGTGCCATATTATCACATGATCGGGTGACGATCGCTTGTTTATAAAATGACGCGAGTTGATTGGTCATGCGACCCAAAATCTCATTGGTAAGTGGTTCGTGGTATTTTTCTATTGTTACTTACCTAAGTTATACATTTTTATTTAATATTTTGTACATACTTTTGGAACTTGCAGTTTATCATGGACTTTGTTACAATGGTGGGAAATAAGGTAGAGCAATCCATAAATACCACCAACTTTGATTAGACCATGGGTCCTTTAAATAAATTCCTCAACCAAGTTCAACTTAAGCTGTCAAAGAAGGATAGGGAGAACACTAAGGCTCTATCCAAGGCTGTTTAGGAGAAGAAGGTAGCAAACGAGGAAGACACGAAGATTAAAGTTAAATTTGATACCTTGATCTAAACTCTAAAATAGGATTTGGAGGCCAATAGATAGGTTGAGACCAAGGGTTTGGACGTCTCTTTCAAGCACATCAAGCACTAATTGGGGTACACCAAAAATATTTCTTCAAGAAGGAGTCAGATGCATCCCTTTAAAATGATGACGTTCCTTCTTCCTCTGAACTTTATGATGATCACCACCTTGGGTATCCTACAATAACTCTCTAAAGGGATGGAAAAATTACTTAGGTGGAAGGAGAAGATGATGCCACCCCCAAGGAGTACCATCCAGTTAAAACTCACCCCCTTTTAGTTTTTATCGTCTTTACTTTGATTTACCGGTAGATCCTATGCCTCTTTCTAAACAAGTTTAACGAAGAACATATTATTCTCTAACTTTTATTATTTGAATTTTATTTCTTCATGGTTGGAAGCCTTAGCTTTTCCATTTAAGTTATCTTTTATTTTCAACTCCATGATCAAGAAAGTTCCTCGTCACTCGCATTGGTCGGGCAAACTGATGATGACATGGATTTATTTTTGGGAGTTGGAGTGTCTGATCAGACAAGTTTATATTATCTTATTATTCTCCAAGCCTTTCAAATATTTTTCTTGGTCACTGTTTACCAAGTTAAGATCATTTTCCAGTGTCGCTTGGGATTGTTGGCATAGGGTCTTTGCTAAATGTCAAATATGATACAATTCAGGAATATGTGGAGTAACTCCATGCCAACCTAATCAACTTTCAGCACATCAACGACTTAAAATAAGAGTTCCAAAGTTTCTAATGGAAATTCCACAAGGGTCCTCATGAGGTGAGGCAAAATCGATACGATGATGGGGTACTCAACATCCCCCACCATATTGAGGACATCATGGAACAATCTTAAAAACATGGGTGGATGAATTCCCTTTATGTGTTGAAAGTCCCTAAGGACTTTATGCTTAGACATTGGTACGAAATTAGCAACCCTCACTACTGATTGTGTCACCAATATTTTTGGCTTCAGTAGTGGGGTCCCTATACAACTGATCGATGATGAGTATGGTAGAGAAGATGATGATATTACCCACTATTCCCTGCACCAATTAAATCTTGACCTTTTACGAAGACAACTACATATTTTTCTCCTCTACAACCTCCCCCTCTCATTAGGTTATCTATTTATTTTTTTCTTGGCTCGTTTCTCCTTTTCAAAGAAAACTGTGTAACTTATTCAAGTTTTGAATGAAAAATCTACTCCCCTTTACTTGTTTGTGTAATATGAAAATATCACTATCCTTTGGTGGATGGATCAGATGCTTACTTTTAGGTGGTGTTATTACACGCATCCTAGGACCTAGAATTGATTATTGATTATGTACTTGTTCATGGGGATCCCCTTGTAAAGGATTTTAAACGACCAACCTGGTTGGGTTCTCTTCGCCCGTAAGTCTTTTCTTGCTTCTTAGGAGACCTTGCCATTTTATGTTAATCTAACAAAATTTGTTATACCATGCCAACTATGTTTTATTATTCCTAGTAAGTACCATAGTTTTTTCCCATTGCATGGGCATTTCGGCTATTAACATATAACAAGTAGATAATTAATCTGAGCAAAAGAGGACTTATATTAAAATAATTGATCTTAGGGGCTAGAAACTCTTTACCGTTTGGAACAATTGTGTAACTAAAAGAATGAAATTTGAACATAAATAATCTCCAATTCAACTGGATAGGTTGAAATAAGATAAAGATATTAGAGAAATAACTAGACAAAAAGTAAAATTTCTTCAGATTGGTTGTGTTCCAAGATCATAAATCTCAATGCCCTCCATTGTTTACAAGTGGTAAGTTCCATTGAGGTCGGTCCTGGTCACTTTTAACGGCCCCTCCTAATTGGAACCCCAGAAGGGTGGACTCCCCTTTATCACTAATCAGTTACGTATTGATAAACACATAAAAATATGTCTACAATTATTTATAAATATCCTTTAACATATGGTAACATATTCAACAAATGTGGAGTAAATCTTATGATGACATGCATCAACTTTCTTATGTGGGTCCTATGACTGCTGGGCCCCCATGTGACTCATAAATGACAATCATTGATTCCACAAAGGGTGTACGTTAATTAGTTATTTTTAGAGACATTGAAAAATAGTTGTTGTCACCCCGAGCTCCTTATTTACGCAGACACTAGGCTTTGGTAAGAGGAAAAAAATGGCTCAAAGCCAAATTTACCTATATGACAATGTAAAATGCCAAAAGGTTTAAAGATTTATGGACTCCTCGGTTGTGAATCAACCAGCCTACCGACTTAATGTTTTTGTGTCAATAGCGTAATATGTGACCCAATATTTTTAATTAATGAATTTAATTATAACTAAAATTGTTAAACAAAAATAGAGTTAATGAATACAAAAAAAATTAATTAAAGAATACAATAACGCATTTAAAAGATATAATTCATATATCATATATGCAACTGAATAATTTGTACAAGCAATGTATATCGGGCACTTCCCTGACTACTACATGAAGTACTGCGCTTCCTATGCTCTCAAACATACTACAACATATATCTAATAGACATCATAGTTCACACGGATGTCCACAAAAATAAAAAGTGTTGGGGAAAGAACTGTAGCACTCAAGCTTTTTTAATCCTTCATGGGGTGATGATGATAATTGTTGAATAATGGAATAAATTAATATGTAATAGTGAGAAAATAATTGCAAGAAAATCACACGAGACAATGATATATGTGATTCGACATATTATGCCTTTGTCCACAAGTGATGGTGGTCTCTATTTATTCACTATAAATCACTCACAAATGCTCCCAATCTTTTTTCTCAAAAGATAACCCGAACTCATATTTTTTCTCTCCAAAGAAAATACCCAAACTTACTCTTTTAAACACTCTTTATTTTCCTTACAGATGATACTTTTTCTTCCTTCACTTTAGTATATATAATACCCACAAACATCAACCCCCATTTATAGTGTATTAACTTACCCATTAAATACATCCCACTAAATAAGGGGAGGAAGACAAGGAGCCACCCAAAGAAATTCATGGCCGCAATTATCAAAATAGTTTGGCTAATTTATGAGTTATATTTTGAATGAAAATCAAGCCAACGATTCCCAAAATATCCACCTTGGTAGGAATTTCACACTCCTTACTCTTGATCCCTCATTTTTGTCATAATAGTGTTTATGACCATTTTTACATAAAGATACAACCATCATCAAAAACCACCCCAAAGGGTCTCAACAATGTTAGATATTGATTATGTTTGAGAAATGCTCAAACTTGACCATTGGTACCACTTTTGTCATCATGTCCGTTGGATTATCCTGAGCGTAAATCTTTTGTAGAAGAATTCCACCTTCTTAGATATACTCCTTGATGAAATGAAAACAAACGTCAATGTCCTTGGTCCTTCAATGATTAACTTGGTCTTTTCCAAGTGAATAGAAAATCTGGCTATCATAATGCACCTTCACACTCTCCTGAGTAATCCCCAATTCACTAATTAAACCTCAAAGCCATAGAACCTCCTTCATAGCCTCTGTCATTGCAGTATACTCCACCTTTGTAGTAAACAAATTCACTTTTGACTCTTTTATAAACCTCCAACTAATTCGACTACAAGCTAATGAAAATACATAACCCGTAGTAGACCACCCCTTATCTAAGTCACCCAAATAATCAGGATAAAAATAACCACATAATTAATACTAATCAACCTACTGGTACACTAGTCCCACATCAGGGGAGCCTTGAAGATATCGTAAAATCCACTTAACTGCATACCAATGTCGTTTGCATGGATTTTCCATGAATCTGCTTACCATGCTGAATGCGTGAATGAAATCAAGATGAGTACACACCATAACTTACATTAAACTAGCAACGACACTTGCATAAATAACCCGAGACATAAAAATCATGTTCATTTTCAGTAATCGAGGACATAATTATTAGAAGTTTAAAGTAATGTATAAACATCTTCCTCAAATATTATCTTAGAGAGAGATACAACCTTTCGTTTTGACTTTCCCTCGAAATCTCCATACCTAATATTTTCTTTGCTCCACCCAATTATATCATCTCAAATTTTTTACTTAATCTAGATTTTAACATGTCAATATCCACCATTCTCATATAAACATTGAGAATATCATCCATATATATGAGACAAGGAATGAAATACCAATATTTTAACTTCTTGAAATATACGCATTGATTGTAATCACTATGCTTATGCTTTTGACTCATCACGAATGCATTAAACCTTTTATACCATTGTCTAGGTGATTGTTTTATCCCATACAATGATTTATTCATCTAGCACACATGATTCTCCTTACCAATAACCTTAAATCCTTCAGGATGTGATATATAAATGTCCTCCTCCAAATTTTCATGAAAGAACGAAGTTTTGACATCTAATTTCTCGAGCTTTAAGTCAAACTACAACACTATAAACAAAAAGGTCCATATGGAAGTGGTTTTAACCACCGAAGAGAAAACTTCATCTTAATCCATAACTTTAATTTGTGCATATCCTTTAGCTACTAATATTTCCTTATAGGTTACAATAATCTCATTGGAATTTGAAGAAACATCATATTTCTTTGTGAAAACCCATTTGCACCCAATTGGATTCTTACCTTTAGGAACTTTTATAAGCTTCCAAGTGTGATTCTTATGAAGAGAGTGCATCTCTTCATGCATAGTTATCTTCAAATCATCACAGTGACAATCACTTATCACTTATTGATAGGTATACGAACCATCAATAAATATTGACAATGCATATGATGAACTATCCTAACCATATCGTTACAGTGCCTTTTTAATCCTTCGGTCTCTACCACTTGCTAAATATGGTTGTTGTTGATACTCTTATTGTTAATTAGGATCCTCATTTGGAACCTTCTCGTCTACATCTTCCATCACATCATTTGTAACCTTTGTAGAATCATTTGGAGTTAAAAACTCCACCCACAAGAAATCACAACCGCTACGATTACTAACCTACTAAGAAGTATATAAATTCTTCTTCTTAGTTTCCAACATAACAACTTCATTAAATATTACATATATACCGATTATAAATTTCTTTAATTCTGGACACCATAATTTATACCTCTTAACACCTATTTGGTAACCCAAGAAAATTTCTTTTTTGGATTGAGGATTCATTTTTCTTCACATGGAAATAAGTCAGACAACCGAACACGTTAAGGGAACTATTGTCTGCAGGTTTACGAGACCACACCTCAATAGGTGTCTTGAATCCAATTATTTTTGAAGGTGAAATTTTCACGAGATTATAGGTTCGTTCACACACTTGGCCTAAAATTCTTTACCCAATTTGGAATTGGATAGCATGCACCGTGCTCTCTCTAATAGGGTACGATTCATTCGTTATATAACCCCATTTTATTGAGGTATTACCTTCATTGTGAAGTGTCTAAAAATAACTTATCACAGAAAAACTTGTTCATTGGGTCACAAGTGTACTCCCCACCATTGTTAAAGAGAATCATGTTCATTTGTTTGCCAATATACTTTTTAACTATTGTATTTCACTCCTTGAACACAATTGTGACTTCATATTTATGCTTCATGGTGTATAAACAAACTCTCAGTGAGAAGTCATCAATTCAGGTAATAAAATACCCCGCACCCCTTCAGAAATAACTCTAGAGGAACCCCATACATCTGAATGGATGTAATCCAAAGTGCCCTTAGTACGGTGAATAGTCGCACCAAGCTTCACGTTGCATTGCTTCCCAAATATGCAATGCCCACAAAAATACATCCTGCTAATTTTATCCCCTCCAAGAAAATCACACTTACTCAAAATTGTCATACCTGTATCACTCATATGTCCCAGTCACATGCAATTGTTTAGTAATTGACTGTTTCTATTCTACATAGGAAACTATGACTCCACCTGAAATGCTACTACTTGTAAGGAAATACAAGTTACCATGTCGATGCCAATCACAATCACCCGAACACCGCTACACACGGTTAGAATTTCGTTCACAACTAATTTTTTTTTATCCATTTGCCTCTAGACTTACTAATGAAATCAATATCTTCAAAGATCGGGGACATGTATAACTTTTATTAACATCCTCAGAACTTCGTCAAATAAGATGATCTGTACGGTATCAACACCGAATGTCTTGTAAGCGATATTATTTCCCATAAAGTCATTTCCACCATTTAACTCCTTATAGGTGGTTAACCAATACATGTTTTCCATCAAGTAACCTTCCTACAAATAAATAATTATTTAAAATCACCGACAACACCTTATGGTGGTCTTTTTTATCTCAGGTATCTTCTTACGCAACTGAAACTATGTATGATTTCTCCATATTCTTCTTTTTTTTAGATTTAAACTTAAGACAATACCATTTAATAGTGACCTTTCTCATGACACCAATAACATTTGACGTTTGTCTTCCTATAATTAGAATTTGAATGTCTCTTATATTTCCCACGTTTTCTTTCTTCAGTTCTTCTTCTCACAACTAAGCCAACAACTTGAACCTCCTCACTAAATTCTTTCTTTCGAAAGTTTCTAGAGATAAGGTTCGTTGTAATATCTTCAAAAGATATAAATTTTTCCCTTACAACAATGTATTAACAAGGTGTTCATACGATTCGGGTAAAACACTCAATAGTAACAATGATTTATTTTCCTCTGTAATCTTCTCATCCGTATTTAACAAATCAATAATTAACTTAGAATAACACTAGTCTTACATACTTTTGTACCCGTTTCTCATACACGCCGGACAAGATAAATAAAAGATGGCCCACCACAAATGTAACCTTAGACTTGCACACACACACACACACACAAAAAAAAAAAAAGAAGGGTACTCTCTCTCAAGTCACTACACAAGGAAACTTAGACTTAAAAAACAAAAAAAAACATTTCACTATTTTTTAACTTTTTACAACTTTTTATAAATGTTTTTTTTAAAAAAAAACTGTTTCCTATTAATATAAAAAAACAGTTTTTATTTTTTTGAAAGTAAACAATTGATTTATTAAAATTAAAAAATAATTTTTTTTTTCATAAATAAAAAAAATTATATTCACATTTAATAAATGATATGGGTCCGGGATTGTGGGTCTGCGTCAGAGGCACTAATTAATCGCGATATTTTTTAGTGCCGTTGACGCGGACCCACATTCCCGGACCCAAATCATTTGTGTAATGTGGGTCAGCACCAGTAACACTAATTAATCACGATATTTTTTCTATAAAAAATATTCCGATTAATTAGGGTCGCTGGCGCGGACCCACATCATTTGTTGAATGTGGGTCCGCCCCATCGACACTAATTAATCGCGATATTTTTTTGGGTCCGTGCCAGCGACACTAATCAATCGCGATATCATGTCAAAAACATAATTTTTTTATTTATATAAAATATTAATTTTAATAAAAAATTTACTTTCAATAAAAGAATTTGTTTTTTTATACTAATAGAAAAAAACTGTTTTTCTATATGATTTTTTTTTATATAAAAAATTATTTTTTTTTATTATAAAAAAACTATTTTTATATCAATTGCTAGCCACAAAAGAATAAGAAAGTAAGAAAAAACTTTTTAAAAAAATGGGGGTGAATGCGGCTCCCAGGCAGGCTATGTAGAATCACTCTTTTTCTAAACTGATTTTATCGACAAAAAAAACTCGTATCGTGTCTTACTTAGTACAATTTAATTGACATTAGATAGGACATAAAACTGATTTTATTAACAAAAAAAATCCCAAAAAAGATATAAAACTGATTTTAACAAAAAAATATTATTACCGAAAAAAATTATGTCGTGTTTTTTTAAAACACAATGCAGTATATCAATTAATAAAGTGCCAAAACAAAAATAAAAAATATTCTCTTAATATTTTTATTTTTTTTAAAATTAATAAATAATTAGAATTATGATTTATTTTAGGATCACGAACCCGACTTATTTTGTACGACTCACTAACGTGTCGTGTCTACATTGGCTCAGTCCTATGGTGTGGGTCCCGTTAGGACCCAAAAATGAAGCAATACAGACGTGACACGTCAGTGCGTCGCACAAAATGAGTTGGAGTTGTACATCGTTGTAGGTCAAAATATATTTTCACAAAAAAAATTATTTAAAAAAAAATATCTTTTCACACGTCACTGCGTCACAAAAAAAATTATTCTCTGCAGCGACGCACTGACGTGTGAAAATATTTTTTTTGATAATAATTTTTTTGTGAAAATATTTTTTGACTTACAGTGATTTATAACTCCGACTCATTTTGTGCGATGCACTGACGTGTCGCGTCTATATTGTTTGATTTTTGTGTCCTGACGTGACCCACACCATAGGACTCTCAAAATGAATCAATGTAGACACGACACGTTAGTGAGTCGTACAAAATGAGTCGGGTTCGTGATCCTAAAATAAATCATAACTCTAATTGTTTAGGCATTTAAATAAGAAAAGTTGTTTTTTTTTTTAAAATTATTTTTAATGTATTTACCCCTCAAATAGCCATTTACCAAATAATTTTTTATTTTTTGAAGTTGGCGTCAATGACACTCCCAATTTTTAAAGTCAATTTGTTTTTTAATATCTATTTTTTTTAAAAATATTTTTGATACATTTGGGTGGTTTTAACTTTTATTTCAAGAAAAACAATTAGTGTAACTTTGAGAAAAAAATAATTTTAAAATTAAAACAAAAAACGGTTTGGGAGGTTGTTTTGCTTTGTGGCGGGGATCTCTTATTTGTCTTGTTAGTGGGTAAAAAAATGGGTATAAAAATCGTGTCCGTGTAGTGTTATTCATTAACTTATTGAAATCATTAATATGAGCATTCATACTTTTTCCTTGCTGCATCCATAATTTGTGGAGTCTCTTCTTTAAATAAAGTTTGTTATTGAGTGTTTTTATCAAATATAGTTTATCTAACTTATCCCACAAAGTATTTGTTGAAGTCTTCTTTTGCACATTGTAAGTGTGTTTTGGGGACAAGAACCATCGAATATTGATGCACGCTTCCAAATCATAATCTTTCTAATCACATTCCTTCATATATTTGGGGTTTCCCCTTAACGCCTTATGCCACCTATTTTTCAAAAGCAAGTGTTGGACTCGAGTTTGCCAAATCCTAAAATTAATCTTTCCATCAAACTTGTTAATATCCAACGGTGATGCATGGTTCCTTTGCATATTTCGTAGAAAAAAAATAATTTTGGATATTTTTTTGTTCAAAAATATTGACAAATATAGCAAAAAAATGATTTGGTACAAAATCTCCGATACCAGTTTGTTGGGTAAAGGACCTTAGAAATCAAGCTTGTTTAATCCTTTACGGTACGATCATGATAATTGATGAAGAATAGAATAAATTAATATGCAATAGTGAGGAAATAATTTCAAGAAAATCACACAAGACAATGATACACGTGGTTTGACAAATTATGCCTACATCGTCACGTGATGTTGGTATCTATTTCTTCATTAAAAATTAATACTACGAGGACTTCAAATCACTCACAAATGCTCATAATTTTTTCTCTCAAAATAAAAATACCTAAACTCATAATTTTTCTCGCAAAAGAAAAATTCCCAAACTCATTCTTTTAAACGCTATTTCTTTTTATCCCGGATAACACTTTTTCTTCCTTCAGTTTGGTGTATATAATACCAATACACACTAAACCCCATTAATTGTGTATCGATTTTCCCATGAAACATTTCCCACTAAACAAGGGGAGAAATGCATGGAGCCACCCAAAGACATGCAATGTTTCGCATGAAAATCAAGTCAACAATTCCACAGAATGCACCAGACAACCGTGATCTCAATGATATGTGATGTGGATAGGGTGCATTGTTGTACATATTGTGTCATATAGGAAACGGAGTTGGAACAATATGGTAATTGTAACGACCCAAGTTTTTATTAAATTATGGGTATTGAATACCGCAAATACAAGTACATTTTCTTATTTTTATGTACATTGCTGAATTTTATTGAGAATAGTTGAGTGATAGGTTTGGGGTAGTTCCTAAATTGAGTGTATGTTTTGTGTGACTTAAATTGGAGTAATGGGGTGATTATTTGATTAGTTTGGGTAATTAAGAGATTTTATATGCTATTATTATTATGTAACTTGGATTAGAATACTTAAGTTGGTTTGATGAATTAAGTGAGTTATATTTTAAGTTAATATATATATATATATGGAAAAATGAAGTTATTATAATTATTAAATTATAAAGAACAACTGAGAGAAAATAGAAGACTCGGAGGAGCACCATGATAGTTGTTCACTCATTCGAAACCATGTCTTGAGGCCCACTATCATGGATTAATTACGCGTAACTGGGATCATTGGTAAAGTGGCTACAACCGCAACTTTAGGCTTGCACTTCCGGGGGAAATAAGGAGTGACTGCTGCTTTAGGTTGGGAAGTCATATTTAACCGTTGAAATTCTAAAACATGGCTATTTGAACCACTCACAAATTGAAATGTGTCATGATGACACAACAACTCATGTGCTTTTATTATTTTTAAATTAGAATGTAAGCAGCTTGAATGGGTATCCAACCACCATTCCATCTGCTGCTATAGATAACAAGAAAAATGAATGAGTTGAGGGTGTATAAGGGGGTGTTTTGTGGTGTTTAGAAGAGAAAATGCAATGGAAATAATTATTAGAGTATATTTTCAAGCTTGGAATCTTGGTATCCTTTTGAGGTCTTGATCGACTATAAGTTTAGGATCGGATACAACGGTACTGCAAAGAATCTTAATCGACTTGAACCTGGATCTTTCGTATAAAAAAGTGAGGCTACACTGCAGAAAGTTTACAACCGAGTCTCTTGTAAAAAGGACCACCTCTTTAATTCTTCAACATCTAAGGATAACTTAGGCATCCGAATGTCAACATGTACCAAAGTATCCGATCGACCATATAGGATAAGTTACCTATTGACATATAGGAAACCATTTACGGTACTATAGGGGTCGAACCTAATCCTCCCAAAGTCAGTCAACACAAAGAAGATCTCATCAATCTCTATAGTGAGATCGACATGCTTATTCTATGGCTAACGTTTGACCTCTTCATACTAGGGGTGTCACCCTGGACTCACCATTACACCGATATAGGACACAACTATGGGAATACTTACCTTGACGCAACCAACATAGTTGTCACAATAGAACTTTAAAATGAGACGACTGACCAAAGTCATCCCCCACCCAAAGCTCCCCCATCCCTAAGGTATTCATATACTACCAAGATGGAACTTGTCAACCCGGTTCACCATGACCACGCAAGTGAAAAGTTCGATAGCATGAAGTATGTAAACCCATGCCAGATTTATCCATGAGATCTCATCCTTGGGCCAGGATACACTGCATATTGGTACTACTACGAAGATATCTTTTGTGAGTCCACCATCATCATGAGGGGAATGAATCCAAGAAAACTTGAAACCTAATTTGATAATAAAGAGCACTAGGAAATAATCTCTGACAATGACATATGGTTAGGATCATCCATGTCTATGGAATCATCACCTGATACACCCAACCAGAAAGATAAAAAAGTCCTAGCCATGGTGGTAGAAATCCTCACCTACGCTAAGAACTCTGACATATTCGTATGGTGGACTGTTGAATCCATGTCCTGGACACCCCCAAAAATAAAGAATAAGGCTCCTACAAGCCCTAAGCTAACCCCCACCCTAGATTGGACCGAAGTGATGGCCTCAAAGCCGACACCTCCTGCCTTTAACCTCATATCCTTAATTGACCTCCTGCTCCATCCAGAGAAATATGAATACGAAGCTCGAGCAGAACCCATGCTTTCCCTAGACAAAGAGGTAAACTTCCTCACCAGGCCAGGTCAACACTCCACTATATGAAACCGAATAGTAAGTAAAAGAGTTCCATTGAGATAGATATTACCTATCCTCCTCTGGGAAATAATATGATCTAATAGCAACTCCATCGAACATCAGCTAACATCATCATCTGAGAGTTTTTAGCTACATCATGAGAGAACCGAGTTGTCGTTATTCGTCTGTTGCCTCAAGCTTCTATACTATAAGACCTAACCCTAATTGAGATCATGAGTAACCCCATAATAATATAAGAGTTTTACGATAAGTACCCTACAAAAGAGGGTGCCTAAGAAACCCAAGTCAACTCCAAAAGACATGCGAGAAGTACCAACAAAGGACGGTGCATGAGCAACCCAATTCATCTTCAAAAATCATTCGAGAATTACCAAAAAAAGAGGGTGTACGAGCAACCCAAGTTAACTCTAAAAGTCATTCGAGTAATACCAACAAAGGAGGGTACTCGAGAAACCCAAAGCTCCAAAAATCATGCGAAAAGTACCAACAAATAAGGGTGCTCGAGAAACCCAAAGATCCAAAAACAATGTGATCATTACCAGTAAGAGGGTGCCGTTTGAGCAACCCTAAGACAATTCTCAAAATAAGAGTAAGTACATGAGTAGTCTTTGTCTGCCCAGTGAAGTAAAATTGAGAGAAGTTACTCAAACAACATAAAAATATGTATTTGTTAACCTCTTTTACTAACACTTAGTCTCGTTGTTTTTACAAATGTTTACTTAGCAAGAAGCCTTAGCTGAGCAAGCAGGGCTCGAGCAGATGGCCAGTTGAGACCTCTTGAGAGTTTTGATTTGGATATTAGGAGGTAAGTCTTATTAAGAAAGCTAAGGCTCAACCATTTCAATATTTTAGGAAAGAGAGAATATTGAAGCGGGGGACCCAAGAGGTCACTTGCATTGACATTACACAATCCACATTTATTTATTAGCGAGTAGTAAGTGATTTGCTCGCAAGACATTTTAATAAAGCCAATGGAGAGTGACCCTCAAGATCTCTCCCAAGTTTTCAAAATTATTCATCAAGCAACCGTTTACAAATATAAAATAGTACTTTTTCACATTATAGCCATTTACAAATTACCTTTTTGAACACTATTACACCAGGTGTTACTCCATAACAGACATATCGTGGTAGATAGTGACAAATAGTAATAAGGAAAAAAGTGTACAAAGATATTTATCACATGAGAATATCCATTTGGCGTGCATATTACACATCAACCCTAATGTTTTACTATAAATAGATTACTTGGGGCACAACCACAATCATCATTTCATTATCACTTTTACTCTATATAAACTCTCACAGATATTCCCTCCTAATATCTCGAGGTGTTTATCTTTCCATTCTCAGAGAATCACTACTCTCAGTCGGTTCATTCCTTTATTTATCATTGAAAAGTTATATTTAATCTTTATTTGTTCATTGTTGTAAGCAAAAACATTATTGTTATATTGAAAGTTGGTTTTTTGTCTCTGTTTTTGTTCTTGAAATACATTACCTTGAAGAAATTTTCCACTAGAGTGGGTCACACCTTACAATATTTCTAAGAAGTTGGTCTTTGAAGACACTTCGATAGGTAATGGAGTTCAAAGTGACCTAACTACTAATAAATAGGTTGTTGTTATAGGAGCAAGAGATTATGCCCTCATTGTGGGATAGACGAGAAACTCAATTGCTCCACAACTGAATGGAATGGATCTGAGGAGTTTTTTTATTTTATTTTCTAAAGCAGCACAACGTGTACATGACAAGTTTAGTTCAATTGTGCTATGACAGTGGTGGTTCCTACTAGAGGAAGAATTGGAGTGGAGGGGGGTACCGACAAGGAAGCTGGTGGCCGAACAGACCCCAACCCTGTGAGCTCACCAACAATAAAGAAAACAGAGGCAGAGGAATTACCCTCCAAGGTGATTGCGATGGAGGAAGTTAAAAAACTCCTTTCACTCTAGCGATTTTGTATTATTTATGCCAAAATCTAGGCATTGTTAAGCTCACTGTATCATAAATAATGTGCCTCTAGAGCCATTTTCATAATTCGAAAGAAAAATGCAAGTTTGAAAAGACTTTTAAAAATGAAATTTTAGAAATCCCAGGGGATTAAACCATAATTTCAAAAAATTTATGGGCTAAAAGTAATTTTAAATTTTTATCTAGTCAAAACAAAGCTCTCTCTAAAATTTGGTTGGCTTTCGACTTGAAACAAGTAATTGATGAAGTTCAGGGGCTAAATTGCAATTAGGAGTACAAGTGCAATATCATAAATATTTATAACCCTAAATTTAAACTAAATATTTTTATTTTTCATTTTTATAGGTACCCTAAGAGTTTGGACAACAAGGTAGTTGTGTTTCAAGAATAGTTAGGATACGTCACGTCACGATACTACTGACCCAATTGTACTAATGACTTTTATAAAATCGTTCGAGTGTCCATTGGCATTATGCCATATCTTTTAGGAAAGGTCTTCAAAAGAATCACAAATTTGAAGTTTGGGTGAAAATGATATTTTTAATTGTTGGGGGTAAAAAATGTGATTAAAGTTGGTGCTATGAATAGTGACGAAAATTGGGGATAATAATTAAAAAAAAAGCTTCCGAATTGTTTCCCAACTCTTCTCAAGATCCCATGAGATATTTATCGACCCAAATACAACCAATAAAAAGAGTTTCACCCCAACCAAAATACCTCATCTCATGGCCAATAAAAAGGACCATTGGATTCATTTTTTCACACATAATTTTAACAATTTTTTTGAGCAAATTTTGAGGGAGTTTATTATTATTTTAGGGACAAGAATTGTATTTTTGTGGGGGAGGATTTTGTTAAGAATCATTGTATACAAGACACATTTCTTTATAATTTTTGAATAATTAATGAAAATTCTTATTCTTTCTTGAAATCTTAATATGTCTATCATTATGTCAACATAAATTCCCAATTAAATTTACCACGTTTGATTAGTATTATGTAGTTTTTAAGTACTTTAAAAATTAGGTATTCACTTAAAATGACACAAGATTGTGTTTTAAACTTTCGAAAGTTATTGCTAATTCATATTTTAAGAATCAAAGTGTATAATTTTTGATGCATTATGCTTACATTAAATTGTTTAATATCCCATGCTTAAGTACAACGTTAAGACTTAAAATTGGTAATTCACATTTTAATTTTTAGTGTGAGTCATTTTGATGGGTTATGCTTGCACTCGATTGTTTTGATCGTCCATGCTTAAAGACTACATTTAAAACTTAAAACTCATATTTTTAAAGGAATAAGGGTTTGAGTCATCTAAATTGGAGACTTTAAATTTTGTGTGAACTTCAATATTTTATTTTCCTAATTAAATGTGACGAGAGCTAATTCAGTTTGTGCCATAAAATCTGGAATGTCAAAATTAAATTAATGCGTAATATTATTTAAAATTGATAAATTGATCAGAAATCCCAGTTTCTCCCTTAATTAGTTTCATATTCTTGGTTGCTCCCAATAGTTCTTTTTATTTTAGTTTTAGATTATAATTCTCATCTTTATACAGTACCATCTAGTTGGAAAGTCTTCAATTTAAAATTTTGATCAAATCTTTATGGGATCGATCCGTACTTGCATAGGCTATGCTATAATTAGGGGTGCACACGATTCGATTTGGATCGGTTTTGGTACTAATCCGAGAACCGAACCGACCTGGGTCGGTTCCAAATTTTTGGA
The DNA here is from genome assembly GCA_949130495.1 of Sambucus nigra. Taxonomy (NCBI): domain Eukaryota; kingdom Viridiplantae; phylum Streptophyta; class Magnoliopsida; order Dipsacales; family Adoxaceae; genus Sambucus; species Sambucus nigra. Next base: position 623,561,355 of record OX422216.1, read on the forward strand.
ACCGGAACCGAACCGACATTTATACAGAACCAAACCAGCGGTTCCCGGATCGGATCGGATCGGATCGATTTTGTTCCAAAATCATATTTCATAACTAATTTTTTTTAAGATTAATGTGTTTCATAACTAACTTTTTTAAGGTCAAAATTAATTTTGACCTCAATAACTTAAGTTAGAAACTCAAATAATCACAAAAATATAAATTACAAGTGTTTAATATATTAAATAAATATATATATGTAATTATAAATCGGTTGGTCCCGGATTGGTTCGGATCGGATCGGTTTTCGGATCGGATCGGGTTTTTTTACCCTGGAATCGAGAACCAAACCGATGTATCGGTTTTATTTATTTTTAAATCGGAACCGAACCATTGAGCAAAAAAACCGATCCAAACCGAACCAATGCAGTCGGTTTGGTTCGGTTTATCGGATTTCCAGTTTCGTTGTGCACCCCTAGCTATAATAGTCCGTTCAGTTGCGATAATTTTTTTTTATTTAAGAAACACACTCAAGAAAGAATCTACTCTCATGTATGAGGACTTGAAAAATACTTATCCAGATAGTGTCAATGAGGAGCCGTATCCCGAGGCCAAAGTTCATGAAATTAAATTGTAAAGGAAAAAATCCTAGAGATCATGTCAAAAGATTTATGGAATACCTTGGTTTTTACGGTAACAACTAGAATTTGAGGTTAGGGGAATTATTTAAGACCCTCATTGGATAATATTACTCGGGAGTACTCCGACATAGAGCCAAATAGCATTCCCACTTGGCAAGATATGCACAGACAGTTCTTATAAAAATTCTTCTTGGCTGAAGACGAATTTACTTTAAGGGATTTGTACCCAAGAGGTGCAAAAACTCAACAAGGAATTAGTACAATACATCAAGCATTTTAGAGAAAAATATTTGGAAGTCTATGAGGAGGCCTCAGAAGCAAGGCTACTGCAGATTTTTATAGAAGGCTTGATCAAGGAGTAAAAAGTCCACTTGATCAATGAAACTTGTAAGGGCACCTTTAGGGAGTTCACTCGAGCAGAAAGGAATATAACCATGATCATAAATAAATAAAAAACTAGAGTTGGAGAATTCATGCGGATCTTCAACTAGGAAGATTTCAAGTCTTTCAGCCACAAACGATTAATTATGTGGATGGAAACCCCAAAGGAAAAAAGGTGGTCAAGGACCCAATAATAATGTTGCAGGAAAAAAGTTTGAAAGGGAAAATATTCCATCGCCGCTACCATGAAGCATTATGGAGGTTATGGATTGTTACCATATGTTGGTGCGTGAGGGAGTGGCAGGCCCTCCTCACTCGAATGGTCAATTAGCCAAATTTGCTGAGAAGGCAAATGCAAAATTTTACTAGCTGCATTAGAGGATTCAACACTTTACAAAAGATTATTATTATCTGCTTAAGATAATAAGTGAGAAAGTTTCAAATAGCACTGTGAAAATTCCTTCCATGGATGTCAGTGAGAACCCATTGTAAATCCATCGATATGGTTCTATAAATATGATGATAGAACATGACTTGGAAGAGATAATTGCGTCTGAGGAATGGATGGAAAATGATAAAGCGTGTGACGAGTGGCTGCTTGGTTTGGACAACACTGATTTCAAGAGTGATTGGGATGAAGAGTTGAAAACCTAAGAAGGAAATGTCAGTATGGTCCTTGCTCTTGATAAAAGAGGAACGTTTGAAACTGAGTATGTCTGTAATGATCAAACTTATGAGGTAGAAATTAATTCAGAATGCGGAGTGATAACCAAAATCCTGAATTTCAAGTGGTTCTTTGATTAGATTGGAGTAAAATATAAAACTAAATTGATAGTTACTAAAAATATTCTTGAGGTTGTGCAAGACTGATGGAATCTATCCATCAATTGGCATAGCCTTATGAGATGATTTATCAAAGGGTACGCCTCAAAGGTGCTCTTTTCTATGGTGGATAGACAAGTACTCTTCTTCCAAAACAGGCCTCTATATGTTACTACTCTATTAAATGGGATTAGTTTCCCAAGGGAGATGTTGGATGGTGGGGTATCGATCAATATCATGCCCATAAGCACTCTCTATGAGATAGGAATTTCGTAAGAGAAAATTATGCTAGTGCCTCTAGTGATTTCAGGCTTTGGAAACGCAGGGATTTAGTCACTCGGATATGTGAATGTTGGGATCAATTTGGTAGGTTTCACTTCACACATCAATATCCATGTCATTAATGCCATTACAAGTTATCGACTAATGATAGGCCGCACGTGGATGCATACTCATGGAATCGTGCCTTTTACGTTCCACTGGTGTGAAAAATCGAATATTAATGGGACATAAATAATGATCAAGGACATATAAAAACCATTCTCAGTGTAAGACACCGATTTAGTCGATGTGGCATTCTACATGGTGCTGGATGAGTTAAGGAAGAAGTTGTTGACCAAGGAAGCAAATGAGTCCCAAGCGGTTCAAGAAAGAGGCAAAGTAAAAAAGTCTGTTCATAACATGTTAGGTCTATGAGTGGTACCTCTCGAAAGGAAGGACAAAGAAAAAAAAAGTATGGAGAAGACGCAAGACCTGATTGAACTTGAAAGAAAGTTGTTTTAACTCGTGGTAAAGTTGTCTACCACTTATAACGGTTTTTTGCGGGCGGCATTTTGGGATGAGAGCATTCACCTGACAATCGAGTTATTTGTAATTGATGATTACCATATAGTGGAATATATTGAATAACCCAATAAAGTGTCAAAATATATGCAAGATGGACCCCAAGAGAATCTCCAAAAGCTCAAAGAATTCAATGTAGGGGAAAGGGTGATGATGCGAGGCCTACCTTCATTTTTAAGGATTTGAAGCTAAGACAATGAGAAGAAATTATCAACCTGCTCAAGAAATTCATGGACGCACTTACATCGAAATACATCGATGTGCCGGGCATAGACCCTGAGGTTAAATCTCTTAAGTTGAATATTTTACCTAATACCTTAACAGTAAGACATACCACGCACATTTTCACGGCTGAGCTAGATCTAAAGATTAAAGAAGAAGTGGAGAAGATGATCACTACCAGATTCATCAAACCCATCCAGCATCATTTATGGCTATAAAGTGTTGTGCCCGTTATTAAGAAAGATAAGAAGAAAATTCGAGTCTGTGTGGATTTTAAAGATTTAAATTGGGCCTTCCAAAAGATGAATTTACTTTACTGAGCATTGATATCTTCGTAGACACGATAGCTGGCCATGAAATCTATAGTTTCATGGATGGGTATGTGTCTTATAATCAGATTAGAATGGATCATATAGACGCAGAAAAGACATCCTTTAGGACTCCTCTAGGTAGTTTTCACTATACGATTATGCCAATTAACTTGAAAAACTTTGGAGAAGCGTCCTAGTCAACTATGATGGAACTATTGTATTACCTATTTCATGATATATTGGAATTATATATGGACTATCTAGTGGTAAAATCCAAGAAGGAGAGCATACATATTGAAGATCTTGGAAGATTTTACGAATGTTGCTGAAAGTATAAGATGAGGATGAACCACTCTAAATGTACTTTTCGGGTTATTACAGGTAAATTCTTCAGATTTATTATCAATAGGTAAGGGGTGCAAGTTGATGTTGAAAATCAAAAGGTCATTTTGATGATGCCACCACCGAAAAGTCAAAGGCAGGTAAAAAGTTTATTGTGAAAAGTTTTTTATTTTATAAGGTTCATACTAGTACTGGTAAAAGTCACTCACCCTTTCCCACGGCTCATGAAACATAAGGTGAAATGGACATGGAAGGATGAACAGAAGAAATCATTTGAGAGAATTAAGGATATTTTGACTTATCCTCCAACTATGATTCCTCCAGAAGAGGGTAAACATTTGCTTTTATATCTAACTTCTACCGAGCAGTCTATTGGGTTTTTTTTCCTGCTAAGGTAGAGAAGGGAAGGGACGATCTGTGTATTATTTGTCCTGAGCAATATCTGGGTTAAAATCTAAATATACAAGTGTGTAAAGGCATTAGTTTTCCTTAATCTTTGTGCCCTAGAAGTTAAAGCACTACCTTTGCACATTTACTATGCATATTGTCACCAAATGTGATCCTATCAAGTACCTGCTCACGAGAGATATTTTGATAGGGAGAATGACTATGTGGTTCCTAATACTTTCAGAATATGTAAAGTGCCTTAATTTAAAGTCCATCAAAAGTCAAACGATAGCAGACCTTATATTCAATTTACCAAGCCAGAATTCTGAGCCTTCGAGTGAGGAGCTGCTAGGGGATATCTTTAAGTTTGTTTGGTTAAGGAGATGGAAAAATGGAAGATAAAATTTTGATGGCTCATGTGCACAAGGTATTGGGGGAGAGCGAGTCATACTCTCTAACGATGATAAAAAACTCACCCTTTCTTACAAGCTAGACTTTAAGTACTCAAACAACGAAGCAAAGTATGAATCACTCATACCTGGGCTATTAGAATATTTAAGAAGAAGGATTATAGTAATTTGTATACGAGGAGATTCTAACCTAGTGGTAAAGTAAGTCAACTGATAATTTTCACTCAAGAAGGACAACCTTTATCCCTATAGAGAAATTATTCGAAGGTTGCTAAATCAGTTCTTAGCTGTCAAGATAGAGAGGCACCCCAAAATAATGAATAAATGCCCTGATGATCAAGAAATGATTTCTCAAAAGTTAGAGATGAATGAGCCAGAGTCTATGATCACCGTTTGATGGAGGATAGTGACCACAATGACAAGATCTTTATTTCCAAGTGAGGAGCCTAAAGATTAGATATTCTCAATAACAAAGAAATTAGAATGTCACCAAGGAGAAATGAAGTTATTCGAATTAGAAAATTTCCATATGATTTAAGACACTCTTTACTTTAAAAGTCCAAGTGATTACTTGGACGGATGCATGGGAGAATAAAAGTCTCGTGAAAAGCTATGAGTAATTCACACAAGGCATTGCGGGGATACATACAATCCACTCTATACGCATCTGTAGCAAGGGGCATACTACTAGCCCATTGTGTGTAAATTGGTTTCTCGTCTCCAATAGGGTTGTTTAAAATGCCGGACTTAATTTAATTATCTAGCTGAAGCTAACTTCGTACAAATCTTGGATGAATAAAGAAAGACTTATATTGCCCATCTAAAAGATGGTGAGTTACCTGTCAACTGGGAATATGCGATTTACTTAAAGAAGAGGGTTGCTCGATCCTAGTTTGTTAAAAGAGAAATTTATAGAATAGGGTATAACGAGAAGGCTCTAAAATGTGTAGCAAAAAAAAAAAAGTGGAAAAGGTGCTAAAGGAATCTCATAACCCTCACATATGGATACATAAAAATTGTATAACCAACCAATGACTCTGGAGTAACTACTAGCCAATGATGAAAGATGATTCCATAGACTTCGTGAAGAAATGCTAAGCATGCCAAGTGCACAGTAAGATGGTTCATGCACCTTCGATTAGCTTATAAAGTTTGGTTCCTTACCATTCCAAACTTGGGGATTTGATTTGGTGAGAAAGATCAACCCATCCTCCCACAAAAAATATTTCATTTTGGTTGCTACAAAGATGTATACCAAGTGGGCAGAGGTGATCCCCTTGAGAAGGATTATTGCTCAGGTAGTAAATCAGTTTATTCAGGAATACAAAATCTACAGGTTTGACATTATAAAAGTCATACTCATAGATAATAATAAGAAGTTCGTATGTAAATAAATCGGTTTGTGTAAAGATAAATATAAGATCATTCACAATAGTTTAATCATTTCTTACCCTAAGGGAAATAGAAAGTCAAAAGCAATGAACAATACCTTGATAAACACGTTGAATAAGATGTTAGAGGATCTGCCTGGAACATGAGATAAAAGATTCCCAATGGTTTTATGGGCCAATAGAAACTCTAAAAGGAATCCTATAAGGACATAATTTTATAAATATCCGGGGTAGAATCAAGTTATTTTCTGTTTATCCTAGATCATAGTATGCATGTCTGATACCGCTACATTTGGCACGTCATCACGATCATCCAAGACGGCCTTGATCCAAATCCATGCATCCATTATCTTCACATGTGCATATGCTACATGCAACGTGAGCTTCATCAGTTTCCACAACTCCACTCGCGTTACTGGTAATTTGGTTACTTGGACTGTTTATTATTTTCATAAATATTTGGGAATTCTTTAGAAAATATTTTTTCGAAGTCTGAGTTATTTTTATACAAAAGCATATTTTTTTTTCTAGTATTGAAGCATACTTTTTTGATCGTCGATCTCGTTCGAGCGACAACTCTCTGTCGTTCAAATGACATGAGCATGTCGAACGAAGTCATTCAAATGGGACGTGGGTCGTTCGAGTGACATACCTATGTCGTTCGAACGACGGTGCTATATTAATTTTTGTATAAATATGTGTGCCCATTCTCTACATTTTTCCAGGTCTTTTTGGCACAAACAGTTCTGTGATTTTCTGCCCAAAACAGACTTCATGTTTTTTAGGTTTTAAGCCCTTTTTGATTCACAAACCTTTCCTATATATTTGTGTGAGTCCTTAAACCTTCAAAAGGATCGTTTTACTCATCTGGAGTATCTTGTGGAGATGTCGACTCTTTTCCATTACTGACATTCTGGAGATCTTGCGGGAGTTTCTAGCCGACGACATCGGAATTGACACCTGAAGGTAAGGATGTGCATGGTTCGGGTTGGTTCAGTTCCATTACAGAACCAGAATCAAAACCAAAATGGTTCGATTCTATGGTTTTGGAACCAAAATCGAATCAAAATATGTCTAGAACCGAACCGAACCAAATCGAACCGAGCCGATGGTTCTCGGTTTGGTTTGGGTCGGTTCACGGTTCCTGTTCATTTTGTATTAAATTAAAGTTAAACAATGAAATTACAACGAAAAAATAAAACGGCAAACATTTTTTTCCCTCATTAAATTTGTTAATGAAATATAAAAGATTATAACTAAAACTATAAAAATAAAATCTGTAATGGAAATGAAATCAATAAAAATGAAATCACTAAATGAAATCAGTAAACCCAAACGAAATCAGTAAACATTTTGATCCATTAATACCTAAACGAAATCATTTATTCAGTTGAAAACGAAATTAGTAATTAGTTAATGAACATTTTGATCCATCAATACCTAAATGAAATCATTTATTCAGTTGATAACAAAATCAGTAAACGAGTTAATGAACATTTTGATCGAAGAAAATGAAATCTATAAACGAGTTCCTACAGTTACAGGAGAAAACGAAATCTGGTTGAAATGAAAGCTCACACTGTTGTCGGAGAAGACGAGTTCGTCGCACAGTTGGTACAGTGAGAAGACGAGTTCATTGAAATGAAATCAGGCTGCTGTTGAAATGAAAGATAAAACCAAGCACAGTTGTTACAGAGAGAGAGAGGGAGACGGCTACTGTTGTTCCAAAGAGAGAGAAATACTAAAATAAAATGAACCTTAGGTTCTAAAATGTAAAGCTAAAGGTCTAAAATGTCCGGATCATGCTTCGTTTCTACATAACGGTTTTCAGTTTGGTTTTTTGGTTCGAGTCTATGGTTCGGTTTTCAATTGATTCGGTTTGGTTTACATACTAAACTGAGAAACGAACCAACTATATCATTTTTTTGGGGGAACCAGAACCAACCCATAATTAAAAAAATCCGAACCATAGAGGTCGATTTGGTTCGGTTCTTTGGGTTTATGGTTTTAATGCACAGTCCTACCTGAGGGGATTTTGTATGTCACTCATATTTTCATTGTAATCCGTGTAAACCGTTCTTTACCAATTATAGTGAAAATAAAAAGGGTTTGACCCTTTTGGAAATTTTTCCTCATATGGTTGTTTGTGATTGAATGTTCTTGCATGATATGTTTATCTAAAATCACACCTAGTTGCACGTTTTAGGATTTAATTGAAAAACTGGGTTTAATTAAATAATTTCTTTCTTTGAACATAAGGCGCACTCTCAAATTGGTATCAGAGCCTCTTACACAACTTTACCGTGTAATTTTCTGCAAATTATTTTTGAATATCAATTTCTTTAAAAAATCGATTTCTTGAAAAGGCATTTGTTTAAATGAAAAAATCGTTTAATAAAATTTGAGTTTTTTACGGGTTTAATTATGCATACTGGAAAGCCCGTATGAAATCTTCTCTTAAATCCATTGATGAACGTGTGTGGGTTCTTATTGAAAATGGGTGGACACCTCGCATAGTCACAGTTAATAATATGACAAATTTAAAAGAATTGGCTCAATCGACTTAGGATGAACATAAATGGTCCGCATTTAATTCTAAGGGTCTGATGTCATTTCTGGATCCGTCTCTCCTGACGAGTTTCATCGCATAATGACGTGCACCACGTCTAAAGAGGCATGGGATGTTATCCAACTTACTCATGAAGGCACTAATACTGTTAAAGAATCAAAGTTTCAAAATCTAACTACTCAATTTGAAACATTAACCATGCTTGAGTCGGAATTCTTTGATGAATATTATGCTCGTTTGTCTGATATTGTTAATAATAGTTTTAACCTTGGTGAGCATATTCCTAATAGTAGGGTGATTAAAAAGATTTTGAGAACTTTGACTAGGCGTTTCATCCCCAAAGTCACTGTGCTAAACTCGTTAAATACTCTAAAAGAAATGAAATTAGAAGAGTTGGTAGGAGACCTCCAGACATAAGAAATTGATATGTTCCCTCACACGATAAAATCTAAAAATAAAGGGATAGCACTTCAAGCCCAAGATAGGAAGAGTGAGGGGTTGACAAGAAAGAGAGTAGAATCATCTAGAAAAAGAGAGAAAGAAACATCAGATTCTGAGTGTGACCTTGATTTAGATGATTTAACCTTGTTTGCAAAAAAAATCAAGAAAATTCTCAATTTCAAGAAAAATGAAAATTTCAAAGATAAAAAGAATTTTGAGAAAATTAAGTTTGAAAAGAAAAATGAAAAATATTTTAAAGACCCTCCTAAGAAAGACGGTGAGATAGGTTATTAGTGTGATGATAAGGGTCATAGAGCTTTTGAGTGTGCTACTAGTCTGAACAGACTTGCCAAAGAAAAAGGCAAAGTTGTCCTTAATGCTACCCTTAGTGACGGCAGTGAGGTCGAATCGGTGGACTCTGGAGATGAGTCACTGCATGAATGTAACTTTACCGCATTCATGGCTAGTCATGTGAATACCTCTCGTGCTCCTCACGACGATGAGGATGCTACTTCACAGGGACACCTGGACACTGAGAACGAAGTGAGTGAGGTGGAGGATTCTAGAATTGAGAGCGAGAGTGATCTTCGGCACGCCTGTCCCGATTTATATACTGAGTCTTTTAAAACCAAAAAGTGTAACAAAGCGTTAGTTCTTAGGATCACTGCCTTAGAAGAAGAGTTAGGGGAAGCGAGAGAGAGAGTGTGTCTTCCACCTGTACTGCCTTAAGAGAGAGAGAGAGTCTGCCTGTGATAAGAGAGAGATTAGGTGTGTTGAGAGAGAAAGAGTCAGTTTAGAGATAGAGAGAGATTGTTTGGAGAGAGAGAGATGGTATTTTAGATAAATACAAAGGGGACTTGACCAAGCGAGTGGCTAGTCTTATGAGTCAGCTCCATTCTTCCCTGGAGACTCGAAAGAAACTTGAAGCCATTGTAGCCCAGCTAACTCATGGCCTTAAGAAAGAACGGGAATTCAAGATTCAAATCGAGGACAAATCTAGTAAGATGGGAAAGCTGCTCCTCGACACCGCTTTAGGTTTTGGTGAGAGGCTTACTTCCTATCTTTTAGCCCATGTCTTCAAGAGAGGGGGAGTTGATATGACGTTGTTCGTCAGGAGAGATGACAGTGCTATTTTGGTTGCCCAGGTCTATATGGACGACATAGTCTTTGGGTCCACGTGCTACCAGTATGCTCACCACTTTGAGGAGGAGATGAAGAGTGAGTTTGAGATGAGCATGGTAGGTGAGCTTACGTTCTTCCTAGGTCTCCAGGTTTGTTATCTAGAGGATGAGATGTTCATCTCCCAATTCAAGTATGCTCGAGACCTGGTGAAGAAATTTGGTGTAGACTCCACTAAGCACGCACGTACCCCAATGAGTACCTCAACAAAGCTTAGCAAGGACACTTCAGGTAAGGACGTAGAGCAAACCTTGTATCGAAGTATGATAGGTAATCTTCTCTACTTAACTTCCAGTCGTCCCGAGATCACCTTTAGTGTTGGAGTCTGTGCGCGATATCAGGCATCCACAAAAGAGTCATACTTACTCGCTCTTAAACGTATTATCAAATAAGTGAGTGGGAATCTTTCCTTTGGAATTTGGTATTCCTTTGATACTGATGACCGTTTATCCGATTATTCGGATGCAGAATGGGCTGGGGATGCAGATGGATATAGGAGCACTTATGGTGGGTGTTTCTTCTTTGGTTTTGCTCTTGTCTCCTGGTTGAGCAAGAAGAAAAACTCTATCTCTTTGTCCATTGCGGGGGCTGAGTACATAGCCCCCGAGAGTTATTTCACACAACTTCGGTGGATGAAGCAAATGCTAGAGGATTATGGGATTTCACAGGACACCATGACCATTTCCTGTGATAACACGAGCGCGATACGCATATCCCTCAATCCAGTCCAGTATTTGGGCACAAAACACATTAGGATACGCGAGCACTTTATCCGTGAGTTAGATAAGGATAAGGTTGTATCCCTCAGTTATGTGTTTATCGACCTACAATTAGTCGATATTCTGATGAAGCCTTTAGACGCCCTTAGATTCGATAGTCTTAGGAAGTCTTTAGGAATTTTCACAGATGACTGAGGGGGTTGGTTCGTGTCTAGGATAGGATGCATTTCCATGTTCATATCATATGATTCCTATTGCTAGTTTGTATCATTTGTATCTTTTGTATGATATTATTTGTTTTTTTTATAAATTTTTGAAAAAGACAAAAAGATTTTCTTTGTATAAAACTTTTGAAAAAGACAAAAAGAGTTTTGTATTTTGTTTACCTTTTATGGATGAGCATTTAAGATAACCAAAGTCACCATTTTATTTCCATATTCCACGTGACTGTTTGATAGAAATTTGAGACGCTACATCATTTCATCCATGTGCTTTACATTGTTTGGAGTCTTTGAGATGTGATTAGTGACATCTTTCTACATGTTTGACTCTTTATCTCATTTAGTGCATATGTCTACGATTTTATTTGAGTATTGTACTTGTATATCACATGTTGGTTTGAGTGTTTCCATTTCAATTATCTCTATACAATGAACCAAATGCAATAAAATGAGAATAATAAAAGTTGTGCATGTAAGAACCGTTTACCATGAGGATTGATATTGAAAATATGACGAGTGTTCATAGGAAAGGGCTATGAGATTGTAAAATTGACTGATCGTTAAAGCCACCGTTTAAAAAGATCCCAAAAGAAAATTATGGAAATAAAAATATTCATATGCCGAAAATGGGGCCAATAGCTTTTCTTTAAGTTGAGAATTTAGTAGCTCTGTTATATATAGAAAAATGCTTTATTTATATATGAGGGAGTTTGGTTGGATTTAACGGCTTTGAACTTACTTAAAAATCTCAAAAAAGCATTAAATAGTGTTGGACGTTATTGGTGTGGAAATCACTTTGAACTTTGATTTGCTGATGTGATTAAGTTAATTTCTTATAATTCCACCTTCTTACACCTAAGGAAGATGTTGAGTTCATTCGTTAGGAATGTCTGAAATTCATCGTGCACATTTATTATGGTTGTATGCATTGATTTTCCTATCGAATCTGTTCACATCCCTATATTTCCACGTTCACTGACTTGGCTATTTTGTGTTCGTTTATGGTGTGATTTTATAGTATACTTTGTGTGAAAAATGTCGAAAATTTCAAAAAGAGAAAGTGTATTACCTTGTGACATTCTCCATTTGCATGTATTTGTGATACTCATATCTGTCTATTTGGGGACATCATAAAAAGGGGGAGAACGAATTATGGGGGATAATTGCTTTGTTTGATTTAATGATTTGCTTGAGCTTAATTGATATTTCACTTTGCTTATCATTATTTTTCAAACTGTTGCATGCCGCAGGTATTTGTTTCTTGTCACATGTGTGTAGGTTTAAGATCATATTTATTGCACACCCTGATATTGACAAAAAAGATGAAAGTTTTGAAGAGTTGAAGAATTGAAGATGTTGAAGTTTGATTGGCGACATGTCATGTAGTATTCTTAGTTTGAAGGTTTAATGGGGATATTATCTCATATGTCATTGTTTTTAGTGAGATAGCATAATTCGAATTTTTATGTATGTACCGACATAGACATAGGTAGGGGGATTTATAAGGACATAATTTTATAAATGTCCGGGGTAGAATCAGGGAATTTTCTGTTTATCCTAGATCACAATATGTATGTCTGATATCGCTATATTCGTCACATCATCACGATCATCCACGACGGACTTGATCCGAATCCATGCATCCATCATCTTCACACGTGCATTATGCTACATGCAATGTGGGCTTCATCAGTTTCAACAACTCTACTCGCGTTAATGGTAAATCGGTTACTTGGAGTGTTTATTATTTTGATAAATATTTGGGAATTTGTTAGAAAATATTTTTTCAAAGTTTGAGTTGTTTTTATACAAAAGCATAATTTAATAGAAGCGGACTTTTTTGGTCATCGAGCTCGTTCGAGCGACAACTCACTGTCATTCAAATGACATGAGCATGTCGAACGAAGTCATTCAAACGACAGGTGGGTCGTTCGAGCGACATGCCTATGTCGTTCGAACGACGGTGCCACCTCAATTTTTGTATAAATATGTGTGCCCATTCTATACGTTTTTCCAGGTCTTTTTGGCATAAACAGTTCTATGATTTTCTCCCCAGAACAAACTTCATGTTTTTAAGGTTTTAAGCCCTTTTTGATTAACAAACCTTTCCCATATATTTGTGTGAGTCTTTAAACCTTCAAAAGGATCGTTCTACTCATCTGGAGTATCTTGTGGAGAAGCCTAATCTTTTCCATTGCTAACATTTTGTAGATCTTGTGGGAGTTTCCAGCCGACGACATTGAAACCGACACCTGAGGGTATTTTGTATGTTACTCATATTTTTATTGCAATCCATGTAAACCGTTCTTTACAAATTATAATGAAAATAGAAAGGGGTTTCCCCTTTGGGGGATTTTTCCTCATATGGTTGTTTATGATTGAATGTTCTTGCATGATATGTTTATCTAAAATCACACCTAGTTGCATGTTTTAGGATTTAATTAAAAAGCTGGGTTTAATTAAATAATTTATTTATTTGAGCATAAGGCGCACTCTCAAAGCCAAATGGATTCATTCATTTCTTCTTAGTAAATGGGATATAAGTTGTCTTACTAGTGGAATTAACAGTACCACCAACGCGAGTGTCTCTAAGTCACAATCTACTACCTGATCCAAGATATGTGCAATTGGAGGCTTTAGAAGATCACCTAACAAATCAAAGGAAAATTTCAAAGTTTATACCCCTAAAATGTCGAGTTCTTATAAGAATATCGTAAAGACAACAGAGTTCCAAGTGGGAGATTTAGTACTACGAGCATCTACTCATCATCTAAGGAGCATGCCTACCTCCAAGTTCATGACTAACTCAGAAGGACCATTAGTGGTATGATGGGTAGAAAAATCAAGATACAACTAGAGTTTAGAGTGTGAGAGTGATTGTATTCAGTTGATTAACTTCAAATAGCTCAAGAAGTATTATGTATGAGGTATCTTAGTGTTTTTCTTTATTATAATCTGAAAATTAAAAGTCTTTCACATGAGAAAGAAACCCCTCTTTTTTGCATAAGCCCCACAATAAAATATCAATTTTGATATGATGAATGTAATAACTCATGTTTGGTTAACAATTTTGGAATGATAATTATAATCCTTATTGATTTACATTCCACCAAGTAGTTTTCGTTTTCTTATGTATTTATTCGCAAGTTTACGTGAGGGGTACATCTTAGAAAGTAATGATTATACTCCGTTAATTAGATATAACGAGCCGAATAATCCCATGATTCCCACACTACAAGGGAAAAAGTATCTTCACATAGATAAGTGTACTACTCGACATATTTTTAGGGGATATACTTCCCAATGATAAAATATGATGTGAAAAATATCTAAGAATTTCTGAAATAGGAGGAAATACATTTCTTTTATTTTAACAAGTTTTGCATTGGTCGTAATATTTTGAGGGGTATACTTTGAAGCTAAAGACCTCAACGAAATATAACCAGCAATAAAGTAAAAAAATTTCCAAAAGTACAAGGAAATAGAAGGAGGTTTAAAGTTCATATTTATTGCACCATTATGAAGGGATATACTCCCAAGTCTCAATTTTCTTTGACAACTAATAACAAGAACAATAGTAGTAAATTCTCAAGGCATATATCTCTACTCACAATATTTCAAGGGGATATGCTTGCACAATCATTATCGCAAAACCTCAAATAATAAAATATGGCGAGCATAGAAGCTGGTTCCCAAAGTATAAGGGTATTATTTTATTCAGTTAATGTTCATTTACTCGTAAATATTTGAAAACATGCAGAATTTGTGAGTAGACGCCCCCAAACTATGTGGGAAAGACAATAGTTTAAAATTTTACTTGCGAATATTTTACACAGGAAATATTGGCGAATGGGTAGTCCCACAGTATAAGGGAAAATAAATATGGTGCAAAGAATACGCACAAGATAAATAACATTTGACATTTCATTTCACAAAAATGGCCTGCTCGAAAAGTAGACAAAGATATTACAAACACGAGCGAAAGAGTTACAAAACCAATGTTCTGTTAAAAGGAAAAGAATAGTCTCTTTACTTTAGAAACCCTCCTAGGAGGAACCCACTTCTATCTTCACGTCCTCCTAAATATTGGCAACACGATCAACACCTTCACCCTCTCCAGATTAAATTTTTTTCAATATAGATTCAAGGTACTTCATATATTCTATCAAGGCATTCGCTCGCTGACGACGTTGTTTAACCTTAGCATTCTCAAACGATTTATTCTTGATCAACCTCCTTATAATAGGATGAATAAGGTTACGAATGAAATCATCCAACCAATCCAATTTAAAATGGTAACAATTCTCCAGATCTTTGATAGCTGATAACTTGGACTTTTGTGTGTTGTCGTTGTTGAAGCCAAGTTAATCAAAACCTTAATATACCTACAAAATAATATCAAACTAAAGTGTAGAGCGGTAAGTAAGGGTATCAATCCACATCAAGGGGGTAAGCTAGAGACAAACTCAATTGTAATTCAATTTTTATTTTCTTTTTGGAATTTTTCTTTTCTATTTTTTTTAGCCTTTTCAATATTAAAACAATTGGGTGAGGTGAGGTGAAGTAACACTAAACTAAAATGAGAGATGAAAACAACTAATTAAAAATTGACTAAAACGAAAAACAAAGTCTAACACTAAAATAAGCGATAAAGTTAGGTAAATAAATGTGAGAGCATTCAAGGAGTGGGACTACACCACAAATTCTAGCTATTCTAATTAATTAATTTAATTATTTGAATTCTCCCAAATTAATATCAAAATTACTAATCAACTCTCGTTGCAAGTGTAATTTTAATAGTAATCTTTTAGAAAATTAAGTTTAACTCCCCCACAACTCTAGAAAATAGATCCACACTCCTTTTAATTAGTCACCCGCTAGGATCGATCGATTAAAATTTGTATAAATCATTGAAAATGAAATTAGAGTTGAAATTTAAGGAATAATACCACACTTAAGAAACCCCTATCTCTAGTTCGAATCTAAAATGGGTATTATAACTTAGTATTTTGATTTTCTCTCGAAAATCATTTATACTCTCTCGAGGCATAAATTTAAGGGTGAGGGAGCAAAATTAATATTCAAAAGGAATTTTCAAGTAATCAAACTAATTAAATTAAAATAACATCAAATAAGGGTTCACCCCACCCTTTGAAAGGGTATCTAGCCTGACATGATATTAAAAACGATGAACAAATAATCAAAGGCATATATAATAAAAGAGTAGAGAAAGAGAATAAATCTTCAATAAGTCTCCCTGAAATTAGCAATTTAAACTATATCTTCTTCCATACAATTCAATTACTCACAATTAAATCTCACCAAATCTCAAAAAAATTAAAAACTATTTACAAAAATAATTTCCTAATTTATTTTCTAATCTAACCTATCTCTCTACTTTTATCTAGAATTTCCTATCTCTATTTACATGATTAGTCTTCAAATGGGGTCTTCCATCTTATATATGCATATGGAGAAAATGGGTAAAAATGGGAGGATAAAGGTGCAAGAGGTTTGTATAAGATGTGGGTAAGGGTAAATTTAAAAATTAATAGAGGGTGCATGTGGTTTGGGTGTGAGGTCATGATAGTGGGGAGAATGAGGATATTTTGAACTTTGGGGTAAAATGAGTTAGTTGAGGGTATATTGGGAAAGGGGTAATGGGTGGCTTATTAGGCACATGGGTTTTAAGTTTATTTGGCTTTGATTGGCTTTTTGGCTTGTCTTAGTTTGTAGCAGGTAAGGAAATCGTGATTGATTGTGGGTTATGGAGGATAGAGGAGAGAGAGTGTTGGGAGGTTGAAGAAGGTGGGAGGTGATATAGTGTGGTGAGGTGTAGTGTTTATGATGTGGGTGAGGGGTTGAATGGGGTGTATGTGAGTGTGCAGGTTTTAGAGTGTGTGTTTAAGTTGTGACCTTAAAAAAAACACTAACTAACTAAAAAAAAAACTAATAAAATTAAAAATTAAAATCCTAATCTATAAAATAGAAGACAAAAATTAAAATTAAACTAAAAATAAATAACAATAAAAAATAAAAATCTATTAAAACTAAAAATTAAAATCCTAAAAAAATGTAAAATTTAATAAAATTAAAAAGTAAATGAAATTCCTAAAAAAAACTAATCCTAATAAAATAAAATTAAAAACTAATAAAAATAAAAATAAAATAAAAATACACTAATTAAAAAGAAATAAGAATAATATAAAATAAAACTTAGAAAATTCTAAATAAATAAAAAATAAATCCTAAAAATAAAACGTCTCGAACTAAAAATCTAAGAAAAATAAAAAGGCACAAACTAAACACACATGGGGTGCAGGGTAGGTTTAGGCTCGGGTAAGGTTACGAGGGAGGGATTTAAGTTCATTTTAACTGCAAATTACCTCGAAATATATCTTTTGACATCGCAACTGCAGTTAAGCCTGCACAATGAACATTTTCGTGCATACGGCCCATATTATCGAGAATTATCAACTAAAATACATGTATTTGGGGTATAAAATGTACACTTTTGGGTGCTTATCAATAGCAACCAACAAGTTATGAGCGCTCGTATAAGTAATAACATTAGGTGAAACTGAAGTAAACCAACAAACATTACTTGCGAGCATTTTTAAATTTATAATAGAAATACCTTTAAAATTACATACCAATGTGCTTGTGAAAGTCTCGGGATGATGCTTGAAAATCAAGTCTAAGATAACTCGGTATTCTTCACAAAACCTATCCATATGTTTGTTCCATCACATGTCCTTCATATAGACGCCAGGAGAATCCATATCTATAGTGTTAAAACCAGTATCCATAGAACTGGCATAAGAATCAACAATAGATTACTCTTCACACTCCTTATTCTCAGCCACATTGGAGTGCGTAGTCTCAAAGTCCTGCTCGTCCTCATCACCATCTCCCTCTTCCTCGTCTTCTCGATCCTGAGAACAAATATGGAGTATAATTACATAAGAAATGAATTTTTTTATAGCAGAATGAAGAAAGGAAACCCCCTCGCATGCTAATAGGAGTTAGCATGCTGCTCGAAATCTTGTGTTTATCCCTTTGTTCGACCTGAGGCTCCACAAACATGGGAGCACTCACAACCTCAATCTGGAAATAAAGAAAAGAATTAAGAAAAGAATGAAATTATTTGCAAAGAACGAGCAAATAAATAAAATGCATGCCAGTTTAATACCTGAGTCTCTGTAGCTCTAGGGACACTTGTATCTTCAATCTGTAAATAAAGAAATGGATTGAAGAGAGCATTCAAATATCTTCAAAAGTATAGGCAAATAAACAAAAGGTATGCCATATCAATACCTGAGGCTACATAGGTAAGGGAGTGCTCACAATACTCACCTGAAAACAAGGAAATAGGAGGAGTGACTACTCGAGAAATTTCAAAGTAAAAGAATGTTTTGGACAAAATTATTGTCCCACTTGGACAAAATAAATTCGACAGAAAATAAATTTGTCATAGTCTAGAAGCGTGGAAAACCTATAGGTCCTAACTAGTTAACTTGCTAGTAGTGGAGATTAAATAAAATCATGCCCAAATAATGCTCCAAAAGAGGTTATGAACAAAATATCCACCTTCTCTACCACCCAAAGAGGTTATTGTCTATGAAAAAACACAAGTTCCCAAAGTGACTATATAAACCATGAATTAGGGAAAGGTACCTAATGTTAATGAGATCTCTATATTTTGTACATATAGAAGAGAAAAGTGGGATCGACAAAGATGATCAATGATGACTTAATTATATATGTTTTAGATACACAAATCAAAGGGCAGTGATGATTTATTTGATATTTTCACCAAGTCATTTCTAAAAGAAACTAACTAGAAGCTTATGTATGAGACAAGTGTAACCCCCCGTATTTCTGTGCATTTAATATTTAATTAATTCGAGTAAATTTAAATTACTTATGTGTCGTTATTTAAGTGAATTAATTGTGATAATATTTATTTAAATATTAATCGGGAGAGTACGTGGTTAATATTTTTGGGATTTAAATTACTAAGTGAATAGTAAGGATTTATTTACGTCATAACGAGTATTAGTGACGTGGCATTTATTTATCTCAGTCGGGAGACGAGTATAGACTATATTAGGTGTGAGATAAGGAGTTTTAGAAATTAATTCGAATGTCAATTTTGAGTGTACGGTTAGGTCCGGATGGGCTGAGATAGTCGTAAAAGAGTACTAGGGGTAGTAAATGGGTCTCGGTACGTTTTTAGGAATAGTAGGGCCCATATGAGGGTGTTCAGGTCATTTGGGCTTGGACCAATAGGCTAAAAACGGGATTGAGGCATATGGTTTAATGGGAGGTTAGTCATGCGGGAGGATGAGGATTTGATGCATGCTATTATGACTTCATCCCTGGTTTGAGGTTTGCGGTACATCCCGACGGGGATAAGATGTACCAGGATATGAGTAGGCTGTACTGGTTGGAAGGGATGAAACGAGACATACCAGAGTTTTTTTCGAAGTGTGCTACGTGTCAGCTTGTGAAAGTTGATCATTAGAGACCTCCAGGGATGCTACAGCCACTGGAGATTCCCGTGTGGAAATGGGAAAGTATCTTCATGGACTTTATTACAGGGTTGCCTACATCACAGAGGGGCCACAATTCCATATGGGTGATTGTGGATCGGTTAACCAAGGTAGCCCATTTCTTACCAATCTTCACTGACTTTGAGATGATGTGATACGTGCAACTGTTCATAGCAGAGGTAGTTAAGCTGCATGTGGTTCTGATTAACATTGTGTCTGACAGAGATAAGATTTTCTTGGCTCACTTCTGGCAGAGTTTTCGGGAAGTCATGAGCACCGAGTTGCGATTGAACATTGCATACCATCCACAGACAGATGGGCAAACTGAGAGAGTAAATCAGATGCTAGAGAATATGCTGAGGACGTGCATTTTAGACTTTAGGGGAGGATGGGAGCGATACCTTCCTTTGGTAGAGTTTGCGTATGACAACTTTTACCAGTTTACGATTGGCATGGCACCGTTTGAGGCACTTTACAAGAGACCTTATCGTTCGTCTGCCTCTTGGTTAGAGGTGGGAGACAACAAGCTATTGGGCTCAGAGGTAATCCAGGAGAAAACTGCCAAGATAGAGATTATTCGGGGACGGATTCAGATAGCTCAGAATAGGCAGAAAAGTTATGCTGATGCTTTGAGGAGACATCTGGAGTTAGAGGCCGGAGATCAGGTATTGGTTTAGGTATCTCCTATGAAGGGAGTGATGAGGTTTGGCAAGAAAGGAAAACTAGCACCGAGGTATGTAGGCCCCTTCCTTATTATTGAGAGAGTGGGACCGATAGCTTATAGACTAGGCTTGCCAGAGAATCTTCAGCTGATACACAACGTATTTCATGTGGCGTCACTGAAGAAATATCAGAGGAGCGAGAGGGCTTTCTAGAACATTCCACTCAAGGAGATTGTCTTGCAGCCAAACATCTCATATGAGGAGAGACCGGTGGCTATTCTGGATCGTAGTGAGCGCAAGTTGTGGCCTAAGGTTATACCACTAGTGAGAGTGAAGTTGGGTCGTCATAGCATCGACGAGTCTACGTGGGAGCAGGAGGAGGATATGGGAGAGCAGTATCCAGAGTTATTTATCGCAGGTATGACCTAATTTGGGGGATGAAATTCCTTTGTAAGGGGGAAAGTATGTAACACCCAGTATTTCTGGGCATTTAATATTTAATTAATTCGGGTAAATTTAAATTACTTATGTGTCGTAATTTAAGTGAGTTAATTGCGACAATATTTATTTAAATATTAATTGGGAGAGTACGTGGTTAATATTTATGGGATTTAAATTACTAAGTGAATAGTAAGGATTTATTTACGTCATAACGAGTATTAGTGACGTGGCATTTATTTATCTCAGCCGGGAGTTGGGTATAGACTAAATTAGGTGTGAGATAAGGAGTTTTATAAATTAATTTGGATGCCAAT
Source organism: Sambucus nigra (assembly GCA_949130495.1). NCBI lineage: Eukaryota > Viridiplantae > Streptophyta > Magnoliopsida > Dipsacales > Adoxaceae > Sambucus > Sambucus nigra. The sequence continues at coordinate 623,582,186 of OX422216.1, forward strand.
TATGAGTGCATGGTTGAGTCCGAATGGGCCGAGATAGTAAAAAAGGAGTACCCAAGGGTAGTAAATGGGTCTTGAGACGATTGTAGGCATAGTCGGGCCCACACGGGGGTGTTCGGGTCATTTAGGCTTGACCCAATTGGCTAAAAACGGGATTGAGTGTAAGGGAACTAGGTCTTAGAGTATTGAACATGATAAATCATATTCCAAACCTAGGACTTTGAGGGAGAAATAGAGGAGACAAATTGGAGAACAAATTGGGGACCTTTTTGGAGACAAATTGAGGAACAAAGTGGGTTTTCATCATAAAACTTATCTCTACCTCAACGGATTAGACTCTACGAACCCAAATAAGGCAAGTGGTTAACTAGCTGTGATGTTTAATTGTGATAATCAATTCATATTGTAGTGGGTGAATCTAAAATCCGTTTTTGGGTGGGTATTCATGTGAATTTGGTTTTTCGGTAATTGAAATACTTTGATGGTATTAAGGGTGGAATTTATTGTGTTTATGATTCTGGAATGTAGAGGTATGAATCGTATGTTGAACCCAGTAAGAATCGATGGTAAATTTTTGTTAATAGGATTGTAAATCTTAGTGGAGGTTTGAAAGCCGGATAAAACCCAAATCGAGAAAACGTTGGAATTGATGGAAATTAATTGTTTAATTAAGGTTTCTAGGATGATTAGAACCTGTTTTCATGTAAAAATATTGTTGATTATGACCGGAGGATGTTAAGAGAGGAACTAAAAGCTTGGTTGGGTTAACAATAGCTGAAACAACAAGTCGGAGAAGAAGAGTATCTAGTCGATCGATCGGTCGACCCAGGGAGTAGATCGATCGATGGTCCCAGATTTTTTTACAGATCGCCCAGTTTTATATATAAGGGGGAAATTAATATTTAATTTAATTCTTATGCTTTATGTAGTGATAAATAAATTGGAAGCACATATTCTTAACAATTATAAGGGAATATAATTGGGATTTGGAGGATGTTTATGTGCGACACATTACGAATGAATTTTGATGAAATAAATTCTTAAGAATGAGATAATGGTCTGGGTGAATTTGTTCGGGTTTAGTAGTAGTGCGACACTATTTAATTAAATTAATTATGGAGAGAAACTAATTAGTTTAGAGTCTAAAGATAGACTCGGGTAATATTTAATTTCGGGCCATGTGAGCGAGTCCGGGTATATTGATTGAGCGACACAAAAGTATTAAATTAATTAATGTCCAAATTAATTAAAATAGAGTCGGACCATAGACTCGGGATTTATAGATAGGCTAGTGCTACGGATTTTGTATACGGTAAATTCGGGATTTAAATAATAATATTATATCTACGGTGTGTGATAGTATATATATATATATATATATATATATATATATATTGGGGGTGCTTATGAATATCAGTGATTAGATATTTATTTAAATTTATATACTCTAGTGCTATTGAGGGAGGTTGCACAATGTGGGTGAATTCCCTAGATTGAGGAGTTGAGCGAGTATATCCCCAGTTCATAGCGTCTAATTTAAGAGGTGGGGCATTGAGATGATGTCCTCACACTCGGGGAAATATGATCGCCTCCATTATGTTTATTATTTACGTTCCGATTCGGCGGACCATAGTTGTCTCAGAATTCCAGGTGGGACTAAGCAGCTTGGGTTGATAGCACTTTAGAGATTACATCCGGTGAAGTTTTACTCTGGAGGTTGGATTATATATATTAAGAATGTGTGTGATTGTTGTAATATGACTTTACATATATAATGGGATAAATAATTATATACGGGTAAATCAATACGTGGAGAAAATTATATCATTTTATATAACTTGTGAATGTTATACGGCTTTAGGGGAATATGATTATTCAAGTTGACGTGTTGTATAACTTATAAATCATACTAAATATACTTGGGCTAGAGTGGGGTATCAGGAAAAAGTCATTATAAGGACTAGTTACGGGTTAGATAACTAGGTAAGTTATAAAGGGAGCATTAGGTGTGCACAATAGTTGAGGGGTGAGTATGTCCTCAAGAGAGTGCGACACTAACTTAACTATGAAGTGCATTCAGGCATATTTATTACTGCAACAATAATCACTTGCGAAATTTTTTCAAAAAGTTTTGAGTTCAAAACATTGCTTTCAAATATTTTCAAAACCTTTTAGGTGTCCAGCCACAGGGACACCAGGCTTGATTTCATTCCAGGGATTCGCAGCTGCATTATGTGTGGATATTTTAGGATTTGGGATAGAAGCTTATTTTATTCTATTCCTAGCATAGGAATGTTATCTCAGTTCATTTCGAGCATGTTGCTCACAGTACTTTAAGTTATTTCATTTCAGATTGTATGGGATTTATTACACTCTGTTAGTTTGTTTTGGTTTTGGATTTAGCCGGCGGTTATTTCGGCAAGACTTTATTATTAATTATGATGATTGATTCTATTAGCATTGAATGTTTTATTTCAATTTTCGCATTTATTTTGTCTTGGATTAATAAAGATAAAATTTGGCACCAGCTTTTTGAATACTAGGTAGTTAGTAAGTTTTATATTTTTTTTGACAGTGATGCTAAGAATGAACGAAATGAGATTCGTGTTTTAATTTGATATAGGACTGATCACCTGGTATTTTATTAGGCGGGGTGTCATAACAAGCATGTGTCGACTGAAATCATCAAAGAAATTCAACAATGAGAGGGTGTATTAAATTAAAAGGAGCATGTTATCTAGGGAGAATTGAACATAATACATATGGATATATGCGCATTGTAATCCTTTTCCATTAACTAGGTTTTTTCTCATTGGGTTTTGTTGTTAAAAGTTTTAATGAGGCAACATCAAGCGTGCCCAACCTTGATTCAATTATCACAAAATTTCTAGTCCTTTTCATTCTTTTCACTTTTTTCCCAAAAGTTTTTTCCTTTGTATCGTTTTAATGAGGCAACAATCATTGAATGGTCGATATAGTTTACATCCAAGAGGGAGTGTTGTAAAGTATGTATTTTTAGTGGATGCCCAATAGTATTAGTGTCTTTTTCGATAGAATACTTTGTGCTATAAATAGGGGTGATACCACTTGAGTATACAAAACATTGAAATGAAAAGTTTTCATTCTCCTTAAATTCTCTCTATCGTTTTTATTTTACAACAGTCGGGGGTGAGGTTCACCCAAGGAAAAGGAAGTATTGGATTTCACAACCAAAGAAGTTGAGAAAATGGTAAGAAATATTTTTGGATTTTGTTGGTTCTTTTAATTTTTTGGTCATTTGAAAAGTGTAAGAGAATAATTATACAATAGGAAAACCGAAACCGTTCAGAATTCAAGTTTTTGTTTTAAAAAATTTGGCCAAAAAATTACTGATTCAGTATCGCTATGTATAATACATAGTTACCCAAAGGATTACACCCCCTACGTACTGCGATGTAGGGTCATACAATCCCAAACATGATGGGTTCTCGATCTGAATCTCTAAATGTGGCATTTCAAACTTTAACATGGATGATTTTAGTTATTATTGATAATAATGACACTTTTGACTCCCATAACCACTGTTCTAAAAAACCCGCCTAGGCTTAAGGCTTATGAGAAACGCTCCGCCTTAAGTTTTTTACACCTTATTCTTGGTAAAATCCTTAAGGCGCACTTTTTTTTCTAAAAACAGCATTGCTTTAGTGAAACGATATCGCCTTTTAAAGAATTTTTTTACTAACCGGACCATTATCTCATCCAAAATATTCAAATAGTATTTTAATTTGCATATATTCAGACATATTTTGATGATATGTGCAATTTTAGTATTTTAATAGCCTTGTTATCGTTAAAAAATCTTAAAATATATTAAAAAGGCCTAAACACCTTTTCACGCCTAAGGCCCACCTAGGCTTCTAAGGCTTAAGGCTTGGCCTCCATACCTCGATCACGCCCTGCGTTTTTTTGAACCTTGCCTATAACATAATACATGAAGAAAAATGGCTTCCCAACTAATATAATACAATAATGGTTCGTATATGGTACTAATATATTATAGAATGTAGAGATTATTAATAGACTGGGGAAATTGGGCATTCGTGTTACTACGCCTATCATTGTTTTTGGCTCCTGTTGCTATGTGAAAACCTAAACTATTACTAGACTCTTATGGGAGTACATAGACTAGTCCGGGTATCGAATCCACATGGAATGATGCAAAACATTAATTGACTTATTACTTCTGAATAAAAGTGTAAAAGGTGAAAGATTTAATAAAATATTAATTTAGACATTTATTGAAACTAAGATTAACAAAACGAGTAAAAACTATAGATTGAGAATAATATCCCTCACATTGAATTAATTAGTATAAAGGGTAATATGGGAAGAAAATCTTATCAAGATTAAATTTCATTTTCACAATTAGTAAAATCAAAAGTTGTCACCCCTAAATTGTCATAAAAGCTTAATTGATTTTGTCATCAATAATTATCCTCGAGATTACATAACCAAGGTCATAAATACGGCACATACATGATATACACCGTTAAATATCCTAGGCACAAAATCAGGAACAACCTAACCCATGTAAACAAATCTAATCCATCACTAAAGAAAAGCAACCATTTAATCCAAGGTGAGCTTAATCAATTGTTACCTAAACTAATTTAGCTATAAAGCATATTAAACGATATGGAATTAAAGAAAAGTAATGAATAAGATGGTAAAAATAATTATCAAAGAAAGAAAACTAATTACCAAAGCTTGAAAATAAGAAACACAACTTATATTAATGAGGAAGATGATGAATAGTGTACTTACAAGATAAAAAAATCAAACCCTAGGAGAGGCGAGATCCAACACAAAATATCGTCCTGACTAAAAACTAATACAAAAACTAGTAATGAACTAATAAATAAAACTTACATATATATAGTAAAGGATTAAAAAAAGAAAACAAATTAAAATATCTCGAAATATTTTATTTCTAGTGGTGAGAATCGATTCCCTTGGTAAAATTCAACAAAAATAGAGATCTGTGTAAAGAATGAGAATCGATTATCAAAAAGTGAGAATCGATTCCTTTAACTCTTTTCAAGACATGTAGCTGGAGCATAGTGAGATTAAATTCTCAAAAAATGAGAATCTATTCCCTTTGTAAGTTTCATCTTCGAGAGCGTCCGATATGAATCGACGTAACTTCTTCACCTAAATTGAGAATGTCACATGATCAGCGACCATGTGAAGTTAATTCGACAACATACAAAACCATGCATTCCAAATGCCCAAATTATAAAGTTTGAAATTACAAAAAATTCCCTTAAAGTTTCATCTTGCAACGAATCTTTCCCAAAATGTAACCAATTACTTTGCTAAGCATTCAAATATCCCAAAAGCTCAGGTAAACCTTGCAAATCATATATATTTAGAACAAAGTCTAACCAATATATGAGCATAAAAATAAAAAATAATGGATACAACATAAGAATAAAAGGGTGTTAATATACAATATTCGTGACTTATCAGTTATGCACTAAATCCATTATTAGTTAACTCAATGTTATTTAACACCTATAATTATGTTAGTGAAACAATTAAGCCTACCCCCAATGTAGCACGTACCAGCTAAAGCCACATACCCTATACCCGTTCCCATACCGCATACCAAAGTGACCCATGTACCATGTAATATTGGTATCGTGTATTGTATCGAGATACAAAATGATATGCCTGGGATATAGGACATTTGTGATACCGTGTATTTTGTATTGTATTAGGATGTGTATGAGATATTGCAACGTACTGGAAACAAAGGATATAGTACTTCAAGAATCAAAAGCACCTTTGTAAAGACGTCAGCCAAAAAAAAGAACATAAGGACATGTCCCTAACACGTCCCCAAAATGATTTTTTTACCCCATAAAATAAAACGTGTATTTAGAAGGTTTTTAAACCTCGAGTAAAATTGGATGGGAAATTTAATCACGTATAAATTGGTTATGAATCTGGTTCATCTCGAGTAAAAAAAAGAACACATATATGGTTATGCTACTAGTTTACGTATAAATTTTACGAAACATTTAATCACTTGTAAATTAAAACTCCTTTTTATTGTAAAAAATGACCATAAAATATGAATAAAATAGAAGCGAACCAGCTGTCCACCCTAACAAATTATAATGGAATTCCAAACCTATATATTAAAAAAAGATAAAAGCTATGATATATTCCATCAAAATCATGAAAACAAACAACTTGAAACCTTGCAAAAATGAGCTTAAATCTACCTCTACTAATAACCACTTGACACACGAGTCTAATTTTTTATATAGGGGAAAACCTCATAACTGATATCTCAAACCTGGATAAAATCAATAGCTCAAGAGACTTTGGATATTACTGAATCTAGATTAATGATGGCTATAATTTTTGAATATATACATACAACCAATCAAGGTCCACTACGAACTAAACCGTGCAAACAATCTATATGGACCAATTTTTTGAATTAGTAAAAATTAAATTTTTTGAAGAAACTTTATAAATATGATATCCACAGCGAGCATATCATATACAAAAAAAATTGAGAGATTTAATCAGGAAATTGGTGAAATTCAAATATGATGAATGTGTGTATTTTTTATTATAAAATTTGATGTTGATCTCGCCCACCAAGTTTGGTTAAATAGTTTAATTTTTTGGTATTTTTAAACATTGCGTGAACAATTGGTCCGCTCAGAAGCCTACTTGTACTTATAACATGTATTCATATGTTCTGCCGTATATTTTATTCTTTCTCGTATCCTTTCATGACATTCATTTTTGTTTTATATTTGATGTAGCTAAGGCGCATCCATAAAATATCTTTTTGTATTTGTTTATTTTCTTCAATGCACAATTTACTCTGCTTTGTATGGATTTGTACTGAGTAAAACACTATATATATTGGATATTTCTATATTAGATGGGTTGTTTTTGTTGGCCGTGTTTGTGATTAAAATTTTGCTTAACATGCTCGTTATCTAGTTAGATTTGTATTTTCATGGTTGCTATGCCATTTATCTCAGACTAGTACTTTTATATCACTTTATCTATTTATATACTAGTATTGATTAATGAATGAAGTTACGATTACTGAATTTCCACTTTTTCCTTTCGAGACAATAGGTGGAGTATTTGTGATATGAATGCATATGAAATTATTATTTACGTTCTCTTGAATTTTCTATATGTCACGGGTTTATTTAAGTGTGTAGTATATAAGGTTCGTGATGTACCGAGAAAGAGTGGATACTAAGGTCGTACAACATACCATATATGCCCGGGGGGATATGGACTGGGTAGATACGGTTTATAAGTTTTTTATCCCATTCACTTTTATAGGGATCTTTTCCAACTTTTATTTTCATCCCTAAATAGCAAGATGGACATATTTGTAAGAACATTTTCAATATCTGTTTTGATTTTTGCTCTATTCTCAAACTTGACAATATGTAGGTTTATGTGTTTTGAGTCTTGAGTTCTAGCGGAGACATTGAGAAGAAGACAAACAATTTTCTTTGCTCTGTATGGATTTTTACTAATGGAAGACTCGCATATTATACCCCACCAATGTAGCCATTTTTAAAAGGCTTGAGGAAAATGGGGATCATTCCATAGAAAAGATATTTTTTTTCTTTAGACAAATCATAAAAATATTGGCTTTTAGTCAAATTGTTGTAGCTTGTTGAAAGACCTTTATGGGTTATTTTTCTTATAAATTATATAGTTCCCTTTGATGGCTATTCTGTTAATCGATGTTTAAGCACATCCTTTGTTAATCATTATGAAAAGTACACTGATCGATGCCATTTGATTTGGTCTTTGATGATGGGTGTCGATAAATTCCATTTTTAGTTGGCTCGGTGGATATGAGGGATTGATTATTTTACTCATTTTACCTTTTCGTGCTTTTATGTTTCAAGTTGGACATGTTTATCACACGCATACTTGAAGGTGATGTTTTATAATATATATAGGGAGCCTATTATTTATTAGTGAGAGAGTCCGTTGTAATGATTTTATTATTGCAATGTGTGTTTATAGGTGGTGCTGTAATTTTCCATATGAGGTAAATTCTACTTTAATGCTATAAATTATTTCATTTTTGTGGGTAGAGAGTATCAAGTAATACTCTCCCACTCTTGTTTTCACATTTTATTTGCTTTCTATCTTGTTCCACCAACCTTGAAATTCAACTAATTTTTAGTTACAGAAGAATATATACCCCGTTCAACTTATCCACATTCAAATTACAAAGCATTTTTTCACATACAGAGAGCAAATTAGAAAAAAAGATTATTTAAATAAATCTTAAAGATATTTATGGTGATTGTTTGTGTCTAAATTTGGTTTGATGATTTGGAATAGTCTCAGCTTAATTAAAATCATAATTATAACCACATATAAAAAATAAAGTAGAGAGAGTTGAGAAAGAAAGAGAAAGATACAAAGATATACGTGGTTCAACCCAATGAGGGGCCTACATCCACGGGGGTAATGTCACTATGTTTTTAGGGTTTTGATACAAAATTCTCAAGAACTCTCTAGGGTTTCGTAAAAATGTTTTCAGTTGCCTTTAGCTGAGAGAGGTAACTGCCTATTTATAGTAATGAGAAGTTGAAGAGATGGAATACCTTTATAGCTTAGGTATTTACATCTTTACATGATAATTTCCAGTTGTATATTCTTCACGTGCATGTGCATGGTGACTATTGAGAGTGACATGTGTGTTTGTTCACACTATGACTGTTCATATTCTTAGGGGTGGTTGGCCAGCCTGTCGACCAACGAGATAACTGAGTTGACCACATATATTTGTCATTTCTAGATCCATTGAGTACGATGACATATGTCACCTTTTTATTAGTCCACGTGGTGTTATTATTTTATGCTACAACAAAGGCCCCCGATACTTTAATCTTGATTGGAGTGATATGCTGACTGAAAGAATGAAGTATTATCTGTCAGGAGTTGCTTGGCAGTCTAGAAGCGTCTAGTCGGCTACCTACCACTGAGACTTATAAAATTCAGACTAACGTATTAAAGCAGTGGAAATTTTGTAAATAGCTGGAAAAATAGCAAACCGCCCGGGGGTACCCTAGTCATTTTGCTTATAAGATAAATAAGACGTCGTCGAAACCTGAAGCGGTGGTACACTTAATCATTTTAAAGTTAGTAGCCCAGGAAACGTCAAAAATCCTATAAAGTATAATTTTCCTTTTAGTTCCTTCTCACCCTGAATTTTAAATTCATCTATTCATTCTTAAGCTTTTACCCTGACATTTGTGAGAGAACTGTTGTTGTGTCTTGCTTTCAATGTAAGAACTCTTTCTTCCTTGTATTTTCCTTTCTTCATTGACACAATGGTGTATACCGTAGATGATAGATCTTTAGAAACCTTTAGAACAAAACATAGGATCCTTGATTGGGTAAAAACAAAGTTGGTGATAGGTCCTTATGACCCGTGTTCATTAGAAGAGGGTCATTGGCTCACTACTATATTTATTACAGAGTGTGGAGTTACTTTACCACCCAATCATTTATTTCATAAATTCGGTAAATATTTTAATGTGGTCCTAGCGCAAGTGTCACCCAATACACGAAGGGTGCTAAACGGGGTCAATCGTATTAATGAGCGATTTGGAACCCACATAGGAATAACTTAATTAATGTGTTGCTACAGTTGGGGGATCACAATCGATAATATTTACTATTTGAAGACCAGATACTCAAATCGGGCTCTAGTAGAAAATTTTCCCAATTCCAATAAGGATTATTGGTATTATGGATTAATAGTAAATGATTGGCCATTTAACCCTCTTCTTGAGGGTAAGGAATAAAATAGGCCCCGTTGGCCTCAGAAGGACAAGGCATAGGTTGACTTCTTTTATTCTTGTATATTTTTCTTTGTTTATTATTTTTAGCACATTTTGTTACTAATCAATGCTTATTGTCCTTGTATTTGACAGAGAAGAGAAAAAAAGATATCTCACACCCGTCTGAAGTCAACTTTTTAGACTGAAAAATTATTTGGTCCATTCAATAGAGAATTGGGGGAAGTCACCCTCACTTGGTATCAGTTTTGTTGGATTACCAGAGCTCTATCACATATTTTATTGCTCAACCAACTGGAAATATTCCCTTAGCCCCCATTAATTTAGATGAATCAACCTCATTTTCTTCAGCTGTTAGTTCATAATATTTTCCTCAAGTGGAAGTAGATTTTACTGTTGGAGGTACATCTTATTTCTTTGAATCTATAGATATCACTCTCATTTCGACCACAACTTCATCCCTAGAAATGGTGAAGAGGAAGATCCCAAACCTTTTTGCTGGATCTAAGTTTCCTTTTCTTCAACCGAGAAGAGAAAGGCTGATGTTGGGGGTTCAAAACTCCCTGTGGTTATGGAACAATCTTCCATAAAAATTAGGATCCTCAATTTAAGAGGCTGGATAAAGGGCTTGATGCTCATCTGGAATGGTCAAGGAAGGACCAATCCGACCAAGGCCATGGTGGTGCCCCTTCTGTGGCAATGAACCCTGGCCTTTCTAGAGGGTTGATCGATTTATGAATCCTTCCTAATGATAAAGTCATTGTTGCTACCCTTTGTAGGGATAGGTTATTGAAGAAGGCCAATCACAACTTGGCTTTAGTAACCACTTCTTTTGCTGACTTCATTAATATTTTTGGGACTTTGCAATTTTTGGCTAATTATAATCAACCGTTGGGAAGTGACAACTAATTAAGGGAGTCCTATTTGGAGACAATCAAACTCAGTCGCTGTCCATCTAGCTTCAAGGGCTTCTCTTTTCAACACGAACTTTTTATATTGGGATCATACCTCTCTCCCGAGGTTGGTTAAAGGTTTACTAAAGCTGGATAGTCTGCATACTCCTCAAATAAGGCATAGAATTTTAAAGTTGTAAATGGGGATAAGATAAATCTCCATATTTCTTTCAAGTTCTCTCTATGTAATGGGGTTATTATAAAATCCGATATTTATTGCTTTCTATCTAGAGTATTGGACCCAACCTTTAGATTTTAAGTTTGCTTGGGTTTGTAAGCTTCGGAGAGGCTTTTTCTCCTTATTATTTTAATAAAATGTGTGGGGGTACCGTCCCTATTTGATAAAAAAAAATGTTAATGTTGAGGTTGCCTTCCGAGGTATGAAGGAGTCTTTGGATGATGTAAAGAGAGTACACGAGGCCACTGATGAGAATGCTACAAGTGATGAAGTGAAGAAGGCTCAGCATGACAAAAGGCTGCTCAGGATGCGAAGAAGATAGCCAATGATGCCACTAATAAAATTAGGGAGCTAAAGGCCGAGGAAAATATAGAGGATGAAGATTATTATACCCGGGTATGGGATAAAGCATTCTCCACTGTAGCCCTGCAAGTGGATCATCTAAAGAAATCCTCCTTCAAAGAGGGATAGAATGCTACCCTGACCCAGGTCAGCACTACCTTGGATTCTAAACTCTTCCTCTATCACAACCCTGACACTCCTTTAGTGATTAAAGAGGAGGTTGATGATTAAGAAGGGATGGATGAGTCTTATTACCCCAATAAATGGCCATAATTGTTGCTCATCCTGAGGATGAAGTCACTCAGGAAAAATATATGGTGTAGATGATTAGGGTCTTTCTTTTATGGGATTTTCCTTGTATTTTTTTTTGTTTTTCATAATCTGTACAATTTCTTCTTGTAACTCTCCTTTACATTTCTAATAAAATTTCCTTTTTTCTTCTAGTAGCATTGTTGTCCATTATGAACTTTTCTCTTAAAATTTCCATACTTATGCCATGTTTTATTCCATTCAGTTTACTTCAAGAAAAACTATTTTTGCAGCTACCGAGATTGAACTCTATAGGAGGAGTGTTCAATTATTTGGGGCAGGTCATGAAGAACTTGATGAAGATGAACTGGAATAATTTCTAGGCATAGGGGTTTCTGATCAAGTCAAACAAGCATATCACGCAGTGGTGACAAATGCTTCATATTACGAAATGATACATCAGATGTAGAAAGATCATAAAGAAGCACTTTCTAGTATGTAAGTCGACTATGAAAAGAAGTTTGCCCTACTCAATGGTGAAAGCAATTTTGATAAGAAATCGCAAGATATATTTTTGGCATTTATAAAAAGGAATTTATTTTGAAGTCTGAGGTGAAAAGTTCTTGGGAGGTAGCCGGTCTGTTGGAATTGAAGCCCTTATGTATAACAATCACATGATAGGGTTTATTTGTTTATGAGTGTAGAGATACATAAGTCTTCATCTAGTTGGATCAAATTTTGGCAAGATATTTTTGTAATTAGAGTCTAGGTTAGATACCAGACCCAACTCACTAATAGCCCAACTCTTCTAGAAGTCCAAGGAAGGTAGTCTCACACCTTTATTTTCTTAGGAAATTCTCAATAGGGTCACTCTAATACACAATCACATCACACACCTTATATTGTTGCTTATTTCTTTTGTGTGTATTTGTTGGTAGCTCATTGGATTTTTTTTTTTTTAAGCAATTTAAAATCTAATTAAAATGGAATTTATACTTTTTTGATTTAATTTGTTTAATTAATTCATTAACTCCAATAAAGTGGAAAATATGAAAACATTATATTTAAGTGTTTTTTTTTTAAAAATAATTTTGTCATATTTCTCTTATTTTTCAAATTTAATTTGGATTTAATTTGTCATTAAATCTAATTTAAAAGAAAAAAGAAAAAAGATTGTTTTTAATTAAAAAGGCAATACCGTATTAATACTTGATACATTCGGAATTGTAAGTATATTTGTAGTTAGCCGATAAGCTTTTAGTTTGGTAGAACTGTCTAACACGTGTTGCCATCTTAGACTATTAATGTGTGTTTCTTTGGGAACCATGGGATCTATTGTTAATCAAAGGCTAGTGTTTTAACTTTGCAATCCTTGTGCCGCATTAATTAATTAATCAGCTCACACACCTCCATCTGTAAATTAGACCAGTCAGTTCTAATTTTCACATCACAAGATAGAGTAAGGAAACTTTGCCAAAATAATTCTAGAGAGAGAAATAAGAGAGAGAGTGTTGCACACACAAACACACACTACAAATATTTGTGATGTTGATGAACTAACTTACCAATAGTTTGTTTCTTCATCATAAACACACAAACATCTAGGCTTTCTTGATGTATATAGTGTTTTAAAAATAAAAAGAGTTTCATCTTGAAACTTAGTTTTTGTGTAACATCTTTCACTTAGGGAAACTTTTCTTGAGTAAAGTTTTCAAAACCCTTAGTCTTTTTTCATAAAAAATGTTGCTTAGCTTATATCTTTATTTTGTGAAACTCTCACTCTTACTTGTTCTTGTTGTTCTTGTTTGTTCCCAAACAATTTTGGAATTTTGGAAGGTTAATCCTTGGATCAAGGCATTTTGTCCCTGAGTTTGAAGCTAAACAGTTTTGTAATTTGTTAGATCTGAATTTTCTATTTACATGTTCTTGGTCTAACATATCAGAAGAAAACACGTATATAACTGAACTAATCTTGTGTTAACTAGACTTTTTACCATTGCCAAGATATTAAAAACATTTAAATATGGTTCTTGACTTAAACATTGAACTACTATAAAAGAACCTGCATATAGACCATAATAAGACCTTATAAGATGTAAGGACAAATTTCAATTTGAGTCAATTTATACATGTTGACTTAATTTCTGACAAAACTCTTTGAGTCATAGGATAGAAATTGAGTTAGTGACCTTTCAAGCCAATGACATTTTTATTGAAGATGTAGAGGCCAAGTCGAAGATATCACATTCCTATGCCTTGTTTCGTGCCATGTTTCGTTATTAACATTCCAAGTATCTCTCAGGTATGAATGAATATTTTATGTTGAGCCTTGGAAATATATTATTGGGTGTAAGAATTTTTATTAAGCTATTTTAAAGTGACTCTATATTTTTTTAAGAAAAATATTTTTTTCCCAGGTCATTCAAACGAGATTTGGCGTTCGTTCGAATGACTTATAATGAATTCTATTTATGGATTCTGTTAACTTCTTGTTAGAAGTTTCGTTCTTATCTCGTTCGAACGAGATTGCTTTTTCGTTCGAACAATCGAAGTAGTTTTTGTCAAAAGTCAGTTGTTGAAGCAGTTTTTGTACATAACATCCCACTACTTTTCCCTAACCATTTAAGTAGTACGGGAGATCAGTTTTTGCAGATACTTTTTCAAATTCTTAGTGTGAGAAACCTTTAGAAAAGTTCAAGACTTTTTTTGTTCTAAACAAATGGTTTAACTTTCAAAACAAAAACCAAGTTTCACACCCAATTATTTTATGATCCAAGCTTCTACATGATATATGTTTGAGATCAAGTTTTGGCATCGGGTCTGTCATTCTCTACATCATTCATATTATTTCTTGCAGAGGACTCCATGTTCGTTGGTGTACATATGCTGGACTCCGTATGTGTGACGGTAGCAGTTCCCCATCGGTGGACCCCAAGATATAGGTGGACTCCAACATTATCACTAGGCAGAGGTCAGAGGAACGAAGAGCGTCAAGGCTTGTGAGGGCATCAAGTTATTGTGTATGTATTCTGCATGTACTTTTGTAATTTCGTACTTAGTGGACTTTCGGCTGGGCCGTCCAAGGTTTTTCCCGTTATGAGTTTCCTTGTACATTGCGGCGTTGTGGTGGTTTATTTTATCTTAAAAATTCACACCAAGATGCATGCTTAGGTTAAAAAGATAAAATTGGTTTAACCACAAAATGGTGTAGTTTGAGCTTAATTAATTTGGATTGTGTTAGTCTTAGAAAAAGTTTAATTTGGCAAAATTCTTGTTTTGTTTGGTTTGTATAAATTTGAACTTGAATTGAAGTTTTGTTTGAGAAGAGAAAATTAATTTAAAGGAAATAAAAAGGATTTGGATTATCTGAACCATCGACCACTTTCGAGTAGTACAAGGCATATTCACAGAATTTGTGGCTTCTCAAATTGGTATCAGAGCAGGGTCACTAAATTATCATGCCAGGTCCTTTTACATTTGGATTTGGATAATTTATCATTTTGGTTTCCTATTTTTGATGGTTCTAACTACGCGTATTGGAAATAGCGTATGAGCTCATCACTTAACTCGTTAGTTGAGCGGGTTTGGTAAATGGTTGTTAGAGGGTGGTCGCTAGCAACATGTTTAGTAGGAGACGTTCGTGTTCCTAAACGTGTAGAAATATGGAGTGAGGATGAGTTCACTACAAAAAAATGCTCTATTGGGATTGGTATATTAGGGACGATTTCGAGTAACCGTCCCTAAATATAATTATTTGGAACGACCAAATAATCCATTCTATATACGTGTATTATTAGGGACGGTTTGGCTCACCTATCCAAAATGTCACCTTAAAAGGGGATTATAAGGAACGGTTGTTTTTCCGTCCCTTAAAAGTTGGTCCTTAAAACTTTTAAAAGATGTTTTTTTTCCTTTCCAATTCATTTAGAACGTTCCCTCCCATCCCCAAATCAACTTCCCCCTCAAAATCACGATTTGCTGGCTCCATAGCCGCAAAATCTCTACCCCTCTTTGGATTTGCTGGCTCCATAACCGCAAGCTCTCTCTCTCAATTGGCGGCGACCCAAAACCCTCATCAAGCCCGAAACCCTCATCAATTGATTTTTTCTACATCTCTATGGGCTCGTCGGCGGTTAACTTGGTTTTTGATTATATGGTATCAGACGACGTTCACTCTAGATATTAATTTTAGTTTTATTATAAAGAATGTTTAGGTAGTTCAAACTTCCTTTTTATTTTTATTGTGATTTATTTAATATAGGTATCGTTTCACTGGTAAAACATTTACATGGTTTGGAATTTTTGTATTTGTTAGGTTGTAGGATGATGATAATGATTTGGAACAGAAATACTCTTTCTTTTAATGACTTTAACGACAGTCGAAAGTAATTACTTCTTAATACAGGTTTTTGATATGTCAACAATTTTGTTTACTGACTTGTGGTATGAAATTACTTTTTGTGTTTTTCTAGGACTCAACTGCAGAAGGTTCTTCATAGGGTAACGATGACAGTTCTTGGTCGATTTATTTAGTAATCAAGCAATTGGGATTCAGATAACACAAATTCGTTGAACATTTGAGACTATTGGGATTCAGAGGTTGCATATGGTATGATACCATCTTTTCATAACTCTCAGTCTTGTCACTTTCACTTTTTATCTACTATTTTATTTTAGTATGCCATGTGATAATTGATAACGTTGTGATTACACAAATGCTTATATCCTCTACTTATGAGGCAGCCTTGGATTTTTGAGTGGTGACATTGACAAGCTTTTATGAGGCTTTGGGTGAAAAGTCAGTTTTTACTTATTGTACTTTCATTTTTTGTCATTGCATACATGTATGGAACAATATACAAGCATATATGGTCTACAGTGTGTTTTTATATATGTTATAATTTGAGGATTTATGGTAATTTGGTCACTAGAGATGTTTGTTTAAATGTCGATTTGTACTTCGGACCATCACATGACATTAAGTTAAATTATATTTTTATTTTTGTTTTAGGTGACATGGTTTGTAGGCTTGTGTGCGCATACACAGGGGTTGAGATTATTGCCATTCTTGCGGTTTAAACATGTCTTGGTGTGTGGGCGCATGTCTTGGTTTGCAATTGTATAGATATAACTGAATCATGTTTGTTTTTGTAATTTTTGTCAAATTGTAGGAAAAAGAAGTTTTGAAGCTTTATAATAACATGGTACAACTTGGAAAAGAGGTGTGTATTAAATTTTGCTTTATGCTTCTTCATATTAGAGAGTAATGCCGGAAGGATTCTTCTCGAGTTCTCGTGGTCTTGGACAGGGTGACTCTCTGTCACCTTTCCTCTTTATTTTGGTTATGGAGGTGTTCTCTCGGATGATGAGCCGTACGGTGGAGGGTGGCCTGGTCTCTGGTTTTCTGATTGGCAGCGCGGGCCCCCATCAGGTTGAGATCTCTCACCTTTTGTTCGCAGACGACACTATCATTTTTTGTGGGGCGTCGGTGGAGGAGGTGAGGTCAGTGAGGTTATTACTGGTGTGCTTCGAGGCTGTGTCGGGCTTGCGTATCAACGTTAGGAAGAGCGAGATGATTGCTGTTGGAGGAGTGGGGAACGTGGGTTTCTTAGCCAGTGTTCTGGGTTGTAGGGTGGGTTCGCTCCCTTCTACTTATCTTGGCCTTCCTTTAGGAGCTAAGTTTAAGTCTACTTCGTTGTGGGCTCCGGTTCTTGAGAGGGTCCATAGAAGATTAGCTGGTTGGAAGCATAGTTACCTTTCCAAAGGGGGTCGATTGACGTTAATCAAAAGTGTGTTATCCAGTCTTCCGACTTATTTTATGTCTGTGCTCCCTCTTCCTGCTTCCGTGGGTAAGAGGCTCGAGAAGTTGATGAGGGACTTTCTGTGGAAAGGGCATGATGAGCAGTTTAAGTATTGTTTGGTTAGCTGGGATGAGGTGTGTAAGCCGCTGCAGGCGGGTGGGGCGGGGGTGAGGAGTTTAACTCATTTCAATTCGGCTTTACAGGGCAAGTGGTTGTGGCGGTTTAGTAAAGAAGACGACAGACTTTGGAGGAAAGTGGTGGTTGCTAGGTATGGGACTGACACTTTTGTGTGGATAGCTGCCAGACAGGCTATCTTGACTATTGAGGGGCTTCAGAAGAGAGGGAGGAGGTTGGCCAGCAGGTGCTAGTTGTGTAAGAAGGAGGAGGAAACGTCCAATCACCTCCTTCTCCACTGTCATGTGACTAGGGGCCTTTGGGATCTGTTCTTCACGCTTTGTCAGATTCCTTGGGTTATGCCTCATTCGGTTTGCGATATGTTGGCGGCTTGGAGGAGCCCTAGAGGTTGGACTGGCCCGAGGATCCTGTTTAGGATGGTTCCTCATTGTATTCTTTGGTCTGTCTGGCAGGAGAGAAACAGGAGATGCTTCGAGGGGGTCGAAACTGATCCCTCTCGAGTTCGGTACAACTTTTTGAGCCTTCTTCTTACCTGGTTTAGGAAAAGGCATGACTCGTCGCTAGCTCATTTTCTAGACTTTTTGGAGGAATTTTAGGTGGGAGGCTTGGGTGTTCTGGGCTTCGGCCCTTTGTTTTTGTGCTTGGTATACTTCCTGTATACGGGATTCCGCCCCCTTAGGCGGGTTGTTTTTTATGGTATCATTTGCTTATCAAAAAAAAAAAAATATTAGAGAGTAAAATTTTCAATAGGTGATTATTTGATTTTTTAGTTTTCTTTTACATATAAGTAGGACTCATTATTTAGATATGTGTCCATACTCTATTGATGCAAATATTTGATTTTTTTTTTGAAAATGGGAAATAGATCATGAGCAAAGAGAACCAACGCATTAATCTTCGAACCCTTGAAAACATCAAGGTCATCAGATTTCTCATAAATAAACTCTCAATCCATATCCTCAAAAAACCCACAACTATACACACCACAATCTTTTACATAAGGTTTTAATGTAAACGTACTCTACTATGAGCTGCCAGAATACTAAACGATCGTGGCCACTAATTTATTAGTAATTAATTTCATAGGTAGTCTACCAAGAGCCACTCTTCCTCAATTTCCATGTTAAGAACTGTAGTTCTTTTTTCAAAATTACTTATAGGGATTAACGCGATCAGTGACGGGAAAATATCAAGTGTAATGTTTTTTTTTGTTAAATTGTATCACATACAAACATAAACTATTACTTTCTCTCCAACTCACAGTTTCACAAATTTTCAGAAATTGTATTGATTTCTGATACTACTATGTCACCAAATAGTGTTACACTTAATATTTTTCCAACATGATTTTTAGTGTTTCTCAATATAAATGGAGATGACTGCCTTATTTACTACATGGAGTTATCTGAACATCAAAGTGTTAACAAAACACCTACTGAGACTCTTACCATTGCCTTGGCTATCACCTCAACTCGCCACTCTCACAAGGCATGGGACATCAATTGTGTATAACTCCATTATAATTTTATTTCTTCTTTTCAATCCTTGTACTTGGGTCTATATGCTTAGAGGGTTATATTTTCTAGATGTTGTAGAACAACGACTATACCATCAAACTTCTACACAAGTCAATTGAAGTAATCCAAATCATTGGTACCTGAGTGAGTTCAATTTAAGTAGGAAATTTTGATTGCCTGGATTTGTGGGTTTTATCAACATTGTAGAGAAAAGCGTAATGGCGTTGGTACCTTGATTTGTGGGTTTATTCAGCATTGGATTTGGTAACTGTCATTTGAATTTAATCACATTTCTAATGGAGTTGTCTATAGAGAAAAGTGTAAATTCTTTTAGCTCAACCCAAATGTAGTTTAACCCATTCTCACAGCATTTCCATCCAGCATCAAAGCTCTAGTACCTTGCGGGTACGTCTATCAATGGATTAGGACTTGATCATACATAGTAGGATCTGCATGGAAACTCTCGCATGCTAAATGTATCATATCATGCTAATATACTCCCAATCACAAATTAAGTATTTTTTTTCCTTTTTTGTAATTTGATCTTCCTTTAATGTCAATTGCCTTTATTTGCAGCCAAAATCGATCAGGCGAAGGATCCTCAAAATCTTTAAAATTCCACGGCGAAGTATAGAGATCTCCCCTCGATGACCCGTCCCTTTTTTTTTTAAATACATGCCTCCATTGTATCATTGAGATTTCCAGGCCTCGAGTCATATATCCTAGCCACAACTCACACGATCAAATCTCAAGGTACTCGATTTCTCCTATTTTCATATTTTCTTACTTTTAATATTTCGATCCCCTAGATGATAATTATACGTTGGTGCTTGGGAGTAGATCAGACAAATACATACTTAATTATATATATTACCCTCAAATTTTAAGAACATCAAACTCAAGTCCAACTGGAAATTTAACACATATATACATAATGAAATATATGTAGAACATACAATATACATGCCTAAAGTTTAAAGTTGATTTAAAGCAGCTTTCCCAATGGATTTGTAGTCCTATACGTAACAATCATCCTCTTGTTGAAGTCTTCAACGATGGTGACAATTGATGCAGATTTCATAGCCTTAGCCATTCGAGCCACAACAATTAGGGCTTTGATTCTACGTGAGCAAAAAAGTAACAAGTATATACTTAACTAATGAGAGTAAGAGTGTAAGAGTGTAAGAGTATATACTTAACTAATGAGGAGATAGATAGAAGAGATGGGTTCCCATGGAGAGAGAGAGAGAGTAAGAGTGTCTGGGAGAATAATTAGAGTTACACCTAACAAATATATACTTAACTATATTCACAATGTTTAGTTGTTTCATTTAGTTGAAAATCCATGTTTGTATGGATCCATTTCTATCTTTGCATTGTTTGTTTAATTTTACTATTTCGTTGAAAACCCATTTTTTTCTCGATCAATTGTTTAATCTTTGTATCAATTTTCCATTTGAGCTAGGTGACTTGATTAAGAATCTATAAGATCCACTGATTTTTGCCACTATAATTATTAGTCAATTCTTGTAATTGTAGTGATCCTTCTTACACTTGACAAAATCAAGTTTTTGTTTCTTCCCCTCGATTTCAGAAGCTTTTGTATATTATCCTCTTTATTGTGTGTACCTAACTTATACTATAGGTCCATAAATACGAAAAATGAACACAAGAGCTCTAATGTGATTCAATAAAATAAAATTTTCTTAAATACACCTAACATAGTCCAATACATGAGGATGTCAGGTACAGTGGTTAGAATGCGCACGAGCTATGCACACTCTCACCTAAACCACTCAATCTCTTATGTGAAATAAACGTTAGAAAACTCTAATGTTTTTTCCTCAATGCCTCTTTCAATGAAGATGCTCATTCAATGTCAATAAAACTCTAAAGAATTTGGGGCAAAATAAACCATAATGTCATGTTTATACCCTAAGATTACATATTAAAACCTCCTAAATAACCCTTATTAATTCCCAGCTGCTAGTACAATTAAGAACGCCCAGAAGATGTTTTACCATTTATAGAAATCTCGCTGTTGTCACAAACTCAGGCGCCTATCCATCTAAAGAGAATTCTTTGTTGTTTTGGAAGATAAATTTTGCAAATTATTGTTTGTTTGGTTGAAGTTTTTGTGTATTCGTAGGATCTCAAATTGTTAAATTCACAAAAAAAAGTCTAAAATTTAGGAATAGAATTGACACATGTGATTCAAACACTTGCAGGATATAGATTGAATTGACACTTGTGATTCAAACACCTGGGATTCATAAAAATCCATGAACGAGAGCTTAGGACTTCAGAGAGGCCAATGGTTTAATATTTCACACCCTAGTTATGTTTCTACGTTTCCTGTGTTCTGTATTCTTTTTTAACTTCTCTCTAACAATGAAGGATATAGATTGAAGTTATTATACCAACAAACTTTAGGCGTGGTTTAAATTGATCACAGTTTTTAAGTATTTGTGGCCTTGATCTTTGGTTTTAAATGTAGGACTTTTAATGGATTACAATTCCGATTACCTGCAAAATTAAAAGATGCTACCTTCATCAATATTCTTCGTGTAAGTCCATTTTTTTGTAAATTTTTTTTTAATATGTTTTTCAATATTGCTTACGCTATATACAGTTTTGTAGGAACATCCATCAATCATGGCGCTGCTACAAAATATACTCCACAATGTCACTGCAGGACAAACCAGAACCCATTGGAGAGGTATTTGCAACATTCTACAGACGCTATGTCTAGTGGAATTATGTTATTATACTAGTACAAATCAAGAGAAATATCATGATTCACATAGTTTACTTCAGAAAGGAAATTTGCACATGTTTTGTGCAATCCATGTATATATGAGTACCTTTGCGTTATAGAACCATATAGCTGATCTCTAAAAAAGAACAAAACTATTTATAGAGAACAAAATAAGAACAAAGTTTCCTTGTTTTTTGAAAGAGTCAGTGCTTAGCCTGGAATTTTGGTTAATAGTTGAGGTCTCAGATGTCCTATGGCCAAATGTCTTTATGTTTGGCTGGTACTCTATTGATTTCATTCAATATAAATGAAAGGTTAAACTGCTTGCTATTGATTTGACTTTGGTATGAAATTGGAACATTTAAGGTTAAATTACTCTTCATCTAAACGTGGAAAGTTTCTCAACTTTATTTTCTTCATGATTTAGACAATTGTTTCTTATCTGTGCAATTGAATTTTTTCATGATCATAATATCTACAGAATAATCTAACCAACGTATTATTCCATTGTATCTCTCAAATTTCTGAAAACATCGATCTTTATATTTCTTGCAATTCTTACTTTTATTGTTTAAGTTTGTAGACAGTACTATGGCCTTGTTTTGGGCAAATCTGTCAACTGTGGGGGTGGGGGGTAAGGCTATTTTTTGAACTTAATAGGGGTAAATTCAACTCAACTCAAATTGTCTCAAGGCGTAAATTTAAAAAATCTGTATTTATTTTTCATTTTACAAAATATTCTCTTGCTAAGGGAAGAAAGTAAGTAAAATAAAGAGATACATGATTTATATGTAACGTGGAATTTATTCAAACTACACAATTTTTTTTGGTATTTTTAGTAAGTATTTATATGATGGTTGTTTTGTTATAAGATTTTTGCAACATAAAATTGAAGATCTCGTTGAATGTATTGCAGTCAGTGAGGTTGCTTTATCATAAGAGAGGTTTCTGCATTGTGGCTTTAGCATCAAATGGAAGTCATAATGCTTGGAGATTGTCTTCTGACAACGTAAAAATTGTGGGTCCCATCAAGAAGAGCTTGATCATGTTCAGGACGAGGTTCGTGCCGAGACAAATGACAAAATCAACAAGATTAAAGAGTTTTTTCTCAATTTGACGCAGCAAGCTGGCTTTCCCATACCAAATGATCCATTTGCTTAGGTATTTTCTTAACAGTTAGAATTCTTTTTACTGATAATTTGAGATTAAGCTAGGTCGTGTTGGCCAATGAATATTTATGATGATGAAATTAATTTATATGCTCATTTGGGCATTTGTTCTTGTTGTTGAGTTGAGTTTTAATGTTAAAATAGGCTAGTTTTCATGAATAAACAAAGAAAATTTTGTCGATTTTTTTAAAAAATAACGAGTGATTTAAAAATAGTTAACTCGTGAACATACGGATTACCATAGTTGAATATTGTACTAAATTATGTTTATTTTCTCTTTCACAGGTCCGGACATCATTTAGGTCAATATGGATATCATTTGAAATAGGTGTTGACCATCTTTATGAACCACTTGTATTTTGCACATTTATAAATTCGGTGGTTATTTTTGGGGTTTCCTACATTTTTAAATTGGTTATTTGACATTTTTGGGGATGATTGTAGTCTGAATCATAGAGCTTATGTTTTAAATTGGTTGTTTTACTTTTTTGGAGATATTATGTTGGAAACCTTGAATATGAATGAATGAATTTTCAAAGCTTCGTTGATCTTTTGTTTTCGATATTTATTTATTTATCATAACTTGTACATTTGTTGATGTTATGACTAATATTGAATGAGGCTAGAACCTTCCCTAAAATGTCGCGCCACAATAGAAATTTTGGTGGCAATTATGGCGGTAACTTTTTAAGGGATGATTAATACTGCCCTAAATAATATTATTAGGGACGGTCAAACGCTTGTCCAAAATAATATTATGTCTTTAGGGACGGCTAAATCCGTCCCTAAAATGCAATGTCACAATAGAATTTTTGGCGAAAATTTTGGGGCCAACTTTTAAGGGACGGTATGAACCGTCCCAAATAATATTATTTGGGACAACCAAACGCCCGTTCTTAAAAATTGAACCTTTGGTAGTCCATATGGAACGGGCAAAAAAAACATTCCATAAGATTATTAGGGACGATAAAAACCATCCCTCATACATTTGGGATGCCTATCAAATGTGACCATGACTTTCTGTCCATAAATCTGTCCCTAAAGGTTTTTAGGGACGGATATATAGTCTTTAGGGACGAATTTTACCCGTCCCTAAAAGTGAGTTTTTTTTGTAGTGGCATAAGTTAGCAAATTACAATTCACATCGTTTAAATGCTCACCGGAGGAGTTCTGTCGTATTATGACGTGCAAAACATCTAAGGAAGTATGTGACATAATCCAACTCACCCATGAAGGTATAAGTGTTATTAAGGCTTCCAAACTCCAAAACCTCACCACTCAGTTTGAAACCATAAAGATGTTAGAAAGTGAGTCGTTTGATCAGTTATATGCTAGATTGTTCGATATTGTGAATTCGTCTTTTAACTTGGGAGAGAAGATACTCGATAACTGTGTCATAAAGAAAATCTCAAGGTCATTACCCAACATGTTTAATCCAAAAGCGACCATTTTGAATTCTTTAGGAACCTTAGACTCTATGAAAATTGAAGAGCTTGTAGGTGACTTACAAACCTATGAACTTGGCATGTTTACCTCCAAGGATGTGAAGAAGAAGGATAAGGGCATAGCTTTGAAAGCCCAGAAGGAGGAAACTGTGACACCCCTCTTATTTAAATACTGGGTGATCAATCATTTACAAAAATAAAACAATAATCTCATTTGGTTCATTCTTAGCATCACAGTCGATTTTTTTTTTCCAATTACTAACCACCTACGTTTTAAATAAAACCCGTGCCAAATTTTATCTTTCATTAACCAGCACGACAATTGGAAACATAAACTAAACCATCCACGCAGTAATAATATAAATCCATCATAAGATAAAAATGGAATAAAATAATACCGAATAAACCATCGGTTCCTAAGTCTACTATAAAGTCCAACAAATAATGAAAACCTGAGTACATAGTCTGAATTGAATAAAAAAAATATAACTGAAGGGGCAACAAACCCAAATGAAATAACTGAACTGTATCCTGCTCTAGGAATCAAGTGACTAAAGTGTCTAATTCAAATCCTGCAAGCATCCACAACTGCTGCAGCTACACATCCCTGGAAAAGATCATCAAGCTGGGCGTCCCTGTCTCTGGACACCTAAAAGGTATTGAAAATATTTTGCATACGGGTTAGAGCCCAAGTAAAACCATTTGAAAATATTTATCAAGTATTTCTCATAAGTTTAAAAGAAGTTATTTATTACACATGTTAGTTCAACACACACTCACTTGAGTTCCTCACTTTCAACTAATGTGCACATCTAACGTCATCTACCCAGCCGAACTAGCTCTCATCAATAACTAACTAACAATGACAGGTTTAGCTCCCCCGTACTGACCATACAGTACGTCATAATATATCCTTAATTCTCATTAAGACCTTAGCTAAATTTCTCTTTAACTCTCACGTACCGCCCATACAGTACGCTATCGTAATACTAATAATTAACATTTCCCGTATGTTATTACCCAGCCTTAATTAACATTTTCACAAATGTTATCATAACTCATAATTAACATCTCACGTATGTTATCATTGAAACATTTCATTAAGTTTCTCTACTTAATTCATCTTTAGATATATGCTATCTAACTTTACTACTATCGCACACTGAGTAGATTATCTCATAATTAAGTCACTTTTAAATATACATTATCTATCTTTCCTACATCACACACAACTAGGTTAATTACATTTGTATATATTTATCACACATATAAAATATATAAAACTATAGAATCTCCGAAATGTCCCCTCGTGATACGGCATACTCTGCTATCAAGTCCATGTACCTCTCGCAAAAATCAATGACGGACCATTGGTTCGGCATGTCTCCTCGAACCCAAAATCAAATAACACGCAATGGAGGTGAACATTGTTCTAATCCTTTGGGATACACACATATATAACGTACCCAAATGACACGCTGGTCCCACTAATACACACATAGTGAGCCTCCCTAAGTTCTATGCTCTGGGGCACATATCCAGACCTCATTGGAATCATCAAAGTGGCATCGCCCACTGCGCGGGACCTCCGGTGATAGCAAGCAGCGTAGGTATGTTCACATAGAAAAAAACACATAATAGGTATACACACAACCTAATCCATATGTCGCATATAGGCATACACATAACCTATAGATACAATACGTATAGGTATACACTCCACCCATAAACCTCATTTGTCTAGGTATACACTCAACCTATAAACATCATCCGTATAGGTATACACACGACCTATTAATATAATCCGAATAGGTAAACACACGACGTATTAATATAATCCATATAGGTATACACTCAACCTATAATATAATCCACTTAGGTATACACTTAACCTATAATATAATCCATATGTAATATATCTCTCGAATACTCAACGTATTAATCAATATACGAATATAACCCTCTATCGCATTTTTCCCGAGTATTATTCTCTACCCTATGTTCCCTAGTTACCCCTTAATTAAATATCAATAGATAAACACTCCCACACTACTGGTCTAAGTCATAGGTCATGTCTCACCCTTCTCGTAATCCAAATACTAATTTCTCGATATGCATCTCGATCGTTTTATCATCGCCGGTTCACATTCCAAGCTTACCCACACTAAGG
Source organism: Sambucus nigra (assembly GCA_949130495.1). Taxonomy (NCBI): domain Eukaryota; kingdom Viridiplantae; phylum Streptophyta; class Magnoliopsida; order Dipsacales; family Adoxaceae; genus Sambucus; species Sambucus nigra. The sequence continues at coordinate 623,608,757 of OX422216.1, forward strand.
TTCAACCAAGCATTGACTATATACTTACTGACCTCCTCAAAGTATTTATTAAATTACAAAATTAACCTCCATGTTTCCCATTAATTCACTATGTGAGGAAATTACAACAACAAGGCAAAATTATGCAAATCTGGGCAGCCGAATCGATTCGCTACAAGCTGGTCCTTCTTCATCCTTACGCTTTTGCGATTTTCACCATTAAAGCTTCATCCACTCTTCATGAAACTTCACCAATTTCCCAACCAACATAACTAATCATCTATTATGAGCATATGGACAATATTAAACGTAAATATCACATTAATTCATCAAGAATTCCATTCAAGAACCGATTATCTCTTAATATTCATAAAACCATAGTTTCATTGTTCTTCATGCATACACATCATTAAATCCAGAATTTACTTATTCTAATCACCACGTCCATACTAATTTCGTATTTCTCACATACGTAGGTGCAATCGACATGCAATCGTACCCAAGATCATGTGTTTAAATCATCAATTTTCCAAGAACCTCATTTAAAATCATTAAATAATAACCCTACACTACATGAGTTTTATAATCTTTTAGAAACAAGAAAGATAAACATTTGCCTTATAATATGCAGGTATGAATTCGTTTATGAGATGATGGAATCGATCTCTCCTCACTCCGATGACGATTCCAGCAACTTTGGTGGAGAGAACGAGTGTTGCACCTCCAGGAACTCTCTTCTGCTCCACCCGGTGGCCTCCTTGTTATCTAATTGTGTTAACCCTAGCTTTTAACTCTAAGGGGCTAAAATACTCCTTTAATTTTCGGAGTTCTCTAAATCACAAAGTCTCGAATGACTGAAACGCCCTTAAACGGTGCCGGGTTGGTCTAAAATCGTCCTGGGACCCAAATTATACACCCGGGTATACTATTCCGACCATTTTGACCCTTTCAAAATAAATTATGACCTCTAAATCATCATCCAAGTCTCTCTATAATGATATCTTATCTCCCTCTACTGTGTTCCAACGCAGTCCCATCGATATTACTCGGTACAGCGTAGAATAATTTTTGCACAAATTATTCCATCAATAATAAATCCTTTTCTCCTAAAAATATTTAATTCCATAAAATTATAGCACACGTGTAATATGAAGTAATTCGAAGTAATTACCAAATTAATTAAATTCTAAATACGCATAAATATGGGGTATTACATACTACCCCACTTACAAAGGAATTTCTCCCTCGAAATTAGGATAAGCCTGATACTCAAAAGTTCCAGACATATTCTCACGCAAAATTAGTCCTTTCTAAACACTCTAAATCATTCTGTTGTTCCCTCTATATCTCTACTAACAGTACCCCTCTAGTCCCGCGGTCTACACTTACAGTTCATTATAGTGACTAATTCACTTTAGCCATCTCATTCTAAAATACTTCATCATTTAATCTACCAATTTACCTTGGCGCCAACTCGACACTTTAAAATTTCATCCTATTTTTGATCAGTACTATGAGCCTATCTACTCACAGCTATGGTATTTCCTCTACTAGAAAATTTTTAATATCCCCATGTGTTAACTCTTTTACTCTTATTATGCATACAGTTACACATTTTCCAATTGTGGATGGTACTCAAAATCCAACTAGCTAGGGCGCCCATACACCCTATGTCCTGTGCATTATTGCACAAATCATTGAACGTAATATACTTGTTTTAAACTACTCCTTGCATACTTAGCATGACCATACCGTAAGGTTATACTCAAGCGCCTACTAATTTCAACTTAATTATTCTCTAGGTTTCCCCACCGATCTACTCATGGTGTAAACGTTCCACACAGATTTTCACATCAGGATTATATGGCCCCAATGACCTTAAATCATAATATAATTGTCAACTCTAAGTTATAATCGCGTACGCACAATACTAAGGTACTAAACCCATGTCCTAAAGACCAAACTTCTCTCAACTTCCAACGTTTGCTAAGTTTCATGCGTGGGATGTATCATAAAGTGAAATCTAAACAAGGAGCCCCCCGATACACTACTATCTAACATTATCGGCCGTCGAGATCCGTTAGGCTCTAAGCCCATAACATGTACACCAAATTCCCATCTGCTGACATAAAAAGTCTACTCGTCCACTCTCATGTCACTAAAGATGTTATACAACATAGCGCTCTCACTATCATAAGTTCTCAGTGCTATATAAATAACGAGCTATATCTATCCGCTCGACAAGGAACACTACGCACCCTGAATCACATCAGTAAAAAGTCCTTACACACCGGGATCAAATATAACTAGACAACATACTCACGGAAGTCTATGATACAATATAATTTACATATACATATAGGCCCAACCCTCTTTCAGGTGATGCCTCACAAAACAATATAAGTCCCTCGGGAGCAACACGCACGATAGTCTTATCGCACAATCTACTGTCGCTCAAACCCTCGGTATCAGTCACTGTACATGTTCATAATATATCCTACTTTCCTAAATCTCAAAAGTAGAAAATCATAACATAAGAGTTCTTATAGTTACCACATTCGCTCCCTATAGGTGACATCGAAAAGTCACGCTATCCAATGGTAACTCGCAATCGAATTGTAGTGTTAACAATCATATGTTGTTACGCACCCATGTCACCCGAACAAAGACCATACTCATAAGGATGAAACGAAAATATAACCTCCATTTTCCATCTGCCCTGCCTAATCATTGGGTCCCTGAATGTAACTCTCGCGCCAGAACTGACCCACGATCTGCTGCAATGGTTGTACATCCAGAATCTCATCTGGTAGTGTCCCTCTACCACGCTTTGGGGTAATACTTCTTTATGTGGCCCATATCTCCACAACTGTGACAACTTCCAGATAAGTTCTCTTGCCTCCGGTCCCGGCCCTGTTGGCCTCCCCCGCCCTTCCCTTAGCCCTAGCAGCACTGAAGAATGAGATGCTGTTGCCGCTGAGGACCCTACTGGTTCTGCCTGAACCCCTATTCTCGGGTTGATAACCTTTGGGCCTAAATCTCTCAGCCTAATTCCCTGCCAAAAATCTCTATCCTCCTGTTGTTGTGCCCCATTGGCACCATTCTCATCTACTTTTCGAATCTGACCGATTTCTCTTTCTCACTTAGGTATAGGTATACACTCAACCTATAATATAATACGCTTAGGTATACACTCATCCTATAATATAATTCGTACGTAATAATCTCTCGAATACACAACGTTTCAATCAATATACGAATATAACCCTCTATCGCATTTTCCCCGAGTATTACTCTCTACCCGAAGGACCCTAGTTAGCCCTTAATTAAATATACATAGCAAAACACTCCTACACTGCCGGTCTAAGTCATAGGTCATGGCTCACCCTTCTCATAATCCAAATACTAATTTCTCGATACCCATCTTGATTTTTTTATCATCGTCGATTCACATTCCAAGCTTACCCACAATAAGGTTCAACCAAGCATTGACTATATACTTACTGACCTCCTCAAAGTCTTTATTAAATTACAAAATTATCCCCCAAGTTTCCCCTTAAGTCACTATGTGAGGAAATTACAATAACAAGGTAAAATTGGGCAAATCTGGCAGCCGAATCGATTCGCTACAAGATGGTCCTTCTTCTTCCTTACGTTTTTGCGATTTTAACCATTAAAAGTTTCATCCACTATTCATGAAACTTCACCAATTTACCAACCAACATAGCTAATCATCTATTATGAGTATAGGGACAATATTAAACATAAATATCACGTTAATTCATTAAGAATTCTATTCAAGAACCGATTATCTCTTAATATTCATAAAACCCTAGTTTTATTGTTCTTCATGCATACACATCATTAAATCAAGAATTTACCCATTCTAATCACCACATCCATATTAATTTCATATTTCTCACATACATAGGTTCAATATACATGCGCTCCTACCCAAGATCATAAATTTAAACCTTCAATTTTCTAAGAACCTCATTTAAAATCATCAAATAATAACCCTACACTACATGGGTATACTAACCTTTTAAAAACAATCAAGATAAAAACTTTCCTTATAATATGCAGGTCTGAATTCATTTCTGAAATGAAGGAGTAGTTCTCTCCTCACCCCGGTCACTTTTTTGAAAACTTTAGTGGACAGAACAAGTGTTTCACCTCCAGGAATTCTCTTCCCCTCCTCCCTGGTGGCCTCCTTCTTCTCTAATTGTGTTAAACCTAGCCTCTAACTCTAAGGGGCGGAAATAATATTTTAATTTTTGGAGTTCTCTAAACCACAAACTCTCGAATGACAGAAATGACTTTAACAGTGCCGGGTTGGTCTAAAATTGCCCGGGGACCCAAACTATACACCCGAGTATAATATTACAACCATTTGGATCCTTTTAGAATCAACCGTGACCTCTAAATCATCATCTGAGTCACTCTATAATGATATCTTATATTGACCTCAAAATAGTCTACATGCGACCCTCGGTTGAGTTTCAACGCAGTACCATCGATATTAATCGCTACGACGTATAATAATTTTCTCTCAAATTATTACATCAATGATAAATCCTTTTCTCCCTAAAATATTTAATTCCGCCATATTACAGCACACGTGTAATTTAAAGTAATCTGAATTAATTACTAAATTAATTAAATTCTAAATACACAGAAATACGGGGTATTATAGAAACAACCATTTTGAATGATGAGTCTGACTTTGACTTAGATGATATGGCTATGTTTTCTAAGATGTTTAGAAAATTTCTTAAGTTTGATAAAGAGAAATTTAAAAATGATTATAAGAAATTTCAGAAGTCTAAGTATAACAAAGCCAAAAAGTTCTCTAAAAATCGTAATGATGATCTTAAGAGGGATGAGTTGAATAGATGTTTTGGTTGTGAGGGTTATGGGCATAGGCAAGCCGAGTGACCCATTAAAGTAAGGAAGGAAAGAATCCAATTGCATATAATCCACCTTTAGATAGTGAATCGAAAGAAGGACCCGATTCCTCCATTAAGAGCAACTTCACCGCGTTTATGGCTAGTCATGTGAGCATTAATAATGAATCTTCCCATGAAGATATTTATTTGCCTGACACTTTCAAGGCCATTGTTTATAAATCCCAAGTATGTGATGGTAAAGAGTGTGAAAATTAAGAAAGGAGGAGGATAGTGAACTTCAAGTTTCCTTCCATGAGTTATATGTGGAATTGTTGAAGTTAAAAAGGGAAAACTTGAAGTTAAAAGATAGGATGAAAGAACGTGCCATACTTATTGATGAGAGTTTTTTAATTGAATATCTTACGGCACGTAAGAGGACTCTTCTATAGAAGCTAGAGTATGTTGAAGGTGAGAGAGATAGTCTTAAAAATTTAATGGAGGTTATGTAGAAAGAACTTCATGAGTTTGAAGAGACTAATAGTTTACTTGAGTATAAGATAGTGGAGATTGAAGATAGATTGAGAGACTCGAGTCGTGTGATGTTTGATTTGGAGTCCAAGTACGAAAAATTAGATACTATATTAGGCACCGTCCAAATAAAAAATTATAGGTGTGGTACTGGCTTCAATACTCAAAATGCTTTCGCTAATAAAGCAAAAACCGTCAACCATCGATAAGAATGTTAGAAAAGGTCAACCCTTAGGTAGTAGTTCTCACCGTTTTTTCACTTTCACACATTACGGAAGGAAGGGTCACCACATGAAGTTTTGTTTTGATCTTAGAAACGGTCCTAGGAAGTCCAAGGGTAGATTCACCAAGATCACTGTAATACCCCATGATTTTAATAACTTTTAAAAATGGGTTATATTTTAAATTAATGAATTAATATAAATTAATTCATTTGGGTTTTATCCGAATTGTGGATAGTAAAATGAATGATTCTGAATATTACTTAAAGATATTTAGGTAATATATGAATGGGATGTAATTGATATTGCTGTGAGTTGTTAATTCAATAATTTGAATTTTTAGTCAGACGCGGTATGGGACGTGTCGGGACTAATTTGTTAAATTAAACTCAACTCAACTCAACAAAGCCTTTTCCCAATTATTTGGGGTCGGCTACATGAATCCTATTTTTCCATTCCATTCTGTCCAGTGCAATATCTTCGGTTAAACCACATGATATCATGTCCTTTTTTATAATATCCCACCAAGTTAATTTAGGCCTACCTCTACCCCTGGGGTTACCATCAATACTAACTAAATCACTCTTCCTTACAGGAGCATCCATTGGTCTACGCTTGACGTGTCCAAACCATCTAAGTTAATTTTCTCTCAATTTATCTTCTATAGGAGCTACTTTTACCGTTTCACGAATTTGTTCATTTTTAATTTTATCCTTTTGAGTTTTACCACAAATCCATCTTAGCATTCGCATTTCCGCCACACTCATTTTCTGCACATTTTGTTTCTTGGTTGCCCAATACTCTGTCCCATATAACATGGCGGGTCTAATGGTCATCTTATAAAATTTTCCTTTTAACTTGAAAGGTATACGCCTATCACACAGAACGCCGGTCGCACTTCTCCACTTAATCCAGCATGCTCTAATCCTATGTGTAACATCATCACTAATATCTCCATCTTTTTGTATAATCGATCCTAAATAACAAAAATGGTCATTTCTAGGTATTTCTTGACCCTTCAATTTCACCACATCTCCATTTGTCCTCCTATTACTACTAAAATTACACTCCACATATTCTGTTTTAGTTATGCTTATTTTAAATCCTCTTGTTTCTAAAGTTTCTCTCCATAATTTCAACCTAGCATTTATCCCCATCTTAGTCTCATCGACTAAAACAATATCATCTGCAAATAGCATACACCATGGCACCTCATCTTGTATTCATCCAGTCAACTCATCCATAACAAGAGCAAAGAGATAAGGACTTAATGTTGAACCTTGGTGTAGCCCTACCGTAATTGAAAATTCACTACTTTCTCCAACTGATGTTCTTACTGTAGTCATCGCACCATCATACATATCCTTGATCACATCAATATATCTGCGAGTCACTCCTCTTTTATGTAGAACCCACCATATTATATCTCTGGGTATCCTATCATAATCCTTCTCCAAATCTATAAAAATCATATGAAGATCCTTCTTTTTCTCTCTATACCTCTCCATTAATCTCCTCAATATATAGATTGCTTCCATTGTTGACCTTCCGAGCATAAACTAAAATTGATTCTTAGATACTGTTGTCTTCAATCTCAATCTATATTCAATCACTCTCTCCCAAAGTTTCATTGTATGACTCATTAACTTAATACCACGATAATTTGAACAACTCTGTATGTCCCCTTTATTTTTATAAATAGGTACTAAAATACTTTTTCTCCATTCATCGGGCATCCTAGTAGTCATTAAAATTCTATTAAATAATTTTGTAAGCCATGATGCTCCATCCTCCCCTAAGCACTTCCAAACCTCAATAGGGATACCATCTGGTCCTAAAGCCTTCCCTATTTTCATTTTTTTAGAGCAATCCTGATATCTGTTGTCCTAATTCTACGAAAAAATATATCTTCTCGAGTCTCCCTAAGTTCCTCTATATCTAATCTACTCCTATTATCTCCATTTAATAACCTCTCAAAATAGTTTTTCCATCTTTCCATAATTTCATCATCTTTGACTAGGACTCTCGAATCATCACTTTTGATGCACTTAACGTTATTAAAATATTTTGTTTTCCTATCCCTAAGTTTAGCAAGCTTATAAATACTTTTTTACACTTCTTGTGTTCCTAATTTTGTATAAAGATCATCGTACGCTTTTAACTTAGCATCTCTTACCACTTTCTTAACTTCCTTTTTAGCCCATTTATATATCTCAAAATTCTCTTCATTTCTATTTGTTTGCCATGTTTTAAAGCACTCCCTTTTAATTTTTACTATATTCTGTACTTCTTTATTCCACGACCAAGTTTCTTTAGACTGTGGCCCTTTGCCTTTTGATTCTCCAAGAATTTCTTTTGATATTCTCCTAATGCATGTGGCCATCTTATTCCACATTATGTTAGTTTCTTCTCCATTTTAATTTGTTAAATTAAAAAAGGAAACTTATTTTTACATCAACCTTATAGTCGTTTCGACTGCGTCGTTACGTTCAGAAGGGTTGAAATAGTCAAAAAAGTCTATTTGGACGTTGGTTTTGGGTCTCGGGTCATTTGGAAATGAAAAGACAACCCAAAAGGGCATTTTGGTTATTTTTACAAGGGGGATGAATAGTGATTTCGAATTTTGTCTTATTATAAGTATTTGGAGAGTAGTGTACGTAGATTCATTTCATCTCTTCTACACAAAATTGAGAATTCATCTTCCTAGAGAGAGTGAAAGGTTGCTAGGGAAGAGAGGAGCTTGCTTGGAAAGGAGGAAAACCAAAGGTCAAAGGTCACCACCACCGGAAGTTGGCGGGAGAAAGGGAGAACCACCTGTGTTATTCAACCCCAAAGGATTAGATCTTTATTAGAGGCAATTATTTGATGATTACAATTTAAGTTTGTATATTGTCCATGTTAGAATAGTTATAAAAAGATGAGATTTTTCATGTTTAGAAGATAAAGAAGAGTTGTTAATGGATTTCTGAAAAATGAAAGTTTATAGGAATCAAACTCATGTTGTAGGTAGATAGTAATCCATGAAATAATCATAAATCTGTTGAAGAAATTCTGAGAATAAATGGTGTGTTCTTAAAGATATCATGTTTATAAATTTCTGGAAAAAGAGGATAGATATATGCTTTTAATTCAAACTCTTGATGATTCTAGGATGTTTAGAGCATTAGAAATCATTTATATATGTTGATATATCATGTAGTAAGGTTTATAAGGAATTTGGGTAGTTAATATGAAGGTTTGAATGATTAAAAGTGATAAAACCCGTAGTATAAGAAATGCAGAAAACTGGGCTGGTATCTGGGCGATAGATCGATCGACCCCCTGCCTTCGATCGATCGACCTCCCCAGAATTCATGAAGTTGTTTCTTTTAATGCTTGATATTATCCCAAATCTTTTGTAAGTCTTTGGTGATTATTAATTTGATATAATGGGACTTAGGGAAGATAAGTAATCCCTAGATAAGAATCGAATTAATATGATTGGGATTTAATTGATTAGAATTTTGATAATTTATTTGGGAGAAATTTCGGTTGCTAGATTCATGTGTTGGATTCTAATTTGTATACATGAGGATTAAGGATAGTTCCAGTATGGGAGATTTAATATAACACCTGGGTAGCCTTAGGGTTACAATTTGAATATCAAGGTGTGAGTTTAAGCTCATTATTTATTGCGCAAGGACTGAGTGTAATACAAGCGCTTAGTGGTATGGCTCCTGGTTATAGATGGGATTTCAGACCACATTTGGTTGAAAGAGGGGAAGAAGTTATCCCGATTGTGTATTTAAAGTTCACGGACCTCCTCGATCGACAAAGTTAAGTAATAATGTATTGGAGGGGTTCCTTGTTTGGATTTCGCTTTGCGAGACGCTCCGCACATGAACCTTAACGACGTCGGGAGTGGAGATATATTATAGGATGCGAGGATGTTGGTTTTGTTGATAAGTCATATAGTGTGAATGAAACACTATAGACTATCAGCCATGTGATGATGGTATTCAATCCTAGTTGATAGAAGATGTGTTTATAAGAGATATAATGTTACGTATAGGAATTATCTTAGGGTATTGTGAGTACCTTGTTGATATTATATTATAGGTATAATAATGCCTATTTGATTGATTGATAATTTATGTGTATGACATACCTATCTTACTTGCTATCAATGGGGAGGTTTGCGCGTGAGGGCAGTCATATCCTGATAAATCCATGGGATCTTTGATTTGTCGCTCGAGAACATAGGTTTATGAAAGACTTATCGGGGAGTTCATAAGTCCACTGAATGTGGGAACGTAGGTATGTGCGTGACCCATGGAAACGAGAACTATGTTTGCCTCCAATCTGTATGTTGATGTTTGTGGTTCGAGAAATCCTTACCGAACCTTTTGTCCCCTATTTGGCGACCAGCGATATTGGGACATGATAGCAGAGTAATGCATGCACCGCAGCTGTGTCTCGGGGTGCCGTATTATATATGTACATATATATATATATATATAATGAATTAAATGAATGAATGGATATATATTGTGGTTAAATCATCTACTGTGTGATAATTGTAGATAATGGTGAATTGAGAAAAAGAATTGAAATAAGTTAATGAATATTTATGGAAAAGCTTAATGCATATTAATGAGAAACGAATCATGTTAATGAGAAACATATAGGAATGATTATATGACATATGGTATGGGACATACGGGGTTATGATATGGGATGGAATCATATTATGGAAATTTGTGAAGAGAAACCATTAACTAGGAGGTTAATAGTAAACGTTAAGTGTGCACTCTAGATGAGAGGTGAGAATAACAAGTGAGAGTTGGATACTAACATGTACATAATAAATGCTTTATTGCATGTGTTAAATACTTGCTTTTTTCAAAATCATTTTCACATCGGGCACTGACCCGTTTACTTGCATATTCTTTTTTCTATTGTATCTTCTATATCGGGTGTCCAGCAGCAGGGACGCCAACCTTATGGAATTATGACGAGCTATGGAGCTATGGAGTATTTCTTAGACGCATATCTTCATTTGATTCATGTCACCCAAAAGGAATTCAGTTATCTCTTTTTATCTGAGTCAAAATTTCAGTCTTGTACTCGTGTCATTTTAATACTTTTATTATTGTTGGGATTACTATATTGGATTATTACTTGGGAATGTTTATTTCAATTTCATTTAAATTCTTTTGTGTTATCTGTTCGGTTATCGGTGTTGTAGAATAAAATGTGCAGTGTTATTAGTAAACTAAAAATGGATTTTATTGAATTAAAATTTGGAAAGTTTTTAACACCAGCTTAATTGAGTATTGGGTGATTTGTAAATGTTTTCGACAGTGATGCTAAGAATGAGCCAACTGTATATTATGTTTTAATTTGGTATAGGACTGGCCACCCGGTATTTAATTAGGTGGGGTGTTACAATCACCAAAACTCGAGAGTGTCATTTGTCGGTTAGGAGATCCTATTTAGAGGCTTTACATGATAGACTTTATGATTCTCATTTGTTTAGACATCATACTTCCCATGCTAAATCTAAAGGTTGATTGTGTTAGCTTTGTTTACCTACACTAGTTGTGCTTCATGATATATTCTTGCTAGTTGTATGTTTGTTAGTTATATTCTAGTCTATGATTCATTATATATATTTTGATAGAATTATGATAAGTGTATCTTTTTGTATTTTAATTTTTCAATTGTTGGGTCTTATTAAAAATACAAAAAGATATTGATTGTCTTTAGAGTTGTTCCTATTTTTAAAATTTGTTTAAAAATTTGAAAGCTCAAATTTTTTTTTTTTTTTGTGTATTTTAGTTTTACAAATTTTATGTGGCATATTCTAGTGTTTGAATCCTATATCACTCCCCATATCCATGTGACTAGAACTTTGGGTTATGAATTTCAATGCTTGAATTGTTCTTTATCATGCTGGCATGGAGAAGTTTGGTTTTTATTTGCTGAATGGATTCTCTTTGCATATGCCTCATCACACACACGCATGAGATCTTTTGAACGTTAACTTCACATGTATATTTGAGCTTTGTGAGATGATCTTCCATCAATTTTCTCATCTACATGTTTTTATGAAAATGTGGAATTTGTGCATGTAAGAACCGTTGCTCATGAGCTTTATTTGAATTATATTGAAAATAGATAAGGGTGAACGAGAAAAGGGATATGAAAGGAGAAAATCTCCTTTAAGGGAAAGCCACCGTTGGTAAGAGCCTAATGAAAATATTAAAGGAAAAAAAATAAAAAGATTACCAAAGGCTAACATAGTTTTGTTTGTTTTATCTTTCAAAAGAAATAAATTCAAAAGAACTGAGAAAAAATATACAATATGTTTATCTTTTGAGGATGTTTAGTTGAAGATCAACGGGTTTTCACAATGAATCCTAGCTATACTTATTTTGTCATGACTCTATTTATTCATAGGATATTAAAATTCTAGCTTGTGTACATTGTGCTTGTTTGTTGTTTGAGTTCACTCAATCTTGTCACATATGGCTAAAACTAAGGTTGATAATGTTTTGCGATAAAATAGAAGTCCTTGAACATGCTTAAGTGAATGGGTCATAATTCTTTTGTATCTAGTTCACACCCCTTCACTCCGTTTACCACATTTTGTTTAGGCAAATTTATGCCATATGAGTGTGGAAAGCTTATTGGGTTTAGTGTCTTGTGTGGTCTCTATACCTATATATGTGTGAGATTATGCGTTATTGGTATATTTTCGTATATATATATATATATAGATATATATATAGATAGATAGAGAGAGAGGGAGAGAGAGGGAGAGAGAGAGAGAGTCATGCTCAAGTGAGGATCTCAGTTTGAGGACCGCTGGCGCGGACCAATTTTGATAAAATGGTAAAAATAATATATTTGAGCTGATTTTTTTTTTACAGTTTTGAAACATTTCAGTAGACCATAAAAAAATTAGTTCAAAATGAATTGTTTTACTATTTTAAAAATATCGATTAACTTTTTCAGTTTTTAACAGCTTAAAAATAACTTAAAACTGACAAAGTTTGACCAATTTATTTAAAATAGAAAAACAGTTCATTTTGAGTTGATTTTTTTTATGGTCTTACATAAATGTTTAAAAATCATTAAAAAAAAATTAGCCCAAAAATATTTTTTTTATTATTTTTAAAAAATGGTCCTCAAGTGAGGTCCTCAAACTAGGACCTCACTTGAGCCTGGTTCTATATGTATGTATATGTATATATAAAATTTGTTTTGAGTCTTTTCTTTTATATCTATTCCATGTATGATATTTGTTCATATCAGTATCGATTTTATTGCGATTTTTCATTGATATCCCATCCTCATTTTAGTCAATTCTAGGTGGTATCATTTTGCTATCGCATTATAGTTGGTATCTATTGCGCTTTGTATGGATTAGTTGTTCTTGTGTTTCCAAGCTGCTTGTGTTGACTTCTCATTAGAAGTTTCGTTCTTATCTCGTTCGAACGAGATGGCTATGTCGTTCGAACGAGACTGATTTTTCATTCTAACGATTGGAGCAATTTTTGTCAAAAGTTAGTTTTTGTCAAAAGTTCTATACATGCGTGGTTTAATTAGTCATGACAAACATCACCTAAGTCCTAGTAATTAAACTACTCACAAGACATATTTGACACACAAATATTGCAAGATGAAAAAAATAATTTTCATTAATAAATGTCAACTTACAAAATTTTGGGGCCAAGACTTGAATTACAATGCACAATATGCTCCTCCAAAGTGTGCCTAAAAAAAATACTCTCTACACAGATTTTTTTTTATCTCTCAAAGTGTGTCTTTTTTTTTTCTATCCAAAAGTATTCCTAAGTTTGTCTGTCACATACACTAACTATGTATCAAAAGTTTCCTCCTCCCTTACTCTTCTCCTTCTGAGTTGCCCCCAATACCTCTTTTATAACCCACAACCCTTTTCATGTTTTGGAAGATTTATTTTTTTGGTTAGTGGCTGAAATGAAATAGTGGGTTTTGGAGGAGTGGAGTTAGTGGGTGATAGTGGAATATAGGGCTGTTTTGGGTCCGATTTGGAAGGTCGGGTTTGGTTGCGGGTTGCTTCTGGGCAGAGGTGGGTCAGCTAGTGTCGTTGGTTTGAATAGGGTTTTGGGTATGGAGATGTTATGGTAGGTAGTTTAGAAATGAGGAAGTGGGTTAAAGGTTATGAAAGATTAGGAGAGAGAGAGTGGGTCTTAGTGGGGAAGAAGATGGAGTTTTGGTAATGGAGGAGAGAGAATGTGGGTGAGAAGATGGATTGAGAAGGGGTTTGTGTGTGGTGAGGTGTATGGAAGAAAAAGTATGGGTGAGTGATTGTTTGGGTGTGTGAGTGTATAGGATAGTGTGGTGTGTTAGTTTGTGACCCTAAAAAAAATAAATTAAGACTTCAAATAAAATCTATAAAAATTAAAATCCTAAAAAAATTAAATATTTACAAAGCTATAAAATAAAACTAAATAATATAAAGTCTAAAAAAAATAAACATCTAATCCTAAAAATAAAAGACTTAAAATAAAATAAAACTAATAAACCTAATAAAATGAGACTAAAAATAAAAACTAAAAACCAAATAAAAATAAACTCACACCTAAAATAAAAATAAATAAATTAACATAGTCGATACAAATAAATCTTAAAAATATATACAAAATTCTAAACTAAATATAAAATAAATCCTAAAAATTAAAAACGACTCAAATAAAAATCTAAAAAAAAACATAATAAAAAATAAAATAAAAGGGTGCAAACTAAACACACAAGGGTTCGGGAATGGGTTAAGCTCGGTTTAAGGGTGGGTTTGGATTAGGGGAATGATTTGGACTTTGGGCATGAATTTTTACTTTCTTTTGGCGTCAAACTTTGCACGGCCATAACTTCTTCGTTTAAACTCCGATTGATACGCCGTTTGAGCCCAGGCGTCCCTTGATTCAAGGCCTTCAATTTCCATGGTGGGTCCGAGTCCGAAATCAACCATTTGAATTTACAATTTTGCCCCTGAAGGTGCGTAAGTGACCTTTTCATGCTCAATTTGCGTTCGGACTTCACCGCTTTCTTTTTAAACCTGTCAATACTCAAAAACAAACTTACACAAGAAATTAGCAATATAAGATGTGAGCTTGAAGTTCCCAAAATTGCATTATTAACCCCATTTATTCTTAAATTTGTATTTTTCTATAAAATAGCAAAAATAACTCTAAAAGCTCTTTATTAATGATATAACGAGACTAACAAGTCCTAGATTTGGGTATAAATGATACAAAATAATGCACTCATCAAATACCCCCAAACCTAAACTTTTCTAGTCCTCGAGCAAAACTAAAATTTTAAAATCTAACTCACTTTCGTAGGAATCACGATTGCACTTAGCATGTGCAACAAGCCGTTAAACCCCTAGGTTTCATTAGTGGACGGTTTTGTCTCGTGAGGGTTTGCAGTGAATATACCCACAAAATTCAAAAACATGACTCTATTTACAAGAGACTCAAAATTAATATAACCAAGTTTGAATGCAAACTTCATAAATATAGTAGAATTTCACATTTCAATCTCAACTTATCGTGTGTGTGTGTGCATGGCCAATATAACCGTCCATTTCAAAAGATTTGATCGTTACATTTCTTATCCGAAAGTTCGTTTTGATTTCAAAGTCTCACAGAATGCACTCACAATCGAACACTCGGAAATGGGTTATTTTCTCTTGGTATATGTGAATAAAAGAGTAAATTTATATGAACAAATTTCACATATACATGATCAAGAACGACCTTTTTATAATGGATGAATATGATCTCATGAACGGAAAATCGATTACTTTTGGAAAACATTGAATCACACCATAGATCCTATTCATCTTCTCTCCACACTATAACTAACTTTACTTGAGATCAATTAGGACTTTCATTCGGTTGTATTGTAGGCTCGGTTTTGGCTAGAAAGAACGGATTTTGGAGTTTCAAAATTTTTCTGAGAATATAGAGATTATCGGGATTTTGACTTTTTAGGCACTTTCCAACCTCCATTTTCTTTTCTATTTCGATTCACATACTCCTTTTTATCCTTTTCGTTTCATGTTCGCATTCTTTCGATCTACCCTTTTTTTTCTCGCTTTTTTTTTTCACATTATTGTAGCACACATTTTTTTTTACACCCTGATATTCTCATAAAGTGGGTATGGATTTTCAATGAAAGGCATTTTTTTCTTTTTAGGCACAAATGGGTTTGCAAGGGGATAATGTAGAAAATGCTGGAGTTTGGGCTTAATTTTTGGGCTTTCAAACGAGGGCCTAATCTCATTTCTCAAGTTTCATTAAGTTGATTTGTGTCTCAAGACGACTTACTAAGACTTCTAGTGCTTAAGATTCTGATTTTGACCTTTTGTTTTCAGTAATCGAACAAAACAATGAATTTGAGATCATCAACGAATTTATCACTGAAGGAAAGTTTGAGTTATTTTAACTCGGATTGATTTAAATCTCTCAAAAACGATGAATGGCACAATATCTCACCGGGCTAAAATCTCCACATGTATTCTTTAAGCATATTAACTTTCGCCTCAATATCCATTTTCGATCATATTATATGGCTAAGTGTAAAATATTATAAGTTGAGAGATTTGTGAATTAATTCTATGTTAAGAAATTGTTTCAAAACTCACTTATATTGAAAATATTTTTGGATTTTTAATTTTTTTTTTTTTGATTTTTTTGAATTTTTTTTTTAGCGGAGAAAAATGACCTCAATACCCCCAAACCTAATTTCTACATTGTCCTCAATGTATAAGACAAAAATTGAAAATGCGAGAAAGATATGAAAGATATTACCGTAATGAGGGACTTTCTCCAACACATGTTTCCTGGAAGAAAAATAATTACAAAAAGAAAAAAAAACTATAATACAAAAATACGACCCAAGTTATGTTTACTCGTGGTATACCGGGTCTTGGAGGAGAATGTCCTCCACTTCCCGATCTCGTAATTCTAGATATGGCTTCAACCTTTGACCATTAACTTTGAAAATTTCACCATTTTTAGGATTCTCTATCTCAACCACCCCATGTGGGTAGACTGTCCTAACAATAAAGGGACCGGACCATCTAGACCTTAACTTACCAGGAAAGAGATGCAATCTAGAATTGTACAAGAGAACTTTTTGTCCAGGCTCAAATGACTTCCGTAGGATGGACTTGTCATGGAACATTTTCATTTTTTCTTTATACAATTTTGCGTTTTCGTACGCATCATTCCGAATCTCCTCTAACTCATTGAGTTGGAGTTTTCGGACCTCTCCTGCAGCAGGTAAGTCAAAATTAAAGGTCTTAATGGCCCAATAGGCCTTGTGTTCTAACTCTACCGGAAGGTGGCAGGCTTTTTCGTAGACAAGCCTATACGGGGACATAGAAAGTGGGGTTTTATACGCAGTGCGATAAGCCCACAGTGCATCTAATAACCGTAAGGACCAGTCCTTTCGATTTGGATTCACTGTTTTCTCGATGATTAGCTTGATTTTCCTATTAGATACTTCAACTTGTCCACTGGTTTAAGGATGATAAGATCATCCTACTTTATGCGTTACTGAATACTTTTTCATGAGACTCTCAAATGTTCGATTGCAGAAATGGGTTCCTTGATCGCTAATGATGGCTCGAGGTGTACCGAATCGGGAAAAAATATTTTCTCGAATAAATTTGACTACCACATGGCGATCATTTGTCCGACTCGGTATAGCTTCGACCCACTTAGACACATAATCAACTGCCAAAAGGATGTAAAGATTACCGTAGGATTTCGGGAATGGACCCATGAAATCAATGCCCCAACAGTCAAAAACCTCAATAATCAATATGGGACTTAAGGGCATCATATTCCTACGAGTGATCTTTCTTAACCGTTGGCATCGGTCACAACTGCTACTATAGTCATTGGAGTCACGAAAAATGGTGGGCCAATAGAATCCACACTGCAAAATTTTCGCAGCGGTTTTCTTAGTACTGAAATGACCTCCACAAGCTTGGTCATGGCAAAAGGAGATTACGCTCTGAATCTCATGATCGGGGACACACTTTCGAATGATTTGATCGGGACAATACTTGAAAAGATATGGGTCATCCCAAAAGAAATGCTTGGCTTCCTTTAAAAATTTAGAACGATCTTGCTTAGACCAATGCAGTGGCATTTCACCCATCACCAGATAGTTCACAATATTGGCGAATCACGGAAGTTGGTTGATAAAGAACAGTTGCTCATCAAGTAAAGACTCATTAAGTGGCAACAAGTCATTGGAAGATTCAACGGTCAACCTAGATAGGTGATCTACCACTACATTCTCACAACCCTTTTTATCTCGAATTTCAAGGTCAAACTCTTGAAGTAATAGGATCCACCCAATGAGCCGGGCCTTAGCATCCTTTTTAGAGAAAAGGTGTCGCAAGGCCGCGTGATCGGTGAAAATGATGACTTTGGATCCTATCAAGTAAGACCTAAACTTTTCTAGCGCGAATACGACAGCTAAGAACTCTTTCTCAGTGGTGGAATAATTCAATTGAGCGTCGTTAAGAGTCCTGCTGGCATAGTATATAACATGAGGAAGTTTCTCATCTCGCTGACCCAGAACCGCACCTAGTGAATAGTCGAAAGCGTCACACATGATTTCGAAAGGTTGACCCCAGTTGGGGGGTCGCATAATAGGTGCTGAGGTCAATTCCTTCTTTAGCCTCTCAAAGGCTTGAAGGCAATCATCGGTGAACTCAAAGGGTGTGTCTTTGGCTAGAAGATTGCATAAAGGCCGAGAGATTTTACTAAAATCCTTAATGAATCTCCGATAAAAACCGGCGTGTCCTAAGAATGATCGAATTTCACGCAAAGTTTTTGGGGGTGGGAGATTAGAAATTAGATCAATTTTAGCCTTATCAACCTCGATACCCTTTTCAGAGATGATATGACCTAATACTATGTCTTGTTTAACCATGAAGTGACACTTCTCCCAATTAAGTACAAGGTTCTTTTCCTTACACCTCTTCAGAACGAGGGTAAGGTGGTGAAGGCACTCATCAAAATTAGACCCAAACACAGAGAAATCATCCATAAAAACCTCAAGAAACCTTTCGACCATGTCCGAAAAGATACTCATCATGCACCGCTGAAAGGTAGCGGGTGCGTTACATAGCCCGAAGGGCATGCGTCGATAAGTAAAAGTACCAAATGGACAAGTGAATGTGGTTTTCTCTTGATCCTCGGGAGTAATTGGAATTTGATTATAACCGGAATAACCGTCAAGAAAACAGTAATAGGGGTGACCGGCTAATCTCTCAAGCATTTAGTCTATGAACGGAAGGGGAAAGTGATCCTTCCGTGAGACAGTGTTCAACTTCCTATAGTCTATACAGACACGACAATCGGTTTGCATCCTAGTGGGGACTAACTCATTATTATCATTTCTCACCACTGTAACACCAGATTTCTTTGGAACAACCTGAATGGGGCTGACCCATTGGCTATCAGAGATGGGGTAAATAATACCCGCATCTAACAACTTGAGCACCTCGGCTCGGACGACTTCTTTAAGTATGGGGTTAAGTCTACGTTGTGCTTCACGAGAATTTTTAGCATTTTCTTCTAAGTGTATTCTGTGCATGCACACTGACAGACTTATCCCTTTGATGTCGGCTATGGTCCAACCGAGGGCTTCTTTGTGTTCACTGAGAACACGCAACAACTTATCTTCCTGTTCTTTATCTAGGTCAGATGCTATGATAATAGGCAAGGTATCAGAAGGTCCTAAGAACCTATACTCGAGTGATTCTGGTAACGGCTATAATTCAAGCCCGGGGGCTTTTTCAATCGAGGGTGGAATAGGTGACATGGAAAGTGAGAGGGGCTCAGGTTTAGACTTCCAATTTCCTACTTCCATGATAGGGGCGGAGTCGAGGAGGGCATTGACTTCCTCGATGGACTGGTCGACATCAAATTTAGACCCAAAAAAGGCAAGACAAGATGCTAAAGGGTCGTCATTATAAGTTTGCTCGAAAGTCTCTCGGACGATACTATCAATCATGTCGACATCCACGGGTTCTTCGTCATCGGGTGGTTGTTTCGCCAAATTGAACACATTAAGGTCCATAGTCATGTTTCCAAATGATAGGTTCAATTGGCCGCTACGACACCGAATGACGGCATCAGATGTGGCGAGGAAAGGACGACCCAAAATAACAGGGATTTGTGCAATAGGATTTTGCACTTGTTGGGTGTCCAAGACAACAAAGTCGACAGGAAATATAAAGTCACCCACTTTAATTAGGACGTCCTCAACAACGCCTCTCGAAATTTTCACAGAATGGTCGGCTAAGGACAAAGTAATCCTAGTCGGTTTCAACTCCCCCAAACCTAGTTTCTCATACACGGTGTACGGCAGAAGGTTCACGCTTGCTCCTAAATCTAGAAGGTCTTTCTCAATGAGGTGATCCCCTATCTTGATAGAGATAGTCGGAGTACCGGGATCCTTATACTTGATGGGAGTTCGATAAGAAATGATCGAGCTTGCTTGCTCGGCGAGAAAAGCTTTCTTGGGTACGTTGGTGCTTCTCTTGAAGGTACAAAGGTTCTTCAAAAATTTAGCGTAGGATGGAACTTGTTGTATGTCATTAAGCAATGGGATATTAATTTGTACGTGCTTAAATACTTCTAACATTTTATCCACTTGCGCCTTTTTATTTTGTGGCACTAAACGTTGTGGAAATGAAGCTTTCGGGACATAGGTCTCAATAGACGGTTCAGAAGATGAGGGCGAGGAAGAAGGCGGATCCAAAGGTGGGTCCTTCTTTTCCTTACCTTTCTCGGATTCACTCATGGTGGGTCATGAGACATTATTCTCAACATATTTACCTGACCTAAGCGTGATTATAGCCTTAGCATGCTCTTGGGTAGTGGACATGCTAGTGTTGTCTTGGACAACATACTGACCCCTAGGCATGTTACCCTTAGGATTAGGCTCGGGTTGGCTTGGGAACATTCCTTTATTTCTCTCGCTCAAAGCATTGGCTAGTTGACTCACTTGTACCTCTAATTTGGCAATCGATTGGGTGTTGGCATGCAAGTTTTGTTGTGTGGATTAAAGGACACTTTGTGTGGTCTGTTGGAGTTGCAGGGTACTTTGGGCAAGTAAATTCATCGTTTCTTCTAAGGATTGAATCTTTTGGGGTGAAGGGAACGATGGTGTGGGGGTGCTTTTTTGGAAACCCGGGGGTGGGTTACTTAAAGATTGACCTCCACTACCCTGGTATTGACCTTTAGACCATGAAAAGTTGGGATGATCCTTCAAACCTGGATTGTACGAGTTGGAAAATGGGTCGTACTTGGGCTTGTTTTGATAGAGGGCGTTTGCTTGCTCGGTGAGAGCTTTATGGGCCGGAAGGGCCGGGCAACTTTCGACGAGGTGGTCGAAACTATCGCAAAGTAAACACATAGGTGACCCTACATGTTGCACGGCGGCATGTGTGGCTCGGTTACCCTCTTTACTCATTTCCAAGGCTTCTAAACGACGGGCCAAGGTGGACACTTTGGCATCTAATTCAAAACCTTGTTCTTCTGGTTGAGCATTACCCTCATTAATTGTGGTGGTCTTCGAATCCCGATGGGGTGCGCATCGTTGGGACTTTTGAGCAACGGATTCTAAAAACGACCATGCATCGGCCTCACTCTTTTCTGTAAAATCTCCACTACACATAAGTTCAAGCATAGATCGAGTAGTGTAATCGAAACCCTCATATAAAATCTGAATTTGACGACCTAATTCGATTCCGTGATGAGGACATTGCAGGAGCAAGTCCTTGAATCTTTCCAGGTACATCCATAAAGTCTCTCCCTCTTTTTGATTGAAAGTATTGATGGCATGACGTATTGCCGCCGTCTTTTGGTTAGGGAAAAACTTTTGCAAAAATTCAACACTCAACTGATTCCATGTAGTGATGGAATTTGGTTTAAGTGAGAGTAGCCAACTCTTAGCTTTGTCCTTCAAAGAAAATGGAAATAGTTTTAGTTTAACAATATCATCGGTGAGTTGTTGTAACCTAACCGTTCCACAAATTTCTTCAAACTCACGCACATGGAGGTACGGGTCCTCCTTTTCTGTGCCTCGAAAGATGGGAAGTAAATGAATTATTCCCGACTTGAACTCGAAATTGTTTGCATTGTGTGGGGGAAGAAGTATGCATGATGGTTGACTTGCCCTATTAGGATACAGATAATCCTTTAGGGCACGAGTTTCTAGCTCATCTCCCATTTCGGTGAAAATCGAGGTGCTACCTATAATAGTATAGACTCAACTCTAGCTAAACGACCCGTAGAATCTCGACACCAACCTAGCATACACCGTACTCACTCGAATTTTTTTTTAATATATTATTATTTTTTTTATATATATAAAAAGCAAATAATTTGACACAGGACCACAAAATTCCTAAGCTAACACAAAGAAATTTGAGTTTATCTGAATTAGGTGAGGGGAAGTTCAATTTTTAAGATCTTGTTTCCCGAGATTATTCGACGACAATGGGTCTTCGAAATAATCTCCCTAATTAAAGAACTCCTAATTCTTGACGAGGGAGAATTTAAAAGACGACCAACTCCGGACTATCGCCTCAATTACCAAATAATTCCTCCAGGTAGGTGGTCGGTACGAAGACTCATTAAAAACCACCAATCCTAGTCAAGGTCAAAATGGCATCGATTTGAAAATTCCGTGTTTGGATTAGCTTTTAATCCTAGCCTTGAAAAGAATATGCCTATGAGCTATGTGACACCCTATGGCCAATGTCTAATATTTTTTAAATTAAAATTATGGCTTGGGTTATGCAGATGCTCGGGTAACTTAATGATTTGTGGGCCAAGGAGGGGTGATTAAATCCCCACCTTATCTTAAAATTGGGTTTTGCCCTAAAGTCAACTTATGCACGTGCTTATTGAAATATGCGAAAATAGTTTCACGTAGAAGCACACAAGACTTACCTCCGGCGTGGACTTTTTACGGTCACTTGTTTACGCCGGGCTGAAGTTTTATTTGACGTCGATCGGAGGGAAACATCGCCTCTGTTTCAGTCGTCTCCGAGAGTACCTTGTGCGCGTGGCAAGATTGCACAAGTAACGTTAGCGCTTTTTCCACGGTTGCTTGCTTTTTCGATTTTTTCTCTTTTCTCCTCTTTTTTTTCGCCTTCTTTTTTTTTTCTACTCTTGTTTTTTTTTTTCTGAAAAAGAACACAAAAAAAAAAATATACCAAGCGTAAAGTGCAAAAATTATTAAATACAAAAATACTTACGCATGCATTTACAAGGAATTTGTACACTAAAAAAAACAAATAATAACCAAAAACACATTATAAGAATGGAGGGAAAAAAAATTATATACCGAAAAAAAAATATATAAATTATGCTACTGAAATGACTAAAAAAAATTTCTATTTTTTTTTTTCCAAATTACAGAAACACAAAAATCTGGAGATTTCCCAGAAAAAAAAATTAAGTACGAATTTTTCAAATTTTTAGTTGGTTTAAGACAAAACTAGTGTCAAAAACACTATTTAATTACAAAAAGACTTTAATTCCTTTTTTTTCGCCTATAGAAACTCGAAAATCTGGATGTTTCCCAAAAAACAAATTAATTATTATTTTCGAAATTTCCAAAATTCTAAATACTTTTGTGACAAACTAGTGTAAAAAACAACTAGTTTCTCATAAAACACTTAAAGCTTTTTTTTTAATATATATATATTCTTAATTCTGAAAAAAAATAGCTGCTGGAAAATATTAAAGGAAAAAAAATAAAAAGATTGCCAAAGGCTAACATAGTTTAGTTTGTTTTATCTTTCAAAAGAAATAAATTCAAAAGAATTGAGAAAAAATATACAATATGTTTATCTTTTGAGGGTGTTTAGTTGAAGATCAACGGGTTTTCACAATGAATCCTAGCTATACTTATTTTGTCATGACTCTATTTATTTATAGGATATTAAAATTCTAGGCTTGTGTACATTGTGCTTGTTTGTTGTTTGAGTTCACTCAATCTTGTCACATATGGCTAAAACTAAGGTGGATAATGTTTTGCGATAAAATAGAAGTCCTTGAACATGCTTAAGTGAATGGGTCATAATTATTTTGTATCTAGTTCACACCCCTTCACTCCGTTTACCACATTTTGTTTAGGCAAATTTATGCCATACGGGTGTGGAAAGCTTATTGGGTTTAGTGTCTTGTGTGGTCTCTATACCTATATATGTGTGAGATTATGAGTTATTGGTATATTTTCATATATATATATATATATATATATAGATAGATAGATAGATAGATAGAGAGAGAGTCATGCTCAAGTGAGGACCTCAGTTTGAGGACCGCTGGCGCGGACCAATTTTGATAAAATGGTAAAAATAATATATTTGAGCTGATTTTTTTTTACAGTTTTGAAACATTTCAGTAGACCATAAAAAAATTAGCTCAAAATGAATTGTTTTACTATTTTAAAAATATCGATCAAACTTTTTCAGTTTTTAACAGCTTAAAAATAACTTAAAACTGACAAAGTTTTACCGATTTATTTAAAATAGAAAAACAGTTCATTTTGAGTTGATTTTTTTTATGGTCTTACATAAATGTTTAAAAATCATTAAAAAAAAATTAGCCCAAAAATATTTTTTTTACTATTTTTAAAAAATGGTCCTCAAGTGAGGTCCTCAAACTAGGACCTCACTTGAGCCTGGTTCTATATGTATGTATATGTATATATAAAATTTGTTTTGAGTCTTTTCTTTTATATCTATTCCATGTATGATATTTGTTCATATCAGTATCGATTTTGTTGCGATTTTTCATTGATATCCCATCCTCATTTTAGTCAATTCTAGGTGGTTTCATTTTGCTATCGCATTATAGTTGGTATCTATTGCGCTTTGTATGGATTAGTTGTTCTTGTGTTTCCAAGCTGCTTGTGTTGACTTCTCATTAGAAGTTTCGTTCTTATCTCGTTCGAACGAGATGGCTATGTCGTTCGAACGAGACTGATTTTGCATTCTAACGATTGGAGCAGTTTTTGTCAAAAGTTAGTTTTTGTCAAAAGTTCTATACATGCGTGGTTTAATTAGTCATGACAAACATCATCTAAGTCCTAGTAATTAAACTACTCACAAGACATATTTGACACACAAATATTGCAAGATGAAAAAAATAATTTTCATTAATAAATGTCAACTTACAAAATTTTGGGGCCAAGACTTGAATTACAATGCACAATATGCTCCTCCAAAGTGTGCCTAAAAAAAATACTCTCTACACAGATTTTTTTTTATCTCTCAAAATGTGTCTTTTTTTTCTATCCAAAAGTATTCCTAAGTGTGTCTGTCACATACACTAACTATGTATCAAAAGTTTCCTCCTCCCTTACTCTTCTCCTTCTGAGTTGCCCCCAATACCTCTTTTATAACCCACGACCGTTTTCATGTTTTGGAAGATTTATTTTTTTGGTTAGTGGCTGAAATGAAATAGTGGGTTTTGGAGGAGTGGAGTTAGTGGGTGATTGTGGAATATAGGGCTGTTTTGGGTCCGATTTGGAAGGTTGGGTTTGGTTGCGGGTTGCTTCTAGGCAGAGGTGGGTCAGCTAGTGTCGTTGGTTTGAATCGGGTTTTGGGTATGGAGATGTTATGGTAGGTAGTTTAGAAATGAGGAAGTGGGTTAAAGGTTATGAAAGATTAGGAGAGAGAGAGTGGGTGTTAGTGGGGAAGAAGATGGTGTTTTGGTAATGGAGGAGAGAGAACGTGGGTGAGAAGATGGATTGAGAAGGGGTTTGTGTGTGGTGAGGTGTACGGAAGAAAAAGTATGGGTGAGTGATTGTTTGGGTGTGTGAGTGTCAATGGCGGATCCAGGATTTTAGTCCAACCGGAGCCAAATCGATGCAAATTTTTTTTTACCGACACTAATAAATAATCAACTCATAAAAACCAACAACCGATAAAACATAAAGGGGCATATACCAAATTGTCCCTCAAACATTTTTTAATACATGTTTAGTTCAAGCCTTTTTTTTTGCTCCAAAAAGTCCTTCTCCATGCTGTTGGCGCGGACTTTTAAAAATAAGAGAATATTAGTTAAATGGGATTTGAGGGACTTTTTGGTACAAAATAAAAGGCTTGGACTAAATGTGTATTACCAAAATGTTTGAAGGACTTTTTGATATTTGATCCAAACATAAATACTGAATATGCCAAAATTTCATATCAATTCATCAATACAAAACCAGAAATTGCAAATACAAAGAAATTGTTTACACAAATTTTTATATACACAAATTTCTATATAAAAATTTCTATACAAATTTATGAGATATAAAAGCCACGTATAAAAAAACCACAAATTTCTTACAAATTATTTCTATATACACATTTTGTGTATACACAAAAACCACATATAAAAAAAAACATTCACCAAATTTCTAATATACACAAAAATCACAAAAAACACATATTGTATGATTTCTAAATTACAAAAATCATAAAAACCATATACACCGACTAATCATCTCACTTTAATATACATAAACCATATACACTAATCAATCATCTCACAAAACCATATACACAAAAAACATTACATATAAGAAAAATTACCTGAGTCGGCAGCCAGGGGCGGGCGCCGAGCGGCACAGCAGAGCAAGGCTGAGTTGGGCGGAGGCAGCAGCAGTAAGCAAGGCAGAAAATGAGGTGTTTTCGTTGGGTTTTGGTCGGCCGTGGATTGGAGGAGAAAATGGGTTTTCTTATGGGTTTCGTTGGGCGGGAGCAAGGCAGAAAATGAAGTGTTTTTTTACACGGATGAATGCTATAGGTTAAACATGGGGTGTTTTTACCAAAAAACCCTTTTCTTTTTTTTTTAAATTTCAACCCGGGCGATGGCCCCTGTTGGGCCCAAGGTGCGTCCGTCCCTGGTGAGTGTATAGGATAGTGTGGTGTGTTAGTTTGTGACCCTAAAAAAAAAATTAAGACTTCAAATAAAATCTATAAAAATTAAAATCCTAAAAAAATTAAATATTTACAAAGCTATAAAATAAAACTAAATAATATAAAGTCTAAAAAAATAAACATCTAATCCTAAAAATAAAAGACTTAAAATAAAATAAAACTAATAAACCTAATAAAATGAGACTAAAAATAAAAACTAAAAACCAAATAAAAATAAACTCACACCTAAAATAAAAATAAATAAATTAACATAGTCGATACAAATAAATCTTAAAAATATATACAAAATTCTAAACTAAATATAAAATAAATCCTAAAAATTAAAAACGACTCAAATAAAAATCTAAAAAAAAAACATGATAAAAAATAAAATAAAAGGGTGCAAACTAAACACACAAGGGTTCGGGAATGGGTTAAGCTCGGTTTAAGAGTGGGTTTGGATTAGGGGAATGATTTGGACTTCGGGCATGAATTTTTACTTTCTTTTGGCGTCAAACTTCGCACGGTCATAACTTCTTCGTTTAAACTCCGATTGATACGCCGTTTGAGCCCAGGCGTCCCTTGATTCAAGGCCTTCAATTTACATGGTGGGTCCGAGTCCGAAATCAGCCATTTGAATTTACAATTTTGCCCCTGAAGGTGCGTAAGTGACTTTTTCATGCTCAATTTGCGTTCGGACTTCACCGCTTTCTTTTTAAACCTGTCAATACTCAAAAACAAACTTGCACAAGAAATTAGCAATATAAGATGTGAGCTTGAAGTTCCCAAAATTGCATTATTAACCCCATTTATTCTTAAATTTGTATTTTTCTATAAAATAGCAAAAATAACTCTAAAAGCTCTTTATTAATGATATAACGAGACTAACAAATCCTAGATTTGGGTATAAATGATACAAAATAATGCACTCATCACACAACTTCCTACTAATTTTTCCCAACCATTTATGTAGTGCGGGAGATTAGTTTTTGCATAGGCTTCTCCAAATTCTTAGTGTGATAAACCATTAGAAAAGTTCAAGAGTGTTTTTGTTCTAAACTCATGGTTTAACTTTCAAAACAAAACCAAGTTTGACACCCATTTGTTTTAAGATCCAATCTTCTACATAATATATGTTTGAGATTATGTTTTGGCATCAGTTTTGTCATTCTCAACATCATTGTTATTGTTTCTTGCGGAGGATTTCGTGTTCATTTGTGTACATACAATGGACTTCGTATGCGTGAAGGTAGCACTATCCCATATGTGGAATCCGAGACGTAGGTGGATTCCTGGATTTCACTAGGTAGAGGTCTAAGGAATGAAGAGCGTCAAGGCTTGCGAGGGCATTGGGTTATTGTGTAAGTATTATGTCGTGTCCTTTTGTAATTCTGTACTTAGTGGACTTGTGGTTGGGTCGTCCGAGGTTTTTCTTATTGTGGATTTTCCTCATACATCATAGTGTTGTGGTTGTTTATTTTATCTTGCAAATTTACACCTAGATGCATGCTTAGGTTAAAAAGATAAAATTGGTTTAACCACAAAAATTGTGTAATTGGAGCTTAATTAATTTGGTTTGTGTTAGTTTTAGACAAAAGTTTAGTTTGTCAATATTCTTGTTTAGTTTGGTTTGTATAAATTTGAACTTGAATTGAAGTTTTGTTTAAGAAGAGAAATTAATTTGAAAGAAATAAAAACAAATTGGATTATCGAAATCATCGACCTCTTTCGAATAGTATTAAAACATATTTTCATAATTTGTGGCTTCTCATAAGACCTGACCAGAATATTTTTGGACAAGAAATGCAGAATATTTAGACATCATAATCCATGACATAGCTACTTAGGTTTATATTAAAACATTGTTCTAAAATTGAGATAAAGACTGGCTAGGATCTTAACAAAACAAAACATTTCATTTTGATTAGACAATCTGTTGTATACTGATAATAAAGAGTGATTTTATAAACTATACTCAAAGATTATTTGCATGTGATTTGCTAAAACATTGATTGATTTGTATATATAAATATTTTCTTAATCAAACAAATATTTACTTTACCTTTGAGTATTTTGAATTTGGTTTAGATACTTGTTCTGTGATTTATCTCCATTTCGTATAAACACACACATCACTATTTTATGTGTTGTTCTTGTTGCACAAATCAATAATACACAAATAACCACTAAGCTATTATGAGAGTTTGGGAGGAATACATAAAAACTGAAGAAGAGATGACTTCAACAAAGTGTGAACAAAGCTAAAGACAGTCACACCAAAAGAGTGAAAGTTTGGTTAGTTAAACTTGGCTTTCTTATTATATCAAACTTGTTGCATACTTTTAATTCATTCTTATTTTATTTTAGTGGACTTTGGTAAATTAGGTGATCCTTATAAGGGCCCATGATTTTGTAACAACCCCTATTTTCCACTTAAAGATTGGCCAGACATAATATGCCAAATATGGGGTTTGTCTAACAATCTATATCATTCTCAGCATAAAACCAAAATATGACATTTAAAATTTTAAATCAACATGGAAAATGGACCATGTAAATAATAACTCATAACAAATTCGGCAAAAACCCACCTAGTTATAAAACATCCAAGACAAATATAACTGAACTCTGAAAGACTAAATGATAAACTTTGGGCTTATGCCCATACAATATCTGAAATTATAATAATGACTGGAATGGAAATAATAACCTAAACTAGAGTCAATCAAATGGGAATAACTGGTGCGCAAGTATGATAAAAAGTCCGATCTCCTATCAGCCCTGTTGTCCCTGTCTAGGAAAACCTGGGGGAAAACATTTTATAATTCGGGTCAGCGCCCTAGAGTTGCAAGAATTAACTTACGAAATCAAAATACAAATATGCAGTTAATTCACATAATGCACCGCCCATCGGCACTCGCATGTAGTAAGTATCTCACCCCTTATCTAGGTGCAATACTATACACATATAACCCAAGTCCCAATTATGAATTTTGATAAAATTATATTTAATGCATCTATCATAATACATACAACGAAGCTAACTATCTACACATAAGCTTCTAGTTCCAAGAGTAACCCTTACAATACTACCCATAAGAAATAACATATCATCCATTATGCATTTTACGTGTTATTGGGTTCATTATCAATTATCTACATCATTAGACTACAAGAATTTATTCTCAATTAATTAATATAATTATATATGTCCTTACATATATACGATACAAAACAACGTATACCTTTAGTGTCCCGTTAGTGCTCTATCGGTAAGTTCAGAGGAATCCCTCATCCAAATGGACATAAAAAAACACAAGCGGGGTGGTCCTTACGCAATACACCATTGCAGGATCCATACCCCCAATGGTGAAAATTGATTCTAGTCATCCCACATATCTCCTCGTAAGTGGTGCTGCCACGTAGAACCTAAAATAATGGCCTACACAATGCCTAACCCACCTGTGTCGACGCGTTCTACGATCCCAAGATGTATGCAAACCCAACCAATAGGTCGTCCACGAACATGGGTATGTTCAAACAAATAAATAAATAAATATTTTTAACACAATATATGTATAGTTAATTAATTACCCCAAGAAGTCTCATCAATCTCTAATTAATATTCTTTCTATAAGAATTAACCATATAGTTAATTGTCCAATTCCCCTAATGATAAATAGTGACATAAATATATTTTAATTAACTATCCACTCACTTGGATGACCTACCATATACTCTCTTCAGTTCGTAAAAGTTACCCGAACCTTTCCCCGATCCTACCCTAACCTAGGCCCATAGGTGAATCGATTCACCTCTAGGGTTGCATTTGTTCACCCAGAGACTGAATCTATTCGCTTGGAAGTCCGAATTGATTTGATTTTTGGTAATGGCCAGAACTGTTACTATTCTTAATACGAGATTCATACTCTCCAAACCCAATTCCTCCCTAATGTCTTATCCATTTATTTTCAGTGAACATATATTCCTCATGATGTAATAGCACTATTTAGATTATTAATAAACCAAATAACATAAGATTATGCTCCCCAAATCCCAGAAATTAAACCCAACATTAGAGTCCATCTAATTCAATTTTTTTAATCATAGTTTCTATTTAACGATTCTTAGATTTAAGGCTTCACTATCTGAATTATAATCATCAAATTGTTAATCCTACAACATGAATTCTAAGGTACGATTCCCAAATTATTTGTATATATGTACATCATCCTTCCATTGATATTTATAATTTTGAATCTTTTTTTAAACCCATTTGTCCATAATTTTTTACAGTCATTTATCGATTTTAATTGGATTTATGACTCAGTATATGTTGAAAACAATTCTTGGGGTGTTAGTAGCATGGGAATTTGGGAAGTCTCTAGTGTACTATGTGGGTTTTGTGAAAATGTCTTGTGTTGTACGTGCTCATCTATCTATCTATGCCAACTTCTTGAGCAAAGAGGATGTGGCCTTTAGCATTTGCTTGATTAGTTCCAGAACCATTGTCTCAGTCCCTTTTATGCCTCTCTTAACAATTCCTATCATTGGGTATGTTGTTCCAGCTGATGCCGTTGCGATGTCAAAGTTAATTTTTATTTGATATCTCATCCGAGATTTGAGGAGATATAGAAAGGTGAGAGATAGGTACATCTCTATAGTGATTAGTGTAAATGTGTTGGCATGGTTGCATGTGTTAGGATACCATTGGGAGATCATTCCTTGACATTGTTTGATATCTGGATTGAATTGGATAAAGATAAGGTGTAAGAGACCGAAGCATATTGTTAGGAACAACATATCAAGAGATATATTTTTTTTAGGCTCGAGCTCATGAGAATGACTCGATATTGCGCCTGCTTATCCAAGAAGACTTGAGATCAAAGCCAACGTAGTTCGGTCATTCACGTGTCCCAACGTGATGTTTGTGCGTGTGTAAGAATATTCTTGGGAGGGGGAGGGATGGTGTATGGAATATCATAATAAAAGTGAACCCTAAGTTGTCTGATATTGACACATAACCCTATAATAGTTGGGTGATCACTAGCTAACAGTTTTGATCTTTTAGAGTTGTTCAGGGTAGTAGAATTAGGAGGAGTTGGGCTACGAAGCGGAAATGTTACATTAAGGATGTAATGTTTTGTTGTTGAAAAGCTTAACATAAGAACACACGTTAATATTGGGATTTACCTGGAGAAGTTGGAGGAGTTTAGGACTAGGGATGGATGCATCCTTAGTAAATAATACACCGAGAGACATATTATAAGGTTTTGGCTTCACGAATTTATCTTGGTATAATGCTTACGTACCTAGGAGACTTGGTATCAAACCCAAACGTAGTTCCAACAAAAAGGGGTTGGATTATATATATATATATATATATATATATATATATATATATATATATATATATATATATATATATGGGTGTTTTGGTATTATATATAGGGGTATTTGTATTAGAGATGGAGGCATCCTTAAGAAATAATACATAGAGAGACGCATTATGAGTCATAGGATTCAGGAGTTTAGCTCTATATAATGCCTCTATACATAAGGAGACTCAGGATCAAAGACAACTTAGTTCCAACAAACGTGTTCTATGTACGATTGTAAGCAATGAGATACCGGATATACAAGGTACAACATTATGACATTTATGGAGACTGATCCTTAATATAACATTTTTGTTGATTAATATATTTATATTTTAAGAAAATACATTGATCAAATGCCAATTTTTGAAAAGTATTTATATAAAAACACATATTTCGGATACAATCATCTTGACGGGTTAGTTCGCTCGAAGAAGTGGTGAGATTTGGGGTATTTTAGACTTTGTCCTACAAAATTTGGGCTGACATAACTCAATCTCATTTTCTTAAGAACGATTTTGATAAGTATGTTTCCATGTTGATGTATTTGAAACATTGAATTTGGTTAGGATTTGTTTATCATATGAACTTTTTAATGCAATACACAAATAGAAGTGTCGGATTAGAGACCAATCTTTTAAAATATAAACAAAGAAAATTGCACACCCGGCCCACTAAACGGGGCGCGGGCAAAAGAAGATAATATATATATATATATATATATATATATATATATATATATATATATATATATATATATATATATATATATATATATATGTGTGTGTGTGTGTGTGTGTGTGTGTGTGTGTGGTATTTCCCCAATTTTATGCAGAGGTTCTTATCCTTGCGGCGAAAACTAACTTTTTTGGTCGGGGCGCGTTCCCCTTTCTTTTGCTGTTTTTCAATCGGACAGATTTTCTCTAGAAGTGTTGGAGTTTGTGGAATTTCTATAAATCCTCTTTTAGGGATCAAAATCGACCTTGTGGAAGTATGAGGTATCCTTGAGGGGATAGTGACTTTGCTAAAGTACGATATTCTTCAAGACTTTCAGAATGATCCCGCATTTTTCGAACGCTCGAGGGAGAAGAAAGTAAGAAATTCAGATCAAGTTCGGGTTTTTGGGATCGGGGTTTTGAAGTGGGATGCTTTGAAATGATGGGTGGGGACCTTTATTTATAGGGTCTCAGACCATCAATTAATAGATCAATTAACGATTTTGGACTGTTGATCTTCTTCGACAAGTTCCACATGTTAGGCTGATATGAGAAAATGTAATGATTATTTTCTCGGACGGATAACTAATCAGTTATCTAAAGGAAAATGTTTAACTGATCAGTTAACTATGTGGGAGGTGTTAGCCGATCAGCTAATTGTCCTATAGGGCTTGTTTTCTTACTATTTTAATGGGTTATTTAATTTTTGGTATTTACATTTTATCCCTATATACTTTAGCTCTTGGTATTTTTGACCCCTTGAACTTTAATTGTAGGTTTTGAATGTTGGTATTTTTATAGGTCCCTCTAAGGTTTGTGCTTATGACTATTTTAGGATAGAACAAGGTGTCCTCAAACCTCAATTGCAGATTGAGGTGTCCACGGTAGCCAAAAGGTTTATTTTTTGGTTTAAATATATTTTTGGCGTACCCATAAGGGTCTATCTAACCCATCTAAGGTATTCATATGGCACATTATCGCCATGAGTATCCACAACTTGTATCTCTCTCACTCATTCTTCTAATTCATTCAGATTTGTGCTCCCTTAACACTTCTATTTCTTTCCAATTGTTTTGCATCTCTCATGTAAATAAGTTCACATCTTCTTCACCCCCTTTAACATCCTCATTGTGTTTATTTTCCTCTTAAATATTCTTTTCCCATCTTTACTAAATCTATGAAAAATATAAAATATTTGATATATCATAAACCTTCTGAAGACACACACACACACACACACACACATATATATATATATATATATATATATATATATATATATGGTGATCCGTGTGATGCACGATCGGGTGTAACGTGTTTTGAAATATATTAGTCAATTATATAATTTAATATATAATTATTATCAGTATTTTAAAAAAAATCGTAGCCATACCATGAACATGTAAATGTAAGTAATGTGGGGAATAGAGAATATGAATATATATGAATATGAGGAAATGAATGTCAAGAATCATACTTTCGTAGAATGAAACATAGTCTGAAAATTCAATTTAGAAAGAAGAAAATACATATCAAAGTGAATTTGAAAAAATAGTCGTTCAAACGGGGCAAATCAACTTTTTACAAAAATGACGACGATATTCATATTTTCGAGCCTCTGAAAATAGGGTTTTTCTTCGTATTTGTAGTTTGTAAATCCATATTTCGTGAACATATCCTTTCATTATATATATATATATATATATATATATATATATATATATATATATATATATATAGAGAGAGAGAGAGAGAGAGAGAGAGAGAGAGAGAGAGAGTACTGCTCTTGTGGGGACCAATCCGCATTTTAAGAGTGCGGGCCGGACATGTGTCACCTGACGGTGAGCCTAGATATTATCAGCTAAATTATAGGCATACTCTCTCTCTTTTTTGAGCTCACCACCAGGTGACACATGTTCGGTCCGCACTCTTAAATTGCAGACTGCTCCGCACAAGAGTAGTATATATATATATTGCATGTATAATTCTCAAAGCAATTACATACATACGTGACTTGATAATATTTTTTTAATACATATGTACTCTATGTATATTTGATATTATTCCATACATGAACAAAACATGCATAATATTTTTATATTATCATGACATTTTGTTGTAAGAGAACTTTATGGGGGGCAATAGAAACGATCAAATAGTTGGAAGTTGTTATTTTCTTTGCCTTAGAGAGGACACTTCTGGTTCAGTTATGCCCATATATGCATGTTCCGTCTCTCTCTCTCTCTCTCTCTCTCTCTCTCTCTCAACAAAGCATGTCTCTATCCCCATTGCATTCACAAACACCACAATCACAAACCGCTGGCAAATCTCTCAATTGAAGTTTCAGTAGGAACTATTGTTATGTGTTAAAAATTACACGGTAACAACGGAATTAAACCACAAAACTTGGAAAAAAAGTAACTGAGATTATTCATAGATCATCCTATCTTATAAAAGAGTAACAACATACCAAATATATTTGCCAGTTTCTACCTAAAAATCGAAGAGTATTCACATAGCATTTGTGGGTCAAGATACAAAAAAAATCAAACAAAGATCATCAAAAACAAAATTTCAAAAATTAAACATGTTCTTGGTCTTTAACAGAGAACCAAATATCAATAATATCATCATAGATCTTTAGTAATATGACAACAAACTAAAGATACAAAACCAAATTATATAATATATTCATATAAAACCAAATTATATTTTTTTAGTTATAAATAATCTCCTACACACATTTTTTCAAAAACCTTGTCTGCAAGACATTATAAGATTCAAAAATGTAAAATACCAAACCAACGATAATCTTCACTTATAGGAGCACGAGAATACCCAAACCAAGAAAAGTTAATTAGAGTTCCCTCCCATTAGACAAATAAAAACCATAAATGTGTTGGAGAGAGAGAACAAAAGGAAAAACAATAGCCTATGAGACCCACTTTGGGTTTCGCTCAAAATCATTGTGCGTCACCTTATGCACCATTACCCTAGGATGGACTTGGGTGTTAATGTAATTATTACTCATGTTCATTTTGGATTTTCATTCTTCCGTTTCGACTTGGATGCACTAATGGCTATGTGTAAATTTACCTTTGGAGGATCAGAAAAGTATAATGAATCACCAACAGCCTGCCAGAAATAAAACAAACTGCAAAATGCATAAAATTTCCCTCTGGCCATTAATATGAATGGAATATTTATAAAATATATACTTGTATACGCTAATAAAAGAGATAAAAAAATCTTGGAATTCCTATCATATAATTAAATGACTCAGTTGTCCTTTATTAACATAAATGGGAAACCAAATAAACCAATCTGAGCAATATTTTCCTAATCCAATTAAATTAAAAATCGACATTAAATAGATAGTGTGGCACAGAGATACAAAATCAATGTCCCTACAATACCATTCTTTAGGAATATCTCACCATAAACTCCAAAATCATGCTCGATATCATGACTAAAACCATCAGAAGGACCACCACCATATCCTTTGTGTCTTCCGAAGCAAGCTACCAGAAGAATGAATCTCACGAAACAACCACCAATAACATACTCTTGATAAAACAAACCATCACTATTGGAGCGAAAGCCCCCAAATTTTAAAAATCTCCCCCTTTGACTATTCCGGGACAAAACCAAACCAAAAATCCTAAGGGTCGTCAAGCTCATCTAAAAGGACACAAACTCGCCCCAAAATAAATAATAAATACATTAGCTTGACTCGTCACTTCACTTAGAATGAAATGCTTTGCTTCTTTAGAAGATTGTCATTAATGATGAAATCCTGCACACTTAAACACATAATTAAATGCATAGGGAATATCAAAAGATTAAAGGCGAAGAAATAAATTCTCCCCCTTAATTAATTCTCTCCCTAATGATCATCATAGAAGGACGTCTCTCCCTAAGTTAGATATCCCAAAGTAAAAGGTTTAGATATAATTTCTCCCCATTTTTGTTCAGGAATAGAGACAAAGGCTAAAGAATAACTAATTTATCCCCCAATTAGAGCAAATTCTCCCCCTAAATGAGACACGAGATATGAATAATGGGAAAAAAGTTAAATATGCAATGGTGAATAAATTGTTAAAAAGATTAAAGCATATGGGCAACAATAAAGTACAACTAATCCATACAATGATTAATGAATATCAACTATGATGCGATGACAAAAAGATACCGCTTATAATGAATTATGATAAGCATGGGATATCAAAATAAAATTCACAACAAGACAGATACCAATTTGAACTAAAAGCATACATGGACTAGCTTAGCAAGGCAAAGACTCAAAGAAAATAGTACCAAATATATACATACGCTAAATATATCACTAACGCACACACACATATACATAGGTATAAACACCACAAAAGACATGAAATAAATAACGCTTTCACACTCATGGCAGCAATGTGTCTAAATATCATGTGGTAAACGGAAATGAATGGGTGCGAAACTAGTAACTAAAGAATTTAGACCCAATCGCTTAAGCATGTTGACGGAGTTCTTATTTGATTGCAAAACTTTATCAACTAAGATTTAGCCTTGTGTGACAAGATAAAGTGAACTCATAGAACAAACAAGCACAATGCATACAAGCCTAGAATTTTGATGATTTTACAAATCAATAGAGTTATGAAAATATATGCATAATTAGGATTCATTGTGCAAACCCATTGATATATCCACACAAACTCCTTCATATATAATATTTCTTTTCTTTTAGGTGGAATGATCATATCAACCTCAAACTACTTAGGCCTTGGCTACTTTTGTATAGTGCCATATTTTTTAAGGCCATATTTCAATGGTGGCTTTTCACGCAAAGTAATTTTATCTTTCACATCCCGATTCCATTGATAAACAAATACTACAGAATAAATATATTTCTATTTTTTTTATAAATTCGGGAAATGGTTATTACATGCACAAATCCCCCATAGTCATAAACATGTATATGAAAAAATTCATGGAAGAACATCGCACAAAGCTCAAATATTCATGTGAAGTAAACATTCAAAAGAGCTCGTGCATGCGTGTGAGAAGGCATATAAAAAGTGAATCCATTAAGCAAGTCAAACTTAAACTACTCCATACAAGCATAATAAAGAACACTTTAAGGAATAAATCTAAACCAAAAGTTCTTGCCACATGAAAGTGAAATGAATTAGGATTCAAACACAACGATATGCCATACAAAATGTGTAAACTAAAATACACATAAAATAGAAAATCTTTTTGAATTTTTCAAATTTTTAACCAAACACAAATTACTACTCAAAAGACAAACAAAAATCTTTTTGTATTTTTCATATAATACTAACAAAAATGAAGAAGATGAAATACAAAAGACAAACAAGTCATAATTCTAGTAAAGCATATATAATGAAGCACGGACTAGAAATGACAAACATACATACATCTAGCAATAATATATCATGAATCACAAAACCTAGTGTATGCAAAACTAACACATTCAACCTTTAGATTTTGCAAGGGAAATATTAGGTGAAAGTAGATGAGAATCATAGATCCTATCACGAAAGGCCACTAAATCGGATCTCCTAATCCAAACAAGTGAAGCGTGATGCTCTCGGGTTTTGGTGACCTTGGTGACTCTACCTTTGGACTTCCTAGGACCATTTCTAAGGTGACCCTTCCTACCACAATGTGTGCAAGTGAAAATATGGTGGGAAGTATTTCCTAAGGATTGATCTTTTTTAGTGTTCCTAGTTGATTCTCTTAAAATTGTGGTTTTGGCTTTATTAGCAGAAGCATTTTGAGTATCGAAGCCAATTCCACACATGTCATATTTGATTTGTAAGGTTCCTAAGATTTTATCCAATTTCTCGGACCTACACTCAAAAAAAATTTGACTAGACTTGAGTCTCTCAATTTCTCTTCTAACTCTATAATTCTAGACTCAAGTAAATATATACTCTCTTCAAACTCAAGAAGCTCTTTTTCTATATCCTCCATTAAACCTCTAAGGCTATCTCTCTCACCTTCTATAAACTCTAACTTCTCACTAATAGTTCTCTCACGTGCCCTAAGATCATGAATTAAAACACTCTCATCATTTTCTAAGGCACGATCTCTCAAACTAGCTTTTAACTTTAAGTTAACCCTTTTTAATTTCATTGATTCCGCATACAACTCATGAAAGGCTAATTGAAGTTCACTCTCCTCAACCTCCTCCTCATTATCACTCTGTCCTCCATTTTCTTTACCATCAAACTCTTGGAATTCACAAACAGTGGCCTCAGAAGTGTCATGTAAAGAAATATCTTTATGGAAAGATTCACTATCAATGCTCACATGACTAGCTAAGAACATGGTGAAGTTGCACTCAATGGGGGAATCAGGTCCCTTTTCCTTATCACTGTCACTAAGGGTGGCATTATAAGAAATATGTTACTTGACCTCATTTCTTAGTTTAGTGGGACACTCGTATGTCCTGTAGCCATAACCCTCACAACCACAACATCTATTCGACTCATCCGTATTAAGCCATTCATTTTTCGTTTTAGGGAATTTCTCGGCTTTGTTATATTTAGGCTTATCAAATTTCTTATAGTATTGCTTAAGATTTTCTTTGTTAAACATAAGAAATTTTCTAAACTTCCTAGTAAACATAGCCATATCCTCAGAGTCGCTATCAAACTCATCATCTGAAACTTCTTTTTACTCCTTTTGGGATTTCAAAGAAATTCCCTTATCTTTCATGTTTTCAACTTTGGAGGTAAACATGTCAAGTTCATAGGTTTGTAAGTCACCTACTAACTCTTCACGTTTTGTGGAGTTTAAAGTGGGTATAGAATTTAAAATGACCACTTTTGGAATAAACCTATCGGGTAATGACCTTAAAATTTCCTTTAAAACACGGTTATCGGGTATCTTCTCTCCCAAATTAAAAGATGAATTAACCATGTTGGAAAGTCTAGCATAGAATTCATGAAAAGTCTCACATTCAAGCATTTTAATGGTTTCGAATTGAGTGGTGATGTTTTGGAGTTTTAAAGATTTAGAGTATTCCATGGGTGAGTTGAAGAATATTCCATGCCTCCATAGACGTTTCACACTTTATAATCCGACAAAACTCATCCGGTATGACCACACTAAAGAAGGCATTTAAACCACGGGAATTAAAAATAGCTTACTTAAGTTCATTCTCACTCCACAAATCAATGGGTTTAGTAATATTATCTCCACCTTCGAAACACATAGGTGGGGACTACCCTCTAACTACTGAT
This sequence comes from Sambucus nigra, assembly GCA_949130495.1. NCBI lineage: Eukaryota > Viridiplantae > Streptophyta > Magnoliopsida > Dipsacales > Adoxaceae > Sambucus > Sambucus nigra. The sequence goes on from OX422216.1 coordinate 623,648,728, forward strand.
TGCCAAACTCGCTCATCTAAAGACTTAAGTGCCGACTTCATTTGCGCTTTCCAATACGCATAGTTTGAACCATCAAAAACAGGAAATTTTGTAAAACTCATATTTTCCATAATAAAATCCCAAAATGATCTTTAACATAATAATTTAGCGTTCCCGCTCTAATACCACTTGTTGGAGTGAAAGCACCAAATTTTAAACTCAAATTATGAGATGGTTCAATGATATACCAAATTTTAATTTTTAAAAAATTATTTAATTTTCTTTACTTTAAAAGCACAATCAAACACATGAAAAATTAAATTAAATTAACCTTAAAGTGAAATTAAACTACACAAATATTTTAATTTTCACTTAAACAAAATTCAATCCAATTCAAGTTAAACAAACTAAGCATGAATATTGTCAGATTAAATTAATGCCGACTTGAATTAAATTAAACTAAAATTTACCCAAACTTGAATTAGCACCAAATTAAACTAATTGTGTTTAAACCAAATTTTATCTTGATTAGACCTAAGCATGCATCTATGTGAGTTTGCAAGATAAAATAAACACAGTCACACTACGCCGCGATGTACGAGGAAAACCCACCACGGGAAAAACCTTGGATGGCCCTGCCTACAAGTCCACTAAGTATGCTTTTACAAATACAAGACAAAAGACTTACAACACATGACGATTTTTCTTGAATCCACCTCCACCTAATCGATAGCTCCGGAGTCCACCGAAGTCTTAGAATCCACTAATGGGGCACAACTATCGTCAACCCACACATGGTGCCTTTCACCATATGAGTACGCCGCAGCACAAACAATCTCCTTGTTTGGGTAGAGAAGGAACCCAAACTATCTCCTTAATGGGTAAAGAATGAACCCGGTGCCAAACAATCTCCAAGCAAAGATATATATATATATATATATATATATATATATATATATATATATATATATATATATATATATATGAAACTTAGATTTAAATAACAAACATGGGTGTAAACATGTGTTTTGGAAGAGATTGGATCTTTAATTCATAACACAAAAAATGGGACTTTTGTTGGAAATTATTTTGCTCTCTAGAGCCTTTGAAAAGTGTGAAAAAGTCATTATGAAAAGTTGGTTCCTACACATAATAAATCTCATGAAAAGTAAGTGGGGAAGTGGGAAGTTAAAACGAAAAACTAACAAAAAATTATGCCCGTTAAAATGTTGTTCGAATGACCCTATTCGAATGAGAATTCAGCATCCAAGTTCGTTCAAAAGAGAATTCAAAAAACTTTTCGCTCGTTAATTCATTCGAACGACTTTCTAACGACAATTCAGTGAAAAATTGCACATTGTTGTTAGAAGTTCGTTCGAATGACCTCGGAATTTCGTTCGAATGAGATTCCAGGTTCGTAAAAACGACTTTTCAGAAAAACCTTAAATTTCTTTTAAAGCCCAAAAACTTTTATGAAAAGTTCTAAAATGATTTTTTTTGAGAAAAATAAAAAGTCGTTTATAAAAAGAACACCCAAATAATTTTTTAAGCTCGTATATATATAATTAGGTATTCATAGCTTAGGAGACTCTGGAAAATGATCAAACGTTGATGACGCGAAATAAGGCACTAAACATCGGCAATGATGAAGATTTAAATACTTGGTCGATATGTCTTCAACTCTTCAAACGTCATAGGCTTGAGGTATAATACTCTATCCTATGTCTCAATCAGTTTTGTCCGAAATTAAGCCAATACTATAAATTTACTCGATTGGAAATTTTCCCTTACAATCACATCCCCTGATTTAAACAGAGTTCTTTTTAAACTATTAAACATATATACAAAAAAGTAAAATAAGATGAAAGGGCCTATATAAAGTAGTTTGGTAGAGGGGAGGATGGTGTAAGATTGAGAGATGGAAAGTTGGGAATAGATAAGATCTGATAGTTATTGTCAAGAGACCGTTGTTTTTTGTGTATAAAATAAATAAATTGAGATGTTATAAGAATATTATTGAGGTTAACCCCTCTCTCTCACAATAAATAAAGTAGAACTAAGTATTAAGATAAGTACCAACCGGAGCAATGGTTGTTGCTGCCTCCGATTTTTCAGCCAAAATGGTTACGTGGGAAGTAACAGATTTGTTTTAATTTGGATTCTAGAGGAGGTTTAGAGCTAAACAAGTGTATTTTTGGATTTAAAAATAATTAAGAAATCTAGAAATTTAGGAATGGTACATTGGAGGCTGGAGAGCATAACACCTACATACGTATATATCTTATAATATATATAAGAGAGCTATTGATCAGTTGGAAAAATAAGAGAGCTAAATGCACAAATTTAGAAGAAAAGTGGAGAGTATAATTTTTAATTCCAACACACACACACTTTTATTTAACTTTTTTATGTCTTACAAGTGCCCAAATGGAACCTTAATACATATACGAGCATTTGGGAAGCAACTTCACTCAATTTAATGACTTAACTCGATAGATAAATGACTTTAATACATGAACATGACTCTAGACTATTTAACTTCTCAAAAATTTTAAATACATGATTCTTAACTCTTTACAGTTTATTTTTAATACCTAGTAAGTGCATGAACCAAGTTTCATTTCCAATGCCCCCCCTTAAACTTTATTTGGTAACTCCAAGTAAATTTCGCAACTTGTAATATAACTAAATGCTGAGGGGATTAGTGAAAATATCGACAATTTAATATTGAGACGTTATATAGACGAGCTCCACTTCCTTTCTAAAAATCCACCCTCTAATACCTTATGTAGATGATTTTACTTCGATTTTAGAACAATTTTTTTTTTATCAAATGCAATTGCCTTTTTACTGTCAATGAAAATATTCATTTATCTCTCCTGTTCCATGTTACATTATTTAAAAAAAGTTTGAAGAAAGATTGCTTGACAAAATCACGATATTTTTGCCACATATTCGACTTCACACGTAGGGTGTAAAATGGATAGATACAGAGCGGATACCATAGTATCCATATCCGTATCCGTCAACTCCTTTCACTATCTATATACGTATTCACCCTGATAACAATTACAACTATCCTTATCCGCATCCTCTCGTATTTCCCGAATTCGGATAATATCCTTATCCATTCTTATTATTTGAGATACATTAAGACATACATCGCTTATAAAACACTACTTTAATCAATGAATCAAATATATTTTTCTCTAAGTAAGATATAGAGAATGTGTGAAACATGAAGTTAAATTTTAAAGGAAGATGCGAACATAACTACTGGTCTTTAATAAGAATTATCTTATTCAATTATGATACTCCATTGATATTTGTATCTTCATTAATTCCTAATGTTTGAACAAAAGTGAAGCATCATCAACTTCCCTGAAAAATGTAAATATATTAAAATATTAACTGAGGAAAGAATGAATATAATATAATAAATATGAAAGGATATTATTTTATACCCCTTTGGTTCGTGGAGTGTGCCACTTGTATCCTTGTCTTATTAAGAATTAAGGTACTCATAACTTACACGTTATTATTAGTAGTACATACAGATAAATTAGGACATGTCTATTATTTGAACATATTAATTGGTCCAAATAAAACTTCACCAATATATTGTACTAAAAAGATAAATCCATGAGCTTAAAAAATGTAACATAAGTTTTTCTTAATCATAAAAGATATGCATCAACTTAAATAATTCACCGAAGAACAAAAATTAAACAGTTAAAATTAACAACGCCGAACATATTTATACTAAAAGTTTCTTCCATCAAAATGCATCATCCAAAACACAACAATTGCCTATCTTTAACTTTCAAAATCCCACAAATATGTATTGAACAAGAACAAGAAAAATAATTATAAACACATTAAGGTGGAATATACATAAATAAAAATATCGCATGAATAATATTAGTGAATTATGTAGTAACCAAGAGGAGAAAATAATAATACCTAAAAATGAATTTCGGAGAGCCTAGTTATTCATTACCATTAGCAACCTTCATATTTTCTAAAATTAAAAAAAAGTACAGTCTGTGGGTGAACAAAAAGTAGCTCAATACTTTGATCAAAACACATGACAATTAGTGAAAAAATAGTAGAATCAATTCACTAACGCTATCTACTTTCACAATGAAATTAAATTTCTCATATGAAAAAATGTAAGAAGGAGAATATATAAATATATAACAAATAAATAAACAAATAAATCACCTGAAAAAGAACAAATATGTATAATAAGCCCTAGCTATTTTAATCAGTTCAATAATTCAGGCTTTAATAGTTTTAGCTATTTTAGTCAGTTCACACACACACACACACACACACATACATACATACATACATACATACATACATATATATATATATATATATATATATATATATATATATATAGAGAGAGAGAGAGAGAGAGAGAGAGGTTAAGATAAATGTCAGAGTTCTTACCGGCGAGAGTGAGGTTGGGCAACGACAACAGTGATTGAGCATGGACATCAATGGATGGCAGTGAAGATGGGGGATTGGTGGATGTGATTGAGGGGGTGAGCGAAGGATGGGTAGAGAGTGAACGTAAGTGGATGAGAGTGAGGGGGTGATGTGACATTTGGCTACGTGAGTGAGTGAAATGAGAGTCAAATTAGGGTTGAACCAAATTCATTAAAACCCATTTCCTTTTCTACCCTTTAAGATTTATTTTTATTTATTTTGTTGAAACAAAAAATCCATTATTATAAACTTATGATAAATGTTATATTCTTATGTTATATTAATATTATTACATACTCTGAATTTTATTTATATTATATAATTAAAAAAATAATTATAATAATTAATAAATACAATTATTTCATGGATACGAATATGTGAGACAATGAATATCCATCAATATGGATAATCCGTCTCAAATACATATTATTTGTCACGGATACAAACATTATCCCTACCCATATCCATTTTTTGGATATTTAAAATGTCACACCCTATTTTTGGTACGAATGTACGAGATATTAACAAAGCAATGAAACTAAAGTTAAGGTGAAAAACATAACTTTATTCATTAATATTTTATATATTGTACTACCACGACAAGGGTGAATTATTCATGTTACATTTTATCCCATAATTAAAAAATTATGTAGGTCATCGAGAAATGCCTTTTCTTCCATATTCCTTAATCTCCTCATTATAGTTATATATGCATACATATGATCTGTGCATATCACAAAAAGGGAGGGGGTACGATTAATGTGATAGGTATCAAGTATATTTTCAATAATAAAATGGATGAAAATGGCACCATAGTTAGCAATAATGCTATGTTGGTCGCTCAAGGCTACACACATATGGATGGTGTAGACTTTGAGGAGACATTTACTCCTATTGCTAGGCTTGAGTTTGTTCGCTTACTATTCGCCATAGCATTCCATCTGTGCTTCAAGTTATATCATATGGATGTCGAGAGTGCCCTTCTGAAGGGCTAACTACAAGAGGAGGTTTATGTGGAACAACCAAAAGGGTTTGAAGACTTTAAGAACCTGGGACACGTCTATTATGTTAAGAATGCCTTGTATGGTTTGAAGTAAGCACATCGTGCTTGGTACGAGAGGCTCACTTCTTATCTCTTAACTCGTGGCTTCAAGAGAGGGTGATTGGATAAAATGTTGTTTGTGAGGAGAGAGAGTGGTGCTATTTTGGTTGCCCAAGTCTACATGGATGACATAGTATTTTGATCCACGTGCTCTCACCATGCTCACATCTTTGAGGAGGAGATGAAGTGTGAGATTGAGATTGAGATTGAGATTAGAATGGTAGGTGAGATTACATTCTTCGTAGGTCTTCGGGTTCTTCAGATTGAGTATGGGTTATTCATATCTCAATCCAAATATGCAGGAGACATTGTGAAGTAATTTGGTCTAGACTCCGCTAAGCACTCGCACACCCCTATGAGTACATCGACAAAGATTAACAAAGGTGCCTTAGGTAAGGACGTAAAGCAAATTCTTTATCAGATTATGATATGTAGTCTTCTCTACTTGACTACTAGTCGTCTCGATATCGCCTTTAGTGTTGCAGTCTGTGCGCGATACCAGGCATCCCCGAAGAGTCACACTTACTCGCACTTTAATGTACCATCAAATACGTGAGTGAGGCTCTCTCATATAGTATTTGGTATTCCTTTGATACCGATGGTCGATTGTTCGCCTATTCGGATGCCGATTGGGTCAAGGATGTCAATGGTGGTAGGATCACTTCGGGTGGGTGTTTCTATTTGGGAGTGCTCTTGTCTCTTTCTTGAGCAAGAAGGAAAACTCCATCTCTTTTCCATGGAAGAGGCTGAGTATATTGTCGATGGGAGTTGTTGCACAAAACTCTTATGGATGAAGCAAATGTTGGAAGATTATGGGATTTCATAAGGCACAATGACTATTTCTTATGCTAATACGAGTGCAATCCATATTTCCCGTAATTCGGTCAAACATTTTTGCACGAAGAACATTAGGATACGTGAGCACTTTATTCGAGATCTAGTTCAGGAGAAGGTCGTGTCCTTGAGCTTTATGAGCACCGATCTTGGGTTAGCCTATATATTCATGAAACCTTTTGATGCACTTCGATTTGAGGATCTTAGAAAATCTTTAGGTATTTGCATTGTTAACTGAGTTCGGGTATTTTATCTAGTGTAGGATGACTATCATGTTTACCTCTTATATTCCTATTGATAGATTGTATCATCATTGTATTTGTTTATATATTTTTTTCTGTTTCATATATTTTTCGAAAAATAAAAAAAGATTTTTCTTTTTTCTTGAAAATTTTCAAAAAATATAAAAAGATTTTCGATTTTTAATAAAAAGTTGAAAAAGTCAAAAAGATTTTATTTTTTGATAAAATTTTTGAAAAAGACAAAAAGAATTTTGTTATTTTTTTAGCACAATATATGGATGAACATTTAACATATTCGGATCACCCATACACTTCATTCATCCATGTGACTATTTCGTAGTGTTTTGAAACATGCCATCATTTCTATTGTGTGCTTAATAATTTTTGGAGTAATTACGTTGATCTTTGTTGATTACTTACAACATGTTTGACTCCCTGTCTCCTTTATTGCACACATGCACAAACTTGTTTGAACATTGCACTTACTTGTCACTTGTCAAACACGGTGTTCTCATATCAATTTTTCTTTAAAACGAACCAAATTTAAAAATGAGATAAAAATTGTGCGTGTAAGAACCATTGCTCGAATTTATTTTATTTTTTTGGAAAATATTATTAAATGATAATCAATAGAAGGGACTACGAAAGATCAAATAGTATTTGTGTTAAAATCCACCATTTTCATAAAAGAGCCTAAAAATATTAAAGGACCATAAAAATAGAACTGCCAGATCAATTTTTGATTCATTGATGCTTCGCTACATATGAGCATTAATTTCTTTAAAAATAATTGAGGGTTTATTATTAGTTATGTGACATTTTGAGTGAGTTGAAGTAGAAGATCAATAGGTTTGTACAAACTAAATATTTCTCGAAAAACATTACATAGTTTGGCATTATTAGTGTGCGAATAATTTACGTTCCTGACATATTGATTAAGTTTAGTCAATCTCATATGAGTTCACCATTTTTACACCTAAGGTAAACTTTGAGATCTTACGTTAGAAGTATCTCAAAACATCGTGCACATGTGTTATACCTATCTATGTTGATTAACCTATGGAAAATGTTCACACCCCTACATTACGCATTCATGATTCAGGTATTTTAGTGTTAATACATGGTGTGTTGTATTTGTACATTTATTCTTATCTTTGAAAAATATTTTTTTTTTAAAAAGGTTGATTGTTAGCTGTCTTTGAGATTATCAATACCCATGCTATCTTGCTTATACTTGCGATGATATCTTACTTCTTCATGTGATGCCTATATTACATGTTTAGTTTTGACTCCATTGTCTACTGCGAACAAAAAGGGGGAGAACAAATTGAGGGGGAGTTTTTATTTCTCTGTTTAAAACTCTAAGCATCACGATATCTTTATTTGTATCATATGTGTAGCGTGTTCCCCTTGGCTGATGATCATTTGAACCCACACAAGATGAAGACAACGTTATACAAAGGAAAGATCCATTTTCATTTTGAAGACTTGCACAAATTCTATGTTCCTTTTACTTTGTAATTTGGGAGGGTAGTGGTTATATTAAGCCATTAGGATGAAATTTGGCTTAGGTTTTTGTTTTGTACCATAATAGCCAAAGGGAGAGATTTGTAAGAGAAAGTTTTATAATTGCTTGTATCTTTTATTTTATTTGGTTTGGCGTATCCCATTACACAAACATGTCATTGTCACAACTTCTCGGTACTTTCAGATATTATTGAAGACCATTAAAGATTTGAAGATTTGGTCATCTCAAGAATTATGGAAGAAGAATGTGATCGTGGTTGGTAAAAGTTTTTTTATTTTATTTTCTGGGGTATATTTATTATTTATGAGGTTATTTTTGTGTAAAGGAACTTAATTTTTTTAAGAAAAATCTCCAAAACAATGACACCTCGTTCGAACAGAATTATACAAGTCGTTCAAAGTCGTTCGAACGAGAATCAAATGAGGTATTTTCCACATTTTTATGGAATGTCATTCGAAGACTTTGTTCGAAGTCATACTAACGAGAAGCAATGTGTCGTTCGCACAACATCCAGTTTCATTCGAACGACCGAGCAAATTTTTATTTTTTAAAGATTATCTATCCCAAATCTTTTGTGTTTATTCTTTTTATCCAACCTTCTTATAAAAAGGCTGAACGATATTAGATACTTGTAGAACTCTTTTTGAAGGAAAAAAATACTTTTTGAGTTCTCCTTTTGTGATAAAATACCTCATATCATATTCCTAACCCCTTAGAATTGTTGAAGATCACTTTACCACATCATAAGAAGGTTTCTTCCTGATTCATCTTTGTAGAGAATTTTCACTACTGTTGTTTTGGTGAAACGATGTTTCAAGGTTGAATAAGAAGATGAGGGTAACCAATGGATACCGAGGGTAGACCACTATATGTGGATGAATCTAGAGTTGAGTAATTTCTATTAAAGTTTTGAAGACTCTGCGCATCGTCGATTGTATTCAAAACTATCAATAGTGATGCATTAAAAAGGTTTTGCCCTTCTTAGGGATTTTTCCCTCATTCACAATGTTTTTGCATGCTTGGCTTGTTTATTGCGAATTGGAATTTGAATTCATCTCATATGCGCACCATAATTAATTGAAGATAAAAATTAATGAAAAAATAAATTGTGTGTGGCATTTAATTATATAAATTAGTCCATTAGATCACATCCACTCAGAAGGTACTTAATTTTGGCATTCCCCTATAATAAAAGAATTTAAATTTTGCTTTCCTTCAATTATTTCGTTTTATATTTTCCTTGGTTACCATTAAAGCATTTAATCGCAAATGCGACAACACGGTCTCAGAGCATCGCCAGGTTTTATGCCCATGTGGGACTGAGCACAAAAATATTATGTTTATATCTTATAAGCTTATTATCCTACGAGTTTATTTTGTTACATTCTGGAACTCATACTATTTTGCAGTAATGAATATCTGGTACGCCATCTATCTCGATATCCGTAAAACTACCCACGAGAGTTTTAAACAAGCTCTCAAAGATGTAGGTTATGCAAATCTATGTCAACATATACAGAGTATAGACCGTGAATGTGCTATTGATACGCCTAGATCAAACACAACTTGCTCATTGGATGCCTGGTGGGAGAAACCTAAAAAACCAGACAAGCAAAGCGATTCTCTGAAGACTCCGATACCTTGCAATAGGTTATTCATATTGCATGGGATATAATTGCACCTAATGAGATTAGGGTTACTCCCCCCGACTCCCCTATTGACTATGGCCCCATTTCACCAACCACGACTTATTTTATCCTTTCAACCACCAGTAGTTAGTAATGAAATACCATAGTGATAACAAAACATACCCCCACCACCACTAGTTAATAATGAAATACCAGAAGATACTCAGAGGATGAATGCCCTTAAGGAATTTATGAGGCAAAACCCCCCAACATTTTTTGAGAAGCCGGTCAAAGCGGAGAAATGGATCCATCAAACACTCAAAGTGCTTAATGGAGTAGGAATTAGCCCTAAATTTAGGATAAGATTGTCTTCATATTTATTCGAAGGAGAAACGGGCTTCTGGTGGTAGTCGATTCTACGTTCTTGAAATTTCAATGAGTTAGACTGCGAGCAGTTTGAAGAAATCTTCTTTAAAAATACTTTTCAGAGTCCTCGAGGGATCAGATGACCATGGATTTCCTACGGCTACAACAACAACAGATGATCGTGGCCCAATATGAGTATAGGTTCACATAATTATCCCGTTATGCTAAAGAGAACGTCGATACCGAAACCAGGAAGTGTAAGAATTTTGAATGAGGTATATGCTATAACATTAAATCCTACATCATTCGTCTTCAAATTCATGAGTTTAACTAAATATTCGAAGTAGATTCTCTTATAGAAAAGAACCCAGCATGTAGTAAGACAACTCGAATTTTTACTCCTCCCCAGAACACTTATGTCATTAGGAACCAACCAAGTCAGCGAGATCATCCATACACCAAGCACAATGATGGTTGAAATTTTAGTAAAATCCACCATAACAACAGCAAACCTTTTTTGCGCTATCACGAATGCAACTAAGTAGGACGCCTTAGACCCAATGACCTCTCTTACAAATGCCTCCTCCCTCTACCTCCACTAATTTTATAAAATCTCCCTTCAAGAACCCAACTAATAACTCTAATCGTACCACGCAGTAAAATCTTCACGAGAAGAAGAAGGAACCACTCAATAGGACTCGGGGTCGGAATTTTTCCCTTCTGCCAACAAAAAATCCAAATCACCACGGTCTGATAAAGGGTAATATTACTTTCTATAACATTTTAGCACATATATTATTTAATTCTGGATCCACATACTCTTTTATTAGTCATTCATGTATGACTCGCTTGCAATTATCTTCTAGTTTGTTAGGCCATCCTTTCATCATAGGAATGCCAATCGAAAAATAGCCATTATCGACAAGATTTGTAAGCGTCGCAATTTACGCTTTCGAACTAAGACATTAACTCTAGATTTAATTGTTCTTAATCTAACAGAGTTCGGTTTAATTATAGGGATGGACGTATTATTCCTAAACTTTGATCATATTGATTGCAATGCAAAGACGGTAACATTCAAACCATCCCATCAACCTTCATTTTATTTTCACGGAAGAAATCCCCATCAACCCCTACTTTTCCAAATAGGTAGAAAGGAAACTTCCTCCCTTTCTATCATCTTAACTAGATATAAGGACATGTTTCCCGAAGATTTACCCCGAATACCCCCACCTCGAGAGATTAAATTTTTTATCAACCTATTGCCAAATACCTCCCCTATTCCAATACCCCATTACCGTATGGATACTTTAGAGTTTTGAGAACTCCGAACAAAACTAGACGACTTGTTAAAGAAAAGATTTATACGCCCCAATAAAACACCTTAGGGAGCCCCAGTTCTGTTTGTGCAAAAGAAAGACAAAACTTTCGGTTATGCATTGATTATTAAAAAGTTAAACTAGTAACTATAAAAAACAAATGCCCTTTTTCTAGAATAGGAGATTTGTTTGATCAGTTACGAGGGTCAAGAATATTGTCAAAGATTGACTTAAGATCTGGGTATCAAGAACTTCGTGTCAGGGAAGAAGATATACCTAAAACTGCTTTTCGAACAAAATATGGTCATTTTGAGTTCTTAGTTATGTATTTTGGATTGACAAATGCCCCCGCCACTTTTATGGACCTAATGCATAAAGTATTTCAACCATTTTTGGATCAATTCTTAATCGTCTTTATAGATGCCATATTAATTTATTCTAAGATCAGAGAAGAACATGGGGAACACCTAGACATAGTGTTCAAAACCCTTCATAAACATTAACTTTATGCCAATCAGAGCAAATGTGACTTCCTCATGAAAGATAAAATTTCTCGAACATGTAGTCACCGAAGTAGGTATACAAGTAGACCCAACCAAAACCACTGCCATACATGAATAGCCACAACCCACTACTATTATAGAATTATACAATTTTTAAGGACTCATCGGATACTATCGATGCTTCATGGAAATTTTTTCCAGAATGGCCTTACCTTTTGATGAGGTTGACTAGAAAGGATGTTCGGTTTGTACAGACCTACGATTACAAACAAGCCTTCCGTACACTCAAGGAAAAATTAACAACCACCCCTCTCCTGACCATTCCTTCTAGTAACAAAACACTATGATGTTTATATTGATGCCTCCATACAGGGAATCGGTTTTGTGTTAATGAAACAAAGAGAAGTGATATAATACGGGTCACGATAGTTAAAAATTTATGAATGCAACTATCCGATACACGACTTGGAGTTAACAGCAGTAGTCTTTGCCATGAAAATCTGGAGATGTTATCTATATGGAGAATAATTTCAGGTATTCTCTGACTATAAAAGCCTTAAGTACATCTTCATCAAAAGGATTTAAACCTCCGACAGAGATAATGGATAGAATTTTTAGAAGATTACAAATTTAATCTACTCTACCAACCCAAAAAAGGTAACATAGTTGTTGATTCCCTGAGTCACAAAGCCCAGGGAAACCTCCATAGTATGTTTATATTCTTAGAAACCATAGGATATTACCATTTACAATGAGACTCCTTCAAAACACAAATTGTCCTGCGAAACATCGTACCTCGTCCCACCATGCATAAAAAAATCATTGACGTCCAAGTCCAAGATGAATTTTTGAACACCCATAAGTAAAAACTCCAAAATAACCACTCCAAAAAAGATACCTCGAATGAGGGTTAAAATTAAAAAATCGAGTGTGTGTCCCTCTCGTATCCTCATTATGGGAATAAATCCTGGAAGAAGCACACCATTCTAAATTCATGATTAACCCCTAAAACACCAAAATGTATCCAACTCTCAAACAACACTATTGGTGGCGAGGTATGAAAAAGGATATTGTCCATTTTGTAGATAAATGTTTAACCTGTCAATAAGTAAAGATTGAGCAGCAAAACCCCGCCAGATTACTATAACCCTAGTAGCATACCTTACGATCCGTGGATTAGACCCTGGTATACCATGGTAGTTCGAATTGGCCTGTGTAGGACTCAGATGGTGAGTGCCTAGATGTTATTTGTTACATACGTATGAGTGCCACTCTAGCTACGTGTGCCAATATTTTTTATTATTTCCTCAATTATTTGGGATTGAATCTCCAAAGTTTTTAGACGATATTGTAATTGTATGAATACGCAGTTGCAACCCCTATAACTGATAATTTATGGCTTATCTTGTTATAGTCTGAATACCCTTGTAACTAATATATTCAGTTGTAGTTCACCATATTATTCTTTCACATATAAATAGACTTCAGTATACCTTTGCTAGTTCTATGATATTTCCTTTTGTTTATATCTATAACATCTGCATAAGTTAATTCATGTTATATTCTGAAAACACAAGATACTCACATCCTGTATAAAAATACAATTATCTACTTGCAATATTTGCTTAATTATTTTCCTTCCAAATGGACAATGAGATCGAAGAAGGCGAAATACCACCCGCACCTATGAACTTTTACTCAGTTTTACCTAGAAAAACATTTTCAGTAACATACGTGTGGGCTGTAGCAGATAAGGATGGTAATCCCTGCTGGAATGTCTATACTACAACTTATCAACTCCTATGATTCCCTTATTGTCTAAATTGTAACTTATCAACTCTTGTGATTCCCATATGGTTTCTACAGTTCTCTATTACGAGTGGAATGTTGGAATAAATGTATTTTTTTTGAAGTAGAGTCGTGAATGTGATAAGATGATGAGCATTCCCCCTATAATAAAAGCATTTAAATTTTGATTTCCTTTAATTATTCCGTTTTATATTTCCCTTAGTTACCATTACAGCATAGAATCGAGGATGCGATAGTTGCTGTTGTGTAGACTAAAATTTCTTAAGCTTCCGCTCCATATTTCATATCAAATTGGTATCAGAGACTAAATTGCTCTTGTATTGAAAATGATTATCGAAGATTGGGCGTTCGGTTGGTTTCACTCGGATGAAAAATGATGTCCTCTCAAACATATCCCTGAAACCCTTACCCTAAAAACAACTAACCCTAATGTATTATATCCATCATTACCACCCAACATCATATCAAAACCACTGGAGATCCTCCCAAACCTGATCAACCCTGATCGCTCCACCCAAATGATGGCCAAACCTCTACCGAAACCAACTTCCAATGTCGGTGATGAGAAGACTGAAGCTGGAAAGAAATTTCCACTTCCGATCGATCCTTTTCTTTCCCCTAATGTAAACGAACATCAACATTTTCCAACCAACCCCGAATAACCTACAAATCCTCCTCCAACTAAATTTTTGTCCTAAGAAACCCTAATTTCCAACCCCTTACAAAACCCTACCTCAAACCCTACGCCCCTTACTCCATTCAAAATTCTCACCCTTCCCCCTCCAATCAAATTTCATACCATAACCCCCCAAAAATTAAACCAACACCGAAGAATCAAACCCCTAATCCAACCCTATCTACAAAGGGTGCCCTTCCTTAGGCATTATACCTATCCCATCCCACGCACCCTTATCTTCCACTCAATCTATTTGTCATATTCGAGATTGTTTTTGCCATAGCTAAGCATGACTTAGGAGGATTTCTATTGCCTATATGCACACCTTCATGATAACGATGTCGATGAATCCTTAATCACCTAATCCTAGTAATGATACGTGAATTCGCACTAGTATTTTCTTTACTCGCTGTACCGCAAAGGGGAGGCTATGTATAGTGATTATTTACGGTAGGGCTAGTGATAATTTGGTGAAGAAAAAGAGGGTGGATAAATTAAAGCTTCCCACAGAGTCATTGAACACCTCATGTCGTATTCGGTGGTTGGGTAGTAGGGATACACTTCCCCCTAGTCGATAGTGTCGATTAGCCTTTTCTATAGGGGACTATCATGATGAGATTTTGTGCACTGTGGTGTGACACCTTCTTTTAGGGAGATCGTGGCATTTTGATCATCATAACATGCATGATGGTCGAGATAACAATTACTCTTTTATGAACGAGGAGAGGGATTTTCTCCTTCGTCCCATGTGGTCATTCCCAATGACACGACCCTCCATCCTAGTAGTTCCACGCGAGGATTTAGCCACAGAGGCCATCCCATTACTAGCCTAGAGGCGTCCGTTCCCCCACACGTCCAGAGCTTATTAGATTCTAATGATGATGTGTGTACGCCCTAAGATGAACTTCTTCCTCTCCGGTATATACACCACGCTATAGATTTGGTCCATGGGGTGCAACTCCCAACCTTTTCCACTATCGCATGTCACCCACGAAGCATGTCAAGTTATAGAGACATGTTATGGAGCTATAAAACAAGGGCTATATTCGAAAGAGTATGTCTCCTTGTGCGGTACCCACCCTGTTAGCGCCAAAGAAGGATGGGAGTTGGCGCTTGTGTTTGATAGTTGAGCTATTAATAAGATCAACATGAAGTACATGTTTTCTATCCAAAGATGAAAGGATATGCCAAACCAAATCCATGGTGCGAGGGTTTTCTCCAAACTAGATTTGAAGAGTGGCTATCACCATAATCTCATGAAGCCAAGGGATGATTGGAAGACTACCTTCAAGATGAAGGATGGACTATATGAGTGGACGATGATTCCTTTTAGCCTCTCCAATTCCCCATCTACCTTTATGAGGGTGATGACACATATCCGATGCTTTTTCATTTGGTGGTTTATTTTGATGATATTAGGTACTTGGACCAGCGAGTCTTCTTCACGTTGAAGAAGTGTGCTTTTGTGGTGCCATTAGTGACATTCTTGGGTTATATGGTTTCCGACGAGGGCGCCCAAGTTGATGATGCTAAGGTTCATGCAATAATGGATTGGCTCCCACCCACATAGGTATCCCAGGTCCGCAACTTTCATGGCCTAACAGGGTTTTATCAGAGCTTTATAGCTGGATTTAACATTATCATGGCACCTATCATGGACTTGGTGAGTACTTCTTTGAGCGCTGAGTTTCGGTGGACTACAAAAGTAGAAAGAGCCTTCATGCATGTCAAGGAGTTGATGACGATGAAGCCTATTTTAGCACTGCCTAATTTCAATAAGTTATTTGAGTTTTCTTAGATGCTAGTAAGACCAAGGCTCGCGTTCAATTATTCGATATATGACCTCGAGTTCTATGCAGTGAAGTTTTATTCATCCTATCTCCTCTATAAGGAGTTCATCATTAAGTAAAATCACGAAGCCCTACATTTCTTAGATAGTCAGTGGTGTGTTAGTGACATGCATGCTAAATGGACCATTTATCTTTAACACTACACATTTCATTTGCAGTAAAAAATGGGAAAGGAGAATCATGTGGTGGATGCCGTTAGTGAATCTTAGATTCAAGTATTTGGGTTTGATGAGGTTCGTGATATTTATCCGACTGATGTGGATTTTGGACCGATCTTTGCAGCCTATCAGTAGGGCAATGGTGCTTCTGACGAGTACCTTTTACAAGATGGGGACGACCTTATGTATTCCAACTTCCTCGTTATGGGAAAAGATCATTTCTGAGATGTATCGAGGAAAATTGTAGGGATATTTAGGGCTGACGCATACCCACGCGATGCTGAGGGCCCATTTTATTGGCCGACGATGAGGAGGGATGCCAACATCTTCATTAGATGTTGCTACACTTGCCAGACGACCAAAGGCCAACACACCAATGTGGGTCTATACACTCCCTTGTCGATCCGTGAGAGGCCATGGCAGGATGTGTCGATGGACTTTATCCTTGGACTACCCCGTACATCTGGTGGCCATGATTCAATCCTTGTTGTAGTGGATAGGTTCTCTAAGAAGTCACACTCCATCCCCTGTATGCGCACGACAGATGCATCATATGTCGCTTCATTATATTTTCGTGATATTATCTACCTTCGTGGAGTCCCGCGTAACATCACCTCCGATAGGATGTAAGATTTACGAGACATTTTGACGTACATTTTGGCGACTTCTACGGTCATAGTTACAGTTTTCGATCGGTTTTCACCCCAGACGGATGGCTAGACTGAGGTAGTAATAAGAGTGTGGGTGACCTAGTGACATGCCTATCTTTTGAGTATCCCACAGGTGGGACAAAATGATAGCCCATGTCGATTTCGCCTTTACCATTGTCGTCAATCGATCTACCGGTCTTTCTCTGTTCCAAATTATTTTAGGGTAGTCCCCCACTATGCCCATAGATCTTTTCGAGCTTCCACCGACAGTGCCTACATGCCCCTCGACTGAGGAGTTTGCTGCTTACCTGACTTCCATCCAGACCGATGTTCGTGCTTGACTACAGACCTCTTATGCCTCTTATAAAGAGGTCACCAATGAGCATTGTCTCTTTGTATCCTTCAATCCGGGAGATCTAATCATGGTATACCTCTAGAAGGCGTGACGACAGTTCAAGGAAAACAAGCTCCTTATGAGCCGATTTGGCCCTTTTCCGATTGTCCAAGCTTGTTGGCGGAATGTCTATGAGGTTGACCTTATAGCTAAGTTTTTCATGCACTGCACGTTCAACGTGGTGGATCTTTCTCTATTATGGGGCACCCATGCTTCGCCCCTTCCCATTCCCACAACCACGGCTCACTCGATCCGCTCTCACATTGACCGCATTCAAGGCATTCTAGACAATGAGCTTGTATCGTCATCTTCAGGAGATTATATGTGCTACTCAATTCGTTGGGTTAGCCGCCCCGAGGCAATTTATAGATCACAGAGGCCGCCTTGCAGCACATCGGCCCTGATTTCTATCGGTAGTATACGAAGTATATGGAGTCTTCTCACGGGAGGGAGAATGATGCAAGAGCATAGGGACATGAGCATCCTTTTTTTCCATTCTTTTAATTTTGTCCTTTTTTTAATCCTTTTTATATCTTATAAATATTCCGAAGTCTTCCATTTGTACTACTTTTAACATTTTGATAATGAGTGCTGAGAGAGAGAAGTTGAGACCCATTCATGAATGTTTTTATTTGTTGTTGTTATTGTTGTTGTGTAGACTGTAATTTCTTACACTTTCGCACCGTATTTTACATCACTATATGTCATCCCTGTCGATGGCACAATTATAATATATATATATATATATATATATATATATATATATATATATATATATATATATATATATATATATATATATGTTTGGCTAGCCCCTTCATAATAATGCTAAAAATATATGATAAACCTTAAGAGAGACCCAAAATAAGAATTATGTCTTTTAGTAACAATTCTGATAGCGTGGCGAAACTTGACCACCACCACAATTGAACAACTCTGAAAACTTGCTATACCCGAGAGTTATATGATACAACAAAAAATCTGAACTTATTTCAGGGAAGAGATGGCATGATTTTAATATTTTCAAGAAGAGATACAACCTCTTATTCAAATCATCATACCCAAAATTGTAAGAAGAAAGAACTCTTCCATCTAACAGGACCCTTTAACAATTTTGAAATACATTATAAATATGTAATATAAAAATACCTTCCAAACTTATATAATAAATAATTGGATGAGATTTTCCTTCAAGAGGCCCACTCTCGTGCCTTGACAAATAGTTATCAACTACTTATAACAAAATATCCTTTCAACAATAAGAGTAGCGTGGACAGTATTGGTGCCAAAATTTAATGAAAATGTCTTATTTGATTTGCTATTATGTTTCTATATAAAGCCCCAATCTTTAAACAAAATTTATCACCATCTGGATCCCTACGAAAACGTGGCATCAATCAACCAACTTAGATTTGACATATTGTATGACATATAGCACAAAGATAAGATCTAAAGGTCTTCACTCATATTGAATATAACCAAGAATTCTAAAGCTTTGAGAAAAAAAGCAGAAAGGTGCTATACTCATTGGTTCACAATACTACCAAATATAATGTTACCATATAATCTCGTTCGAACGAGACTGTTCGAACGAGATTCCTCTGCCAACTCGTTAGAAGTCTCGTTCGAACGAGGCTGTTCGAACGAGGTCCCAGTTCGTTCGAACGAACTGTACCTTCTAACGATATCTCGTTCGAACGAGATATCGTACGAAATCCATTCTCGTTAGCAGCGACTGGTCAACTCGTTAGAAGTCTCGTTCGAACGAGACTGTTCGAACGAGATTCCTCTGCCAACTCGTTAGAAGTCTCGTTCGAACGAGGCTGTTCGAACGAGGTCCCAGTTCGTTCGAATAAACTGTACCTTCTAACGATATCTCGTTCGAACGAGATATCGAACGAAATCCATTCTCGTTAGCAGCGACTGGTCAACTCGTTAGAAGCTCGTTCGAACGAGTTCGTTCGAACGACCTGGGTAGGGGCTTCTAACGAGCGACCAGATTCGGCCCAGATTTTTCCCCAATTCGTTTCCCATCCATTTTAACACCTCAAATCTTCTAAACTAAGTCCCAACAATCGTTTAAGGGTCTATAATCAATACTAAACATATATAGTCACATCCTAACATGTTTTTAAGGGATCAATCCATCCTAACATCAATTAAATTTACAAATTTCTACCCTTTTTCCCAATATCTCAAGAACATGAACCCTAACTTTATATCATCATCAAATCCCAGAATTAAATTCGTTTTTGTTTCATCTAATCACAATTATCATGGGTATAATAATCTGCCTATCATTCTACATGCAATTCTCTTCAAAATTTTCAAGTTTTAAATTCCAAACTACATGGGTTTTCATTCAATCTTCCAAGAACAATCAAAATTCTTCAATTTCTAACATGGAAAAGACATTCTCTGAATTTAAATGAAATAAAGTCACTTGCCTTGATTGTCTCTGAGTTTGGTGTAGGTTTGGTAGAACTTTTCTGCAGAATTTCTTCTCTCCAAGCTCCTTCTCCAATGGTGGCTTAAGGTGGCTAGGGTTTGATTTGGAGAACTTAGAAAACCTAAATGATAACCTACGTAGCCTTCTAGGTTAATATGGGTTGGTTAGGATTGTTAGCTACGGCAGAGAGCACAGTGACGTGTGTCGACTCACCATTGGGGAGTGGGTCACTTATTTTCTTTATATGCCGGGGAGTGGGAGTAGGGATTGGTAGTTTGGTATTACCTGCAGACATGTTAGTGTTA
This sequence comes from Sambucus nigra, assembly GCA_949130495.1. Taxonomy (NCBI): domain Eukaryota; kingdom Viridiplantae; phylum Streptophyta; class Magnoliopsida; order Dipsacales; family Adoxaceae; genus Sambucus; species Sambucus nigra. The sequence continues at coordinate 623,669,017 of OX422216.1, forward strand.
GACATGCATGCTCACGATGTGATTATTGGGATGGATTGGCTCGTAGCTTGTAGGGCCATGATTGATTGCTTCAGCGGGAGCATTGTTTTTGCCATTCCGGGGCAAGAGATGTTTGTAGTGGCGATGCCTCGCCCAGAGGGAGGATCGACCGCTCATCTGTATTATATTGAGGAGGATACCTCTAAGGAGGTAGTGATTCATTTAGATTCTATCCCAGTAGTCAGGGAGTATTCGGATGTGTTTCAGGAGATACCAGGCTTACCACCCAGTCGAGAGATAGAATTTGTTATAGATTTGCTATCGGGTACGAGACCTATAGCACGCGCACCGTACCGTATGGCTCCAGCTGAGATGAGGGAGTTACGGGATCAGATAGAGAAGCTGTTAGGTCAGGGCTTTATTCGCAGGAGTACCTCACCTTGGGGCGCTCCAGTTCTGTTTGTGAAGAAGAGGGACGGTTCACTGAGATTGTGTGTGGACTACCGAGAGTTGAATAAGGTCACGATACGGAATAAGTATCCGTTGCCTCGAATCGATGACTTATTCGACCAGTTGAGAGGAGCTTCTTTCTTCTCGAAGATTGACTTGAGATCGGGATACCATCAGTTGCGTATCAGGGAGGAGGATGTCTCGAAGACTGTGTTCTTGTCGAGATATGGTTCTTACGAGTTTCGGGTTATGCCTTTTGGCTTGACCAACGCTCCAGCTATGTTTATGGACTTGATGAACAGAGTGTTCAGGGATTTCCTAGACCAGTTTGTCATTGTCTTCATTGATGATATTCTGGTTTACTCCCAGACAGAGGAGGAGCACGCCGAGCATTTGAGGCAGGTTTTGCAGACACTTCGTCAGAACGAGTTGTATGCAAAATATGAGAAGTGCGGGTTTTGGCTGAAGGAAGTTCACGATTGGCATGGCTCTGTTTGAGGCGTTGTACGGTAGGCCTTGTCATTCCCCAGCATGTTGGTTAGAAGTGGGGGACAACAAACTGCTTGGATCGGAAGTGATTCAGGATACTTCGGCAAGGATTGAGTTGATTCGGAGTCGCATTCGGGTAGCTCAAGACAGGCAGAAGAGTTATGCTAATGCGAAGAGATATTTCAGGGAGTTCGAGGTAGGGGACCAAGTTTTGCTCAGAGTATCTCCTATGAAGGGGGTTATGCATTTCGGGAAGAAGGGGAAGTTGGCACCGAGATATGTGGGGCCGTTTCCTATTATTGAGTGGATCGGACCGGTTGCGTATAGACTTGGGTTACCGGAGCATTTGCATCGGATTCACGATGTGTTCCATATTTCCTCGCTGAGGAAATACCTTAGGGATAATTTGGCTCATTTTCGCATTGCTGTGGAGGACATCGATCTCCAGCCGGATAGCTCCTACGAGGAGGGGCCAGTTGCTATTTTGGACCGAAGTGAGAGGAAACTGCGGTCAAAGATAGTTCCGTTAGTGCGTGTTCAGTGGCGACATCACAATGTCGAGGAGTCCACATGGGAGCGAGAGGATGAGATGCACGAACGTTATCCTGAGCTGTTTTTAGCAGGTACTTTCTACTTTCAAATTTCGGGACGAAATTCAGTTATTAGGGGGGAAGTATGTAATACCCCGTACTTTTGGCTATATTTATTTTTGGGATTAATTAATTAAATGTGAATTAATTGGAAATTAATCCGGGTTAAAATACTAACGAGATGCGAGTTGGTATTTGATTATGTGCATACATGTTTTGATATATATATTTGGTATTATGAAATTTGTCGTGAGATTTATATACGGCATTTTAGAAATTTTGTTGAGACGCGTGGGACCGCCGCGTCACGGTGTAATATTTTTGATAATAAAAGTGAATTTAAAATCTATAACCCGTATAGTCATTTTGAGTGCGCCAACGCGTCCGGAAGGGTCGAGATAGTCCGAAAACACTAGTCGGGGGTATAGTTTGGGTCCCGGGGTATTTTTAGGCCATACCGGCAACTTAAAGGGTATTTTGGTAATTTTACATTTTGAGGAATTAAAAGTGACGAAAATTGGTTAATTAAATCTGATGTGGATTTGACCCACTAAGCCCATAACCAACCCATATTAACCTAGAAGGCTACGTAGGTTATCATTTAGGTTTTCTAAGTTCTCCAAATCAACCCTAGCCACCTTAAGCCACCATTGGAGAAGGAGCTTGGAGAGAAGAAATTCTGCCGAAAAGTTCTACCAAACCTACACCAAACTCAGAGACAATCAAGGCAAGTGACTTTATTTCATTTAAATTCAGAGAATGTCTTTTCCATGTTAGAAATTGAAGAATTTTGATTGTTCTTGGAAGATTGAATGAAAACCCATGTAGTTTGGAATTTAAAACTTGAAAATTTTGAAGAGAATTGCATGTAGAATGATAGGCAGATTATTATACCCATGATAATTGTGATTAGATGAAACAAAAACGAATTTAATTCTGGGATTTGATGATGATATAAAGTTAGGGTTCATGTTCTTGAGAAATTGGGAAAAAGGGTAGAAATTTGTAAATTTAATTGATGTTAGGATGGATTGATCCTTTAAAAACATGTTAGGATGTGACTATATATGTTTAGTATTGATTATAGACCCTTAAACGATTGTTGGGACTTAGTTTAGAAGATTTGAGGTGTTAAAATGGATGAAAAACGGATTGGGAAAAAATCTGGGCCGAATCTGGTAGCTCGTTAGAAGCCCCTACCCAGGTCGTTCGAACGAACTCGTTCGAACGAGCTTCTAACGAGTTGACCAGTCGCTGCTAACGAGAATGGATTTCGTTCGATATCTCGTTCGAACGAGATATCGTTAGAAGGTACAGTTCGTTCGAACGAACTGGGACCTCGTTCGAACAGCCTCGTTCGAACGAGACTTCTAACGAGTTGGCAGAGGAATCTCGTTCGAACAGTCTCGTTCGAACGAGACTTCTAACGAGTTGACAGTTTGGTCCTTTTTGGACTGTTTTGATTTTTGGAGTCCCGTAAACTTGTTCGAGGATATAGATAACTTTCCTTTGATGATGTAACGATAGATTTGGGACTTTTGGGTTATTACAAGGAGTAAACTATATACGCGAGTTATATTAAATGAACCATTTGGGTTGAGACGTGAGTGTCTACTACGACGTGAGAATAGATTATGGCGCGTATGATGATGAACCGAAATAATATAAGTGTAGATATTATAAGTTAGTACGAGGATACGATATGCACTAAGATTAAACTACGGTATTACTAAGACGTGTGTTAACTTAGTATTGGTATATAAATTGTGTGTATGACATACCTACCATACTTGCTATCACGGGAGGTTTGCGTTCGCTTAGGGCCCTCTAATCCTTGTGTTGCCCGGATTTAGACTGGTTACCTTGATGAACATAGGTCATAGAAAGACTTATTGGGATATTAATAAGTCCGCTGATCGTAGGAGCGTAGGTATGTGCGTGACCTATGTGATGTGACTGTGTTCGCCTCCATTGTTTGTGATGTTGTTATCTGTGAACTATTCCTGAGAGATTCGGAATATGTGATCCTTATGTACGTGATGTACCGGGATGGATAGCAGAGTATGTGTGCACCGCAGCTTAGTTCTCGGGGTGCTTATACTGTATATTTATGATGTGAATAATATACTCTTAATTAATGGGAATCTTCACGTTATTGTTATGAATATAATTACGGTATTGTTTCGAGAAATATAGCGAGTTAACTGATAGTGATATACATATATTGCATATTGAGCATCTGAGTTTACGTTAAACCCCTACATAATTACGAGCGTTATAATGTTAATAGAACCGAGTAATATGGGTAGGACCTATGATAGTCTAGCTAGAGATGATGTCACTTAGCTAGTGGTTTGTGTCGTTATAGATGGTTACTTACGTTAGGAGTGCACAGTTAGACGAGAGGTGAGAATATCATGTGAGTGTACGTCCTAACATGTACTTTGCATTTAATGTTTTAAATGTTTTTAAAGCACTTGCAGGTTTTTAAAATAACTCCACATTCGGGCTCTGACCCGTTTGCTTTTCAAATCTTTTTCTTGTAAAACCATTTTAGGTGCCCAGCCACAAGGACACCAAGCATAGGATACTCATTCAGGTGACGAGGTGTAGCTGGTTGTGGAAGCTACAGGGATTTGCTTGTAGACGCTTCTATCTTTTGGATTCCAAAGTCACTATCTATCAGTTGTAGGTCATGTTGCCCATTTCTCTTTAGAGTATCTTTTACATTTCAGTTTTCAGACTTTAGCATGTATTGTTTCAGTATTCAGTTTACTTTTCAGTTGTGGGATTTGTAGTGAGGAGTTTTCCTCCAGACTTTATTTATACTATGTGATGGTTATTCGTTTTACTTCAGTATGGTGTATGGTGTTATTTATTTCTTCATTACACTTGTTGCATGTTAATCAAACGTTAATTAAAATTTGGCACTTACTTTTTAAATACTAGGTGGTTAGTAATCATTAAAATGTTTTCGACAGTGATGCTATTAACTGAGCCAACTTGGCATTTTGAATTAATTTAATAAAGGAGTAGCTACCCGGTATTTAATTAGTCGGGGTGTCACAGGTGGTATCAGAGCATCAGGTTCTAGTGTCCTTTAGGATCTGTACGGCTATTATGTTTCCGCGACGTTTCTTTGATATAGAGCCCTATATTTTAGGACTGTTGTACTCTTTTTGTGTATGCTACGTTCTTCAGCTATTTTAAGTTTATAACTGCGAACTTATAAACTTCATTCTTATTTCAGATGCCTCCACGACGTGCACGACGAGTTCCCAGGGATGCAACGCCCGAACCCCAGCCCGCTCCAGTTCAGGGCATGATGAACGCCGCTGAGGTTGCAGCTATAGTAGCTCAAGCGGTAAATGCCGCGATTGCCATTGTTCAGCAGGCACCACCACAGGCGCCGGTTGCCGTGCCAGTACATGTTAATGCATTCCCGTCTGCTTGGGAGCGTGTACGTGACGCTTTTCAGAAAGCGCATCCGCCAGAGTTTGCAGGAAGCTAAGATGTGGTAGTCTCGAGCAAATGGAGGAAGGATATACAGAGGCATTTGAGGATGCATGAGTGTACTGATGTTCAGAAACAGGTGCTAGCTACTTTCAAGCTAGTGGGATCTGCACTACAGTGGTGGGAGTCTATTACCACCGCAGAGGAGAGGGATACTCTCACGATTCAGGAGTTCTGGGTGCGGTTTGACCGCAAGTACTTTCCGTCGGCTGTTCATACGGAAATGAGGAGGAGATTGATGAGTTTAAAGCAGGAGGGCAAGACTGTGGCCGAGTACGAGGCCGAGTTCACTAATCTGTTGAACATCGTTCCAGACGAGTGTGACACCCCGCCTAATTAAATACCGGGCGATCACTCCTTTATTAAATTAAATCAAGGTAAACAGTTGGTTCATTCTCAGCATCACTGTCGATAAAAATAATTTTTCCAATTTAACACCCTAAATAATTAAGCTAAGTGTCAAAAAATTTTTCATACAAAACTTTCCAAATTTTAATTAAATAAAAGATTTATTTTAATTAAAACAACATTTCTACAATAAGGAATCACACCACAATAAACCAAATAACATAATACATTCGTCAATCGAATGTCAACAAATGGAACTAAAACCACAAATCCATCCTAAATAATTCCCATAGAACAAATACTGGAAATAAATGAAATACAAAATCCCAACAATAAATGAAATGATAAAAATGGCGACACGTGCCCAATAAATGAGAATAATAGGAGTGGAGTCAATAACAGAAGCCGTCTACTCAAGTGACCTGCAACTCCCACCTAAGCTATTTGGGTAAGTTTATTTATGTTTATTATTTGTTTGGAGATATATGTGGAGCTATTTTATTTTGTCCTATATGTGGTTTTGGGGTATAAGTGTGGGTATGTCTACTTTTATTCAAAACTTATTGCGTTAAAATAAGATTAGGTCAAAGACTGCCATTAGTCCACAAATTGGTCCTACATTATTTTTGTCCAATAGATTTTCGAAAAAATATTTTTTTTTAACAAAATAGAACTTTATTCAGAACATAGGTATTTTACATGTAATGTTCGTTGGTGCTGACCGGCCTGTAGGACACTTATCACGAAACAAAAAAAGAAATAGAAAACTAGGAACATGCACAAATTTTTTAGAAAAGAACAGACTTGACATGGATAAAGCAGTAAGGACATGGTTTAAGTAACATACCAGTATCGAGGGGACGTTAATCGGATAATTTTGTACCGCAAAGGGTTGGATTGTAGCACCACCAACGCCACCTTCTCAGTCATATATCTCAACTTGGGGTTCGGCAGCACTTGTTTTTGACTTGTAGCAGGCTTGCACACATAATATCTATCATGTATTCCTCTACTACTAACACAGCACAAAATACCTTGATCCGATGAAGCTAGAATTTGAACCTCACTTGGCATGAAGTTAAGAGAAATATCCAAACCGTTGTCCAAATCTTGCTCTACTGATACGAACTTGGAGTAAAATTTGGCCCATTTCATAGTTTGAATGAAGTAGCCTGAAATTGTTCTTGTCCTCTCCTTGTGAAGTTTGATAAAACATGATTCAAAGATAAGTTCGTTCCATAATTTACAAACCAGCTTGGACTTGTCTAGCGCTTTTATTGAAATTCGACTAAGAATTTCAAAAACTATACCTGAACAAAAATAAAGGGACTCCATTATCGTTGTTGGAAATTTTGGAAATGAGGACGATGGACACCCATCTAATCTTATATATACTCTAAAACGCAGCTGTGCTTTTAAATGCTTCTTAGCTGTCCAATTGGAGAGGATTTGTGAAAGTGATACGATGGAACCTTTCCCTCTTGTCTGTCATCGTATTAGAGGTTTAATTAGAATTTAATGCAATTAATTCTCTTCCTTGATCTTGCATATCTTTTTCCTCTCTATCCATATTAATTTCCTTGATCTTGCATATCATTTTCCTCTCTATCCATATTAATTCTCAAACAATTGTTTTTGTGCACCGACTTTCAGGCTTTAACACTGCAAACCTGATTAAGGGTCTCTCTCTCAGGTGGGGTGTGCTCTCAAACGAGCCATGCATGCAGTAATTGAGAGAAGGGATCTCTTCGTTACATCTAAGATATGGTAACAATTTTCCTCCATATCAAGTCACCAAGTTGTTTTAGCTTTATTAGTCTTTACACACAAACTCATATAGCTTTTCAAAATCCATATCTTCAAATACTATTTTTGATAGTGTGGTGTGGTGAGGGTGCACTGAGCTGTCCCCACAAAGGGTTCGCCCAGCATTCATGAATACCCTTCAAGAACTGCAACTAAAATGAGTACCTGGATCTCTATTTGGTAATTTGTGTTTCCGCTTTGTTTCCACTAAAATGAGTGGTACTGATAACAGTAGATCTTTGTTCATCCTGAAGATATCAAATTCCATTGTGAGTACGGTAGGTTTTGTTTAGTTATATTTATTATTTTCATTGTTGTGTTATGTTTTGCTTTATTTTACATGAAAATTTTATTTGATGAATGTTTTTTTCTATGCTCAAGAATTATAATTATTAATTAGTAGCAATTGTAATAACCAGATTAAGATAGGAAGATTCACTTAATGAAATTATATAATTAGATGATAATATTTTTATAAATATCACTTTAGAGAAGCATAATATGAGAATACTAATTGTGGTTGGGGTTTTGTAAAAGATGTGATGGCACAAATGAACTGAGTTGTTGATAAATTTGTTGGAACTTTTGCTCAGTAATATCAAGCCATTTTGAAATATTCAATTAGAAAATGAATAGATCTTGATCATAAGAATTGGTATTGGACAATTCTTGACGCATACATGGTGTAAGGTAGTGAATCTTTTAGAATTGATGCAACTGGCATATTATAACTTGGTTTGAAGGTGGGATGGTTTGTTGATATCCCATAATAATAAAGTATGAGAAGTCACGTGAATCTGATACCATTCAAACAATTAGTAACAAACTTAGATTTTAGTGACTTTAGATAAATGGTAAATTTTACCAGCAAGGGAATGGGCATTTTTTTGTTTCTTTATCTAAAACTTCTTTGTTTGTTTATTAAAACCCTAGGCCACAAATCTTCTTTGTTTGTTTATCTAAAATTTCTGTTGCTATAAAATGTTTGCTGCTAAAAAATGTTCGATCAATATACAGTTTGCTAATGTGCTGTTGGGTTTGTTATACCAAGTTGATAAAGCTTAGGTACTCTATAAAAAAGAAATGTACTAATTTAGGGTATAGGGGATATAGTTGTCAAACTAAGGGGTATTCAAAATGATGACAGTTTAAGTGACTTTTCGTTTATGGTGTGAAAAACGATTATGGTACTAGAAATGTTTTTAATTGCCGTCACGAAAGGTGTCGCGTTTTAGCTTCGGAGTCGCGTCGCGCATTGCGCGAGTAATTCGTGCATTTCAGTTTTTTTATTAGAAAAACATATAAAATAACATTTTAAACTGATATTTGTAAAATAATTAAGATTTTAATTTGAAAATTATAGAACAAATAACTATTTGGGTTGAAAATTATTTTTAAAAAAAAACATTTTAAGCTCCACTTTTGTAAACAAGTATCATTTAAACTGAAAATTACAAAAGATTAACATTTTAAACTTAAAATTATAATTAATATTAACATTCTAACTGAAATTATAATGACAAATTACAGTTTAAAATCAAAATTATAATTTTAAGTTTAAAATGTTATATAGGGGAGAGTGAAAAATCTAATTGCCCAAGTGGCAGAATGTGGCAGTCTGGATACTTCCAACCGAAGCATGTTGGAATATAGGTACGAATCCATACAAATTTTGTACCAAGTTGCAATTTTGACAACAAAAAGCATTTAAGTTCATAAATATTCTATTTGTATTGTGTTAACATTGCATTTTTTATGTCGCTGTGATTCAAAATAATCATTGCGACTTAATGGTGAAATTATGTACTACTAAGTTAACAATTTTGCTTGTTTTGCCAAAAAAATGTTAAGAGTTATCTGAAAATTAAGATTTGGTGCAGTAAAGTTTACCTTCTAATTGAGGTTCTTTGCTTGCAGTGCCAAAAAAATGTGATAAATTTTGGATAAAGCAATTTGTATGGTTGTACATATCATTACATCTAACCAAATTTATATGAATATATTTAGGTGGCCTTATTACGAGTCCTCAATAGTCACGCTGGTACAAATATTTGTAGTTTTTTTAGTTTTGTCATTAACAATTTTAATTATATTTAATTGTTCCATCGGGCAATGTTATCATTATATTTTTCTCTCTTTGTTGACCATTAACTGTGGAACTTTGGAATCTTATGGATCTTGCTTTTTTATAGACTCTTGATATTTATTGGGATTTTATTTTTTGCCCTTGCTATTTCATTCTAATTAAGAGTTTCTTTAGACAATGACGTCGGCGGTCTCATTAAGTTTCCATCTTTCGAAGGCCACCGGACGACCTTCTTGCACTAAAACAACCAAAATAGTCAAATTGAAGGCATCTGTTTCTTCCTTGAACGGTTTCTCAAATTCAGACAATTTTCGCACTGGTTCGCTAGATATTGCTCTCTTCATCTTGTTAAACGCCATTTGACAATCAGGATACCAGAACCATTTCTGGTCTTTCTTTAATAAGTCTATTAAGACTACGACTTTCTTTGAATAACCTTCAATAAAAGGCCTATAATAGTTTGCCAAACCCAAGAAAGATCTCAATTCAGTGACCTTAGTGGGCGTAGGCCACTCAAGAATAGCCTTGAATTTTTTTTCTAGCAACCTCCAATACGATGTCCCAAAAACTTCACCTCTGTCTAAGCGAAGCTGCATTTTTCTTGCACGTCAAAAATCTTCTCCGCTTACTATGCCAAAAAAGTGAGAAAAGATGTTCTGATTAACAGGTTTTGTTATAAAAGTTGAACATCATATAATTAAGATTTGGTGCAGTACCATAATTTTCATAATATATAATCCTCGTTAATTTTATTTGTCTGTTCATTTTTACATTTGTTTTCCATAATGTATTTTCTCCATTTATTTTCTATAGGGTACTACATTCCCAACTTATAGGAGTTCTCACGATGAAGAGGACATGGTCGTTGTTTATTGCATTTCAATTAAAGGGAATTACTCAGACCAATTTAAGGAGGTAAGAATTACTTTATGACCTGTTTTCTCCCCCCCCCTCCCCCCCCCCCCCCCCCCCCCAACACACACACACACTAATCACTACTTTTTTTGTTATAACATAATAAATGGGACTAGAAACAATTTCTCAACCAATATATAAATAATTTATATATCTTAGTGCAATAATATAGAATACAGAGATTATCCACTCCATAAATTCTTAGGGAACCTTGTATAATCGTATATAATGAACCAACTAAGAATGTATGTATATGTATTGGTTGCAGCAAAATATATTTTAAATTTGCAAAAGTTGAGCTCCATTCTTATGTCATTTCCTCTGTATCTGTTGATATATAAATTTGCAAAAGAATGTATTTGTTTCGGGTCATTTGCACTTTTGAGTTCCAAGGTCTTAACCATAAAGCTGGTTTCTTCCAGGATTACCTTCTGCATCTGTTGATTTTGAAAAGAGCTTGCTCGGCTTGAAATCGAAAATAGAAAATGATGAAGACAATGTTCATAGAACTTGATTCATGCTTAATTCACATTGCAAATTTGGCTTGTCCCAGCCTTAGTATTAAATCATTACTGGTGCATAATTAGTGGGATAGCAGGTCATTACTGATGTGGTGAAATGCATTCCTACAGAACATACCGTACTCAAACATTTGAACAGAGAATGGCAAAAAAGAAACCGTAGAAACAAAACCTAAATGAAGCATATCTTTATCTTATAAGCCTCATCCTTATACATTTAAGGCTCGTGAATAGGACCAACAAATGCAGACATGTATATGTTCTAGGAAAATAAGAGCTGCATTTTTAGGAGTTTGTCTTTGAATGACTACCAGAAGCTTCATCAAACAAATACATCATTGCCATTAGTTTCTTGTTTTGTCTTTTTATGAAGGATTATATATATACTATGTAGCACGGATATGAACACGGGTGTCGCGTCCGACACGACATGGACACACCGACACGGCAAGTCCAAAAAAATCAGGACATGACACAACGTCAAATAAATATTTTTTTTATATTTAAAAAACATTAAATATCACGTTAATACTGAGTTAAGTTTTTAAACCAAGTCAAGTTTTTAAAATACCAAGTCAAGTTTTTAAAATAACGAACTTACCCCAATTTTTTAAGAACTTTTTCTGTTTTCTACCCCCATTTTTTTTAATTTTTATGTTTTTACCCGACCCCATTTCCAAAGATTCGATATTCTCCCATACTCGAGTATTTTTCAAATTGTATTAAGTTTCATAACCACCCTTAACTATCTCATAACCACTTGATACTGCTTAAATCCACTCAAAACCACCCCCAAACCGCCTCTAACCTCTCATCTTCATTTTAGCAGAGAATGACACTCGTACGACACCTATATATAATGCACCCTTAAGAATTTCTTAAAAGAAACTAGCAAACAAACTTGCGCTTTCGAAATATCATATAATTTTTATATCTTCCACTCCTCGCATTCTACCTTCAAGCATCTTATGCTCTAAATCCATTCTATTATTACTAAAGTTTTATGTCGTTATAAGTTTTTTCCAATCCATTTAAGCTCAGGAAAGACTTAAAATACTTTTTCAATTGTGACAACATGTGTCCGTCACATTTTAATCATGTTGTTATTAGTAAAGAATCAAGCCTTTTGATACAGTCACAATTGGTTTCATCCCATACTGATTCATAAGTACTTCCCAAATTGAGAGTATCGGTGTTAAATTATTATTGTAGACTAATGACATTTTTTTTCTCGTTGGAAATTGTGAATTATAAAATTACCAAAAGGGATTAAAGCAGATAATCTCTCTTTTAAACTCTTGAAACAAAAGCGGAGAATCTTTTGAACCCTAACTCTAGAGTGGCATCGGACACAAATATGCAAAGATTAGGGTTTTTACTCACTTCATGAAGATCAATGTTAGGGGTAACATTTCATTGTACATAATCTTTATCCGAAATTACTGATACATTTACTTTTTTTCTTCTTCTTTTGCTTTGTTATTTTTTTTCATATTCTTCAATGGAATATCTAGTAATTAACATTGTTCTTACTTGACTCATGTTTGCTTTTTAGATTAGAAAAGTTAGGATAATTTAATCTCATTTTCATAGGTACATTTGAATCAGAATCTTCCTTTTACGTTCCAAAATGATTTTTTTAAAAATTATTACTTCATTAAAGCTTTGATCTTCTCAAATCTATTACATATATACGGGGTTTCATGGAAAAGTTGAAATATGGATTTTGTCCGATAACGTTACACGTAGGCATGTGTTTTGAGTGGATCGGATTGGACAATGATTATTTAGAAAACTTTCAGCAATATTTGGCAAAAATTTTGCTTGCCGCATCCGATACGATATTTATTTGGAAATTGTTATCTTTTGCTGTAATCGCCAATTTCGGAAAAAGCAGGAAATTTTTTGAAATTTCGGAAAATTTCAAAAAGTAATTTTATTTTGGAAATAGGGATTTAGGCTTTAGCCCCATTTTCAAAGATTCGGTATTCTCCTATCCCCGTGTATTTTTCAAATTGCATTAAGTTCCACAACCACCTCTAACTACCCCATAACCACTTGATACTGCTCAAAACCACTCAAAACCACCCAAAAACTGCCTCTAACCTCTCATCTTCATTTTAGTAGAGAATGTCACTTGTCACATTTTTTTTAAACAGGACCAACAATCTAAAAACATGGATTTAGGATTAATAAAATGTGGTTTTAAAAATAGGACCAAATACTTGTACTCTCGCTTGCTAATCCATTCATAAAAGTTTTTGATCTTCCCAAATCTGTTTAGGTTCTGATCATTGGGTTCAGAATATCGACGGCACCGTGATTGTATACATTCTGTACTACGAACGGACCGTTCCACCGGGATTACAATTTCCCGAGAAAAAAGGTGGAGGTGGGAATCGTAGAGTAGGACTTTGTGTACCCCCTCAAAGTGCTTACGCACTATCCTCTTATCGTGAAAGGCCTTGGTTTTGGCCTTGAAAATACGAGAGTTTTCGTATTGATCATTCCTCAATTCCTCGAGTTCATTGATTTTGAACTTATGAAGGTCTCCACCTTCGTTAATGTCGAAATTGAGCTTTTTGACGGCCCAATATGCCCGGTGCTCAAGCTCTTTCGACAAGTGACTAGCTTTCCCATACACTAATCGGTAAAGGGACATACCAAGGTGTGTCTTATAATCAGTTCGATACGCCCAAAGCGCATCGGTTAGCCTAGACGACCAATCCTTGGTCAATGTGTCTACATTTTTTTTTCTAGAATCCCTTTTATCTCCCTATTGGCCAATTCCGCTTGACCGTTCATTTGTGGGTGATATGTGGTGGAGACCTTATGGGTGATGCCATATGGCGACATCAAGCGACGAAATATATCATTGCAAAAATGGATGCCTTAGTCACTAATGAACGCCTTAGGGGTGCCGAATCAAGCCAGAATGTTCTCTTTTAGGAACTTGAACACCACTTTCGCGTTGTTCTTCCTAGTAGGCACGACTTCCACCCATTTGGATACATAGTCGACTGCGACTGAAATGTATTCAAATTGATTTGACTTAGGGAAAGAACCCATGAATTCTATTCCCCAATAATCGAAAACTTCGATTACAAGAAAAGGGGCAAGGGGCATCATGTTCCTTTTGGTGACCTTCCCAATCGATTGGCAACGGGCACAAGTTTTACATAAAGCTTGTGCATCCTTGAAGATCGTAGTTCAATAGAACCCGTAATGTAACACTTTGAAGGCGATCTTTTGGGAAGCAAAATGTCCTCCATATGCTCCGTTGTGGCAAAATAACAAGATAATCGGGATCTCATCGTTTGGGACACATTTGCGAATGATTTTCTCCGAACATTATTTATACATGTATGGTTCATTAATGAAGAATGATCTGGCCGTAATCAAAAGTATTTCCTTATCCTTGGCCAAAAAGTGTGGTGGGTAGGCCTCAGCGATAAGGAGATTCGCAATATTGGCATACCATGGAAGCGTCGAAACGACCATGAGTTGCTCATCCAGGAAACACTCTCGGATAGGGATGGGATCGATATGGTTATGATCAAATGTAAGTCAGGAAAGGTGATTCATGACTACGTTTTCCACCCCCTTTTTGTCTTTAATTGAGAGGTCAAACTCTTGGAGGAGGAGCACCCAACGAATAATCCTGCTCTTAGCATCCTTCTTAAAAAGAAGGTACTTAAGAGCGGCATGATCGATGAAGCAGACTATGGGTGATCCTACCAAGTATGCCTGGAATTTATCCAATGCGAACACTATGGCTAGTAATTCCTGCTCCGTAGTGGAGTAGTTCATCTGCGCGCTGTGAGACCCCGCCTAATTAAATACCGGGCGATCACTCCTTTATTAAATTAAATCAAGGTAAACAGTTGGTTCATTCTCAGCATCACTGTCGATAAAAATACATTTTCCAATTTAACACCCTAAATGATTAAGCTAAGTGTCAAACCCATTTTCATACATAATTTCCAAATTTTATTTAAAGAAAAACATTTATTTTATTAACAACATTCAATAAGTAAGAATCACACCATATTAAAATTCTGCAACAAAGTCCAATTAATATAATACATTCGTCAATCGAATGTCAACATACGGAAACTAAAGTCACCAATCCAAACTGAATAAATCCCATAGTAACAATACTGGAAATAACTAAAATACAAATATCCCAATAATAATGAAATAATGGAAAGGGGCGACACATGCCCAATAAATGAGAATGCTAGAAATGGAGTCAATAAAGGAAGCCGTCTACGCAAGTGACCTGCAACTCCCACCTAAGCTGTAGCACGTTCCTTTCAAGGGATCCTAAGCAAGACGCCCCTGTGGCTGGGCACCTATAATACATACACATATATATATAAAAGAGAAAAACGGGTCAGAGCCCGAAAGTGTGTTTGATTTAAAATACGTTTAGCAAGTATTTAAATTGATACAGGCCAATGCAACAACATATTAGTGCGTCACTCTCTTGAGAAATGCTCACCTCTCTTCTAATGTGCACACCTATTGCACTAACCTTCCCAACGGTTTATCTTATCATTTTATCATACTAACCTTCCCAATAATTTAGCGTATCTTAACTTACTCATAAGATTTCAAAACCGAACAATATCATTGTTTAAAAAGAATACTTCCATTTAGCAGCACAACTCTCGTTTTAGCTTTTATTAATTTATAAAGTTTCCGAGTGTCATATTATACTTTCACAAAACAAGTATTTACTATTTGAGTCATCAACCATGTCCTACTTATCAAATCACAGTAGGCAATTTCAAATTTCCAAATCTCATATATATATTAACTACTCGCATAATATATATAATATAACAGCACCCCAAATAAAACTATGGTGCGTGCATACTTCTACTATCCAAACCCCATACCACTCATATCAAGGGGAATACAAGTTCGGAATCACTCTCGAACTGTATTAACACATACACAAACAATATCGAGGCGAAGCATAGATTCCAAGTCTCTAAGAGGATGGCACATACTCGCGTCTCTTAGGAGTGTCTGAACTATCGATTCGATAGCCTGTACCAAGGATATCTATCTTCTAGGGTATAAGTCAATATCCCCCATAAAGGTCCCATCGAGATAAGACTATCCCAGCGCGGTAACCTCAAGGATAGCAAGTAGCGCGGTATGTTTTTCACATGCATATAATATATGTACACACAATCATATAAATATACCACTTTTATCATATTAATATAGGTTCCTCTCATCACCCATAATTACAACATATCTCCTTAATTTCACATTATTAGTATTACGTATAAGGTTTCATCTCTAACCTTAACTCGAAGGGTTTTCTCACTTATTACGTGACACTCGTGGACTCTATCCTTCCAAGTAGAAAATTCAGTAGGTATACCTCTATTCACTATCGTAGCTATTCGCCGTAATCTCTCACTTGAAATATGTAGTTTCATCGTCATTATATATTTATCCCAAAAACAAAATTCTCGTCTTATAATAAAGTTCCCAACACTTATTCATATGTCCTACTGGTCTTTCCTATCTCCCAAAACATTTTATTAAGAATACCCAAGAATTATTTCACGATAAATTTAATTTAACTAATTAAACAAGGGAAATAGGAGTTTGCCAGGAGGGGTCGATCGATCGAGGTTTGGGGCTCGATCGATCGAACCTTCGATCGATCGAAGCTCTGGGCTCGATCGATCGATCAAGCAGGTCTGCGAAAATCTACAGAATTGCAGTTACGGGTTTCATCACCAAATTTACACCAAATCCATATTTTTCAACTCCAAACGTCCCAAAATTTCTACTACTAACATTATAACATTATACCAGATGTTTTCAACGTAAAGCATGTGTATTTCTAACATTAAACGTGGATAATCAACCCAAAATCTTATCTAATCATCAAGAACCCTAGAGTTTTCTTAATCAATTGTTCTAATCTGTTTTTACCAGAATTTCCTTCTAATACATCATCAAAATTTCGTGGGTTATTCTTCTAAATCACAAAAGATTTCCAGAATAAGGTTTAAGTCTTTACTACATGCAAATTCCTATCAAAATTTGGGTTTTCTTCCATATATTTCATCCCTAATCATTCCTAAACTAATATGAAAATTGCACAAACGAAAATAGCAAGATAAACACTTGCCTGGGGTTTTCAGAAGTCTGGATTGCGGCTGATTTTTGTGTCGTTGCGTTCCCCTTCTCGCGATCTACGCGTTGGTGGCGGCGGCGGTGCAAACCGGTGACTTTTTGGCCTTGAATTGCCTTGAGAGCTCTCTCCTCTCTTCTCCAATGGCCGTTCTAGGGTTATGAATATTCTAACCCTAAAAGACTAACCTAAATAGCTGATATAGGTTGCTGAGTTTCGTGGGTTTAATTACTCAAGAATGTAAAATGACCAAAATGCCCTCCCGGGTTACTAATTAGGCCTAAAAATGCCCCGAGACCCAAACTACACCCCCGGGTACACTTTTCTGACTATCTTGACCCTTCCGGACGCGTTGGCGCACTCCAAACGATCATACGGGCAACTTATAAAATATTCACTTTTTATTTATCAAAATTTAGTCCCGACGCGACACGGGCGCATCCCGATTCAAATTTCCAAAACTGTCATTTTATTCACTCGTGACATTCAATATAATCAATATCATATATTACTTTGCTCATTAGTAATATTCAACAAATTTTCCCATAATTACTAACTCTCGTCACGTCAATAATTATAACATAATTAATTTCCGGATTTTTTTATTAAATAATTAACTCACATTAAATTTAATAAATCCCCAAATTAATATAGCATAAAAATACGGGGTATTACACGCGCTATCGAGAGTGCGACTAGCATAGGATATCACGTGAGGTTTATTATCCATCCGTAGACCAAGCACCGCCCCTACGGCATAGTCACTTGCATCACATATAAGCTCAAATGGAAGAGTCCAATCGGGAGATTCATAATGGGGGTCGAGGTCAACATGGTTTTCAACTTATCGAATGACTCTTGGCACGCATCACTCCATAAAAATGGAGCATCTTTAGCAAGAAGGGCACACATGGGGCACGCAATCAAGCTAGAGTCTTGAATAAAACGTCGAAAAAACCGACAAGCCCAAGGAAAGACCTCACACCCTTGAGGTTTTTAGGAGCGGGAGGGTTGGCGATAACTTCAATATTAGCCTTGTCGACTTGAATACCATTGTTGGAGACGATATGGCCTAAGACTATACCTTGTGTCACCATAAAGTGACATTTCTCCCAATTGAGAATGAGGTTTTTCTCAATGCACCTAGCTAGAACTTTCTCGAGATTAGTTATGCACCCCTCATAAGTATTACCGAAGACACTGAAATCATCCATGAAGACTTCAACAATGTCTTCGACCATGTCACTAAAAATGCTAAGCATGCACCGTTGGAAAGTTACCGGTTCGTTAAAAAGCCCAAAAGACATTCTCCAAAAGGCAAAGGTTCCGTACGGACATATGAATGTGGTCTTTTCTTGATCTTCGAGGGCTATTTCAATCTGATTGTACCCCGAATACCCATTAAGAAAACAGTAATACTTATGTCCGGCCACCCTTTCGAGAATTTGGTCAAGGAAAGGTAAGGGAAAGTGGTCTTTCCTCGTGACCGTGTTGAGCTTTCGATAATCGATGCAAACACGATAGTCGGTTGGAATGCGCGAGGGTAAAAGGTCACCCTCCGCATTCTCAATAAATGTGACACCCGTTTTTTTCGGCATAACTTGTGTCGGGCTCATCCACTCACTATCGAAAATGGGGTAGATTATCCCCACATCCAATAATTTAATCACCTTCCGCCATCACCACCTTATTCATGGCCGGATTCAACCGCTTTTGCATTTGACGGGTGGGTTTGGCATCTTCCTCCAAGTAAAGTCTATGATTGAAAATGGAGGGATTGATCCATTTCAAGTCGAAAATGCACCATCCTATAGCACTCTTATGCTTCCTCAACACCTCAAATACGGCATTCTCTTGACAATTGTCAAGGTTTGCCGCAATAATCACCAAAAAAGTGTTCTCACCGCCTATGAAAACATACTTAAGTTATTTTGGCAAGGTTTTGAGCTCAAGCTTGGGAATTGGAACATTCGATGGAAAGGGAAAGGATTCACGTGGGGGCAAATTCTCAAAGTGGGATATCCAATCGAGTCTTTGATAACCCCCTCACTTTCATCATTTATGAGCTCTCTTTCACCATCCCCCTTTATGCTATCATCCTCAACATCTTCATTCACCTCCTCAAAGTACTCGAGGGAATTACACATGTCCATTAACTCCCCATTCAGTGAATATCAATTCGCATCGAGGGCATAATCATAGCCTTCATTATTGATGAGCAAATCGCTATCCAAGGAGTTATCAATACACGCCTCTAATGGATCTTTAAAATGATAGAGGTCAAAATATTCTTGGACAAGAGTGCCAATGTAAGCCGCCGCTTCCTCGCTTTCATCACAAAATTGGGGTTACTTAAGGAGGTTGAACACGTTGACTTCGATCGTTATATTACCAAATGAGAGTTTCATCATCCCGTTACTACAATTGATGTTAGCATTAACGGTGGCTAGGAATGATCATCCGAGAATTATTGGGATTTGTGAACTCCTTTTTGGTACGAGTTGGGTGTCCAATATAATAAAATCCACTGGGTAATAGAAAGAATAAACTTGGATAATAACATCCTCCTCGACTCCTCTCGGTATCCTAGTCGAACGGTCGACTAATTATAAAGTGATGGGAGTCAATTTAATCTCACCGAGATTCAACTCGAGATACACAGAATACGAAAGCAGGTTCACACTTGTCCCCAAATCTAGGAGAGAATGATATATTCTAGTCTCCCCAATCATGCATAAAATGGTGGGGCAACTCGGTTCCTTAAACTTCGGTGCAAGCTCATTGGTTATAATGACATTCACTTGGGCAACCATGTATGCCTTTGTGCACACATTTTTGACCGTGCATAAGTATTTTATAAACTTGGTGTACTTTGGCACGTGATCAATTGCCTTGAGGAGGGGAATGTTCATGTTAACTTGCTTAAAAAGCTCAAGAAATCCCTCTTTAGAGGCTTTTGTAGATTTCTCCCTTAACCTTTGTGTAAATGGGGCCGGTATGGACAATTGGCTTCCTTCGCAATTAGAGGCTCAACTCCCCCATCGGGGACGTCATCGCCTTTGGTAACGGGAGTGCACGGTTGCACATCCTCCAAAACAATGGCCTTTCCTTTGGATTGATTGGCAATGGGTTGTTTTGACGAGGCTTAATGACATGGTTATCGACCGTTTTACCACTCCCAAGAGTAATAATACCCATAGCATGCTCAGCATGAGATGTGCTCATGTTAGAGCTCCCATTGCCCACTTGGCCCTTAGGATTCGATTGCAGTTGTGCCAACAAAAGTGTCCTTGCAACTCCTTGAGAGTTTTGAACCAATTGGGCAAGAGAAACTTGCATCTCTTGCATAGAACGTGCCATTTGAGAGATGGACTGTTCAAGTTGGGAAACTTTTTGAACCGTGGCAAATTTCTCCTCATTGTGCCTTCTCTATGGAGGCAAATATGAAGCGGGAGGCCCCGAGGGAGGATGTTGTGGTGATTGAAATGCGGGGGTTATTGTTGGAATTGGGGGGATGTACACGGGCCTGGAAAATTTGGAGTTGGGGGAGTTTGGGAATTGTGGTCCTTCCAACTCATAAGAGGATGTGTCGTCCTCCAACTAGGATTGTAAGGAGGGTTGCTGGAATCGAAGAGGGCATTGGATTATTTCTTTCGATATGCCCCTATGGCGTTCACTTACTCGTGTAATTATCTCTTAATGCTAGGGAGTGAAGGACACTCCCTCGTTTAGTGGCCAATGTTATCAAAAATGACGGACACAACTTCCTCCACAACGGAAACCTTTTGGACGGCTTCCATGGGTGGGGATTGTTGTGTGAGTTGCAACGTATCAATCCTACGACACAACTGGTCGTATTTGAACTGTGTATCCTGATTTTCCTGGAAGATAGACATGCTGCTGGTTTGCCCACGAGGGGTGGTAGTGGTGCGGTCTTATGGGATCGATGTATCCCAACCCCTAGATGTCTTTGACACAAACTCAAAGTGGGCTTCAACTTCCTCGCCACTCAACTCTAAAAGGATACCCTGACACATAGTTTCGACTAACTATTTGGTCAAAGGGTTTAGACCCTAATGGAAAATGGAGATTAATCGCATTAGATCAAACTTATGACACGGGCAAGATCGCTTCAAAGATTTAAAACGTTCCCAACACTTGTCAAACGTCTCACAGTCGAATTGTTGAAAATTTGTATTTGTTTCATGAGTTCGTTTGTCTTGTGAGTGGGAAAGAATTCCTTCAAAAAGAGGTCTTGCAAGTGTTGCCAATTTCCAATAGAGTTGACGGGAAGTGTGATCAACCAATCTTTCGCTTTGTCTTTAATAGAAAATGAAAAGAGCTTTAGCCGGACAAGATAGGGAGTGAAATTTTGATCCTACAATGTGTTGCACACCTCTTCAAAATATCTAATGTGCCGGTAAGGGTTTTCATTTTCCATTCCATGGAAGGAAGGCAGCAGGTTGATCATGCCGTTTTGGAAGTGAAAGGCTCCTTGGTTGATAAGGAACGTGATACAATTGGGAGTGGTGACCGACTTCAGGCAGAGTTAATCGCCAAATGACTGACGCATAGGAATAACACCATCCGAGGGAGCATGATTATATTCCATACGAGGATCAAAGGATTGTACTGAGGGGGTGCACTAGGGAATTATGAAACGGACGACAAATATGTGTGGGATGGCACCGTATTAAGCGAGTAACGATGTTGCGATGAATGTGACACCCCACCTAATAAAATACCGAGTGATTAATCCTATACCAAATTAAAACAGGAGTCTCATATGGTTCATTCTCATCATCACTGTCGAAAACCAATTTAATTACTAATAACCTATTAGGTTGGCGTCAAAATTTTAATGTAACAAATCTTTTTAAACAAACCAACCAAGTAAAACAATCACACAGTTTATACATATATAGAACTGAAATGAAATAAAATAAAATAACCGAACACTCGATTTAACATCATATAACCAAATCAAATGGTGCACTAAAAGGCGGTAAAAAGAATAATTAATACAATTGGGCTATCGGCCCGAGTGTTTCTATAATACCTCCTATCTAGATTATAAGGATAGAAGCGTCTATAGTAAACCTGTATGCATCCATAGCTGCTGCAGCAAACGTCTGACTTGAAAGAATCTTCATCCAGGCGTCCTTGTGTCTTGACACTTAATATATATATAGCAAGAGAGGAAAATAGAGAAACGGGTCAGAGCCCGAGTTGTGAAAATATTTTAGCAAGTGTATAAATGCTGTATTTTTAAAATATGATTTATCTTATAATTAAATTGGTATCGCACTCCCACGAGATACCCCTCACCCCTCTTCTAATAGTGCGTGCCTTTTAAACAACCTAGTTAAGCTACCCTGACTAACTAATTCGTTTTGCCCCATCTCTGAAAATTCCCATAAACCCGAGTACTAAGGTCTAAACTTCTCCCCATTCCCAACACTGCGCTACGTTCGTGCGTGAGGTGTCTCGCAAAGCGAAATCCAAACAAGGAACCCCCCCTATACACTACTACATGACAATGTTGATCGTCGAGATCCATTAAGCCCTCGGCACATAACGCATATATATAACTCGTATATATATATATATATATAGTTCTCAATAGAACCTATGATTCATATTCATATAAATCCGGATATAAATTTACCGAAAGGGGAATCATTCTTATTAAATCTTTTCACTTTATACAAGTTTACTTTATATAATTATTCATCTTTATACACAAACAATATACTATACACAACAAGTATAATTATACCTATCACAATCATAAGTATAATAACCATCCCTCCAAGCTATAACTCGAGGATGTAGTCTCACAGTGCCAATCCAAATCCGGGTTTACTCACTACACCACGGTACCAAGCCAGACTTACTCATGGTCATGGTAAAAATACACAACGGTGGAGGCAGTCATGTTCCCTCTGCAAGTGGAGTACACACATCGCCTTCGAACGCGGGAAGATATGACCTGAAGATATACTCTCCCTGCTCCTCAAGCCAGGAGATTCACCCACATCGCGCAACCTCCCTGGATCGCACTAAAGAAAATATACAGTCTGACTGTCTAACCCCATGCCAAAGGAAAGCCTGTGGAACCAGCCTCTAAAGTACAAATATATCAATCACACACAGATATATATGTATTCGTGTCATATTATATATACCGTAATCACATCATATATATAAGCTACATCACTCCTCAAAATATCTATATATGGCTATAATTGTTAAACTTTCATAGCGATAGCCAATAATCCCGAATGTTCCCATTCGTAATAGTATGTAAGTACTCATACACTTAAGATACTAATACCATAGGTATTCTCTTACTTAAATATAACTCGCACCTTAATCACTTTTAAGGATGCATCTATGAACCCAAATATACCAATTCGTACTAACTGAATAAGTATATTATCAACTTATAGGTATCGCACCACCTATAATAATCGTCAATAGACGTACCGGATAACCGCTCCGTCACCTCCAGCCTATATCCTAAATTCTATCCTAGCCACCTGTGGAGGCGTCTAATATTGAGATCCTGTAACTTCCACAACAGCTACAGCACATCAATGTAATGGAACTCCTATGCTTGGCATCCCTGTGGCTGGGCACCTAAAAAGGTTTTACAAGAAAAATAGATTTGAAAGCAAACAGGTCAGAGCCCGAGGTGAAAATAGTTTAAAAATATAACAAGTGTTTAATTGCATTAAGCAGTAAATATTATATACATGTTAGTTACGTTCTCTCACATGAGTTCCTCACCCCTCAACTAATGTGCACGCCTAACATATATCCTTAACCCGTCCTAGTTATGCCGTTAACTAACTAGTCTGTACTACTTCCCGTCTTCACATTATAATATAGGGTTATATTCATATCATTCTAGTATATCATGCCTGTAACTCACCTTTTCATTAATCAGATTAATTTATAACAATTACGATAGGAAATTCTCTTTTTTAATCCCATTCAAAATGTCTCAATTATTCGTATTCACATTTTAACAAAGAGTCTGTCATAAATACAAGTATATTATTCTCAGCATAAATATACAAATAGGGAACCCCCTAGGCTAAGCTGCGGTGCACGCATACTCTGCTATCGAATCCCAGTGCATCACGTATATAATGACTACATGTTTCGAATCGCTCAGGAACCGTTGCAATAAACAAAATCACACATATTGGAGGCAAACATAGTTCACATACCCATGGGTCACGCACATACCTACGCTCCCATGGTCAACTGACTTATCGACTCACAAATAATTTATTCATAGCCATATGTCCTTAAGGTGCCAATCGAAATCCCCCCGTAGGCACACAAAGATCAAATGGTCCTAATCCGAAAGCCGACCTCCCATGATAGCAAGTATGGTAGGTATGTCATAAAGAAAATAAGCGATATACTAAGCATTCACACAACTTAGGTAATTATATATTTAAAGGTATATTTTCAGCCCCTATACCATTATTCTGATTCATACGTCATTATCCTACCAACCTATATATAATATGTTTTGCTAATAAATCTCACGTCGTATTGTTTCGAGTACATAAACCTATCTCGAAAAGGTTACTAAGCCCCCTACGTATCTCACATATAAACTTAATACTCCGGGGTTCATCATTTCTGTCTCAAATCCTAACTCATCACTCCCTAAATTTCGTGGGTTAATATTCCCTAAAAATTAAAATGACTAAAATACCCTCCCAAGTTGTCGGTTAGGCCTAAAAATGCCCCGGGAACCAAACTAAACCACCGGCTAGTGTTTTCTGACTATTTCAACCCTTTAGGACACGTTGGCATACTCAAAATGAGCATACATATGATAAAATTATAATTTACTTTTAAATTCATTTAAATTAATTCTTGACGCGACTGATACGTGCGTCCCAACTTAATTTTCGAATTGTCGTATTTATGACTCGCGACAATTTTAATAAAGTCAATAATCATATATTACCATATTCACTCAGTAATATTCAACATTATTATCATAATCAAATACCAACTCTCGTCTCGCTAGTATTTAAGTCCGGATTAATTTCCAAATAAATATTATTTAATTTAATTAATCCCATTAAATAAAATCAATAAAATTACGGGGTATTACATCGATCATAGTGTTTTCATCTAATTTTTTCTTAAAATCGAACCAAATGTGAAAAACGATATTAAAAGAAGATGTGCATGTAAGAACCATTGCCCGAATTTCTATCATTTTTCTGAAAATTTTGTTAAATATTAAGCAATGGAAAGGGGCTACGAAACATAAAGTCTTTGCGTTAAAAGCCACCATTTACAATTAAAAGATCAAAAAATATTAATGGCACATAAAAACAGAAGTTCCAGGCCAAAATTTAGAATATTGATGCTTCGCTGCAGATGAGCATTAAGTTCTTCAAAATAATTGAGAGTATTATTGCTACATGTGAGATTTTGAGGTAGTTAAGTCGAAGATTAATGGGTTTGTACAAACTATATATATCTCAAAAAAAATATTACATAGTTTTGGGCATCATTGGTGTGAAATTCACTTATGGTCTTAATTTGTTGATTAGGTTAATTCAATTTCACATGAGTTCACAATATTTTAAACCTAAGGTAGACGTTAAGATCATTCTTTAGTGGCGTCTCAATCCTTCGTACGCATGTGTTATGTTTGTCTATGTTGATTAACCTACGGAGTATGTTCACACCCCTACATTTCGATTCCATGATTTGGGTATTTTTGTATTTCTTCATGGTATGTTGTTTTTGTAAAATTCTATACCGGAGAAAAATTTTGAAAATTTTCAAAAATAGTTGGTGAAGCCTTTGAGATTATCATTACATTTTCTTTATTTCTATATCTTTGTGATGATATATTCTTCTTATCTGTGATGTTCAATACATGTTATATTTAGTGTCTACTCATTTGTCTATTTCGGACAAAAAGGGGGAGAATAAATTAATGGGGAGTTTGATTTTTGAGATTTACGTGTTTTTATTGTCTATTTCAAACTCGATGCATCATGAGTATTTTCATCATTTCATGTGTGTAGGCATCCAATTGAAGAACATATATTGCACTTCATGAAAACAAAGTGTCCAAAGGAAGATCAAGAAAAACAAGTGGAGATCGAAGCCAAAGTTTATATTTCCATGTTATTCCATTTCTTGGGTTTAGGAAGGGTATTAGAATTATTGGGATTCTTTTTGTAATTTAGGTTTTGGTTAGTTGTGTACCATAATAGCCAAAGGGGGGTATTTGTAAGAGCAAATAGTTTAGCTTAGTCTTAGTATTTGTTTTATTTGCCACTTTGGCACATTTTTCATATCCCGTAAAAATCATCATGTGCCGACACGATGAACCAAATCATAACATCTCCAAAGTTTAAGACTTATCCACATTATGAAGGTATACATATTTTAGGACTTTAAATTTATTTACATTTATATTTGGGAGACTTTTTATAAAAGTTTTCATAAAAATTGAGGCGAATTTTTTAGAGTTCAAAATTAATTTTTTAATTGACCATGTTCAAACAATATCACTATCTCGTTCGAACGAAAAGGCATTTTCGTTAGAATTCTCATTTAATCATTTCATCAAAGGAATATCTAATGGGGGTATTCTGTTTGAATTCGTTTGAAGCTTGTTCTAACGACATTGGAGTCTCGTTCGAACGAACTCTGTTTTCTTTCAAACAAGATGACATTCACGTTTGAACGACTTCAATTTTCATTCGAACGAATTTCGCTTCTTTAAATTTTGTGCACAACCTATAAAACCCTGTTTTAAAAAGATTTTAATAGAGACTTTTGAAAAATGCCAACTATATATCTATTACAAAATTTATCAATCCTTTAAGGTCAAAACACCATTTTGATTCATAAAATAACCTCCCCAATATACTTGTGAATCCTTTTGAAACCCTAAATAGTTTCATAGCTAATATATAGTTGTGGAGAGGGATCTTTACTGCTAACCTTGTGCCCCAGGGATCATTGCTGGAAGAAAGGTTGATCGGTGGATACCAAGGGTGGACCGCCACCTGTGGGATACTCTGGATCTAACTGGTTTTCTGTAGAGAGTTTTGTAAGTAAGTTGTCGTGTAAAACAATCTAAAGTGCATAAATAAAGACTTTGCTCTAAAAAGGGATTTTTCTTCATATCTGTTTGTAATTGCAAGGGTAGTTCTTTTCTATATTTGAAACAATCATCATATGCAAACCTGATTTAATCAAAGATTAAAATGTGGTAAAAATTGGATTTGTGTGTTTGGTGGCATTTAATTAAATAAATAAATCCGTTAAGATCATGCACATTCTCAATTATATTTTCTTATGCAATTAGTTAATCCATTTTAACCATGTATGAATGGCATTTTTTTTGTATATTTTGTGAGACAATTTCTTCTAAGGTGAAGAATTGAACAAAGTTCTGTTGAATTCAGTAAATAGGGGTGAGCTCTTATTTTTCATGTGAGGAGTGAGGAAGTAATAGATTATGGTTTATTATTATTATCTCAAAAAATATTATGTAGGGTAATCCACTGTAAAGGCAATATGTTTGGGTTATAACTTGTTTATCATTGCATTTATCCTCCACTTAAGAATGGGAACACATTCAGCCTGGAATCTGAGGGGTTTTGGACCACCTTCTGGTCGTCTAAATTTTTTTTAAAATTTTCATCAAAGAAAATAGTCCATAAGTATCCATTCTTTTTGTGCAATAGGGTGTGTTCCTAGAGCTTTTTTTTTAATGCAAAAATATGATGGTGCTCGGTGATCGTTGGATCTCTTTTCATTGTCATGTGTCACGATATATCGGCCTCTTTTAAATTGAACAACCTTTAAAGTATGTGTGACACCACTTTATGCTATTACTGAGTAGTTGTGAGAGCCTACTCGACATACCCCAGTACTAAATAAACTTTTAACGTTCCCTGTCACCGGGACTTTGGAATCAAGAGAGAAGTGGATTAATGTACCATACAGGTGGGTGAAAGAGTGAGAGTATCCATCAGTGACTAGCCATTCAGGGAAGAGAATTTTAAGAAGTACGAACTTTACTCGAGGAGGCAATTTTTCTAAAGTACATACATCTCTCAGGGAGAAGTGACATTTCTAGAATATGTACCTCTTTTTGAGTGAAGAGAATTTTCTAACATACGAACTTCGCCTTGATTAATAGCTTTTGGTTTAAAAATTATAGGGTTTAAATAATAGTAAAATCAAGAATATGAAGGGAAAACACTTGTGTGTGTGTGTGTGTGTGTGTGTGTGTGTGTGTGTGTGTGTGTGTGTGTGTTCATGGTGGATACAGGAGTACTTGTCTCTCGGTACGTCACTTTCACGAAGGTCAGGTTAGTGGTTCGATGTGGGTCGAGCGAGTACTTTGCCCCTGAAACATGTTTGTCATATACAGTTTGAGTCTCACACCCCTAGTCTTAGGACTAGGCCTAAGTGTGTTCCTTGTGATAAAGGGTTTTGTTGGTTATTCAGAGTCGATATTTTATTTTATGCAAAAATAAATAAAAGGTTTGGTTTATCCCTTTCGCTCCAATCCTAAAAGAGGTTTACGTTCACAATTGGTCTAGAGATTCTTGTTATGTGGCTTAGGGAATCGGGTTATGAATAGAGAAGGTATTAGGCACCCCAGTTATTCTTTATGATTCCTTTATTAAATGATTATTATAAATCCTAACATTATCTAATTAATTTTTAATTTTTTTTAGAACTGGTTTAGAGACATTAGGTTGAGAATCCCTTAAAATGTGGATAGGTGCTTAGGTATGAAAATGGTATTAGTGAGAGGTATAGGAACGTCAGTAGAACGATGAAGGTACACAAGGGAACTTATTTATAAATTCTTACTTGTATAACGGGTGGCCATTAGTATGTATGTAAGTGTGTGCACAAGAATTCGTGGCTTTGAGATAGTTTGATATCTCATTTTTAGTATGTATAAGAGAGGGTGTAAGAGGTAAGATATGGATGCCTCTATATAGGGACAATTTATCATGAGACATATTGTCGAGTCTTGTGCTCACATGAAGGAATCGATAGTTTGCATATGTACTTATGTAGCAATGAGATCAAAGCCTATGTACTTTGATGATTATTAGTGCGTACGTGTTTGTAAATTCGTATAGTGGCACGAGGGATCACGGCTAGGAGGTAGTTTGATATCTCATTTATAGTATGTATGAAAGGGTGTATAAGAGAGGTGAGAGATAATTTCATCTCTGTGGGGATAACATATCATGAGACACATTAACAACCATTAATCTAATGGGAAGGACTTGATATTATGCCAATGTACTTGTGTACCCACAAGTCACATCTTACATAGTTTTGCTTTACACGTGTTCCAACATAATGTGTGTGCAAGTGTATGTCTTGGCTTGGTGAGGGTGATAAAATATTTATAATACAAAGGGTAGCTTTAATGGAGGTTCATAATGGGAGTGGACCCGAATACACTGACAAAGAAATAATTTATTATAATTATCGGGTGATCATTAATCGGAAGGTATTGCCCTCCATACTAGTTTAGACGTGTAATGCTAAGGATGTCACGTTTTAATCATTTGTTGATATCTTAGGGGATATAGAGAGAGAGAGAGATGGAGTTGTACTAGATATGGAGGCATGTATAAGAAATAATACGTCGAGAGACGTATTACGAGGCTTGTGCTTCATGTGTTTAGTTTGGTATAGAGTTTATGTACCCAAAGAAACTTAGGATCAAAGATAACATAGACGGAGAGATACTGGGTATACAAAATACTATATCATAGTATTTATGGATCTTAGTCCTTCATATAACATTTTTATTTTGTTGGATTGATATATTTATATGTTACAAATACATTAATCAAAAGTCAACGATCAACAACTATTGATATGCAAACACATTTCAGGTTGTCTCCATGAGGATGGGCTTTGTTCGCTCAGAGAAGTGGTGTAAGTGGATGAATTTTAGACTTTAGCTTACGCAAAATTTCAGGTTGACTCGATTCACTGACACTTTTTTGTGAACGGTGTTAAAAAGTATGTTTTCATATTTGTATTTAGTCATTGGGGTATTTGATTATCATTTTAACGTATGAGCATATTGATTTAATTAACAAAGATGTTGGGTTAAAAACTAGGCATTTCAAATATAAATGTTTTAAAGTGCCTACCCAGTCCCCTAAATGAGGGTCGGGCTAAAAGAAATAAATAGATATGGACAGTTTATCACAATAAGTATGAGGTATTTGAACCGAAATTGGGCCATGGTTTCCTTACCCTTGTAGCATGAACCGAATGTTTCCCGAGGTAGTGTCCTCACTTGAGGTTCCCAGGGTGGGCAGATTTTCGTTTAGAATTGTCAATGTTAGCAAAAAATATGCAGAGGTTCGCCTTTAATTTTTCTCTTAGAGGCGAATTCTCTTACGTACGAACCTCGTTCGGGATTGAAGTGACTTTTTTAAAGTAAAAGCTTTTTTGGGACTTCTCAGAATGATTTCAAGTATCTTGGATGCTTGCAATTAATAACTTTAGAAAAGTGAATCAACATTGGGTTTAGGAGTACTTTTTAAGGTTGGTGGGGACCTCTATTTATAGGGTCTGATTCGGGACATTTGACAGCGCAGTAAACGGGGTCCTTTAACAGTGTGGTTAAAAGACAGGACACTTGTAAGGACGAAAGGAGTGGTGGACACGTTTATGGAGGAGGGTTGGAGTCCCTTAACCGTGCGGTCAAATGACCTGCAGAGGGTGCTTTTGGCATTTCAATTTTTCCTTTTTTGCATTTTGGTATCCAAGGTTTTATTTCTAGGTTTTTTGGGGCTTTGGTGGTGTAAGGACATTATTTTAAATTGTTCGTTCACAATTGAGTATGTCGTATACCGCTACAACCTTCGAAGAATTATTCAAGTTCATTTAAGCATCGAGATGGATCCGAATATCAAGCTTCTTCAACATTCAAGCCTTTGCAAGATGAATTTTGGTGACAACGTATTTAAGTCCCTTTACGATTCATTTAAAGTGTTTGGGATGTTTAAACCTTTTTTAAATATTTTTTTGAATTCATACTTTATGAAGATTTTGTTCTCGGACACCTTACCGTAGAAAAATCAGAACTAATTAAAAAAATAGAAAAATACGAAACTGGTGGCCACGCATTCGTGACGAAATTATCTACAATCATGGCCAGAAATCTTATTTGATACGTCGTTCGACCGACCTGCTTATGTCGTTCAAACGACATAGCCATCTCACGAGAAGTTATCGCACGAAGTAATTCAAGCGACAATGCCTTCTCGTTCAAACGACATCCCTGCTTCATTTTAGCGATGCGTCGCCTTAAGTTTTTTATAAATAGGCTTTTCCAACTTCATTTTTCATAAGAAGACCTGCAATTTTACACAGTATGAAACTACATTTTGCAGAAACATTTAGTCTTCTTCTTTAAGGACTTAAATCCTTTTTTTCAATTCACAAAACAACCCAATCCTTTAGCGAATTGTTTTGGAACCCAAGATACAATCGTGTTGAAGTTTACTCTTGTAAGGAGGATAACCTACATCGTTGATTGGACTGCATGTCCATGTGGATTCGCTGCGTGTGGATTCATTGTTGAAGACTACGGTCATTGAGGTTCGCTACGTGGGGATCTTTACTGAAGATATAACTGCGTGTTCTTGTGGAATAGCTATGGTTGTTCCATTGCTGACAGTACCGACCGACACCTGCGGGTATTCGTGTGTCAAAATCTATTTCATTATTACAGTGTAAGTTGTGATTTACAATTGTAGTGAAATAAAAGATTTTGCCCTTCGGGGATTTTTCCTGAAATTGTTTGTTTTATCCTGCATGCTCTATTTTATTTGATAAATCATCTAAATGCATGTTTTAAGGTTTAACTAAAATTTCAAAATAATTAAAATTGGATTTTATTTGAGAAGTCGCAGTATTTCCACTGTGGTGATTCTACAGGTGGGTTTTGTTTAAAGGGTGTTTTTTTATAGATATGATGAATAGACTCTACACCCCAATTACGAATTAGGGTATCCATGATTAGTAGAAAAAGGGATATAAGTGGGGAAAAATTTATACTTTTTATACCCATTTTCTCATTACCAAAATTACATTTATAATTTCCTTGCTTGTTGTTGCTCTTATTCATAATTTTGTGATTCATCACATGGGTGTATAAATTTCTTTTCTAAATAGGTAATTGAAAAGGCAATCTATATGGATCAACTAGAAGACTTTTTGGATTCCAACAATGGAAATAAATTTTGTAAACTTATTAGGTTTGTTTACGAATAAAAACAAGCACAAAAACTATGACTATCTATGATGGATTTTAAATAAATGAAAGTGATAAGCACATTTATTATGCTTTGCATATTTGCTAATGATCTATTGATTTTTTATTGTAATGTGAACAAGGTTAAAAAGGGTCATTCGACCTTTATTTCGCATTAATTTGTCTAGTTTATACTGTGGAACTCAATGTTTTTTGTATTATACCTTTGGCCCCTATTTTGGATGGAATTCGTCTAGTCAAAGCTCTGACCATCAAATATTATATAAATAGCCATTTTATCCTTGATTCACTGGTGTCAAACTGTTATCTGGACCAATCAATACGGATCAAAGTTAAAAACCCAAAAGGATCGAAAACATGACCAAAGCCAACAAATTTTCATACAAAATTCTTTGTTAAAAAGAGTTTCTTGCAAAACAAAAATAAATCTAGAAATTAGTGTTGTTAATCCGGGTATTATTTTTTATTTAACAATTATAATAAAAACTATTTTCAGACAATCGTTGGTGTTAGGTCTATTTTTTCATAATTTTGCAAGAATTAAAGCCCTTTCAGAAAATTAAAATTTGTTGCAAAAATAAAGTAACATCACACACTCAAACTCAAAAATTTAATGACCGATTAACACTAAAATTTCTTCTTTGATGGTTAATTTTATATCACACTTACATGCACGGTTGAATTCATCTATCATTTTGGTCTTAAAACCAAAACTCATATTATACATTTGACTTTGGATTATGAAACTTTATAGATCAATTCATCATGAAGTACAAACCTGTATAACTCAATTCATCATGGAGTGTAACGTGACGGTGCTCGGTGATCGTTACGAATTATAATGGTGTGATTTTCACTAAACAATCACATTATGTTGAAAAGGTTTTAATAAATTACAATTATTTTAATTGCTAACCCGCATGTACCTCGATTGATTCTAGTGTTATGGTTGTGAAGACATCAATGAAAAAAATATGTAAGTATCATTGGTATCCTAAGACATGCTAGTGACTATACTAGGCTAGACATTCGTACATTGTAGGAGTTTTATGCATATATATTGGTAAAGTTAATATGAAACATTGACATGAAATAGGTGGGTTATAAATTACCTAAAAAGAATAATTAATTCAGGTATTTATTATCATAAGTTTCTCTTTGTACTTTAAGGTTACCCTGATGATGACGAGAATACCCTTTCATAAAATTCAAAGGAAATCAGTGACTAGAGGGGGTGAAATTTCTTGAAAATCCTAGAAAGACCTCTATAGCTCAATACACCATGGAGTGTAAAATTGTTTCATTAACCACTATAAGTGAGGAATGATAGTTGATTATGTAGGATGTCTCTAAAAACCATGTCCGATTGTGAGAGCACGGTTGCCATTATAGAGTACATAACTAATTTTATAGAGGAAATCACAACAAATACGCCGTAAACATATTACTATGAGATTTATTATAAATATAATTGTTACAATATATTTTCCAATATCCAATGATAAACCTCACAGACCCTTAAGTCAAGGATTTGGCAAGAGAAAAAGTGTGGAACACTTCTGAAGATTTGGGACTCAAGCCCTTGTATAGATTTTTTTAAGGGTACTAGCACCCAATTTATTAGATATTTGGTAGAAGAGACCTACCAAGGAGGCCTTACAAGAGATAGAGAAATTACAAAATGAGAAAAACTCAAAATCAATGAAAAGTTAAAAATTAATGTATGGAATGTTCAATAAATCAATTCTGAAGTTACCTTTAATTGGACTAGGGATAGTATTGTAATATAATAAAATCGCAGAAAAATAATATTTTGGAGTAAATCTGACACAGGTAAAGAAATTATACACTTCTAGGACACATAATTTTGTAACAAGTTTTTTTTTTTTCATTAAACTTTTAACTAGTATTGAAATATCAGTTTCAACAAATAATTGATGCGCAAAGATCCATCACTTTTCATGAATAACGGGTTCTTGTAAAAAAAATACACATCTCTAGGAAGCATTATGAGTACATATCATTAATGGGGACATTTTATTGATTTAATCCTTTTAGTGGCCTTGTGAGTGAAGTGGATGATTTTAATTTGATCAAAACTTGATCCAGTGCTATGTTAAGGTTTCACTTCTTTTTGCTAAAAATTGACTTAATATATTTATAGTGCATCCAGCTATTGACATTGGAAATTCCCATTCATGTTTGGTATTAAATTAAGGAAATTACAGTAAATCTTCTAAACTATAGTTCTTTTTCAGTTTATTATCTGAAACAGAGAAGTGAACAAAGAAAACCCCTTCCAAAAGGATGTCTCATTTTTTACGATATATAGTCGAGTGTAAAAAGGGGATATTCGAGGGATCTTCCTGTTCACGTTTTAGTTCAAGGTGCAAAGTAAAAATTAAGTATAGTTTAGAGGAGTTTATTGGAATTTACTTTTTAAAAATTAAAGAACTGAAACAACCATTGTGCTGACTACGGGGCTCCATTCTTATAACTTCCACCTCGTGCTTATTTTTATTTTCTTATTCATTCTCCTCTCCTAATCTACCTCTTCTCCTTGTTTTCATTCTCTTATATTTAATAGTTAATATTTTCCTTAATATATCGTTAATCTTCGAGCTTCACTGAGAACATTCAGCTCAAAAACGTTCTTTTGATGTCTTTCGTTTACCTCAAATGAGAAAATTTATGTTTACAGAACTAATTTCATTTTTAAATTCTATAAATTGCGTACCCTGGGTTGTAGTATCCCCTACATCTGGTAAAATGATATTGATCCAAATTATCTGATTATTTATTGTTGTGCTATTTAAAGTAACTGAGGAAACTATAATTCAGATACGTGCCAGATTAGATTAAACTTATATTCTTCCTTGGTTCTAAATGTAGTTGATTATTATATATTAACTTTTCAGTTGACACATATACCCCTCATCAATTATATAGTTTCTTGTTATTGCACTGAATATTTAATTTTTACTTTTTCAGCAACTAGTAATATATGAAATTTCAGCTTTGGAGCTCGATATTTCGCGGACCTTTCCCTCTCATTTTTTCTTCCAGAAGAGACATGGACCTGGTCAAAGGTCCCTCTACAATGTTTTGAAAGCGTATTCTGTGTATGACAGAGACGTTGGATATGTTCAGGTTTATATCACAAATATCATATTGCAGTTCTGTTTAACTTTTCTGGAAGTAGAATACTAATTGATATGGAAATTATTCAAGGATATCTTAGCTTTTACCTCCATTTGTTCCAACTATTGTGTTGCACCCTTATTTTATTTGAGATAAACCCCAAAAGTGTCATAAAAAGCCCTTCAATTGTGACACGTTGTAGGCTTTAGTGAGGGTTTTTTGGGGAGTATCTCAAATCTTCCAAGAGTGGGAGTGTAACACAAAAGTCAGAACAGCAAGGGGGTGAGTCAAAATG
Source organism: Sambucus nigra (assembly GCA_949130495.1). Classification (NCBI taxonomy): domain Eukaryota; kingdom Viridiplantae; phylum Streptophyta; class Magnoliopsida; order Dipsacales; family Adoxaceae; genus Sambucus; species Sambucus nigra. The sequence goes on from OX422216.1 coordinate 623,704,659, forward strand.
TCCCTTATTTTTACTACAGGGAATGGGATTTTTAGCTAGTCTATTGCTTCTTTATATGAGCGAAGAAGATGTCTTTTGGTTATTGGTGGCATTACTGAAAGGAGTCGTGCATGCCCCAATGGAAGGATTATACTTGGTAACTCTTTTGGTCCAATGCCATGTTTTTTTAATTCTGATGATTCTCTTAGATAAGGGCTTTAGGCTGCTGAAGGCTAAAATCTCGTATAGTTTGGTCAGTAAAATAACTTTAGGTCTTTTGATGTTTGTTGCCATTATAGTGAGATTTTGTTCAAGCTTTTTGGAAAGCTGAAATATTGCATAAGAAAACTGGATAAAATGCACAAAATGTACTAGAAGTGGATTCAAATCATATCACTCACCCCCCGCCCCCCTCAAAAAGAGTTACCAAGTATAATCCTACTAAAATTACTCAATATGCATACTACAAAATCTCAATATAGGGTATCTAAATTCAGAATCATAAGAGTTATATATAACTGTTATATATAACAACAGTTATATATAACACCTGTTATATATAATAGTTGTTATATATAACTGATGTTATATATAACAGGTACAAGTTATATATAACAGTAGTTACATATAATAGATGTTATATATAACTCATAACTGTTACATATAACAACAGTTATATATAACAACTGTTATATATAACAGTTGTTATATATAACAGGATTCATTGCGTCTCCACATGATCTTGAGCAAATGGTACCTTGGCATCTCCACACGATCTTTCTTTGAATGAGATTGCCTAGCATTTGTATCTGCCATTCAGAAATCAAGGTACCATTTGCTCAACTCAACAAAGCCTTTTTCCTATTATTTGGAGTCAGACTACAAGGTACCATTTACTCAATATCATAATTCACATTGTTACCAAATGTGTCTCACGTGTGGAGATGCCAAGAAGTACCTCTAGACATCAATGCTGAAACAGTTGGTCAGAATCCAAGGATTTCTGTAGTGTTTGACACATGGATTGGTTCTAACATGTATATGTATATATGAAGTTCTTAAGCGATATGGATAATGTTATCTTTGGTCCTTTTGTGTGTGTGGGTGGGAGTCAGTGCTATATTTTGAAGGGTTTAAGTTATTTCTTTTTTGTGATTGGGTACCTTCGTACGTCAAATTGAGTGATGCTTATATACTTATGTTGATCACAGGCTGCCTTGAGTGATGTGTCAAATTGAGTATGTCTTGAACATTTTGAACGCCTGAAAGGTTAGCTAAAAGTTCCTCCTGCTCACCCCCTCTTATATTTATTACTCTGACACGAGGCTGCATAATGAATTCGTTTCATACCTCACTAGATTCGAGTCAAAATGACATGGTTATATCATCCTTAGCGGGCTGTTATTTTTTGCTTTTGTGATTGTTTTCTCTATCCTATTTTTGACTCCTATCTACCATGTTACTTTTTTCTATTACAGAAAACTATTGACCCTGAAAGTATTTGCGTTACTGATACGTACTTTTGTTTGTATAAGATGGTCCTTGTATAATTAAAATTTTTTGACAAGACTTGAGCTCCGAGATCCTGAATCTGGTTAGTACGCATTGTGATAATGATAAGCCTTGGATTACCCATGTTGTTATATGTAGATTTGGCTTGAAAACAAGCCATTGAAGGGTGAAAACCCAAACCAGCACCCAAACGACCCCGTAAGAGGCACGAACACCTCGCACGGGATCAATGTAACTTGTAGGAACTGACCGCGTAGTCCCGGATCTCCCGATTTGAGAATATGACGATAATTTGTAAAAATCACACTTAGACTTAAAAATAAGCCGTTAAAGGGTGAAAACCCAAACCAGCCCCCAAATGACCCCGTAAGAGGCACGAACACCTCACACGAGACCAATGTAACTTGTAGGAACTGACCACGTAGTCCCGGGTCTCCCAGTTTGAGAATATGATGATAATTTGCAAAAATCAACACTTAAACTTAAAAATAAGCCGTTAAAGGGTGAAAACCCAAACCAGCCCCCAAATGACCCCGTTGGAGGCACGAACACCTCGCACGGGACCAATGTAACTTGTAGGAACTGACCGCGTAGTCCCGGGTCTCCCGGTTTGATAATATGACGATAATTTCCACTCTTATTTGTAATTTTTTAGTTTGAGTAAATTTTTTTTTGTAAATTATTGGGTTACTAATATCGTATCTTTTTTGTATCCTATTTTTTTTTCCAGGATAACAGTTTATCGTTGGCATTTATTAACGTGAAACACACAGAACTCAATGGTTTACAACAAGGGGTTTATTCATGATTCCATTTTTTTGTGTTATGGCCGTGCGGGCTTTTGTAGTTTTATTGTTAACTTTTATGGCCGTGCGGGCTTTTGTAAGTTAATTGTTATATTTTGTGGCTGTGCGGGCTTTATGTTAGGCAGGTTTTGTATTAGCAGGTTTTGAAATGTCCAGAAAATAGTGGAAACTCTGTCCAATTTTTTTGGCCTGTGAACTATTAAAGAGTTGTAATATTTTGAAGTTTGTATGTACATTAGTTTATCAACAACGTGCAATATTTTTAATTTGTGAATTTATGTGCTTTCAATTAATTATTTTTTTTTCCTTTTATAAAAAAATTTGGCATAGTTCAAAACCGTGGCAAAAGTGTATCATATTTTGGCACGGTTTTGAACTGTGCCAATTTTTTTTAAACTGTGCTGAATCTGGCACAGTTAAAAACTGTACCAAAAGTGTGCCAGAAATATTAAATTTTGGCACGGTTTAAAAGTGTGCCAGAAGTGTTCCTGTTTGGCCAAATTTGGCACACTTTTGAGCTGTGCCAGAAAAAATTTGCCATTTTGGAACACCTGATTCTGGCACAGTTCAAAACCGTGCCAGATTTGATCTGGCACAGTTTTAAACCGTGCCAGATTCCTGTTTTTGGTGCAGTGATGTTTAAAATGGCAAACTAGGTTATTTATAAAAAGGGGTTGGAAGGAGATTAGCACGTGAACCGATGTGGAGCTTCACCAAAGCACTAGAAGTTAATTTTTTTTATTTGGTCTTTGGCTAAAACAGATTGACGGCCGATTTTTTTAAAATAGTAAAAAAAATAATTTTTAGGTGAATTTTTTTATAGGTTCTTAACATTTCAAGGTATCCCTAAAAACATTTCAGGTTAAAATGAGTTGTTTTCCCATTTTAAAAAAATGAGTAAAAAAATGTTTAGTATTAGAGTGAGTTTCTTGGGGACCTTTTTAAGTGGTAAACTCTAATTTTTTTCATAACTACATTTTTTTAAACAATTTTTTTATATACTATTTTTTATTTTATTTTGGGGCCCCGATTAATCAGGGGTCCTAGACAATGGCCTAGTTGGTCTATGCCTAGAGTCGTCCCTAGTTTTAACTACTACAACAGTAAGAGATGCTACATTAATTTTGTAGCATAGATTGCCGATAAAATCATTGAAATGTACTTATATAACACTATTATGTCAGCACTAGTAGACCTGTAATTGGATTTAGACTGGATTCAAATTCATATCCGATGGCCTAAGCACTAGTGATCCGTTGAAGACATGGTTTAAGTAGCATACCAGTATCGAGGGGATGTTAATCGGATAATTTTGTACCACAAAGGGTTGGATTGTAGTACCACTAACACCACCTTCTCAGTCATATATCTCGATTTGGGGTTCGGCAGCGCTTGTTTTTTACTCGTACCAAGATTGCACACATAATATCTATCATGTATTCCTCTACTACAAACACAACAAAAAATTCCTTGATCCGATGAAGCTAAAATTTGAACCTCGCGTGCATGAAGTTAAGAGAAATATCCAAACTATTGTCCAAATCTTGCTCTACTGATACGAACTTTGAATAAAATTTGGCGCATTGCATTGTTTGAATGAAGTAGCCTAAAATTTTTCTTGTCCTCTCCTTGTGAAGTTTAATAAAAAATGATTCGAACATAAGTTGGTTCCATAATTTAGAAACCTTCTTGGACTTGTCTAGCGCTTTTAATAGGATTCAACTAAGAATTTCAAAAACTATACTTGAACAAAAATTAGGAGACTCCATTATTGTTGTTGGAAATTGTCCAAGTGAGTCTAAGGGATTATAAGAACCAATCACACCCATATATATAACACCACTTACGTAAGAAACCATGAGACAATAACTTTAATGCTAGATACTTACTTAGAAGAAAACTAACAAAACAGTTAATCAACAACTCCATGTGACAGACAATTAGGTTTTTAGGGGGCAAATATTTATGAAAATAAAGTTCTCAATAACACATATAATTAAGGGACAATAAACGTTTAGTACCGTACATTTTGTACTTAGTCCACCCATTTTTTTATTTTTCAAAAAGTCCATCATCTATTTTTTTTACAAATGTATCGTAGATTTTATGATAAGAGAAATAAAAAAGAGTTTGCTAATGTTTTTATATGCTAGAGTTTGATAGTGTTTTTATATTAGGATTTGCTCTTTTTTATTTACTAATTCTATTTCTTATTTTGTGATATAGAATTTTGAGAAAAAAATGTATATGACTGATTCATTAATAATATTAAAAAGAAAATTGTGATACAAATTAATGCAAAATCAATTATAGAGGAATTATGTGAATTAAAAGCATGACAAGTTAACTTTTACTAGGTTTGATATGTTTAACAAATGACACTTTTTAATTTTTCTCTCTTTGCTATGGTATTATTTTTATTAGTTAAAATATGTTTTGTTTCCTATAGCACGCAGTTATAACTTTTGCTAATTAATTATATTGTTTTGTTGTAATTTTTTTCATAAAGCTTTGCTCCGTAAAGATCAAATCATGGTTTCGTCCTCACTTTTAAGCAATGTAATGTGATTGCAACTATGTTACAGTTTTAAATTGCATCTCGACCCTTAAAAACATTTCATCCCCTAAAAAATTATTAGTAAAAATAGTGTCAAATTGCATTTTTTCAATTTTCGTATTATAAAAGTAATTGAAATGAAATTTTTGTATTATGAAAATAACTAAAATGAAAAATTATACATACAAACCGTGTCAAGTTTTTTTAGACGAAGTCATGGCGTGTTCATGCCTTGTCTTAACATGTTTTGTCGGGTTATTCATAATTTTACTCATGTTTGATTAAGTTTAAGTTTATTTAATATATAAATTCAATATTATATTCCAGGCCACAATTTAATTTTTTGTATATATATATATATATATATATATATATATATATATATATATATATATATATATATATATATATATATATATATTAAGGGCATATTGTAACCACAATCATATACACATATTATAGCAAATTAAAACCCACTTTGGAATTCCGACATCGATGAGGTGCTAATTACTCTTATATACTGAATGTTCACATTGAAGTTCTAAGTCCGACATCGATTTTGTGATAGCTAAGGTAACAACTATCCATGTGATTAATCGTTATTGTTTCAGGGTCAACCTTCTCATTCGTCAAGATAATATATTCCCTGTTCACTAATAAATCAACTAATTAAACTCATGTTTCTATAATCAATTTGTTCCCCCGATTGGATCAGGGGAAAATGCTTTCTTAAAGATCACTTTGAGAGGGACCAGTTATATGCTTTAGGTTCAACTTTGTTAAATTTACACAAATTTACAAACACTAAAGTCTCGCTTCTTTACAATTTTAATCTTGTTAACCTAATTATTAAGTGAGCATGCAAGAGTCAATTGTAAAGATAAATAGACAAACAACGACACGTCAATGTGCGAGGAATACCTTGATATAAAAAAACTTGGATGACCAGGCCTGGGCAAATTAACTGTAGATATAGTTTTACAAGAAGACTCAATTGAATTACAAAACATGACTCCTCAAGCCTATGCAGATGCAACCTTTGAAACCTTTGTCCATAGATCCCTATAATCCAAGACGGATTCATAACAACTACTTGCATCAGTATCCATCGATTGCCTTTACCGTCTCAAAGAGAGCAGAATCCGCCACACAACCACAAACATAAGATGAATAAATTTAATGTGGGTTTGTATTTAGAAAACTTGATCATAAAGGATCAAGGATATTTGTAGAGGATTTTCCAAAGTGTTTTTCGGCTTAAAGATGCATGGAAAAGGCATTATTGAAAATTGCCACAGTGCACTTCTGTAAAAATTGGTTTTTTTTAGAAATGTAGGTAACTGGGAAAAAATTGATGAAAATTGAAAAATGCGTCGAGTCATTTGAATAACATGGCACCTCATTCAATTGACATATCTGATCTCGTTCAAACTCGAATCTAACAAGGTATCAAAAGAGATTCTAGCGAGGGGAAAATGGTCACTATACCTTAGTTGAAGTCCGTTCGAACGAGGGTACCAATCTCATTGGAATGATTTTCAAACGAATTATTTAACGAGATTCCAGCAAAGGCAAAGCTTTCATTTATTAAAATTGTTTGATCTCTCATTCCAACGAGTTGGATTCGTTCAAACAATATAACTTAACTTGTTCAAATGACATCCCTTTTTCAATAAGGGATTCGAAAATAGTTTTCAAAAGATAAAATATCATCTCATAGAACCCCATTTACACCTTAGTTTTGAAATCCAGAAATATACATAATGTCATGTATTGAGATCTCATGTTTGGAACACTAATATCATTTGACTCTTCATCATTCAAGTATTATTTCGCACGATGGATTCCATGTGACTGTGTTGACAGATTCTAGTTAGAGATCGGTGAACACTAAGACATGGGAGGACCATGTTGGGTAACCATGGGTCGATTCTTGTAGTGGCTATGCAGAAATCTCAAGAAGATATTTGATGTGCATTAGGCTTGAAGTCGTCGATTCGGTTAAGTAAGTAATTTGTCGTCCTTGTATAAACCCTTTATAAAAGTGGATTTGTGTAGGCTAATCCGTTCGAGGTTTTTCCCGTTGTGGGGTTTCCTTGTACATCGCGGCGATGTGTATTGGTTTATTTCATTCTTGCATGATCACCTAGATGTATGCTTAGTCAAGATATAAATAAACTAAGGTTTACACAACATTTTGTTTAACTCGTGCTTGAATTAATATGGGTTATTGATCTCTACGTTTATTTAATTGGATTAAAATTTGATTTTTTGTAATCCTTCCTATACACACGCCCTTGAATTTTCAAATTGGCATAAGAGTAGAGTAGTTACACTAAGTTATCAGGTTCACCGTGTTTTTAGTGAGTATAGGGTTTTGTGATGGATTTTAATCACAAGGGTAGTTTCATTAAACTACCTCCCATGTTTGATGGCTCAAATTATCCCTATTGGCTCGAATGGAATTTTATGAAAATTTATTGATGAAAATGTTTGAAACTCGATGGAACAAGGGTGGTGTCCTCCCACAGAAGGTGTTTTACCGAAAGCGTACTCCCTTTAGATAAAGGTTCAAAAGGATACCTCAACGTTCAATTACAAGGATGCGAACACTCTTTTCATGATGTCAGTAGTTAAGAGTCTAGGATAATTATGAGTTGTAAGAGTATGCTTCGGGGATATTTTTGGAATCCACTCATAAATGTACAAATATCGTTAGGGTTTTAAGTTACAAAATCTAAAAACGATTAAAATGGGAGAGCACGAGTCATTTTTTGAATTTTATGCTAAACTGTCAGATATTGTTAATTCCTCATTTAACCTAGGTGAACCTATCATTGACCCTAATGTTGTGAGAAAAATCTTAAAGTCGTTGCTTGAAAGATTAAATGCCAAAGTCATTGTCCTAGATTCTCTTGGCGAAGTTGATACTGTGAGTGTCCAAGAACTTGTAGGTGATCTTCAAACCTATAAGATAAACATGTTTCCTCCTAAGAAAAAGGAAGAAAGTAAAGATAAGAGATTAGTTTTGAAAAACTATAAACAGGAAGTGTCGGATTTAGATAGTGAATTTGAGTTAGAACCCAAAGAGATTTCTTGGTTTGCGAAAAAATTCACAAAATTTCTTAAGCTTAGAGAAGAGAATAATTTTCATAATAAATACTAGAACTTTAACAATAATCATGATAGGAAGAAAATGGATAACTCTAAGGAGATAAGTGACTAGGACAAGTGTTATGAATGCAAAGGTTTTGAGCATTATGCTTTTGAGTCTCTCGCTAAACTAAGGAAGGAAGGTAAGAAGCCCAAACTTATAATGCTACCCTTAAGATAGTGAGTCACAAGAGGGAACCAATTCACCTCTGGATCGTAACTGAAAATGCAAGTTGTGTGTTCATTCTAAATAACCTAGAGGGGGGGGGGGGTTGAATTGGTTATTACAAAAAAATTTCCTAAATTTTAAGCATCAATTTCATAAAACCTATATAGTAAATCTCGTGGTGATCTAATGTAATTTCATTCAAATAAACACAATTAACCAATCAAACAATAACAAGCAACTACACTAAAACACATAACACTAGGTATACGAAGAAAAACCTCAACCTATGGGTAAAAAATCTCTGTGTGATCCAGCATCTCATTGAATTTGAAAAGTTCATGTACATGATACAAGAAGATAAATCAATCAAGTCCACTCACAAGAATTTATCGATGAATATGGCAACTCTCCCTTATTTCGATACGAAATCCAATGAAACTCCATCACTTAAATATGGAAGTCCAATATCCACCCTAGTTCACACCATGGTAAATATCTTCATAGCTAAAGCACATCCATTTTATATTGCAGAGTATAGATCAAGTGTAGAATTATAAATATAAGTAAAATTGGCAAAATTATGGATTGAAACCTCTTAAATCAACTATCAATTGTGGATCTCATGATAAATCTCAAAAACTTTCAAACTCTTAAATGGAATGCGTGAATTTTAAACAAAGAGAGAAATAAATCCTCACAAACTCAAAAAATATTCAGAGAGAATATTCAAAATTGTGTAATAGGGTTCTTGACAAATGGGGGAAACCAAGGCTATTTATAAATGTTTTTTCAATTTTCACCTCCGTCGTGCGCACGATTAAGTTTTTCCCCTGTGCATGAAGTTCGACATTAAGGACCCTTCTTGAAAATGAGGTAAAGTCATACACACGGAAAAAAATCAATGATGTGATCACGATACGTCTCCAACCATGCAAACAGATAATATCTAAGACATGTGAACGACTAAGATCAAAATCCTTTTAAAAAATAAATCCAATGATCTTTCGAAAACCAACCCTGATGACAATTTCCCACAATAAATAGATCACTCATAAAAGTACTTTTTAAAAACAATTTTATGAAAAATTCTCTAAATTTTTAAAAATCGTGAGTGTGTTCAATAGCCAAAGTTTAATCAAACTCCATAAAAGGATAAACTTCAAATTCAGCGACGAATGGATTCAAAATTGAGTGGTCTTCATGTCTTCAAATTCAAATCTCCATTAGTAAGGACAAAGACATTCTCACTCATCTATCGTGAATCAAGCTTTTGGGGTCAACGTAGTGTATGACTCAAGTGTTTTGACACAGGAAATAGTCAATTATATTATATACAAATGTTACATTTTCTATTTCTCCCTTTGGCTATTCTGTGTTAAAATTCCCCAAAAACCCAAAATAAACTTGATTTCTACAAGCAAGACTCACTCCACATTAGCCATATAATGAAAGAGGCTTATCGCAATACACAAATCCATAAGCATATGCTGAAAATCACTATTCATTGTAGTTTTTCTTCTAGCTTCTTTGAGTGTTGATGAGATGTCAATTGTTATTAGTACTATTTAAAGTCATTTGAAGTTTCATCACTTCATCTCAAGACTTGAACAAATATTTTCCAAATTTTTTCTTAAGATACTTTAAATATTTTATATATCTAAAAAATACTTGTGAGTTTATTTTGATTAGAAGACCACTTTTAAAAATTTCAGCAACCTTTAGGAATCTCACATCCTAAGAACATAAAAATTCACTGGTGGATTCTCATTTGTTCTATTGAAACAAAGTTTGCTTCAACTGCAATAAGATCTGGAGATTGGCTCAAGTGCGGTATTATCAACAAATTTTGATACCTATGACTTGGTCAGTGGTTGGAGAGCGATTCGTGCTTTCTCTTCATACGAAGACGTGAAAAAGTGCATTATCGGGGTTATGCATTACTGAATCTAGAATATGTTCAATTAGTAAGTCATTTCCCCCTTTGTGTAAATATTTACTAATATAGTGAAAGGTGTCAGATTGAACCAAAACAAATTCTCAAAAAAGGGTTTTCTTTCATATAAATACTCATCTCAAGTGCATTATTTACTATTCTTTAATTTGATTCCTTTATATGTTTAATGAACGCATGTTAAAAAGTAATCACTTTGTAAATCACGTTATCTTCACGAGGACGATAGGATAAGATTTTGTTCAAACTTGGATTAAAGCAAAATATTACCTCAACTTTGGTAAAAAAAAATAATTTGGGTAGTTTTGATCTAACTCCATTTAGACTACACGCAGTGTCAATTTAATTTTTTCAAAAAAGAAAATTATTTAAAAAATTATAAGAAAAGAAAAAAATATTTTATTTTCTTTTAAATATCGTAAAAACCTAAACGAATTTTGATTTTATAATTTTTTTTGTTACTTGTATGCTCGATGATAGAAGGTATGGGGACATCATGTGAACTCTGTCCCTTTTCTGTGTTTTTAGAATTTCGGAGGATAATGTGGGCTTAAAGTTAAACTTTTCTTGATTATTATCTTTGGAGTTATCTTAGAAACAACCTATACCAATTGTGTAACAGTAATTATCATATCGTATCACACATACACACATACACACACGAGTTTTAACATGGTGTTTCATTAATATTTTTCGGATAAGATTTGATATTACACATTTCACTCAATCGAGTCATGCTTTAATCTCTAGAATTTTTAGGTATGTTTTCCTGAAATACTTATCAAACATATTTCTTTGATTATGTACTTTTAGACATACGAATATAATTTTTTGACTTCTAAAGAAAATGTTATACAAAATACTAAGATCCTTAAATACAACAATGTCGTACTGTTCATACCTAGTTTCCTAAAGCCCATATACGTAAATACTATGTGAACTTGGATCAGAGATCTCCTTTGGTGCATAGGTGTTATATCGATCCCCACTCGTGAGCCCAAGCCTTAAAATACATCTCTTGGAGTATTGTCTTTAGAGATGCCTCCATATATATTCACTCCCTCTCATTCGTATTTTTTTGTATGAATCAAAACCCCATATTATATGGGTGTTTTACCTATCTTCGACAAACATGAGGACCATGAAACCTCTGGGATATAATTTAAGGTAAATAAAGATCCTTGTTTGCGACTTCTTGTCTAATCCCCTTTCTGAAACGCCACATTTGAGTCGGCCTCTCATCTCTAAATCATGACATCCTTTACACAACTCACTAGCCTTGTATCCTACATGCGATTTCCATATGTTAAAACATATAGCCTCCCTCTTTGTCCAATTTCTCACACTTTTGCACACATTACGTTGGGACATTGACTTAGATAGGCTTCGATCTTATGGAAACACGAGTACATTGACTTAATATCGAGGCTCCCCAAGTGTACACAAACCTCGACATCCACACACATTAATGCCTCCCGTTACACACCTTCATACACTAACATCCTCCCGTTACCCACGCTAATGACATCCCTTTAGAAACACATTCACACATTAGTGGTCTCCCGTGGCACATACACATACGTGTAGACTCACACAATTGTGTACCTATATACCTATTAGCAGCATTCCTACACCCCTCATTAATATCATTTTGTATACATAAGCATATGTCTATATTTAAACGGATCTCATAAACTAAGGTCGCCTTAATGTTCTAAAGTAAAAGTAAAAGTAATTATAAATTAAAATCCAGTAATTAATATGTATATGAGGAACTATAAAGAACAAGTAAGGTGGATAATACATTCCCCACTCATAACCCAGTTCCTAAACTCACACCCTAAACCTCCGGAACATTTGTAGGACTAAATAGGCTGTAGGGTAAGCCCGAAAGGGATAACCCGACCCATTTTATTTATTTCTATATAAAATAATCGAACACAAAAAAATTAAAGAGTCACTTGTAGAGAAATCAGTATATCAATAGGGGAATGAAAAAATTGGATTTGGTGTCTAACAACTTCCATGGGCCCAACAATAACCACCTAAGATAAAAAAAAATATAGAGCGACGCTTTCTCGCACACCGGTACGTCTGGAAAGGAGGACCCATGACACGATAGTGAGTCCACTGGGGATAAATCAGGATAACCTAACTATCCTCATGCTTCCTCTTTACGTACAAAATATCGCATTCCTTTATGGGTACTTTTTGTAATTTAGAACTTCTTAAATGCCTTAATTTTAGAATCCCTCAAAATATAAACATATGCGTAGGTACCCATGTACAAAATTGTACATTCATCTAAGCAAATAGGTACCTGTGACGGAAATCGCGATAAAATAAATATTAAAGTATTTAAAAACAAAGAGTTACCATTTTCATCACACATTATATAGTCTTAATTGTCATATTATTTAAACCATATACCCACGAGGCCAAAAGATGTCGGTTAAAAGGCTGGGCAACAATGGATATTCTCACTCCTTTTGTCAACTCGTCTAGTATATCAGGCGTATCCTCTTAATTCCAAGTTCTCGGTGACAAGTAACATACGGAGATACTTTAGTACTGGGGTATATCGCATAGGATTTCAAAACTATTCAATATTAGGGTAAAGTAGTTCCACATATGCCTTAAAGGATGATCTGTTCAAAAATCCCGATATATCATCATCCATGCAATGAAAAGTGAACCACCTATAATCGAGTTGCATCACCCTTTTCATATAGAAAAAATTTAAATACACCCCACTTTCCACAAAACAACAGATACTTGCAGCCTCAAACTTTGATGAGATTTTTAGAAACATATAAGCAACCAAAGTCTTGTCCGAACCCCCCATGTTTAGGGATGGCAACGGGGTTTGGGGCAGGTTTGGTCAAATTCGACCCCGACCTCAAACCCGTTTACTCCACCCCCAAACCCGCCCCCGCCCCGTACCTGTTTACCCTGTGCCCATCCCCATCCCCGTCCTCGCCCCGTTTAAAAACCCCGCAGGGACCCCGAACCCCCCTCCAACCCGTTTATGTATTTTTTATGATAGATTTTTTATCTTGTTTTATATAATTTTTCATATAGATTTTAATTTTTTTTAACTTTTGTACTATGAGAAAAATTATATTGCTCACACCTACAAAAAAAATTCAAATAGATGTACTGATACAGAAGCACACACCTACAAAAATTTTAACAACTTAAGTCACAACATATTATGAGAACTACAGAGTATGATAAAAAAAATAATCACCATCTCACTCCATAAACCTTCGATACAAACCCAACAGTTGATTTTGGATGTGGGTTTTTAGTATTTGGGTCTTTTAACCAACAACTCTGATTGAAAAAAGAAGAAGTGAATGTTGTGAAGTATTTGGGTGTTAAGCAAAGCCTTCAAAGAAAAGAGCAGTAAAAAAATGAAAAAATGCAGAGGAATGGAGCTGTTTACTAGAGAGCATAGCAGCTTGTTGACTTGATGGATGGGACGGAGCGACTTGCCGGAGTAGAGAGAGAGAGAGAGAGAGAGAGAGAGAGAGAGAGAGAGAGAGAAAAGAGTGAGTGAACGTGCGTGAGGGAGAGAATAGTAGGAGAGAGAGAGAGAGAGAGAGAGAGAGAGAGAGGAGCGGCTTGTAAGGACATTTTTGTCATGTCCGTTATCTTACAGTTTTGTATGTCGTACGCCGTTACATTTGGCACGTTTCTACATGATCACATATGACGGCCTCAATCCGAATTCTAGGAATCAAGCATCCTGCATCTCCATCATGTGTTTTTCATCAGCCTCAATGACTTCACGTTCCATGCTTTTAGGGACTATATGCCTAGTGGTACGCAAGAGAAGTCAAAACAGTGAAAAAGGCTCGATATGAAAGTTCAAGGGCAATTCGGTAATTGTACATCCACCATCCGGAGGATAGGTCAACTGGAAAGTTGAAGAACTTGCCGCAACAAAGATACTGGAAGAAACGGCATCTCATTCCGAGCTACGGTGAAGAAGATATGGCCCTTTGAAGATGGAGAGATTTTCTTGAAGGAATCTGGTTCCTGAGGACCGGACCGATCCGGACCAGATAAAAGAACCGATCCGGTTCACCGGACCGATCCGGAGAAAGGGACCGGACCGATCCGATTGCTGAAGCTAAGTCCAGTACACCCCGGATCCATAGCGAACCGATGAAGACAAAAGTTCCGGACCGATCCGATGCCAACCAGACCGATCCGGTTTCAGAAAAAGAACCGATCCGACTTACCCGGACCGATCCGCCTAATCGACCGGACCGATCCGACGAGGATAATCACTGCCAGATCATGCAGCCGATTTTGAAGGGTTTCGATCCCTTATTTAAACCACGATCAGCAGTTGGTTTTCTTAAGACTTATACACGATTTTCAGAGCATATCAACCCTAAAGTCTTCACCTATTGAGTCCTATGATTCTAGGTTTTTAGATTCACACATCTTTCGTATCTTTGTGAATCAAATTTGGTAACCCAAAGAACACCATTGATGTTGTTCAACCCTTTGTGAAGTGGACCGTTTCTTCCTCTTCATTGCAGCCCTACTGGACAGGGATAGTTCCAGCCGCAAGCCCTTCTGGAAAGGAATTTTCTTCCAGCCGCGACTACAGAATCCGATACCCGAGGTTAATTCTTAGTCAACCTGTATTTCATTGTAATCCGATTGTAAACCGTATTTTACAAATTATAGTGATATACAAATGGTTTTGCCCCTGTGGGGGATTTTTCCTTAAACTTTGTGTGTTGAATATCTTGTGCATGATTTCATATTGTTTCAATCACACCTAGTTGCATGCTTAGGGTTAATTTGGGTTAAAATTGGTGTTTATTATATTATTTCTTATTTGAACGCAAGCGCCAACTCTTTCAAATTGGTATCAGAGCGGGTTACGCTAATCTATTGCGTATTCCTTTTTCCGCAAAATTTTTCTAAAGATATCAATTTTTGAAATAAATTGATTTTTGAAAAGAGCGTGTTCAAATGGAGAAGTCATATTATAAAATGCCTATTTTTGACGGGTCGAATTATGCCTATTGGAAAGCCCGTATGAGGTCGGCTTTAAAAGCCATTGATGAACGTGTCTGGATTTTGGTTGAACGAGGATGGACTCCTCCAACCGTGACTGTTGATAATGTGACCAACTTGAAACCTGACATCACTTGGACTGATGATGAATTTAAATGGTCGTCTTTTAACTCTAAAGGTCTAAGTGCTATTTCTGGGTCTGTCACTCCTGATGAGTTCAAACGCATAATGACGTGCACCACGTCAAAAGAAGCATGGGATATTTTGCAACTTACCCATGAAGGAACAAATGCTGTTAAAGAGTCAAAATTGCAAAATTTAACAACTCAATTTGAAACCATCACCATGCATGAAAATGAATGTTTTGATGAATTTTATGCTAGGCTCTCTGACATTGTTAATACTAGCTATAATCTTGGTGAACATATTCCAAATGCCAGGGTTGTTAAAAAGATTCTTCGTTCCCTTCCTAAGCGCTTTATACCTAAAGTCACTGTGCTGAATTCCTTGGGTAATTTAAATACTCTAAAATTGGAAGAACTGGTAGGAGATTTACAAACTTATGAAATAGACATGTTTCCTAAATCTGCCAAGCCAAAAGATAAGGGGATTGCCCTTAAAGCCCAAGAGAGAAAAAGTGAGGGGTCGGCAAGAAAGAGAGTCGAGTCATCTAGAAAGATAGAAACTTCTGATTCTGAATGTGAGTTTGACTTAGATGATTTGGCACTTTTTGCTAAAAACTTCAAGAAAATTCTGAAATTTAAGAAAAATGGGAATTTCAAAGATAAAAAGAATTTTCAGAAAAATAAGTTTGAAAAGAAAGACTTCAAAGAACCCCCTAAAGACAGTGAGAGGTGTTTTGAGTGCGACGGTAAGGGACACAGAGCGTTTGAGTGTGCCACTCGTCTTAATAGGGAAAAGGGTAAAGCTGTCCTAAACGCTACCCTTAGTGACGACAGTGAGGTCGAGTCGGTGGACTCGGGAGATGAGTCACCGCATGAGCGTAACTTCACCGCGTTCATGGCTAGTCATGTGAGTACTCCTAGTGCATCTCACGACGATGAGGATGCTACTTCACAGGGACACCTCGACAGCGAGAGCGAAGAGAGTGAGGGAGAGGAGGAAGGTAGTGAGGACGAGAGTAGCCTTCAACGCGCCTACGCCGAGTTATATGATGAGTCTTTCAAAACTAAAAAACGTAACAAGGCGTTAGTTCTTAGGATCACCGCGTTAGAAGAAGAGTTAGGAAAGATGAGAGAGAGAGAGTCCTCCACCTGCACCGCCATGAAAGAGAGAGAGTCTGTCTGGGTTAGTAAAGAAAATTTGCTTAAAGAGAGAGAGTGCAGTTTTGAGAAAGAAAAAGCGGACTTGACTAAACAAGTGGCTAGTCTTACGAGTGAGCTCCATTCCTCCCTGGAGACTCGAAAGAAACTTGAAGCCCTTGTTGCTCAGCTTACTTATGACGTTGAGAGAGCTAGGAAAGTCAAGGTACAAATCGAGGACAGATCTGGGAAGATGGGAAAGATGCTCCTCGGTCCCGCTTTAGGTTTTGGTGACCGGAAAGGAATAGGTTTTGATGGTGCCTCCACGTCTCAAATTGCACCCGGACCAATTCCTGAGTTTACTACGACTCCTTATGGCCGTCATAAAAAACCAAGAAGGAGAGTTCGACCAAGAAAAGCAAACCAAGGTTCTCCTAATATTGTGCCCTTTTGCTCCCATTGCAAAAGAAATGGACACCTTAGGGATGATTGCTATAAGTTGGGTCGGACACGACGTACGGTTGCTCCACCACTTCAGACTGATGAGTTTGCCAGTCTGAGAGAGCGTGTTGAGTTTCTAGCCGCCACATCACAGAGCTTGATGGAGGAATTCCGACGGATGACCTTACC
Organism: Sambucus nigra; assembly: GCA_949130495.1. Lineage (NCBI taxonomy): Eukaryota > Viridiplantae > Streptophyta > Magnoliopsida > Dipsacales > Adoxaceae > Sambucus > Sambucus nigra. The sequence goes on from OX422216.1 coordinate 623,721,721, forward strand.
ATCAATGAATGCGCCCCGCATTCCGGCTAAAACCAACAACAACAAGGGAATACTAAAAGGTACCTACTCTTGGGTTCCTAAGAAAGAGAAAAAGGCCCTTGTTGTCCATGTCGCTCTCAAAGCCCATAATACCTCACAGTGGTATTTTGACAGTGGTTGCTCCAGACATATGACAGGTGATACCTCATATTTTACCCATCTTGAGGATTATAATGATGGGAGAGTCACCTTTGGAGATGGTAGCAAATCTAGCATAGTAGGACGAGGTACAGTAGAGTTACCAGGATTTCCAAAGCTAGAGAACGTGTTGTACGTCAAAGGTTTGAAAGCAAACCTTATTAGCATCAGCCAGCTGTGCGACGATGACTTTGCAGTGAAGTTTGACCGGAAAACTTGTAAGGTCTATGATCAAGCCGGTAAACTATTAGTGCAAGGGGTGAGGACAGAAGATAACTGTTATGGGACTGAGCCCAAATCCTCACTTGTCTGCAACAGCGCCACGATCACTCCTATGGATCTGTGGCACCAACGTCTAGGTCATGTGAACGTCAGAGACTTATCTCGTTTAGTCAAAAAGGACCTAGTACGTGGCTTACCTTCACTTGGAAAGCCAACTTCCATGATTTGTGGACCCTGTCAGTTGGGAAAGCAAATCCGTAGCCCACATAGGAAGTTGAATTCCATTACCACCTCACGTGCTCTTGAGTTAATTCACATGGATCTTATGGGTCCTACTCGCACAGAGAGTCTAGGTGGTAAGAGATACATTCTCGTGATGGTGGACGATTTCTCTAGATACTCTATTGTCGGTTTTCTAAGAGAGAAATCAGATGCTGTTGAATTCCTAACGACCAAGTGCCGTGTCCTGCAAAATCAACACGGGGTCACTATTAACAGAATACGTAGTGACAACGGCACTGAATTTAAGGAAGCAAAGGTGGATTTGTACTGTGATAGCCTTGGGATCAAACATGAGTTCTCTGCTGTGAGAACTCCTCAGCAAAATGGGATTGTTGAGAGGAAAAATAGAACGATCCAAGAAATGGCTAGATCTATGCTTCTAGGTCGTAAAATTTCTAGGAGATTTTGGGCAGAGGCAGTGTCTACTACATGCCACACGGTGAATAGGGTCTATCTGCGTCCACACACACTTAAGACGCCTTATGAATTGTGGACAGGCAAGAAACCCAACCTGGCTTATTTCCGTGTCTTTGGGAGTAAATGCTACATCCTACGGGATAGAGAGCAATTAGGAAAGTTTGACTCCCGGAGCGACGAGGGAATATTGCTAGGATATTCATCGGACAGTAGAGTGTACCGGGTTTTTAACCTGAAGAGCTCTAAGGTTATGGAATCAATAAACGTCACTGTGCAAGATGACGAACCTCCGACGGTTATTGATCCCAACCTTCAGTGTGAGGATGAGAACAATTCTGACAGTGATTTACCTGTTCCTCTCCCACACTCTGTGGACCCTATTCCTGTGTTAGGGGACACACCTGCTTGGGTTCGCAAGAGTCATGACCCTTCTGCCATTCTAGGGGTCAAAACTCGTGCTCAGCTAGAGAACGTTGTTAGCCATCTTTGCTACACGTCCAAAGTCGAGCCCAAGAATCACAAGGAAGCACTCAAAGATGAACACTGGATATCTGCTATGCAGGATGAGTTGCTTCAGTTTAAGAAGAACAATGTCCGGGAACTTGTCCCCCGACCTAGTGATACTAATGTTATTGGTACCCGGTGGATTTTCAAGAATAAAATGGATGAAAATGGTACCATAATCAGAAATAAGGCTAGGTTGGTCGCTCAAGGCTACACACAGATAGAGGGTGTAGACTTTGGGGAGACATTTGCTCCTGTTGCGAGGCTTGAGTCCATCCGCTTATTACTCGCCATCGCATGTCATCTGCACTTTAAAGTATATCAGATGGATGTCAAAAGTGCCTTTCTGAATGGCATTCTACAGGAAGAGGTTTTTGTGGAACAACCAAAAGGGTTTGAAGACCCTAAGCACCCTGAACACGTCTACTATCTGAGGAAAGCCTTGTATGGTTTGAAGCAAGCACCCCGTGCTTGGTACGAGAGGCTTACTTCCTATCTCTTAGCCCGTGGCTTCAAGAGAGGGGGAGTTGATATGACGTTGTTCGTCAGGAGAGATGACGGTGCTATTTTGGTTGCCCAAGTCTATGTGGACGACATAGTCTTTGGATCCACATGCTCCCAGCATGCTCACCACTTTGAGGAGGAGATGAAAAGTGAGTTTGAGATGAGCATGGTAGGTGAGCTTACATTCTTCCTTGGTCTCCAGGTTCGTCAGCTAGAGGATGGGATGTTCATCTCCCAATCCAAGTATGCTAGAGACCTAGTAAAGAAATTTGGTTTAGACTCCGCTAAGCATGCTCGTACACCTATGAGTACCACTACCAAGCTTAGTAAGGACACTTCAGGCAAGGACGTAGAGCAAACCTTGTATCGGAGTATGATAGGCAGTCTTCTCTACTTGACTGCTAGTCGTCCCGACATTGCCTTTAGTGTTGGAGTCTGTGCGCGTTATCAGGCGTCTCCCAAAGAGTCACACTTACTCGCTCTAAAACGTATTATCAAATACGTGAGTGGGACTCTCTCATACGGTATTTGGTATTCCTTTGATACCGATGACCGTTTGTCCGCCTATTCGGATGCCGATTGGGCTGGGGACGTAGATGGTTGTAGGAGCACTTCTGGTGGGTGTTTCTACTTTGGTTCTGCTCTTGTCTCTTGGTTGAGCAAGAAGCAAAACTCCATCTCTTTGTCCACTGCGGAGGCTGAGTACATCGCCGCCGGGAGTTGTTGCACGCAACTCATGTGGATGAAGCAAATGTTGGAGGATTATGGGATTTCACAGGACACCATGACCATTTCCTGTGATAACACGAGCGCGATACACATATCCCGCAATCCTGTCCAACATTCGCGCACAAAGCACATCAGGTTACGCGAGCACTTTATACGTCAGTTAGTTGAAGAGAAAGTCGTAACCCTGAGTTTTGTTCCTACCGACCGTCAGTTGGCCGATATTTTCACGAAACCTTTAGATGCCCTTAGATTTGAGAGTCTTAGGAAGTCTTTGGGGATTTGCACTGTTGACTGAGGGGTTGGTCTATGTCTAGAATAGGATGCTTCTTCATGTTCATATCATATGCTTCCTATTACTAGTCTGTTTATATGTACCATAGCTTTCTTGTACAGCTTTTATGTATTTGTTTCTTATTCTTAGAAAAATACAAAAAGATTTTTTTTGAAAAATTTTGAGAAAAGCACAAAAAGATTTTATTTTGATAAAATTTTTTGAAAAATTCAAAAAGAGATTTGCCTTTTATGGATGAGCATTTAAGATAGCCAAGTCACAACTTCATTCCATATATCCATGTGACTGTTTGATAGAGATTTGAGAGGCTACATCATTTCATCCATGTGCTTAACATTGATTAGAGTCCTTGAGATGTAATTAGTGATATTTCCTACATGCTTGACTCCTATATCCTTTTTTGCACACATGCACGGCTATATTTGATTATTGCACTTGTCAATCTCATGTTGGCTTGAGTGTTTCCATCTCAATCCTGTCTATACAATGTATAAAATGCGATAAAACTTGACAAGATTGGATTGCATGTAAAAACCGTTTGGTGAGACTGTGCGCATATTTTCATAACGGGGAGGGGCTGCGAAAGTTGATTCTTATCCTTTGCGCAAAAGCCACCGTTAAAAAGGACCTAAAAAATGGAGGAATTTTAATATCCGAGGTCCTAAGAGGTTAAAAGAGCCCGAAAAATTGTTAAGGCAATCAAAAGCAATACATGCCAAATATGGGCCATTTAGATTTCATCATCAATTCTCCAAAGTTTGAGAATTTAGTATACCTCTATTCAAAATATAAATCTGAGGGAGTTTGGAGATTGAAAAACGGGTTTGCACTTCCTTGAAAGTCCTGAAAAAGCATGAAAATCATTTTGGACGTTATTGGTGTAGAAATCACTTTGAGCTTTGATTTGTAGATTTGATAGTCAATGTCATATATTTCCAATCTTTTACACCAAAGGAAGCATTTGAGTTCATTCGTTAGGAATATCCAATATTCATCGTGCACATATGTCATGTTTGTATGCTTTGATTTTCCTATCGAATTTTGATCACACCCATTCTTTTACGCTTTCACCGACTTGGTTGTTTTATGTTCATTCATGGTGTGATTTTATGCCTTGTGACATCCCGGTACTTGATTGCTTGATTTATTTCTCTCATTTGTCTATTTGGGGACATCATAAAAAGGGGGAGAATGAATTATCTGATTATGGGGGAGTTTTTAAAATTCTGAGAATATCATCTTACATTGATATATATGCTTATGTTTATCTCATTTCAAAACTCGATACGTCACTTGATATTTTGCTTTATCTCATGTGTGTAGGCACTATCTTGATGATCTCTGAATTGCACACCCTGATGAGAAAAGCTTTGAGATTCCTGAAGATTTGAAGAACAAACGATGTAGTCTTATTCATATGTATCTTTCCAGTTTTGGGTTCATGGAAGGGTAGATTTGTATAGGCAGTTGTGAATTGATAATTCGGATTTTTTATGTATGTACCGGCATAGACATAGGGGGAGATTTGTAAGGACATTTTTGTCATGTCCGTTATCTTACAGTTTTGTATGTCGTACGCTGTTACATTTGGCACGTTTCTACATGATCACATATGACGGCCTCAATCCGAATTCTAGGAATCAAGCATCCTGCATCTCCATCATGTGTTTTTCATCAGCCTCAATGACTTCACGTTCCATGCTTTTAGGGACTATATGCCTAGTGGTACGCAAGAGAAGTCAAAACAGTGAAAAAGGCTCGATATGAAAGTTCAAGGGCAATTCGGTAATTGTACATCCACCATCCGGAGGATAGGTCAACTGGAAAGTTGAAGAGCTTGCCGCAACAAAGATACTGGAAGAAACGGCATCTCATTCCGAGCTACGGTGAAGAAGATATGGCCCTTTGAAGATGGAGAGATTTCCTTGAAGGAATCTGGTTCCTGAGGACCGGACCGATCCGGACCAGATAAAAGAACCGATCCGGTTCACCGGACCGATCCGGATAAAGGGACCGGACCGATCCGATTGCTGAAGCTAAGTCCAGTACACCCCGGATCCATAGCGAACCGATGAAGACAAAAGTTCCGGACCGATCCGATGCCAACCAGACCGATCCGGTTTTAGAAAAAGAACCGATCCGACTTACCCGGACCGATCCGCCTAATCGACCGGACCGATCCGACGAGGATAATCACTGCCAGATCGTGCAGCCGATTTTGAAGGGTTTCGATCCCTTATTTAAACCACGATCAGCAGTTGGTTTTCTTAAGACTTATACACGATTTTCAGAGCATATCAACCCTAAAGTCTTCACCTATTGAGTCCTATGATTCTAGGTTTTTAGATTCACACATCTTCCTTATCTTTGTGAATCAAATTTGGTAACCCAAAGAACACCATTGATGTTGTTCAACCCTTTGTGAAGTGGACCGTTTCTTCCTCTTCATTGCAGCCCTACTGGACAGGGATAGTTCCAGCCGCAAGCCCTTCTGGAAAGGGATTTTCTTCCAGCCGCGACTACAGAATCCGATACCCGAGGGTAATTCTTAGTCAACCTGTATTTCATTGTAATCCGATTGTAAACCGTATTTTACAAATTATAGTGATATACAAATGGTTTTGCCCCTGTGGGGGATTTTTCCTTAAACTTTGTGTGTTGAATATCTTGTGCATGATTTCATATTGTTTCAATCACACCTAGTTGCATGCTTAGGGTTAATTTGGGTTAAAATTGGTGTTTATTATATTATTTCTTATTTGAACGCAAGCGCCAACTCTTTCACGGCTGTTAGTGTTTTAAGGTTAAAATGAAAGCCCTACAAATTTATCCCTCCATATATATATAAAAGGGTAATTTTGTAATAATACTCCTAAACAATGCGGGTTCGGGGTTTTTGTATACCAAACCCGACCCCGACGGGTTTTTTTACCTTCAAACTCGAACCCGACCCCGCCCCGTTTATTTACCCAAAATTCCCCCCATTAGGACCGGGTTCGGATCAGGTCCCCGCGAAAATCCACCCCGTTGCCATCCCTACCCATGTTACAGGTTGACTATTTTCCCATCTTTAATGGATGAAACAACAATATGAATCCTCAAGTTATCGCTGAAGAAAAAATCTCTTACGTTGGATATTTTTGGATAGATATTAAGGCACTGCCTTCTTTTCCTTTCTCCTCGCATGTGAGTTGAGAACTCACCAAGTTCACTTGAACCCAACGAGACTCTGCCTAATTTTTGCCAAACAGAATAAATAAAAAAATTATAAAATGAAGAATATACCTCCCATATGAGGTTAAAATAGGATAGAATAATTGCATCAAATTAAACATACATATGTGAGTACTTCTCCCTCTGTGCTATGTCCTTCTATCAGTCTTTTTGTCTTAAGATTTTAAATTAGGGTGCCTCACCTGTTTATGTATTTATCATTACCTATGGAGTACCATGAGACGGCCTTCCCTGGATGCACACGTGCATGTTCTGCACAACCGGTTAGTTTTCATTAGTGAAATTTACCCACAATTGTTAGGTCTATTATGCACTTCACTCTATGACTACCAAATAAAATCAGATCTCATTCGTAGTGGGAAAGGTGTTACAAAAGTTATAGAATATCATGACATCCCAAATTCCTATACATTATAATATTAACGCAGTGGTTCAAGTGCAAACACACCTTCAGAAGCCTGTTATCACACTACATATTGGGGAAAATTGCCCCTCCCCCTTTCCCCAATGTTGGTATTCCCCCAACAGTGTTTGATCTTATACTAGAAAATGCCAAGATCCATATGTACAAATTCAAGCCACAATTCCCTTTGCTAATGCTAGAGTCCCTCACATACAAGTGCCATTTCTTCCCATGTGTACTTTGAGCCCCATCACTAGTACCTCAAACACCCTCACCCCTCTTATTAGGGACCTCCATGGTCATAGTAATTAATTCTCCCACTAGAAAATGAGGTTTCTCCTCTTCCTTAAGAGTCAGAATATAAGACAAGTTTTGATTGAATTGTGTCTACTCCAAGAAGTCATTGACAAGATTCAAACCTCTAACGATCTAATAAACATAAAGGGATGGCCATCTATCATGTGGACCGAGAACAAAATAAATTAAATATCCCCATATTCAAGGCATGTAAAAGATTAGGATCCCCCTACAGACAGTCGTCCAACTACCACCTCTAAATGAAAGTTTGGAACACTGACCTAGGGGTTTTAGAAATGATTTTCTCCTCCACACTAGCAGAAGGAGCCCTTATCTGGTACATGGGTCTAAATCACGAAGGGACAAAAATGTCACGAGAGGAAATTTGCAAGGGCTTCCTCAATCAGTATGAATATAACAAAGAACTAGGTGTCTCTCAAAAGTACCTAGAAATGCTTAAATGGGAATAAGATGAAATGTTCAGAGCTTTTTTCACTCGTTGGAGGGAAAATGCTGTAACAACCCGCCTAAAATAATAACGGGTGGCCAGCCCTATACTATATTAAATCAGGAGTTTCAGATGGTCCAGTCTCCACATCAACTGTCGGTATTACATAATATAGGACTAACTACCCGAAATCATATAAGCGAGATGTTAAAATTAAATAAAATGTGCAACAGACAACCAACTAGCACTACTAATAAAGAAAAGTAAGAAGCATACAAGAACTATGATAAATGATATGCTAGAAATAAAATGAAATAAATAAATACAACCGAATGTACTACAAAAAGTAGACCCGAATAAGCTGTCGGGTCACAGCCAATACAATAACTGAAATGGAATAAATATAAACATGTATATAAATATCCCTTGGGTACAAACCCGATATACAACATGAATCCTACCTAGAATTTTAAAGAAGTAGGAAGCGGCTATAAGATACATCCCGCAACAGTCTGCACCTGTCACGGCTCCCAAGACTCTGGATAGAAGGTCATCCGGCATCCATGCGGTAGGATACCTGTAATAATATATATATATATAGGCAGGAGAGAAAAGTAAACGGGTCAGAGCCCCGATTGTGAAAAATATTTAGCAAGTGTGTTAACCGTGCATAATAAATATCGGTGCACTTATTTCATAATTAAAGTGGAACCGCACTCTCGTGGAACCCCAACTCACCTCTCATCTAAAGGCGCGCACCTATTCGTGTCCTCAAGTTTTAGTTAAATTACCCCCATTGTTATTAGGACAACCTAACTTATCATAGGCCTAGCCTATACCCACGAGAGCTACTTTCCCATCATAATCCAATGATCCACCCTTTTTCTAAACCCACTAGATTATGATTACAAACAATTGTGCCATAATAGGCTTAATGGATTCTGATTTATAATTTAATTTATTATCATTCTTAATACATTACCCCTATATATATATACATATATATATATATATATATATATAGGCTAAAATATAAGAATTTCTAAATATCATGCACATGAATTATTGGCAAAACTTCTCTCTAATCTCAAAATTATACTACGTTTCGTGCGTGGGGAGTCTCGCAAAGCGAAATCCAAACAAGGAACCGCCCCATTACACTACTCCTGACAATGTCAAGACCAGAGATCCATTATGCCATATATGTAATTACTTCTCTCAAATCTCGATAGTGCACTACGTTTCGTGATTGAGGTGTCTCGCAAAGCGAAATCCAAACAAGGAACCACCTCGTTACACTACTCCTGGGCAATGTCGATCCTAGAGATCCATAATACTTAACATACAATTTACTATTTCAATCACTAAGTCTAGATTATAGTATAAAAACAACTTAATATCTCCAATAATAACCTTGGGATGATGTAACCGAAATATTCCTCAAATACGATACATCAACCCCCAATTAATCTGGTACACCATAATCATCCAAGATGTACCCCAAAGAAATACCATATCCTTTCACCTAGGATATATAAATATATATATATAGGTATTTTATTCTCACCATATATATATACATACCATCATCCATACCCATGACCAAGTGTACATACCATATATGATGTACAATGGCCATGCACATATAATACCCGGCTATATATAGCGCCGATAAAACTGCATCAATGCTATCATCTTCCCAATGCCCGGCTCATGTAGCAACTGGGTACCATCTGGTGGGGATCAACGAAACCCACCTCGTGGTAACACACACACACACGACGTCCCGGGAAGCGGTCATAGCTCCAACCGACAATGAGACGAAACATACCCACCACGTCTCATCCCAAAATATATATATCTATCGTATAATAACACACGGGACGACTATGACCTGGGGAATATCCACACCCTGCTCTATATGCCAGGATGCTCACCCTCTGCGCGGAAACTTCCCAATGGTAGGATGAGCGGGGTATGCTTAACCACATAAGTATATATATCGCTCACATGCGCAATATACATACATCCATATGATCCCATCATATGATCCAATATAGTAAACCATCATATACGGTTTAAATATCCATACCATGTATGTCCACAACATAAATATATCCACATATTCATATTCCTACATAGATATATGTATATATATTCACACATCGCTATATCGTTATATATACAAACTAATTCCCATTCATATGTATAAGATATATAAACTCGGCTATAATTATACATAATCCTCAATATACAAGCCGTCACCACAATTTCCATTAAATGTACCTTGATATGTGAATACAATCCCTCACTTGAAACATATTCAATCATTTTTCCTATGATGAATAGTCTCCCAAAACCATATGTATATATCTATACATATATATTCAACATTAGGGTTATCACCCAAGAGTTTGTGTAGGAATCCATCCCTACACATTTCACCTCTAAATGTGAAAGCACATAATTTCCTTTAGTACTATCTAACCATAGGCACACACATGACTTAATAGTCTAAAACCTCAATTTATTCAAACCTCGTTTCAAGTATTGGAATCTCAATGGCCATATCCCCATAATTACGTGTAAACTATCCTAACTAGAATTTATGCTACCGCTTATTCTAGTCGATAGTACGATCCCAAGCGTTCCCAATGTCACCTATGGTTCGAATAAATCTCAGGAACCCGTACTCCTATTGAGTTATCAATTGTTCCTTAGTCTAAACATTTCTAAGGATATGAGATCCCTCACTCTCTAAGAGTTCTCAACCTCACCTCATATTTATACCTGTATCTATAATTGGTATTCCCAACCTCAAAGAGGTTTCCCCACAATGTCCATATGCAACCCCAATACGTACATGGGTACATTTCTCCCAAATTACCCGAAGGAGTCCCCAAAAATCCTAATATGTGAGAAACTCCTTCAATGTCTCCAAGAACATATCACTTGCATCATAAGAGAAGGCCCATAAATCAATAAACCCAATTAAAAAGGGGTAGAGGTCATCCTAGAAAAACCTCATAAAACAGCCCATTAAGGAAGCCCCTAAGAATAAACTCCAAAAGAAAAGGGGAAGAAAAAAATCCAATTTTTGCGCTGAAAACAGGGGACCGGTCGACCGGTCCCAGACCCCCGGTCGACCGCGGGTCAAAATTTTGCCTACGAAGAAATGCAGTAGGCTTTTCCACTGAGGCGCGGTCGACCGGCCATACCAGATGCCTTGGCCAATTTTTCCATTTTCAGCAAAATCCACGAATTTAAACCCTAAAATTTTCATTCCAATCCCCAAATCTTTATCACAACATGATTCTAAGCCAATAAATCAACCTAAAGTTGATCCCAACCATTTCTATTCCATTAAATCCATATTTAAACATTCATTTCAAGATTTAAACCTAAAAATCTAGGTTTTGATATTAATACCCAAAAATCCATTTCTTTAACCCACAAATTATGAAATGAAATACACAAATAGCTATATAGCAAGATTAAACACTTGCCTCAGATTTGTAGAGGTTGGATCGTCCTCGATGTCGCGGTTGGGCCAAAAATCTCCAAGATTTTCTTCCTCTCTCTCTTCCCTTCTTCTTCTTTCCTTTCTTCTTTCTCCCTCTAGGGTTTTTTCTCTCTTTCTCTCAAATGATAAATGGCTTCATCCGTAAGCCTCCAAATCCTTTAAAACAAAATCCCAATTTTAAATGTTAATACACACTTTAAATGACTCGTTTACTCCAATTCAAGTCAAAATAACTTAAAAACATTTCGGAGCCGAAACAAGACCCAATGACAGTCATTTTGACTATCTCGACCCTTCCGGGATCGATGGTACCCTCAAAAATATCATCCGGAATACTTTGAAATATTTTCTATTTTTGGGCCTAAGTTCCCAAATTTAATTTCTCAGTCTCCAAAAATCGAGGGTTGTTACAAATGCAACCTAAATGGTTAACCTCCCCTCGGAGAATGATCGGATAATTATTTTTATAAAATATATCTTCAAAGAAGTGAAAATTAACTCTAACTCGCTTAAATCCCCAACTTCAAGGGCCTCAACCACATAGGGTACAATATCTTGGAAAGCTTGTCAAGTATGGTAGCCAAATCCTCTAAAGAGGCTTGATGAACTGTCAATAAGTTCATTACCAAGAAAGTCTCACCCAGGGGACTCGACACCTAACATTATTACTATCAGATAACCCCGTCCAATTAGGCCATACCAAAAATAAATCTTTTGAGGCCCTAGTTTCCACCACTTCTCCTTATCAGTTGGGGTCACACCCAATGTCCTATTAAGTGGTCCTTTCTCTACACAATCCTCAGACCAGATAAAGACATATTGCATACCTACAAGGACTGCATTAACAAGTTTTTTGCATCCCTTATATTAGATGTATGCCCAAAGCCACACAACGCTAGGCCAACGCTTCCTAAACCAGAAAAAAACTAGAAGTTTGACTCATACCGTGAATTCTTCCAAGGAGTTGTCCATAGTAAGGAAAATTATTGAGGACTTCGATATGACACCTAAGATCTCATTAATGCAGGGATCATCATTCAAGTAACCCGATGTTATGGGTAATCCACTTCCATACTACCTTAACCCTCATTCGAACAACATATCAAGTCTCTCTCTCCCAGAAGCCGACCTCTACACTCTAATCGTCCCCATCTATCACAAATTGAGGATGGGGAACCACTCCCCCATCCAAATAACACCTACTTAGGTAAACCCTACCATCTATGCAAATCATTCTCAATACTCTACCCACCATCAAATATATGACTTTTTTCATAAAGGCTATCTACTTCATCCAGTCTAATCACTGAAACTAATACATTATCCTCCTAATACAATCCATTCTCTCCAAAGTGCCTACACTACTAACTCCCATATAAAAGGCGGCTAATTACTCAATCAAATGGTAAGAGATATATGATAAGACCCTCCAGGTAGTGTATTATGTCACATCATTCGTACCAGTTTAACCCATCCAGTGGAATAAAATAGCCTATAAGGTATATCTATATTCCCTCACAAACTTTGATACAAGTGGTAGAGGATACTATCCACTACATAGAAACCTCTATAAACCACACCACAGAGATAGATAGGGAATCGACATTCCTCAACCATAACCTAAAAGGATTGTTGGTCTCGGTACCCAAATATCCCAATTCCCAATACATATGAGTAAAAAATATTGGAGACTATGATCCATTGATTACATAACATGGAAATCAAGTCCCCTTCATGATCATTTGTATAAAGAAGATGATAGAGTCAAAGCTCATGCTACTCACAGAGAAGTTGCGTGGTTGTTTGAATTAAGGTATAACCTTGGCCAAATAACTTACACCATACATCCTCGTCTATCAAGGAAAACATGAATCACCTCTAGGTATCTCATTCACTTATGGTCTCAAAAATGCCATTTCAAAAGGAATATTATAAGATAATGCATACTATTAATGTTACGACCCATAGGACTTGATTATCTTATTCTGTTACCCATATTTTGAGTCGTGTCCTTGAGGTCATTATGATAAGAAAATCATCCATTAAAAATTCTCAAGACATTATATTCTTTATATACCACTTGCATGAAATGAAAAATGGACTTAGAGACTCTTATGCACATTTTCTCACACACTCGTTTTAAAATCCTTTTTCTCATGTGTCTGGTATATCTTATTGAAGTAGACAATAAATATAATGACGAAATATTTTAAAAATTCATTTTATTGCATTAAAAATATTGGATTATTTAAATTTTGTCTTATTGGCCTTTTCTAGCTACTTCAAAGTCAGTTGCTCCGACGACACTTCAATAAATATTTTCTTCACTACAACGAAGGGGTTTTGCCCGTCGTGCATCTCAACAAGGATTTCTTTAGTATTTCCATGACATGACTTCGTCGATCCTCACAATTGTGAATAATATAGTCGTTGTAGTGAAGCTCCAATGAAAGAGTGACGTATGGTGCCAAAAGCCTGTTATTTTTTAGATTGCATATATTTTTTATGAACTTGTGAAAAACAAAGATCCTGCCATATCATTTAATCTTTTTATCTTGTCACTTCATATAAAGACTGCACCTCACTTACTTGTCACTCTGAGCTTCTCTTACAAGCTTGAGAATATATTTATATGGGTTTAGACTTCTTTTCAAATGTGTGAGTGAGAATTGTGAAGTATTTTTGGTGAATCTATTGTAAGGTAAATATTTTAAAAATACCCACTGATTCATACATGCCACAAGATTCATTTTGTAGAGAGATTTTTTTACAAAAGATAAAATTTTATTTTGTGTTCAATCTAGCATTCTTCTAAGTTTTAATCTTGTTTTTATTCTCTTTATATTCTTTAGATATTTTTCTTGAGAAATCTAAAATATATTTTTGAGTAAATTTATTTACTTAATGTATTTTTAAAATGTTGAAGAAATATCTTTCTAATTTGTTCTTGAGTTATTTTTAGATTTTACTTATATCAAAAATATATTTCGAGATTTATGAGTTAGCCATTTTTCAAAAAACTTTCACTTTAGGCTTCTCACACACCTAGAAAGTGGTACTACACTCATTGGAGGCTTCTCAACCTTGATCTAAGATTTGGAACATACATTTTTTCTTCCACTTCAAAAGGAGAATTATTAACTTGGATTGAAAAAGACATTGGTTGCAACCAAAATCGATGGCGATTGTGAAGCATGCTCTAGCTATTGACGCCTTCCCATTATGGCATATATGGTTTTAAAGAGCTATAGGAGAAAGTTATGTATTATGATTGTAAGACGTAGTTCCCCTCCATAAGTTCTACCGTAGTTCATATGTCATTTTATTGGCCAAAAGTTTTTTCCCATTGTGTGTTTTTCTCATGTGCATTGGTGTTGTGCTGTATTATTTACATTTTCTGCACTTAGATAAAATCAGCTAATATTGCAGACAAAATTTGATGTAATCTACTTGATAAATAATTTTTCACATAGACATTTGGTGTTGTCTTTATTACTATTATCAATAATTAAAGAAAACTCTCGTATCTTCAGTGACAAGATTTAATTGGGTATCCTCCATTTATGTTGGTTTCGAGCACACAGACTCTCTCATATGACATACCCCACAGGATCCCCATACAGTCCCCCCTTATTAAGTGGAATCATGGGTGCAATGGTCACTTTCGTCTACAGGGAGATAATTTTCCTTATCATAGCCTCCCAGAACCTTAGTGAGATGAGAATAAGAAATATTTACGTATGGGGATGGAAATCCTCTACGAGGAAGGGTTATATAGAGTATGGAGAATTCCGTCAAATCACACGCAACGAGCTTAACATAGCATGGATCATTGAAGAAGACATGAAAGACAAAGAACCATAGCCCAAGTGGGATTTACCCTCCTTATTCCCTTAATAAACCACATTGGTTTCCATGTTAAGATTAACTAACATAATCCTCGCATAAGGGTTCAATGTCTGGTACACTATCTTCACCCTGGAATGTACGAAATGATAAAAGAGTGACTAGTGAGTATCCATAAAATAAAATTCTACCTTTATGTACCGGACACTATGGAGCCTCTACCACACACACAACCTCATGAAAAGTCATGAGAAATGGTCTCCCCGCCACAATGGTATTATCCATGGAAATAAGAAAACCACTATAACCTACTACAAACCCTCTCACACGTCATCCTTTACTAATCTTATGTTGCGCCCAATTAAATATACTATCCAATAACCTAAGGGAAATATATCTGGGACCAACAAAATATGTCTGCCAAAGCTCGTTATCTGCTCCAAGGCCCAATGCCACCCAACGGCTACTACCTAAATCCTCTAGAAGAACTCGACCCAACTCATAACCAACATCATCAGAGCATCACTTTTGAATAATTGGATTTCTGCCAAGTGCATATAGTGACCCGTTATTCGAAAGCCTTTTGAATATGTCCTATTAAAAATTGAGTTCCCTTATCCCATCTCATGATGTCTTACTATATAAATAATAATTATATACCCTTATCCACAATGTCCTTCCTCACTTTGATGGCAAGATAAATTATGATTTCTAACACTTGCCCTCGTGTATTGCACGTGATGGGTACAAAGTCAAAAATGGGTCAAATCTCTCACCTAATGATGATGGCATTGCGGATATAAAATAGTAAGAGACGTTACAAAAATATGACCAAAGTCAAAATAACCATATGTGTTCCAACGAGGATGACACTATAATCATAAATTTGGGCACCTATAAGAATCCCAAGCACTAAAAAATCGGGTCCTCCCACATTAAAAGGGAACAAGATGAACTAATTGAGCTTCTCACCAATTTTTTTTTTATGTATTAGCATGTTTATATGCCGACATTCCCAGGAGAGATTTGGCAATCGTCATGCATGAGATGCCTACTCTCCCAAATGCAAGACTAATTCCATAAGATGATAATCAAATGGTCATTAGATGTTAAGGAGGGAGTGAATAAATATCTTAGTGTCTGGTTTATTCGAGTAGTGCAATACCCTACATGGCTTCTTAACATTGTACATATACCCATGGATAATAGAAAAGTTCAAATTTACGTATAGTATAGAGATCTCAACATGGACTTACCCAAGGTTGATTTTTGCCTACCTTATGTGGATATACTAGTAGATAGTATGGCCAGCAAAACAATTAAATCCTCCGTGGACGTTTTTGTATGGTAAAATTAGATAAAAGAAATACACATAGACGATCTAAATAAGATGAGTTGCATCACCTCATGGGGAACATATTATTACACGGTCACGCTTTTTGGCCTCAAGAATGTGGGGGAAACCTATCAGAAAGCATGAACGATCATCCTTCACGATATAATACATAAGGATGTGGAGGTTTATGCGTATAACGTCATCACTAAGTCAAAGGATCATGAAGGACACATCCCGACACTTTAAAAATTATTATAACGACTCCACCTTTTCAAAATGAGGTCGAATCCTTAGAATTTGGTCTTTGGGGTTATTATGGGAAAATTCTTGGATTCATTATCAGCAAGGAAGTCATCGAGGTAAACACTGCCAAAGTCAACGGTATATAGACAATAACGTCTGCCCCCATAACTAAGAAAGAAGTCAATGGGTTCCTTGGACAACTTCAATTAATAATTTGGTCATTAACTAGCTCACAACTACCTGTGAACCAATTATTGAAGAAAGACTTCTCGAAGCACTAAAATGCTCAATGCAAAGAAGCATTTGAGAAATACAATAGTCACTACATCAGATATCGCTAATGGTCACGGTTTTGGCTCGTGGCCACCCTATAGGTCATGCTCCAAACCCATGATAATATTAAGTGTGAAAAATGGAGGTCATTGTCCAAACTGGTACACATAGGGGAGGACATGGGTCATGTCCCAAAGTCATGACCACCATACAGCGGGAGGTCACGGTCCAAAACCATGACCTAGAGGGGACGACATGGGTCACGTTCCAATGACGTAACCACCATACCATAGAAGATTACGATACAAAACCATGACCCATAGGGGAGGATGTAGGTCACAGTCCAAAGCCATGAACACTAATTTATTTTAATTAAAAAAATATATTTGGTCACGATTTTGGAATGTGATAAAAAAAGTTATAAATAAAATTTATTTTTTTCATCCCAAAAAAAAAACTATACATTTTTCAAACCTGTTTCAATTTATAAAAATAAATATTTAGCCAATATGTAATAAATGTTAACTAATGCATGCTTGCTTGAATATGTAATAATACAACACAAGTCAACTAACGCATGTTTGTGTGAATATGTAATACAATATAATGCATACTTACGTGAATATGTACAATACAAAAAATACAATGCATGTTTGCGTAATATGTACAACACGAATAAAAATACAACGCATGCTTGCGTGAATATGTTACAAATGGTCTAAATGTTCCTTCTACAATAAGGACTGCAAAAAAACTTCAAAATGTCCTAAGTGGTAAGAAACAAAGGACTTGAATATCAAAAATATCCTTGTAACTCCCACGTATCCAAAAATGGCATCAAAGTCCACGTAGTTCGTAAAATGAAGAAGGTAAGGGTCTAACCCATAATTTGAATCTATGGTGTTTCTTTTTATTTATATAAGTTTATGTCAAATGTCTTGAAAGTGTAGAAAATTTTGAGAACACTCTAAATTGGGAATTGTTGTTTAATCCCCCTTTATTGGGTTTTTAGTTACGAAAATATTGAATGTGTATATGATAATAAAAAGTGTGGAGTCCTATGACTACGCGGTCAATTTCTACGTGTTATGTTGGTCTCGTGCGAGGTGTTCGTGCCTCTTGGGAGTCATATGGGGGATGTTTTGTATTTTCTCCCTTCAACAACATGTTTTCAATCCTCATATTCTTAAACAAGGAGTCTCGTGACTAGGCGGTTTGTTGCTATGTGTTACGTAGATCCCGTGCTAGGTGTTTGTGCCTCTTACGGTATGGTTTAGTGGACATTTTGAATTTTTCCCTTCAAAAACATGTTTTCAAGCCTAAGTCTAACTATTTGCAAGTTTGGGTCATATTCTTAAATCGGGAGTCTCGTGACTACACGGTCAATTGATACATATTGAGTTAGTCACGTGTCAGGTATTCATGCCTCTTGTTGGGCCGTCTGGGGTTGTTTTGCATTTCCACTCTTCAACGGCATGTTTTGAATACTAAGTCTAACTATTTGTTAGCTTGGATCATATTATCAAACTGGGAGTCCTGTGACTATGTAGTGAGTTTTTGTGTGTTGCATTGCTCCCGTGTGAGGTGTTCGCGCTTATGTTGTTTTTTTTCTTCCTTTTTTCCCTTCAACAACATTTTTTAAGACTAAGTCAAACTATTTTCAAGTTTGAGTCTTATTCTTAAATAGGGAGTCCCGTGACTACACGATCAGTTACGTTGGTCCTGTGTGAGGTGTTTGTGCCTCTTGCGAAACTGTTTGGGGTTTTTGTGTTTTTTCCCTTCAACGGCATATTTTCAAGCCTAAGTCCAATTACTTAAAGTTTGGTTCATATTCTCAAATCGGGAGCCCTGTGACTATGCGGTCAGTTGCTACATGTTACGTTGGTCCCATGCGAGGTGTTCATGCATCTTACGGGGCCTTGGGGGGGGGGGGGGGCTATTTTGTTCTTTTACCTTCAACATCATATTTCCAAGCAAAGTCTAACCATTTGTAAATTCAGGTTCTATTCTCAATCTGGGAGTTTCATGATTACACGATCAGTTGCTATATGTTACGTTGATCCTGTGCAAGGTGCCCGTGACTCTTTCGAGCCGTTTGGGGGTTGTATTATATTTTTTTCCCTTCAAAGACATGTTTTTAAGCCTAACTGTAAGTATTTAAAGTTAGGGTCATATTCTTAAATTGGGAGTCCTGTGACTATGCGGTTAGTTGCTACGTGTTATGTTGGTCTTGTACAAGGTGTTCATGCCTACTACGTTGTCGTTTAAGGAATGTTTTACATTTTCACTCTTCAATGATATGTTTTTAAGCCTAAGTCTAACTATTTTCCAATTTGAATTATATTCTCAAACTGGGAGTCCCGTGCCTACACGGTTAGTTGCTCCATGCTATGTTGGTACCATGCGCAAAGTTCATGCCTCTTGCTGGGCCATTTGGGGATATTTTGCATTTTTGCCCTTCAACGACATGTTTTTAAGACTAAGACTAATTGTTTGCAAGTTTTGTTCATATTTGAAATTGGCAGTCTTGTGACAATGCGGTCAGTTGCTATAGGTTATGTTGGTTCCGTGCGAGGTGTTTGTCCCTCTTACGGGGCCATTTGGGGATTGTTTTGCATTTTTGCCCTTCAATAACTTGTTTTCAATCCTTAATCCAATTGTTTTCAAGTTTGGGTCATCTTCACAAATCGGGGGGTCCCATGACAACTCGATTAGTTGCTATGTTTTACATTGGTCCCATGCGAGATGTTTTTCCCAATTAATTAAAATATTACAAGTTTGTTCAAAAGCACAACATTGTTCGACGCGTATATTTGACCAAAAAATTATCTGTTCAAGTAATAAATCAATTTTCATAATTTATAAACAATACCCCTTCCTCGTGTTCAACATACGCAGTATCATCTCCACAACCAGAGTATATTTTATCAATTAATATTTCAGCTTCACTCATCATTAAAGGCCGAGTGTCAACAAGTGTTCCAACAATTACAAAACTGAGAGAGCATGTGCTAATAACCCTTGTATCGATCAAGTTCCAAATATAGTACGCCTCGCCAAAGTCGGCATGTGGGAGGAATATTCAAGGTGTTGGCATTTGAAAGGGGAATGTTTCGAGAGGAGGAATTTGGGAGGGAAATGTTCCAGCAAGAGGTGTTTGGAATGGAAATGTTCCAGGGGAGGATCTGGGAATGTTTGAGACATCTTATGGGGGTGAATTTCTTGTTGAGCAAAGAGACAAGCTAACCCTTTGATTTCATTCACCAGGAGTGCCATGTCTTTTCGATGCTCTGGCACCTCTCCTTTCATCTTGGCATAGTCTTCCAACCCCCTTGCCACCTTACCCCTCACTAGAGAGATCTCATCCAATAAAGGTGCATTGTGCTATAACTTGGTACTTGGTATAAGTGAGTCCACACCACTTTTCCTCCCCTTATGGTCCCTCCCAAGCACCATAGTTAAGGCATCTGATTGAATGTCATGGAGACTGATTACTGGACATACCCTCTATCATTTCTTGTAACACAATATTATATATTAGACTACGATTTAAACACTAACAATATTATAGCATGTATATATATGATAACTAAATTTAAACTCACCAAAGCCGGAGAAAGTTTTTCTTAAAATTTATTGTTCACTTTTTTCGTCGGGAATGCAAGTACAAGTTGACCTAATTAGAGTCTTTACCTTATTTTGGATTCCCCTTGGTTCGTTCTTCCCATTCACCCTTAATATCATTATAATATTTTGACTCGAGTTTATGGACATCAAGGTTTTTTATCTGTTCACTTTATTTTTTACCCTGTCATTCAGTTTTCCCTCCTTGGCCTCATTCTCCAAGAACTTGTTCTATTAGTCAGTAGGCATTTCAATATTTTGGAGAACTTTGTATTTCAGCCCTAAAATATTAGAACTCATTGCCTTCTCTGGAAAAAATTATTATAAATAATCTTCCGATAGGTTTTCAAAGGTTCAGCTACTTTGGAAAGAACCTTTAGTTTCGAACCGGTTGGGAATGTAAATATCTTTTTAAGTTGCTCCCAAACGTCATCCTTTAAGGAATGATCAACGTTCTTTCAGTTGTATGTGACCCCGACATCCACAATCATCTTTCCTAGATACAAACAATGACTTTTAAAAAGAAAAACATTGCATTTATCACTGGTTGGATTATCCTCGTAAATGGTGAACTTAATGCGCTTCTTAGGGTTAGTTTGGAATACTTTGGCCACACCAATTAGGGGTTTCATATTTTTAGTGGTTTCTTGAGCTTTGTTACTGTAATATGGATTGGATGAATTTCCGATGAAGTTGAGTATTGACATCCCAAAGGAGGTAAGAATTGAGCATAGGGTGTAGGAGAGCTCCCAATTAGCGGTGTTCTGCTATTTTGTTAATTATTGTCATTCCTTTTCGACATTCCAGAAAATTAAAAAAAATTAGCGACGTATATAAGAAAGTACAATTTATGACTACATATATATATATATATACCTTTTTTGACAGCTATTAAACATGCTCGATGAGTCTGATTTCAATCCAATCAATATCTTTTTAAAAATTTATAAACTTTTGCACGCGGCCAACTAGGCGAAAGCGTGTCTATGATTGACGTATAAATGTCCATGACATGAACTCGAAATACTTTCTTCTTAAACTCATTTTCAAGTTCATTTTTAATAAGCATGTGTCGTGAGACGTTACAATATGGGTGATTGTTCTATGCACAAATTGTATCCACAAAGGATGAATATTTTTTAGCCTTTTCTAACAGTGTCACCAACGTTAGTGACCTCTCAGGACTATAAAGGCAAAATATATTCTCTATTTCCTAATCCTAACATTCTGGCAGTGAAAATAGAATACGATTGAACATGTAGTCTAGTGAGAGATCAACATCATGATTTCTTAGGTTCTTAAATGGTTCAATTTTCCTATTACCATACTTGTAAATCGGAGTTCCCTCTATACAGAGTGCATTAATGAAAGATGTGTTAGTGCAGTCAAGTTGACCATCTCATACTCTTTTTCCAGTAATTATTATTATGACTCATTTTTCCTAAGAAAATATATAGAAGGGTGTGAATATGAGTCGTAAGGGTAAAGACACAACAAGTTATGGCTCTAGTTAATCCTAAAAAAATAATTGTTTTCCATCCGATTGATCAGACAAAACAAGTCCAATTTAAGTTCATTTTAATTTAATTAAACCTAAAATTACTATATGTTCACCAATTGTGCAAGACCTTCCAACAATTTGCATTCACCCAAACATTAACCATTTAAGGAAGAGGTGAACACATCCATAACAAGTTGACCACATGACTCTATTCTAAACATTTAATCATTCATACATGGTAGTTACTAAGAAAAATAATTAATCAAAGGTTTATTATGAAGAATTAATATAGTGAGCATTTTAAATATCCATCGCCCATATCAAACCATGATCATTCAACATAAGCCTCAACAACCATCACCCAAACAATGAAACACAAGTTTATCTCGTACCCCTTCTAAATCTTCTATTTGATTGCTTTCCAAAATAAGTTTATCCCATTCAACATTACTAACCTAATAATTTATATATAAACATTATTAACCTTACAATTTATATATCAACATTACTAACCTAACAATTTATACATCAACATTACTAACCTAAAAATTTCCAACATTATTAACAATTTATATATCAACCCACATTAATATTTTCCTTAATCCATTAAGGTTACAACTATCACATAAAATAGGGCAAATCCACAAAGTCAATAGATGAGTAATATAATAAAACAAACAAATAAAAAAACAAACAAATAAAAAAACAAACAAATAAAAAAACATTGACATTTTCTTTAATTCATCAAATTTGAAGTATCAACTAAAAGTCAACAAACCTATATGTTTTAAGAATTTGGTAATACAATATAAGAAACACAAACCCATGTAGTTGATCCACATACACACGCACTGAAACACACACACATTATCATGCACACACTGAAACACATATACACACCCACACAAAATCATACACATGTTATTTTGCCTGTTTTGTGAAAAATAGGTTGGCGAATCCATCTCTTTACATTACCCCACATCGATGACGATCGACGCGCTCCCAAGAGGAACAGGGCGCGGGACCTCCACTCCCCTCCCCCCGCGGAGAAGAAGGGAAAGGGATGTCCACAACATCTACGTAGCCTAAAAAGGCATCATAATTCACGTAGTTTGCATATAACACAGGGTGGGTTTTATCCCATAAATCAAACCGAGGACTTTTCTTATAAGTTTGTGAGTGGAAAAAGGATGTTTTAGTGTGAGAAAATAGAGTGAGAAGTCCCCGTTTGGAATTACAAGAAAAACCCTCCTTTTCTTCTTATTTTTTATAGAAAGTGTAGTATGTGCAATTATTACTAATAAAAAGTTGGATATTAATATGTTCAATCTAATAAAAAGGAAATCATAAAATAAAAATTAAGTAACTAATGCAAAAATAAGAGAATTTAAAGAGGGAATGGCGGATTTGAACCTTCTTTTGAAGCTTTAAGGTTGGCCTCGAATGTTGAAAGGATGCCCTTGCAAGTGGATGAAGGTGGTAGGAGGAGAGGGAAGGAAATTTTCCAAATTGGGTAAGGCAAGGATGGAAATGGAATATGGGGGAGATGTTTCAATATGGAAACCACGCTCAATTAGAGAAAATATTGTTGAGATCACTGATAGGATGTTTCTGAGGTCCCCTTTGAAGTGATCTCATGATATACATATATAGGGTCAAGGGGGTTCCAATCAACATTGTCCTTCTCCTGCCTATCTACAAAAAACCCCAGACACACTGCCGATACGCAGGGAAATGGGTTTGCCATTCGGCACTCCTCTGCAGATTTTTTGAAATAATGGTCGTAAAACGTAATTCGTAAGTCTGAATCGCGCACGAGATGAACCGTTGGAAAGGGTATTCAGATCCCTTTAAGAATCCATTAGGCCTCTCCCGGGTTTGGGAATTGACTGTGGTCAAACGGTGCTCGGAAGCACCCTTCGATCTTTTAGACAAGAGGAAAATGGATCATTCGTCCGAACCGTAAGGCAAATTCATGCACGGGACGAACTGTTACAAAGGTTACTCAGGGATATTTGATGTTCTAAATATATTCTCTTGGTTCGTAGAGTTGACCAAGGTCAAACGGACTCGGAAGAGCTCGTTGACCCTTCAGACTAAAACGGACCATTCGTTCATACCTTAAGGACGATTCGCGAACAGGGCAAATCATTGGAAAGGTAATTCAGAGCCCTTTAGGATCCAAAGATATTCTCTTAGTTTGGAGAGTTAATCAGAGTCAAATGGGGCTCGGGAGCACCAGTGGCCTCTAGATCAATTTTCGAGGGAAAATTGACCGTTTGTCCGTATCATAAGGCCGATTCATGCACGGGGATGACTCTTGAAAAGGGGATTCAAGGCCCTTCAAGGATTCAATGATATTTTGCTTAGGTGAGAAAGTTGACCAGTATTCAAATGGGGCTCGAGAGCGCCAGGTGGCCTCCAGATCAGTACTCAGAGTATGGCATAGGGTTTATAGTGGGGGAGGAAGTTCTAGGGACCTAAGTAGATGCTTTTGGGGGGCCTCCTATAATGTGGTGTTTACAAATTCTACTTTGCTTATTATATCATAATGCTATTTATTTATAGGATCATTAATATTCCAGGCTTGTGTACACTGTTCTTCTTTATTCGTTAAGTTCAATTTATCTCGTCACTTGAGGCTAAATCTTAGTTCGATAAATTTTTGCGATCAAATAGAAATTCTTGGACATTTTTGAGTGATTTGGTTATAATTTATTTGTATTTAGTTCAGGCCTATTCATTCTATCCCACATGTTTAGACACATAAATACTATGCTAGTGTGTAAAGCTTATGAGTTTTGTGTCAATTTTGTGGTTGTTTATATATATATATATATATATATGTGTGTGTGTGTGTGTGTGTGTGTTATCGGTATATTTTGCATATTTATATATATGGTATCATTTTATTTTCAGTCTTTACGTTTGCATTAAATCCATGTTTTCCATATGCTTTATCTTTAGATTAAATTTGTCATGCTATATGATCATATTGGTAACTTGTAACAACCCAGGTTTTTGAGCGCCTATTTTATATTATTTCGCCCGATGGGTTAATACTCTAAAATAGGGGAAGTTGGAGTAAATATTATTCCCGTGAGATTTAGGGATAATACTTACTATGTTTTGTCTATTTACCGTATGAGAAGGTAAATGGCATTATATTGTGATATATTGCGTCGTTATATATAAAACGACGGTTATGGCTCATGTTTGAATTGAGGTATAATTAATAAAGTAAAAATAAATTGGAACATGAAAATTGTTCACACTTTCCCGAATGCCAAAATAGGGGGTGCGGTTGTTTTTAGAATAGTCGAGATAGTAGAAATAAGTGCCATGTTGTGTTCCTGGGTTTCGGGCTCTTTTGACGCGTTTTGGCTCAATTATGCAGATACGAGCCAGTTAATGGTGTAATAGCAATTAAAAGAGGCCATTTGTGTTGTAAGACCCGTTTAAGTCCCCCACCCCTTTTCTTTCTTCATTTTGTGAGAGAAGCCAAAGGAGAGAAAGAGAGAGGAGAGAGCTTGGAAAAATGGGAGAAA
Source organism: Sambucus nigra (assembly GCA_949130495.1). Lineage (NCBI taxonomy): Eukaryota > Viridiplantae > Streptophyta > Magnoliopsida > Dipsacales > Adoxaceae > Sambucus > Sambucus nigra. The sequence goes on from OX422216.1 coordinate 623,747,124, forward strand.
GGAGAGAAAATGGAGATTTGAGGCCGAAATCCGTTGCTACCGGAGTTGAATCCGAAACTACAAACTCGAGGCAAGTTTCTTACTTGCTAGATGTTGATTTAATGTGATAAATTGCATGTTTAGTTAAGTTTTGGAGATTTAAACCATAAATTGGTTTTTGTTGATTTTGATGATTAAACCCCTTAATTCTTAGTTTTAATTTGATTTGAGGATAAATTAGTAGTTAGTAATGGTGTAGAAATGATTTGGGTTGAATTGTTGTTGTTGATGTTGGGCAAAATCAAGGGTTTGAGGGTTTTGGGATTTTAGGGTTCAAACAACCCGTAACCCATACTTGGAAATTCTGCAGGATCGAATCGATTCGCCCCTAGCGAATCGATTCGGCAATAGGGAAAGTTACAGGTCTGAATAGGGAGAATCAATTCGGACCTACCGAATCGATTCGAGGTTATGCAGAATGCCAGGGTCTTCTTGACCAAATCGATTCGGACCTACCGAATCGATTCAGACCTACCGAATCGATTCGATTTTGGGGACCGAATCGATTCGACCAGGGCGAATCGATTCGGAAGTCCTGCATTTTTGGGATGTTTTTCTAGTTTAATTTTTAGCCCTTTTCTTTTAGGTCCAAGGTTTAGGAACCTTCCTTTGGGAAGTAATTAAGAGTCCTAGAGGGTGGTTTTGGGTAGACTAATGCCCTAGGATTAAATGGGATATATAGGCTTACCCTGAGGGCTAGTTTGCGTAGGTTGATATCCGAATGAAATAGGAGATTAACCAAAGGATAAATTGAGGATAAAATGTTAATGTTGTGGCAATTGGGAGACTCTCCTTGAGGGAGATTCATTTCTATGGTTTAAAATATTATTGAAGCCTTAGAGACTAGTTTGAGGTTTATGGCACTTCGAGTTTTAAGTCATATTAATAAAATATGACTCTAAGAATAAGAAATACATAAAATGAATTGTGGTACCAATAAATAAGTACACATGATTTTGGGAATGTAAAAATGGATGTTTTCAAATGAAAAGAATGATGATTTTCATAAATGTAAAAAGGTATGGATACACACCCTATCTAAATCGCTATCTTAAGGGAAGTTTGCGCACGTTATGGTGATGCCCCCTGACAAATTAACGCAGGGTGGATATAGTCCCTAGGCCATGTGAGCGCTTGTGATTTTATATTTTTCTGCGATGGGTAGGAGATTCCGGGTGTGGTCTTGAATATCCCGCAGGCACATGGCCGCTTCCCGACGTTGGTAGGATCCCAGGTTGTCTAAATATCAGGCCCTGGAAGATGATAGCCATTTAGGGGCGCGCACAGTGGGGAAACCCGGACGGGCGGTCTTAGAATTGTTATATATACATGTAATTATAAACATTCTAAATCAAGTTGGACTTGATGAATATGGGTGCCACAAAGAGCACAATGAAATGCCATAAAGAGCATGATGAAAGTGCCATAAAGAGCACGATGAAAATGCCACAAAGAGCATATGATGATGATTATATTCCTGATAAGGAAGATATTTTTACAAAGTGAATAATTGAGATAAGATGCCACAAAGTGCATAAGATTATGATTATATTTCCTAATAAGGAACGAATTCATGAAATGAATTAGTATACGATGAATTTGATTGGTAAACATTTAATAAGATGTTGTACCATTTATATATATTCCTAAAGAATAAATGGGAATTATGTTTTGATGGTGAATGGATATAATTATGTATCCTTGCGGAGTAGTAGATGAGACCTCTCACACATATATATAATACACATTATATTGTGCTAAGGGTCTAATGTATCTCGACGATCAGCCTTGCCTAGTAGTAGTGTATCGGGGGGGTTCCTTGTTTGGATTTCGCTTTGCGAGACACCCCACGCACGAATAAGGGCATAGGGTTGTGACTGGGGAGAAGTTAGCCTTTAGTACTTAAATTAATTAGGACAGGGTCTAATGTATCTCGACGATCAGCCTTGCCTAGTAGTAGTGTATCGGGGGGGTTCCTTGTTTGGATTTCGCTTTGCGAGACACCCCACGCACGAATAAGGGCATAGTGTTGAGACTGGGGAGAAGTTAGCCTTCTGTTCTTTGCTTAAATTGAACATCATCATTGATATTGCGCTAGGTTGCTGTTATATTGAGAGGTGAGAAATATTATTGTTAATTGCGAGAGAATCACGCACTTAACTGTCATGCATTTTATTCACATGGGAATCATATCAAACCGGGCCCTGACCCGTATCTATATTTCTTTGTTTTTGCATATACTCTTTGCCGTTACAGGTGCTCTACCGCATGGAAACCCGTATTTACATTTCCATTCCGGTTGTCATGGAGCTATAACATATTGCGGATGTTGTAGGTTATTTGTATTAGACGCTTATTTCCATTCTACGTTAGTTATGTTCAGTTTATTTATTCGGGCGTGTTGCCCTAGTGTTGCACTCATTCATTATATTGTAAATATTGAAATGTAATACTCGGTGTAACTATTTGCATTGGTCTGTTCATCGACAGTTTATTCGGTGATTATTTATGATATTGTCACTCTTTATTCATCGGTTTTTGATATCCACCGTTTTCGCAAATGGGATTGTCTAAGTGTTATCTTTTATTTACAAATTTTCTTTTTATTGACAGTCCGTTTTCTAAAATGATTGGTGGTTATCCCGTACTATTATTTTAATCGACAGTGATGCTGAGAATGGACCATCTATGATTCCTGTGATTATTGGAGTATTGGGCTGGCCACCTATTATTTTAGTAGACGGGTTGTCACATAACTTTTGTAGATTTTTTGCATTGATATCTCATGAGTTCTTGTGTATTCAAGTTGGTATCTTATTTGCATCAATATTGATATTATTTGATCGTTGTTTGTATTATTTGTGCTTACGTTGTCATGTTGTGATTTTATTGCACTTTACAACATTGCATGATATAATTACTTATTCCGTAATTTCTCTTGGTATCATATGTTCACACATTTAAGGGGATATTTGGTTTATGGGGATAAATAGTCTTATGATTCTTACCTTGTCTATTTCTAAATGGTATCTTTCCTTACATGGTTAGGAGATATTTATCTTGGGGGGGAGACGTCTTACCTAGGTTAAGATGGTTAAACATAAGGAATTTTATTCTTATACATATTTTATACTTCTTATATTCTCCTTGCGTTTGAAGGCGTGTTTAAGTGTGCAGGTTGGCCATGTGCGACAAAGTTTACAAGTGAGCAAGGTTACTGAAAGTATGTGTCTATCGAGCATCTGTACTTTTTCCGTTTGGGGTTGGGGATTAAGTCTTTTATAAAACTTGATGGCCCATAAGATTTTTTGTTTTGGTTTTGTCCCGTAATAGCCAGAGGGGAAAATTTATGAAGACAAAATTTTCAATTGAGTCAATTTGTATGTATTGCCTTAATTCCGAACAAAACAATTTAAGTCATAGTTTAGGCTTTGTATTGTTGAACTTGTAAGCTTGTGATATGTTTGCTGAAGACGTAGAGATAAAGCTTTAGAGATTACATATCGTGCCGTGTTTCGTGCCACATTTGTCTTCATGCTTTCGAGTATCTCTCAAGTATAAATGCATATGATTATGATCATTGAAAATTTAATTTTGGGTGATTTATTTTTACAAAATGTTTGGAACTATTTTTAAGATGATTGTTTGAAGAAAAATTATTTTTTGTTTTTGGGTCGTTCGAACGAGATATTGAGTTCGTTATAATGAAATTCCAACAAACATCCAATGGGGTATCTCTGTTTAACAAAGGTCTATCCATTAAAACCTCATTTATAGTACGTTCGAATGAGATCACATGTTCGTTCGAATGAGCATGATGTCCGTTTTAACAGAAAAAGGTTTTCATTCGAAAGAAATTCCTCAAATATTATGCCACCTTGAATAATATGTTATCTATAAATAACAATGTTTTCATCAGTTTTCTTGAGACTTTTGGAAAAAAACATTTCCCATTTATATACAAAAGTTCCCAAACCCTAGTTTCACCCCAATCGTTTAAGGATCCAAGTTTCAACTTTCTTATGCTTTGAGATATTCTTGTGTTGGCACCATAGTTTTTTTCTCTCATCTTCTCGATAGAGAAAAAGTTTTTATGTGGTGGACTCCGTATTTTGTTTATTGTGTTTAGGTGAAGAAGCGGTGATGTCGTGCTCCTATTTCATAGACGGTTACAAAGCCTCATCAGTGGATATTAAGGCGTGACTGGACTCACACATTATGGCAGCTTATTTGGGTGGACTCCTGTGTTTCACTGTGAAGGAGAGGGAAAAATAGAAGAGCATCAAGGCTTGTGAGGGCGACGAGTCGTTGTGTAAGTCTACCGTTTGTCTTCTGTAAAACCTTATCATAGTGATCTATTTGACTAGGCCTTCCGAGGTTTTTTCGTTGTGGATTTTCCTCATACATTGGCATGTTATAAGTTTGGTTTATTTATTTTATCGACTAATCACCTAGATGGATGTTAAGGTTAAAAAGATAAAAATGGGTAAATCAATTTTTCATAACAACCCGATTAAAATTGGTGCACAAGTTTTTATTAGGTTAATTAGTTTAAGGTTTTGACATTAAATTTGAAAATTTAAAAATAGTCTTTTTGGTGTTTGGACCATCCCTTGCCTAAGCATATGTGTTTTGATAAATACTAGAGAAAAATAAAATAAAGGAAGACCTTCTCTCTCTATGAAATGTGAGAGTTCTCTCCTAACCCAGCTTCCTCTACCACGCCCACTAAACTCAACCCTACCCCCGCTTTCATAGGAAATTAATACCGTATCCCCACCGATAATAGATATACCTGATCTACCAAAATCAAGTAACGTAGAGATCAGCACCTACTGAGATAAACTAATGATGCATCACAGTGCCTCTCATATAAGTCAGAAAACCGAAACTCCTCATGGAAAAATACCATTCAAACAAGTGTTTCACGTATGTTATTCTCTACGTGGGAATTAGAAAATAACCAAGAAGATTACGATTCTGAGGATGAATCCTCATGTGGAGAAAAGCTACCAGAAAATACACCGGTAGTTACCTTTTCGACTCACGAGTTGTGAGCACTTAGTCAAATATGAAAAAATGCACTCATTATAAAACTCCTAGGCAAATATTTTTTCTTCCAGCTTTTGGCACTCATATTATTGAGGTTGTGGAAGTTAAAAGCTAGTATTTATATCACAGTTTTGGGCAATAATTTTTATCTTGTTAAGGTAACTTTCCAAGAAAACTACCTTGCTATATTGTCGGGCAGGCCATGGTTTTTAGAAGATCACTATTTATCAAAAATTTTTTAGTCCATCAACAACTACCATTGACCATATGACTATGTGGTTCCAAATTCCAGAGTCATTGGTCCAATACTACGATAAGAGTGTTCTGTACCGGGTGACATCTACATTAGGCAAGCCACTAAAAATCGATATGGATACTGAATCAGTAGGCTGGGCTCTCTATGCTCATCTGTGTGTCGAGTCCAACCTAGCAAAACTATTTCCCCGAAAAATTAAAATTTGCATGTGGTATCATGGGACATGCCTAAAAAATACTACGCAAAACATGAAAGTAGGGGACAAGCTCGTAGAGAAAGAGAATAAATGGACTATAGTGGCTCGACGTTCAACCCATAGGAAAATGGTTAAACAAAAATGACGTCTGAAAATTCTAAATCTATTCAACTTGGGATGCTAGAACTGCTGAATACTCAAAAGGAACTACCCGTGGAAGATTCGGCGTCTGGTAATATACAAAAATGGATACCTAAAACCATTAATTTGCATGGCATTTTGGAAAACACTGTGACACAAACTTCAAACGAAATAGAGACACAACATTCTCACTGACTCACGACAGCAGCATGAGCCAAGACTTGTCGTGATTTTTGACCTCGATTCCAACCAACTTAGTCTCATGTCAGGAGAAGATAACTTCTCTTGAACACTTACTAGGAAAGAGGTCGACCAAAATAGTGTTGAGTTGTCAATGACATTGCAACCTGGGAGTTTACATGACACTTTCATTGATTCAGTACCAACCCAAGATGCAAGCCCCATAAAACCGGAGGCTCTTTCCATTACCCAAAACATAACTCTGAAAAACAACCAAAAAGAGTCCGGCGTGATAATCAATACATATGGAAAGAGCATAGAAAGCGCTCGACTCCCTAACACTAACCCACAACCCACTGAGTTCGATTAGTGCAGAACCATCCCAACGACCTCCACCCCGACCACGGTTAATGCCACCACGAATGATGAACCCATTCTTCCACCCAGGTTTGATATCTCAGCTTCACCCCTTCTCGGAACTTCCCAGACACACAAACCTACAAAAGGACTTCATAAGAATCCCTCTACAGGTCGGACCCCATATAAAATAGGACCCTATTCTATGAGGTCCAAATGACCACCTACTCCTCCCACCCCACTGCAGAATTCCACAACTCCTGCATTACCAACTCCTAAACCACAATGTGCATTTAGAAGTCACCAAGCATTGTAACCGCTTTTAGAGGGAGGAGGGATTAGCCTACACGTATGACAACCACCAAGTCCCAAATGAGGGATAACTCATAACAAGTCCTCTACGATAAAATGGATTTGTGAACATCGTCCCAGATCGGAGCCTGAGGAGGTCCAACACCCCACTTTATCTCATGAGAATTCTACGGTGGAATGATAGGGGAGCGGGGCGAATAACATTCTACCAAGAAATTATGCATTTTATTCACCTACATCGCCCAATAATTTGGTTATCTTGGATATGTGCATGGATGCACGCCATTATATTACTGAGATTAGACGACTTCCTTTCCAAAATAATATTTTATCTCTAAATATAGGGCAGTCGAGGGGTATTTGGATCCTTTGGTTAGATAGAGCTATAAGAGCCCATGAGCTGGCAGCCTCTCCCAAGTTTATTCACTTGCTAGTGGAGCATGATCATACAACTGGACCTCCATAGTTCACGAAGGTCTACATGTCGCCTCAGTTAACAAGCCAAATGCAGGTATGGGAATCGCTTCATCAACTCTCTACTACAATTCAGCACCCTTGGTTACTGTTAGGAGATTTCAATACTATTTTAGGCCCCCATGATAAACTAGGTGGTCCCCCGTTACATATGGCCCCTGGTCATGCTCTTTCTAATTTTATGCATGACTTTAATTTTTTTGATTTAGAGTTATGTGGTCCTTTGTTCACGTGGAAAGCCAATACCTCCTTTAGGCATCATGTCCGTGAATGCTTGAACCGCGGTCTTGGCAATGACAAGTGAAAACTTCTTACCCACACACACTTGTCACTTATCTCCTAAATGCAGGTTCGAACCACTGTCCACTTCTATTGGATACGTCGCCTACTCGTTTTAAAGCGCCTCAATTGTTTTATTTACTGTAAGGAATGGGACCAGAATCCATCCTTCCATGATATGCTTCACTCTCAGTGGCAATGTCTAGTTAGGTGTTCGTCGACCCATGCATTCCTGTGCAAAGCCCACTACTTTAGGGTGGCAGCTATTGCATGGAAACACACTCAATTTGGCAAAATGGTCCATTCCATTGGAAACCTTCAAATCCAACTCCAAAATCTTCATCGTTATATCGAGCAACATCAGGACTAATCTTCTATTAATCGAGAGAACCATCTTCAGGATGAGCTGAGTCATTGCTTTATTCTTGAACGGACATATTGGTAAAAACAAAATAAAATCCATATTTAAATACTAAATATTTTCATGCTTGTGTCACCCATCATTGCTGAGAAAATAATATTAGTGCTATATATCCCCAAGACATGGGTTAGCACAACAACCTTTAGGACATTTCGACACAATTCCAAGAATTCTACGTGAAGCTCCTTACCTTTACCAATCCATCTTTAGTAGATGAGGATGTTCCTTTTGTGACCCTACAACCATTAGATCATTCTCGACTGCTAGAGCTTATAACAGATGCGGAAATAATTAACACCTTACACCGAATGGGAAAGAACAAAAGTCCAAGATTAGACGTGCTCACTGCGGAGTTCTTTCAGAACCACTGGCAGGTAGTCGGACCGTCTATCTACAAGCTCGTCCATAATTTTTTCGGTATGTGATGCATATCCCATGAACTCAATCGAACTATTCTTATTTTTATTCTAAAAGTTAAGAATCCCATAAAGGTGAGTCATTTTTGATCGATTACCTTGTGCAACGTCATTTGTAAAATTATTTCATCCATACTTGTATCCAGAAATGTGCCCTATCTTGCAATATATTGTCTCACCCTACCAAACAGCTTTCATTGTTAATAAGAACATTCAGGACAATATCCGTATCACCCATGAGATCTTACACTCAATGAGAAAGTCTAAATCCAAGAAAGGAAGCCGCGCGATCAAACTTGACTTAACCAAAGCCTACGACCAGCTGGAATGACTCTTTATTCAATGGGTTCTCCAAAGGCATGGCTTCCCTGACATGTGGATCCGTTATATTAAGGAATGTATCTCCACTACATCATATCAAACTTTAATTAATGGACATGTGGGAGAAACATTCTATCCAACTCGAGGTATTTGGCAAGGTGATTCTTTATCCCCGTACTTATTTATTCAATCATTGGATATCCTAATTCGTACTATTGAGCGGGATTGCAACCAAAAACGTATGATTGCCCTTTGAGTCTCTTTGATGGGACCAAAGATCCCCATCCTAGAGTTTGCTAAAAATTGTATATTTTTCCTCCAGCCTACATTGCCCACCATGATCAGGTTTAATTACATTCTAAATAAGTTCCAACTATTCTTTGGCCAATCTATTAACTATGCTAAATCCTCCATGACTTTTGGACCTTCCACCCCACATGCGGCTTGTCATATGACTATAAGTCAACTAGGGTTCTCTTGTTACCATGGCCAAGATAAATAGCTGGACCTTTCTCTTATTACGGGTCGTGTTACACAACAGTTATTCCATGAGTTAACTCTTATTACGGGTCGTGTTACATAACAGTTATTCCATGAGTTAATTGATACCCTCGATAACAGACTTGATGTCTGGTATAATAATTTCCTATCATGCGCAGGTTGCGTCACTCTGACAAATACGATTTGCACTGCAATGCCTTTATACGTTATGTCGTCTTATCCGCTTGTCTATTTTCCCCCCGTTGACTTGAAAAATTAAGACTTTCTTTTAGAATGCCTTGCATTTTTCTCGAAAAACTCCTACTATTTCGTGGTCAACGATTACCTTTCCTGGGAATTTGTGCGGGTTGGGAATTCAAAACTTATATACTCTAAATCAGTGAGGCTTTTTAGATACGTCAAGTTTTGGCTCTAGGCGTGGATCAAGGCGTGGTCAACCATGGTCAACGTTTTTCGGGGCAAAGCGTGAAAAAACGCACATTTTTTGGGGATAAGGCGTAAAAAAACGCGAGTTTTTTAGAAGTAAGGCGTGAAAAGATACAATTTTTTTTTTGTATTTTAAAAAAATAGTATTTTAATTTACAAATATTTAGACACATTTTTAAGGTATTTACCAATTTAGTATTTTAAATAGCCTTGCCATAGTAAAAAAATATTAAAATATATTAAAAAATGCCTAAACGCCTTTTCACGCTAAGGCCTGCCTAGGCTTCTAAGGCTTAAGGCTTGACCTCCACGCCTCGATCACGCCCAAACCCGTCGTTCATGCTCAAGTACCATTTATCATAAATACTACCCATAAGCTAATCTTCTGACTGCTCCGAGACATGCACGTGCCTCGTGGTTATGGCTTAAGATATCCAAGTTGTTGCCCATATTTCAAAAAGGCATCAAATGGTGAGTGGGTCAGGGAAATATCTCATTTGGACACCACATCTGGGTGTTAATGAAACGTTTGCAAATGAGTTTTCGCTTCTCCTCCTAACGATGCTTAACGCACCACTTAGCATGTTTATTACTAATTCCCTTTGTAACTTCCCTCTATTAGTCAAGTGGTTTCCTATAGACTTCCTACCATATATTCAGTCCCTTTTCATCCTCGAGCATCCGGGGGATAATGTACCTTACTGGTGGCCTAACCCATATGGGAGTTTTTCCATTCGATCTACTTGTCACTGGCTTAGCTCCTCTCTGTATACCCAGCACTACCCGAAACTTCCTTAGCATTGACTCTAGAGAAGTCGCCTTCCGAAGCTTCATTTTTTTTATGGTTCCTAATTCACAATGCCCTTTCTTCGTCAGAGCGCTTCTTCTATTGCCACAAACTCCCCTCTCCGGTTTGTGCATTATGTGATCTAGAGGATAACAATTCACATATCTATACTCACTTCCCTGTTTTCTTCCAACTCCATATTAGGGAAATATCAGTTGATACATTTCCTCTCTCGTTACTTCGGTGACTAGATGGCTTACATGGTCCTTATTCAATCCACTCTCATTCCGTTCGTCCCATATTCCTACTGCGGACACTCTGTCTTAGCAGGAATGAAGTCATATTTCAAAACCATCCTTTCATCTGAATAATAGTACTACATCCATTCTCTCAATAACTTTCTCGATTTCTTTGAGCCTGTTTGCCTCAAAACCCGGTTTCTTAGGCACCGCTCTGACCTTTTTTTTAGTGGACAAGTCCAACACTTCAATTTTTAAACGTAACACAGACGAGGTAAAATCCCACGACACAGGACTCGCGGCAACATGTGCTATAATATAAAATCCTGCTGGTTAATTCGTCGTAACCTTTTCACATAATATAGGATGTGTGTCCCTAGTCCTTGCGAAAATTTGGGCATTTAAACTTGGATTATACCTAATTTCTCATATGAGGGTCAAATGTATTGAATTGGAAACTGATTGTCAACTGGTTTATCATATGCTCCAAAGGAACATAGACCAGGTCCCAACTCACCGAGAGTTGATTCAGGTGGTTCGGTATGGATTTCATAGATTCTTGCATGTTACTCTATGTTTGTGTTTTAGAGAAGCCAATATGTGTGCGGATGTCCTAGATGCGACTGCAGTGTCGCGTCGCTTTTTTCCTCTTCTTCTTATTTTTACTCTCAACTCCTATCTTTTTTGGTTCCAGTGTTTAACAATGATGGGAATAGTTGCAATAGAGGTAGTCTTGCAGTTAGGGACATTACATGTAAAATAGTTTTGTTTTGAATAAACCTTCTCTTTTATTTGTAAAAAAATAGTTGAGAAATATTTTCCAACACCTTAGTAAGGTTAGATAGATCTTTTGGCAATCCATATCAGAGAGTGATACTCCTTAATGCAAATGTGGACAGCCTACTGAGAACTGTGTCGGATCACTGACGTATGATTATCAACACAAAAGTTAGATTTATTGACAATTCCTCTAGTAAATCCTTAAGACTTATTTATACATGATTCTTACATTTTGATTTTGATAATCTGGTTTTTAACATTCGGAATGGTTTTGTTGACCTAATTTCAAATTTGAATATTTTTTCTCACAATGATAATAGCCGAAACAAAAAAAATGTCTAAAACATTTTTATGAGAAAATGTATTTACATTTTGAAACTCAAAGTGATTCTACTTACTCAAGAAAAAAATTATCCCACAACATAGATTTATTTAAAAATATTTAAGAGAATAATACAATAACATTCTAAAGTATAGATGTAAATCAACCATTACATCAAAATCCTCAAGAAAATTAATGCACACTAACCATGACATCAAAATCCTCTTGAAAATATCATGAATTACAAAATATTAGTTTATTCGCTAAATTAAGAATAAAGTCTTGTATAGACTAAAATCTTGATCTAGCTTAACATTTATATAAAAATATTACAAAATACAAACATAGGTAATTATAGGTGCATATAACCATACAAAGACCATATTTAACGTCGAAAACCATTATTGTCTTGCCCCACTTGTAACCACCCCAAGAATGGTGTGTATGGCGACAGACACTCCTCTATAATCAGGCTTCTCTCCTTTTCAGCACCATAAGCACATTTGTATGAGCATCATCCAAAACAATTCCTACCCCTACCATTTGAACTCATAGAAGACAATTACCTAGCATCATTTTTGTGTGACTTTTTTGAGTCATTTTCAATTTGCTCCTCATGCAACTTCGCATCCATTTGCATATCTCGCAACCTAGCAACTCTTTTTTCTTCCGAATGTTTACAATTTCATCATTTTATTTGGTGTTTTTTTTTAGGGGGTGGGGGTAGTAGTGCGGTGCGATGATGGTGGGGGCTAGTAGTGGAGGTGGCGGTGGCAGAGTATGTCCGAAAACTTTATATGTTTAATAAAATAAGGTTATATACAAAAATGGTAAATAGGCCCCGTTATACTAACATAAAATATTGGGCCTAAAACCTATAGTGTCTATATCCCAAATTGATTGTCGATATTCTTAAAATGATATCTTTTAGGAATACACTTGATCGATATTAATTTTTTTAATAAAAAATAGGACTATGGGATCTCGTGCGATATGTCACATATCGGGTATTTTGTGCAATTTTCTAGTTTAAAGGCTCCACCCCTACTCCATTTTTTGCCGGAACATTCTAGATTTATCTAGTATTATCTAGCATTATCTAATATGTTATGGAATAGTGTAGGATTTTCTAGACTAATCAAGAGCATACATGTAAAGTATAGAATATTCTAGAATAGTAAAGAAGTGTGTAGCCTTCCAGAATGTTCCCATAAGGAGGTGGGAACATTCTGGACAATTAATCTTAACCATCGATATATTTAAATCTCCACCATCCATTGAGGAGGTGGGATGCCTATAAATAGGTGGGGAGGTCATTTGGCCAAACTATCCAAGTCAAGCATTTTAATTACTCACAAGTAATACAAATAATTTCCTTCGTGTTCTACTTGTTCCATTCTTCTCCCTTCTCTATCACTTGTGTTATAACTTTACTAGATTACTAGGCTTACTTAGTAACTCATCGATCATTGGAGTGCTAAGTGTCACATGAAGGAGTAGTTAAAGTCTAACCCCATGATAGATCGCTCACCTTGCATTTACTCAGGGCCTCTCCTAGGTGGTGGCCACTTATTTTCTAATTTCATTTCCTTGTTAGAATTTATCTTTATCTGTATATCCTCATCACTCGATGCATTTAACTTTGGAAATTTCAAAGGCACACTCTCTCTCTCTCTTCTGGGATCGTCGTCAGGTGACACATGTTCGGTCCGCATTCATAAAATGTGAACTAGTCCTCACAAGAGCAGGACTGTATATATATATATATATATATATATGTTTGAACCCCAGAATAATCATTATAATCTCAGGCCAAGTTAACAATTACGCACGATATAACTTCATACCTGCTGCATTGTATTCCCATTGAGCCAATTCTTTTCCATAAGTTTCTAAAAAATTTCTTGGGAAATTTCAATTTGTTGCGGGGTTGATGTGTGTCCAAATTCGTCAAAACTAATATAAACCATTCATATACCTCCTTATTAATTGCATGATATCTATGAAGAGGAGAAAGAGATATAAGATATGCAATGCGCATTTACTTTATTGAAATCAATTAAATATTACTTTATTGTAATCAAATGACTTGTACTAACTAGGATCCCATGTTTTCTAGACAACAAGATTCATTTACAAGTACATTTAAATTATATCGAACAAATACAATCAACAATGTAACAATTCAGGAATCAATAGTTTATCCAGTAACACTAGATAATTTTTTGTGAGTCATCATTTAGAAGTAGTAAAAATCATGTAAAGACATGCCACCAAAGGTTAATTGTTGAACAGACTTTACCACACATAAGAGGAAGATATTAGATGATTGAGAAATTTCTATACAGATGTAATACCCCGTACTTTTATTGATATTTATTTATGGGATTAATTAAATTAAATGTGAATTAATTGAGAATTAATCCGGATAAAATACTAACGAGATGTGAGTTGGTATTTGATTATAATGTGGATATATGGCAGTATATGAATATTGAAAATATTAAAATTGTCGCGAGACTGAAATACGGCAATTTGGAAAATTTTGTTGGGACGCGCGTGACAGTCGCGTCAGGAAGGTAATTATTTAAATTAAAAAGTGAATTTTATTTTTATCAACCGTATGGTCATTTTGAGTGCGCCAACGAGTCCGGAAGGGTCGAAATAGTCAGAAAACACTAGACGGGGGTTTAGTTTGGGTCCCGGGGCATTTTTAGGTCATACCGGCAACTTAAAAGGGTATTTTGGTAATTTTGGAATTTTGGGATTTTTGACCAACGAATTTTGGGAATTAAAAATAGGGTATTTGGGAACCCACTAACCCATTACCAGCACTTAACTAATTAGAGGGCTACGGGAGTTATAGGAGAGGTTAGGAGAAGTTCCCAAAAGAGAAATACAACCTCCATCTTCAAACAGTTTTAACATACCTGTAACAGTTTTCAAAAATACAACTTGGTACAAAAATTGTAAGAATTTGTACATGTATTATGTCGTGCTCTGGTTCGAAGTATTCCGACTTCCACATTCTACTGCTTGTGAGATTAAGACTGTTGGATTCTTAAAACCTGAATATGAAGTGTAATTCACAGTCAAATATTTAATATGGTTGTCAAGAAAAATCTGGGCATCTGTATAGATTCTATATACCACGCACACACATAAGAGTTTGTACATTAAGCTTTACATACATGTATCAAGTTTTGGAAAACTTTTTAACACTAATTAGGATTGTGGCTTGTTTCCAAACTTTGGGTGTTTCCAAAATCAGATCCGATACTTTCCGACTTTGGAACGATTGCTTCCAACTAATCTGAAATCTGATCCAATATTTTCCGAATTCCAATTTTTTGGGGGATAGAAAAAGGATCAGAATCTGAATCCCGATGTTTCAAAACTATTCCCATATGATTCTTCTGAAAAATTTCCATAAATATTTTATTATGATTTTTAATATGTGCAAAGTAGGACTTTCTTAATGTGACAAGTGTAATTCTCTACTAAAATGAAGATGAGAGGTTAGAGGCGGTTTTGGGGTGGTTTTGAGTGGTTTTTAGCAGTATCAAGCGGTTATGGGGTAGTTAGGGGTGGTTATGAAACTTAATACAATTTGAAAAATACACGGGGATGGGAGAATACCGAATCTTTGAAAATGGGGTTGGGTAAAAACATAAAACTTAAAAAAATGGGGGTAGAAAACAAAATAAGTTCTAAAAAAATTGGGGTAAATTTGTTATTTTAAAAACTTAACTTGGTTTAAAAACTTAACTCAGTATTAACGTGATATTTAATATTTTTTAAATATAAAAAAATATTTATTTGACGTCGTGTCCCCGCCGTGCCGTGTCATGATTTTTTTGGACTTGCCGTGTCGGCGTGTCCGTGTCATGTCGAACGTGACACCCGTGTTCGTGTCCGTGTCATTTCTAAATATTATATATATAATCCTTCATAAAAGAAAAAACAATAAACTAATGGCAATGATGTATTGTTTAATGAAACTTCTGGTAGTCATTCAAAGACAAACTCCTAAAAATGCAGCTCCTATTTTCCTATAACAGTATACATGGCTGCATTTGTTGGTCCTATTTACGAGGCTTAAATGTATAAGGATGAGGCTTACAAGATGAAGATATGCTTCATTTAGGTTTTGTTTCTACGGTTTCTTTTTTGAAATTCTCTGTTCAAATGTTTGAGTACGGTATGTTCTGTAGGAATGCATTTCACCACATCAGTAATGACCTGCTATCCCACTAATTATGTATCAATAATGATTTAATACTAAGGGTGGGACAAGCCAAATTTGCAATGTTAATTAAGCATGAATCAAGTTCTATGAACATTGTCTTTGACATTTTCTTTTTTAGATTTCAAGCCGAGCAAGCTCTTTTCAAAATCAACAGATACGGAAGGCAATCCTGGAAGAAACCAGCTTTATGGTTAATACCTTGGAACTCAAAAGTGCAAATGACCCAAAACAAATTTAGTGATTCATGGAGAAAATGGCATAAGAATGGAGCCCAACTTTGGCAAATTTAAAATATATTTTGCTGCAACCAATATATATCCATACATTCTTAGTTAGTTCACTATATACGATTATACAAGGTTCCCTAAGAATTTATGGAGTGGATAATCTCTGTATTCTATATTATTGCACTAAGATATATAAATTATTGATATATTGGTTGAGAAATATTTTCTAGTCCCATTTATTCTGTTACAACAACAACAACAACAACAACAAAAAGTAGTGATTACTTTGTGTGTGTGTGTGTGTGTGTGTGTGTGTGTGTGTGTTGGGGGGGGGGGGGGGGGAGGAGAAGACAGGTCATAAAGTAATTCCCACCTCCTTAAATTGGTCTGAGTAATTCCCTTCAATTGAAATGTAATAAATATCAACCATGTCCTCTTCGTCGTGAGAACTCCTATAAGTTGGGAATGTAGTACCCTATAGAAAATAAATGGAGAAAATGCATTATGGAAAACAAATGAATTAGAGAATCTTGAAGATGTGGTGTTATTGTAAAAATTAATAGACAGATAAAATTAATGAGGTCTTTCTATTATGAAAATTATGGTAAACTTTACTGCACCAAATCTTAATTATACGATGATCAACTTTTATAACAAAACCTATTAATCAGAACATCTTTTCTCACTTTTTTGGCATAGAAAGCGGAGAATATTGTTGACGTAACTACCGCCGACATACTTGTCTAAAGAAACTCTTAATTAGAATCAAAGAGTCAAGGGCAAAAAATAAAATCCCAATAAATATTAAGAGTCTATAAAAAAGCAAGATCCATAAGATTCCAAAGTTCCACAGTTAATGGTCGACAAAAAGAGCAAAATATAATGATAACATTGCCCGATGGAACAGTTGAATATAATTAAAAATTTTAATGACAAAACTAAAAGACTACAAATACTTGTACCAGTGTGACTATTGAGGACTCATAATAAGGCCACCTAAATATATACATATAAATTTTGTTAGATATAAAGATATGTACAATCATACAAATTGATTTATCCAAATTTTATCACATTTTTTGGGCATAGCAAGCAAAGAACTTCAATTAGAAGGTAAACTTTACTGCACCAAATCTTAATTTTCAGATAACTCTTAACATTTTTTTTGGCACAGCAAGCAAAATTGTTAACTTAGTAGTACATAAGTTCACCATTAAGTCGCAATGATTATTTTGAATCACACCGACATAAAAAATGCAATGTTATCACAATACAAATAGAATATTTATGGACTTAAATGCTTTTTGTTGTCAAAACTGCAACTTGGTACAAAATTTGCATGGATTCGTACCTGTATTCCAACATGCTTCGGTTGGAAGTATCCAAACTGCCGCATTCTGCCACTTGGGCAGTTAGATTTTTCACTCTCCCCTGTATAGTTTGGTTGTCAAGAAAAAAATAGACAGCTGTATCGATGCATAGCCACATGAACAAAAGTGTTAACGATTTACATATATGTGAAGAATTTGAACCCATGGCTTTAGATATTCATTTGGGGGTACTATCATTTAATTGCTTAATTTACTTATAATTTATAAAAACTAGTATGTACCCCGCGGGATGCGCGGGCGCATTACAATATTACTTTATGACCTATAATTTAAAAAGACAGAACAAAACAAATAAATAAGAATTATAAAAAAAAAGTGCTTCAGAATAAAAGATTTAGAGGAACCCATATAATGATATAGTTGAGTTTGAATAAAAAATCAAAGAAAATGAATCCCACGCATTGTTAAGTAAGTTGTATATATATACATGTATACATATTTAACACAAACACACATACTCACGAAGATACATATTGAAGGGACACAAAGAATGTGAAAGATCATCGTCCATCAAAAACATAAAAACATGCATCAACAATTGAAGAAGCTAATCATCGAAACCGTCTGGAGGACACCAGCTTGGTCGAGGAAAAACCAAACCTCGGTTCTTGGCAGCTTGAAGAAAATCCACATCCTCAAAATCATGAGCAATCTCCTCACCAGACATGCTCAAATCGTCCAGAAGATCACTAAAAAGCCCATTCTTAGAAGAAGTAGCAGAAACAATATTCTTCTCTTGTCTGGGCTTCGTTGATAATGACATTTCCCGCTTCTCCTTTCCACTTGACTAAATGTTAGGAGTAGCAAAATGAAATGGAGAACCATCAAAATAAAGTCAACAACGTTCTCTAATGCCTCGTACAAAGCCTTCTTGTGTTTATCTGTAAACAACTTCTTGTGTTTATCTATAAATACCTAAATAAAAAAATTAATTGTCTCAATGAGCTTTTAAAAAAAAAGAGATGATTTAATAAAATGTCCTAAACCCTTTTTTTATTACACATGTTTTTTAGACAGTAAACTATTTTTTATTACCGGCTACAGTTTCTTTGTACTATAGGAAAAAAAAGAAAACATAAACAACGAACTCAAAAACTCAAAACACACGACCTTAGAGTTGTGTCTAGTACCACAGTCGTTTTTCACACCATAAACAAAAAGTTAGTTAAACTGTCATCATTTTGAATACCCCTTAGTTTGACAACTACATCCACTGTACCCTAAATTAGTACATTTCTCTTTTTTGATGGAGTACCTAAGCTTTATCAACTTGGTATAACAAACCCAACAACACATTAGCAAAATGTATACTGATCGAACATTTTTTAGCAGCAAACATTTTATAGCAACATAAATTTTAGATATACAAATAAAGAAGATTTGTGGCCTAGGGTTTTAAATAAACAAACAACGAAATTTTAGATAAAGAAACAAACAAATGACCATTCCCTTGCTGGTAAAATTTACCTGTTTCATTTCTCAAAAAAAATAAAAAAAACTCGATTAAAAGTGTAGGCATAAGTAGGAATTTGTGTTTCTACTTATGGGATATCAACAGATCATGTGATGATTCATTACATGTGCAAGTATTAACCCAAAACAGATGTGTATATAATTTATCAAAAGTCACTAAAATCTAAGTTTGGTACTAATTGTTTGAATGGTATCAAATTCATGTAACTTCTCATACTTTATTATTATGGGATATCAACAAACCATCCCACCTTCATACCAAGTTATAATACGCAGTTGCATCAATTCTAAAAGATTCACTATCTTACACCATGTATGCATCAATAATTGTCCAATACCAATTCTTATGATCAAGATCTGTTCATAGCATGCAAGTTAGTAATTTATAGTTTTTTATTGCTCTGTCCTTTGTTTCTCTGTTTTTAATCACTATTTTATGATGTTTGGAATGGCGTATTAAACATAATTTTTTGGAATGGATCAAGAATGACAAGTTTTATTTTGCGACCATATAAAATACGGGTCTCTACATGCGACAAAATTGCCAACCATTTTAAACCTAAGCCACTACAACCATTAAAGTTTACTTCAAATTATTAGATGAGATTTTAAGGTCTTTTTGAAAATTGGAAATTGATTGAAATTTGCAATAAGAGGTATTTACTAAGTTATTTTAATGTTTTTGGTATAATCTGCTGCTATATGATGTAATTAACTAAAATTTCGTGAAGTTTTATTTTACTTTTCAAGCAAAATAAACACTGAATTATTGGTTCAGGTAATTTGATGACAAAATTTACAACGTGTGCATGATTGTCTGAAAGTTTGAGAGACAGAGCTGACATCTAAAAGTAATATCCAAACCTCTTTCATGATAAAGTATCAGTAGTTGGAAGCTTTTGATGTATAATTCTCCATTTAAGAATTGAATGTTTGGGAGGGATGTGTTGTTTCCATAGGCTTCAACAACCAATGCTGAATCTAGCTTTTAGTTTTGAACAATTGTTTCCACAGGCTTCAACACCAATGGAATGTTTAGGTATTAGTAGCATTTAATTTGAATCTATAGCTTTTAGTTTTGAATATTTGTTTGATATTAAGTGGTTGTAGATAATTTTGGCATCAATAAAAGTTAATCGAAATTTATATTTATTAAAAGAAGACGAGGTATAACTTTTGTCTTTGTTTTCCATTTTATTTCTTTCCCCCTCTGTTGGAATTATTTCTTTCCCCCTCTATGTGCCATCCTTTATGCCTCTGCATGTTAGGTAGGATTCTATCCACACCTTAGGGATCTCTCTTCTTTCAATTTGTTATTACATAGAAGGCCATTTATTACTATCTCATTATTTTTTCAAACAGGAAGGTGAATACGCAGAGTATAGATCAAGGCCTATTAACTTTCCACAAACTTATTTCCTTCTTGAGTAAATATCTTAGTCTACCTTGCTTATAGTTGAACACCATGATTCGTTCATAATACACCATGCATAATTTGTCTTTATTAGTTGTGCTAAAGCCAAAGATTCAACTCGACAAAATTCAACTTGGCATAATTTATCTTTATTTACTCGTGGCATTTATTCATGGAAGAGGTGGTTGTGACAATATTTGCAAAGCGAGTAACTAGACTTCAATGGAGGCCTGCGTACCCATCTTCAAAACCGAGAGGGACAAATTGCGATAAGCTGGATGGAGATGCAGCATTGAACAAGATGTTTGCACATTAACATCTTTAAAGCGATCGTGCACAGGTGTTTTACGTACATCAGGTGCAAAAAAGGATTTAGATTAAATATACCTTTTGGAAATTTCAATTTGAAAACTATTGTTTCCACTTAATGTTACTACTCAGATGTGTTTTGCACACTGCCCATGTGTTTTCTTAAATCTACCTTTAGGCAGAGGCATCCGCTGCCCATGTGTTTTGTTCACTGTACACAATGATGTATAAGCTTGAAATATTACTTCACTGCCCATGTGTTTTTATGAGCTTTTTTTATATTTGCAGTCGTGATGAAAATATAGCTTTGAAGTTGAGCATACGATCTTCGATCTCCTCAAAATTCAATGTCGCCGAGACCCTCCTCGAACAGGCAATTCCCCGCCTCTCTTTCTATAGATATACACTTATAATTTCTATTATGTGTTTATAATATTTCGTATACCTATTATTCTAACCTTACAGATCGATTAACAAGTGATGGAATCACTGCGTAAGAATGAGAAGTCTCGATTTAATGATGAGAATAATTATGAGAATCCAACCAAAACCACTGGCATTCCCCCGTTGAAGGACGAGCTGAAGAAGAAAACCCCCAAAATTAATGATTTTGTCGGTAAATTACATAATGGTCGTCATATTCATAAGGAAAGTTGGTTTTTTATTGATGTATCTTCTCATTGAAAGACTTAATCTTGGACCATTGTGAAATGTCAGGTGTCAATACTTGGGTTTTGATTGTTCCCAAGTAGTTTATTATAGGGTTTGTGAGTTCAATTGCCCCCCTGTTTCCTTAGAAACAACAAACACATGCGCTTCATGCCTACTGTTTTATGCAAATACTTAAGCTAATAACTCATATTGGATTTTTATGTTAATAGATTTGAAGTTAAGCATACGAGCTTGAATCTCCTCCAAATTCAAACTCACATTGGATTAACAATGTATTGCTTTGGAGCACACCTCTGGTTCTCGAACAATCTTCATCGAAAGTAAGGTACCTACCACTCCCCCCCACATCATGGTAGATTGTGTCATATACAGTTGCATTGTCTCGGTCATTCGTAAGGTCGGGTAGAGGACTGCATATGTTGAACATACCCAGGCCAAACATATTTAAAATTTACATACATCATTGATTTGAGATAAAAAAAAATGATAGAATTTAGGGCTTTGTTAATATTTTGCATAACAAACTTAATACAAATACAAATCGTACTTTTGTAAATACACCTGCTCACTTCATTACAAACAAAACTTTTCTAACTTCGGCATAAATTACAAACCATAAAAGATAATTGTTAACTGTTGAACTCATTACAAGCCAAAGTTTCCTAATTGCATTAAAAACAAAAATAAGCCAAACCAAAAAAAATAACGTTTCCATATTCCTGAATTGGTCAACAAAAAACATCAGACTGTTTTTGAGAGAACAGTTGTTCTACTGCCTCAAAATGAAAGATAGTTGCTAGATTGAAGGATATTGTTGCTTGGAATGGTTTCTAGCTCACTAAATATAGGGTATGCGAGTACTTTTCATACGTTATCTTTTTATCAACCCAAGAAACTATAACAATCAATTCTATAATTATGAATTTCGATATCCTCCCAAGCAGAGGTGCTGCCATAGACTTTGTTTCTCAATCAATACTATAGCTCATGTGTGTTTTCTTTGTTGTTTGACCTTGAATTATGCCACTTATGCATGTCGTAGAAAAATCAATCTCGCATAATTCAGATGTGCATTCTACGAGGCAGGAAGCAACATAAGGGAGTAAAAAAGACTCAAATCAGCAAGGTCACATTCAATATCTTCTTTTAATTACACAAACACACACTAAAAAATTAAATTACTTTCAATAACACATATACATTTTAACATTATCTGTCCTTATTTTTCAGGAACAAACGCATAGATCTCAGGGATTGACAGATCAAAGGGACGTTTCGACTTATGACGATATTTTCCATTTGAATAAATCATTTTGATTACGGTTTTACTTACTACAATACAAGAAACACAATACATTTCAGCAGCACTGCTGCTATATATACAAGAAATATATGGTATTATATACTCGCATATATAATACTAGCTGATATATATATATATATATATATATATATATATGAGAGGTTCAAAAGCGAACCAAAAGACCAAATTTTTTAACGAACCTATTAATATAGTAAAAAATAACCCATTTAATTTTAATTCCTTGTTGTAATTGGTTCGCGCCAGCAGTTAACGGACTTGCGTGTCACACGAGAACCCCTTAACACTCCCCCCACCCCCACCCACCCACCCACATCTACCATTACCCTTTAAATTAGAACATTCCAAAGGTAACCACATAAACCTTGAACTCGTCAAAAATAACCCTCCAAACTCATCTTCCAGTAACCCCTCGTCACTCCGACCAACAACCAGAAAAAACCAACATTCCGACCCCAAAACCTCCAAATCTGGCCGGAATGAGCAACATAGCCCTTCACCGTTAAGTTTCGACCTTTGTCGGGAGGCCATAGAGCCGGGCGTAGCTCCGGTGAGGGGGGAAGTAAGAGCAAGTGGCCGCCGTGATTTCCAAACCCAGATTCGCCCAACAAGTGGACGACGGCAGCATCCCTTATCCGGTCGCCAGATAAGGGATCCTGGGCAAATTCAGGGGACGTCGTGACCTCCGATGTTGATTTCCAGTCATAACCAGGGGTCAAAAGGCCTCCGATCACTCTTAAGGTGGCTTGGTGTGGTAGATCAGCGGTGAGGGGATAAGGCTGCCGGAGTTTGTGGGAGGGGGGAGGGGAGGGGGGGGGGGTAAGGGGGTGACACGCTTGTCCATTGCCGCTGGCGCGTACAACATAAGAATTACAATTAATTGGGTTATTTTTTAATGTCTTAATAGGTTCGTTAAAAAGTTCGATCCTTTGGTTCGGTTTTGAACCTCTCATATATATATATATATAACAGCTATGCTATTGTGCTGACTGTTATACATTTTTTGTCGTTATACATTTTCTGCCTTTACGGGTAATTGGTACTGTTATGAACTATTAGTTTTGTTGGAGTATTTTATATTTTTTAGACAGGGTGGATATTCATATAAAGATAGGAAATTCTGCCCATAATTTTTAAGGCTTTTACAACTGTTTGTGTTGTATAAAAAATCTTTTCGACTTGTACTCTTTTATTATTTGTACAATAATAATGTTTTGTGTTATCTAGTGCCCAGTACAAGAAAATGGTACTCTTCATTGCGGATATTTTGTGTTGAAGTTCATGAAGTACTTCATATAGGATCCTTCCATACCTTTTGAAACAAAGGTATGTTACCACTGTTTTATCTTTTTATCCTATTATATAAAATATTGTTTTGTTATTAAATATTATATTCTGGAATAATAAATTCAATTCTATCTTCAATTTTTTAGATGAGAAGATTGCCCGATAAAGCGACATACATGTTGAATGGACTAAATGAAGTTCATTGAGTTCATTACGGATTATGTATATTAGGTATTTCCAAATAATTGTATTTTGTTATGTCATAATGACAATTTGTTGAGATGATTGTGTTTTGATGAAAACTATGTTGATTATATCTGATTGCAGGGTTACTGATTCTGGGTTGGATAGCGTCGAGACAAACTTGATCGAGTATTACGCTCAACAACATCCTAGTTTGAGTATTATTTTAGATTGTGGATCTTGTGATATAGTTCGCAATGCTAGTTTTTGGATGTTGTGATGTATCGTCACTATTTTTAGGATATTATCACGTAGATAACTAGACGTTAGCTAGTTTTTGGATACATCTTGTAGTTCACACACTAGCTAGTTTTTTTTTTATAGTAGCTCACATTAATATTTTTTTATTGTAAATATGTTGATGTATATCAAATTAGTAATATTTATGACATTGGTTATTATCTATTTACAAGGGTTGATTTAACCTCAAATAATAGTTGTTTATGGATGGAGTAAGGATTTTTTTTTATTAATTATATCAACATTTATGTCAGTTTTGAAAAAACTCTCATAAAATTACTAAAACTGAGATAAATGTGATCTTATTTATGCCAGTTTTTCATGAAAATGTGATTAAAAACATGTTGAATATTGTAGTTTTTATGTGTGTTCTTAAAATTGAGATAAATGTGATATTATTTATATTAGTTTTATGAACATTTATGTCAGGGCTTTTTATGTCAGTTTTGAAATTTTTTAAAACTGACATAAATGGTCATTTATGTCAGTTTTTTACTGACATAAATGACTGTTTTTCTTGTAGTGTAATGATATAGTTAAGTTTGAGTAAAAAACCAAAGAAAACGAATCCCACGCATTGTTAAGTAAGTTGTATATGTATACATGTATACATATTTAACACAAACGCACATACTCACGCATATACATGTTGTCATCACACCATTAAAAACTTATCCATACAAAGTCACACAAAACAAACAACACATAATAAAAAAAACACACAAAAAATGAAGGGGCACAAAGAATGTGAAAGATCATAGTCCATCAAAAACATAAAAACATGCATCAACAATTGAAGAAGCTAATCATCGAAACCCTCTGGAGGACACTAGCTTGGTCGAGGAAAAACCAAACCTCGGTTCTTGGCAGTTTGAAGAAAATCCACATCCTCAAAATCATGAGCAATCTCCTCACCAGACATGCTCAAATCGTCCAAAAGATCACTAAAAAGCCCATTCTTAGAAGAAGTAGCAGAAACAATATTCTTCTCTTGTCTGGGCTTCATTGATAATGGCATTTCCCGCTTCTCCTTTCCACTTGACTAAATGTTAGGAGTAGCGAAATGAAACGGAGAACCACCAACTATTACAAAATAAAGTCAACAACGTTCTCTAATGCCTCATACAGAGCCTTCTTGTATTTATCTGTAAACAACTTCTTGTGTTTATCTATAAATACCTAAATAAAAAAATTAATTGTGTCAATGAGCTTTTAAAAAAGGGGGTTTTGGAGAAAGGTCCTCATAATTCTCAAAGTGTATAAAAATAGGACGTTCCACATAATTTTATAAATTTAGTCCCTCTACTAAAAACACCGTGAAAAATGGTGCCGATGATACGGACAAAAAAAATGAAATCCTAACTCTAAAGGGACCACACAAATAAATGCTATTGTACCAGAGGGACTTGATTTATAAACTCGAATAACATTGTCCTAAAAATTCAATTATAAAAAGGAACACGATCTTTACCTTAATTCTCTATTTAAAAAAAATAGAGATGATTTAATAAAACGTCCTAAACCCTTTTTTTATTACACATGTTTTTTAGACAGTAAACTATTTTTTTATTACCGGCTACATTGTCTTTGTACTACATGAAAGAAAAAGAAAACACAAACAACGGACTCAAAAACTCAAAACAGAACGTTAGAGTTGCGTCTGATCGTTTTTCACACCCTAAACGAAAAGTCAGTTAAACCGTCATCATTTTGAATACCCCTTAGTTTGACAACTATATCCACTGTACCCTAAATTTAGTACATTTCTCCTCTTTCATGGAGTACCTAAGCTTTATCAACTTGGTATAACAAACCCAATAGCACATTAGCAAAATGTGCACTAATCGAACATTTTTTAGCAGCAAACATTTTATAGCAACAGAAATTTTAGATAAACAAACAAAGAAGATTTGTGGCCTAGGGTTTTAAATAAACAAACAAAGAAATTTTAGATAAAGAAACAAACAAATGCACATTCCCTTGCTGGTAAAATTCTAAAGTCGGTGCACAAAAACAATTATGGATGGATATAGAGAGACGAAAGATGAAGAGGCTAAGAAAATAATTAATTGCATTAAATTCTAATTAAACCTTTGATACGATGACAGAGAAGAGTGAAAGGTTCCATCGTTTCACTTTCACAAATACTCTCCAATTGGACAGCTAAGAGCATTTAAACGCACAGTTGCGTTTTAGATTATATATAACATATAAGATTAGATGGGTGTCCATCGTCCTCACTTCCAAAATTTCCAACAACGATAATGGAGTCCCTTTATTTTTGTTCAGGTATAGTTTTTGAAATTCTTAGTCGAATTCCAATAAAAGCGCTAGACAAGTCCAAGTTGGTTTGTAAATTATGGAACCAACTTACGTTCGAGTCATGTTTTATCAAACTTCACAAGGAGAGGACAAGAACAATTTCAGGCTACTTCCTTCAAAATATGATATGGGCTAAATTTTATTCCACATTCGTATCAGTAGAGCAAGAATTGGACAACGGTTTGGATATTTCTCTTAACTTCATGCCACGTGAGGTTCAAATTCTAGCTTCATCGGATCAAGGTATTTTGTGCTGTGTTAGTAGTAGAGGAATACATGATAGATATTATGTGTGCAAGCCTTCTACAAGTCAAAAACAAGCGCTGCCCAACCCCAAGTTGAGATATATGACTGAGAAGGTGGCGTTGGTGGTGCTACAATCCAACCCTTTGCGGTACAAAATTATCCGATTAACGTCCCCTCGAGACTCGTATGTTACTTAAACTATGTCCTTACTGCTTTATCCGTGTAGAGTCTGTTCTTTTCTAAAATATTTGTGCATGTTCCTAGTTATCTATTTCTTTTTTTGTTTCGTCATAAGTGCTACAGTCCTACAGGCCGGTCAGCACCTACGAACATCACATGTAAAATACCTCTGTTCTAAATAAAGATTCTATTTTGTTAAAAAAAATGATTTTTTCGGCAATCTATTGGACAAAATTAATGTAGCATCCTTATGTCATCTATCGTACTGTTGTGGTAGTCAAAACTAATGTCATTGATCTGTGCAGAAATTCACCAATTTGTGGATTAATGGCAATCTTTGACCTAATCTTATTTTAACAGTTAAGCAATAAGTTTTTGCATTGGAGTATGGGTCAAGGCCAAATTTAGCCCCACGTTTAATTAGAAGTCATTTGAGTTTAAAATCAGTTTCAATGTTGGCCAAATTCAAATGGCTCCGTGAAATATTTCACAAAAGATACAAGTACATCTCAGGTGAATTTTATCTCAAGTCTTTGTAGCAAAAAATAAGGTTTTGTTGTTCATGAAAAAAGAATATATAGAGTAGGAGTATGGTGTCCTATATAGAGTGAGGTCCTCCGTGTAAACTAAAATGAGTAATTTTAAAGTACTACTTTCTAAAACTTTTTAAGTGACACAGATGCGTTGCACAATGGATTGCTGCTTACTTAAACATTGTAAACATTGAAGATCTTTAACACTCACTACCAAATGCATTCTTAACCATCATTATGTCAATTAACCGTGTCTCCTAAAAATGACTCTTTTAAGTGTAATATTTGTGAGAGACTAAAGGAGTATGAAAATTTGTTTACATTTTCTATATATCTTTTTTTGTACTAGGTCTACAGAGTACACAAATTATCGGTGTGAGATATTTGATTCAAAGACTTGGGCATGGAGGGAATTGGAGGATGAGATATGGTTGCCTTATCACGTTTGGTTAGATAACAAACCCGGTATTTTGGCCAATGGATCAATCCATTGGATCACTACAGACAACACAGTATTGATTTTTGATCCAGAACTTGAAGACTACAGAGTTTTCCCACTGCCGCAGCCAATACGTGAAAGTGAAACGAATCAAGACCAACATCTTACGAAGTACGAAGGATGGCTAGCAGTAACATACAAGTCACTAGAGGGGTATTTAAAGATATGGATAATGGATGATCACAAAAATAATGTTTGGAAGGAGATAATTGAGGCGAACATGGAAGTTTTGAGAGAAAAAAAGCCTTACAGTTCGGTCATGGCTCTCTATAGTGCTGATATTGCAATCTTGAAGGGATGCGACAATTTATTGTTATATAATTTTTCACAATGTAATTTCAACGTGGTGAAGCTGGGTTGGATGGAGCAGCCTAAAGAGGTTTTTGCATTTCGATCGGATTTGGAGCCCATTGATTTGAGGGGTGGAAACTAAAAGTAGGTTTGTGATTTTTCAGGGCTATTTCTTAGTAAGATATATGATTTACTTTTTTCTATTTGGGAAAATCTATTTTGTAATTTCATAATTCAGTCTTGTTATTGTTCTTAATTGTGATTGGTAGATTCTATTGCTTGCAACTATAGTTCTCCTTTTCATTCTCTTACTTTATAAAGGAGTGGGAAAAAAATAGTGGGGGGAAGAATTGATGTGTACTCCACCGTGGAATTTGTGTAATTAATTATGAGAATGAATTACTTAATACTAGCTTTCAACCTCGCACGATGGGCAGACAGTTGAAATAATTTTTTTCTCTATAAATAAAATATAATATTTTTTCACTGAGTAAAATATTTAAAAAATATAATTTAGTTTAGGGACCATTTGAGTAATTTTATCTGTTATCTATATAATCATGAGGTTTAAAAATTATATTTTCGTTACATGAGGGAGTGAAGTCTTTGGTGATGTTTTTGGTAACAATGGATATATAATTATCCTTCAAATCTTTTCAAGCACTTGACTTCATGGATTTAAATAATATATTTACAATAGCTTTCGCAAAAGAGTCCACACATTATGTGCTCATCGATGAACTTACCCAAGCTTGGTTTTGAACACAATAACATAACTCTATAGCATCCCTCAATCAAATTATCTATTTTTACAGTGAGATTTAAAATTTTGTTGAATTTATGTTTTCGGTATCATTTAACTACCAAAACTATGTATGTGTCTAATAATGCTCCCAAAATTAAGAGCAAATAGTTGCTAAAAGATGTCTAGTTATTTGATCTGCAGTTCTGATAAATATAAATGTTAATACTTTTTTATCCTGGTTTGTAGAAGCTATAAGATGTTGTAGTAATTATTGAATCTTAATGTGTCTTAGTCAGTATCGTACGGATTCCTATAAATTTTTAGGCTAGGACATATACTAATTTTAAGTTTCAGTCTCTAGCATGGGCATAATGTAATTCAAGCATAGATTTTGAAAAGACAAGATAAGTGATTTAGGATTCTAACTGCCAAAAGTAAATGCTTTTGAAAGTGAAATGATGATATTTAGTCTTTGTGAAATGATGGCTATCAATGTTGAAATTGAGCTTCTTGTTCAAAAGGAATGGAACAATATTTGTCTTGATTTTGATTCACCCCCATCTATCTAGTGCCTCCTAAATCTGAACTACCACCCCCACCCTCTCTTAGTGAGATGGAACAATTGCAAAGACACTGTCTCTAATGAATTTTCCACTACTCTTATATTCCCTCAAAACCAACAACAACCTCCCATATGATCAAAGATATCACAAATGCTCCTAATTACAAGTTTTGAATTATTTGATCAGTTTCACAAGGGATTTTCTATAATTGATAGGTTCTTTTGGCTTTGCCAAGAGAAAATGATGAACATTTCCTTATGGTTTATTATAATTATTTTTGTTTTGCAGGTTTATATTTAGCTTATTAAATTTAGTTTGTCCTAGGGTACAGACTAATGTCCATGTCACTAAAGTAAGTATTTTTGTGGTTTATAAATTGCTTCTTACCTATAATTTCAGTGTTTAACCTCAATTATATGGTAACATTATATTTAGTAGTATTGTGAACCAATGAGTATAGAAACTTTCTGCTTTTTTCTCAAAGCTTTCAAATTCTTGGTTATATTCAATATGAGTCAAGACCTTTAAATCTTATCTTTGTTCAATATGTCATATAATATGTCAAATCTCAGTTGGTCGATTGATGCCATATTTCTATAGGGATCCAGATCGTGATAAATTTTGTGCAAAGATTGGGGCTTTATATAGAAACATAATAGCAAATCAAATAAGACATTTGCTTTAAATTTTGGCACCAATACTGTCCACGCTACTCTTATTGTTGAAAGGATATTTTGTTATAAGTAGTTGATAACTATTTGTTAAGGCATGAGAGTGGGCCTCTTGAAGGAAAATCTCATCCAATTATTTATTATACAAGTTTGGAAGGTAATTTTATATTACATATTTTTAATGTATTTCAAAATTGTTAAATGGTCCTGTTAGATGGAAGAGTTGTTTCTTCTTACAATTTTTGGTATGATGATTTGAATAAGAGGTTGTATATCTTCTTGGAAATATTAAAATCATGCCATCTCTTCCCTAAAATAAGTTCAGATTTTTGGTTGTATCATGTAACTCTCGGGTATAACATAGTTGTTTAATTGTGGTGGTGGTCAAGTTTCGCCATATTACTAGAATTGTTACTAAAAGACATAATTCTTCTTTTGGGTGTCTCAAGGTTTATCATATATGTTTAGCATTATTATGCAACTCTCACTCATGGGTGCTAGCCAAACATATATATATCTAAAATTATTATAATTGTGCCATCGGCATGGATGACATATAGTGATGTGAAATACAATGCGAAAGCGTAAGAAATTATAGTTTACGTAACAACAACAACGACGACGACAAATAAAAACATTTATGAATGGATCTCAACTTCTCTATCTAAGAACTCATTATCAAAATATCAAAATCAGTATAAATGGAAGACTTTGGGATATTTATAAGATACAAAAAGGCTAAAAAAGGGACAAAATAAAAAGAATGGCAAAAAGGACGCTCATGTCCCTATGTTCCTGCATCATTCTCCCTCCCTTGAGAAGACTCCATATACTTCTTGTACTGCAGATAGAAGTCAGGGTCGATATGCTGTAGGGTGGCCTCTGTGATCCATGAATCCACGCCCTTGGAACCAAGTAGCGCGTATAATCTCTTAATGATGATAATACAAGCTCATTACCTAGAATGCTCTAAATACAATCAACGTGAGAGCGGATCGAGTGGGTCATGGCCGTGGAAATGGGCGGAGCATGGGTGCCCCAGAATGGAGAAAGATCCGCCATGTTGAACATGCGGTGCATGCGAAACTTAGCTGGAAGGTTAACTTCATAGGCATTCCGTTAATAAGCTCGGACAATCGAAAAAGGGCCAAATCGATGAATAAGGAGCTTGTTTCCCTTACACCGTCGTCACACCTTCTGGAGGTATACCATGATTAAATCGTCCGGATGGAAGGATACCAAGAGGCGATGCTCATCGGCGACCTCTTTATAAGAGGCATAAGTGGTCTGTAGTCAAGCACGGACATCGTCCTCCATGGAAGTCAGGCGAGCAACAAACTCCTCAGTCAAGGGGCATGTAGTCACTATCGGTGGAAGCACAAAAAGATATATGGGCATAGTGTGGGACTACCCCAAAACAATCTGGAATAGGGAGAGTTCGGTAGAGAGATTGATGTCATTATTGAAGGCGAACTCAGCATGGGCTATCACTATGTCCTACCTGCGGGATGTTTATAAGACATGCATTTGACTAGGTCACCCACACTCATATTTCTAACTCAGTCTGGCCATCCGTCTGGGGTGAAAAGTGATAAAAAATTATAACTCAGACCGTAGAAGCCACCATAATGTACGTCAAATGTCCCATAAATCGTCCGTCCTATCGGAGGTGATGCTACGTGGAACTCCATGTAGGAGGACAATGTTACAAAAATATAATGAAGCGACATGTGGAGTGTCCTTCGTGCGCATACAGGGGATGAAGTGTTACTTCTTGGAGAACATATCCACCAAGACAAGGATTGAATCATGGCCACCAATTGTACAAGGCAGTCCAACGATAAAGTCCATCGACACATCCTTCCATGGTCTCTCAGGGATCGACAAGGGAGTATATAGACCCGCATTAGTGTGCTGCCCTTGGTCATCTGACAAGTGTAAAAATGCCTAATGAAGGTGTCGGCATCCCTCCTCATAGTCGGATAGTAAAAGTGGTCTCACAGCATCGCGTGGGTATGCGTAAACCCTAAATAGCCCTACAATTTGCCTCCATACATCTCACAAATGATCTTATCCCGTAAAGAGGAAGATGTAATACATAAGGTCATCCATCGATGTAGAAACCCATCCTGGTCTGAAGCACCATTGCCTTGTTGATAAGCTGTAAAGATCAGTCTGAATTACACATCATTCGGATAAAGATCACGAACTTCATCAAACCCAAACACTTAACTCCTAAGAGTCACTAAGGGCATCTACCCCTTAATTTTCCTTTCTCGGTTTGTACTACAAATGAAATGTGTTTTGTTAAAGATAAGCGGTCTATTTAGCATGCCTGCCACTAACACACCACTAGTCATCTAGGAAATGTAGGGCTTCATGATCTAACTTAATGAAGAACTCCTTATAGAGGCGATAGGATGACCAAAACTTCATCGCCTTTATAACCGCATAGAACTCGAAGCCATACGTCGAATAATTGAGTGTGACCCCTCTCATCTTCTGACTAAAGAAGGTGATCGTATTTCCATTCTAGCTCCAAATAACACTCACCTCGATCTTACAAGCATCCGAGACAACTCAAATAACTGATCAAAATCAGGCAGTGCAAAAATAGGCATCGTCATCAACTCATTGACTTGCGTGAAGGCTCTATCTACTTTTGTAGTCCACCAAAACTTAGCGCTCGAAGAAGTACTCACCAAGTCCGTGATAGGTGCCATGATAATGCTAAATCCAGCTATAAAACGTTGATAAAACCCTACTAAACCATAAAAGATGCAGGCCTGGGATACCAATGTGGGTGGGAGCCAATCCATTATTGCATGAACCTTGACATCATCCACTCGGATGCCGTCCCTGGAAAACACATAACCCAATAATGTCACCGATGGCACCATAAAAGCGCACTTCTTCAATGTGAGGAAGAATCGTTCGACTCGTTAGACCTCCAATACCTGAGCCACATGGTCCAAGTACCTGATATCATCAAAATAAACCACCATATGAAAGGGCACAGGATGTGTGTCATCACCATCATAAAGGTATATGGGGAATTGGAAAGGCCAAAAGGCATTATCGTCCACTCATATAGTCCATCCTTCATCTTAAAGGAAATCTTCCAATCATCCCAGGGCTTCATGCGAATCTAATGATAGCCACTCTTCAAATCTAGTTTGGAGAAAACCATCGCACTATGGATTTGGTCTGGCATATCCTCTAAACTCGGGATAGGAAACATCTACTTCATGATGATGTTATTAATAGCTCATTTATCAAAACACATGTGCTAACTCCTATCCTTCTTTGGCGCTAACAAGGCGGGTACCGCGCAAGGAGATATACTCTCCCAATTATGGCCCTTCTGGCATAGCTCTGTGACCTGTCTCTATAACTCGACATGCTTCGTGGGTGACATGCGATAGTGGGGTAGGTTGGGAGTTGCACGCCAGGGAAAAAATATATAGTGTGTTGTATATCCTGGAGAGGAGGAAGATCATCTTAGGGCGTACACACATCGAAATTATAATCCAATAAGCTCTGGACGTGTGGGGGAACGAATGCCTCTAGCCTGGTAATGGGACTGATAAGAGCATAACCCCATCTCCACGGCCTCTATGTCTAACTCCTCATGTGAAACTACTAGGGAGGAGGGTCGTGTCATTGGTAACGGCCGTATGGGATGGGCGGAGGGTTTTGGAAGGGGTTGGAAATTAGGGTTTCTTAGGACAAAAATTTAGTTGAAGGAGGATTTGTAAGTTATTCGGGGTTAATTGGAAAATGTTGATGTTCGAATACATTAGGGGCAAGAAAAGGATCGATTTGCAATGGCAATTGTTGTCCGACTCTAGTCCTGGAATCACCAACGGTGGAAGTTGGTTTCGGTAGAGATTTTGCTATAGTTTGGGTAGAGCGATTACGGTTGGTCAGGTTTGGGAGCTAGAATAGGTTAGGGTTTGTTGTTTTTAGGGTAAATGTTTCGAGGACATGTTTGAGAGGACATTGTCTTTCATCTAGGTGAAACTAACCTGATTCCCAATCTTAAATAATCATTTTCAATCCAAGTCCAAACTAGGCTCTAATACCAATTTGATGTAAAATATGGTGCGGAAGCATAAGAAATTTAAGTCTACACAACAACAAAAATAACTATCGCATCCTCAATTTTATGTTGTAATGGTAACCAAGGGAAATATAAAATGAAATAATTGGAGGAAACCAGAATTTAAATGATTTTGTTATAATGGGAAATGTTTGGCATCTTATTACATTCATGAGTCGGCGTCAAACGAAATACATTTGTTCCAACATGCCACTCATAATTGAGAACTGTAGAAAACATAAGGGAATCACAGGAGCTGATAAGTTGCAGTATAGACATTCCAGCGGGGACTACCATCCTTGTCTTCTACAGCCCACACATATGTTATTGAAAATACTTTTCGAGGTAAAACTGAGTAAAAGTTCGTGGGTACGAGTGGTATTTCACCTTTTTCGAGCTCATTGTCCATCTGGAAGGAAAATAATTAACCGGATATGCCAAGTAGATAATTTTATTTCTATACAAGATGTAAGTAGCATGTGTTTTCAGAATATGACATGAATTAACTAATGCAGATGTTATAGATAGAAACAAAAGGAAATATCATAAAACTAGTAGAGGTATACTGAAGTCTATTTATATGTGAGAGAATAATATGGTGAACTACAATTGAATATATTAGTTACATGGGTAAGGGTTCAAACTATAACACGATAACCCATAAATTATCGGTTATAGGGGCTGCAACTGCGTAGTCATACCGTTACAATATCGTCTAAAACCTTTGGACATGCAATCCCAAATAATTGAGGAAATAATAAAATAGCTTGGCACACTTAGCTCGATTGGCACTCATACGTATGTAGCAAATAACATCTAAGCACTCACCATCTGAGTCATATAGGCCAATTAGAACTACCGTGGTATACCAGGGTCTAATCCCTGAATCGTAAGGTATGCTACTAGGGTTTCACTGATAATGGGTATAAATGGCATGGTTTGTTGCAATTAAGTTAAATAGGATGCCGTGTTATACCATAATTAAGGGTTTAACGAAATTTAGTGGTGTTTACTAAATTTATAGGTTGTAGCGGTTTATCGGGTTTCAGGTATAACTCGGATATCGATTGAATCAATATTCACAATAAATATGAACTACACAAAAGAGTTCGTAACAAGAATATGAGTTCAAGTTGCCACATAGTGATACAAAGACACAGTGATATGCAAAGACATAAACTCAATTGTTTAATATTGAAAATAGAATCACATACTTTGTAAATACGGGTTGCGATTTTGTGCGTCTATCTCATGGAAGTTGACTGGATAGCCTGAAATCAGGGAGCGTATAAGTAGGTAGTATAGGTCTAAAATAATTCTTATGTGATGTAGTAGAGTGATAATTTAAAATAAGTTTCAGTGTAAAAATAATTAAGAGGGTATAATATATAATTTTTGAAACTTTAAAATTTAATATTTTTCCTAGTTTCCATTTGGATTTGGGTTTAGTGGAAATAGACAAAATGGATTTATTTTACCTAAATAATTTTTGAAAAAAGTTTAGGGGTGTTTTTGAAATTCTTAAAAATTGTCCAGGGGGTTATGTGTAAAATAAAAGTTGGATTTTAAAACCCTAATAGTTTTCTCAAGATTATGCTTTCCAGGGATCCAAATATGGTGATGTAATATACCATTTTGTTCAGAATTTTTGGGGAAAAAATCAGATTTTTCTTCTTGGAAGCCCTCCCTCATGCGCTAGGTCAAACATTACACACGCCTGGTTTAATCCACACTCGCGCGTGTGTAACCCACGTCACCTTCAACCTTCGACAATTTAACTTTAGGGTTTTGAAACTTTAACCCTATATTTGAGACGTTTTAGAAATCCATTTGAGTTGGTTCGTGAGTGAAAGTTGTGTAATTTTTTAAGAGGAATCCAACCATATTAGTTTCAAAGATTTGGTGGACTATAGATTGAGCTAATGATTTACTGTAAAAATGGTGAAAGTTTGACTTCAAAATAAGTGATTGAAAACTATGATTTGTATTCCAACATAGTAATGGTTGAATTCTATATTGAAAATTCAATCAAACGGGTTTGTTTTGAAGGATTTTAGTGAAGTATAACCTCTTAATTCATGCTCTGAAAATCTCAGGCTCAAAAATTTCAAACTTCAATTTGGGGCATTAAAACTTGGTTTTGGTCCAATTAAGCATTACACCTAGGTTCCTGAGGACTAAAGCTTATGTTTCCTCACTTTGAAACTGGTACAAATTCAAGGAAGCAGAATCCACCATTGAAGCTCAAGCCTTAATGGAGTTTTTATGGTTTTTAATATTATTCAGTGCATTCACACCTTAGAATTCACATGTAAATACATATATTTGCTCTATATAAGTGCATAATCATAACCAAATGAAAGAAAACAACATTCACACATAAAATGATAGAGATGCATAATTCTCAAAACTTTACTTTGAAAGTTCTCTCAGCTGAAGTGAGTTTTCTCAGGGGTAACCAATGCCTTTTATAGGGTTCTTAGAGGAGGTAGTTTTGCACAAGTTTTAACCAAGGTACATGTGGGGTTAAATTGATACCATGGGTACTTTATGTGGTACATGCCATGTTGGCTTTCCATCTAGCCCCACATCAGCAGGGAGAAAGTGGAAATAAGTTAGGTTTTTAGTTTGGTCCTTTGGTGGTTTTTGTTTAGAGTTTTAGGCTTATAAGTTACTTTTTTTAAAGTTTTAGGGGCTTATGTGAAATTTCTCAAACTTATGGGATTGGTTCATGATATTCCTATAAAATATAAGTTATTTGGTCAAACTTTGGGTTAAGATTAGGATTTAATTGGTGTAGAAAGATGTATATTAACATGATTCTTTTTAAGGGTATTTTAGTAATTTAACAAAAGTCTAGGATTAGGAATTTTTGGACTTTAGAGGGACTAAATGCCTATTTAAGGTGTGTTGTTACATTCTTCCCACCTAAAAAAATCTATCCTCAAAATTATTTGTGAGAAGCGCGGGGTACTATTTTCCTTCAGTCTCCCATGTTGTTTCTTCAAATCCTTGGTACCACTAAAGAACTTTGACTAGTGGGATGATGTTTCGTCGGAGGACCTTATCTTTCCGGTCGAGTATTTGGATAGGAATTTCCTTAAAATCTTGGTTAGGGTTGATGTTTATGCCCTTTCAGGGGATGGTGCGACTTGGGTCAGCGATGTACTTCCGTAGTTATGAAATTTAAAACACATCGTTCATATTTGATAACTAGGGTGGTAATTCCAAACAATAGGCTACTGGACCGAGAGGTTCGATGATTATAAAGGGACCAACATAGCGAGGTGCTAACTTTCCTATTTTCCAACCGAATTATTCCCATTCTTGGGGACACACATAAGAATATTTTATTATTCACTCGAAACTCTAATGGCTTTCTTCGGGTGTCGACATAACTCTTCTGTCGACTCTGGGCTTAATGCAATCTTTCTCGAATGAGGCGCGTCTTCTTTGTGGTTTTGGTGATAATTTTGGGTCCAAGCATATGATTTTCCCCTTATTTATTTTAGCCTAGGGGTAAGAGGCAGAGTCGTTAGTCGAGAGCTTCATATGGGGTGGTCTGAATTTTGGTAGTTGTTATTGTAGGAGAACTCAATTAATGCCAAGTGATTGTTCCATAAACCTCAAAAATCTAATGTACATGCTCTTAACATATCTTCAAGCATTTAGATTACTCGTCCAGATTATTCGTCGATTTGAGGATGAAAGGCAGTACTTAGATATAGTTTGGTTCCTATTAAGGCTTGTAGGGCTTGCCAAAATTTTCCTATAAATCGGGGATCTTGATCTAAAATAATAGAAAGAGGTATACCATGGGGTCAGATAATTTCTCTGATGTAAAGCTCGCTAGGTCGTTAAAAAGAATCGGTTGATCGAGTTCGTAAAAAATGGGCGGATTTCCTAAGGCGGTCAACGACAACCCATATCTAATTGTATCCTTAAGAGCTTCAAGGTAATCCGTTGACAAAATCCATGGTAACGTGATCCCATTTCCATTCTCCAATAGGGAGTGGTTAGAGTAATCCGTTGGGGTGTTGATGCTCAATATTCAGTTGTTGACAGGTTAAACATTTAGCTAAAAAATGGACTATATCCTTTTTCATACCTCGCCACCAATAGTGTTATTTGAGAGTTTGATACATTTTGGTGTTTTCGGGGTTAATCATGAATTTAGAATGGTATGCTTCTTCTAGGATTTCTTCCCGTAATGAGGATACGAGAGGGACATACACTCGATTTTTGAATTTTAACCCTCGTTCAAGGTCTAGGGTCAGTTTTTTTCGGAGAGGTTATTTTGGATTTTTTGTTTCTAGGTGTTCAAAATTCATCTTGGTCTTGGAGGTCAATGATTTTCTTATGCATGGTGGGGCGAGCTATGATGTTTCGCATGATAATTTGGGTTTCAAAGGAGTCTCTTTGTAAATTGTAATATCATAAGGTTTTTAAGAATACAAACATACTGCGGAGGTATCCCCGGGCTTTGTGGATCAAGGAATCAGCAACTACATTACCTTTTTCAGGATGGTAGAGTAGATTAAATTTATAATCTTCTAAAAATTCTATCCATTGTCTCTGCCGGAGGTTTAGATCCTTTTGAGTGAAGATGTACTTAAGGCTTTTATGATCAGAGAATACCTAAAATTATTCTCCATATACATAACATCTCCATATTTTTAGGGCAAAGACTACGGCTTCTAACTCTAAGTCGCGTATCGAATAGTTACGTTCATGAATTTTCATCTATCATGACCCGTATTTGATCACTTATCCTAGTTACATTAACAGACAATCGAGTCCCTGTAGGGATCCGTCAGTATAAACGTCATAACTGTTGTTACTGGAAGGAATGGTCAAGATAAGGGTGGTGGTTAATTTTTCCTTGAGTGTACAGAAGGATTGTTTGCAGTCGGAGGTCCATATAGTCAGGACATCCTTTCTGGTCAACCTCATCAAAGGTAAGTCCATTCTGGAAAATTCTTCCATAAAGCGTCGATAGTATCCAACAAGTCCTAGAAAACTTCATAATTTTGTAATGGCAGTTGGTTGAGGCCTTTCATGTACGATAGTGTTTTGGATGGGTCTATTGGTATACTTACTTCGGTGACTACGTGTTCGAGAAATTTTACCTTTCATGAGGAAGTTACATGTGCTCTGCTTGGCATAAAGTTGATGTTTACGATGGGTTTTGATTACTATGCATAGGTGTTCCTCGTGTTCTACCCTGGTCTTGGAATAAATTAATATGGCATATACAAAGACAATTACGAATTGATCCAAAAAAGGTCTAAATACTCTATGCATTAGGTCCATAAAAGCGGCGGAGGCATTTGTCAATCCAAAATACATGACTAAGAACTCAAAATGACCATATCGTGTTCGAAAAGAGATTTTGGGTATATCTTCTTCCCTGACACGAAGTTCATGATATCCAGATCTTAAGTCAATCTTTGAGAATATTCTTGACCCTTGTAACTAATCAAAAAAATCTCCTATTCTGGGGAAAAGGGTATTTGTTTTTTATAATTGCCTAGTTTAACTTTTAATAATCAATGCATAATCGAAAAGTTTCTTCTTTCTTTTGCACAAACAGAACTGGGGCTCTCTAAGGTGTTTTATTGAGGCGTATAAATCCTTTCTTTAACAATTCATCTAGTTTTGTTCGGAGTTCTCACAACTATAAAGGATCCATACGGTAATGGGGTATTGAAATAGGGGAGGCATTTGGCAATAGGTTGATAAAAAATTCAATCTCTCGAGGTGGGGGTATTCTGGGTAAATATTTAGGAAACACATCCTTATATCTAGCTAAGATGATAGAAAGGGAGAAAATTTCCTTTCTACCTATTTGGAAAAGTAGGGGTTGATGGGGATTTCTTCCGTGAAAATAAAATGAAGGCTGATAGGATGGTTTGAATGTTATCGTCTTTGCATGGCAATCAATATGAGCAAAGTTCAGGGATAATACGCCCATCTCTATGATTAAATAGAACTTTGTTAGATCAAGAACTAATAAATCTATGGATAATGTCCTGGTTCCAAAGAGTAAAGTGTGATGCTTACAAATCCTGTCGGTAATGGCCATTTTTTTGTTGGCATTCCTATGATGAAAGTATGGGCTAACGGACTAGAAGATAATTATAGGCGAGTCATACATGAATGAATAATAAAAGAGTGTGTGGATCCAGAATTAAATAATATATGTGCTGAAATGTTATAGAAACAAAGATCAACTTCTATCACACCGTGGTGATGTAGATTTTTTATTGGGAAAAGGGAGAAATTCCAACCTCGAGTCCTATTGAGTGGTTCCTGATTCTTCTCATGAAGATTTTACCGCAGGGGATGGTTAGAGTTATTAGTTGAGTTCTTGAAGGGAGGTTTGATAAAATTAGTGGAGGTAGAGGGAGGAGGAGGCATTTTTAAGAGAGGGCATTGGGGCTAAGGTGTATGACTTAGTTGCATTCGTGATAGAGCATAAAAGGTATGCTATCATTATAGTGGATTTTACTCAAATTTTGACCATCCTTGTGCTTGGTGTATGGATGATCTCGCTGATTAGGTTGGTTCTTAATGATATAAGGGTTCTCGGGAGGAGTAAAAATTCGGGTTCTGTTACTAGATGCTGGGTACTTTTCTATAAGAGAAGATACTTCGACTATTTGGTTAAACTCATAAATCTGTAAAGGAATGATGGAGGATTTGATGTTCTAGCGTAACCCTCGTTCAAAACTCTTACACTTCCTGGTTTTGGTATCGACGTTCTCTGAGCATATCGGGATAATTATGTGAACCTAGCCTCATATTGGGCCACGGTCATTTATTGTTGTTGTAGCCTTAGGAAATTCATGGCCATCTGATCCCCCGAGGACTCTGAAAAGTATTTGTTAAAGAAGATTTCTTCAAACTTCTCACAGGTTAACTCATTCACATTCTGGGAACAAAGAATAGACTGCCACCAAAAGTCTGCTTCTCCTTCGAATAAATACAAAGATAATATTACCCTAAATTCAGGGATAATGCTTACTCCGTTAAGCACTTTGAGTGTTTGATGGATCCATTTCTCCGCTTCGGCCGCACCGGGCTTCCCAAAAAATGCTGGGGGGTTTGCCCTAGAAATTCCTTAAGGGCATTCATCCTTCGAGCTTCTTCTGGTATTTCATTATTAACTGGTGGGGGGTATGTTTTGTTATCTTTGTGTTAGTATAGTTAATTCTTGCCAACAACGCAAGATTCCTTCGTTGGTGGGAGTTAGATTAGGCATCTGTGGAATTGGTCGTTCCTCTTGGGTCCCGCAAGTACTTGCACGAGTGTTAAGCATCATATATAAACAATATATTGAAGGGTAAATTGCAAGTAAAGATAAGCAAACAAACTTGTCATATTATATTGTATTGGGTTACACAAAGTATTACATAGTCAAACTTGTAAAGAGAAAGAAAGAAAAATACATATCTATAGGATCCTATTTTACAATAAAAAGAATGATTAACTATTAAAAAATAACTATTAGTTAAACTACTTCCATCATTCTAGAATATGGTGTTCTTCTATTTGCACACCCACACTTGAAGATTTTATTTATTTATTGTCATATTCCGTTGAAAGTCTTCAAGTCTTCTGAGTAATAATGTGATATAACCCTGGGTCGGGTTTTGAAGGATCGGAATCATCAGAAGACGTACTAGTTGTTGGAGGGGTAAAACAAGTGGTGGTTGGTGAAATGGGGCCATAGTCAATAGGGGAGTTGGGGGAAGTAATTCTAATCTCATTGGGTGGCACTATATCCCATGCAATATGAATAGCTTGTTGAAAGGTATCGAGATCTTTAGAGAATCGCTTTTCTTGTTTGGTTTCTTAGGATTCTCCCAACGTGCGTCCGATGAGCAAGTTGTGTTTGATTTAGGGGTAGAAATAGCACAGTCACAGTCTATACTCTGTATATGTTAACATAGCTTTGCATAACCTTCATCTTTGATAGCTTGTTCAAAACTCTCATAGGTAGTTCTGCGGATATCGAGATAGATGGTGTCCCAAATATTCATTAATGTAAAAAATTATGAGTTCCAGAATGTAACAAAAGAAACTCGTAGGATAATAAGCTTATAAGTCATAAACGAAAGATTTTTGTGCTCGGTCCCACATAGGCATAAAACCTGTCGATGATCTGATACCGTGTTATAGCATCCGCGATTAGATGCTTAAATGGTAACCAAGGGAAATATAAAGTGAAATAATTGAAGGAAATCAAAATTTAAATACTTTTATTATAGGGGAATGCCATAATTATGTACCTTAAGAGTTCACATGATTTAATGGACCAATTTATATAATTAAATGCCACACACACAATTCAATTTTTAATTAATTTTTACCTTCAATTAATTATAGTGTGGATATAAGATGAATTCAAATTCCAATTCGCAATAAACAAGCCAATCATGCAAAAGCATTAAGAATGAGGAAAAAGCCCTAAGAAGGGAAAAACCTTTTTAATGCAACACTATTGATAGTTTTGAATACAATCGACTTACAAAACACTTAGATACACTAGGTTAGATGCGTAGCATCTTCAAAACTTTAATAGAAATGACTCAACTCTAGAGTCATCCATAGGTAGTGGTCTACACTCGGTATCCACCAGTTAGCCTAATCTTCTTATTCAACCGTGAACATCATTTCACCAAAACAACAGTAGAGAAAAGTCTCTACAAAGATGAATCAGCAAGAAACCTTCTTGTGATGTGGTAAAGTGATCTTGAATAATTCCAGGGGGTTAGGAATATGATATGAGGTATTTGATCACAAAAGGAGAACTCAAAAAGTGTTTTTATTATTTAAAAAGCGTTCTACAAGTATCTGATCCCATTTAACCTTTTTATAAGAAGGTTGGATAAAAAAGGATAAACACAAAAGATTTGGGATAAATAATCTTTAAAAAATAGAAATTTTCTTGGTCATTTGAACGAAACTGGATGTTGTTCGAACGACACATTGCTTCTCATTAGAATGACTTTGAATGAATCTTAGAATGACATTCTAAAGAAACGTGGAAAATACATCATTTGATTTTCATTCGAACGACTTCGAACGATGTGTCCTTTTTTCGGCAATTTTTCTATAAAAAATTAAGTTCCTTTACATAAAAATAGCCTTGTAAACAATAATTAAACCTCAAAAATTATTAAAAAAAATTACCAACCATGATGACATACTTCTTCCATGATTATTGAGATGACCAAACTTCAAATCTTTAACGATCTTCAATACTATCTTAAAGTACCGAGAAGTTGTGACAGTGACGTGTTTATGTAATGGGATACGCCAAACCAAATAAAAAAAAAGATACGAGCAATCATAAAGCTTGCCCTTAAAAATCTCCCCTTTGACTATTCTGATACAAAACATAAACCTAAGCCACATTGTATCCTAATGACTTAATACAACCACTACCCTCCCAAATTACAAAGTAAAAGGAACGTAGAATTTGTGTAAGTCTTCAAAATGAAACTGGATATTTCCTTTGGCTAGCGTTGTCTTCATCTTGTGTGGGTCCAAATTATTATCATCCAAGACGAACGTCCTACACACATGAGACAAATAAAGATATCGTGATGCATAGAGTTTTAAACAGAAAAATAAAAAATCCCCCTCAATTTGTTCTCCTCATTTTTTTATCCGTAGTAGACAAAGGAGTCAAAACTAAACATGTAACATAGGCATCACATGAAGAAGTGAGATATCGTCACAAGTATAAGCAAGAAATCATGGGTAATGATAATCTCAAAGACAGATAACAAATAACCTTTTTTTGCAATTTTTTATTTTTCAGAAAAATGCATAAAAGGTACAAATACAACACACTGTGGATTAACACTAAAATACCCGAATCACGAATGCATACTGTAAGGGTGTGAACATTTTCCATAGGTTAATCAACATAGATAGGCATAACACATGTGCATGATGATTTGAGATACTTATAACCTAAGATCTCAAAGTTTACCTTAGCTGTAAAAATGGTGAACTCATATGAGATTGACTCAACTTAATTAATATGCCAGGAACGTAAATAATTCTCACAGCAATAATGCCAAACTATGTAATGTTTTTCGAGAAATATTTATCTTGTGAAAACCTATTGATCTTTTACTTTAAATCCCTCAAATCTCACATTTCATATGGTTATGGATCTTCAAGAGGATCCATGACCACACT
Source organism: Sambucus nigra (assembly GCA_949130495.1). Taxonomy (NCBI): domain Eukaryota; kingdom Viridiplantae; phylum Streptophyta; class Magnoliopsida; order Dipsacales; family Adoxaceae; genus Sambucus; species Sambucus nigra. Next base: position 623,791,819 of record OX422216.1, read on the forward strand.
GGGTCATGGACTTAATCACGCCAACATTTGATATGGTCACGACTTAAAGCCGTGACCAGCTGGCCATGACCCAGATTCGTGACCCCCAGACCGTAACCATTCACAAGATTTGGTGTCATGGAAGTTTTGAGACATTCCTAATGAAAGTGATCAAAGTCTACATTAGGTGCAAAATTGGTGAACAGAAGTGAAATTGACTCAACTTAATCACCATATCATGAACATAAATGATTCTCACACCAATGATGCCAAATTATGTAATGTTTTTTCGAGACATTTTAGTTGTGCAAACCCATTGATCTTAGACTTTTAACTCCATTAAATTCTTTCATATATGATGATAAAATCTCTTAAATTCTCACATATATGATGATAAACTCTCAATGATTTTTTGTAATAACCCTCGCTTATGAGACCGTATTTTATATAGTAATTAGAGACCAGTGTTGGGTTATGATTTGAATGTTAATTCAACGTAGAAAAGTTGATATTTAGTATGAGTTCGCATACATATCATAATTATGGGAAAATATTGCTATGTCATTCTTATTAATATCATCTGAATTTAAAATGATATTTGGCTTAATAATGAGACCGGAACCTAAATTGAACTTTAAAATGTCCAGATGATAATTTGGAGGTTGCAGTTGATTCCGGAATGTGCGAAATAGTCAAATAATGTGCCATATTGTATTTTGTAGTTTTGGGCATTTTCGACTGGTTGTGCCTTAATCATGCTATTGCGTATTATTTTATCGCACTACTAGTTAATTAAGTGGGATTTTGCCTTAAGTCACGACTTAAGCCTATTAAGTCTTCTAATTTCCCCAAAATCCCTTCCTAAATCAAAGAGAGTAAGAGAAGAGTAGAGAGAAAGCTTTGGAGATTGAGAGAGAGCTTGCTACTACACCAAGGAATCTGCATATTTGCTGAATCAAGGCAAGTTTTTACTTGCTATTTGTGTCTTGAGATAGATGATTTGTTGTGGTAATGATGTATTGATTTTGGTTTAGCAAACTTAGGGTTTTTCTCATGTATTTTTGGATTTTGATTCATTTAAAGATGATTAGGATGATTCATGAGGTTTAAGATGAAGTAAACATAGGGTTTAGAGTTCTAGTTGAGTTGGGTCGACACCCTAGACTCGAAAGGGTTCACCTAGGGTTCCTTCAGGGGGGGGGGGGGATTTAAGGTGATGTTTAGGCATCACTTTTGGCTTGTAGTTTTATAAGGGTCTAGTACGTATTAAGGCCAATTTTGGAGACTTTAGAATTCAACTCGAGATAGATTTGACTTGATGATTTATATTAAAGCCTAAAAGAGGCCTTGGGGATAACTTGGAGTTTGAATTCCTTTTTAAGGATGCTATGTCGGTACGAATTTCATATAGTCCTGATTTAGCTTGTACATTTCTTTAAAGATGGGAAATTGATAAGGTAAATGATAATTTACTAAAGCATGTAATGGAAATTAATAAAATGGATGTTACACACCTCTCTAAATACCATCTTAAGGGAAGTCCGTGCGATAGGTGAAGCCCCCTGGCTAATGAATGCAGGGTGGATATAGTCCTAGGCCATATGAGCGCTTGTTTTATATTTTTCTGCGATGGGTAGGAGATTCTGGGTGTGGTCTTGACTACCCCGCAGGCATATGGCCGCTTCCCGACGATTTCGATAGGATCCCAGGTTGTCTTATGTTAGGCCCTGGAAGATGATGGTTATTTAGGGACGCGCACAGTGGGGAAACCCGGATGGGCGGTCTTAGAATCGTTATATTTATATTTATGACTATTCTAATTATCGAGTTGGACTCGATGGAACATTTATGCCGCAAAGAGCATGCCATTGAAATTAGTGCCATAAAGAGCACATGATGATAATTATATTCCTGATAAGGAATGGAAAATGAAGATTGATATTGTAATATGATGAAAGATGATAAAGTCTCATAAGCACTTTTAACTCTGTTTTATTATGAATCTCACTCTATATAGTCCTTCATCAGTTTTAGTTCCTTATATGATGTTATCATGCTAGACTATCATTCATGCTTCTTGTGCATCATTGTCATACCTGCCATTTATCTATTGATCACATATATCCGGCCCTGACCGGTTTTCATTTCTTGTTGTATCTATATATATATATATAATCCGTTCAGGTGTTCCGCCGCACGGTCGCCAGTAATGACCCTTCCTTCCTGATGTTTTGAGGAGCCGTGACATTGTGCGGGTTTCACGGGAATTTCGTATAGACGCCTCCGTTTATGTTTCTAGTTATGTTCAGTTTATTCGGGCTTATTGCCCAAACCTTTGTAATTGTATAATGGATTTACTATGTAACACTTGGTACTAAATGTATGTTGTATGGTTGTTATTGACCGACCTTTCGTTCGGTCCTTCTGTATCCTTTGGGTTTCTTATATACGCTTGTGGGGGTTTCCACCCTCTATTTCTATTATGGGTTGTTGAAAATGTTTTCTTTTAATTCAAATCAAAGTTTTTTTGATAACCCGTTTTCTGGAATATAGAGTGGTTATTCCCTATACTTTGCATATAGTAGTGATGCTGAGAATGATATTTATCAATGATTTCCTATTTTATCGGGGTATAGGGCTGGCCACCCTTTATTCCGGATAGCGGGTTGTCACAGATGGTATCAGAGCATCAGGTTCGAGAGTCTTTAGGATCTATGCGGACTTGTCACGTTCTACCGTAGCGTTCTTTGATATAGAACTTAATGTTAGGATTGTTTGCTGCTTATGTATGCGATCTTCTGCTAAGTAGATTGTTTTATATTATGTTTTAACTCTATCTCGTCTTTATCTCAGATGCCGCCGAAGAGAGGACGTCCCGCTAGACGTAATAGGGTTGTTGAGGATGAGTTTGGTCCTCCACCGCAGCAGGGGAATATCAGTGCCGCTGAAGTGGCAAATATTGTGGCCCAAGCTGTCAACGCCGCGATGACTGCAGTGGCCCAACAAATGCCACAAGCTCAAGATAGGAGACAAGAAGCACTAGTTCCTACGGGACCTTCTCAGTGGGAACGGGTGAGGGAGTCTTTCCTTAAGGGACATCCCCCGGAATTTGAGGGAGGTTCGGATGTTATCAAGGCGAACCAGTGGAAGAGAGATATGCAGCGCCATCTTAGGATGGTGGAATGTAGTGAGGAGAAGAAGCAAATTCTCGTTACTTTCAAGCTGGTCGGACCGGCCTTACACTGGTGGGAATCAATGACAACACCCGAACAGAGGGATACTATGTCCATCACAAATTTTTGGGCTTTGTTTGATGGAAAGTATTTCCCTTCCGCAGTTCAGAGGGAAATGCAGAGGAAGCTTCAGGATTTGGTACAAGGGGAGAGGTCGGTTGCCGAGTACGAGGAAGAGTTTACCCGATTAGCCAGTTTTATAACGGATGAGGTAACTCCAGAAGCGAAGAGGATCTCCAAGTTTGTGGGAGGTTTACATTGGCGAATAAAATAACATTTGCTGGGAAATCCATCTCTGGTGACTTTTGGTGATGTGATGAATGCTGCTTTACTTCACTGTCAAGAGCATAGATTGTTTGTACAAAACAAGAAGAAGGTTGTTACTGTGGGGCAAGCGGTGAGGCAGGGAGGAGTTAGGAGCGGAGGGGGAACATCTTCTTCGTCCCAATCCTCGGGGAACAAGCAGGTTGAGAGGGATCCTCAGCAGGGGGATTCGTCCAAGCGTCAACGTTTCGGTGGGTTTAATGCTGGGGGCAATAACAATAATAACAGGCAGGGTCAAGGTGGTCAGCAACCACAGGGAGGTAGAGGTGGAAATGGAGGTAGGGGCCAATAGGGCCGAGGTGCGGGTCAATTCCGAAATAACCAAGGTAGGAATCAGGATAATGCGGTGAATAAATGTTTTCAGTGTGGGGAGCTGGGCCACTATAAAAGGGCATGTCCTCAGTTGGTTGGAGGGCATCTTCCTAGGGCCCCACAACAGTCGTATGTACAGTTTCCGCCTTAAGCGCCTAATCCGGTTGCTCCTCCTCAACAGGGGCAATTGCAGTACGAAAGGGTTTACCATATTCAGGAGGCTCTACTCCCTCCAGCTCCTCCGGCACCACCAGCGATCGAGGGTAAGTTTCTCATTCAGAGGCACATGGGTCGAATTCTATTTGATACGGGTGCTACACACTCCTTTATTTCTAGAAGTTTTGCCCAGACTACAGGTTTGATAAAATCTGCTGAAAGTACCTTCACTAGCGTCGAATCCTCTATGGGCGATGGCTCATTGATTTTCTTCGTATGTAAAAATGTAGAAATTAACCTTGGTGACTTGTGTTTTGAGGCTGACTTACTCGTCCTTGATATGGTCGGGTACGATGTAATTTTGGGTATGGATTGGCTAGTGAAGTACCGTGCTATAGTAAATTGTTACGGGAAGAGTATAGTTTTTGCGGTTCCGGGACAAGAGATGTTCCTGGTAGTTATGCCTTGTATGGAAGGGAGCACGAGTGCTTATCTATATTGTATTGCGGAAGATGCATCTGGAGATGTCATGGTTCCCCTAAATTCTCTTCCAATCGTTAGAGATTTTAAAGATGTTTTTCGGGAGATACCGGGATTACCTCCAAGTCGGGAGATAGAGTTTGTGATTGACTTAATGCCGGGAACTCGACCGATCGCCAAAGCTCCTTATCGAATGGCTCCTGTGGAGATGAGGGAGCTGAGAGATCAGATTCAGAAGTTACTGGAGCAGGGCTTTATTAGGCGTAGTACCTCACCGTGGGGCGCTCCAGTATTTTTTGTGAAGAAGAGAGACGGTTCTCTCCGGTTATGCGTGGACTATAGAGAGTTGAATAAAGTCACCATCCGGAATAAATACCCTTTACCTCGCATCGACGACTTGTTTGATCAACTTAGGGGAGCTTCCTACTTCTCCAAGATCGACTTGCAGACAGGATATCACCAATTGAGGATACGAGAGCAAGATGTATCCAAGACGGCATTTTTGACCCGTTACGGGTCTTATGAATTCTTGGTTATTCCCTTCGGGCTAACTAATTCCCCTGCAGTGTTTATGGACCTTATGAATAGGGTGTTTCAGGATTTCCTTGACCAGTTTGTCATTGTATTTATTGATGACATCCTAGTCTATTCTCAGACAGAGTCAGATCACGCTGCTCACTTGCGGTTGGTCCTGCGGAGATTGAGGGATCATCAATTGTATGCAAAGTTTGAGAAGTGTGGCTTCTGGTTGAAGGAAGTTCAATTTTTGGGGCATGTGGTGTCGTCCCAAGGCGTGTCTGTGGATCCGAGTAAGGTGATCGCGGTAAAGGAGTGGGGTCAGCCCACGACGCCCACTGAAGTTCGTAGTTTTCTGGGCTTAGCGGGTTATTGCCGTCGATTCATTAAGGGCTTTTCTAAGGTTGCTAGCCCATTGACGAATTTGACCCGGAAAGGAGTAAGATTTGTTTGGGACATTTCATGTCAAGCGGCTTTCGATGAGCTCAAGGATAGACTAACTTCAGCTCCAGTCCTGGCATTGCCAAAGCCGGGATTGGAATATCTCGTCTTTACCGATGCATCCCTTCTGGGATTGGGAGGGGTTCTTCAACAAGAGAGACAACCCATTGCGTACGCTTCTCGTAAGTTGAAGCCTCACGAGAGGAACTATCCAGTGCATGACTTGGAGTTCGCCGCCGTTGTATTTGCCTTGAAGATATGGAGGCATTACCTCTTGGGGGAAAAGTTTAGTCTTTTCACCGACCACAAATCGCTGCAGGTCTTATTCTCCCAAAAGGATTTGAACATGCGCCAGCGTCGTTGGTTGGAGTTTGTGAAAGACTACCAATTCGATATTCATTATCACACTGGAAAGGCGAATGTGGTAGCAGATGCCTTGAGTAGAAAGCCTGATGGAGACTTAGCTGAGGTGTGGAAAGCTAAGTGGAAAGAACTCAGCCTGGAGGATGCAGGGATGAGAGCATTCCTTTCCGTGATGACGGTTACTCCCACGATTATAGCAAAGATTGTGGAAGCTCAGAAAAGAGATAAAGTTTATCAAGACCATACACGCCAGTTGTTGTCCGAGGGAGCGGAGTCGTACTCAATAGGTTCCGAGGGTGGACTACGCTTCCATGGAAGACTTGTGGTTCCCGATGATGGGGATTTGAGACGTGCAGTTATGGCGGAATCCCACGGGTCCAAGTTCGCGGTACATCCAGGCGGAGACAAGATGTACCAAGATATGCGCCGTTTGTATTGGTGGGCGGGTATGAAGAGGGATATCTCAGAGTCTGTGTCCCAATGCACTACTTGTCAGTTGGTTAAGATTGACCACCAGCGACCGACAGGTTTGTTACAACCGCTCGAGATTCCCGTTTGGAAATGGGAGAGCATTTCGATGGACTTTGTTACGGGCTTGCCTAGATCGCAAAAGGGTCATGACTCAATTTGGGTGATTGTCGACCGTTTGACTAAGTCGGCACACTTCTTGCCTGTGCGCACTGATTATGATACCGCTCGTTATGCCCAGTTGTTCATTGAAGAGATCGTCAGACTCCACGGGGTACCTTTGAATATTGTCTCCGACCGAGATAAAATATTTGTGTCCCATTTCTGGCAGAGTTTCCAGGGAGCTATGGGGACTGAGTTGAAGTTAAGCTCTTCATATCATCCTCAAACAGACGGTCAGACCGAAAGGGTTAACCAGATGTTGGAGGATATGCTTCGTATGTGCATACTCGACTTTAAAGGCAGTTGGGAACAATACCTTCTGTTGGTTGAGTTTGCTTACAACAACTCATACCAATTCACTATTGGAATGGCACCCTATGAAACTCTGTATGGCAGGCCTTGTAGATCGCCCGCTTGTTGGTTGGAAGTGGGTGATAATAAGTTCCTTGGACCTGAAATGATCCAAGATACTTCTTCGAAGATTGAGATTATTCAAAATCGCATACGGATAGCCCAAGATCGTCAAAAGAGCTACGTCGATACGGGTAGGAGGCATATGGAATTGGAGGTGGGAGACCAAGTGTTGGTGCGAGTGTCTCCGATGAAGGGCATTAAGCGTTTTGGGAAGAAAGGAAAGCTTGCACCGCATTTTGTTGGACCCTTCCCGGTGATTGCAAAGGTTGGTCCCGTGGCATACCAACTTGCCTTGCCGGAACCTTTACAACAAATCCATGATGTATTTCACGTCTCCTCTTTGAAAAAGTACAGAAGGTGTGAAGGTGCCCTTTGGCACATTCCTTTCGAAGATATCGATTTGCAGCCCGATGTTTCTTATGAAGAACAACCGGTTGCTATCCTTGAGTTTGGGGAGCGAAAGTTAAGATCTCGGGTGGTGCCTCTAGTGAGAGTCCATTGGAGTCATCATCATGCAAGCGAATCAACTTGGGAACGCGAGGATGAGATGCGGGAGAAATATCCACATCTTTTCTCATGAGGTACGCCTGAATTTTGGGGGCAAAATTCCCTCATAAGGGGGGGAGTATGTAATAACCCTCGCTTATGAGACCGTATTTTATATAGTAATTACTTAGCATAGTAATTAGAGACCAGTGTTGGGTTATGATTTGAATGTTAATTCAACGTAGAAAAGTTGATATTTAGTATGAGTTCGCATACATATCATAATTATGGGAAAATATTGCTATGTCATGCTTATTAATATCATCTGAATTTAAAATGATATTTGGCTTAATAATGAGACCGAAACCTAAATTGAACTTTAAAATGTCCAGATGATAATTTGGAGGTTGCAGTTGATTCCGGAATGTGTGAAATAGTCAAATAATGTGCCATATTGTATTTTGTAGTTTTGGGCATTTTCGACTGGTTGTGCCTTAATCATGCTATTGCGTATTATTTTATCGCACTACTAGTTAATTAAGTGGGATTTTGCCTTAAGTCACGAGTTAAGCCTATTAAGTCTTCTAATTTCCCCTAAATCCCTTCCTAAATCAAAGAGAGTAAGAGAAGAGTAGAGAGAAAGCTTTGGAGATTGAGAGAGAGCTTGCTACTACACCAAGGAATCTGCATATTTGCTGAATCAAGGCAAGTTTTTACTTGCTATTTGTGTCTTGAGATAGATGATTTGTTGTGGTAATGATGTATTGATTTTGGTTTAGCAAACTTAGGGTTTTTCTCATGTATTTTTGGGTTTTGATTCATTCAAAGATGATTAGGATGATTCATGAGGTTTAAGATGGTTAAAAGTATCATTGATGTTATCTTGATGTTGGTATATAAGTTTGGTTTGAAGAAATTGGAGTTGGGGTAGAAAATGGAGTCCAAGACTCCATAGCCAATTCTTGGCAAAATCGCAGGCCCGAATCGATTCGGTCCCCTGGGCGAATCGATTCGGTTAGGTCCAGTGCTCAGGTCTTGTAAACCGAATCGATTCGAAATTGGTCCGAATCGATTCGGTAATTATGCAGAATCTCAGATTTTCTGGCCGAATCGATTCGGCCAAAGGGGCGAATCGATTCGGTAGCCTTGCACTTTTTAAAATTTTTCTTTTTCATTTTAAACCCTTTTCTTTAGGATTTATTGATTAGGGACCTTCTTAAATGAAGTAAACATAGGGTTTAGAGTTCTAGTTGAGTTGGGTCGACACCCTAGACTCGAAAGGGTTCACCTAGGGTTCCTTCAGGGGGGGGGGGATTTAAGGTGATGTTTAGGCATCACTTTTGGCTTGTAGTTTTATAAGGGTCTAGTACGTATTAAGGCCAATTTTGGAGACTTTAGAATTCAACTCGAGATAGATTTGACTTGATGATTTATATTAAAGCCTAAAAGAGGCCTTGGGGATAACTTGGAGTTTGAATTCCTTTTTAAGGATGCTATGTCGGTACGAATTTCATATAGTCCTGATTTAGCTTGTACATTTCTTTAAAGATGGGAAATTGATAAGGTAAATGATAATTTACTATAGCATGTAATGGAAATTAATAAAATGGATGTTACACACCTCTCTAAATACCATCTTAAGGGAAGTCCGTGCGATAGGTGAAGCCCCCTGGCTAATGAATGCAGGGTGGATATAGTCCTAGGCCATATGAGCGCTTGTTTTATATTTTTCTGCGATGGGTAGGAGATTCTGGGTGTGGTCTTGACTACCCCGCAGGCATATGGCCGCTTCCCGACGATTTCGATAGGATCCCAGGTTGTCTTATGTTAGGCCCTGGAAGATGATGGTTATTTAGGGACGCGCACAGTGGGGAAACCCGGACGGGCGGTCTTAGAATCGTTATATTTATATTTTATGACTATTCTAATTATCGAGTTGGACTCGATGGAACATTTATGCCGCAAAGAGCATGCCATTGAAATTAGTGCCATAAAGAGCACATGATGATAATTATATTCATGACAAGTTTTGGCATTTTGGAAGGTTGATCCTTGGATCAAGGAATTTTGTCCCCAAGTTTGAAGCCAAATTGTTTTGTAATTTGTTAGATCTGTATTTTTTGTTTACTTGTTCTTGGTCTAGCATATCACAAGAAAACACGTATATAAATGAACTAATCTTGTGTTAACTAGACTTGTTATCACTGCCAAGATATTAAAAATATGTTAATATGGTTCTTGACTTAAACATTGAACTACCATAAAAGAACGTGCATATAGACCACAACAAGACCTTCTAAGATGTAAGGACAAATTTCAATTTGAGTCAATTTGTATGTGTTGAGTTAATTTCTGAAAAAACTCCATGAGTCATAGGATAAAAATTCAATTAGTGACCTTTCAAGCCAATGACATTTTTATTGAAGACGTAGCGGCCAAGTAGAAGAGATCACATTCCTACATCGTGTTTTGTGCCATGTTTCGTCATCAACATTCCAAGGATCTCTCAGGTATGAATGCATATTTTATATTGAGCCTTGGAAATTTATTATTAGGTGTTAGAATTTTTATTAAGCTATTTTAAAAAGACTTTATATTTTTTTAAGAAAAATATTTTATTTTCTCCCAGGTCATTCGAACGAGATTTGGTGTTCACTCAAATGACTTCTAAATAATTCTCAGGTCATTCGAACAAGATTGCTTTTTCGTTTGAACGACGGAAGCAATTTTTGTCAAAAGTTAGTTGCTGAAGGAGTTTTTCTACACAACTTCCCAATACTTTTTCCCAACCATTTAAGTAGTACGGGAGATCAGTTTTTGCAGAGACTTTTCCAAATTCTTTATGTGAGAAACCTTTAGAACAAGAGTGTTTTTGTTCTAAACTCATGGTTTAACTTTCAAAACAAAAACAAAGTTTCACACCCAATTATTTTAAGATCCAATCTTCTATATAATATATGTTTGAGATCAAGTTTTGGCACCGAGTTTGTCATTCTCTACATTAATAAGATTGTTTCTTGCAGAGGATTCTATGTTTGTTAGTGTACATATGGTGGGGTCTGTATGAGTGACGGTAGCAGTGCCCTATCTGTGGACCCCGAGATGTAAGTGAACTCTGATTTTATCACTAGGAAGAGGTCGAAGGGAGGAATAATGTCAAGGCTTGTGAGGGCATCGAGTCATTTTGTAAGTATTCTATCATGTACTTTTGTAATTTCGAACTTAGTGTACTTGTGGCTGGTCCGTCCAAGGTTTTTCCCATTATGAGTTTTCCTCGTACATCGCGACGTTGTGGCTGTTTATTTTATCTTGCAAATTCACACCAAGATGCATGCTTAGGTTAAAAAGATAAAATTGGTTTAACCACAACAATAGTGTAATTGGAGCTTAATTAATTTGGGTTGTGTTAGTCTTAGAAAAAGTTTAATTTGGTAAAATTCTTGTTTAGTTTGGTTTGTATAAATTTGAACTTGAATCAAAATTTTGTTTAACAAGAGAAAATTAATTTAATAGAAATAAAAAAGATTTGGATTATCTAAACCATTGGCCTCTTTCGAGTAGTATCAAGGCATATTCACATAATTTGTGGCTTCTCAAATTGGTATCAAATCAAGGTCACCAAATTATTGTGCTATGTCCTTTTAGGTTTGAATATGGATAATTTATCATTTTTTAGGTTTTCTATTTTGAAGGTTCTAACTACGCATACGGGAAAGCGAGTATGAGGTCAGCGCTTAAGTCGTTAGATGAGAGGGTTTGGCAAACGGTTGTTAGAGGGTGGTCGCCACCAACGTGTTTAGTAGGAGAAGTTCGTGTTCCTAAACACGTAGAAAGATGGAGTGAGGATGAGCATATGTTAGCAAATTACAATTCACATGGTTTAAATGCGGAGGAGTTCTCTCGTATTATGACGTGTGAAACGTCTAAGGATGCATGGAACATACTCTAACTCACCCACGAAGGTATACGTGTTGCTAAGGCTTCCAAAATTTAAAATCTCTCCACTCAGTTTGAAACCATAAAGATGTTAGAAAGTGAGTCATTTGATGAGTTCTATGCTAGATTTTTTGATATTATGAATTCGTCTTTTAACTTGGGAGAGAAAATACTCGACAACCGTGTCATAAAGAAAATCTCAAGGTCATTACCAGATAGGTTTAATCCAAAAGTGAACATTTTGAATTCTTTAGGCACCTTAGACTTCATGAAACTTGAAGATCTTGTACGTAACTTACAAACCTATGAACTTGACATGTTTACCTCCAAGGATGTGAAAAAGAAAGATAAGGGCATAGATTTGAAAGCCCAGAAGGAGGAAACACCTATTTCGAATGATGATTCTGACATTGACTTAGATGATATGGTTATGTGTTGATAAAAATTTTAGAAAATTTCTTAAGTTTTGTAAAGAGAAATTTAAAAATGATTATAAGAAATTTGAGAAGTCTAAGTATAACAAAGTCGAAAAACTCCCTAAAAATCGTAATGATGATCTTAAGAGGGCCGGGATGAATAGATGTTTTGGTTGTGAGGGTTATGGACATAGGGTAGCCGAGTGTCCCACTAAACTAATGAAGGAGGGTAAGAAACCAATTGCGTATAATTCCACCCTTAGTGATAGTGAATCGGAAGAGGGACCCGATTCCCCAATTAAGGGAAACTTCATCTCGTTTATGTCTAGTCATGTGAGCATTGGTGATGAATCTTCCCACGAAGATATTTATTTGCATGACACTTCTAAGGCCATTATTTATAAATCCCAAGTAGATGGTAAACAGAGTGGCAAAGAGAGTGAAAATGAAGAAGGGGAGGAGGAGAGTGAACTTCAAGTTTCCTTACATGAGTTATATGTGGAATTATTAAAATTAAAAAAGGAAAACTTGAAGTTGGAAGATAGGATGAAAGAGCGTGCCATAGGTATTGATGAGAGTGTTTTAATTGAATATCTTAGGGCACGTGAGAGGACTCTTTAAGAGAAGATAGAGTATGTTGAAGGTGAGAGAGATAGTCTTGGAGGTTTAATGGAGGCTATGAAGAAAGAGCTTCATGAGTTTGAAGAGACTAAGAGTTTACTTAAGTATAAGATAGTGGAGCTTGAAGACAGATTGAGAGACTCGAGTCGTGTCATGTTTGATTTGGATTCTAGCTCTGAAAAATTGGATAAGATGTTAGGCACCATCCAAATAAAAATTGATAAGTGTGGTATTGGCTTCAATAATCAAAATGCTTCCACTAATAAAGAAAAAACCATGATTTTTAGAGAGTCAACCATTGATAAGAATGTTAGAAAAGTTTAACCCTTAGGTAGTACATCTCATCGTGTTTTCACTTACACACATTACGGTAGGAAGGTTACCCATATGAAGTTTTGTTTTGATCTTAGAAACGGTCCTAGGAAGTCCAAGGGTATATTCACCAAGGTCGCCAAAACTCGAGAGCGTCATGTGTGGGTTTGGAGATCCGATTTAAAGGCTTTACATGATAGACTTTATTATTCTCATTTGTTTGCACATCATACTTCCCATACTAGATCTAAAAGTTGATTGTGTTAGCTTTGTCTACATACAGTAGTTGTGCTTCATGATATATTCTTGCTAATTGTATGTTTGTTAGTCATATTCTAGTCTATGATTCATCATATATATTTTTCTAGAATTATGATAAGTGTATGATTTGTATTTTGATTTTTGATTTTTTGGGTTTTATTAAAAATACAAAAAGATTTTGATTGTCTTTAGAGTTGTCCCTGTTTTTAAAATTTGTTTAAAAATTTCAAAACTCAAAAAGATTTTATTTTGTGTGTATTTTAGTTTTACACATTTTATATGGTATATTCTTGTGTTTGAATCCCATATCACTCCCCGTATCCACGTGACTAGAACTTTAGATTATGATTTTCAATGCTTGAATTATTCTTTATCATGCTTGCATGGAGAAGTTTGATTTTGATTTTCTTAATGGATTCTCTTTGTATATGCCTCATCACATACACATGCATGATATGTTTTGAACATTAACTTCATATGTATATTTAAGATTTGTGAGATGTTCTCCCATCAATTTTGTCATCTACATGTTTTGTAACGATGAGGGATTTGTGCATGTAAGAACCGTTGCCTATGAGCTTTATTTTAATTATATTGAAAATAGATGATGGTGAACGGGAAAAGGGCTATGAAAGGAGCAAATCTTCTTTGAGGGAAAGCCACCGTTGGTAAGAGTCTAATGAAAAGGTTAAAGAAAATAAAAATAAAAATATTGCCAAAGGCGAACATAGTTTAGTTTGTTATATCTTTCAAAAGAAATAACTTCAAAAGAATTGAGAAAAATATGCAATATGTTTATATTTTGAGCATGTCTAGTTGAAGATCAATGGGTTTGCACAATGAATCCTAGTTATAATTATTTTTTCATGACTCTATTTATTTGTAGGATATAAAAATTCTAGGCTTGTGTACATTGTGCTTGTTTGTTCTTTAAGTTCACCCAATCTTGTCACATAAGGCTAAAACTAAGGTTGATAATGATTTGCGATAAAATATAACTCCTTGAACATACTTAAGTAAATGGGTCATAATTCATTTGTATCTAGTTCACACCCCTTCACTCCGTTTACCACATTTATTTTAGACAAATTTATGCCATATGAGTCTAGAAAGCTTATTTTGTTTAGTGTCTTGTGTGGTGTTTATACCTATATGTGTGAGCTTATGCGTCATTGGTATATTTTCACACACACACAGACACACACACACACATATATATATATATATATATATATATATATATATATATATATATATGGTATCATTTGTTTTGAGTCTTTTCCTTTACATCTAGTCCGTGTATGATATTTTTTCATATCACTATCGATCTTGTTGCGATTTTCATTGATATACCAAACTCATTTTAGTTGATTCGAGGTGGTATCATTTTGCTATCGCATTATAGTTAGTATTTACTGTGTTTTGTATGGATTAGTTGTTCTTGTGTTGCCAAGTTTCTTGTGCTGACTTCTCGTTAGAAGTTTCGTTCTTATCTCGTTCGAACGATATGGCTATGTCGTTCGAATGAGACTGCTTTTTCGTTCGAACAATCAGAGCAGTTTTTGTAAAAAGTCAGTTTTTGAAGTAGTTTTTATACACAACTTCCTACTACTTTTTCCCAACCATTTATGTAGTGAAGGAGATCAATTTTTGCATACACTTCTCCAAATTCTTAGTGTGAGAAAGCTTTAGAAAAGTTCAAGAGTGTTTTTGTTCTAAACTCATGGTTTAACTTTCAAACAAAAACCAAGTTTGACACCCAATTGTTTTATGATCCAATCTTCAACATGATATATGTTTGTGATTAAGTTTTGGCACCGGGTTTGTCATTCTCAACATCATTAATTTTGTTTCTTGCAGAGGATTATGTGTTCATTAGTGTACATACGTTGGACTCCGTATGCGTGAAGGTAGTAGTGCCACATATGTGGAATCCGAGACGTGGGTGGAATCCTGCAATGTCACTAGTTAGAGGTCAAAGGAACGAATAATGTCAAGGCTTACGAGGGCGTCGAGTCATTGTGTAAGTATTATGTCGTGTCCTTTTATAATTTCGCACTTAGTAGACTTGTGGCTGGGCCGTCGGAGGTTTTTCCTATTGTGGATTTTCCTCGTACATCGGGGCATTGTGGTTGTTTATTTTATCTTGAAAATTCACACCTAGATGATGCTTAGGTTAAAAAGATAAAATTGATTTAACCACAAAAATGGAGTAATTGGAGCTTAATTAATTTGGATTGTGTTAGTTTTAGAAAAAAGTTTAGTTTGGCTATATATTTGTATAGTTTGGTGTCTATAAATTTGAACTTGAATTGAACTTTTGTTTATGAAGAGAAAAATAATTTGAAAGAATTAAAAAAAAATGGATTATCAGAACCATCGACCTCTTTTGAGTAGTATTAAAGCATATTCACATAATTTATGGATTCTCATAAGACTTGATCAAAACATTTTTGGACAAGAAATGCAGACTATTTAGACATCATGACCCAGGACATAGCTACCTAGATTTATATTAAAACCTTGTTCTAAAACTGAGATAAAGACTCGTTTGGATCTTAACAAAACAAAACACTTCGTTTTGATTAGACAATCTATTGTATATTGATAATAAAGAGTGATTTTATAAACTCTACTTAAAAGATTATTTGCATGTGATTAGCTAAAACATTGATTGATCTATATATATAAATATTTTCTTAATCAAACAAATATTTACTTTGCCTTTGAGTACTTTGAATTTGGTTTAGCTACTTGTTCTGTGATTTATCTCTACTTTGTATAAACACACACATCACTATATTCTGTGTTGTTCTTGTTGTACAAATAACTAATACACAAATAAGCATTGATCTATTATAAGAGTTTGATAAGAATACATAAGAAGTGAAAGAGAGATAACTTCAACAAAGTGTGGATAAAGTTTAAGACAATCACACCAAAAGAGTGAAAGTTTGGTTAAACTTGGCTTTCTTATTATGTCAAACTTGTTCCGTACTTGTAACTCGTTCTTATTTTGTTTTAGTGGACTTTGGTAGATTAGGTGATCCTTAGAAGGGTCCATGGTTTTGTAACAACCCCTATTTTCCACGTAAAGGTTGGCCAGAACAATACGCCGAAGATGGGGTTTGTCTAACAATCTATATCATTCTCAGCATCAAACCATAATATGACGTTTAAAATTTTAAATCAACATGCACAATGGACCATGTAAATAATAACTCATAATAAATGAGGCCAACACCCAACTAGTTATAAAACATCCAAGACAAATATATATGAACTCTAAAAGAATAAATGATAAACTTTATGTTTATGTCCATACAATATCTGAAATAATAATAATAACTAGAATTGAAATAACAACCTAAACTAGAGTCAATCGAATGGGAATGACAGATGAACAAGTATAACCAAAAGTCTGATCTCCTGTCAGCCATGTTTTCCGTGTCTAGGAAAACCTGGGGGGAAATATTTTTATAATTTGGGTTAGTGCCCTAGAGTTGCAAGAATTAACTCACGAAATCAAAATGGAATTATGCGGTTAATTCACATAATGCATCACCCATCGTCACTCGCATGTAGTAAGTATCCCACCCCTTATCTAGGGGAAATACTATATGCATATAAACCAAGTCCCAATTATGAATTCTGATAAAATTATATTTGTGCGTGTGTAAGAATAGGCTTGGGGGGGAGGTATGGTGTATGGAATATCAAAATGAAAGTGAACCCTAATATGTATGATATTGACACATAACCAGATAATTGTTGGGTGACCACTAGCTAAAAGTTTTTATCCTTCAGACTTGTTTAGGGGTGTAATATTAGGAGGAGTTGGGCTAAGAAGCATGGATGTTACATCAAGGATGTAATGTTAGATTGTTTGGAAGCTTAACATAATACCATATATTAGCATTGGGGTGTACCAGGAGTAGTCGAAGGAGTTCAGGACTAGGGATGGATGCATCCTTAGTAGATAATACACTGAGAGACATATTATAAGGCTTGGGCTTCACGAGTTTAGCTTGGTATAATTCTTATGTACCTAGGAGACTTAGTATCAAACCCAATGTAGTTCAAACAAAAAGGTTTTTTGGTATTATATATAGGGGTTTTTGTATTAGAGATGGAGGCATCCTTAAGAAATAATACATAGAGAGACGTATTATAAGTCATAGGCTTCACGAGTTTAGCCCGATATAGTGCATGTATACATAAGGAGAATCAGGATCAAAGCCAACTTAGTTCCAACAAACATGTTCTATGTACGAGTGTAAGCAACGAGATACTGGGTATACAAGGTACAACATTACGACATTTATGGAGACTGGTCCTTAATATAGCATTTCCATTGTGTTGGAATAATATATTTATATTTCAAGAAAATACATTGATCAAATGACAATTTTCGAAAAGTATTTATATAAAAACATATATTTCGGATACAACCGGCTTGATGGGTTAGTTCGCTCGAAAAAGTGGCGATATTTGGGGTATTTTATACTCTGTCCTACAAATTTCGTGTTGACACAACTCAATGTCATTTTCCTGTGAACGGTTTTGAAAAGTTTGTTTCCATGTTGATGTATTTGAAACATTGAATTTGGTTAAAATTTGTTTAACATATGAACATTTTAATACAATACACAAATAGAAGTGTCAGATTAGAGACCAATCTTTTAAAATATAAACACAGTAAATTGCACACCCGCTCCACTAAACGGGGCGCGGGTTAAAGATGATAAACAGGTTTATATATATATATATATATGGTAGGGTATTTCCCCAATTTTATGCAGAGGTTCTTATCCTTGCGATGAAAACTAACTTTTTTGGTCGGGACGCGTTCCCCTTTCTTTTGGTGTTTTTTAGTCAGACAGGACTTCACTAGAAGTGTTGGATTTTGAAAAAAATTGTAGAGGCACTTTTAGGGCTCAGAAGCGACCTTGTGAAAGTATGAGGTATCCTTGAGGGGATAGTGACTTTGCTAAAGTACGAGTTTCTTCAAGACTTTCAGAATGATCTCGTGTATCTCGAACGCTCAGGGGAGAAGAAAGTAAGAAATTCAAATCAAATTCGAGTTTTTAGGATCAAGGTTTTGAAGTGGGATACTTTGAAATGATGGGTGGGGACCTTTATTTATAGGGTCTCAGACATTCAATTAATAAATCAGTTAATGATTTTGGAATGTTGATCTTCTTCGACAAGTTCCACATGTAATGCTGATATGAGAAAACGTAATGATTAGTTTCTCGGACGGATAACTAATTAGTTATCTAAGGGAAAATGGTTAACTGATCAGTTAACTATGTGGGTGATGTTAATCGATCAGTTAATTGTCCTATAGGGCTTGTTTGCTTACTACTTTAATGGGTTATTTGGTTTTTGGTTATTTACACTTAGCTCTTGGCATTTTGACCCCTTGAACTTTAGTTGTAGGTTTTGAATGTTGGTTTTTTCGTAGGTTCCTCCAAGGTTCATGCTCGTGGCCATTTTAGGATAGAACAAGGTGTCCTTGAACCTCAATTGCAGATTGAGGTGCACACAGTAGCCAGAGGGTTTGATTTGTTGGTTTAAATATATTTTTGGGGTACCCATAAGGGTTTATCTAACCCATCTAAGGTATTCATGTGCACATTATCGCCATGTTTATCCACGAATTGTATCTCTCTCACTCATTCCTCCAGTTCATTCAGATTTGTGGCCCATTGACGCTTCTATTTCTTTCCAATTATTTTTCCATCTCTCATGTAAATAACTTCACATATTCTTCACCCCCCCCCCCCCCCTTAACATCCTCATTGTGTTTCGTTTCCTTTTAAATATTATTTTCCAATCTTTACTAAAACTATGAAAAATATAAAATATTTGATATATATTAAACCTTCTAGATACACACACACACACACAGAGAGAGATATATCTCTGTGTGTGTGTGTGTGTGTGTATTCAAGTTTAATTTAAATGGTCCATTGCAACCAAAATACCTTTTGAGGTCTTACTGAGTCTTATCATTTCTGGAGAGAATTATTGATCGGTTGGAAAAATAAGAGATCTAAACGCACAAATTTTGAAGAAAAGTGGGGAGCATAATTTTTAATTCCAACACACACAGTTTTATTTAACCTTTTTATGTCTTACAAGTGCCCAAATGGAACCTTAATATATATATACACACACACAAGCATTGGGAAACAACTTGACTCAATTTAATGACTTAACTCGAAAGACAAATGAATTTAATAAATGAACATGACTCTAAGCTATTTAAATTCTCAAAACTTTTAAATACATGATTCTTGACTCTTTACATTTTATTTTTAATACCTAGTAAATGCATGAACCAAGTTTCATTTCCAATTCCCCCCTTAAACTTTATTTGGTAACTCTAAGTAAATTCCACAACTTGCATTATAACTAAATGCTTAGGGGATTGGTGAAAATATCGACAATTTAATCTTGAGACTTCAGATAAATGAGCTCCAGTTCCTTTCTAAAAATGTACTCTCTAGTATACCTTATGTTGATGTTACTTCGATTTTAGAACAAATTTTTTTTATCCAATGCAATTACCGATTTGTTGTCAATGAAAATATTCATTTATCTCTCTTATTCGATGTTAAGTTATTTAAAAAAAGTTTCAAGAAAGATTGCTTGACAAGATCGCGATATTGTTGCCACATATTCTACTTCACATGTAGGGTGTAAAATGGATGGATACAGAGTGGATACCATAGTATCCATATCTGTATCCGTCAACTCCTTGCACTATCTATATCTGTATCCACCCTGATAATAATTACAACTATCCTTATCCGTATCCTCTCGAATTTCCCGAATTCGGATAATATCCTTATCCATTCTTATTATTTTAAGATACATTAAGACATACATCGCTTATCAAACACTAATTTAATCAATAAATCAAATATATAATTCTCTAAGTAAGATATAGAGAATGTGGGAAACATGAAATTAAATTGTAAAGGAAGATGCGAACATAACTATTGGACTTTAATAAGAATTATCTTATCCAATTATGATACTCCATTGATATTTGCATCTTCATCTATTCCTAATGTTTGAGAAAAAATGAAGCATCATCTTACCTGAAAAATGTAAATATATTAGAATATTAACTGAGGAAAGAAGGAATATAATATAATAAATATGAAAGGATATTATTTTATACCCCTTTGGTTCATAGAATGTGCCCCTTGTATCCTTGTCTTGTTAATAATTAAGGTACTCATAACTTACAAGTTGTTAGTAGTACATAAAAATAAATTAGGACATGTCTATTGTTTGAACATACTAATTGGCCAAATAAAACTTCACCAATATATTATACTAAAAAGAGAAATCCTTGAGTTTAAAACATGTAACATAAGTTTTTCTTAATCGTAAAAGATATGCAGCAACTGAAATAAGTCACTGAAGAACAAAAATTAAATAGTTAAAATTAACAACACCGAATATATTTATACTAAACGTTTCTTCCATCAAAGTACATCATCCAAAACACAACAATTGACTATCTTCGACTTCCAAGGTCCCCCAAATATGTATTGAACAAGAACCAGAAAAACAATTATAAACACATTAAGGTTCCATATACATAAATAAAAATATCTCATGAATAATATTAATGAATTGTGTAGCAACCAAGAGGAGAAAATAATAATACCTAGAAATGAATTTCGGAGAGCCCGGTTATTAATTATAATTATCAACCTTTATATTTTCTAAAATTTTAAAAAAAAGTACAGTCTGTGAGTGAACAAAAAACAATTCAAAACTTTTATCAAAACACATGACAATCAGTGAAAAAACAGTAGAATCAGTTCACTAACGCTATCTACTTTCACAATGAAATTAAATTTCTCATATGAAAAAATGTAAGAAGAAGAATATATAAATATAAAACAGATAAATAAGCAAATAAATCAACTGAAAAAGAACAAATATTTATAATAAGCCCTAGCTATTTTAATTGGTTCAATAATTTAGGCTTTAATAGTCCTAGCTATTTTAATCAGTTCACATACACACACACGCACACACACACACACACACACACACACACACACACATATATATATATATATATATATATATATATATATATATATATATATATATATATATAGAGAGAGAGAGAGAGAGAGAGAGAGAGGTCAAGATAAATGTTAGAGTTCTTACCAGCGAGAGTGAGGTTTGACAACAACGACAGCGATTGAGGTTGGACAACGGTGGATGACAGTGAAGCCGAGGGAGCGGTGGATGTGATTGAGGGGGTGAGAGAAGGTTGAGTAGAGAGTGAAAGTAAGTGGATGAGAATGAGGGGGTGATGTCACCTTTGGCTGCATGCGTGAGTGAAATGATAGTCAAATTAGGGTTGGGCCGAATTCATTAAAACCCATATCCTTTTCTACCCTTTAAGATTTATTTTTATTTATTTTGTTTAAACCAAAAATCCATTATTATAAACTTATGATAAATGTTATATTAATATTATTATATACTTTAAATTTTATTTATATTATATAATTAAAAAATAATTATAATAATTAATAAATATAATTATTTCACGGATACGGATATCTGAGAAAATGCATATCCGTCAATATGGATAATCCGTCTCAGACACATATTATCCGTCACAGATACGAACATTATCCGTATTTGTATCCATTTTTTGGATATTTAAAATGTTAGACCCTATTTTAACTACGAATGTACGGGATATTAACAAAGCAATGAAAGTAAAGTTAAGGCGAAAAACAGAACTTTATTCATTAATATTATATTGCATATATTATACTACCACCACATGGGTGAATTATTCATGTTACATTTTATTCCATAATTGAAAAATTACGTAGTTCATCGAGAAATGCCTTTGCTTCCATATTCCTTAATCTCCTTCAATATAGTTATATATGCATATATGTTCCGTGCGTATCACAAAAAGGGAGGGGGTACAATTAATGTGATAGGTACCAAGTTGATTTTTCAAGAATAAAATGGATGAAAATGGCACCATAGTTAGCAATAAGGCTATGTTGGTCTTCTTACTACTCGATCGATGGTGTAGACTTTGAGGAGACATTCACTCATATTATTAGGCTTGATTTTGTCTGCTTACTACTCGCCATAACATGTCATTTGCGCTTCAAGTTATATCAGATGGATGTCAAGAGTGCCTTTCTGAATGGCATTCTACAGGAGGAGGTTTACGTGGAACAACCAAAAGTGTTTGAAGGCTTTAAGCACTTGGGACACGTCTATTATGTTAAGAAGGCCTTGTATGGTTTGAAGTAAGCACCCCGTGCTTGGTACGAGAGGCTCACTTCCTATCTCTTAACTCGTGGCTTCAAGAGAGGTGGAATGGATAAGACGTTATTTATGAGGAGAGAGAAAGATTGGTGTTATTTTAGTTGCCCAAGTCTATGTGGATGACATAGTATTTGGATCCACGCGTTCCCACCATGCTCACACCTGTGAGGAGGAGATGGAGTGTGAGATTGTAATGAGCATGGTAGGTGATCTTACATTCTTCGTAGGTCTCCCGGTTCTTCAGATTGAGGATGGATTATTCATATCTCAATCCAAATATGCAGGAGACCTTATGAAAAAATTCAGTCTATACTCCGCTAAGCACTCGCGCATCCCTATGAGTACATCGACAAAGCTTAGAAAATATGCCTTAGGTGAGTCGTCCCGATATCACCTATTTATCGGAGTATAATATGTAGTCTTCTCTACTTAACTGCTAGTCGTCCCGATATCACCTTTAGTGTTGGAGTATGTGCGTGATACCAGACATCCCCGAAAGAGTCACACTTACTCGCACTTGAACATATCATCAAATACGTGAGCGGGACGCACTCATACGGTATTTGGTGTCCTTTTGATACCAATGACCGATTGTTCACATAATAGGATGTCGATTGGGTTGGGGATATCGATGGTAGTAGGAGCACTTCAGGTGCGTGTTTCTATTTAGGAGTGCTTTTGTCTCTTGGTTGAGAAAGAAGAAAAACTCCATCTCTTTGTCCATGGAAGGCCCTGAGTATATTGCCGATGGGAGTTGTTGCACGAAACTTTTATGGATGAAGTAAATGTTGGAAGATTATGGGATTTCACAAGGCACGATGTCTATTTCTTATGATAATACAAGTGCGATCCATATTTCCCATAATTCGGTCCAATATTTTTTCACGCGGAACATTAGGATAACCGAGCACTTTATTCGAGACCTAGTTGAGGAGAAGGTCGTGTACTTGAGATTTGTGAGCATCGATTTTGAGTTAGCCGATATGTTCACAAAACCATGCACTTAGATTTGAGGATCTTAGGAAATCTTAAGTATTTTCATTGTTAACTGAGTTTGGGTATTTTATCTAGTGTAGGATAACTATCACGTTTACCTCTTATATTCCTATTGATAGATTTTATCATCATTGTATTTGTTTGTATATTTTTTTTTTATATTTTTCAAAAAATACAAAAATAGTTTTGTTTTTCTTGAAATTTTTTGAAAAATACAAATAGATTTTCAGTCTTTAAGAAAAAGTTGAAAAGGTTAAAAAGATTTTATTTTTTGATAAAAAATTTGAAAAAGACAAAAAGAGTTTTGTAATTTTTTAGCACCATATATGAATGGACATTTAACATATTCAGATCACACATGCACTTCATTCATCCATGTGACTATTTCGTAGTGTTTTGAGACATGACATCATTTCTATTGTGTGATTAATAATTTGTGGACTCATTACGTTGATCTTTGTTGATTACTTACTACATGTTTGACTCCTTGTCTCCTTTATTGCACACGTGCAAGAAATTGTTTGAACATGGTCGTGAACAAAGAGAACATCAAAAACAAGTAAGAGTGAGAGTTTAACAAAACAGAGATATAAGCTAAGCAACATTTTTTGTGAAAAAGACTTAGGATTTTGAAAAATTTACACAAGAAAAGCTTCCCTAAGTGAGAGATGTTACACAAAAACTAAGTTTCAAGATGAAACTCTTTTCGTTTTAAAAAACTTTAAAAACACAATATATATATAAAAAAAAGTTTGGATGTTTGTGTGTTTATGATGAAGAAACAAACTATTAAGAAGTTAGGTCATCAACATCACAAACATTTATAGTGTGTGTTTGTGTGCAACACTCTCTCTCTTATTTGTCTCTCTAGAGCTAGTTTAGCAAAGTTTCCTTACTCTATCTTGTGATGTGAAAATGAGAACCGGGTGGTCTAATTTATAGATGGAGGTGTGTGAGCTGATTGGTTAATTAATGAGGCATAAGGATTGAAAAGTTAAAACACTAGCCTTTGATTAACAATAGATCCAACGATTAGCAAAGAAACACACATTAATAGTTTAAAATGGCAACACGTGTTAGACAGTTCTACCACACTAAAAGCTTATCGGCTGACTACAAATATCCTTATGATTTCAGATGTATCAGGTATTAATACAATATTTCCTTTTTAAATAAAAACAACAATTTTTCTTTTTTATTTTAAATTAGATTTAATGAGAAATTAAATCCAAATTAAATTTTAAAAATACCAAAAAAATATAGAGAAATATGACAAAATTATTTTCAGAAAATTAACACTTAAATATGATGTTTTCATATTTTCCACCTTATTGGAGTTAATGAATTAATTAAACAAATTAAATAAAAAAAAGTATAAATTCCATTTTAATTAGATTTAAAATTGTTTTAAACCAAATAAAAATTCAATGAGCTACCAATGCATACACACAATAGAAGTAAGCAACAATATAAGGTGTGTGATGTGAGTGTGTATTAGCGTGACCCTATTGAGAATTTGCAGAGAAAATAGAGGTGTGAGACTACCTTCCTTGGACTTCTTGAAGAGTTAACTTGGGAAATCAATATTGGGCTATTAGTGAGTTGGGTATGGTATCTAACCTAGACTCTAATTACAAAAATATCTTGTCAAAATTTGATCCAACTAGATGAAAATTTATGTAGCTCTACACTCTTAAACAAATAAACCCTATCATATGAGTGTTGTACATAAGGGTTTCAATTCCAACAAACCAGCAACCTCCCACGCACTTTTCAACTCGAACTTCAGAACAAATTCCTTTTTAGAAAATGGAAAAAATATATCTTGCAGTTTCTAGTCAAAATCTCCGTCACCATTGAGTATGGAAAACTTCTTTTCATAGTTCACTAACATAATAGCAAGTGCTTCTTTATGATCTTTCCACATCTGAAGTATCATTTCGTAATATGAAGCATTTGTCACCACCGCCTGACTAAACAACCTGTGTGAATGGAGATATGCATCTTTGACTTGATAATAAAACCTTAGGCCTAGAAATTATTCTAGTTCATCTGCATCAAGTTCTTCATGACCTGCTCCAAATAATTGAACACTCCTCCTATAGAGTTCACTCTCGGCAACAGCCAAAATAATCTTCTTGGAAGTAAACTAAATGGAATAAAACATAGCATAAGTATGGAATTTTTAAGAGAAAAGTTCATTATTGACAACAATGCTACTGGAAGAAAAAATGCAATTTTATTAGAACTGTAAAGGAGAGTTACAAGCAGAAATTTTTCAGATTAAGAAAAACCAAAAAAATACAATGAAAACCCCATAAAAGAAAGACCATAATCATCTACACCTTTTGTTTATCCTAAGTGACTTCATCCTCAAGACGAGTAGAAACTATGGCCATTTTGGGGGGCAATAAGACTCATCCATCCCTTCTTCATCACCAACCTCCTCTTTAATCATTATAGGAGTGTCAGGGTTGTGATGGAGGAAGAGTTTAGAATCTAAGGTAGTGCTGACCTGGGTCAGGGAAGCATTCCATCCCTCTTTAAAGGACGATTTCTACAGATACTCCACTTGCATGGCTGTAGTGGAGAATGCTTTGTACCATCCCCAGGTATAAGCATATTCATTCTCTATCTTTGCCTCGGCCTTCAGCTCCCTAATTTTATTATTGGCATCACCAGTTATCTTCTTCGCATCTTGAGCTGTCTTTTTGGGGTGATGATGCTTCTTCACTGCATCACTTATAGCATTCTCATCACTGGCCTTGTGGGCTCTCTTGACAACATCCAAAGACTCCTTCATACCTCGAACGTCAGTCTCAACATATACAGAGGACTCCCTCAATTAGTTTTCCCTTCCCAAAAGTTTATCATAATCAACCAAAAAATTGCAAAGTCCCAAAAATATTACTAAAGTTAGTAAAAGAAGTGGTTACTAAAGCCAAGTTGTGATTGGCCTTCTTTAATAACCTATCCTTAGAAAGGGTAGCAGCAATGACTTTATCATTAGGAAGGATTCATGAATCGATTATCCCTCGAGAAAGGTCGGGGTTCATTGCCACAGAAGGGACACCACCAAGAACTTGGTCATCTTGGTCCTTCCCTGACCACTCTAGATGAGCATCAAGCCCTTTCTCTAGCCTCTTAAACTGAGGATTATGGGTTTTCATGGAAGAATGGTCCATAACCATTAGGAGTTTTGAATCCCCAACATCAGACTTTCTCTTCTCGGATAGAGAAAAGGAAAGTGATATCCAGCAAGAAGGTTTAGGCTCTTCCTCTTCACCCTTTCTAGGGATGAAGTTGTGGTCGGCACGAGAGTGATATCTAGAAATTCAAAGGAGGAAGATGTACCTCCAATGGAAAAATATCCTACCACTTGAGGAAAATATTCTGAATCAGCCAAAGAGAATGAGGTTGACTCATCTAAATTAATATGGGCTAAGGGAATATCTCCAGTTGGTCGAGCAACAAAATATGTGATAGAGCTCTGGTAATTCAGCAAAACTAACACCAAGCGAGGGTAACTTCCCCCAATTCTCTGTTGAATGGACCAAACAATTTTTAAGTATGCAAAGTTAACTTCAGATGGGTGTAGGCTATCTTTCTTTCTCTTCTCTACCAAATACAAAAATAATAGGCATTGGTTAGTAACAAAATGAGCTGAAAATAATAAGCAAAGAAAAATATACAAGAATTAAAATGTCGACCTATGCCTTGTACTTTCGAGGCCAATGGGGCCTATTGTATTCCTTGCCCTCGGGAAGAGGGTCAAACTACCAATCCTTTACTATTAATCCATAATCCTAATAATCCTTATTATAATTGGAAAAATTTACTACTAGAGCTCAGTTTGAGTATTTGGTATGTAAATAGTAAATATTATCGATTATGGTCCCCCAACTGTAGCAATACATTAATTTTGTTGTTCCTATGTGGGTTCTAAATCGCTTATTAATACGATTGATGCCATTTAGTACCCTTCATGTATTGGGTGACACTTGGGCTGGGAACACAATAATATATTTAATCTTCTGATGAATGCAAATCATAAGGACTTATCACCAACTTCATTTTTACCCAATCAGGGTTCCTATGTTTTGTTCTATAGGTTTCTGAAGAGATCTCATCTACGGTCTACACCATTGTGGCAATAAAGAAAGAAAAATATAAGGAAGAAAGGGTTCTTGCATTGAAATCAAGACACATCAACAGTTCTCTCACAAATGTCAGGGTAAAAGCTCAAGAATGAATAAATGAATTTAAAATTTAGGGTGAGAAGGAGCTGAAAGGAAAATTATGCTTTATAGGATTCATGACATTTCCTGGGCTACTAATTTTAAAACAATTAAGTGTACCATTGCTTCAAGTTTCGACGTCATCTTATGTAAGGACAAATTTCCAATCGAGTCATTTGTTATATTGGCTACATTCCGTTGGACAAAACAATATTGGGTCATTCCTCATCAAGCATCATACAACGTAAAGATTCGAGCATTGCATCCAAAGTTCATGCGACATCAATATGCACGCCATGTTCGTTATTCTAAAAGGTATATGACCAAAATAAATTTGATGTGTTGGAGTATTTTTTATAAACGAGAAATTTTCATATAGAGTAATGTTCGTAAATAATTAATTTTCATAAAGAACTATTTTTTAAATTAATTTGAACAGTTTATTGAAAAAATAGAAATCTCGTTTGAAGTTTTATCCAGGTCGTTCGAACGACCTGGATCTAACGACATTCCCCAGGCTATACTGGAAACTCGTTAGAAGTTTGTTAGAAATGTCGTTCAAACGATCTCGTTCGAACGAGATTTCTAATGACCTATCTAATTCGATACTGGAATTTCGTTAGATAACTCGTTCGAACGAGTTCTGCCAGATCTGAAATTTTTAACTTATTTTTTAGCAGTTATTTTCCAATAACTGTTTTGGTCCACTACTTTTTCAGTTATATCATATGGACGAAAATGAGTTTCTCAAGCTAAGGAAGTTTCATATTCTCTTTAGAGCATTTTTCATAACTTCCCTCTTTTTGGTAAAATCAATCTCCAACATCATTTTCAATTTTTGAAACAAAAACCCCTTCAATCATCTTGACATTCAACAAGCAAGTTTGTGGTGGATCTCTGCGTTCAAGCTTAGTGGCGATGGTGGTTTTGGGCTTCGGTAGATATCGCGACACGAGGAGTGTCGAGTAATGCGTTGGAGCTTCACGTACTACAAATTCGGAGGGCGAGGACGACATAAGCATGTCTGGAGTGAGTCAATGTCTGTAAGTCTTTTGAGTCTCTTGTAAAACCTATTTTGTAGTGGATTTTGTCTAGGCCCAACCGTCCGAGGTTTTTTCCATTTGGGTTTTCCTCGTACATTGGCGCGTTGTGGTTGTGATTTTCGCAATTTACTTTATTAAATCACCTAGATGTATGCTTAGGATAAAATGGATAAAATTGGAATAATTTTATTTTAATTAACCAAGTTATCAATATCATTGCATTAATTGAAATTTGTTCTTGCGAACTTCTGAATCTGCTACATAAATTAAAATTGGAGAATATCTGTTCTTAGTTAATTTTAAATCGGATTGCGTGTGTGTATTCCATGAATTATACTAAGAACATATAACCTTACAACTTCACATTGGTATCAAAGCGAGTCTCTAAAAGTTATTTAGATGAATCCTGGAGGTTATATGGATAGTTTTTCGTCGAATAGACTATCGTTGTTTGATGGAACTAATTACACCTACTGGAAAGCACGTATGAAATCTGCCCTTAAATCTATTGATGAACGTGTTTGGGTTATTGTTGAAAGAGGATGGTCCCCTCCTACTATGGTAGTTAATGATGAAATTATTTTGACTCCTGTAGAACAGTGGAGTGAGGAAGAACTAAAATGGTGTAACTTTAACTCTAAAGGTTTAAATGCCTTATTTGGTGCGGTGTCCCCTGATGAATGTTGTCGTATAATGGCGTGCGAAACATCAAAGGAAGCTTGGAATATTCTCCAAGTTACTCACGAGGGAACTAGTATTGTTAAAGCTTCAAAACTTCAAAACTTAACAACCCAATTTGAAACAATCACCATGAAAGCATCTGAAACATTTGTTGAGTTCTATGCTCATATATCTGATATTGTTAATTCTTGCTTTAACCTAGGTGAAAAGATTCTTGAAGATCGTGTTGTTAAGAAAATTCTTAGATGTCTTCCTAAGCGGTTCATTCCTAAAGTCACTGTTCTTAATTCTTTAGGAAATCTAAATACCTTAAAACTTGAAGAACGTGTTGGTGATCTTCAAACGTATGAACTAGATATGTTTCCTAAAGATAACAAAAGCAAAGATAAAGGTGTTGCCTTAAAAGTTAAGAAAGTAGATGTGTCTAATTCTGATGAGTCTGATATAGATCCTGATGATATAGCTTTATTTGCCAAAAAATTTAAAAAAATTCTCAAGTTTAAAAAGAAAAACTCTAAATTTGAAAAAGCAAAATTTGAGAACAAAAACAAAGAAGGAAATAGAAAATTCAATAATCAAGATTCGAAGAAGTTCAACAAAGATAACTTTAAAAAGGATGATTCGGATAGATGCTTTGAGTGTGAGGGACGTGGTCATAGAGCATTCGAGTGTCCTACAAAACTTAAAAGACAAGGCAAAGAAAAAGTAGTTTGCAATGACACTCTACGTGACAGTGACAATGAATCTGAAGACTCTGATGACTCTAACCCATCTAGAAACTTCACTGCCTTTATGGCAAGACATGGTAGTAATTCAAGTGTGTCATACCTTAATGTTGACAATTATCAGCAAAATCTTGAGGTTATTTCCACTCATTCTACTAGTAATGATGAAAAAGAGAGTTATAGTGAAATAGATAAGAGTGAACTACAATCCGCTTATTTTGAACTTTACACTGAATCTCTTCGTATTCAAAAAGTTAACAAAAGATTAACCTTTAAAGTCTTAACTTTAGAAAAAGAGTTGAAAGGCCTGAAGGAGAAGGAGGCTCTAGTTAGTCAACTCGAGGAAATTAAGATATCTCTTTCTGAGAATCTTATCTTGATACGTAAAGGAAAATGTGACTTAATTATCTCCTTGGAAGGTGTCAACAAAGATCTTAATGAGTCTTTAGAGATGAGAAAATCTCTCAAAGCGAAAATTACCCAACTTGAAAAAGATCTCGAGTCCTCTCGTGAAGTTATAGTCACACACAAGGATAATTCAGGAAGAATGGGAAAATTACTTCTAGGTCCTGTTTTAGGATATAAGGAGAAAGGTTATCAAGAGAGAAAGGGTATAGGATATGAAGAAAGAGATTCATCAAAAGTCAAACCCGAACTCGTAGCTAAGTTTGTTACCAAATCTAATGTTTCTAAAATAAGTCCTACTATGCAATCTTCAAAATCTAGTCCAAAACAACCCTATGTATGCACTTATTGTCACAAACGGGGTCATCTTAAAGATTTTTGCTACAAGCTTGGAAAGAACTCTCATTTCACTCCTTCTAAACAACACTATAACTCCTTAGCTAGTCTTAAGAGCCAAGTTGAGTATCTAGTCAATACTTCTAAAGGTCTAATGGAAGAGTTTCTTAGGTTTTCTAAAGTCCAAGGAAATAATTTTAATTATAACACTAGAGCCAATAAAGGAAAGAAAACAACTCAAACTTGGGTTAAGAAAAATCACACCAATAAAGCTTTTGTTGCTCATGTTGTACTTAAGTCTTAAAATACCTCACAATGGTACTTTGATAGTGGTTGTTCGAGACATATGACTGGTGATAAATCTCTGTTTACCACTCTTGAAAACTATAAAGATGGTAAAGTCACTTTTGGGGATGGTAGAAAATCTCAAATCATGGGTAGAGGATCTATTGAAATCTTCGAGTTTCCTAAACTTGAAAATGTCCTTTATGTTGATGGTCTTAAGGCTAATTTGATAAGTATTAGCCAATTATGTGATGAAAATCTTGATGTTAAATTTAGTCAATCGGAGTGCACCGTATATGATCAATCGGGTGAATCTATTTTACAAGGTGTTAGAACTAGTGACAATTGCTATGGAATTATTCCTAAATGATCTTTAGTTTGAAATCGTGCAAAAGCCTCATCTGCCGATCTTTGGCATCAAAGATTAGGTCATGTAAACTTTAGAGATCTTGATAGATTAGTGAGAAAAGAGCTAGTTCGAGGCTTACCACCACTAGGAAAGCCAATCTCCACCATTTGCGAGCCGTGTTAATTAGGAAAGAAAATTAAGAGTCCTCATAAGAAGTTAAACTCTATAACAACCTATCGTGTCTTAGAATTGATACACATGGGCCTTATGGGTCCCACTCGTACCGAGAGCATAGGAGGAAAAGATATATCTTAGTAATGGTGGATGATTTTTCTAGGTACTCTATTGTAGGCTTTCTAAGAGAAAAATATGAGACAGTTGATTTTCTTACTGTTAAGTGTAGAACTCTTCAAAATCAACACGGTGTTACCATAAACCTCTTAATGGAACCGAATTCAAGGAATCCGGTGTGAATGCCTTTTATGATGAAATAGGAATTAAACGTGAATTCTCGATCGTTCGAACTCCACAATAAATGGTAAAGTTGAAAGAAAAAATTGAACGATCCGAGAAATGGCAAGATCTAGGCTCCTAGGAAGAAATGTGCCCCGTAGGTTTTGGGCCGAAGCGGTTAACACCGCATGTCACACCATAAATAGGGTTTATTTGCGTCCTAACACTAACAAAACACCATATGAATTGTAGATGGCTAAGAAACCTAATTTGTCCTACTTTAGATTATTTGGTAGTCCGTGCTATATTCTTCGAGATAGAGAACTTCTAGGTAAATTTGACTTAAGGAGTGATGAAGGTATATTCCTATGGTATTCTCAAAACAGTAGAGCCTTTAGAGTATTCAACTTAAGTAGCTCTAAAGTCATGTAATCAATTAATGTTATCATAAAAGACGATGCTCCGGCCACATCAATTGATAATGAGGAAGATTTGTCATGTGAGTGTGATGTTGTGTCAAATGTTGAAAGTATTGAATCTCAAAATGACTTGGTTATTCCAACTACTGAGAAAAAGGATCCTACTCCTTGGGTCCGTAAAAGTCATGACACTTCAAAAATTATAGGAGATCCTGAGGTAGGTGTCAAGACTAGGGCGAAATTAGAAAATATAGTTACCTATTTATGCTATACTTCTAAAATTAAACCTAACAACTTTAAAGAAGCATTAGAAGATGAACATTGGATTAATGTTATGCAAGAAGAATTGTTTGGATTTAAGAAAAATAATGTTTGAGAATTAGTACCTAGGCCTTCTAATACTAATGTCATTGGCACCAAATGGATTTTCAAAAATAAAATGGTTGAACATGGTGTCATTATTCGTAATAAAGCAAGATTGGTTGCCCAAGGATACATCCAAATAGAAGGTGTTGACTTTGAAGAAACTTTTGCTCCTGTTGTTAGGTTAGAATCGGTTCGCCGTTTACTCGCCATAGCATGTAACCTCTAATTTAAAATATATCAAATGGATGTAAAAAGTGCCTTTTTAAATTGTATTATTCAAGAAGAAGTCTATGTTGAACAACCAAAAGGGTTTGAAGACCCAAAGCATCCTAATCATGTCTTCTTCCTAAAAAAAGCGCTATATGGCTTGAAACAAGCACCCCGTGCTTGGTATGAAAGACTCACTTCTTATCTCCTTTCTCGTGGTTTTTTTAGAGGGGGAGTGGATATGACACTTTTCGTTCGTCGTGATGAAAAAGCTATCCGATTTGCTCAAGTATATGTTGACGATGTACTGTTTGGATCTACGTGTGATAAACATACTCAAATTTTCTCAAAAGAAATGCACAATGAATTTGAGATGAGTATAGTAGGTGAACTTACTTTCTTTCTAGGTCTTCTAGTTCGTCAACTCAAAAGTGGGATATTTTTGTCCCAAACTAAGTATGCTAAAGACCTCGTTAAGAAATTTAAACTCGAATTCGCTAAACATACACGTACTCCTATGAGTTCATCAATTAAGCTTAGTAAGGATACCGAAGGAAAGGATGTAGAGAACACACTTTTTAGAAGTATGATAGGTAGTTTACTTTACCTAACCGCTAGTCGTCCGGATACCTTTAGTGTAGGAGTTTGTTCCTGTTATCAAGCTGCCCCAAAAGAGTCTCATTTACTTGCTATGAAATGTATTATCAAATATGTTAGTGGGACCCTGTATTTTGGTTTTCTTTCGACACAAATGATTGTCTATCGGCATATTCAGACGCCGACTGGACAGGAGATGTTGATGGATGCAAAAGTACCTCTGGCGGTTGTTTCTACCTTGGAAGTGCACTTGTCTCATGGATGGGTAAGAAACAAAACTCTATTTCTTTGTCCACGGCGGAGGCCGAATACATAGCCGCTGGGAGTTGTTGAACTCAACTCATTTAGATGCAACAAATGTTGGAAGATTACAGTATCTCTCAAGGCACTATGACTATTGCGACAATACTAGTGCCATTCACAATTCCCGTAATCCCGTTCAACACTCTAGAACCAAGCATATTAGGATCCGTGAACATTTCATTCGTGACTTGGTTGAAGATAAAATCGTTTATCTAAGCTTCGTTTCTACTGATCAACAATTGGACGATATCTTTACTAAACATGTACATGCCCTTAGGTTTGAAAACCTTAGGAAATAAATTGGGGTTTGCTCAATTGATTGAGATCGAAGCCGTTTATCTAGTTTAGGTTGCTTCTCTTGTATATTTTTACACCTATGAACTAGATTACTTTTGTATATATTTTATTCAAAATCTCAAAAATATTTTCGTCATTCTTATTTTTAAGGAACACGAGGGTTAGAAAAGCATTCACAAACTTTTGTCCATATGGCTTTGTGTTAGATGTGTTCGGATCACTATCCTATTTCATGTCCACGTGGCTTTCGATGAGTAGTTAATCCAGACCTTGTTTATCTTGTGCAAAAAATGCCTATTTATGATATGTATTTCTGTGATTTCCTCACACCTTTGCCTTTTTGCACACACCCTTCACGAAATATTACGGATATCTTGTTCACATTGTACTTGAAAAGTGAGATTTGGTGTTGTCTTCTCAATCTATAAGCAATCGAAATTGTGTATGATCATCCATTGTCCGGATTGAAACAAAAATGATTATATTCTTTCGGTTGGTTTTCGTTTCAAGCAATGGACTCAGGCTGCGAAAAATATAAAGTTTTTGCGTGAAAAGCCTCCATTTGCATTCTCGATTGTGTGCCTAAAATAAAAGCATTGAAAATGATATATAATGCCAAGGCCAAAATAATTAGCTTGATTGATTCTTCAAAAAGAATAGTCTCAATCTGTTGTTGCTCATGGGAGATATAAGTTGAAGATCAATGGGCATGCACATTTAATCGATTCCTTGCTTTCTCATTGTGACATTATTGGCGAGAGAATCATCTATTTTGTATGCTTGTTGCATTCGTGTTTAAATGTTCAATAATATTTCCTTTTGACGCATGGCTAATGTGAGTGAATGTTGCGCTTATATATTGTTTGGCATTCCGCACTTGAACATTGTTTTGGCTAAAAACTCTCACTCGTATTGTTCACACCCCTACATTCTCACTCCCACTATTTGGACATGTTGACACAAGTTAGGACTATTAAAATCCTTATTTTGGTATATTTCTGGCCTTCCTAATTCCTCTTCTTATGCTATTTTTAAAAAAACCTTATTTTTATTTTTATTTTAAAATATTGATTTTGGTCAGAAATTCTCGTTCGAACGAGATTTCTAATGAAATTTCTAACCCCCTTTCTGGAAATTCGTTCGTAATGGTGTTCGAACGAAAAGTTCGTTCGAACAAACATCTAATGAGATATCTAACGAAATACCCAATCCGCTCCTAGAACTTCGTTTGAAATGCATCGTTCGAACGACATCACTCGTTCGAACGACCTGGGTTTAAAAATTGCAATTTCTCTTCCCCAAAAACTGCCGCCTCACCCCTTCTTTCTCTCTCCACCTGCCCACGTGTCCCCATGTCCTCCTTTCGTAGATTTTTTCTCCCACTCTCTCTTCCATTTTCTCACTCTATCTTCCTCTATCCCTTATCTTTTTCCTCTCCCATTATTCCTCTCTCCCACTCTCTCTTCCACTTAAACCATCACCTATTTTCCCCACAATGATTTCACCTCTTCCTTTAACCTTCATTTAATCCTCCTATTTGCTCTATAGATCTCCGTGCTTCATTTATCCTCTTCTATTCAAGGCATCATTTTTTTACATTGCTCTCCATATATATATATATATATATATATATATATGATATTGGGTCACATTTTTAATTCAAAACGATTTCTTCTGTTGTTACCCAACTTTCATATATAAATTTGTGTATATCTCTACCATTTTTTGGGGGGGCCATTTTATTTTCTCTGATTTTTGTTTGTGTTGCCCCTGGTTAAGCTATATTCCATGATAATATCAGTTTCCTCAAATTAAATTTTTTTAACTTCATGGAATTTTTCCTAAATCACTTTTTTTGTTTTCTTTTATTTTCACTTATACCTAACGGAGGTTGGGCTTATTTCTGATTGGTTTGTTGGATTGTTGTTGTGTTTGGTGGTTTGGTTGGAATTTTGTTCGGGTAGGTTCTAGTCTCATTCTAGTTTAACATGGCCCGTAACCGTCGCCCACGTCGCATTCGTGACTCTTCCGAGGAACGCTCCTCTTCCTCTGATGAGGAGTCTAATGCCAATACAGCTATCCCTAACCTTAAACTGCGTTGCGGATCACTCTCTGCACACACCAAGTATCATACCCAAGGTTTCTCTACACACTCTATTGTCCGGTAGAAACTTGTTAATCTCCAATCCCTCCACGACACCACTGTGCATTCGTGGATTTCTGATTTAGGGTGGGACCCTCTATTCTCACTCACGGACCCTATATTTCCTGATCTCATTCGGGAATTTTATTTTGGAATTCATGATAAGGAGAATCATATTTATTCTCGTGTGCACGGTAGGGAGATTATTATCTCTCCCGAATTGATTGCTCATCTTATCCCTTTACCAAGGGTCAATAATCCCTCCTTCCCATGGACTTTCGATACTCGTCCTGACTCTTCCCTTGTTCTAAGCACCGTTTTTAGGCTCCTTCCTCCCGGCACCATCATAATCTTTCACAAACACTTACATCCGGATTTTATGGTCCTTAATTGGATCGTGTGTGCCTTCCTTATTCCCCGTGCGAACACAACCCAAATAACCAAAATGCACGTGGACCTTATGTTTGCCATTAGCATTAGGGCTGTAATAGACCTCCCCGCCTTCATCTTTAGTGTCATTCAGACGGTTAGGATCCTCCGTTTAAGTCCCGCTCGCCAAGCCCTCCCTTTTGCCGCTATTATTACCCATATTTGTCTTGTCCCCGGCTGCCCCCGCCTATCCACCGATGTCCCCGTCACCAAATTCCAAACCATTGACATGTCATCGATCATCCGGTCTCGTGGTCATTTTCCCCCCGATACCCCTCACCTCACTCCCTCCGCCTCCTCTCACTCCGCCACTTCCTCCCACCCTGCCCCCAGTCGTCCCGAACCCTCTTGCTCTATCCATCGACCCTCTTATTCCTATGCTCCCACCCCCGTAGAGTCGGAGGATATTTTGTTTGCTCATTCACAGGTTGAGTAGAGTCAGGAAGATAGACGTCAAGACAGGGCGCTATTGCAGGAGCTTTTGGTTTCTATGCAGCAGGACCGAGAGGCACAAGCTCATCGAGAGTAGGCTCAAGCGCGCAGAGATGAAGCCCAGGCCCGTCGGGACTCTCTTATGTTAGAGTACCTTGATGCCATTCATCGTATGGAGATGCGCCGTGGTGCAGGCTCATCCGGTTCTGGCTCCGGCTCTCTTCCCGATGATTCTCCACATGATGCTTCTGCCCCTTGATGTACTTTGTTTTTAATTTCCTTTTTCCATGTACTGGTGAGGATGAGTGGATATTTTATTTCTTGTATTATTTCCTTTGGTTTGAATTTTTTCCTTATGACGTGTATGCACCTTGAATATTTCCCTTTTCCCATTGGTTAATGAATCATCATGTTATTTCCTTTATCACTTTATTTCTTCATATTTATTGGTTTATTGCCTCTTGTTCTCTCGATTATTCTTTCACATGCAGGACATTTATCCCTTTGTCTTTTTCGGAAAAAAAGGGGGAGAAATATTGATAGAGGGAATTCATAATTTAGGGGGAGTTAATTTTTTAATATTCAACATATGCATATTTTAGGGGGAGTTCATTTGCCATTCACAACATATGCTAACACATTGTTTTATATATGTTTCATTATCTACTTCCCCATGCGTTTATGAATTTGTTGCTTCATGTGTGTAGGATACATCACCTACTCTTTTGCAGCATCGTCAGTCGTATCATTGAGTCTGTCTTTTTGTTTAGGGTTTTGGGACGGACTTTAGAATCGGCTTGACGGCTGGCTTAGCAAATTCAGTCTTTTTTGAGGACAAATTTCCAATCGAGTCATTTGTTATATTGGTTACATTACATTGGACAAAACAATTTTGGGTCATTCCTCATCAAGAAACATACAACGTAAAGATTCGAGCATTGCATCCAAAGTTCACGAAACATCAATATGCACGCCATGTTCGTTATTCTAAAAGGTATATGACCGAAATCAATTTGATGTGTTGGAGTACTTTTTATTAACGAGAAATTTTCATATAGAGTAATGTTCGTAAATAATTAATTTTCATAAAGAACTATTTTTGAAATTAATTTGAATAGTTTATTAAAAAAACAGAAATCTCGTTCGAAGTTTTATCCAGGTTGTTCGAATGACTGGATCTAACGACATTCCCTAGGCTATACTGGAAACTCGTTAGAAGTTCGTTAGAAATGTCATTCGAACGATCTCGTTCGAACGAGATTTCTAACAACCTATCTAATTTGATACTGGAATTCCATTAGATAACTCGTTCGAATGACAAGTCGTTCAAACGACCTCGTTCGAACGAGTTCTGCCAGATCTGAAATTTTTAACTTATTTTTCAGCAGTTATTTTCCAACAACTATTTTGATCCACTAATTTTTCAGTTATATCATATGGACGACAATGAGTTTCTCAAGCTAAGGAAGTTCCATATTCTCTTTAGAGCATTTTTCATAACTTCCCTCTTTTTGGTAAAATCAATCTCCAACATCATTTTCAACTTTTGAAACAAAAAACCCTTTAATCATCTTGACATTCAACTAGCAAGTTTGCGGTGGATCTCTGCATTTAAGCTTAATGGTGACGGTGGTTTTGGGATTCGGTGGATACCGCGACACGAGGAGTGTCGAGAAACGCGTTGGAGCTTCACGTACTACAAACTCGGAGGTCGAGGACGGCATAAGCATCTCTTGAGTGAGTCAATGTCTGTAAGTCTTTTGAGTCTCTTGTAAAACCTATTTTGTAGTGGATTTTGTCAAGGCCCGGCCATCCGAGGTTTTTCCCATTTGGGTTTTCCTCGTACATTGGCACGTTGTGGTTGTGATTTTCGCAATTTACTTTATTAAATCACCTAGATGTATGCTTAGGATAAAATGGATAAAATTGGAATAATTTTATTTTAATTAACCAAGTTATCAATCTCATTGTATTAATTGAAATTTGTTCTTGCGAACTTGTGAATCTGCTACAGAAATTAAAATTGGAGAATATCTCTTCTTAGCTAATTTTAAATCGGATTGCGTGTGTGTATTCCACGAATTAAACTAAGAACATATAACTTTTCAACTTTATCTTATTTATCTCGTAAACAAAATAACTAGGGTAGCCCTAGACAGTTTGCTATTTTTCTAACTATTTATAACATTGCCACTGCCTTAATGTGATAGTCTGTATTTTACAGGTCTCAGTGGTCGGTAGCCGACCAGACGCTTCCAAATTGTTGAGAAACTCCTGACAGATAATACTCCATCCTTTCAGTCACTATATCACTCCAGTTAAGATTGAAGTATTGGGGACTTTTGTTGTAGCATAAAATAATAAGACTACATGGACCAATAAAAAGGTGACATATTTCATCATACTCAGTAAACCCAGAAATGACAAATAAATATGGTCAACTTAGTTATCTAGTTGGTCGACAAGCTGGTCGACCACCCCCAAGAATATAAACAGTTAGTAGTGTGAACAAACACACATGACACTCTCAACAGTCATCATGCACATGCACGTGAAGAATATCCAGTTAGTAATTATCATGTAAATATGTAAACACCTAAGCTATAAAGGTATTCCATCTCTCCAACTTCTCATTACTATAAATAGACTATTACCTCTCTCAGCTAAAGGCAACTAAATTTTTTTTTACGAAACCCTAGAGTGTTCTTAAGAAGCTTGTATCAAAACCCTGAAAACATAGTGAAATTACCCCCTTGGAGGTAGGCCCCTCATTAGGCTGAACCACGTAAATATTTGTGTCATACTCTTTGTTTCTCAACTCTCTTTATCTTATTTCTTTATATGTGGTTATAATTATTGGTTTAATTAGGCTAAGACTATTTCAAATCATCAAACCAAATTTAAACACCAACAATCACCATAAATATCTTTAAAATTCATTTAAATAGTCTTTTTTTTTTAATTTGCTCTCTGTATGTGAAAAAAAGGTTTTGTAATTTGAATGTGGATAAGTTGAATGAGGTACACATTCTTCCATAACTAAAAATTGGTTTAATTTCAAGGTTGGTGGAACAAGATAGAAAGTAAAGAAAATGTGAAAACAAGAGTGGTAGAGTATTACTTAGCACTCTCTACCCAGAAAAACAAAATAATTTATAGCATTAAAGTATAATTTACAGTAACAACCCAGACTTTTAAGCGGCTATTTTATATTATTTTGCCAGATGGGCTAATTTTATAAAATAGGGAATGTTGGGGTAAATATTATTTCCCGTGATATTAAGGGATAATATTTATTATGTTTTGTCTATTTACCGTTATGAGAAGGTAAATAGCATTATATTGTGTTTAATTGCGTCGTTATATGTTATGCGACGGTTATCACTCATATTTAAAATTGAGTATAATTAATGAAATAAAATGGAATCTCGAACATAAAAATAGTTCACTTTATTCCAAATGCCAAAATAGGGGTGCGGTTGTTTTTAGAATAGTCGAGATAGTCGAAATAAGTGCCCCATTGTATTTTTGAGTTTCGGGCACTTTTATTGGGTTATGACTCAATTATGTGGTTACGAGTCATTTTAATGGTGTATTAGCAATTAAAAGAGGAACATTTATGTTTTAAGACCCGGTTAAGTCTCCCACCCCTTTTATTTCCCCTATCTTGTGTTAGAAGCCAAGAGAGAGAGAGAGAGAGAGAGAGAGAGAGAGAGAGAGAAGAGAGAGAGTCGGGAGAAATGGAGAAATGAGAGAGAAATGGAGATTTGAGGCCAAAAATCGTTGCTACCGGAAGAGGATCCGAGACTACAAACTCGAGGCAAGTTTCTTACTTGCTAGATGTTGATTTAATGTGATAATTTGAATGTATAGTTAGTTTTTGGAGATTTAAACCCTAAATGGGTTTTTGTTAACTTTGGTGATTTAACCCTAAATCTTGTAGTTTAATTTGATTTGAGGATAAATTATTAGTTATTAATTGTGTAGAAGTGATTGAGTAGCAATTATTGTTGTTGATGTTAGAAGAAATCAAGGATTTGGGGTTTTGGGGATTTTAGGGTTCTTAAACCCGTAGCCCAAACTGGGCAAATTCCCAGGGCCGAATCGATTCGATTAAGGGGTAGGTTATAGGTCTGGGAGACTGAATCGATTCGGGTTAAGGACGAATCGATTCGGTTAATACAGAGAGTTAGTTTTACTCACCGAATCGATTCGCTTTTTGGGCGAATCGATTCGCAACCAGGGGCGAATCGATTCGATTTCCCTGTTTTTGTGAGAATTTTTCCTAGTTTGATTTTAGCCCTTTTTATTTTAGGTCCAAGGTTTCGGGACCTTCATTTGGGAAGTAATTAAAATTCCTAGAGGGTAGTTTTGGGTAGACATTGTCCTAGGCTAAAGTGGGGACATTTGGGTTTACCCCGAGGGCTAGTATGTGTAGGTTAATGTCCGTATGAGATAGGAAGTTAACCTAAAAATAAATTGGAGATAAAGTGTTAATGTTGTGAATTTGGGGAGTTAATACTTGAGGGAAACTCACCTTGATGGTTTATGAAATTTCATGAACTCTTGGAGACTAGTTGAGGATAATGGCACTTCGGGTCTTAGGTCATTAATAAAATATGACTCTAAGAATAAGAATTGTATATTCTACTATTTGGTACAAAATAAATAAGTACAAATGGCTTTTGAGAATGTAAAAGTGAATGATTTCAAAGATAGAAAAATAATTTTTCATAAATCTTAATTTATGATTACACACCTCTCTAAATCGCTATCATAAGGGAAGTTGCGCGCGTGTGGTGAAGCCCCCTGGCTAATGAATGCAGGGTGGATATATCCCTAAGCCATATGACCAGTTATTATATATTTGTTCTGCGCTAGTGAGGTAATTCTGGGTGTGGTTATGACTCACTCGCAGGGGTATGGACACTTCCCGACGTTTCGGTATGATCCCAGGTTGTCTTGTTTGATAGGCCCTGGAAGATGATAGCCATTTAGGGGCGCGTCCAGTGGGGAAACCCGGAGGGACGGTCTTAGAATATGTATGTGAATTTAACTATTCTTAATAATGTGGGACATTATTGTTATTTAAAGCATTTTACGATAATGAAATGTCATTAATTTACATTTCCCGGAACGAAGAAGGGGAAATGGG
The DNA here is from genome assembly GCA_949130495.1 of Sambucus nigra. Taxonomy (NCBI): domain Eukaryota; kingdom Viridiplantae; phylum Streptophyta; class Magnoliopsida; order Dipsacales; family Adoxaceae; genus Sambucus; species Sambucus nigra. The sequence continues at coordinate 623,833,900 of OX422216.1, forward strand.
AGGTTAAATACATTTTTCGGATGGAAGAAGGAAAATGGGAAGATATGAAATGAAAGAAAAGCATTTTTATGTTAATAAAACTTGCTTTTAAATATGTACTTTTCCTGGATGGAAGAAAGGAAAAGAAAGTTTTGAAATGAGATTAATTGGTAAATAGTTGATAAAATGAATTACCATATATATATTTCCTAAAGAAAATAGGAATTGTGCATGTAGAATGGTGGATATTGATTTATGTCTCCTTGAGAAGCTGTAGATGAGACCTCCCATATATATATATACATATATATATTATTTTCGTGCTGAGGGTCTAATGGATCTCAACGATCAACCTTGCCTAATAGTAGTGTATCGGGGGGTTCCTTGTTTGGATTTTGCTTCGCTAGATACCCCACGCACGAATAGGGCATAGTGTTGAGACTGGGGAGAAGTTAGCCCTTAGTACATGGGTTAACTAGATCATTTTATTGATATTGCGCTAGGTTGTGCTTTTAGATTGAGAGGTGAAAAATATTATGTCAATTGCGAGAGAATTACGCACTTAACTGTCATGCATTTTAGTCACATGGTAATCATATCAAACCGGACCCTGACCCGTCTATATTTATTTATTTTGCATACAAATCTTTGTCCGTTCACGTGCTCTACCGCAAGGACACCCGTATTTATATTTCCATTCTGGTTGTCTTGGAGATATAGCATTTTGTGGAAGTTGTAGGGTATTTGTCATAGACGCTTCTTTCCATTGTACTCTAGTTATGTTCAGTTATTCATTCGGGCATGTTGCCCAAGCTTTGCATTCATTTATTATATTGTAATAATTGAATTGTAATACTCGGTGTAGCTAATTGTATTGGTTTGTTCACCGACAGCTTATTCGGTGATTATTTATTTTATTGTTTTTGTTTTACTCGTTGATTTTTTATATCCACCGTTTTTACAAATGGGATTGTCTAAGTGTTTTTCTTTTATTTTCAAATTTTCAATTTGACAGACCACTTTCTAAAATGATTGGTGGTTATCTCGTACTATTATTTTAATCGACAGTGATACTAATAATGGACCATTTATGATTCCTGTGATTATTAGAGTATTGGGATGGCCACCTATTATTTTAGTCACAGATGGTATCAAAGCATTAGGTTCTAGAGTCCTTAGGAATATGTGCAGATGTATTGCACTTTCAGTGTTACATCTGATTTGATATAGAGCCTTAGGATTAAGGTCGTTAATTTCTCCTGTGAGATTTCGTTCTCCTGCTATGATACAAGAACCTCGAAAATCTTTTGCGTGTTCGTGTGAGACTATTAAGTCGTCGGATGAAAGGCGTCAAGGAAGGCCGTTGTGAAGGTGTCATGAGATGGGATTACTAAGAGCTGTAAGCTGTAGTCGGGGATGAGGTCCTCTTTAGAGGCCGCTCCCCTCATGGCAATATCTTATATTTCTACTATGACTACTACGTACAGTAGATATAGTTTTCCAAGTACTGCTACAAGTAGAGAGTGGTACTAAGCTGGGATTCCGAGCGACGTTAATTTGAAGTTAAGGGGTCCTTTATGAGGACCACATGTTGAAGTTCGGACGGATAGAGGAAGTGTAACCTCATTCGGTAGAAGTATAAGGCCCGGGAGTTTTGGCCTACATAGGGGTATAGAAGTGCCCAGGTGCGAAGAATGGAGGAAAATATTTCACCCATTGGGGTAAGGTTGAAGTGGCGGAATGGTAGTCGCCATATTTTTGTGGATCATGAAGTTTTGCCCATAGAGAGAGCCCTTCAGTGGAAATGATAGGCTCACAAGTAAGTGTTGCTAACACTTTCAGAGAAGTGGTGTTCATGAGACCCCATCGGTGGACACCCACCCGGGGAAGACTCATTGAACTAAGGCCGAGGAGGCTAGTAGAATGCTATCTTTATTGAGAAGTTAAGGGAACTACGCGAGTAATCGCCAGGGTAACTAGAGATGAAAGTAGTTTGGTTCGGATAAGACTAAAATAATGTGTCTAGGAACCATTTGTAGTGGCCAGAGATTGGAAAGAATGTTGGTGGAAATTTCCACCTTAGTTGACGGTGGGGCATTTCCTTAAGATAAGATGGAGTAGTATGGTATTAACCCTAGATTCGGGTGTGTATATCGAGCTTGTGGTAGTATCAATATTATTATAGTGAATATATCTATATGACTTCCATGGTAGGGAAGTTTTATATTTTTCCTTCACTCGTTATGAGGCGAGTGATGATATTTTAGAAGTATATGTGTTGTATGTGCTACTTGTATTATATGTATTATACGAGTATAGATATTCTTGTTCTGGTTGGGGCGATAGCAAGCGAATAAATCGCAAGGCTACACTATTTCTAGTTCTAAAGAAGAGCTAGTTGTTCTATAATATCTCTCCTGGATACATGTTGAGATTTATAGAGGTGGATTGAGGTAGGTAAGAGTTTTTTCATTTCTTGTTTTGTTTTTTTTGTTTGATTGTTTGTTTGCTTTGTTTGTGTAGGATGTTGCCTTATCTCCACGACCAACAAAGTTAAGTAGTAATGTATAGGAGGGGTTCCTTGTTTGGATTTCGCCTCGACGAGACGCTCCACCCATGAACCTTAATGACGTTGGGAGTGGAGAGATGATATTTCTTTCTTCTTTTCTTTTATTTTACTTACTGGTTAGATGTTAGATTGGAAGGTTTAGCCGAGAATCACGAAAATGAGGTATTAAAGGGCTATTAAAGTGCGAGATAGAAGCACTATGAATAGTTTATCCTCTGATCGATGTGGGGAAGACTAAGATATGAAAGTCGAATTGAGACTTATGGTTATGCCTTAATGAGAAGGCCATGTATAAAGATATATGTGTGTATATTGGGATAAAGCATTTGTGGCATCTTACAGAAAGTAAATGCTAGGTTAGTTGAATTTTCAATAAATTGAGATGGTAGGACATAGAAGTAGAAGTGCATTAGTAGAGTTACGAGTTAGGATTTTAGTGGTCCCGATCATGTGTCTTAGACCGTTACATCTCGATGACCGACGATGCGAGGTAGTAGTGTAATGGGAGGGTTCCTTATTTGGATTTCGCTTCGACGAGATGTCCCACGCATGAACCCAAGCGAATGTCGGAAGTTGGGAAAGGTCTTGGAGACTAGGGATATAATTAGTGTAATATTTATATGACTCGATTAGGATATAAATCGACTTTAGGATTTTTAGGACGTAAGGCCCTTAGGGCATGTAACGTTGTGTTAGGAAGGCGGTAGGGAGTTGACCACAATAGGTTTGTGGATTAACTCTAAGTAGGATTAGGTCCCTAGAACGAAGAAGTATGGGATCTTAAGTGATTCGGAGCGTTAGGCCATAGAAGGTGGGGCCTCTCTTAGATACAGCATTGCGTTGGTCACTTAGTTTTTGGGGAGTTAAAGCATGAGTTGACTTTTACTCCTGCACTCGTGTTATTAAGATCGAGAGTGGATTTAACGAACGAGTCTCTGCCAGGAATGGGAAGTCTTAATGCTGGAGCATGGACCCATTGTTTATGCGTCTCACAGACTTAAACTCCATGAGAAGTATTATCCCACGCTTGATTTAAAGTTCGTAGTGGTTGTACTCGCCTTAAAGAAATTGAGGCACTACTTCCTGGAAAGGAAATTGATCTTTTCACGACTAACAATTTGGAGTTCGTAAAGGACTATTAATTGGATCTTCCCTTTTGCTAAAGAAATGCGAATAGGAGTAGCAAATGCGCCGAGTAGAAAACTCGTCAGAGAGATTAGTTAAGGCATGGAATGCCAAGTAGAACGAGCTTAACCGAGGGGACGCTATAGTAAGAGCATTCATGTCCGTGATTGACCCTTTCACCTACTAGTGTGAAGAGAGTAGTGTGGAATGAGGACGGGTATATCCATGGACATCTTCATCGAATTGTCGATATTGCAATGGTTATGATCCTACTTGAGAAAATTATTGATCGTTTGACCAAGTTAACGCTTTTTCGGCCTGTATGGGCAGACTAATTGCAGAGGAGTACGCTAAGTTCTTCATGGCGAAGTTATGGAACTATATGAGGTTCCTATCAAAACAGTGTTGGACCGGGACGAGATATTCGCGTTCAGGTATTGGTAAAGTTTCCAGAAAGAAATGGGAACCGTATGGATATGGGGTATATCCTACCACCCGTAACTGGATGGGTGGGTTCGACTTAAAGGAAGGATGGGAGTAGTAGCCTTTATGGTTCGAATTTTTGTACGATAGTTCGGATCGTTTCCTATAAGTATGGTGCCGTGTGTGTGGCCTAGTGTAGTCGGCTGAGTATTTTGCCTGTTCGTTGGAATGGAACCAGCGGACAATATATTCCTTGGGCTTGGAATGGTCCGAGAATATTTCTTTAATGATTGGGCTTAGTGAGCCGCATACTTTGAAGGGCTACGCCAATGAGAATAGAAGTAAGTAGTGTTGGGGTGAGTGATTATATGTTAATGTAGTTATTCCCTTGCAAGGGTATAACGTGATTCGGGAAGAAAGGCAATTTGTGCCAAGATGTGTAGGTATCTCCTTTTATAGTAGAAAGGTAGGATCGATTGTTCATGAGGACTGATTTGGTGCTATGTTAGAACACGAAGAAAGTAGACTGAGACCGAATAGTGATGACCTTAGTCTGAGTCCAATGTGGATGCTGTACTGCCGAGGGGTTTACTAAGAATGATAGAACGATAGTTTGGAATAGTATACCCTTTGTATGATTTTTGGGGTATGCCTGCATTTTGAGGGAAAAATTCCCTTCTAAGGGGGGGAGTATGTAACAACCCAGGCTTTTGAGAGGCTATTTTATATTATTTTGCCTGATGGGCTAATTTTATAAAATAGGGAATGTTGGGGTAAATATTATTTCCCGTGATATTAAGGGATAATATTTATTATGTTTTGTCTATTTACCGTTATGAGAAGGTAAATAGCATTATATTGTGTTTAATTACGTCGTTATATGTTATGCGACGATTATGACTCATATTTAAAATTGAGTATAATTAATGAAATAAAATGGAATTTGGAACATAAAAATAGTTCACTTTATTCCGAATGCCAAAATAGGGGGTGCGGTTGTTTTTAGAATAGTCGAGATAGTCGAAATAAGTGCCCCGTTGTATTTTTGAGTTTCGGGCACTTTTATTGGGTTATGACTCAATTATGTGGTTACGGGTCATTTTAATGGTGTATTAGCAATTAAAAGAGGAACATTTATGTTTCAAGACCCGGTTAAGTCTCCCACCCCTTTTATTTCCCCTATCTTGTGTTAGAAGGCAAGAGAGAGAGAGAGAGAGAGAGAGAGAGAGAGAGAGAGAGAGAGAGAGAGAGAAGAGAGAGAGAGAGAGAGAAGAGAGAGAGAGAGAGAAGAGAGAGTCGGGAGAAATGGAGAAATGAGAGAGAAATGGATACTTGAAGCCAAAAATTGTTGCTACCGGAAGAGGATCCGAGACTACAAACTCGAGGCAAGTTTCTTACTTGCTAGATGTTGATTTAATGTGATAATTTGCATGTATAGTTAGTTTTTGGAGATTTAAACCCTAAATGGGTTTTTGTTAATTTTGGTGATTTAACCCTAAATCTTGTAGTTTAATTTGATTTAAGGATAAATTATTAGTTATTAATTGTGTAGAAGTGATTGGGTAGCAATTATTGTTGTTGATGTTAGAAGAAATCAAGGATTTGGGGTTTTGGGGATTTTAGGTTTCTTAAACCCGTAGCCCAAACTGGGAAAATTCCCAGGGCCGAATCGATTCGGCTCCCAAGCGAATCGATTCGGTTAAGGGGTAGGTTACAGGTCTGGGACACCAAATCCATTCGGGTTAAGGTCAAATCGATTCGGCTAATACAGAAAGTTGGTTTTACTCACCGAATCGATTCGCTTTTTGGGCGAATCGATTCGCAACCAGGGGCGAATCGATTCAATTTCCCTATTTTTGTGAGAATTTTTCCTAGTTTGATTTTAGCCCTTTTTATTTTAGGTCCAAGGTTTCGGGACCTTCATTTGGGAAGTAATTAAACTTCCTAGAGGGTAGTTTTGGGTAGACATTGTCCTAGGCTAAAGTGGGGACATTTGGGTTTACCCCGAGGGCTATGTGTAGGTTAATGTCCGTATGAGATAGGAAGTTAACCTAAAAATAAATTGGAGATAAAGTGTTAATGTTGTGAATTTTTGGAGTTAATCCTTGAGGGAAACTCACCTTGATGGTTTATGAAATTGCATGAACTCTTGGAGACTAGTTGAGGATAATGGCACTTCGGGTCTTAGGTCATTAATTAAATATGACTCTAAGAATAAGAATTGTATATTCTACTATTTGGTACAAAATAAATAAGTACAAATGGATTTTGAGAATGTAAAAGTGAATGATTTCAAAGATAGAAAAATAATTTTTCATAAATCTTAATTTATGATTACACACCTCTCTAAATCGCTATCATAAGGGAAGTTGTGCGCGTGTGGTGAAGCCCCCTGGCTAATGAATGCAGGGTGGATATATCCCTAGGCTATATGACTAGTTATTATATATTTGTTCTGCGCTAGTGAGGTAATTCTGGGTGTGGTTATGACTCACTCGCAGGGGTATGTCCACTTCCCGACGTTTCGGTATGATCCCAGGTTGTCTTGTTTGATAGGCCCTGGAAGATGATAGCCATTTTGGGGCGCGTCCAGTGGGGAAACCCGGAGGGACGGTCTTAGAATATGTATGTGAATATAACTATTCTTAATAATGTGGGACATTATTGTTATTTAAAGCATTTTATGATAATGAAATGGCATTGATTTACATTTCCCGGAACGAAGAAGGGGAAATGGGAGGTTAAATACATTTTTCGTATAGAAGAAGGAAAATGGGAAGATATGAAATGGAAGAAAAGCATTTTTATGTTAATAAAACTTGCTTTTAAATATTTATTTTTCCTGGATGGAAGAAAGGAAATAAAATTGGTAAAGAAAGTTTTGAAATGAGATTAATTGATAAACATTTGATAAAATGAATTACCATATATACATTTCCTAAAGAAAATAGGAATTATGCATGTAGAATGGTGGATATTGATTTATGTCTCCTTGAATATCTATAGATGAGACCTCCCATATATATATACATATATATATTATTTTCGTGCTGAAGGTCTAATGGATCTCGACGATCAACCTTGCCTAATAGTAGTGTATCGGGGGGGTTCCTTGTTTGGATTTCGCTTCGCGAGACACCCCACGCACGAATAGGACATGGTGTTGAGACTGGGGAGAAGTTAGCCCTTAGTACTTGGGTTAACTAGAGAATTTCATTGATATTGCGCTAGGTTGTGCTTTTAGATTGAGAGGTGAAAAATATTATGTCAATTGCGAGAGAATTACGCACTTAACTGTCATGCATTTTAGTCACAGGGTAATCATATCAAATCGGGCCCTGGCCCGTCTATATTTCTTTATTTTGCATACAAATCTTTGTCTGTTCAGGTGCTCTACCGCAAGGACACCCGTATTTACATTTCCATTCTGGTTGTCTTGGGGCTATAGCATTTTGCGGATGTTGTAGGGTATTTGTCATAGACGCTTCTTTCCATTGTACTCTCGTTATGTTCAGTTATTTATTCGGGCGTGTTGCCCAAGCTTTGCATTCATTTATTATATTGTAATAATTGAATTGTAATACTCGGTGTAACTAATTGTGGTTGTCTTGGGGCTATAGCATTTTGCGGATGTTGTAGGGTATTTGTCATAGACGCTTCTTTCCATTGTACTCTAGTTATGTTCAGTTATTTATTCGGGAGTGTTGCCCAAGCTTTGCATTCATTTATTATATTGTAATAATTGAATTGTAATACTCGGTGTAACTAATTGTATTGGTCTGTTCACCGACGGCTTATTTATTTTATTCTCTTTCTTTTACTCGTTGATTTTTGATATCCACCATTTTTACAAATGGGATTGTCTAAGTGTTTTTCTTTTATTTTCAAAATTTCAGTTTGGCAGTCCGCTTTCTAAAATGATTGGTGGTTATCTCGTACTATTATTTTAATCGACAGTGATACTGAGAATGGACCATCTATGATTCCTGTGATTATTAGAGTATTGGGATGGCCACTATTATTTTAGTAGGCGGGTTGTCACATTTACCTCATATGGAAAATTACAGCACTGCCTGTAAAATCACATTGCAATAATGACATCCAGTATAGCGTACTCTCTCACTAATAAATAATGGGATCCCTATATATATATATATATTATAAAGCATCACCTTCAAGTATGCGTGTGGTAAACATGTCCAACTTGAAATATAAAAGCACCAAAAGGTAGAATGAGTAAACGAATCGATCCCTCGCATCCACCGAGCCAAGTACAAATGGAATTTATTGACACCCATAATCAAAGACCAAAATGGCATCGATCGGTGCACTTTTCAAAATGATTAACAAAGGTTGTTCATAAACATCGATCAATAGAATAGCCATCAAAAGGAACTATATCATTTATAAGAAAAAGAACCTACAAACGTCTTTCGACAAGCTACAACAATTTGACTTAAAGACAATATTCTCATTATTTGTCTGAAGAAAAAAAGTATTTTTGCTATGGAATGATCCCCATTTGCCTCAAGCCTTTAAAAATGGCTACATTGGTGGGGTACAATATGAGAGTCTTCCATTTAGTATAAATCCATATAGAGCAAATAAAATTGTGTGTCTTCTTCTCAAAGTCTCCACTAGAACTCAAGAATCAAAACACATAGACCTACATATTGTCATGTTTTAGAATAAACCAAGGTGGATATTGAAAATGTCCTTACAAATATGTCCATCTTTCTATTTTGGGATGAAAATAAAAGTGAATGGGATAAAAAACTTATAAACCGTATCTACCTAGTCCAAATCCCCCTGGACATACATGGTATGTTGTACAACTTTAGTATATACTCGTTCTGAGTACATCACAGACCTTATATACTGCACACTTAAATAAACCCGTGACATATAGAAAATTTAGGATAATGTAAATAAGCACTTCACATGCATTCATATCACAAATACTCCACCTTTTGTCTCGAAAGGAAACACGAAAACTTCAGTAATCGTAACATCATTCATTCATAAATACTAGTACATAAATAGATAAAGTGATAGAAAAGTACTAGTCTGAGATCAATGTCGTAGCAACCATGAAAATACATATCCAACTAGATAATGACCATGTTAAGAAAAATTCGAATCTCAAACACGACCAACAAAAACAATCCATCTAATATAGCAATATCCAATATATATAGTGTTTTATTCAGTACAAATCCATACAGAGCAGAGTAAATTGCGCATTGAAGAAAATAAACAAATACAAAAAGATATTATATGCATGCGCCCTAGCTACATCAAATATATAACAAAAATGAATGTCGTGAAAGGTTACGGGAAATAATAAAATGTATGGAAGAACATATGAATACATGTTATATGCACAATCAGGCTTCTGAGCGGACCAATTATGCATGCAATGTTTAAAAATACCAAAAAATTAAACTATTTAACAAAACTTGGTGGGCGAGATCAACATCAAATTTTATAAAAAAAAATACACACATTCATTACCTTTGAATTTCACCCATTTTCGGATTAAATCTCTCAATTTTTTTGTATATGATATGCTGGCTACGGATATCATCTTTATCAAGTTTGTTCAAAAAATTTAATTTTATACTAATTCAAAAAATTTGTCCATATAGATTGTCTGCACGGTTTTGGTTCATAGTGGACCTCGACCGGTTCTATGTATATATTCAAAAAATATAGCGATCATTAAGCTAGATTCAGTAATATCCAAAGTCTCTTGAGTTGTTGGTTTTAGCCAGGATTGAGATGTTGCTTATGGGGTTTTCCCCCTTTATAACAAATAAGGCTCATGTGTCAAGTGGTTTTTGGTAGAGGTAGATTTAAGCTCATTTTTGCAAGGTTTCAAGTTGTTTTTTTGATCATTTTGATGGAATATGTCATAGCTTTTATCTTTTTTTAATATATATGTTTGGAATTTTGTTATAGTGTGTTAGGGTGGACCACTGGTTCACTTCTACTTTATACATATTTAATGGTCATTTTTAACATAAAAGGGAGTTTTAATTTACAAGTGATTAAATGTCCCATCGAATATATATGTGAACTAGTAGCATAACCATATATGTGTTCTTTTTTTTTACACAAGATAAACCAGATTCATAACTAATTTATACGTGATTAAATTTCCCGTCCAATTTTACTCAAGGTTTGAAAACCCTCTAAATACACGTTTTATTTTATAGGGTAAAAAAAATCATTTTGGGGACATGTTGGCAACATGCCCTTATGTTCTTTTTTTGGTTGACGTCTTTACAAAGTTGCTTTTTATTCTTGGAGTACTATATCCTTTGTTTCTAGTACCTTGTGATATTTGATACGTATTCTGATACGATACAAAATACACGGTATCACAGATGTCCTATATCCCATGCATATCATTGTATATCTCGATACGATACACAATACCAATATTACATGGTACATGGGTCACCTTGGTACACAGTATGGGAACGGGTACATGGTACGTTCCTTTAGCTGGTACACGATACATTGGGGTTAGTCTTAGTTGTTTCACTAACATAATTATAGGAGTTAAATAACATTAAGTAGATTTAAATAATAATGGATGTAGTGTATAATTGATAAGTCACGAATATTTTATATTAACACCCTTTTATTCTTATGTTGTATCCATTATTTTTTATTTTTATGATCATATATTGGTTAAACCTTTTTTTAAATATATATGATTTGCAAGGTTTACTTAAGCTTTTGTAGGTATTTGAATGCTTAGTAAAGTTATATTTTCGGAAACATTCGTTGCAAGATGAAACTTTAAGGGAATTTTTGTAATTTCAAACTTTATAATTTGGGCATTTGGAATACATGGTTTTATATGTTGTCGAATTAACTTCTCATGGTCGATGATCGTGTGACATTCTGAGTTTAGGTGAAGAAGTTATGTCGATTCATATCGGATGCTCTCGAAGATGAAATTTACAAAGGGAATATAAAGTCTCATTTTTTAGGAATCGATTCTCACTATGTTCCATCTAGATTTAAAGGAATCGATTCTCACTTTTTGATAATCGATTCTCATTCTTTTCATAGATCTCTATTTTTTGCTGAATTTTACCATGGGAATCGATTCTCACTTTTTGAGAATCAATTCTCACAACTAGAAATAAAATATTTTGAGATATCTTGATTTTTTTTCTTTATTTTCATCCTTTAAAAAAAATATATATATATATATATATATATATATATATATATATATATGTGTGTGTGTGTGTGTGTGTGTGTGTGTGTGTGTGTGTGTGTGTGTGTGAGTTGTATTTATTAGTTCATTACTAGTTTTTGTATTAGTTTTTAGTTAGGAGGATATTTTTTGTGGGATCTTGCCTCTCCTAGGGTTTGATTTTTTTAATTTGTAAGTACACTATTCATTATCTTCGTCATTAATATAAGTTGTATTTCTTATTTTCAAGCTTTAGTAATTAGTTTTACTTGCTTAGTCATTACTTTTCTTTAATTCCATGTTATTTTATATGCTTTATAGCTAAATTAGTTTAGGTTACGATTGATTAAACTCACCCTGGATTAAATGGTTGCTTTTGTTTGGTGATGGATTAGACTGGTTTAAATGGGTTAGGATGTTCCTAATTTTGTGCCTAGGATATTTAACGGTGTATATCATGTATATGCCGTATTTATGACCTTGGTTATGTAATATCACGGATAATTGTTGATGACAAAATCAATTAAGCCTTTATGACAATTTAGGGGGTGATAACTTTTGATTTTACTGATTGTAAAAATGAGATTTAAGCTTGATAAGATTTTCTTCCCATGTTACCATTTATACTAATTAATCCAATGTGAGGGATATTATTCTCAATGTATAGTTTTTACTCGTTTTATTAATATTAGTTTCAATAAATGTCTAAATTAATATTTTACTACCACTTTCAACTTTTACACTTTTATTCATAAGTATTAAGTCAATTAATGTTTTGCAGTATTCCATGTGGATTCAATACCCGGAGTAGTCTATATACTCCCGTAAGAGTCTAGAAATAGTTTAGGTTTTTGCATAGCAATGGGAGCCGAAACAACGATAGGCGTAGTAACACAAATGCCCAATTTTCCTCAGTCTATCAATAATCTCTACATTCTAAAATATATTAGTACCTTATACGAACCATTACTATATTATATTAGTTGGGAAGCCATTTTTCTTCTCATGTATTATGTAATGGGAGTCAAAAGTGTCATTATTATCAATAATAACTAAAATCATCAATGTTAAAATTCGAAATGCCATATTTAGAGATTCGGATCGAGAACCCATCATGTTTGGGATTGTATGAACCCAGATCGTAGTACGTAGGGGGTGTAATCCTTTGGGTAACTATGTATTATACACATTGATATCGAATTAGAAATTTTCAGGCCAAATTTTTTAAAACAAAAACTTTAATTCTGAACAATTTTGGTCTTCTTATTATATAATTATTCTCTTAGACTTTTGAAATAACCAAAAAATAAAAAGAAACAACAAAATCCTAAAATATTTCTTACCGTTTTCTCAATTTCTTTGGTTATGAAATCCACTACTTCATTTTCCTTGTGTGAACCTCACCCACGACTGTTGTAAAATAAAAAAGATAGAGAGAATTTAAGGACAATTAAAACTTTTCATTTCATTGTTTTGTATAATCAAGGGGTATCACCACAATTGATAGTACAAAGTATTCTATCGAAAAGACACTTTAATAATGCGGAATACTAGTGGACATCCACTAAAAATACATATTTTACAACACTCCCTCTTGGATGTACATTATATCGACCATTCAATGATTATTGCCTCATTACAACAATATAAAGGAAAAAACTTGTTGAAAAAAAGGTGAAAAGAAGGAAAAAGAGTAAAACTTTTGTGACCATTGAATCGATGTTGGGCACTCTTAATGTTGCCTCATTAAAACATTTTACAACAAAACCCAATGAGAAAAAACCTAGTTAATGGAAAAGGATTACAATGCGCATATATCCATATATATCATGCGCAATTCTCCCCTAATAATATGCTCCTTTTGATTGAATACTCCCTCTCATTATTGAATTTCTTTGATGATTTAAGTCGACACATACTTGTCTCATTCATAAGACTTGGTGAAAAGATGAAATATATCATCACTGCCCTTTAATTTTTGTATCTAAAACATATATAATTTAGTCATCGATGATCATCTTTGTTGATCCCACTTTTCTCTTCTATATGTATAAAATATAGAGATCTCATTAACATTAGGTACCTTTCCCTAATTCAGGGGCTATTTAGTCACTTTAGGAACTTATGTTTTTTCATAGATAGTAACATCTTTAGGGGGTAGAGAAGGTGGATATTTTGTTCCTAACCTCTTTTGGAACATTATTTGGGCATGATTTTATTTGACCTCCACTACTAGGGAGTTAACTAGTTAGGACCTATATTTATAGACTATGACAAATTTATTTGCTGTCTAATTTATTTTTTCCAAGTGGAACAATAATTATGTCCCGAACATTCTTTTACTTTACAATTTCTCGAGTAGTCACTCCTCCTATTTCCCTATTTTCAGGTGAGTATTGTGAGAACTCCCTTACCTATGTAGCTTCAAGTATTGATCTGGCATACCTTTTGTTTATTTGCCTATACTTTTGCAAATATTTGAGTGCTCTCCTCAATCCATTTCTTTATTTATATATTGAAGATGCAAGTGTCCCTGGGGCTATGGAGACTCAGGTATTAAACGGGCATGAATTTTATTTATTTGCTCATTCTTTGCAAATAATTGCATTCTTTTCTCAATTCATTTCTTTATTTACAAATTGAGGTTGCAAGTGCTCCCTTATTTTTGGAGCCTCGAGTCGAACCAAGGGATAAACGCAGGATTTCGGGCAGCATGCTAACTCCTATTAGCGTGCGAGTGGGTTTCCTTTCTTTGTTCTGCTATAAAAAAATCATTTCTTATGTAATTATATTACATATTTGTTCTCAGGATCTAGAAGACGGGGAAGAGGGAGATGGTGATGAGGACTAGCAGGACTCTGAGACTACGCACTCCAATGTGGTTGAGGATGGGGAGTGTGAAAAGTAATTTATTATTGATTCTGGTGCCAGTTCTATGGATAATGGTTTTAACACTATATATATGGATTCTCCCGGCGTCTATACGAAGGAAATGTGATGCGAGCAACATGTAGATAGGTTTTGTGAAGAAGACTGAGTTATCTTAGACCAGATTTTCAAGCATTATCTCGAGACTTGCACAAGCACATTAGTATGTAATATTGAAGGCATTTCTATTATAAATTGAAAAATGCTCACAAGTCATGTTCGTTGGTTTACTTCAGTTTCGCCTAATGAGATTACTTATGAGGGCGCTCGTAACTTATTGGTTGCTATCAAAGATCTGGAGAATTGTTACCATTTTAAATTGGATTGGTTGGATGATATCATTCGCAACTTTATTCATCCTATTACAAGAAGGTTAATGAAGGATAAATCGTTTGAGAATGCCAAGGCTGATCAATATATCAAGTACCTTGAACATAAATTGAGAAAAAATTTATTTGGAGAGGAATAATGTGTTTCTCGTGTTGCCAAGATTTAGGAGAAAGTGGAGATAGAAGTGGGTGCCTCCTAGGAGGGTTTCTATAGTAAAGAGACTATTATTTTCCTTTTAACAGAGCATTGGTTTTGTAACTCTTTCGCTCGTGTTTGTAATATCTTTGTCTACTTTTTGAGCTGGCCATTTTTGTGAAATGAAATGTCAAATGTTATTTATCTTGTGTGTATTCTTTGCACCTTATTTATCTTCCCTTATACTGTGGGACTACCCATTCACCAATATTTTTATGTAAAATATTCGCGAGTAAAATTTCAAACTATTGTCGTTCCCACAAATTTTGGAGGTGTCTACTCACAAATTCCGCATGTTTTCAAATATTTACGAGTAAATGAACATTAACTGAATAAAATAATACCCTTATACTTTGGGGTCTTACTTCTCTGCTCACCATATTTTATTATTTGTGCTTTTGCAATAATGATTGTGCAAGCATATCCCCTCAAAATATTATGAGTAGAGATATATGTCTTGAGAATTTACTACTATTGTTCTTGTTATCAGTTGTCAAAGAAAATCGAGACTTAGGAGTATATCCCTTCATAATGTTGCAATAACTATGAACTATTAAAGCTGCTTTTATTTCTTTATACTTTTGGAAATTTTGTACTTTATTGCTCGTTATATTTCGTAGAGGTCTTTAGCTTCAAAATATACCCCTCAAAATATTACGAACAAAGGAGAACTTGTTAAAATAAAAGAAATGTATTTCCTCCTATTTTGGAAATTCTTAGGTATCTTTCTCATCATATTTTATCATTTGGAAGTAAATCCCCTAAAAATATGATGAGTAGTACACTTATTTATGTGAAGTTACTTTTTCCCTTGAGTGTGGGAATCATGGGATTATTTTGCTTGTTATATGTAATTAACAGAGTACAATCATTACTTTCTAAGTTGTACCCCTCACGTAAACCTACGAATAAATACATAAGAAAACGAAAACCACTTGGTGGTAAGTAAATCAATAAGTATTATAACTATCATTAAAAAATTGTTAAAGAAAAATTGGGCATAACCAAACATGAGTTATTACATTCATTGTATCAAAATTGATATTTTCTAGTGGTGCTCATACAAAAAAGAGAGGTTTCTTTATTTTATGAGAGACTTTTAATTTTTAGATTATAACAAAGATAAACACTATGATACCTCATACATAATACTTCTTAAGCCATTTGAAGTTAATCGACTGAATACAATCACTCTCACACTCTAAAATATAGTTGCATCCCGATTTTTCTACCCATCATACCACGAATGGTCCTTCCCAATTAGGCTTGAACTTGAAGGTAGCCATGCTCCTTAGATGATGAGTAGATGCCCGTAATACTAAATGTCCCACTTGGAACTCTATTGTCTTGACGAGATTCTCATAAGCACTCGACATTTTTAGGCTATAAACTTTGAAATTTTCCTTTTCTTTGTTAGGTTCTATTCTAAAGCCTCCAATTGCACATATCTTGGATTAGGTAGCAGATTGTGGCTTAGAGACACTTGCGTTGGTGGTACTGCGAATTCCACTGGTAAGACAACTTATGTCCCGTAGGCTAAGAAGAAAGGAATGAATCCTTTTGGCATCCTTTTAGAGTTTCTGTAGGCCCACAAAACCATTGGAAATCTTTCATCTCATGTTTGAGGAAGATCCTCTAACATCTTATTCGACTTGTTGATCAAGGTATTGTTCGTTGCTTTCGACTGTCCATTTCCCTTAGGGTAAGAAATGGTTGAACTGTTATGAATGATCTAATATGTATCTATAAGCCAATCGATGTCCTTGCATACAAACTTCTTGTTATTGTCTATAAGTATGACTTTTAGAATGTAAAATCTGTAGATTATATATTCTTGAATAAATTGAGTTACTACCTGAGCAGTAATCCTTCTCAAGGGGATTACCTCTCCCCACTTGGTATACATCTCTGTAGCAACCAAAATGAAAGATTTTTTGTGGGAGGATGGGTTGATATTTCTTACAAAATCAAATCCCCAAATGTGGAATTGTAAGGAGTAACCAAACTTTATAAGCTAACCGAAGGGGCATGAACCATGTTATCGTGCATTTGGCATGCTCAGCATTTTTTCACGAAGTTTTTGGAACCATCTTCCATCGTTAGCTAGTAGTTACTCAAGATTCATTAATTGGTCATACAATTTTTCTACACCCATATGTGAGCGTTATGAGCTTCCTTTAGCCCCTTTGCCACTTCATTTTTCGCTACACATTTTAGAGCCTTCTCGTTATACCCCATTCTGTAAAGTTCTCTTTTCACAAACTAGAATCCAGCAACCCTCTTCTTTAAGTAAATCGCATATGCCCACTTAGCATGTGACTCTCCATATTTGAGGTAAGCAATATAAGGATTTCTTTAGTCCTCCAAGATTTCTATGAAGTTAGCTTCAGCTGGATGATTAAATTAATTCTGGCATTTTAAATAACCCTATTGGAGACGAGAAAACTATTTACTCAGAATGGTCTAGTAATATCCCCCTCGCTACAGATGCGTATAAAGTGGAATGTATGTATCCCCGCAATGCCTTGTGTGCATTTCTCATAGATTTTCATGAGACTTTTATTCTCCCATGCATTTGTCCAAGTAATCACCTGTAACCCCGTATTTTTTATGATTTAAATAATTATGGGATTAATTATTATTGTTGGATTAATTGAATTAAAATGTGAGATTTAATTGTTAATTAATTCGAATTAAAATATATATTAACTAGCGTGCCAAGGTTAATACTTAGTGATTGAATATTACTGCGTGATGTGTAATATGAAATTATGCATTTTGATATATTGTCGAGAGTGAGAAATACGACAATTAGTAATTTAAGTCAGACGCGCGTGCGAGTCGTGTCGGAACTAATTTTGATGGGAATAAAATTAGAATTTATTCTTATTAACTCGTATGATCGTTTTGAGTGCGTCGTTGAGCCTCAAAGGGTCGAGATAGTCGGAATAGTGTACCCGAGGTTTAGTCTGAGTCCCGGGGCAATCTTAGGCCTAACCGGTGTCCCGGAAGGGCATTTTGGTAAATTATATTTTTGGGGCTAATTAATGGACGAAAATTAGAGTGCTTTAACATCCCTTACGTAGTTACAGTTAGGGTTTGATCTGTAAAAGAAAACAGAGAGTCCCAGTGTAAGGAGAAGAAGAGGTTCCTAAGAGTTCCAAGGCCAAACCCAGTCATCTTTCACCAAAAACATCAGCAACACGTAGATCGGAAAGAGTAGAACACGTCTATACCAATTTCAAGCGACGAATCAAACCTTCATAATCAGGCAATTGTTTATTACTTGCTTTCCTTTGGCAATACTCATGTTCATGTTAGTATAGGAATTAAATACCCATGTATTGTTAATAAAAATGATGAAAATTGGAGATTGGACATACATGAATTGAATCTGAGATAAATTTAGGTTGAACAAATTATGTATGTAGATTAAAAATCACGCATAGATGAATTTATGTGATAAACAAATATGGAAATTTTATGTTCTTGGATGATAATTGAAAGAACTACGGCTTTATTAACTATTTGGGGATTCCAGATTCTATTGATGATTGGTAATGTCTTAATGATGTTATATTAGTAGAAATCATACATACATGTTAGGAAATTGATTTAGAATGATTGATCGATGTCTCGGAATGATTCGTAGAGGTTATAGGTGTTGAATTTGTGAAGAAAAGTTTCTGGGTAAAATCTTCTTCGAAAAGGGTAGCGGTTCGGACCGTTTTTCATAAAAAGGTTTGGTTCTTTTTTCAGAAAAAGGTCCGGATCATTTTATTTAAAAGGTCCTAATCATTTTCTTAGTGGGTTCGGACCGCCCTGTTATTTTTTTCAGAATTGATTTGTGGACCCTTAGGACATCTTTCGGGAATTGTAATGCAAGAATTCAAATGAAGTACACTGAGATTAGAATGGATGTTATATTAAGGAAAGTGGGACATAAGACTTGGGCATATGGGAGATGTATTTATCTTAAGAAATTTCGAGAGAGAATACTTGAAATAATTATGTTCAGAATAGTAATAAAAGATTTTCAATATGTGGAAAATATGCATTTGGGTTGGGAAAATACCTATTAATTTGTGATAGGATGTGTCTATGCCTATTATATGATATTGCTGTTAGGTTCACTAATAGGTGATAACTGTCGGAACCCAGCAATTATGCGGGCGATGCGCAAAGACTTTTATATGCGGAAATAAAATTATTATTGAGTAAACACCTTAAACCTAAGAGTTTATACGAATGATGCAAAGGGGGCCAAATTAAACTTTTACTTAATTTTTTAACTTTATGAAAATGAATTTGATTTTCAAAGTTAATTAACAGTCCAAATTATTATCTTTTTAAATCAAGGTGATTTACATAAATAATAAATAACTCAGTTTTAGGCGAGTTTCTATTTATTTAAACCTACGTTTTCTTGTGAGGTGATATACGAAAAATATACAGCACACGATATTTATTTTATGTCGCAAAAACCCTTCCCCGGGAAAAACGATGAACTCCTCTAGGAGTTACCTAATATACTTCCACTAAAACAATAAAACCATCAGGAACGATTTACAATCAACAAACTTGACTTCTAAAGAAGATAGATGTAGCGATTACCCCACACGACCAAGACTCTTCCCTGGTTGCTTATTATGATCTCTCTTTACGTCTGTCCTCGCTTGTTATTGCGTTCTACACTTCTCAGCTTCTCCCTTTTGCTCTTCTTAGCTCAAGATTAGCTCAGTGCCTATTGTATTATTTTCTAGTGAAGTGATAATGTGTGGTGTACTATCCTATATGACACCCACCCACACTTAATGAATACACACCGAATGCAAGGCAACAGATTATATCTCCTTTATATCTTTGCAAGTCTTATGTCATTCAAATCAAGTCTTCTTAACTTTGAATACAATTTTGAAAAGCTTTCTTTTCTTTCTTTCAAATCTTGAACACTAGACTTGTTCAGATATTTACACAATAAATGTGTCTACGTGAATACAAGGTGAATAGGTATATGTGACTGATATGAAATGAACACAGTTCCTGAAAATCACTTACACAATCCAGTAATCATATTCACAGAATAATGACTTCAAATATATTCAATCAAATCAACAAGTCAAATATTCACAATCTTATATTTCAGAAAACGAATATTAGATTAAATCAGATTTTAATCTAAAATCTTGTCAAGACTATTTTCACAAATATTTCAGATTAAATCAAAACAGTCTTAAGCTCTCAACAAAATAATATTCAATTCAGATTTTAAATCTTCACAACTTGGATCTTAAAAATCTTAGGTTTAACTTTCTAAACCACAAACAATACAAATCTGAATATTACCAAATATTTTCTGAAAAATCTGTTTTAAAATAAAACGTTTTAAAAACATTCAAGATCTCACGAATAAGTCACAAGCAGAATATTCACACAAAATTTAATTTCAAGAATTGTGTGTGTTGTGTACAAATATTAGATCTAAAGACTGATCTAAATAATACACACAAAAATGAGAGAACTTACTTACAAAAATAATGTACTCTTGAAAATTCGTAATTGCAGATTTACAATGAGAGAAGTTCAATCTTCATTTTCGTTTTGACAGAAATCAATACTTGAAGATGACACAAAAATAGTTTTGGTTTAATCTCTCTCTCTCTCTCTCTAAAAATTTTGACAGAGTTCTGCTACAAAAATTATTTTCTCAGCTCTATAAAAATGATACACAAAGGGCTCTATTTATAAAGTGCACAAGTGTGTGCAGATTGGTGTAAAATAGGATCACATGGATCACCAAAGAAATACACACAACCGTAGATAAAAATAGATCTGAGGGTTAACAAAGAAACACAAAGTGTTGTGTTAAAAATGTGACACGTGTTGAGAAAGTTGTTACCCACTAACAAAATAATAAAACAAAACGATTTATGAAACACAGTCGTTTTGTAAAAGTATTGAGGCTAGCTGTACGAAACTGCGTAACAAAAACGCTACGAAATAATACCGTTGTGACAAAATGGTACTGCGTCGTCGTTTTTGAATAACAAATTAAATACAGCTTTGGTTTTGAGTAAAACCGTGGGCGGTGAAAGGCAGTTATGGGAGCAAGCTGGAACTCAAAAAAATGTTACCGTTGAGAACAGTAAAAGCGACGTCGATCCTGAAATAAAACATTTTTCGTTTTTTAATCAAAACTGACCACGACGTCATTTCCAGAAAAATGAAACCAAATTTTATTTTGAAAACAAAACCGTGAACGACATAGGATGCCACGTCGTCGTTTAACAAAAATTAAACCGAATTTATTTATTAATAAAAACAAAGTCGTGATAGCTCAGGGGGGGTCAAATGTGCAGCAGATATGGGGAACACGCCATAGTCTATAGGGTCACGTCTACCTCAAGCAATCAGTTATGGTAAAGGGCATACACGCATGGGTCAAATTTGTAAAGACCTGCTATGGTCGTATCTCTTAAAGACAAAAGTGAGGACATGCATGCTAGCTAATTGAAAAGTCTACCAGCTACAGTTTTCTTCTATGGACAAAGCTAACACCTAGGAGTCAAAACGGCCACATCTTTTGTGTATAGCTTAAGGCTACATATGAGAATATCTCCAACACAAACTAACATACATAATATATCATACATAAGAATATACTTAATATATATAATATATATACAAAAAAATGCATGCATATAAAACAATAGCATACACACGCATGAAACATATATATCGCATAACAAGTATTTTTAATTTCGAATATGTTATTCTGAAAATTTTATAAAAATTAAATATTGTGTCGAAAATTAATTTTCACAAAAATATTTATTTTTATAAAAGCTTTAAATTAAAATATTGAACTCAAAAAAATATAATGACGAAATAAAACACTATCATAAGATATGATAAACAAAATGCAATGTGGTGTCGTGTCCTACGTGATAGAAATTCCTATGAACCATAGAAAATGAGAATTACCTTTTTCTGAGAGGGCGGACTAAATCGAGTGCCCATTTGATGTAGATACAAGGAGAGCTTGACGTTGATAAGGGCGACAGACAATCTTAATTACAAAAATATTTTGTCAAAATTCAAGTCCAACTAGATGAAGTCTTATATAGCTAAAGCGCGAAAAGAAAACCTTAGGTGTGCTCTATATAGGGATCTTCAATAACCCAGGGGTGCGGGAATATTATTGTTAAGTGCACTAATGGGTGATAACCCGAGGGTGCAAGAATATTATTAATGAGTGCGCTAATGGGTGCTAACCCGGGGGTGCAGGATTAATATGGTTAGGTGAGCTAATGGGTCTTAGCCCGAGGTGCATAATTAGTATATATATGTATAGGGATGCTGTGACTATATTTATACATACAAGAACTTGTAAATAATTCTACTATGTGTAGTTAGTAGATATGGGAATATTGATAAATAATATAAATCTTACCGTGTAATAGATTTATTAAGAAAATAAGAAACATGTTAATTAACTATTCGACATAGACTAATTTAATAGTGTATTGTATGAACGATACGAGAATACTACTGGTGGGTATAGTTAGTATTAGTGTGACATCGAACTAGTTAGGATGGGTGGTATAGCTTGGTGGGATTAGATGTACGTTAGGCATGGACAATAAATGAGAGGTGAGAATCTCATGTGAGAGTTCGATATCCAACCTGCACTTAATACTTGCTTTAATACAGTTTTAAATACTTGCTAAATCATATTTAAAACATCAGGCTCTGACCCGTCTCTTGCATCTCTTCTCTCTTTTGCTATATATGTATTATATCAGGTGCTCAGCCACAGGGACACCAGATTTAGAGACTTGGATTACTTGGTGTACCGCAACTGTTGTGGAAGTTGTAGGTCCTTGTTTTAGACGCCTCTATCAATTCATTCAGTGCTATCTAGACTCTTATTTAGGTCATGTGTCGCCGATCCTTAGTCATTTTTAACAGAGATTATATTTAGTTTACTTTCCAGTTGTTTTAGTTGGATTGGATTACTATGGTTCTTTGGTTTGAGGTTTTGAACTGGAATGTTGTATCCAGTCTCATTTATTTTAGTATTTAATTCAAACTCAATATTTATTATATTCATGTGTGTGGTGAATGGTTTATATTTTATTTACTTGAATTGAAGAATGGAAAATATTTTGTTATATTAAAGGAAAATATTTTTGGCACTAGCTTAAATAATTATTAGGTGGTTTTATTTATTAAATGTTTTTCGGCAGTGATTCTAAGAATGACCCAATCGAACATTCTGTTTTTAATTTAATAAAGGACTGATCACCCGATATTTAATTAGGCGGGGTGTCACGGGTGGTATCAAAGCATCAGGTTCTAAAGTCCTTTAGGATTTGTACGGCTTGTTATGCTTTCAGCTTAGCGTTCTTTGATATAGAGGCCTATTTTTAGGACTGTTGGATTCTTGTTTATGCGGTTATGTCTTTAGATATTTGAGATTTAGTAATAATTGTGGACTAATAATATTTATTTTCATCTCAGATGCCTCCTCGACGTGCACCACGAGACAGACAAGTTCATCCAGAGCAACCAGCAGCTCCGGCTTAGGGAACCATGAATGCAGCAGAGGTTGCCGCCATAGTTGCACAGGCGGTAAATGCAGATTTAGCGGTGGTACAACAGGGCCCACCCCAGATTCAGGCTATGGTGCCAGCTCCAGTTCATGAGTTTCCCACTTCTTGGGAGAAGGTTAGGGAGTCCTTTCAGAGGGCACATCTCCCATAGTTCTAGGGAAGTTCTGATGTAGTGATTGCGAGTCAATGGAAGAAGGATGTACAGCGACACCTTCATATGTACGAGTGCACTGAAGTCCAAAGGCATGTTTTGACTACCTTTAAGCTGTCAGGGGCATCCTTGTAGTGGTTGGAGTCCACTACTACTACAGAGGAGTGAGATTTAATGTCGTTGGGTAGTGGGTTGTTGATTTTCTTTATATGCTGGAGTGTGAGTATTGAGATTAGGAGTTTCAGATTACCAACATACATGCTTGTTTTAGATATGAATGAGTACGACACCATTATTGGCATGGATTGGCTAGTTTCTTATAGGGCTATAATTGACTACTTCAGTAGGAGTATAGTGTTCGTTATTTCAGGCCAGGCGATGTTCTTAGTGGCGATGCCTCGCCCTGAAGGGGGGTCGTCCACCCACCTATTTTACATAGAAGAGGATACCTCTACAGTCACTACACCAAATCTGCCAAATTGCCATGGTCATTGACCTGGACAAGTTGGACTTGTCAAGGTCAATGACCGTGATAATTCTGGGGGTGAAAAAAAAATTATCACGGTCATTGACCTTGACAAGTTTTTAAACATTATCACGGACATGTCACAGTCATAAACCGTGACAAGTTTTGTCATGGTCATAAACCGTGGCAAACCCATGACAATATTTAGAAACTTATCACGGTCAATGACCATGACACGTCCGTAATAATTTTCTTTTGTCATGGACTTGTCACGATCAATG
Organism: Sambucus nigra; assembly: GCA_949130495.1. NCBI lineage: Eukaryota > Viridiplantae > Streptophyta > Magnoliopsida > Dipsacales > Adoxaceae > Sambucus > Sambucus nigra. Next base: position 623,858,178 of record OX422216.1, read on the forward strand.
ACCGTGATAATTCTGGGCAGAATTAAAAAAAAAATTACTGGGCAGTATGGCCACTGCCACTGCCCAGCAGTATATTTGTACCTGTTATAGCAATATTATACTTGTTCAAACATCATATATACAAATAAAATAGAGATAATTCAAATATACATTCAAAACAATATGCATAACGATATAATCCAAATATAATTCAAATGTAACAACTTAAAAATAATTCAATTCAAATAATGTCACTACATGTCTGGGGTAAGGTTAGCTCTGAGGAGGTGAGTAGGCCACACGATATACGAATTAACACACCGATAAATATACATCGTGACTCATTATTCGCGCAACCAAAAGGGAGAGTTCTCCTTCTCGGGTATTACATTCATGACGAGAACCTTGGACTCGATATCTTGAAGCAGAATTGGCATACCCTGGACAGTATTCGGGTCCCTCAACCCCCGCCCTATCTGTTGGCCATCAAATATGTCCAGTATAAACACGCTCGGCAAACCAAGTGTCGACATCGATCGATTGAAGGGAGACAAATAGGGGAGTGGATCATCAAAGTCCGCACGTATCGGCGATGAAGCAGCGAGGTCCACATCCTCGTCATCCTACACCTCCTCCACCACCTTCTCCTTCCCTTTCCCCTTACGGTTTTCGCCCAACGAACTCTTCATGAATGAGAACATATCTTGGATCGTCGCCTCCAAATGGGACAGCTTCGCGTCATGCGAGTCCATCATTCGAGCCAACCCGGTGTCGCTCATCTCCAATACGATGATCCTATATTTAGCCACCCGTGAGCTCACCCCCCTTATCCTACCCTTGCGATCAGTGCCAAGCACTTAGCTGAGTGCGTCTGTGGACAAAGATGCATTATCGACATCAGACTGTGACTCATGCACTTCATTAAGTTTTTCCTTAAATGACAAAAATCACATGATTAGTAAAATAAGTAAATAAAAAAATTAGAACGTAATTAACAAAAAGTAAACTGTCGAATTACTTACAATCGTGGCTGCAACGCTCAGGGACACCTCCTTATCTTTCCCCTTCTTCATCCGAATAGCCACATAAGTATCGAGCCTATATGGCCTACCCCCAGGGCCACTCCCTATCCCCTGAAATAAAATAAAGTAAAATTAGTATCGTCCCCACAAAGTAAAATAATGAAGAATAATATATTTATGTAGTTATAGAAAAATTAAATCTTACCATCTTCCTATGCTCCACCTCGGCGTAAGACGTCCGGCCGGAGTAGTGCACGTCCTTCTTTTTTACCCAGTTTTCCCTCCCTAATTGGCGAGATGACAATTATCTCTCCTCGATCTCATTGTCAATGAACTTTTGCCATTGTGCCAATGAGATCGGCTCCTTCGGCACGACGGATTCACGCATTTGGATAACGAACTCTCGGGTCTTCCCAAAGTATCGGGTCCGCATATTTTTCTTCCACGTCTTGTGTTTATCCCTCAACTGCTCCAAGACAGAATCGCGTAGCTTTAGATCCACGCTGAATTGTTCCTGTCCAATAAAAATACAATGTTAGTTGCGAATAAATATAAATAAAAATATAAATTGAAATCGAAATTGAAATTGAAATATTCATATAAATATAAATTCATTACCTTTAGTGTCACCCAAATAGCTAACTTGAGCTCATTTGGCACCTCCCTCCAAGTAGTGTACCCCGGGCCAATGATCGTCTTTACCAACTCTAGGGATCTCGCTAATAGCCCCGTCTTTTTCTCGATGGACATCCCCAATTTACCATATTTGGGGAGCCTAGGGGCCGAGGAGCCCTCCTCCCCTCCACTACCACCGAGCCCAATCGACATCATCACAATCGGCATCATCATCCTCGCCTTAATACCTGAAAGAGACATTTGCTGTAAAAAATGTTTATATTAGTACAAATCAAAATGAATTATAAGAAAACATGCAAATATGTACAATTACTACAAATCCAAATGAATTGTTACTGTTTAACACTTCAATTCTGAATTCCAAAATAACAGCATCTAGCTCATAATATGTACAATTACTAAAAATTCGAAACATCCCCACCCCCACCCCTATTGACCACACACACGCACACTACACAAGAGTGAAAATGATAAAGTGCAAATCAATTTAAAGCATTAAAAATGGATTGATAAAGTATAAATTGGAATGTTTAATACAAATTGAAAAATTGTTTCAAATTCGGATTATCATAAAAAATGGATTGATATTCGGTAGGAGCAGCCAAGTCATCCACATTACTATTTAGACGCTTTGGCGTGTGTAGGACAAATAAACACGGCTTGTTGTTGATATACCCCAAGTAAAACACTTGGTTAACCTTTTGAAATGAACAAACAAACGGCTCATCGCTCACGTGGTCGTTGCTCTTCAACTTGGACAAGTCAATCATGATCAAATTGGTGATGAGATCAACTTTATAAGCATTTTTATCCTCAACTCTTACCCAGTCACAGTAAAATACAACCTCTTTGAAGCTTATATAATCCAAGATGTAGAATCTAGGTTCATCGCAAATCGGACAACGATCGAGATTTTCATACTCCTTTCGGTATAGTATGCAGTCATACACATAAGCATGAATAGATTTATACTTCATTCCCAAACCTTTCAAACTGTTCTTCATAACAGGATAGCTATTTGGAAGCGTATTCTTCTTAGGTAGTAACCCCTTCACCCATTTCAGAATTCCTGTCAAGGTATTGCCAAACAAACTGTACTACGTATTCAAACTATGCAAACCAACCATGGCATGTAAAGTTATTTGATCTTTCTCACAGCCAGAGTATAATGGTTGGGTCGCCTTAAATTTTAAACTTTGACAGTCATCGTCAAGGTTTATCGTGATATCTTCACGAGCACTTGAACCTTGTACATCATCAGTAACCTCATTCTCCTCTACTTCATAAACTCCGTACGCATCATCAACTAAATCCTCTAACATGTTATGATCTACGTCTTCCCCTTCTACATCTATCCTTCTTATTGAAGGTTGTTGTGAAGGTTATTGTGAAGGTTGTTCGGGGACAAAAAGAACTTTTAATTCATTATGAAAACTCCAAAATTGATAACTATCTTTCATACCCGATCTTAACAAATGTAGTTCAACTATTTTCCACTCAAACACCTTACCATTCTTACACCTAGCACACGGACACGGAAAATCTTCATCATTATGACATCTCTTTGCGTATTTCACAAATTCATTAGAACCTCTGCGAAACACATCCCCCATTTTATTTGTCTCACCCATCCACTCTTTGTATTTCGAATATCCCATCACAGCTACCACAACTAATCACCTATTAAAGTTAAGAAGCGTGTATTCATGGATTAGTATAAATAAAACTTAGATTTATAGTATGTTTAATTTCATTATGTCTTATTTATATTCGATTTTTAAATTTCAAATTCAAATTCAAACTTAAATTTATAGTATGTTTCATTTAATTTTATTTAATTTCTATTTCCTCCATCTCCTCTAAAGGGTGAGTGGTCCTATCCCATTCAAGATCGCATATTTTTGTAATATACTTAACAGCTCATGCACATTGTTACGATTTGAGAAAAATTCGGTGGTATATCCTCGTAGTTCTCCAAGTACACGACGTAGATTGGCAAGTGTGAGTATTATTTCAATTGATCAATTGAGACAGCAGTCACACTTGTCAATCTAGTATGTACCCAGAGAACATTAGGATACGACTGCAGAACTTCCTCCGAAAGTAACAACTTTAATCCATTAAGAATATTATTATACAGAAATTATACAGTCCCAAACAGTCCAAACGGGACAATTCGAGAGATCTCATTACAGGGGTAATGACTATCGAACGGGACTAAGGGCTATTGAATGCGTACGCATAAGAACTAAAAGGCTAGTATCTATGCGCACTATATGTAGTTTCAAGTATGTTTCATTTAATTATCATACTTTATATATATTGTTCGTTATACAAAGTAATTTTCAAAAAAAATTGAAAAATCCTACCCCCATATGGACAATAATCCAGTGGTCATGCCACTTTTAAAATTAAACAACCCAACATCGATCTATTATAATCCAATCGCAATGGCAACAACAAATGTGTATCCTGTACTCCTTCTAATTCATCTACTCAATTAATTCTTTTCACCAATTAAACTAACAATTAAAGTATACAATTATTACTTTACTAATTTACAATGAGGGGCAATCCTACTTGCATATGAAAGGGGCACTAATTATTAATTTACAAAAAAAAATTAACAACCAATCAATATTAAATCAATTAATTCTTTTACAAGGGGCATTACAATATGAGGGGCAATATCTGATAAACCAATAAAAATTTAATTAAAAACACACACACACAAATACACACACACGCACTTATACACCCCCTACCCCCCGCCCACCCCCACCCCCTGCCATACCCCCATTGCCCCTGGCCACAACATGCACACACATATATATACATAAGCACATATACGCACACACGCACATATACACACATACCCCCTCCCCTCCCCTAGCCCTGCTGCCTCCCCCCCCCCCCCACACACACACACGCACATTTACACACATGCACATATACATACACATACACATATATATACATATACATACACATATACATAAATGGGGGAGAAATAGAGAGAAAACATACCAAATTTGTAGAGAGAGAGAGAGAGCAGGCACTAAAGAGAGAGAGAAATGGAGGAAACGAATTCTGTGGGAAAAAAAAGGGGGAGGTTTTTTTTACTGTTAGAATTTTTACGGACGTGTCACGGTCATTGACCGTGACAAGGTTGTCACGGTCAATGACCGTGACACGTCCTTGACAAACTTCACTTGTCATGGTCAATGACCGTGACAAGTGTTTGTTACGAACTTGTCACGATCAATGGCCGTGACAAAAAATGCATGTTTTTTTATCACGGCCATTGACCGTGACAAGCTTGGCCGCTAAAAAGGCGACAATTTTACCATTTTGGTGTAATGGGTAGTAGCGATCCCACTTGATTCGATTTCGGTCGTATGCGAGTTTGCTGATGTGTTTCAGGAGATATCGGGTTGCTGCCGAGTAGGGAGATTGAGTTTGTGATAGACTTGACACCAGGCACCCGTCCTATAGCACGTGTGCCTTATCGTATGGCTCAGGAAAAGATGAGGGAGTTACGGGACCAGATTGAGCAATTTTTTGGACAGGGTTTCATCCGTAGGAGTACCTGGCCTTGGGGTGCTCCAGTTCTGTTTGTGAAGAAGAATGATGGATCCTTACGACTCTGTGTTGATTATCGAGAGTTAAATAAATTCACGATACGGAATAAATATTCGTTGCCTTGCATCGATGACTTATTTTACCAGCTGAGGGCAGCAGCCTACTTCTCAAAGATATATTTGATATCCGAGTATCATCATCTATGCATCAGGGATCAGGATGTGTCGAAAACAACTTTTTTGACGAGATATGGGTTGTATGAGTTTCAGGTTATGCCATTTGGGTTAACGAATGCCACAGCAGCATTTATGGACTTAATGAATAGAGTTTTCAGAGAGGTCCTAGATCAGTTTGTCATCGTCTTCATAGATGAAATTTTTATTTATTCTTGTACCAAGGAGGATCATGCCGAACACTTACTTAGGGTTTTCCGAACCTTACGGGAGCATGAGTTATATGCTAACTTAAAGAAATGTGAATTTTGGCAGCATGAGGTACAATTTTTGGGGCACATTGTATCTAAGAGGGGGTATCTATAGATCCTAGAAAAGTGTCAACAGTGAGGGAGTGGGGATAGCCCACAACACCGATGGAAGTACGAAGTTTTCTAGGTCTAGTCGGTTACTACAGACGGTTTATTCGGGGATTCTCGAAGATTGTGGGTCCGATGACGAATCTGACTCATAAGGGCGTGTCGCTTGTTTGGGATGATGCGTGCCAGTTGGCATTCGATGAGCTGATGACAAGTTGACTTCAGCACCCGTACTATCACTTCCCAAAGCAGGTGTGGAGTACCTAGTATATACTGACGCATCGTTACAAGGGCTTGGGGGAGTATTATAGCTGGAGGAACATGCTATAGCTTTTTATTCTCGAAAGCTTAAACCTCACGAGAAGAACTACCCCACCCACGACTTAGAGCTGGCAGCAGTCGTGCTTGCGCTCTGAATTCGGAGACATTATTTTTTGGGGCAGTTTCGCCTATTTACAGACCACAAGTCACTACAGTACTTGTTCATGCAGAAGGAGCTAAATATGCGTCAGCGCAGGTGGCTTGAGTTTGTAAAAGATTATCAGTTTGAGATACATTATCACCCAGGAAAGGCTAACGTAGTTGCTGATGCGTGGATCCATAGTATAGTAGAGACGGCCGAGGTATGGAAGGCGAAATGGAAAGAGCTGGGACATTAGGAGACAATTTCCAGGTCATTCATGTCAGTTATAACTGTTACACCACAGATAGTGATGAGGGTGGTTCAGGCCCAGGCAGTAGATTCGTTTTATCAAGAGCGGATTAGACATCTCTTAGACGATGGAGCCGAGTCCTACTCAGTGAGTTCCGAGGGAGGCTTGCACTTCATTGGGAGATTGGTTTTTCCAGAGGGAGAAGACCTACAACATGCGGTGATGGCAGAGTCGCATGGGTCCCAATTTGTGGTACATCCCGATGGGGATAAGATGTACCAGGATATGAGGTGACATTACTAGTGGAGTGGGATGAAGAGAGACATCGCAAAGTTCATCTCCAGATGTACCACTTGTCAGTTGGCGAAAGTGGACCATCATAGACCACCAAGTTTACTTCATCCGTTAGAGATCCCTACGTGGAAATGGGAGGGTATCTCCATGGATTTAATTACTGGGTTACCTACTTCAAAGAGGGGGTACGATTCTATATGGGTTATTGTTAATCGGTTGACGAAAGTAGCCCATTTTTTACCACTTAGGACAGACTACATAGCAGGATAGTATGCCTTGATATTTATTACAGAAATAGTGAGACTGCATGGTGTGCCTTTGGATATCATGTCGGATAGAGACAAGACTTTTGTGTCTCATTTTTAAGAAAGCTTCTAAGAGGCTATGGGCACCGAGTTGCGGTTAAGTACGACGTATCACCCGTAGGCCGATGGGCAGACTAAGCGCACTAATCAGAAGCTTGAGGACATGTTGCGCATGTGTATCCTCGACTTTGGGATAGGTTAGGAGCAGTACCTTCCACTGGTGGAGTTTTCTTACAACAACTCCTATCAGTTCACGATTGGCATTGCCCCGTTCGAGGCGTTATATGGTAGACCATGTCGTTCTCCTGCTTATTAGCTAGAGGTGGGGGAAAATAAGCTACTCAGGCTGGAGGTAATTTAGGACACGTCGAGAAGGATTGATATGATTCATGGCCCCATACGGGTAGCCCAGGATAGACAGAAAAGCTACGCCGATGCTAGGAGGTCCTTCAGGGAGTTCGTTGTGGGGGACAAGGCTTTGTTGAGAGTATCTCCTATAAAGGGGGTAATGAGGTTTGGGAAGAAAGGGAAATTGGCTCCGAGATGCATAGGACCATTTCCTATCATCGAGAGGAATGGACCAGTGGCATACAGACTTGGGTTATTGGAGCACTTTCATCGTATTCATGATGTGTTCCACATTTCGTCATTGAGGCGGTATCTTCGGGATAAGTTGGCCCACACCCACATCGTGATAGAGGAGATTGATTTGCAGCTCGACAGTTCTTATGAGGAGAGACCAGTGGTTATCTTAGATCATAGCGAGAGGAGACTGAGGTCAAAGGTAGTTCCACTTGTGCGGGTACAGTGGGAGCACCACAATTTGGAGGAGACTACTTGGGAGCGAGAGGCAGATATGCGTGAGAAGTATCCCGACTTATTCGTACCAGGTATGCCTTATTTTTTGAATTTCGGGATGAAATTCCATTATTAGGGGGGAAGTATGTAACACCCCGTATTTTTGATGATTTAAATAATTATGGGATTAATTATTATTGTTGGATTAATTGAATTAAAATGTGAGATTTAATTACTAATTAATCCGAATTAAAATATATATTAACTACCGTGCCAAGGTTAATACTTACTGATTGAATATTAGTGTGTGATATGTAATATGTAATATGGAATTATGCATTTGATAAATTGTCGAGAGTGAGAAATATGACAATTGGTAATTTAAGTCAGACGCGCGTTCGAGTCGTGTCGGGAATAATTGATGGGAATAACATGAGAATGTATTTTTATTAACTCATATGATTGTTTCGAGTGCGTCGTTGAGTCCGAAAGGGTTTAAATAGTTAGAATAGTGTACCCAAAGATTTAGTTTGGGTTTCGGGGCAATTTTAGGCCTAACCGGCGTCCCAGAAGGGTGTTTTGGTAAATTGTATTTTTGGGGCTAATTAATGAACGAAAATTAGAGTGCTTGAATATCCCTTACGTAGTTACAGTTAGGGTTATATTTGTAAAAGAAAAGAAAGATTCCCAGAGGAAGGATAAGAAGAGGTTCCTAGGAGTTTCAAGGCCAAACCCAGTCATCTTTCACCAAAAACATCATCAACGCGTAGATCGAAAAGAGTAGAACACATCTATACAAATTTCAAGTGATGAATCAAACCTTCATAATCAGGCAAGTGTTTATTACTTTCTTTCCTTTATCAATACTCATGTTCATGTTAGTATAGGAATGAAATACCCATGTACTATTAATAAAAGTGATGAAAACTGGAGATTGGACATACATGAAGTCAATCTGAGATAAATTTAGGTTGAACCAATTATGTATGTAGATTAGAAATCACGTATAGATGACTTTCTGTGATAAACAAATCTGGAAATTTTATGTTCTTAGATGATAATTGAAAGAACTAGGATGTTATTAGCTATTTGGGGATTCCAGATTATATTGATGATTGGTAATGGATTAATGATGTTATATTAGTGGAAATCATACATACATGTTAGGAAATTGATTTAGAATCATTGATCGGTGTTTGGTAATGATCCGTAGAGGTTATAGGAGTTGAATTAGTGAAGAAAAGTTTCTGGGTAAAATCTATGTCGAAAAGGGTAGCGATCCGGACCATTTTTCATGAAAAGGTCTGGATCGTTTGTCTTAAAAAGGGACCGGATCATTTTCTTAGTGGGTCCGCACCGCCCTACTATTTTTGTCAGAATTGATTTATGGACCCTTAGGACATCTTTCGGGACTTGTAATGCAGGAATTCTAATGAAGTACACTGAGATTAGAAGGAATGTTATATTAAGGCCAGTGGGGCGTAAGACTTGGGCATATGGGAGATGTATTTATCTTAAGAAATTTCGAGAGAGAATACTTGAAATAATTATATTCAGAATAGTAATAAGAGATTTTCAATATGTGGAAAATATGCATTTGGGTTGGGAGAATACCTATTAATTTGTAATAGGCTGTGTGTATGCCTATTATATGATATTATTTTTAAGTGCACTAATGGGTGATAACTCAGGGGTGCATGAATATTATTGTTAAGTGCGCTAATGGGTGATAACCCGGAGGTGCAAGAATATTATTAGTGAGTGCGCTAATGGGTTCTAACCCGGGGGTGCATGATTAATATGGTTAGGTGCGCTAATGGGTCTTAGCCCGGGGGTGCATAATTAGTATATATATGTATAGGGATGTTATGACTATATTTATATATACAGGAACATGTAAATCATTCTACTATGTGTAGTTAGTAGATATGGGGATATTGATATATAATATAAATCTTAGCGTGTAATAGATTTATTATGCAAATGAGAAACATGTTAATTAGCTATTCGGCATAGACTAATTTAATAGCGTATTGTATGAGCGATACGGGAATACTATTGGTGGGTATAGTTAGTATTAGTGTGACGTCGAACTAGTTAGGCTGGGTCGCATAGCTAGGTGGGATTAGATGAGCGTTAGGCGGGCACAATAGATGAGATGAGAGAATCTCATGCGAGATTTAGTTATCTAAAATGCACTTAATACTTGCTTTAATGCAGTTTTAAATACTTGTTAAATCATTTTTAAAACATCGGGCTCTGACCCATATCTTGCATGTCTTCTCTCTTTTACTATATATGTATTATATCAGGTGCTCAGCCACCGGGATACCAGATTTAGAGACTTGGATTACTTGGCGTGCTGCTGCTATTGTGAAAGTTGTAGGTCCTTGTATTACATGCCTCTATCAATTCGTGCAGTTTTGTCTAGACTCTTATTTAGGGATTGTGTCGCCATCCCTGAGTCATTTTTAGCAGAGATTGTATTCAGTTTACTTTCCAGTTGTTTTAGTTAGATTGGATTACTATGGTTCTTTGGTTTGAGGTTTTGAACTGGAATGTTGTATCCAGTCTCATTTATTTTAGTGTTTAATTCAGACTCAATATTTGTTATATTCATGTGTGTGGTGAATGGTTTATATTTTATTTACTTGAATTGAAGAATGGAAAATATTTTGTTATATTAAAAGAAAATATTTTTGGCACAAGCTTAATTAATTATTAGGTGGTTTTATTTATTAAATGGTTTTCGACAATGATGCTAAGACTGAACCAACCTAACATTCTGTTTTTAATTTAACAAAAGGACTGATCACCCGGTATTTAATTAGGCGAGGTGTCACATTACCTGGACTTTTAAGTAAAGAGTGTCTTAAATCATTTGGAAACTTTCTAGTTAGAATAACTTCATTTCTCCTTCGTGCCATTCTAATTGCTTTGTTATTGAGAATCTCTAATCTTTAGGCTCCTCACTTTGAAATAAAGATCTCACCATTTTAGGCACTATCCTCCATCAAACGGTGATCATAGCCTCTGGCTCATCCATCTCTAACTTTTGAGAAATCATAGCTTAATCATCGGGGCATTTATTCATTATTCAGGGGTGCCTCTCTATCTTGATAGCTAAGAACTGATTTAGCAACCTTTGGATAATTGCCCTATAGGGAGAAAGGTTATCATGCTTGAGTGAAAATTATCCATTGACTTGCTTAACCATTAGGTTGTAATCTCCTCATATACAAATTACTCTAATCTTTCTTCTTAAATATTCTAATAGGGCAAGTATGAGTGATTCATAATCTGCTTCGTTGTTTGAGCACTTGAAGTCTATCTTGTAAGAAAGGGTGAGTTTATCGTTGTCATTAGAGAGTATGACTCATGATCCCCCAATACCTTGTGCACACGAGCAATCGAAATTTATCTTCCATTCTTCCATCTCCTCAGCCAAACAAACTTGAAAGATATCCCCTGGTTGCTCCTCACTCGGAGGCTCAAAATTCTGGCTTGGTAAGTTGGATAGAAGCTCTGCTACCACTCAAATTTTGATGGCCTTTTAAGTAAGGCACTTTAGATCATATTATGAAAGTATTAGGAACCACCTAATCGCTCTCCCAGTCAAAATAGCTCTCGCGAACAGGTACTTGATAGGATTACATTTAGTGATAATATGAATAGTAAATGTGCACAAGTAGTGCTTTCACTTCTAGGCCACAAAGATCAAGGAAAACCAATGCCTTTCCATACTTGTATATTTGGATTATGTCCCAGATATCACTCGGGACAAATAATACACAATTCATTCTTTCCCTTCTCTATCTTGGAAGAACAAAGCCCCAATAGATTGCTCGGTAGAACTTAGATATAAAAGAAATTGTTTACCCTTTTCTGAACGAATCGTAGTTGGAGGAGAAGTCAAGATATCCTCAATTCTCTCGAATGATTTATTCTACGCATCCTTCCACACCCATTTCACCTTATGTTTCATGAGCCGTGAGAAAGGGTGAGTGACTTCTACTAGTGCTAATATAAACCTTCTAAAATAAGAAACTTTTCCCAAGAAGATTTTGAGTTGCCTCTGACTTTTCGGTGGTGGCATCATCAAAATGGATTTTTGATTTTCATCATTAACTTTCACCCCTACAAATCTTAATAATTTACCTGCATTAGGCATGCTAAATGGACAATATATCTTCAACGCTACACATTTCATTTGTAGTACAAACCTAGAAAGGAGAATCAGGTGGTGAATGTCCTTAGTGAATCTTAGGAGTCAAGTGTTTGGGTTTGATGAGTTCTGTGATCTTTATCCAACTGGCGTGGAGTTTGGACTAATCTTTGCAGCCTGTTAGCAGGGTATTGGTTCTTCTAATGAGTACCTTTTCTAATATGGGTTTCTACACTGAGGTATGGCCTTATGCATTCCATCTTCCTCTTTACGGGAGAATATAATTTATTAGATGTATTGAGTCAGATTGTAGGGCTATTAAGGGCTGACACATACCCATGAGATGCTGAGGGACCACTTTTACTAGCCAACGATAAGGAGCGATGCAAACGCCTTCATTAGGCGTTGCTACACTTGCCAGACAGCCAAGGGCCAACACACAAATGCGGGTCTGTATAGTCCCTTGTCGATCCCTGAGAGACCATGGAAATATGTGTCGATGGACTGCCCCTTACATCTAGTGACCATGATTTAATCCTTGTCGTAGTGGATAGGTTCTCTAAGAAGTCACATTTCATCTCTTATACGCGCAAGACGGACATGTCACATATCGCTTATTATATTTTGGTGAGATTGTCCACCTACGTGGAGTCCCACTTAGCATCACCTCCGATAGAATGTATGATTTGTAAGACATTTTGACGTACATTGTGGCGGCTTCTACGGTTAGACTAACAGTGTTCGACCACTTTTCACCCCAGACGAATGGCTAGACTGAGGCATTAACAGGAGTGTGGGTGACCTTGTGAGATGCCTGTCTTCTGAGCATCCCACAGGTGGGACATAATGATAGCCCATGCCGATTTCATCTTCAATAATGACATCAATCGCTCTATCAGCCCCTCCTTATTCCAGATTATTTTGGGGCAGTCCCCCACTATGCCCATAGATCTTTTCGATCTTCCATCGACAGTGCCTACATGCCACTCAGCTGAAGAGTTTGCTGCTCGCCTGACTTCCATCGAGGTCGATGTCCGTGCTTGACTACAGATCATTTATGCCTCTTATAAAGAGGTCGCCGATAAGCATCGCCGCTTTTTATCCTTCCATTTGGGAAATCTAATCATGGTATACCTCCAGCAGGCTCAACCACAGTGCAAGGGAAACAAGTTCCTTATGCCCCGATTTAGCCCTTTTTCGATTATCCGAGCTTTTTGGAGGAATGTTTATGAGGTTGACCTTCTAGCTAAGTTTCACATGCATCGCACATTCAATGTGGCGGATATTTCTCCATTCTATGGAACCCATGCTCCACCCATTCCCATTACCACGGCAACGGCCCACTCAATCCGCTCTCATGTTGACCTCATTCAGGGCATTCTAGACAAAGAGCTTGTATCGTCATCAAAGGGAGATTATTGGTGCTACTTGGTTCATTGGGTTGGTCACCCTGAGGCCGAGGATTCATGAATCACAGAGGCCACCCTGTATCATATCGACCCTGACTTCTATCCAAAGTATACGAAGTATATGGAGTCTTCTCAAAGAAGGGAGAATGATGCAGGAGCCTATGGACATGAGCGTCTTTTTTTCCATTCTTCTTATTTTGTCCTTTTTTAGCCTTTTTGTATCTTATAAATATTCCAAAGTCTTGCATTTGTACTACTTTTGACATTTTGATAATGGGTGCTTAGAAATAGAAGTTGAGACCCATTCATGAATGTTTTTATTTGCTATTGTCGTTGTTGTGTAGACTATAATTTCTTATGCTTTCGCACCGTATTTTACATCACTATATGTCATCTGTGCCGATGGAACAATTATAATATATATATATATATATATATGTTTGGCTTGCACCCATGTGTGAGAGTTACATAATAATGCTAAACATATATGATAAACCTTGACAGGCCCAAAAGAAGAATTCTATCTTTTAGTAACAATTCTAGTAACGTGGCGAAACTTGACCACCACCACAATTGAACAACTCTCAAAACCTGTTATACATGAGAGTTGCATGATACAACCAAAACTCCGAACTTATTTCAGGGAAGAGATGGCATAATTTCAAAATTTATAAGAAGAGATACAACCTCTTATTCAAATCATCATACCAAAAATTGTAAGAAGAAACAACTCTTCCATGTAATAGGACCCTTTAACAATTTAGAAATACATTATAAATATGTGATATAAACTTACCTTCCAAACTCATATAATAAATAATTGGATGAGATTTTCCTTCAAGAGGCCCACTCTCCTGCTTGACAAAAAGTTATCAACTATTTATAACAAAATATCCTTTCAACAATAAGAGTAGTGTGGACAATATTAGTGCCAAAATTAAAGATATGATCTTATTCTATTTGCTATTATGTTTCTATCTAAAGCCCCAATCTTTTCACATGATCTTTACAAAGCCAAATGGACTCTGATTTTGTAGCTTCCATTTGAGCAACTACATTCCATTATAAACCAAGCCACTTGGTCCAGTGGTAAAAGGCTGACACTCGGACAGTCTTGGGGTGGAATTGGGTTTGCTTTCTAGCTCAATCCCTGGCACTGTCAAAATAATGCTTGGCCAGCGGAAGCCACGAATCGCGAGAGGGGATTAGTCGAGGTGCCCTTAAAACTATCCCGGACACCACATGGTATGATACCAAAAACATTTTCTTATATAAACCAAAATTTGCACAAAATTTTTCACGATCTGGATCCCTACACAAACATGACATCACTCAACCAACTGAGATTTGACAACTTGTATGACATATAGAACAAAGACAAGATTTAAAGGTCTTCACTCATATTTAATTTCACTCATATTGAATATAACCAAAAATTTGAAAGCTTTGAGAAAAAAGCAAAAAGGTGTTATACTCATTGGTTCATAATACTCATCAATATAATGTTACTATATAATTGAGGTTAAACACTGAAATTATAGGTAAGAAGCAATTTATAAACCACAAAAATAATTACTTTATTGACGTGAGGATTAGTCTGTACCCTAGGACAAACTAAATTTAATGAACTAAATATAAACCTGCAAAACAAAAATAGTTAGAATAAACCATACGGAAATGTTCATCATTTGCTCTTGGCAAAGCCAAAAGAACGTATCAATTATAGAAAATCCCTTGTGAGACTGATCAAATAATTCTGAACATGTAATTATGAGCATTTATGATATCTTTGATCATATGGGAGGGTGTTGGTGGTGATCAGGGAAGATAAGAGCATTGGAAAATTCATTAAAGACAGTGTCTTTAAAATTGTTCCATCTCACCAAGAGAGGGTAGGGGTGGTAGTTCAGGTTTAGGAGGCACTGGATAGATGAGGATGAATCAAAATCAAGACAAATATTGTTCTAGTACCTTTGAACAAGAAGCTCAATTTCAGCATTGATAGCCATCATTTCACCAAGAAATGCTTATGAATCTTGATATGCTCACAATAATGCCTAATGATCATACCTTTAGAGTCTCTGACAAACAACAATGCCTATGTGTTGGGGAACCTTGAACATTGGTTGACCGATATTGATTTGTTGTTGGGTGTTGGTCGACTATCGTGCAGCGTCATGTGGGCATCGACCGACCTACATTCCCTTCTCGTTGCACATCTACTGATCGAATTTTAATATTATTTTGGGGCATAGAAATGAGAAAAGGAAACTATGTCGTATGGGGCAACCAGGAGCCATGGGTACTAACATGCGATGTCGTTGGTCGGCCATGCCATGTCGTTAGGGAATCACTTGTGCCAACTTGACTTGGCCGCCGCCAAGGATTGTGTAAGGACACAATTCTCCGATTGAGTCTTAATGTAGTTTTATCTCAATTCCGGACAAAAACGTTTATGTCATAGGATAGTTTTAAATTGTATCCATTAAAGCCTATGACGGGTTAGTTGAAGACGTAGCAGCCAAGATATTAAAAGCTTCATCAAATGCCGTGTGTATTGTGTCTCGTTTCTACGTCATCAACATGGTTCCATTGCTCCTAACGTATGAATGAATTTTAATATATATATATAGGAGCTTGGAACAATATTTATATGGATGTACTCTGTTTTTAAACTGTTTTTTAATTTCAGAAAGTTTCTTTAAAACTTTAAAATGAGGTTTCTGGGCTAAAAATAGGATTTTCAACTTTCTGGTTTTTCGTTCGATATTGTCGTTTGAACGAGTTTGTCATTCGAATGATAATGTCGTTCAAATTAGGTTTGCCAATGACCTTCCACTGGAACTTCGTTAGAAGTATCATTCGAACGAGATTTGGCGGGAACAGTTTTTTTGACAGTTTTTCCATGTTTTCCACTTCTTTTGCCACTAACTTTTTGGGCAGATAAAATATGTGCGGGAACTAACTTTTTTCAATTAACTTTTTCACATACTACAATATCCAAGAGAAAGTTTGAGAGCAAAATTCAAAAAGGAAAAAGTTCATGTTTTGAGTGTCTAATTTTTCAAGAAAATACTTTAAACACTCTTGTTTTCAGCCATATATAGTTTATTCCAAGTTTCAATATATATACATCTTGCTTGGAGTGTTTGGCACTAGATTTTTCTCTACCACATCGAATAAAGTTTGGGTTTACTTATAAATCCCTCAAAGAAGAAGAAGTTTGTCTTGCTGCAGCATTCTCATACGGCGAAAAGCACCGTGTGTGGCTGACGTGTTTCTAAAAGTCCGATCGGTGGATTTCGAAACCGCAGTGGAGCTCCGTGGTTATTCACTAAGCGGAGGTGTGTACAGGAAGATTCGTCGGGGCTTGGATGGAGTCAAGTCGAGTGTTGTCAGTCTTTCGTGTCTTGTACTTGTAAAATCATACTTAGTGAATTTGTGGCTAGGGTCGTCCGAGATTTTTTCCAACTATGGGTTTTTCCTCGTACATCGCGGCATAGTGGATGTTTACTTATTTTATCTTTTTGCAAATATCACATTAGATGCATGCTTAGGTAATTAGATAAAATTTGGTTTAAATCACTACTTGTTTAATTTGGTGCAAATTTAAATTTGGGTAATGTGTATTTAATTATAGTCATTAATTTAATTTGTTAAAATTTGCTTGGCCTAACTTAATAATATTGACAATACGATTTTGGCAAATTTCTTGGACTTGGGTTAAATTGATTTAAATGAAATTAACATAAGTGTGTGTTTAATTTAATTTCACTTGGTTTAATTTTAATTTGAGATAAATTAATATTTGGTGTTTGAACTATCTCACTTTCGCATAACTTTAAAAGAAAATATTTTTAGTAGTAAGATTTTAAAATCGGGGTCCTCGTGTTCCAACAGATTGTTGGGTCAACGATTGTATCAAACGTGTCTTGGTGCAGGGATTCGGTTGTGGTTGATCGGACCAACATCGTTTGTTCTTCGATCGGCCGACATTGCCTTGGTGTTAGGTGTTGGCTGGCCGATAGGAACTGGAAGCACTCTGCGAAACATTCAATGCAATGAAAAGATAATGTTATAAAAAATGGGCAAAGAATCACTAGAGTGAAAGGTAATTAATGGTTTCAAGTCTCGTAACTCTCCACATCAAAATAGAAATCGTGGGAGGGACAAAGGAATGCCACAATTTTTTGAACCATAATTTAAAAGGTAATTGGATAACACAGAAAGAGAAGGCATTTTTACAACTGCGCTCGCCATCAATACTCCATTTTTTTACATTAGTACAGGTGGGTAAGGGCGGGTAGCAATGAATGAATCATTTATCAAGAAAATGAATTAATACGTCCACTTTCCATCTCACTGCAGAGAAGAACCCTACATGGGTGTAATTCATTCATGGAAAAATAGTTTATGCTTCCAATAGCAATGATAAGCGAACTTATCAATAAAATAAAATAAGGGGGCGTTGGGAAAAGGTCCAATCTAATTCAAAGTGTATAAAAATAGGACACTTTGCATAATTTTAT
Source organism: Sambucus nigra (assembly GCA_949130495.1). Lineage (NCBI taxonomy): Eukaryota > Viridiplantae > Streptophyta > Magnoliopsida > Dipsacales > Adoxaceae > Sambucus > Sambucus nigra. The sequence goes on from OX422216.1 coordinate 623,876,082, forward strand.
AAATTTAGTCCCTGTACTAAAAACACAATGAAAAATGATTAATATGGCATTTGACAATTCATAAAAAAAGAAACCATCAAATTTTTAAAAGTCCATAACTTCAAATCTACAAATCTAAAATTTAATTTTTTTTATTTGAAATCACCTCGTCGAGATCTATCCAACAACACCGATATTTGATATTTTTTGACAAAAAAATCATAACCGATAAGTTTACTATTTCACTTAAACCTCCATTTTTTTCGGCGAACACTATATTTTTTCGGTAAAAACCCTTTTCCCGCTGGCGCGGACCAAAAAAATGAAAGAAATAGACGAAGGAAGAGTGAAACGAGGAGAGAGAAAGAATCCGACGAGAATTCCGGAGGTCTCTGGCTAGGATTTCAGCATTCCAACGAGGATTTCGGTGGGTGGGTGGGGTGGGGAGGGGTGGAGGTGGGGTTATGTGTTTATTTTTAGAATGAGGTGTAAATGAGTATGACGAAGGGTATAAATATAAATACCTCTTTAACTAAAACAAATGAAATTACCTGTTTTGTGTACTCCTAACTGTAAAGGGACCATACAAATAAATATTATTGTATCAATGGGATTAAATTTATAAACTTAAAAACCACTGTCCTAAAAATCAAAATATAGTATGGAACATGACTTTGACCTTAATTCTCTAATAAAATAATATCATCACATTATATACTTTTTTTTCTAATTGAGAAAAATAAGATGTATATGCTTCCTCAACACAGTGATATGTTAAAAAGGACATATAATTAGCATCTTATAGAACAATGTTACTCTGAGTACTTGACATAAACCTCATATGGTACATCTTCTAAATCTTTTACGTTCTACTATATTTTCTATGTCAATTTTCTCCTCCTGCCATAACCAAATTCAACTACAACATTCCATTGGCATCTATTTAAATTCTTTTTATCTTATGCCATAACCAAATTCTGAGCTCAATAATACCAAAAAAATGCATAGTGATAGCATTTCTTTAATAATGAATTGGAAGTCGTACACTATGACAATGTGATCAAAGCATTATGCAAATTTATATTTCCCATAAATCTATATCGAATAGAGCTAAACATACACACTTTTCTATCCATTTTTCATACCCACTGCATTAAAATCTTATACCTTATTATTGTGGGTCCCACCAGGGCATAAAGTACAATCTCTTGTTGCCTTGTCTTATTCACGGGTATGAAAAGTGAGTACCAAACTGTGTCAGTGTAGTCATACTCATCTATATCATGAAATGGGGGAAATCACAAAGAGTGTACTTAGATATGTAATTAGGTCGATAATACTTTCAAAAGCATTTACTTTTGGCAGTTAGAATCCTAAATCACTTATCTTGTCTTTTCAAATTCTATGCTTGAATTACATTATGTTTAGACCTCGCAAAATGAGGCACGATACGATAACACGACACGAACTGACACGAAGTTATAAGTTAATGGGTGGATCCTTAATGGGTTCTGGTCATATCAGTGTCAACCCGATAAGACACGATAGTTAACGGGTCGGGTTAGGGTTGACCCCCTTCACCCATTAACACCCGATAAAACCCGTTCTGGCCCATTAATTTAAGCAAATAAGATATACTTTTGAAACTTAGAAACAATTTATGTAGCATATTGTTAATTTAATCATAATGAATTTTACTAAATGAAAGATTTAGTAATATCAATGAATTAATGGGTCTATTTGGGTTCAAAAATGAGATAATATGTCAACTTGTATACAATTCAAAATAATTCATTATCTTAACGGGTATTAATGAGTGCACGCGACATGATACGATAACATAACGGGTCGGGTTTGGATATGATTTTTTCACTCGATAAAAAAGTCACCCGCTTAGATACGAACCCAATAAGACCCGAACACGATAAAAAATGACATGAACACGACCGACACGACCCGTTGACAGGTCTAATTATGTCCATGCTAGAGACTAGGGATGGCAATTTAACCGGACCCGTAGGAGTCCCGCCCTTAATGGAGCGAATTTTAAAACCCGATTAATGAATTAGGAGCAGGAATGGGTTTCAAAAAAAAATCCGGTTTATTAAATTGTGGGGGTGGTGGTGGTGGTGGTGTTAGGAGTTAGCTTAAATAAAGTTGTCAGTCTCGTTTAACTTATGCCTACATAAATACAATTTATATGTATTGTATGCTAATTAGAATTAAACTATAACTATAACTATAACTATAACTATATATATATATATATATATATATATATATATGTATATATATATATATATATATATGTATATATATATATATATATATATATAGAGAGAGAGAGAGAGAGAGAGACACACACACTAAAAAACCCTTTATATGTATGTTAATTTTGTAAAAGATTTATGTGGAAACATGGATTGACAATTGGGGGACTGTCTCATATATTGGAATATGAACCATTGTAGACCTCTGAAACTATACTGTAATATTTTTAAAATTAACCTGATCCGTAGGAGTCCCTCCCCACCCCGCCCCATTTATTAAATGGGACGGGTTAGAATTTTTACAAATCCACCCCAAACCCGCCCCGTTGCCATCGACTACAGCTCAAAAATTAGTATATGTCCCAGCCTAAAAATTCATAGGAATCTGTGTAATATTGACTAAGATACATTAAGATTCAATAATTACTAATATATCTTATAGCTTCTACATACCAGGATAAAAAAAAGTATATCTTTTAGCAACTATTTACTCATATTTTGGGGAGCACTATTAGACACATAATACATAGTTTTGGTAGTTAAATGAGACTGAAAACATAAATTCAGCAAAATTTTAAATCTCACTATAAAAATAGATAATTTGATTGAGGGATGTTATAGAGTTATGTTAGCGTCTTCAAAACCAATCTTGGGTAAGTTCATCAATAAGCATATAATGTGTGGACTATTTTACAAAAGCTATTGCAAATATATTATTCAAATTCATGAAGCCAAGTGCTTACATCCAAACATCACTAAAGACTTCACACCCTCATGTAACGAAAATATAATTTTTAAACCTCCTAATTATACAGATAAAAGATAAAAGGATCAAATACCAAAAAGTCCCTCAAACATTTTTAATACACACTTAGTCCAAGTCTTTTATTTTGTACCAAAAAGCCTCTTGTTCTCTTATCTTTAAAAGTCCGCGCCAAAGGCATGGTAAATCCTTTTTGACATGGTGAAGGACTTTTTTATGCAAAATAAAAACGCTTGGACTAAACATGTATTAAAAAACATTCGAGGGACTATTTGGTATATGCCCCAAGATAAAATTACTGAAATGGTCCCCAAACTAAATTAAATTTTTTTAATATTTTACTCTAAGTGAAAAAATATTATATTTTTTTTTATTTCAACTGCCTGCCCATCGCGCGAGGTTGAAAGATATGAATGCATTCTCATAATTAATTACACATATTCCATGATGGAGTACACATCAATTCTTCTCCCGCCTATTTTTTTTCCACTCCTTTATAAAGTAAGAGAATGAAAAGGAGAACTATAGTTGCAAGCATAGAATCTACTAATCACAATTAAGAACAATAACAAGACTGAATTATGAAATTACAAAATAGAGTTTCCCAAATAGCAAAAAATGAAATCATATATCTTACTAACAAATACCCCTGAAAAATCACAACCCTACTTTTAGTTTCCACCCCTCAAATCAATGGGCTCCAAATCTGATCGAAATGCAAAAACCTCATGAGGATGCACGATCCAACCCAGCTTCACCACGTTGAAATTACATTATGAAAACTTAAATAGAAATAAATTATAATATCCCTTCATGAGTGCAATATCAGCACTATAGAGAGCTATGGTTGAAGGGCGGCAATAAGGATCTTCTTTTCTCAAAACTTCCATGTTCGCCTCAATTATCTCCTTCCACACATTATTTTTGTAATCCTCAATTATCCATATCTGTAAATACCCCTCTAGTGATTTGTATATTATTGCGACCCGTCATTCGTACTTTGTAAGATGTTTGTCTTTATTCGTTTTATTTTCATGTATTGGCTGCGGCAATGGGAAAACTATGTGGTCTTCAAGTTCTGGATCAAAAGTCAATATTGTATTGTCTGTAGTGATCCGATGGATTGATCCGTTATCCAAAACACCGGGGTTGTTATCTAACCAAACATTATAAGGCAAACATATCTCACCCTCCAATTCCCTCCATGCCCCAGTCTTTGAATCAAATATCTATCACCGATAATTTGTGTACTTTGTAGACCTAGTAAAAAAAGATATATAGAAAATGATAACAATTTTTTATAATCTTTTAGCCTCTAGCAAATAAGAATAATATTAAATTCATTATACTTGAAAGAGTCAATTTTAGGATACACGGTTAATTGACATAATGATGGTTAAGAATGTATTTGGCAGTGAGTATTAAAATCTTCATTATTTACAATGTTTAAGTAAGCAATCCATTGTGCGACACATTACTGAGTCACTCAAAATGTCGTTTAATTTACACGGAGGAACTCACTCTATATAGGACACCATACTCCTAGGCTATATATTCCTAAACTCATTAACTGGTCAATTAAACAGTTTTGTCATGAACAACAAAAACTTATTTGTGCTATACAGATTTGAGTTAAAATCCAATTGAGATGTACATGTATCTTTTGTGAAATATTTTAAGGAGACATTCGAATTTGGCCAACATTGAAACAGATTTTAAACTTAAATGACTTATAATTAAACTTGGAGCCAAAGTTTCCTTAATCCATACTCCAATACAAAAATTTATTACTTAACAGTTAAAATAAGATTAGGTCAAAGAGTACCAGTAGTCCACAAATTGGTGAATTCGTGCACAGATCAATGAAATTAGTTTTGACCAGTGCTGGCTCTATAGTTTTCGAGGCCCTAGTCGAAAACCAAAATCGGAGCCCTTACATAAAAAAAATTAAATTAAAAGTGTATTTTTTGCATTTTTTTCGATACTAAAACCAATTTTAATATACAAAACCACTTTTAGTATACTAAAATTGAAATTACCTTTTGTACCACTCAGTACAACCTAACTTAAGCCAAAATCAAAATCAAACCGTGCGGTTCGCAGTAAAATCATTTTTTTCGATAAGTTCTGAAATTACAAAAAAAAACTTAGAAAAATTCATCGAGTAGAAAACTAAACCATGCCCAAAACACTTGAATGCCAAAATTTGGAATTAAATTTAGGCATGTTCATTACAGACTACTGTTTGAAGTTATAAAAAACTTTCAAAAAAAAATTTTAAAAAAATATCTGACTACAACATTTTTTATTTTGTTAATTTTTTTATTAAAATGATGATGTTTACCAAATGACCGAGATAACTTAATTTTCTAATAAATAATGAACAAAAAAAACTAGGATTAACTTCATTTTATCAGTTAATTTCTTTTACAAAAATAACAATACAAGCCAAACTTTAGACTTAAAGTCTGCTAACTATTTAAACCTTAATCAACTTATGTTTAAAATGGCAAACAAGGTTATTTATAAAAAGGGCTTGGAAGGAGATTACCACGTGAAACGATGTGGAACTTCACCAAAGAACTAGAAGTACATTTTTTTATTTGGTCTTTGGCTAAAACAGATTGACGACCGATTTTTTTAAATTAGTAAAAAAAATAATTTTTAGGTGAATTTTTTTATAGGTTCTTAACATTTCAAGGTATCCCTAAAAACATTTTAGGATAAAATGAGTTATTTTGCCATTTTAAAAAAATGAGTAAAAAAATGTTTAGTATTAGAGTGATTTTCTTGGGACCTTTTTAAGTGGTAAACTCTAATTTTTTTCATAACTACATTTTTTTAAACAATTATTTTATATACTATTTTTTTTTAATTTTAGGGCCCCGATTAATCAGGGGTCCTAGACAATGGCCTAGTTGGTCTATGCCTAGAGTCGTCCCTGGTTTTAACTACTATAACAGTACGAGATGCTACATTATTTTTGTAGCATAGATTGCCGAAAAAATCATTGAAATGTACTTATATAACACTATTATGTCAGCACTTATAGGCCTATAATTGGATTCAGACTGGATTCAAATTCATATTCGATCCATTGATAGGCCTAAGCACTAGTGATCCGTCGAAGACATGGTTTAAGTAGCTTACCAGTATCGAGGGGATGTTAATCGGATAATTTTGTACCGCAAAGGGTTGAATTGTAGCACCACCAACGCCACCTTCTCAGTCATATATCTCAACTTGGAGTTCGACAACGCTTGTTTTTTACTTGTACCAGGCTCGCACACATAATATCTATCATGTATTCCTCTACTACAAACACAACACAAAATTCCTTGATCCGTTGAAGCTAAAATTTGAACCTCACGTGGCATGAAATCAAGAGAAATATCCAAACCCTTGTCCAAATGTTGCTCTACTGATATCAACTTTGAATAAAATTTGGCGCATTGCATGGTTTGAATGAAGTAGACTGAAATCGTTCTTGTCCTCTCCTTGTGAAGTTTGATAAAACATGATTCGAACATAAGTTGGTTACATAATTCACAAACTAGCTTGGACTTGTCTAGGGCTTTTAATGGGATTCGACTAAGAATTTCAAAAACTATACTTGAACAAAAATAAAGGGACTCCATTATGGGTATACTTGAAAAAAAACTATACTTGTCTAGGGATTTTGTGATATAGAATTTTGAGAAAAAAACGTATATGATTAATTCATTAATAATATTAAAAAGAAAATTGCGATACAATTAAATGCAAAATCAATTATAGAGGAATTATGTGAATTAAAAGCATGACGAGTCAACTTTTACCAAGTTTGATATGTTTAACAAATGATACTTTTTAATTTTTCTCTCTTTACTATGGTATTGTTTTTTATTAGTAAAAATGTGTTTTGTTTCTTATAGCACGCACTTATAACTTTTGCTAATTAATTATATTATTTTGTTGTAATTTTTTTCATAAAGTTTTGCTCTGTAAAGATCAAATCATAGTTTCGTCCCCGCTTTTAAGCACTGCAATGTGATTGCAATTATGTTACAGTCTTAAACTGCATCTCGACCCTTAAAAACATTTCATCCCCTAAAAAATTATTAGTAAAAATAGTGTTAAATTGCATTTTTCAGTTTTCGTATTATAAAAGTAATTGAAATGAAATTTTTGTATTATGAAAATAACTAAAATGAAATATTATACATACAAATTGTGTCAAGTTTTTTTACACGAAGTCATGTCGTGTTCGTGCCTTGTCTTAACATGTTTTGTCGTGTTATTCATAATTTTACTCATGTTTGATTAAGTTTAAGTTAAGTTTATTTAATATATAAATTCAATTTTATATTCCAGGCCACAATTTAATTTTTTTGTACATATACATATATATATATTAAAAGCATATTGTAACCACAAGCATATACACATATTATAGAAAAATTATAACCCACTTTGGAATTCCGACATCGATGAGGTGTTAATTACTCTTATATAATGACTGTTCACATTGAAGTTCTAAGTCCGACATCGGTTTTGTGATAGCTAAGGCAACAACTATCCATGTGATTAATCGTTATTGTTTCAGGGTCAACCTTCTCATTTGTCAAGATAATATCTTTCCATTTTCACTAATAAATCAACTAATTAAACTCATGTTTCTATAATCAATTTTTTTCCCCGATTGGATCAGGGGAAAATGCTTGCTTAAAGATCGCTTTGAGAGGGAGCGGTTATATGCTTTAGGATCAACTTTGTTAAATTTACACAAATTTACAAACACTTGAAGCCGATAAAAATATCAGTCTAGGCAAAAAGTCTCGCTTCTTTCCAATTTTAATCTTGTTAACCTAATTAGTAAGTGAGCATGCAAAAGTCAATTGTAAAGATAAATAGACAAAAAAAACAACACGTTAATGTGCGAGGAATACCTGAATACAAAAGAACTTGGACGACCAGTCCTGAACAAATTAACTATAGATATAGTTTTACAATAAGACTCAATTGACTTACAAAACATGACTCCTCAAGCCTACGCTGATCCAGCCTTTAAAACCTTTGTCCAGAGCTCCCTGTAATCTAAGACGGATTCACAACAACTACTTGCATCAGTATCCATCGATTGCCTTTACCATCTCAAACAGTGCAGAATCCGCCACACAACCACAAACATAAGATGAAGAAATTTAATATCGGTTTGTATTTAGAAAATTTGATCATAAAGGATCAAGGATATTGGGAGAGGATTTTCCAAAGTTTTTTTTTACTTAAAGATTCATGAAAAAGGCATTATTGAAAATTGCCACAATGCACTTCTGTAAAAATGGTTTTTTAGAAAATGTGGGTAACTAGGAAAAAATTTATGAAAATTGAAAAATGCATCGAGTCATTTGAATAACATGGTACCTCATTCGATTGACATGTCTGATCTCGTTCAGACTCGGATCTAACAAGGTATCAAACGAGATTCTAGTGAGGGGAAAGTGGTTCATTATACCTTGGTTGAAGTTCGTTTGAAGGAGGGTACCAATCTCGTTGGAACGATTTTCAAACGAATTATTTAACGAGATTCCAGCAAAGGCAAAGCTTTCATTTATTAAAATTGTTTGATCTCTCGTTCCAACGACTTGGATTCGTTCAAACAATACTGTAAGGACACAAATTTCCAATTGAGTCCATGTATAGTGTTGGCTCAATTCCGGACAAAAACATTTATTCATAGGATAGTATGTAATTGTAATACTCTCAAGCCTATGAAGTGTTTGTTGAAGACGTAGAGGCAAAGAGTATAAAGCCTCATCAAATATGCCGGTTTGCGTGCCTCATTTCTACGTCATCAACTACGGTTCCATGCTCCCAAGGTATGAATGCAATATTATATATATAGGAGCTTGGAACAAGTTTATTGGGTGTTAGGTTTAATAAAAACTGTGTTTTATTTTCAGAAAAAATTTAATTAGAACTTTAAAATAAAGTATATAAAGTTTTAGGGCCAAAATTGAATTTTATAAAATTTCTGGAAGTCGTTCGATATGTCGTTCGAACGAGTTTTTCGTTCGAACCAGATGTCGTTCGAACGAGTTTGCCAACGAGTTCCCACCAAGGTATACTGGTCCGTCGTTCGAAATGTCGTTCGAACGAGATTGTTCGTTCTAACGAGATTTCCAACGAGTTTCTAACGAGTCCAATCTAGAACGTCGTTAGAAGTCTCGTTCGAACAAAATGTCGTTCGAACGAGATGCCAGGCGGGAACAGTTTTTGGACGTTTTTTGGCAGTTTTGCACCCACTTTCCCACTATGTTTGTAACCAACTTTTTCAGATTTTAATATGTGCGGGAATCACTTTTGATAAGCTATATTTTTCATATCATACAAACGCTTAAAGAGTGTTTTGAGAGCAAAAACAAAAAGAGAAAAAGATCAAGTTTTGAGTGTTAATTTTCAAAGAGAAATTCATTTACCACTCTAGTTTTACACCCATATTGTTTATCCAAGTTCTTATATACATATCAATTTCTTGGAGTTTGGCACCGGTTTTCTCTACACCGAATTGAAGAGAAGTTTCGGGTTTTGCTTCTACCTCCCACAAAGAAAGAAGAAGTGTTTTTATGTTGTTTTACCCGCTTGGAGAAAGGCTTCATGTACGGGTGACGGTGACCATATAAAGCCCTATCGATGGATTCCGAGACCGCGGTGGTGTTCCAAGGTTATCCGCTAGGAAGAGGTGTCTACAAGAAGAAGCGTCGAGGCTTGAGAGGGATCGAGTCGTACGTTGTAAGTCTATCTGTCTTGTACTTGTAATTCCGTATCTAGTGGATTTGTGGCTAGGGTCGTCCGAGGTTGTTTCCCGTCTTGGGTTTTTCCTCGTACATCGCGGCGTAGTGTGATTGATTTATTTTATCTTGCATAATAACATAGAACGCATGCTTAGGATAATTCAAGATAAAATTCGGTTTAAATCATCACACTCAATTTAATTTAGTGCTATATTAAATATTGGGTAATGATTATTTAATTCAAGTCATTTGCTAAAATTTGTTTGGCCTAACATTGGAATATTGATGATTATGACTTAGGCAAATTCTAGGGCTTGGATTAATGAATTAATTGGTTTATGTGAAATTAATACTTGTGTGTGTTTTAATTAATTTTCACTTGTGTTTAATTTTAAGAATATTAAAATTTGGTATTTGTATGTTTTAGTTGGACCATCACCTTTACGCTTTCGCATCTCGTGTTTTACAAAAGGAAATTATAACTTTGATATTTATTGAACATTTAAAATCCGGACCATTCAAATTGGTATCAGAGCTTTGATTCAGAAAATCTCCACACTTACAAATTGGTATCAGAGCCAAAGCGATAAATTATTTCGTTAAGATCCTTTAAATTTTTGGCTAAAATGGAATTTTCCCCATTTTCAAAATTTCCTATTTTCAATGGTTCAAACTACGCGTATTGGAAAGCACGAATGAAATCGGCACTAAAATTTATCGACGAGAGAGTTTGGATGTCTGTTGTTAACGGGTGGTCCCCACCAACTTATTTAGTTGAAAATGAACGTGTTATCAAACCCGCCGATAGATGGACTGAAAATGAGTTTAAACTTGCTAATTTTAATTCCCGTGGTTTGAATGCCTTATTTAGCGCTGTCACACTGGATGAATTCCGACGTATTATGACGTGTGAAACCGCTAAAAAATCTTGGGATATTTTACAATTAACTCATGAAGGAACTAGTTTCGTTAAAGCTTCAAAACTCCAAAACCTCACCACTCAATTTGAAACTATTAAAATGAATGAAAAATAAACTTTTGATGAATTCTATGCTAGACTTTCTGATATTGTTAATTCATCTTTTAACTTGGGAGAGAAAATACCTGACGACCGTGTTGTAAAGAAAATTTTAAGGTCCCTACCCGATAGATTTATTCCTAAAGTGACCGTTTTAAATTCTTTACCCACTTTAGCCTCTACGAAATTAGAAGAGCTTGTAGGTGATTTACAAACCTATGAACTAGATATGTTTCCCTCTAAAAATGAAAAGAAAATCAAAAAGGGCGTTGCTTTAAAAGCCCTAAAAGAGGTCAAACAAGTAGTAGAGAGCGAGAGTGATAGTGACTCGGAAGATATGGCTTTGTTTGCACGTAAATTTAGAAAATTTCTTAAAATTAACAAAGATAAATTTAAAAATGATTTTAAGAAATTTGAATCTTCTAAGCATGACAAGAACGAGAAGATTTCTAAAGCGGAGAAGATTCCTAAAGCCTAAAAGATCCCTAAACCTAGTAATGAAAATTTAGATAGGGACGAGTCTAATAAGTGTTTTGGTTGTGAAGGTTATGGCCATAGGGCGTTTGAGTGCCCCACTAAACTAAGGAAAGAGGGTAAGCGACCCATTTCATATAATGCGACCCTTAGTGATAGTGATAAGAAAGAGAAGCCTGATTCCCCCACTAAGAAAAATTTTGTGGCTTTTATGGCTAGTCATGTAAGTGATAGTGAGAACTCATCGATTGATGAAACTTTAACACATGACACTTCCAAGGTCATTGTTTATGATTCTCTTGTTTTTGATAGTGAGAGTGGAGAAGAAAGAGAGAGTGAAAATGAAGAAGAGGTTAATGTGAGTGAACTTCAAAATGCTTTTCAAGAACTTTATAAAGAATCTATTAAATTGAAAAGAGCTAATTTGAAGTTAGAAGCTAGTTTAAGAGAGAGTGTCAAGGTCGTTGATGAAAGTACTTTAATAGAAGACCTTAGGACACATGAGAGGACTCTTCAAGAGAAGCTTGAATATGTAGAAGGCGAAAGAGATAGCCTTAGGGGTTTAATGGAATCCTTGAAAAAGGAGCTTCTTGCTTTTGAAGAGCGAAATGTTTTACTAGAGTCTACCATTTTAGAATTGGAAAAGAAATTAAAAGATTCTAGTAATGTCAAATTTGATTTGGAGTGTCGTTCGGAAAAACTAGATAAAATATTAGGAACGGTCCAAATTAAAAATGACACTTTTGGTTTAGTCTTCAATACTTGTAATGAATCTACTCATAAAGCCAAGACCAACGTTTTAGGAGAATCTACTAGGAATGCTTTTAAAGATCACTCCTTAGGTAAATCTTTTCGACATGATTTTACTTGTACACATTGTGGTCGAAAAGGTCATCTTAGGAAATTTTGTTTTGATCTTAAACGAATTCCTAGAAAATCCCATAGTAAAGTAACCACGGTAGTTAAAGTTCCAACACCCCAAGATAGTCAATCTTCATTAAATTGGGTTAGGAAATCCGACTTGGTTGCCTTGCCAAATAGGGTTTTTGATTCTCATTTACTTTCACATGCTTCCTCCCTTGCTAAATCTAAAGGATGAATGTGTTAGTGTTTGCATACTTTAGCCTTTGTACTTCATGCTATATTCACATGCTAAATGTATGCTTGTTTAATCATTTTCTAGTCTATGCTCCATGTTTATCACATACTAGAACTATGATTTTTGTTTATCTTTTGTATTATATTTCCTTCATTTTATGTGCATTAAGTGAAAAATACAAAAAGATTTTTGTTTATCATTTGGATTTTATCTCTTGGTAATTTAAGCTTAATGAAAAATTCAAATGATTTTTGTTTGTCTTTTGAGTATATATTTTTTATTATTTTTGTTTAAAAATGTCAAAAACTCAAAAAGATTTTTGTTGTGTGTATTTTGGTTTGACACACTTTATGTGGCATATACTTGTGTTTGAATTCCATCTTTTTCGCTCCCACGTGGCTAGAACTTTTGGTTTAGATTATCAATCCTTATTATGTTCTTTACCATAGTTTTATGGAGTAGTTGGATTTTGTGTTGTTTAAACGGAATCTATTTTTATATGCCTCTACTCACACATGCATGAGCTCTTTTGAAATTTTAACTTCATATGTATATTTGAGCTATGTGAGGTGTTCTCCTACCAATCTTGTCATCTACATATTTGTGACTTAGGAGGACTAGTGCATGTCAAAATCCGTTGCATGTGAGATTTGTGTGAAAAATGAAAACATGATAAATATAATTATGCACGGGGAAGGGCTCCGAAAGGACTAAGTGATCCTTTGCGATTGTAAGCCACCGTTTTGAATGGACCTAAAAGAAATACGTGGTCCAAAGGCCTAAAAATAGAAAATATGGCATTAAATAAAAAACAAATTGCCAAGGCCTATGTTTGATTGATATATTCATTCAAATTTAAAATCAATGCATATTGAGGGAGATTGGATGGTATATCAAAGGTTTGCACAATGTCTGTTTATACTAGTTGCGTATTTCATGTCATGACTCTATTGGTTTGTAGAATCATCAATATGCTAGGCTTGTATGCATTGTGTATGTTTGTTCATTGAGTTCAATCTATACTGTCACATGAGGTTATATTTAAATGTGATGAAGTTTGCAATCAAATGAGAACTCCGTGAACGTTTCTTAAGTGTTTGGGTCTAAATTTAATTGTTGCTACTTCACACCCCTACACTTCTGTTTCCATATGACACATTTTTGCCATACGAGTGTGCAAACTTATTGTCTTTTTGTGTCATGTGTTTGTTTATATATATACATATGTGCGTGTGCATTATTGATATATTTCTAGTACATATATATATGATATCTTGTTTTGCCTTTGCCTTGCTTTTGTTGCCCATATGCTTTCATGTCTTATCACTTTAAGCTTCAACATGCTTTTATATCTGTTCTTTATCTTTTGTCTATTCCTGAACAAAAAGGGGGAGAATGATAGGGGGAGAAATGGTATCTAATCCTATTATTATCGTATCTTAGTTTGGGGGAGATTTATCTTAGGGGGAGACGTCTTTCTAAGTATGTCATTTGTTTGATAAAGGGGAGAATTAATTTAGGGGGAGTAATTAATTAATTGCATTTAATATTTTGATATTCCCTATGCGTTTGATAGTTTGCTTAAGTGTGCAGGAATTATTCTACAGCGGCATCTTTCAATGGCAAAGCGTTTGATCCTTGGGTTGAGTCAAGTTTGGGTGGGTTATGTTTTGAGTCTAGTAGAGCTTGACGGCCCTTTAGGATTTTTGTTTGGTTTTTGTCCCGAAATAGCCAAAGGGGGAGATTTGTAAGGACACAAATTTCCAATTGAGTCCATGTATAGTGTTGGTTCAATTCCGGAAAAAAACATTTATTCACAGGATAGTATGTAATTGTAATACTCTCAAGCCTATGAAGTGTTTGTTGAAGACGTAGCGGCAAAGAGTATAAAGCCTCATCAAATATGCCGGTTTGCGTGCCTCGTTTCTACGTCATCAACTATGGTTCCATGCTCCCAAGGTATGAATGCAATATTATATATATAGGAGCTTGGAACAAGTTTATTGGGTGTTAGGTTTAATAAAAACTGTGTTTTATTTTCAGAAAAAATTTAATTAGAACTTTAAAATAAAGTATATAAAGTTTCTGGGCCAAAATCGAATTTTATAAATTTCTGGAAGTCGTTCGATATGTCGTTCGAACCAGATGTCGTTCGAACGAGTTTGCCAACGAGTTCCCACCAAGGTATACTGGTCCGTCGTTCGAAATGTCGTTCGAACGAGATTGTTCGTTCTAACGAGATTTCCAACGAGTTTCTAACGAGTCCAATCTGGAACTTCGTTAGAACTCTCGTTTGAACGAGATTTCGTTCGAACGAAATGTCGTTCGAACGAGATGCCAGGCGGGAACAGTTTTTGGACATTTTTTGGCAGTTTTGCACCCACTTTCCCACTATGTTTGTAACCAACTTTTTCAGATTTTAATATGTGCGGGAATCACTTTTGATAAGCTATCTTTTTCATATCATACAAACTCTTAAAGAGTGTTTTGAGAGCAAAAACAAAAAGAGAAAAAGATCAAGTTTTGAGTGTTACTTTTCAAAGAGAAATTCATTTACCACTCTAGTTTTACACCCATATTGTTTATCCAAGTTCTTATATACATATCAATTGCTTGGAGTTTGGCTCCGGTTTTCTCTACACCGAATTGAAGAGAAGTTTCGGGTTTTGCTTCTACCTCCCACAAAGAAAGAAGAAGTGTTTTTATGTTGTTTTACCCGCTTGGAGAAAGGCGTCATGTACGGGTGACGGTGACCATATAAAGCCCTATCGGTGGATTCCGAGACCGCGGTGGTGTTCCAAGGTTATCCGCTAGGAAGAGGTGTCTACAAGAAGAAGCGTCGAGGCTTGAGAGGGATCGAGTCGTGCGTTGTAAGTCTATCTGTCTTGTACTTGTAATTCCGTATCTAGTGGATTTGTGGCTAGGGCCGTCCGAGGTTGTTTCCCGTCTTGGGTTTTTCCTCGTACATCGCGGCGTAGTGTGATTGATTTATTTTATCTTGCATAATAACATAGAACGCATGCTTAGGATAATTCAAGATAAAATTCGGTTTAAATCATCACACTCAATTTAATTTAGTGCTATATTAAATATTGGGTAATGATTATTTAATTCAAGTCATTTGCTAAAATTTGTTTGGCCTAACATTGGAATATTGATGATTATGACTTAGGCAAATTCTAGGGCTTGGATTAATGAAATTAATTGGTTTATGTGAAATTAATACTTGTTTGTGTTTTAATTAATTTTCACTTGTGTTTAATTTTAAGAATATTAAAATTTGGTATTTGTATGTTTTAGTTGGACCATCACCTTTATGCTTCCGCATCTCGTGTTTTACAAAAGGAAATTATAACTTTGATATTTATTGAACATTTAAAATCTGGACCATTCAAATTGGTATCAGAGCTTTGATTTAGAAAAGCTCCGCACTTACAAATTGGTATCAGAGCCAAAGCAATAAATTATTTCGTTATGATCCTTTAAATTTTTGGCTAAAATGGAATTTTCCCCATTTTCAAAATTTCCTATTTTCAATGGTTCAAACTACGCGTATTGGAAAGCACGAATGAAATCGGCACTAAAATCTATCGACGAGAGAGTTTGGATGTCTGTTGTTAACGGGTGGTACCCACCAACTTATTTAGTTGAAAATGAACGTGTTATCAAACCTGCCGATAGATGGACTGAAAATGAGTTTAAACTTGCTAATTTTAATTCCCGTGGTTTGAATGTTTTATTTAGCGCTGTCACACCGGATGAATTCCGACGTATTATGACGTGTGAAACCGCTAAAGAAGCTTGGGATATTTTACAATTAACTCATGAAGGAACTAGTGTCGTTAAAGCTTCAAAACTCCAAAACCTCACCACTCAATCTGAAACTATTAAAATGAATGAAAAAGAAACTTTTGATGAATTCTATGCTAGACTTTCTGAGATTGTTAATTCATCTTTTAACTTGGGAGAGAAAATACCTGACAACCGTGTTGTAAAGAAAATTTTAAGGCCCCTACCCGATAGATTTATTCCTAAAGTGACCGTTTTAAATTCTTTACCCACTTTAGCCTCTACGAAATTGGAAGAGCTTGTAGGTGATTTACAAACCTATGAACTAGATATGTTTCCCTCTAAAAATGAAAAGAAAATCGAAAAGGGCGTTGCTTTAAAAGCCCGAAAAGAGGTCAAACAAGTAGTAGAGAGCAAGAGTGATAGTGACTCGGAAGATATGGCTTTGTTTGCACGTAAATTGAGAAAATTTCTTAAAATTAACAAAGATAAATTTAAAAATGATTTTAAGAAATTTGAATCTTCTAAGCATGACAAGAACGAGAAGATTTCTAAAGCGGAGAAGATTCCTAAAGCCGAAAAGATCCCTAAACCTAGTAATGAAAATTTAGATAGGGACGAGTCTAATAAGTGTTTTGGTTGTGAAGGTTATGGCCATAGGGCGTTTGAGTGCCCCACTAAACTAAGGAAAGAGGGTAAGGGATCCATTTCATATAATGCGACCCTTAGTGATAGTGATAAGGAAGAGAAGCCTGATTCCCCCACTAAGAAAAATTTTGTGGCTTTTATGGCTAGTCATGTAAGTGATAGTGAGAACTCATCGATTGATGAAACTTTAACACATGACACTTCCAAGGTCATTATTTATGATTCTCTTGTTTTTGATAGTGAGAGTGGAGAAGAAAGAGCGAGTGAAAATGAAGAAGAGGTTAATGTGAGTGAACTTAAAAATGCTTTTCAAGAACTTTATAAAGAATCTATTAAATTGAAAAGAGCTAATTTGAAGTTAGAAGCTAGTTTAAGAGAGAGTGTCAAGGTCGTTGATGAAAGTACTTTAATAGAAGACCTTAGGACACATGAGAGGACTCTTCAAGAGAAGCTTGAATATGTAGAAGGCGAAAGAGATGGCCTTAGGGGTTTAATGGAATCCTTGAAAAAGGAGCTTCTTGCTTTTGAAGAGCGAAATGTTTTACTAGAGTCTAACATTTTACTTTTGGAAGTGTTACTAGAGCGAAATATAATTTTACTCTTCATCATTCAAGTATTTTTTTCGCACGATGAATTCCGTGTGACTGCTGTAATATATTCTAGTTAGAGATCGGTGAACACTGAGACATGGGAGGACCGTGTTGGATACCCATAGGTCGATTCTTCTAGTAGCTATGAAGAAATCTCAAGAAGATATTTTATGTGAATCAGTCTTGAAGTCGTCGATTTGGTTAAGTAAGTAATTTTTCATCCTTGTATAAACCCTATATAAAAGTGGATTTGTATAGGCTAATCCGTCCGAGGTTTTTTTCGTTGTGGGGTTTCCTTGTACATCGTGGCGATGTGTATTGGTTTATTTCATTCTTGCATGATCACCTAGATATATGCTTAGTAAAGATATAATTGAACTAAAGTTTACACAATATTTTGTTTAATTCGTGCTTGAATTAATATGGGTTATTGATCTCTATATTTATTTAATTGGAATAAAATTTGATTTTTTGTAATCCTTCCTATACACACGCCCTTACATTTTCAAGTCGTCATAAGAGTATAGCAGTTACACTAAGTTATCATGTTCACCGTGTTTTTAGTGTTTATAGGGTTTTGTGATGGATTTTAATCACAAGGGTAGGTTCATTAAATGACCTCCCATGTTTTATGGCTCAAATTATCCTTATTGGCTCAGATGGAATTTTATGAAAATGTATGTAATACCCCGTATTTTTATGCTATATTAATTTGGGGATTTATATAATTTAATGTGAATTAATTATTTAATATAAATCCGAAAATTTATTATGTTATAATTATTAACGCGATGAGAGTTAGTAATTATGGAAATTTGTTGAATATTACTAATGAGCAAAGTAATATATAATATTGATTATATTGAATGTCACGAGTGAATAAAATGACAATTTCGGAAATTTGAGTCGGGACGTGCTCGTGTCGCGTCGGGACTAAATATTGATAAATAAAAGTGAATATTTTATAAGTTGTTTGTATGGTCGTTTTGAGTGCGCCAACGCGTCCGGAAAGGTCGAGATAGTCAGAAAAGTGTACCCGGGGGTTTGATTTGGGTCTCGGGGCATTTTTAGGCCTAATTAGTAACCCGGAGGGCATTTTAGTCATTTTGTATTTTTGGGTAATTAAACCCACGAAAATTAAAGGAGTTATATCAGATATTTAGGTTGTCTCCTAGGGTTAGAATACTCAAAACCCTAGAACGGCCATCGGAGAAGAGAGGAGAGAGCTCTCAAGGCATTCCAAGGCTCAAAACTCAACCGTTTGCACCGCCGCCACCACCAACGCGTAAATCGCGAGAGGGGGAACACAACCGTACCGAATTCGGCACCAAACTAGACTTCTGAAATTCCCAGGAAAGTGTTTATCTTGCTTATTTCGTTGATTCATCTTTCATATTAGTTTAGGAGTAATTAAAATGAGTTTTTATGGAAGAAAACCAAAGATATGAGATAGGAATCGCATGTAGTTATGGTTCAAATGATAATCCTGGAAACCCTTGCCATGTAGAGGAATTACCCACGAAATTGTGATGTTTATAAGAAGAAATTTCTGGAAATACTTGTTAGAACCATGTTTAAGAGAATTCTAGGGTTCTTGATAATTATAATAATTTTTGGGTTGTTAATCCATGTATAATGATAGAAATCCTCATGCTTCACGTTGGAAATACCTAGTAGGATGATATAATGTTAGTAGTACAATTTTTGAGACGTTTGGGATTGAAAAATATGGATTTGGTGAAGGTTAGAAGATGAAACCCGTAACTGCAATTCTGTAGATTTTCGCAGACCTGCTTGATCGATCGATCGAGCCTAGAGCTTCGATCGATCGAAGGCTCGATCGATCGAAGGCTCGATCGATCGAAGGCTCGATCGATCGAGCCCCAGACCTCGATCGATCGACCCTTCTTGGAAGACTCCTATTTCCCTTTTTAAATGAGTTAAATTCAATTTATCGTGAAATAATTCTTGGACATCCTTAATAAAATGTTTTGGGAGTTATGGAAGACCAGTAGGACATATGAATAATTTTGGGACTTTTAAAATGAGACGAGGATTGTATTTGTGGGATACTCACATAAGGGTCGATGAATTTATGTTTTAAAGAGAGAGACGCGTAAGAGAGTTACGTTGGAATATAAAAAGGACACCTACTGAGTTTAATACTTGGGAGGATAGAGGCCATGAGAGTTACATAATAAGTTGGAAAAATCCTTCGAATTAAGGTTAGAGACGAACCCTTATACGCGATACTAATAATGTGAAAATAAGGATAATGTCGTAACGATGGGATTGAGATATACCTAATATTGATATGGTAATATTAGTATAGTTATATGATTGTGTATGCATATACTATTTATGTGTGAAAACATACCCACGCTACTTGCTATCCCTGAGGTTACCGCGCTGGGACGATCTTATCCGGTGTTGCCTTATGGGGGATATTGATTCGTACCCTAGGAGATAGATATCCTTGGTACAGGCTATCGGAATGATAGTTCAGACGGTTCTAAGAGACGCGGGTATGTGTCATCCTCTTAGAGACTTGGAATATATGCTTCGCCTCAATATTGTTGTGTATGTGTTAATACAATTCGTGAGTGATTCCGAATTTGTATTCCCCTTAATATGAGTGATATGGGGTCTGGATAGTAGAGTATGCCCGCACCATAGTTTATTTGGGGTGCTGTTGTAATATATATATTATACGAGTAGTAAATAAATAAATATATATATATATATATATATATATATATATATATGAAATTCTGGAATCTGGAACTGCCTACTGTGATTTGATAAGTAGGACATGATTGATGACTCAAAATTGAAAATACTTGTTGTGAGAAGGTATATTATGACACTGGAAAACTTTATTGATAAAGTTAAAATGAGAACTATGTTTACAAATTGAAATCTTATTTTATAAACAATTGTGTTGATTCAGTTTTAAATCTTGCGAATAACCTAAGATAAGATAAATCGTTGAGAGAGATTAGTACGATATATAATAGATAATCCGTTGGGAAGGGTAGTACGATAGGCGTGCACATTAGAAGAGAGGTGAGAATTTCTCAAGAGAGTGTCGCACTAATATGTTGTTGCATTGGCTTGTATCAATTTAAATACTTGCTAAACGAATTTTAAATCAAACACACTATCGGGCTCTGACCCGTTTCTATTTCTTTTTCTCTCTTGTATATATATTTATATATTACAGTTGCCCAGCCACAGGGGCGTATTACTTAGGATACCTTGGAAGAAACGTGCTGCAGCTTAGGTGGGAGTTGCAGGCCACTTAATTTGGCGATCTCATTTACTTGATTCCAATCCTATCATTCTCAGACATTGGGGCATGTGTCGCCCTCTCCACTATTTATCTGTTTTATTGGGACAGTTGTATTTCAGTTCATTTCTAGTACTGTTCTTTGGGATTTATTCAGCATGAATGTTTTACTTTAAATTTTAAATGTTGGGATCTTGGATGTTGAATGTTTTAAATTTATTTGGATTATGTTGCAGAATTATTGTGGTGTGATTCTTACTTATTGAATGCTGTTAATAAATAATTAATTAATTTTTCTTTAAATAAAATTTGGAAAGTAACGTTTAAAAATGGTTTTGACACTTAGCTTAATTAATTAGGGTGTTAAATTGGAAAATTTTATTTTCGACAGTGATGCTGAGAATGAGCCAACTGTTCACCTTGATTTAATTTAATAAAGGAGTGATCGCCCGGTATTTAATTAGGCGGGGTGTCACAATGTATTGATGAAAATATTTGGAACTCTATGGAACAAGCGTGATCTCCTCCCACGGAAGGTTTTTTATCGAAAGCGTACTTCATTTGGATAAAGGTTCAAAAGGATACCTCGACGTTCAATTACAAGGATGTGAACGCTCTTTTCTGTGATGTTAGCAGTTAAGAGTTTAGTATAATTATGACTTGTGAGAGTATGCTTTGGGGATATTTTTGGAATCCACTCATAAATGTAAAAATATCATTAGGGTTTTTAAGTTACAAAATCTAAAAACAATCATTGAAACGATTAAAATGGGAGAGTATGAGTCATTTTTTTAATTTTATTCTAAACTGTCAGATATTGTTAATTCCTCATTTAACCTAGGTGAACCTATCACTGACTCGAATGTTGTGAGAAAAATCTTGAAGTCGTTGCTTGAAAGATTAAATGCCAAAGTCATTGTCCTAGATTCTCTTGGCGGAGTTGATACTGTGAGTGTCCAAGAACTTATAGGTGATCTTCAAACCTATAATATGAACATGTTTCCTCCTAAGAAAAAGGAAGAAAATAAAGATAAGAGATTAGTTTTGAAAAAATGAAACGAGGATGTGTCGAATTCAGATAGTGAATTTAAGTTAAAACCCAAAGAGATTTCTTGGTTTACGAAAAAATTCACAAAATTTCTTAAGCTTAGCGAAGAGAATAATATTAATAATAAATATTAAAACTTTTAGAATAATCACGATAGGAAGAAAATGGATAACTCTAAGGAGATAAATGACTAGGGTGTGACAACCCGTGATTCGAAATAAGGGGTGGTCAGACCGATACTCCAAAATAACGGAATCATGGATGGGAATCATTCTCAGCATCACAACAATAAACTGAGTATACGACAAAACCACCCAATAAATCAGAAAACGGGTTGCCAAAATTTGAATTTTAGTTTTAGAGCAAGTTAAGAAAATAATTTAAACAACCCAATCTGAAGAGAAAGTGGAATTCCAAAAGAGTTTATATTACAATCATAACGAATATACAAGTAAAAGACCGAATATGTTGTCGATCCACAGCTACATGCAATGTATTACAACAATTTTAGTAACTTACATAATACAATCATTAAGCAATTACAAAAGGTTGGGCCACACGCCCGAGTGAAAAACCCGATCATATCTAGAACACAAAGATGAAAACGTCAAATACAACATCCTGTAATATCCGCAAAATCTTACAGCTCCCCGAAAGCAAAGGAATAGAATATCAAAACGGGTGCCCTTGCGGCGGAGCACCTGAGTGGATACAAATTCATGCACAACAAAGAAAATGAACGGGTCAGGGCCCGGTTCTATGTAATCACCAGATGAATAAAAGTATGGCAGTTAATCATGAATGATCAAGATGATAATCTAACAACCTAAGCATAATGCGAAATAAAGAAATCCAGATGATATAACTCTTATTAAATTATGCAAGGAAAATAATTAGACATCATGACTTAAAAACCCCATCATTATCCACTATTTCATTTTATTTCTCATTCCTTAGCAGGAATATGATTACCATGATACATTTTATGGCAATTTACATCTTTCAAGTCCCACTTGAATTTAGAAAGGTTATATTCTTATACATATAGCGATTCTAAGACCGCCCCTCCGAGTTTCCCCACTAGGCGCGCCCCTAAATAACTATCATCTTCCAGGGCCTATCAAACAAGACAACCTGGGCACCTAACGCACGTCGGGAAGTGGCCATATACCTGCGAGTGAGTCATAACCACACCCAGAATTACCTCACTATAACAACCCTCGCTTTTGAGATTCTATTTTATATTTAATTTGCTTATTGTAGTGATTAATTATAAATGTTGATTTGTGGATTAGGTATTAATTTAAGAAAGATAAGTTAATACCTACTATGATGTTGCATATTTACCGTATATAGAGGTGAATTTTGCTATGTTATGTTTTATTATGTCATGAGAATTTAAAATGACATTTGGGCTTAAAATGGAACCGGAACCTAAACTGAATTATAAAATCTCCAAATGATAATTTGGAGGGTGCCATTAGTTTCGGGAGGTTTGAGATAGTCAAATTGTGTACCATATTGTATTTCTAGTTTCCGAGCACTTTTGACTGGTTGTAGTTTATATGAGTAGATGCGTATTATTTTACTGCACATTAATCACTTAAGTTGGAATTTTAAGCATAAGCCACGATTTATGTCTTCACCTAAGTCACTATTCCCCTAATTACATTAGTAAACCTAGAAAAAGAAAGAGAAGAAGAAATCTTGGGAGAAAGTGAGAGATTGAAGCTTGGGTGTTTGATCTTGCATACAATCTTCACCAAAATCTGAAGTTACAACCTTGAGGCAAGTTTTCTACTTGCTATTTTATGATTTAAGTAGAGTAATTTGCATTGATAGTTGTGGTTATACATGGTTTAAGGAACTTAGGGCTTTTAATTGGTTTATGGGCTTGGAAATGTTGGAGATTGATTTGAATGTTTATTGATGGTGAAATTATGTTTATAATTTGCTTTTATACTCAATTGGTAGCTATAAATGACAAGGGTTTGGGTTAGTTGTGTTTGGAAGAGATTAGGAGTCCAAGACTCCATAGCCAAAATTGGCAAAAATCGCAGGGGCGAATCGATTCGACTCCTGGCCGAATCGATTCGCATAGATGCAGTGTTCAGGTCTGGTGAACCGAATCGATTCAGTTCTCCCCAGAATTGATTCGGTTGTTATGCAGAAGGTTGGTTTTTCTGACCGAATCGATTCGGATAGTCCGAATCGATTCGCTTGTCTGGCCGAATCGATTCGGCCTAGTCCGAATCGATTCGGAAATCCTGTATTTTTCTTTTGGTTTTTCTTTTCTAATTTTGACCCTTTCCCTTAGAACTATGACCTAGGACCCTTCTTGAATGAAGTAAACATAGGATCCTAGAGTTTTAGTCGAGTTTGGTCGTTACCCCATAGTTGAATGGGAACACTTGGGGTTAATTCAGGGGTATTTAAAGTGATGCTTAGGTATCACTTTACTTTTAGGAAAATAGTTAAAGTTAGAGTTCTAAGCCCATATTTGGAGATGTTAGAAACCCTTTTTGAGGTATATGAAACCTCGGGATTTGTTAGACTTTGGGGGACTGTTTGGACAATACTTCGGGACTTAAATATATGATGAAATTGAATAAGAAATATTCAAAGATAAATGTTTCAAGTAATTGAAATACATGAGATCCATGATAATGAAAATGGGATAAATTGGTAATTGTTAAATTACTTAAACACACCTCTCTAAATGCTATCATAAGGGAAGCTCGCGCATGAGGTGATGTCCCCTGGCTATTGAATGCAGGTCGACTATAGTCCTCGACCATATGCGGGTTTTGTGTATGTTTTTCTGCGCTAGTGAGGTAATTTCGGGTGTGGTTATGACTCACTCGCAGGCATATGGCCACTTCCCGACGTGCGTTAGGTGCCCAGGTTGTCTTGTATAGATAGGCCCTGGAAGATGATAGTCATTTAGGGGCGCGCCCAGTGGGGAAACTCGGAGGGACGGTCTTAGAAACGTTATATGTATATGAATATAACCTTTCTAACTCAAGTGGGACTTGAGGTATGTCAATTGCCATAAGATATGTGATGGTAATTATATTCCTGTTAAGGAATGGAAATTGATAAGATATGGGAAGAAATGAGAATTTATTTAATCTCTTGCCTAATTCTTAATTGTTAGAAACTTATATAATTGCATTATTACATTTTATGTTTAGGTTGTTAGATTTCCATTCACATGATTTTATAATTCATTGTCCATAATTATCATGTTTCTTACTCTTCTGGGAATCATATATAAATCGGCCCTGACCCGTTCATCTTTCTATGTTGTGCATATTGTGATATCCGCTCAGGTGCTCCTCCGCAAGGGCGCCCGTTGTGAATTTCCATTCTTATGCTTGTGACGAGCTGTATGAACTTGCGGATGAATACAGGATGTTGTTAGACGCCTTCATTTTTTTGGAATCTAGTTATGATCGGGTCGTACATTCGAGCTAGTGGCCCATATTTTGTAATTGTTAATGGATGTACTATGTATCATATATTAGTTTGTGTAACATTGTGATGTAACTGCGGACCGACAGATTATTCGGTTCTTTTACTGTATTGTTTTGGTTAGCTATAAATATGTTCCATGGAAATTCCACTTTTGTCAGATTTGGGTTGTTTAATTTAATTCTTAAATCTTTTTAAATCAACATTTTGACAACCTGCTTTCTCATTTATGGAGTGGCTTGCCCATATACCTAATTATTGTTATGATGCTGAGGATGATATCCGTCCATGATTCCGTTATATCGAGGTATCGGGCTGGCCACCCCTTATTTCGGAGAGCGGGTTGTCACACTCACTAGCGCAGAATAAAACATATAACAATCCCGCATATGGTCGAGGACTATAGTCTCCCTGCATTCATTAGTCAGGGGACATCACCTCATGTGCGATCTTCCCTTATGATAGCATTTAGAGAGGTGTGTTTAAGAAAATTAGCATTTACTTTTAATTCACATTTTCATTTCCATTTCCCATATTTTTGGTTCCATTTTTATTCGAACCCATCATTATTAAATAATCTCATTAATATCTCTCAGATTTTAAGTCCCACATTGTTTACCAAATGATCACAATAATTTCCAAGTCCCAAGGTCTTATATACCTCCCATGAGACCCTAAAGTCTCGAACTGTAGCTTACAACTCTAAGACTCCTAAAATTAACTAAGGTGGGGAAGTGACCCAACTCAACTAGGACTCTAGTTTACTTCATACAAGAAGGTTCCTAAGTCCCTATCCTATAAGAAAAGTGTTAAAAGAAATTTAAGATTTTGGATGAAAAAGAGGGGACCGCGGTCAACCGCATCTCAAGGTTTTGCCTACGAAGAAAAGCAGATGGCTCAAAATGGTATGGCCGGTCGACCGGTTAGGGGACCGCGGTCGACCGCGTAAGGAATTTGTGTCTATGCAGGAAAGCAGTAAGCCTTCCCCCGAAGGCCCGGTCGACCGGTCAGGGGACCGCGGTCGACCGGTCGTAGCAGACCTAGACCATTTCCTCTTCCAACAATGAAAACCCAAGGCCTATTCCAAACCTTTATTCTCCTTCCCATTTTCCCAAATTTATAATGTAACAACAACATCTCCAAAGCTCCACAACACACCAAATTGATTTATATCCTATCAATCCAACATTTAATGGTCTACATACCAAAATATACATCAAAACCCAATATTTATCCAAAATCCTACAAACATACAACTATCCATACCATTTATTCATAAGAGATCACATATTAGCAAGTAGAAAACTTGCCTTAAGCTTGCAAATTCATATTTGATTTGGTAGAAGCAACAATCCAAGCTCCAATCTTCAATTCTCCCTTTTTCACCAAAGCTCTCCCATTCTCTCTAACTTTCTAGGGCTAGAATGAGTAATGGAAGAAATAGAATTTAGGTTGGGGGACTTAAATCGTGGCTTAAGTCTAAATCCCCAACAAAAAGGGTTAATACCACACTAAAATGACTTACAACTACACATTTAAGTTAAAACCAGTCAAAAGTCCCCGAAGCATCAAAGTACAATATGACACTTATTTTGACTGCCTAATGCCTTTCGGGACTCACTACGCCCTCCAAATTATCATTTGGAAATTTTATAACTTATTTCAAGTTTCGGTTTTATTTTTAAACCATAATGTCATTTTAAATCTTATGACACAATAAAGCACATCATGAGGATATTTACCTACACATACAGTAAATATACAACAATCTTAGTAAATATTAACATTTACCACATTTAATTAATATTTACTCCACATTCCGGCATTTTATATAATTACTTCGCATAGTAAAATAATATAAAATCGACTCTCAAAAGTGAGGGTTGTTACATAGGGCAAGTGTTATGAATGCAAAGGTTTTGTGCATTATGCTTTTGAGTCTCCCGCTAAACTAAGGAAGGAAGGTAAGAAGCCCAAACCTTACAATGCTACTCTTAGGATAGTGAGTCAAAAGAAGGACCCAATTCACCTCTGGATCGTAACTGAAAATGCAAGTTGTGTGCTCACTCTAAATAACCTAGAAAGGGGGGATTGAATTGGTTATTACAAAAAAAATTCCTAAAATTTAAGCGTCAATTTCACAAAACCTATATAGTAAATCTTATGGTGATCTAATGTAATTTCATTCAAACAAACACAATTAACCAATCAAAAAATAACAAGCAACTACACGAAAACACATAACACTAGGTATAGGAAGAAAAACTTCAACCTATGGGTAAAAAAACCTTTGTGTGATCTAGCATCTCAACGAATTCGAAAAGTTCATGTACACTATACAAGAAGATAAATCAATCAAGTACATTCACAAGAATTTACCGATGAATATGGAGACTCTCCCCCATTTCAATACGAAATCCAGTGAAACTCCATCACTCAAACATGGAAGTCCAATATCCACCCTACCCTAGTTCACACCATGATCAATCTCTTCATAGCTAGAGCACATCCATTTTATATTTCAGAGTATAGATCAAGTGTAGAATTAGAAATATATGTAAAATTGGATAAATTATGGATTGAAACCTCTTAAATCAACTATCAATTGTGGATCTCATGATAAATCTCAAAAACTTCAAAACTCTTAAATGGAATGCGTGAATTTTAAACAAAGAGAGAAATAAATCCTCACAAACTCAAAAAAAATTCAGAGAGAATGTTCAGAATTGTGTAATAGGGTTCTTAACAAATAGGGGGGAAACCAAGGCTATTTATAAATGTTTTTTCAATTTTCACCTCCGTCGTGCGCTTGATTAAGTTTTTCCCCTGTGCACGAAGTTCGACATTAAGGACCCTTCTTGAAAATGAGGTGAAGTCATACACACGGAGAG
Organism: Sambucus nigra; assembly: GCA_949130495.1. Taxonomy (NCBI): domain Eukaryota; kingdom Viridiplantae; phylum Streptophyta; class Magnoliopsida; order Dipsacales; family Adoxaceae; genus Sambucus; species Sambucus nigra. The sequence goes on from OX422216.1 coordinate 623,904,187, forward strand.
AAATCAATGATGTGATCACAATATGTCTCCAACCATGCAAACAGATAATATCTAAGACGTGTGAACGACTAAGATCAAAATCCTTTTAAAAAATAAATCCAATGAGCTTTAGAAAATCAACCTTGATGAGATTTTCCCACAATAAATACATCACTCGTAAAAGTACTTTTCAAAAACAATTTTATGACAAATTGTCTAAATTTTGAAAAATCATGAGTGTGTTCAATAGCCAAAGTTTAATCAAACTCCATAAAAGGATAAACTTCAAATTCAGCAACGAATGGATTAAAAATTTAGTGGTCTTCATGTCTTCAAATTCAAATCTCCATTAGTAAGGACAAAGACACTCTTACTCATCTATCGTGAATCAAGTTTTGGGGGTCAACGAAGTGTATGACTCAAGTGTTTTGACACGGGAAATAGTCAATTATATTATATACAAATACATTTTCTATCTCTCCCTTTGGCTATTCTGTGTTAAAATTCCCAAAAAAACAAAAATAAACTTGATTTCTACAAGCAAGACTCACTCCACATTAGTCATATAATGAGAGAGGCTTATCTCAATACACAAATACATAAGCATATGCTGAAAATCACTATTCACTATAGTTTTTCTTCTAACTTCTTTGAGTGTTGATGAGATATCAATTGTTATTAGTACTATTTAAAGTCATTTGAAGTTTCATCACTTCATCTCGAGACTTGAACAAATATTTTTCAAACGTTTTCTTAAGATACTTTAAATATTTTATATATCTCAAAAATACTTATGAGTTTATTTTGATTAGACGACCACTTTTAAAACTTCCAACAACCTTTAGGAACCTCACATCCTAAGAACTTAGAAATTCATTGGTGGATTCTCACTTGTTCTATTGAAACAAAGCTTGCTTCAACTGCAAATAAGATCTCGAGATTGGCTCCAGTGCGGTATTATCAACAAATGTCGATAGCTATGACTTGGTGAGTGGTCGGAGAGCGATCCATGCTTTCTCTTCATACGAAGAGGTGAAAAAGTGCATTATGGGGGTTATGCATTACTGAATCTAGAAGAGGTTCAACTAGTATGTTTTTCCCCCTTTGTGTAAATATTTACTAAATAGTGAAAGGTGTAAGTTTGAACCAAAACAAATTCTCAAAAAAGGTTTTTCCTTCATATAAATACTCATCTAAAGTGAATTATTTACTATTATTTAATTTGATTCCTTTATATGTTTAATGAACGCATGTTAAAAAGTAATCACTTTGTAAATCACGTTATCTTCACGACGACGATAGGATAAGATTTTGTTCAAATTTGGATTAAAGCAAAAGATTACCTCAACTTTGGTAAAAAATTTAATTTGGGTAGTTTCGATCTAACTCCGTTTAGACTACACACACTGTCAATTTATTTTTTTCAAAAATTACAAAAAAAGAAACTTATTTAAAAAATTATGAGAAAAGCAAAAAATATTTTATTTTCTTTTAAATATCGTAAAAACCTAAACGAATTTTGATTTTATAATTTTTTTTTGTTACTTGTATGCTCGATGATAGAAGGTATGGGGACATCATATGAACTCTTTCCCTTTTCTATGTTTTTAGAATTCCAGAGGATAGTGTGGGCTTAAAGTTAAACTTTTCTTGATCTTTATTTTTGGAGTTATCTTAGAAACAACCTATACAAATTGTGTCATAGTAATTATCATATCATATCACACACATACACACATATACACACATGAGTTTTAACAGGGTGTATCATTAATGACTACTTCTATTGTAACTGAATTTTTGACATAATTTTTTACTGAAAATACACGTGGCGGCGTGTTATTGGTTTATTCTCTGATGCCACTGGCGTGGACCCCACAAAAGAACCAACAGAAACCCTCCACCTCATTCGGTAATTCCACTTTCGATAAAAAATTCAGTCCCAATATCATTTTCCATCATTAATATTTATCTGATAAGATTTGATGTTACACATTTCACTCAACCAAATCATGCTTTAATCTCTAGATTTTTTAGGTGTGTTTGTGATAACCATTGCATGTAAGTGTGGACAACTCAAACTTCAATTGCATCTCGTTTTCATGATTTGCACAAAAATTTATGTAAATCAGCAGCCTCAAAGTGATCTCCCATAAACACCATGAACCCTTCAAACAAAGCCTGGGCCAGGAAATCAATCGCGATGTTAACTGGTTGACTATGTGGTTAACTAACACACATTAATGTCTACGTATTAGACTTGCAAAAAATATCTTCACTAAGTTGATTGAGCGGATAACTAATCAACCACACGGTTAAATATTTAGGACACCTGGCGCCGTATACGTTAGAGATATTTTTAGTGGTTAATAATTTAATCACGCAGTTATTATCAAAATCAATTATGCGGTATAATAACTGAACTCTTACCCTATTAAAGGGGACCCAAACTACCCATTAGAAAAATGGTTCCCAAACCACGTATTCATTAGGTTTTCTAAATTTCTTCCTTTCCCGAGACTTGTGCCGATCATCTAGAGCAAAGGTAAACATTATTAAAATTGTCAAAACCACGTATTAAAATTGTCAGACCTCTACCCGAATCCTCCAGATAGAGTTACATAGTAAAAATTATTCTCGAACGAATCACCCCTCTGGGTCAATCTCCCACAAAAATCTCAGCTCAAGATTCAAGGGTAAACATTTCAAGGAAGTAATAAACCTACAACATAAAGACCCATTGGGAACTAAATCACTTATACTCGTATAATACTATAACTTAACCACTACAAGGGGACTAGGTATGCACTTTACATCTTTAATATTGGGTGCTTGTATTTGGACCCATCTTATCTGTATAGAAACCGGTCCATTATTAAACCCACATATATGGGTGAGTATATATTCTATACACCGTATACCCAGGTGTGTAGAGAAAAAAAAAACTAAACGGGTTGTTAGATGAATCTGTTCTCACTCTCGTCTCTACTTCACATATGAATTTCTAGTTCAGGTGGACCTCTTTTATTCTTAGCTTTCGTCAACTATGGAAGTTTCGTTCAGCATAAACCATCGATAATTTTTTTCGGCATTCATGTTATGTATTAGACTTAGATTACAATGTTAAATATGTAGCTTATCGTTTCATGTTTTCTAATATATATATATATATACACACACACACACACACACACTAGAGGCACCTGACACAGAGAAGAAAAAATCATTGAGTCCAATTGTCGACTAATCTTGATGATTATTTTGTTAGATTTTTTTTTTTCTGTTTTGGTTGGGAATGGTCATAGGCTTTTTTTTTTTAATTTCATGGACGTAGAATTTGTTGTTTGTTATATCGGCTCTTGTGTGTTTTTATCTGAGATAGAAGTCTTCGGGGTTTTTGTATCTGTTATGTTAAGGCCACAGAGTTCTATCCGGGTTAACAAACTGCAAATGATATGCTTATTTCGTATCTGTAGCATCAGAGTTTTATCCGATATATAAATCTTAGGAGGTAACTGTTAATTACTCTTTTCTGTTAAACGTGGGTTTAAAAAGAGGGTTATAACAGTAGTTGTATATTTAGCTTTACTTCATTAACTACAATTAGAATCGGTGGGGCTCTTTACAAAATAAAGGGGTTCATCCAAAAGTACCCTTAATATTTTATACCCTGGTCTTTCTCGAGCTCATAATTATATTTTAACACTAGAAGAACTAATAAAACTGGTAAAAGTAAGTATGACACTAAAACACATATTTCCTACACTTCAACCGATTTTTTGAAAAATGTCAGGGGATGGGGTTACTTTGGACTCTTTACTAAAGCCAAAGTCAAAAGTTGGAATAATCCTCACTACGGATCGGAGCAAACATTCCCACATCAAGGGAGATATCCACAAACATATGTTTTCTTGAAATACTTATCAAACATATTTCTTTGATTATGTACTTTTAGACATATGAATATAATGTTCCGACTTATAACCAAAATGTTATACAAAATACTAAGCTCCTTAAATACAACAATGTTGTACGGTTCATACCTAGTATCCTAAAGCACATATACGTAAATACTATGTGAACTTGGATCCAATATCTCCTTCGGTGCATAGGTGTTATATCGAGCCCCACTCGTGAGCCCAAGCCTTAAAATACATCTCTTGGAGTATTGTCTTTAGAGATGCCTCCATATATATTCACTCCCTCTCGTTCGTATTTTTTTGTATGAAAATATTAAATGGTTTTCTTAACTATCTTCGACAAACATGAGGACCATAAAACCTCTGGGATATAATTTAAGGGAAATAAAGATCCTTGTCTGCGACTTCTTGTCCAATCCCCTTTCTGAAACGCCACATTTGAGTCGGCCTCTGATCTCTAAATCATGACATCATTTACACAACTCACTAGCCTTGTATCCTACATGCGGTTTCCACATGTTAAAACATATAGCCTCCCTCTTTGTCCAAGTCCTCACACTTTTGCACACATTACGTTGGGACACATAGCATGGAGAAAACTGCATTGCAAACTACATAAGCTTCGATCTTATAACAACACATGTACATTGGATTGATATTGAGGCTCCCCTAGTGTGCACAAACCTCGACATCCACACACATTAATGCCTCCCGTTACACACCTTCATACACTAACGTCCTCCCATTACCCACGCTAACGACATCCCTTTAGAAACACATCCACACGTTAGTGGTCTCCCGTGGCACGTACACATGTGTAGATGCACACAAGTGTGTACCTATATACCAATTAGCGGTATTCCTACACCCCTCACTAATATCTTTTTGTATACCTAAGCGAATGTCTATATTTAAACGGATCTCATAAACTAAGGTCGCCTTACTGTAATACCCCGTATTTTTAGGACTTTTAAATTTAGGGATTTATTAAATTAAATTGAGATATAAATTTAATATTAATTCGGAAACTATATATTAAATATTTACTAGCGTGATGAGAGTTAGTAATTATTGAAAATTTGTTGATTATTACATAATGGATAAAATAATATGTATAATCGAATTTATTAAAATCATCATGAGTGTATAATTTGATAATTGTGGAAATTAAATCGGAACGCGCCTGTGTCGTGTTGGGATTAAATTATTATTATTAAGAGTGAATAAATTATAAGTCACCCGTATAGCCATTTTAAGTGATCCAATGTGTCCGGAAGGGTTGAGATAGTCAAAATAATGTATTCGGGGGTTTAGTTTGGGTCTCGGGGAATTTTTAAGCCCAATTGGCATCCGGGGAGGGTATTTTAGACATTTTACATTTTTGGGTAATTAAACCCACGAATTTCCTAAGAATAAATCAGCCTTTAGGAGTTGCCTTCTAGGGTTAACAAACACAAAATCAAATAGCGGCCATTAGAGAAGGGGTTGGAGAGCTTTCCAAGTAACTCAAGGCCAAGGACTCAACCGTTTACACCGCCACCACCACCAAAGCGTAGATTGCGGGACAAGGAATGCAACCATTCCTCTTTCGTCCACAAATCAGAAACTCAAATTCCAGGCAAGTATCTATCTTGCTTTATTTTATTTAATGTTTCAATCATGTTAGTCTAGGGTTGTTTAGAACATGTTTCGTGGAAGAAATTATATTTTTAGAGATTTCAAATCATATGTGTAGAGGAAGTAGATGTATTCTGGACATCTAAATCACATGTAGAGGATAAGCCACGAATTTGTATGGGTTTAGAAGCAAGAAATCTGGGAAAGAATTAAAGGAATGGAAACTAAAAGAAAATTAGGGTTGTTGTAGTTTATGTGAATTTTACCCCATTAAATCATGATACTTGATGAATTCGGACATGTTTTACGTAGAAAATCATGTAGTTAGGTATATGGTACTTGTAGTATTATTAATTGGGAGTTTGGCAATCGTTGATGGAGATTTTGTTGAGGTTATAGAGGTAAACCCGTAACTGAAAAAGAGCAGGTTTCGTCATAACTGCTTGATCGATCGATCGATCAAGAACACCGATCGATCGATCGATCGACCCCTCCTGGAAATCTGCATATTTTTCTTCTGTTGGTTTAATCCGGTTAAAATGCGTAGAAACCCTTAATTTATATTGTTAGAACATAATGGGATATAGAGAGGACCAGTAGGGTCTAGGTAGACCCCGTTGAGTTAAATTTAATGTAGGATAAGATTACGGGTTAACGAGGGGTTATTCATATGTAGAAGAAATCATGCGTGCGTTTAATAAAAGATCGAGACCGTAAGGGAGTTAGACCAGATGGTAAGTGAGAGTGCCTACTGAATTTATACTTAGGGTGATAGAATACTTCGAGAGATGAGAAGTAGTTTGGAGTAACTTATATAAGAGAATAAAAGTTACGAGTCCGTTATGCGAAATAATCGAGTAAAATGAGCTAAGAACGGATAATTATAATTATGGGTCGTGGGCGCACCTAATTTAGAAATGTGACTATTTATATATATATATGACTGTGTGATTGAGCATATATTATATACCTGTGTAAAAATCATACCAAAGCTACTTGGTATCACGGGGGTTTCCGCGTCGCGACAGTCTTATCTCGATTGGGCCTTTATGGGGGATAACGACTCGTGCCCTAGAAGATAGTATCCTTGGTAAAGTATATTTGAGTGATAATCAGATGCTCCTAAGAGACGTGAGGGTATGTGCTGACCTTTTAGTGACGTGGAACTACACTTCACCTCCAATTGTATGTGTTTTGTATTAATACAGTTCGAGAGTGATTCCGAACTAGTATTTCCCTTAGTACGAGTGATACGGGGACTTGATAGCAGAGTATGCCAGCATCATAGATTTTATGTGGAAAGCATATATATATATATATATATATATACTTAAGTATGGGAACTTTCTACTGTGCATAAAAGTAGTTAAGTAATGAATAAATACTCCAACTTTACTATAAGTGTTTGAGAATTTTGTGACATTACCGGGTTATTTTAGATAACATAAGATATATGAGAGAGCTTAATTTTCAAAAATTAAATATCTTAGCCATAGTATTCATCGGAGTGAAACCTTATGGGAAAGTTAAGTTAGAATAAACTTCAGAGATTACTAGTACGGTAGGCGTGCACATTAGAGGAGAGGTGAGAATTTCTCAAGAGAGTGTCGCTTACTAATATGGTTGTTACATTAGCCGTTAAGCATTTTAAATACTTGCAAAACTATTTTAAATTGTTTTACACTCGGGATCTGACCCGTTTCCTGTTATTTCTCTTCTCTTGTATATATATGTATATATGACAGGTGCCCATCCACAGGGGCGTCATGCTTAGATTCCTTAGAACGGACGCGTTGTATCTTATGTGGGAGTTTCTCGCCATTGCTTAGATGACCTAATTGTTGACTCCACTTTTATTTTTAGTCCTTATTAGTTTGGGCATGTGTCGCCCGTTTTCCCTATTCAGTTGGATTTGTTATAAACTTATGTTCATTTATATTTCCAGTATTTGATACTCTCTGGGATTTAATTATTGTTAGGATGGTTTCATTTATAGTATACATATCAATTTATATATATAAATATATCAACATTGCACCCTTGGTTGAGAAACCCTTAGTGCTGCGCTTACTCGGCTATCTAGTCTCATTGCAACGCTCACGCATAGAGGACAACGGGTTCAATCTCTCGAGAACCAATAAAAACACAAACACCTATTGGAGGCGAAGATAGTCCCAAGACGATGGGCTACGCACATACATACGCACCCATACGACTGTCATCACTATCATTTTCATAGATATCCCGTACCTAGGTTCCATGCTTTAATGGTACGACTCTAAATCCCTCGAAGGCACACAAGATCCGGTCATCCACAACGCGTTAACATCCGTTCAATAGCCAGTAGTTAGGTATGTCATACACATAATATTTTAAACAATAAGCATACACATAATATTTTAAACAATAAGCATACACATAACTTATACAAATTCATTGGCTTTCCCGCCGCCTAGTAATCTCAGTACGCATGATATCCCCTATTATACCCTGTACCTTATTAGTATATATTCTCCCTTATATTTTCATATCTCTCAAATTCTATGAATTTCATACCTCCCGAGGGTCGACATATTTTTCGCTCACTAATAATTATAAATTTAAATCACTCTACATTCAAACAGGTCTAACACTCACATAAATAAGCCTACGGGAAGTTCGAAGCAAAATCGGGCCTTAAGAGTCATTCTGGAATCTCGTTAGAAGACCCAAGGAATCTCGTTCGAATGAGGTCGTTCGAACGAGGGTCATTCGAACGAAGGTCCCCCCCCCCCCCCCACTTCGAACGAACTACCAAACTCATTAAAAGGGCCACTGGAACTCATTAGAAGTCTCATTCGAACGAGGTCGTTCAAACGGCCTGGGCTGGACTTCTAACAAAAATTCTGCAGTTGCCCAGTTCATCTTCAAAGTTCATTTTTCCAAATTTTCTCCTCTTCAATCTCAACCTAAACTCATCCCAACCCAATTACAAGGTTCCTAACTACTCTAAGTCACTATAGAACATTTCTTAACATAGTTTTGGGGGTCAAATCCTTCTAATCATCAAATAAATTCAACAAACTCCTAAATTTTCCTTTGAATCATATTAACATAAACCCAGAAGTATAAACCCATAAAAGTTCCATTTTTATCTCTTGGTTAGCATCTAATTCTCCTAATTTCACACATCTATAAAGGGGAAAATCCTCTACATGCAAACCCCTATCAAATTTCTAAGATTCCTACACAATCTCATCATAGGTAAACCAAATTTTGGTATTAATAGTTCTAAAACCTCAACATATGTTAACTAGAATAATAATTGCTAAGAGAAAGAGAAAGATAATCACTTGACTTAAAAAGGAACTTCTGATTCGCGGTTGGAAATGGTATGGGAACGATCCTCTTGACCCGATCTACGCGTTGGTGTACTTTTTGGTGCAAAAGCTTGAGTTCTTGGCTTAGGGCTATAATGGAGTCTTCATCTTCCTTGGTTCTCTCTCTTTTTGCCTCTCTATCTTACGTAAGTTGAACTAACAGGCCACTAACCCTAACTGCTTTTAATTCAACCCAATTTTCGTCCATTTAATTACCCAAAATTTCCAAAAGACCAAAATACCCTCTGGGGTGTCGTTTTGGGTTAAAATGCTCCGGACTCCAAATAAAATATCCGAGTAGTGTTTTCTGACTATTTCGACCCTTCCGGACACTCTGGCGCACTCAAAATAGTCATTCGAGTTATACAAAAATAATTTATCTTTTTAAAGCCCCAACTACATAATAGTGACGTGACTTATACGCGTCCCAAATATTTATAACTTAACTGTCGTGTATCTCATCCCTAACTATAATATCATTTCAATAATTACTAACTCTCATCACGCTAGTGATTATTATCATACAAATCGGATTAATTACAATTTAAATTTTCTCCCTTTAATTTAATTAATCCCCATTTTTCATAAAAATAATTATGCGTAAAAATACGGGGTGTTATAGTAGTGGAGATACATTCCTTAATATAATGGATCCACATGTCAGGGAAGCCGTGCTTTTTGAGAACCCATTGAATAAAGGGTCACTCCAGCTGGTCGTAGGCTTTGGTTAAGTCAAGTTTGATCGCGGAGCTTCCTTTCTTGGATTTAGACTTTCTCATTGAGTGTAAGATCTCATGGGTGATACGAATATTGTCATCAATGTTCTTGTTAACAATGAAAGCTATTTGGTAGGGTGAGACAATATATTGCAGGATAGGGCACATTCTGGATACAAGTATGAATGAAATAATTTTATAGATGACGTTGCACAAGCTAATCGATCGAAAATGACTCACTTTTATGGGATTCTTAACTTTCGGAATTAAAATAAGAAGCGTTCAATTGAGTTTGGGGGATTTGCATCTCGTGTCGAAGAAATTATGGATGAGCTTGCAGATAGATGGTCCGACTACCTGCCAGTGGTTCTGAAAGAACTCAGCAGTGAGAACATCTAATCCTAGACTTTTGTTCTTTCCCATTCGGTGTAAGGTGTTAATTATTTTCGCATCTGTTATAAGCTCTAGTAGTCGAGAATGATCTGATGGTTGTAGGGTCACAAAAGGAACATCCTCATCTAGTAAAGATGGACTGGTAAAGGTGAGGAGCTTCACGTAGAATTCTTGGAATTGTGTCTGAATGTCCTGAAGGTTGTTGTGCCAACCCATGTCCTGGTGATATATAGCACTAATAGTATTTTCTCGGCAATGATGGGTGACACAATCATGAAAATATTTAGCATTGAAATCTCCATAGAGATTCCACTGGATTTTTTTTTTATTTTTTTACCATTATGTTCATTTAAGAACAAAGCAATGAGTCAGCTCATCCTGAAGATGGTTCTCTCGATCAATAGAAGATTGGTCCTGATGTTGCTCGATATAACGATGAAGATTTTGGAGTTGGCTTTGAAGGTTTCCAATGGAATGGACCATATTGTTAAATTGAGTGCGTTTCCATGCAATAGCTGCCACCCTAAAGTAGTGGGCTTTGCGTAGGAAAGCGTGGGTCGACGAACACCTAACTGGACGTTGCCACCAAGAATGAAGCATATCATGGAAGGATGGATTCTGGTCCCATTCCTTATAGTAAATAAACCATTTAGGCGCTTTAAAATGAGTAGGCCACGTATCCAATAGAAGTGGACAGTGGTCTGAACGTGCATTTGGGAGATAAGTGACAAGTCTGTGTGGGTAAGCAGATATCCACTTGTCATTGCTAAGACCGCGATCCAAGCATTCACGAAAATGATGCCTAAAGGAGGTATTGGTCTTCCACATGAACAAAGGACCACAGAACTCTAAATCAAAAAAATTATAGTCATGCATAAAATTAGAAAGAGCACGACCAGGGGCCATATGTAACGGGCGACCACCTAGTTTCTCATGGGGGGCTAAAATATTATTGAAATATCCTAACAGTAACCAAGGGTGTTGAATTGTAGTAGAGAGTTGATGAAGCGATTCCCATACCTGTGTTTTGCTTGTTAGCTGAGGCGGCATGTAGACCTTCGTGAACTATGTAGGTCCAGCTACAGGATCATGCTCCACTAGCAAGTGAATAAACCTGGGAGAGGCTGCTAGCTCATGGGCTCTGATAACTCTATACAACCAAAGGATCCAAATACCTCCGATTGCCCTAATGCTGGAGATAAAATATTATTTTGGAAAGGAAGTCATTCAATCTCAATAATATAACAGCGTGCGTCCATTCAAACCAAATTATTGGGCGATGTAAGTGAATAAAATGCATAATTTCTCGGTAGAACGTTATTCGCCCCTCTCCCCTAGCATTCCACCGTAGAATTCTCATGAGATAAAGTGGGGCGTTTGACCTCCTCAGGCTCCTACCCGGGACGATGTGCACAAATCCATTTTACAGTAGAGGACTCGTCATGAGTTTTCCCTCTTTTGGGACTTGGTGGTTGTCATACGTGTAGGTTGATCCCTCCTCCCTCTAAAAGTGGTTACAGTTCTTGGCGACTTCTAAATGCACGTTGTGGTTTAGGAGTTGGTAATGCAGGTGTTGTGTCATTCTGCAGTGGGGTGGGAGGAGTAGGTCAAAATCACGGCAAGTCTTGGCTCATGCTGCTGTCGTGTCTCTGTTTCGTTTGAAGTTTGCGTCACAGTGTTTTTCAAAATGCCATGAAAATTAATGGTTTTAGGTATCCATTTTTGTATATTACTCGACGCTGAATCTTCCACGGGTAGTTCCTTTTGAGTATTCTGCATTTCTAGCATCCCAAGTTAAATAGCTTTCGAATTTTCAGATGTCATTTTTTGTTTAACCATTTTCCTATGGGTTGAACGTCGAGTCACTATAGTCCATTTATTTTCTTTCTCTATGAGCTTGTCCCCTACTTTCATGTTTTGCGTAGTATTTTTTGGGCATGCCATACGTGCATGTCCCACGAAATCACATGCAAATCAAATGTCTCTCTTGAGTTCATATACCAGATTCCAAATAATGTGTCAAATTTTAATTTTCTGGGGCAATGATTTTGCTAGGTTGAACTCGACACACAGACGAGCATAGCAAGCCCAGCCTACTGATTCAGTATTCATATCAATTTTTAGTGGCTTGCTAATGTAGATGTCACCCAGTACAGAACACTCTTGTCATAGTATTGGATCGATAACTCTAGAATTTGGAACCACATAGTCATATAGTCAATGGTAGTTTTTGATGGACTAAAAAAAATTTCCACCAGATAAATAGTGATCTTCTAAAAACCATGGCCTGCCCGACAATATAGCAAGGTAGTCTTCTTAGAAAGTTACCTTAACAAGATAAAACTTATTGCCCAAAACTGTGATATAAATACTAGCTTTTAACTTCCACAACCTCAATAATATGAGTGCCAAACGCTGGAAGGATATATATTTGCTTAGGAGTTTTATAATGAGTGCGTTTTTCCATTTTTGACGAAGTGCTCGCAACTCGTGAGTCAAAAAGGTAACTACCGGTGTATTTTCTGGTAGCTTTTCACCGCATGAGGATTCATCCTCAGAATCGTAATCTTCTTGGTTACTTTCTAACTCCCACGTAGAGAATAACATATGTGAAACACTTGTTTGAATGGTATTTTTCCTTGGAGTTTCGGTTTTTTGACTCAAATGAGATGCACTGTGATGCATCATTAGTTTATCTCGGTAGGTGCTCATCTCTGCGTTACTTAATTTTGGTAGATCAGGTATATCTATTATCGGTGGGGCTATGGTATTAATTTCAGATGAAAGCGGGGGTAGGGTTGAGTTTGGTGGGCGTGGTGGAGGAAGATGGGTTAGGAGAAAACTCTCATGTTCCATAGAGAGAGAAGGTCTTCCTGTATTTTATTTTTCTCTAGTATTTATGAAAGCACGGATGCTTAGGCAAAGGATGGTCCAAACACCAAAAAGACTATTTTTAAATTTTCAAATTTAATGTCAAAACCTTAAAATTATTAACCTAATAAAAACTTATGCACCAATTTTAATCGGGTTGTTATGAAAAATCGATTTACCCATTTTTATCTTTTTAACCTTAACATCCATCTAGGTGATTAGTAGATAAAATAAATAAATCAAACTCACGACACGTTGATATACGAGGAAAATCTACGACGAAAAACACCTCTGAAGGCCTAGTTAAATAGTTCACTATGATAAGGTTTTACAGAAGACAGACACTAGACTTACACAACGACTCGCTGCGCTCACAAGCCTTGATGCTCTTCTATCTTTTCCCTCTCCTTCGCAGTGAAACACAGGAGTCCACCCGCATAAGCTGTCATAATGTGTGAGTCCACTCACGCCTTAATATCCACCGATGAGGCTTTGCAACTGTCTATGAAATAGGAGCACGACAGCACCGCTTCTTATCCTAAACACAACAATCAAAGTACGGATTCCACCACATAAAACCTTTTCCCTATCGATAAGATGAGAGAAAAAACTATGGTCCCCACACAAGAATATCTCAAAGCATAAGAAAGATGAAACTTTGATCCTTAAACGATTGGGGTGAAACTAGGGTTTGGGAACTTTTGGTTCTTAATGGGAAATGTTTTTTGCCAAAAGTTTCATAGAAAACTGATGAAAGCATTGCTATTTATAGATAACATACTATTCAAGGCGGCACAATTTTTGAGGAAATTCTTTCGAACGAAAACCTATTTTTATTAAAATAAACATCACGCTCGTTCGAACGAACATGTGATATCATTCGAACGTACTGTAAATGAGGTTTTAACGGATAGGCCTTTGTTAAACAAAGATACCCCATTGGATGTTTGTTGGAATTTCATTCTAACGAACTCAATATCTCGTTCGAACGAATGATGAATCTCGTTCGAATGACCCAAAAACAAAAAATATTTTTTCTTCAAACAATCATCTTAAAAATAGTTCCAAACATTTTGTCAAAATAAATCACCCAAAATTAAATTTTTAATGATCATAATAATATGCATTCATACCTGAGAGATCCTCGAAAACATGAAGACAAACGTGTCATGAAACACGACACGATATGTAATCTCTAAAGATTTATCTCTACGTCTTCAGCAAACATATCACAGGCTTACGAGTTCAACAATACAAAGCCTAAACTATGACTCAAATTGTTTTGTTCGGAATTAAGGCAATACATACAAATTGACTCAATTGAAAATTTGTCTTCATAAATTTCCCCCTTTATCTATTACGGGACAAAACCAAAACAAAAACTCTTATGGGCCATCAAGTTTTATAAAAGACTTAATCCCCAACCCCAAAAGGAAAAAGTACAGATGCTCAATAGACACATACTTTAAGTAGCCCTTCTCACTTATAAACTTTATCGCATGTGACCAACCTGCACACTTAAACACGCATTCAAATGCAAAGAGAATATAAGAAGTATAAAATATGTATAAGAATAAAATTCCCTATGTCTAACCATATTAACCTAGGTAAGACGTCTCCCCTCAAGATAAATATCTTTTAACCATGAAAGGAAAGATACCATTTCTCCCCCTTTTTGTTTAGAAATAGACAGCGTAAGAATCATAAGACTATTTATCCCCATAAACCAAATATCTTCTTAAATGTGTGAACATATGATACCAAGAGAAATTACGAAATAAGTGATCATATCATGCAATGTTGTAAAGTGCAATAAAAACACAACATGACAATGTAAGCGCAAATAATACAAACAGTGATCAAATAATATAAATATTAACGCAAATAAGATACCAACTTGAATACGCAAGAACTTATGAGATATCAATGCAAAAAATCTACAAGAGTTACCAATATGATCATATAGCATGCCAAATTTAATGTACAGATAAAGCATATGGAAAACATGGATTTAATGCAAACGTAAAGACTGAAAACAAAATGATACCGTATATATAAATATGAAAAATATACCAATAACACACCGGCATATATATATGTATATATATATATAGGTATAAACAACCACAAAATTGACACAAAACTCATAAGCTTTACACACTAGCATAGTATCTATGTGTCTGAACATGTGGGATAGAATGAATAGGCATGAACTAAATATAAATAAATTATAACCAAATCACTCAAAAATGTCCAAGAATTTCTATTTGATCGCAAAAATTTATCGAGCTAAGATTTAGCCTCAAGCGACGAGATAAATTGAACTTAATGAATAACCAAAAACAGTGTATACACGCCTACAATATTAATGTTCCTATAAATAAATAACATTATGATATAATAAGAAAAGTAGGATTTGTAGGCACCACATTCTAGGAGACCCCCCCCCCCCCAAACATCTACTTAGGTCCTTAGAACTTCCTCCCCCACTATAAACCCTAAGTCATACTCTGAGTACTGATCTAGAGGACACCTAGAGCTCTCGGGACCCATTTGAATACTGGTCAACTTTCTCAACTGAGTGAAAGATCATTTAATCCTTGAAGGGCCTTCAATCCCCTTTCCAACGGTCTGCCCCGTGCGTGAATCGGTCTTATGGTACAGATGAACGGTCAATTTTCCCCCAAAAATTGATCTAGAGGCCACCGGCGCTCCCGAGCCCCATTTGACTCTGATTAACTCTCCAACCTGAGTGAATCTCCTTGGATCCAAAAGGGCTCCAAATTCCCTTTCCAACGATCCACCCCATTCGCGAATCGTCCTTACAGTATGAACGAATGACCCGTTTCACTCTGAAGGGTCACCGAGATCTTTCGAGCTCGTTTGACCTTGGTCAACTCTCCGAACCAATAGAAGATCTTTGGAACATCAAAGATCCCTGAATAACCTTTATAACAGTTCGTCCCATGCATGAATTGGCCTTACAGTTCGGACGAATGATCCATTTTCCTCTTGTCTAAATGATCGAAGGGCGCTTCCGAGCCCCGTTTAACCAAAGTTAATTCCCAAAACCTGGTAGAGGCCCAACGAATTCTTAAAGGTATCTGAATACCCTTTGCAATGGTTCATCCCATGTGTAATTTGGACTTATGAATTACGTTTTATGACCATTGTTTCAGAAAATCTGCAGAGGACTGCCGATTGGCAAACCCATTTCCCTGCCTATCGGTAATGTGTCTGGGGTTTCTTGATGATAGGAGGGAGAAGGACAATGCTGATTGGAACCCCATTGACCCTATATAAGTAGATCATGAGCTCAGTTCGAAACCTCATAAACATCCCTCTCAGTGATCTCAACAATATTTTCCCGAAGTCAATGTGATTTCCATATTGAAACCTCTCCCCCACATTGCATTTCCATCATTGCCTTACCCAATTTGGAAAATTCCCTTCCCTCTCCTCCTACCACCTTCATTCACCTGCAAGGGCAGCCTTTCAACATTCAAGGCCAACTTAAAAGTTTCAAAAGAAGGTCCAAATCATTCACTCCCTCTTTAAATTCTCTTATTTTTGCATTAGTTACTTAATTTTTATTTTGTGATTTCCTTTTTATTCGATTGCACATATTAATAGTCAAATTTTTATTAGTAATAATTTCACATACTACACTTTCTATAAAAAAAAATAAGAAAAAGAGGGTTTTGCTTGTAATTCCAAACGGGGATTTCTCACTCGATTTTCTCACACTAAAACATCCTTTTTCCACTCACACGCATATAAGAAAAGTCCTCGGTTTGATTTACGGGATAAAACCCACCCCATGTTATATGCAAACTACGTGGACTATGCTGCCTTTTTAGGCTACTTAGATGTTGTGGACTTCCCTTTCCCTTCCTTCCCCGCTGGGGGAGGGGAGTGGAGGTCCCGCGCCCTGTTTTTCTTGGGAGCGCTTCGGTCGTCATCGATGTGGGGTAATGTAAAGAGATGGAGTCGCCAACCTATTTTGCACAAAATAGAAAAAATAACATGTTGCCGCCTTGAGAGAGAGAGAGAAGTATCAAAGACAAATTGGTGCTTACGAAACCAATAGTTCAGAGGTTCGGGGGCTAAGTTACGGAATGGGAAGGTGTTAGGCACCCATCCTGCCATTTCGGTCTCTCATGGACTTCTGTTACTATTTTCCTTAATTTTCCTGTGAAGTGTGTGTGCGTGTATATATAGATGGAGATTGGAATCGCCCGACTCATATCATGGGAAAGATAGAGTGAGGTCATCCATAGGAATGTTCCCAAAATAATATTTTAGAAAATACAGTGTATGCGTTTATGGAGATATTGATCGTTATGATGAAACGATGATATTTGTTAGATAAAATGCCAATATAAATTACAAGTATAATGCGTGTATAGATAAAAAGGATGAAAATGCAAAAAATTGAAAATTGGACTCCAGTCTCGGGTTTCAGCCCGAAACGCCTACGTAGTCTATAAAGGCATCAAAGTTCACGTAGTTCGTATGCGGCATAAGGGTGGGGTTTATCCCATAGATTTCAAGAGGGAGTTTATTATATGTGTGTGTGTGTGTGTGTGTTTGTGTGTGTGTGTGTTTTTAAGAAAAGTTAATTTAGTTTTGAGAAAATGTGGTGAATAATCCCGTTGAAATTTATACGTATAACCCTCTTTTTATTTGTTTTGGGTTTTTTATAGAAAATAAAGTATGTGAAATATATTTAATAAAGGATGGGATGTTAATGTGTATGAACTAAAGAAAAAAAATTAGATTAAGAATTTATGTAACTAATGCGAAAATAGAGAAATTTAAAGAGAGAGAAAGATGTCAGGACCTTCTTTGGAGGATCGAGGCTTGATCTTGATCCTTGATGCGCTCCCTTGAATGTTAGGATGAATGTTGGATGAGAGAGAATGATATTTTGCTAAATTGGGTATGAAAATGATGGGAATGAAAGACGAAAAGGAATTTCACACAAGAAAACTTCGCTGATTGCAAGAGAATGTTGCTGAGATCACTGATACTGATGGATCTGAGGTCTCTTGGGAGTGAGCACATTCACTTTATTTATAGGGTAGGGGCAACCGGTCGACATAGACCTATCCTTGCCAATCGACAGATAACCCTAGGCACATTGTTGATAGGCACGGAAATGAACCTACCAATTAGCAGTCTCGTGCGAATTTTTTCGAAAAATGGTTATAGGATGCAATCCACTAATCCAAATCGTGCATAGTGCATACCGTTAGAAAGATAGTTCAGAGACCTTTAAGAGTCCTTTGGGCCGGGTATGAGAGTTGACTTTTCTATATAAATAGCTCTATATATATGAAAAATAGGTTTATATATATAAACAGGTTTATATATAAACTGTTTTTGTATATATAAACTTGTCTATGTAAAAAAAGTTTTAAAAAATATTTAAAACATTTTTTAAAAAAATATTTATTTAAAAAAAAATTAAATATTAGTATTATATGTTTTAAAACTTTTTATATAAAAAAAATTATACAAAAAAATTAAAAATATTTAAAACATTTTTTTAAAAATTTATATATATGAAAAAATCGTTTATATTTAAATAAAAGTGTAACAAAACAAGGATTTTTTTAACTTTTTTGAAAAATAGTATATATTTAATGCATTTTTAACAGTTTATATAGAAAGGGTTTTTTTTAACATTTTTATAAATAAAAAATAGTTTATATATTAACAGTTTATTTTTTTTAAAACCAGTTAAAAAAACATTTAAAATATATTTTTACAATTTTTATCTATAAAACTGTTTATATAAAAAAAAATTGTTTAACAAACACGTTTTTTAACGTTTTAAAAAAATAGTACATATTTAAAACATTTTTAATAGTTTATATAGAAGAGGATTTTTTTTAACATTTTTATATATAAAAAAAAGTTTTAAAAACATTTAAACATTTTTACAATGTTTTTATATATAAAAACGGTTATTAAAGAACAAAGTGTTAAGTTATAAAATGTCTTCCTTTTTTATATATAAATGGTGTAAACTATTTTGTTCTATATTAAATGATGTGATAGAACACTACTTGAGAAGGAGAGAAGGAAACATTAAATGAAGCGAGAGAACACAACTTAAGAAGGAGAGAAGGAACCATTCTGATTGGACGACATTAAGTTTTGATGTCGTTGAAGCCATCAAAAAAAAATTCGGGTGACATATCCTTTATTGAATTTTCATTTAGTTTATGGCTCTGGTTAGATACCGAAGATTGGTGTCCTTCACTTACCTTTCTCATCCCTCCCTTTTCGAAGCACGTGTTCTTTATTCCTATGGTCACAGTTAGCCTCTTTATTCCTAAGTATTTTGTAGACAAGACCTGTAACCTCTATGCCGTATTAACGACTTCTCTATCTCTTTCCCCACCTTATTGTACCAATTTTCCGCGCCCAGTTGATCAGGACAGGCACAAAATATAGGGAGCGCTAAATAATTGATATCAATCTGAACATCAATGTAAATATAAAAATGACAACAACAAAAAAAAAAACTCAATCAAGGATGAAAATAAGAATAACTAAACTGAGATAAAATTGATACCCCAATACAACTGAATCCACTATAATAACCCCTCTTTATACAAAAGTCTTAACCATAATAAAGAAAATACAACATAAATCACCTTCGATCAAAACTCTTGAATACAAGTGACTACTACTAAAAAACCAACGACTCTTACTCTAAGGATAGCAAGATGAATCTCCACAACTACACATCTAAACGCTCAGTCCTGCTAAACCTGTATATAAAAATAATAATACATATGGGGGAAAAGATTTATAGATTTTGTTCAGCACCCTAAACTTTCAATAAATAACTTACAGTATCAGACAGTAATAATCGTGCAACTCATTTACGATAAACATGTCATCTAGTAGACACTCACATTCAATGAATATCTCACCTCTCATCTAAGTGAAATACTATTATTATGTCTCAACCCAAGGCATAAACTATACTAAAAGTTTCCATCTCTAGACTAATAAGTAAGTAACTGACAATCAAATACAATAGTGATGTAGCTAACTACACATGTATAAAATACCACCCAATACCCACCTTTTACTCATTACGGTAGTCACGGTCCCATAATGCTACATTTCTTCTGTCTTAATATATTTTTAATGAAATGAGTTCCTCATTGAAATATAAACCAACCCCCCGACTCATGTCACCCGCACAATAAGATATCATAATCTCATAATAAAAAAATACAATGTGACATAAAAATCAAAGTGTCCGTCACCAGAATAATATCATATACACGTATATAAGTCTCATAACAACCATACAAAGGCATTTACCTTCGAGGGACCTTCTCGTGCTTTTATCGGTAAACCCGTAGGACTCCCTCACCCAACGGATTTCAAAAACATACACATATAAAAGAACATGGGATCACTTCGCAATAACACTACTGAGTAGTCCCATACCAAAACTCGTCTGATGGATCGGACTATCCGCATCACTCATCTCGAAGCATATATCAAGTGAACGTTGATCTAAACGTGTCAACAAGCAGTAAGACCATTGCCTAATTCTCCTGATGGACCATACGCATCCCTCATCATGAGGTGATGGCTATCTTAAATGTGTGATCACAACACATCTAGCTCCACAAAAGTCCTACGTCATCAGCCATGCAGGTGGTACACGGTCACAGCCACTTGAATCCAAAACCCGACCAATAGATTAACAACGAGTAACTGGGTTCACGTAAACAAATAATACACACACACACACACACACACACACACACATATATATATATATATATAAGATAATGTTTACTCACAATTGTACCTAAATCATCCCAATTTCCGAATGTCGGATTGTCCAATAGATTCTTAGGTTTATCGTATCTCAAAACGTTAATCACACTGAACTGTACACATAACATACATATACCAAAAATAAGATACCACGTACTCTCAAGCATACCCAACTATCCCAATCCCCATCGTCAAATTGTACTAAGTACCTTCAGGTTTATTCTACTCAAAACCCATGTCAACGTCTCTTCTCATCATTCTTTAGTTTAATTATCATTTTAAACTATAACATAAGTTCATAAGAATTTACCACAAATTAATTATGACACAAGAATCAAAATCCACCTTTGCTTCCCCAAATCGTCGTTGGCTGATCGTGTGGAAAACCGAGCATCTGTGTAAATACGCTAATCGTTGTTATTGACTTCTGACCACAATACAAAAAAGAACTAAACTTTAACTACACTCTTAAGGAGTATAGCGGCGAGTCTGGGTATCGAATCCACAGGGAATGTTTGATAGATTTTAATTGATTTATTACTTCTAAAATAAAAGGGTAAAAGATGATTATGGGGTGAGAAAGGAAAAATAAAGGGAACATAAAGAAGTTAACTAAAACTAATTGGAAAGGTAAGGACACAATCCCCCAACTCTTAGTATGTTTACCGGGTATAAGACCAGTTATGAATTAGATAATTGATTAAATCCGGTCTTTATTAATCTCATGCAATATATATATGAGTGTACTAGCCCGAACCATACATAATCAAAAGTAAGAATAAAGTAGTGTCGTTATAGATACACTCGCGTCGCACTCTTAAGCATACCAGTTACCTATGGAAAACAAGATCAAAAGTCCCACGACGGTTGCGATCACCACACAACACAATTTAATCATTTATTTAATTCAGGAAACTAATATTACACACATGCAAACAACATCGGGTTGGGTTCATGCACCCCAACCCCTAAAAATCTAGCCTAACATGGTGTAACTATGATTAACTACACAAGAATCCATTAACAAGCATGTGAAAATAAGGAAAGAATGATAAAATTACTGGAATTTAAGGTTACCAAGATGGAAGAACACAACTATGCAAGAAGAAATCAAAGATTGAAGAAAAACTGGAAAAATTCTTGAATTAAAGGTGCAAAATATGTAAATTCTTCTCCAAGATGTTCCTCCTTGATTAGAAGCTTTTACATGAATGAAATCTAAATAAAAAGGACCCTAATGACTAAATATATAGGCTAGAGGTCGTTTAGAAGAGTCCCCAAAAAATAAAACTCTTTTGGCTAAAAGATAAGGACAAAATAAAAATCTCGTATCTAGCAAATTGTCACAGTTAGAAAGCGTGACTGATTTTGTAACGGTTCTGGAGCATGACTAATGATCGGATCGGGTTTTTTTTTCCTTTATCGGCTTGGTTCGGTTCAGTTTAGACTTAACAGTTTTGCCTTGGATTTCTTTCTCAACTTCAAATGTGCATAACTTCTTCACCATAGCTCGAATTGGGGTACTATTTTTTTGTAATTGAAAGCTCTTCAACTTTTCTGTTGGCCCCACCTCCGAAATAAGGCTAAAAAATTACGAAAAATGCCCTTCGACTCTACATTTTTTTATTTCTTTCACTATTTTGAGTTCTCTTTCGCACTTTCTTGCATGAAATACCTGTAAAATAAATAAGAGATACACAAAATATGAAATACTTGCCAAAATGGGTTACTAGCATAAATATGAGACAAATCCAAGCTATTTACACCGCACAGGATCATAAAAATACCGAAATTAAGGAGATAAATGTGAAGAATTTATGCCTAATCACTGGCAACGATACTCGTTTGAACGAAACAACCCAACTTGTCCAAAAAACTTAACACCTCGTTCGAACAAAAATACCCATCTCGTTCGAATGATATTAATGAACTTCATCTCATTCGTCCCATAAACACAAATATGAAACAAAATCTCCATTAATGAACCTCAATTTCTAATTTAACGACCCAAATATCCCCATATTCCAAAATAATAACGGGTTTATGATTCTAAACAATTCCTATGATGTTTTAAGATTAAAAAACATCAAGTAAAGGATTAATTTCTTTAAATTCCCAAATTAAACCCTAGTTCATCCTTTACATAAGACACGTCCAATTGCACATATGATTTCAGATCCCATCGACAAATTAATATATGGATTCAACTTATAAACAAAATTAAATCCAGAATATGAGTTCTAATCATAGAATCAAATAACAAAACGAATGAATTTATGATTCCCAACAAAATCCCAAATTTTAAATCAAGTTATAATCCCAATAATGGCTTAGTTCAACACCCCAATTAAACCCTAATATAAATGTGGTTAAGATAGAAGATTAAATCTATAAACATGCTTCCAAATTCCAAATCAATTACATAACAATTAAAGCATAAACAAGTTACAGATTGCACAGTGATAAAGCAAGATATTTCTTTCCTGAACGAGTGATTCCTCCTCTTTATCCCTTGTTCTTCCTCTCCAAAGAACATCCCAAATTCTCCAAAATCTCTAGGGTTTGTGTTTTGTGTGTAAAATATTCAACTAATAAGGGTTAACACCCTTTAAATAAGTTTAAACTCACAGGTCACCAAAAGGCCTAGTTTGGGGCCTCTAAATGAGCCCAAAATACTAGTCAAACTAGTCCAAAACTTATCCCAAAGGTATACGTACTCCATATGCCCAATTCAAACTATGAAAAACACATATCCAGGCTGTCGAGACACTCTAGAGTCCACCCAAATATTAATACCTATGACACACACGGTAATACATCACAACATAAATACAATACACACTTAATTATTATATGCATAACACATAGTCCAAAATCATATAATTAATATCACCAATTAATTATTTATAACACGCGGCACTAAAATCATAGTACATACAAAATTCAATTATTATCTAAATTATACATTTTATTATTACTAAATCACACAGGTAATAACTAATCCCATTTATTATTTTAATTCTCATTTAATAAATGATAAATAAAAGTCACAAAAATATGGGGTATTACAGTCTTCCTCGCTAATACAGGAATCAAATTATCAAAATTCACTAAAGCATAACATCGCAACGTAAATCGCTGAAATACCATAAGCTTATACACAACTAGCACGTACCCGTATCACTACGAGAAAAATAAATAATGTTCACATACGCTTATTATAGTATGTCATGATTAGGGCACCCATACATCCAATTCCACTTGTACACACCCCACAAGAATCACACACATAAACATATACATATATATATATATATCACTGTTCTAAAAAACCCGCCTAGGCTCCGCCTAGGCACGCCTAGGCTTAAGGCTTGGGAGAAACGCCTCGCCTTACGCTTTTCACGCCTTATTCTTGGTAAAACCCTCAAGGCGCACTTTTTTCTAAAAACAACAATGCTTTAGTGAAACGATGTCACTTTTTAAAGAATTTGTTTACAAACCGAACCATTATCTCATCCAAAATAATCAAATAGTATTTTAATTTGCATATATTCAGACATATTTTTATGATATGTGCAATTTTTGTATTTTAATAGCCTTATTAGGGTTAAAAAATATTAAAATATATTAAGAAGGCCTAAACGCCTTTTCACGCCTTTTTACGCCTAGGCCCGCCTAGGCTTCTAAGGCTTAAGGCTTGGCCTCCACGCCTCAATCACGCCCCGCGTTTTTTAGAACCTTGATATATATACACACACACACACACACATAAGTCTTATAATCATAAAGTAAATACATTTCCTAATACCATACTAATTGCGACTCGACTCAATCTGAAATATCCCCACCTATGCTACCGGTGTTGCGAATGTTCCTCGTTGCACATCTTGTCCCTGCTGGCCATAATCCTTGGAATATCTCGCCATTTGATGCGTTATCTCTCCACATAAGTAATGCCCAACGTATTAACTAAATTTCCTAGATCCTAACAACCTCTCAACTCCCTACCCTTACTAAGTTTTGTGTGTGGCACATCTCGCACGTGAAATTCAAACAAGAAACCCTCTCAATGCACTACTACCTAACTCAGTCAGTTTTTAAGATTCGTTTCTTATGACCAAACTTGCAACAAAGCACTATCCACTCAAATCAATATCCACCACGAGGTAATCCCAACTATGACTATTCCAACAAAGGACTCACCCCTTCCAAGAGAGATACCCAAACTCCAAAGTTAATCGATCCAACAACGCTCGAAAAATATCACTGTTCTCCTAAACATCTGATAGAGCATTATATGCCCTCCTTACTCTGAAAGAGTGTTTCAACCAATCATTTTCATCCAAGCACCCACTATTCCAATAAGGATCTACTATCATTAGTTACCTTGATAATGTCACTATACTAACACCACACGTGACCATACACCACTTCATGTATCCAAGGCTCTCCCTAGACATATAGTCCTCAAAATCACCTAATTGTTATTATCATTAATGCTTCCCATCATGCGTATCCTCATACACTTAGAGTTAATGCAGCACCCGCCCTTTCAACCTTGATCGTACCCATGTAACTCGGTGACTTTATATGGACCAATTGAGCTTTAAACCTTTTGAGAAGAATTATAGGTCAAATTTGGGTAATGTAGTGGCCTCGGTGCAATTAATTGGAATTCGAATGGGCTTAAAATCAATTTTAGAAAAGATGAGGGTCCATCGAACAACATCAAGATTCGTTCGAACGAGATGTAGCTCTCGTTCGAACGAGATGCATTCTGGTTTGAAGGAAATGGTAGTTCTCGTTCGAATGAGATCTATACTCATTCAAACGCGATGGTCAAAATCAATTTCCATGCATTATAAAGTGTTGTCAAAATCTAAACCATTGGATTAAACATGTGTCATGCTCCCACAACAGCAGATCATTTCGGGGTTAGGGCTTTTGTCATTTTAGGGATTTTTACCCTAAGGGTTTTTGGGTATTTAGAGGGTGTTTAGGATCATTTTTGCTAATTTGAATCTGATTTTATACTCTCTCTCTCGTTCTTCAGATCCCCTCCACCATAACCACCCTACACCACCATAGTACCACCACCCCCACCTTAAACCACCTTACTATTTCATAGTCTTCCACATATTTAAGCCCATAAAACCCATCTACACCATTTGTTAGGCAATATATAAATTCATAGAGTTATTGTTGGGGGGTTTTGAAGAAGAAAATTAGAAGATTATGGAGTTTGAAAGGGGTCTTACTTGGATCTTTCATGGAGGTAAAGTGGAGCTAAGTAACCTGTTTAAGGCCTCCTTAGGATATGGGAAGTTCCCATCTTCTTTAATACTCCATCCACTATTGTTGAATCTTCTTTTTGAGGTGGAAAAACTCTACTCTTAACTTAAGAACTCTATTTTTCCTTAGTATTTGTGGCCATCTCGGAGCTTTCAAATTCCCTCCAGTGCACACGGGGTTGCACCCTTTTATCGGGGTGCTCGGCCACCGTCATTATGGGGGATAATGTGTAGCGCCAGCCTATTTTGCTCAAAACAGTCAAAAGAATGTTTTAGCCTCGAAAGAACGACATCAAGTCCAATACTGATTCTTGTGAAACCAAGTAGTTCAAGGGTCTGGGGACGAAGTTATGGAACGAAAAAGTGTTAGGCACCCATCCCGCCCTTTTGTTCTCTCATGGGCAAATGTTAATCTTCTCCTTTTAGACTCCGTAAAGTGTCTGTACGTAAAATATAGGTGGAGAATGGAATCATTCAACTTGCGTTATGGAAAAGGACGGAGTGAATTCATATGTATGAGTGTTTCCAAAAATAATAATTCAAAATATTATGTAAGGGTTCACCGAATCACAAGTCGCTATGGAAGAAAGGATGTGTTCATCGGACGAAACACAAACATATACGAATATGGACTCATAGAGCATATATAAGACATGAAAGAGATATATAAACATGAATAAGAGAGGACCCGAATCTCGGGATTGGCCCAAGACGCCTACGTAGCCCAAGGGGTATCAAAGTCTACATAGTTCAAAAATATCATTGGGGTGGGGTTCAATCCATAGATCCAAATGGGGATTTCTCTTATGTATGTGTGTAGACAAAATGTTTTTTAAGAGTGAGTGTGTGAAATGAAAATCCTTCATTTGGAATTTATGGATAAACCCTCTTTTTCTTCTTTTTGAGTTTTTTATGAAAATATATTATTTGTAAATGCTACTAATAAAGAGTTGAGATTTAATGGATATGACATAATGAAACAAAAATATTAAATAAGTAAATAACACTAAAATGGAAGAATTAGAGAAATGGGTGGAGAATTTGACCTCCTTATGAATGCTTGTTATTGACCTTGAAATGTAAATATGTTGATCTTGCAATGATATGAAAGTAATATGGATAGGTAAGGGGGAATTACCAAGTGAGGTAAGAAAGTGATGGAAGGGAATGTGGGAAAATGGGTTTTTTAGGAAAGAGAACAACTCTAAATTCAAGAGAATGTTCTCTGAATTGCTGAGAGTGTTCAGGAGTGCTTTTCAAAGTGAGGTCATGGCCTTTATTTATAGGGCCAAGGGGGTGAAATTTTGCATGGTCCTGAACCTGCCTATCGGCATAAAACCTCATGAACTTGTGGTGCCTATAGGAAGTCCGGAATAAATTTTTTTTAAAACGGGAATAAAATGCAAACCATAAGTTCGAATTGCGCATGAGGTGGAAAATTGGAAATGGTATTCAGATCCCTTTAAGAATCCATTAAGCCACTCCCGGGACCAGGAGTTGACCAAGGTCAAACAGGGCTCGAAAGAGCTCGCTGGTATTCAAACATTAGGTTTTTAGAGGAAAACGTATCGTTCGTCCAAATCGTATGGCTGATTCATGCATAGGAAGGACCGTTGGAAAGGGTATGCAGTGCCTTTTGAGACTTCATTCATCTTTGCTCGGTTTGGAGAATTGACCAAGGTTAATCAAGTCCCGAAAGTGCCCCATGGCCCTTTGAAGTAAAATGGGTCGTTCGTCCAAATTATAAGACTGATTCGTGCACGGGAAGGACTTTAAAAAGGGAATTCAGAGCCCTTATAAGATTCATTAAGATTTTTTTCAATCTCGAGAGTTGACCAAAGTCAAACGAGGTCCGGGAGCACCTGTTGGCCTCTAAATCAGTTTTCAAAATAAAACGAATTGTTCATCCGAACCATAAGGCCGATTCACACATGGAACGAACCATTGGAAAGGGGATTCAGAGCCCTTTGAATATTCATTCATCTTTAGCTCAAGCGCGAATGTTAATCGGAGTCAAACGGGGCTCGGGAGCACCCGGTGGCCTCTAGATCGGTACTTGGAGTATGACCTGGGGTTTATGGTGGATGTATGAGTGCTAAGGACCTAAGGAGATGCTTAGGAGGGGTCCTAGAATGGAGTGTCTATAAAGCCCCTTGAAGGGTGAGCTTGGAACAAGTGAAGGCCATGAAAAAATAAACACCGCATCAACGCTGGGGAAAAGGGTTTTAGGTCAATTCTGCAGACCTAAGGGTGTGGCGGTCGATCCATCGGGTCGAGGATGATCGATTCAGCAGGTCAAGATCAATTCTGAGGACCTAGAGGATGAGGGTCACCGATTTAGTAGGTCGAGGTCAATTCTGAGGACCTAAGGAGACGAGGATGACCGATTCAGTGTGTCGAAGAGGTATTAAGGTTGATTGTGTGAACCTAAGGGGCTAGGGTGACCGATTCAGAGGGTTAGGTCGATTCTGAGGACCTTAAAGATGAGGGTGACCGATTTTGCAGGTCGAGGTTAATTTTGAGGACCTAAAGTAGGGAAGACCAATTCCGGGGGGCAAGGTTAATTTTGAGGACCTAAATTTTTTATGACCAATTCTGTCGGTCGAGGTCAATTCTGAGGACCTAAAGCCAACCATAGAGTGTGTTTCAGCATATAGTGTGTTTCAGCATATATATAAAGTACAAACCCCGTATGCAAATCCAACAGCGTACTAATCCACCGATTCCGAAGTTCAAACCGACTTTTCGATCATACATATAAGTGTTCACTCACTTGAATTTCCAGTTTGTCTCTCCCGAACCCATTTATCCATTGGCCTAACGCAATTACCAAAACCTAAAAATATTCCTCAGTAGTCCCACCACTTTACCCCGAAAGCCATTACGATCAATCCGCAAGCTCTGATGGGTCAAAACAACACACGAACAAATATTGGGCAGGCCAGAAAATCGAACCGGTTCGCTTGGAAGACCGAACCAGTTCGGTCAACTGAATCAATTCGCTCCCCTAGCGAACCAGTTCGGTTTGCTAGGCTACCAAATGTCTTCTTCCTTAAATTTTCTCCTCCAAACCCTCCAATGGAGGTCCCAAGCTTCCCAAACATCAAATTAAATTCTCACACCCATATATCATCAACCCATAAACATTCTAACCTCAAATTAAACCCGAATCCATTCCTGAAATACTAGAATTCTTAATCATTAATCAATTCAAACAAAACCATAATTAATTAAACTTGAATTTTTATAGATTCAAACACCTTATCAATGTTCTACATGTTCATACTTATATATCCAGAATTAAATCATGAAATTCTTACATATTCATCATCAATTAATCTCGATTAAAATCAAAGGTTCAATCACCCTTTTAAATCTTCTTCAATAAAATACCAAAGTAAACATCTTTAATCTCAGATTTAGTTCTAATTAACTATGAAGGTAAATACACAATTGCATCTAAATCAAGTAATTACTTTCCTTTTGGATATGAATTCAAAGTCTCTCTCTACATAGGAATGATTCTGAATCCAGATATTCTCTTCTCCTCTCTTCTCCAAGGTCCTTCTCTCCCCTTCTTCTTCTTTCCTCTTCTCTTAAACTCTCTCTTAAGCACAATTATGTAGATATTTAAAAAGTGGTTCGTCATCCACCCCTTTAATCCTTATATACCTCCTAATTACACCCTAATCCGATTTTTTTATAAAGCTTTAAGTGTAAAAAAGACCATTATACCTTTATATGGGTCTTGTTATGTCAAAAAAGCCCTTGTAACCCAATCATAACATTCGGGTACCTATTCTGGACTATTTCGACCCATTCCAGATCACTGATGCACTCAAAAAGATCATCTGAGTCACCCAACTACAAATATGTCATCATCTCATTAATCGGGCCCCGACACGTGCGTACAATACGCGTCCCGTAAAATATATCAATCCACCGATGTAACTCTCTATCGACATAATATAATAAACCGACGATTTTCATTCATAAACGACATATAATACATCACATCTCTATTTACTTATCTCACGCAAGTAAATAACAATAACAATAAATATTAATCCTTAACTCGCTAATTAATATTTACCGAAATTAATTTAGTTTCTCCAATTAAATTA
Source organism: Sambucus nigra (assembly GCA_949130495.1). Classification (NCBI taxonomy): domain Eukaryota; kingdom Viridiplantae; phylum Streptophyta; class Magnoliopsida; order Dipsacales; family Adoxaceae; genus Sambucus; species Sambucus nigra. Next base: position 623,934,275 of record OX422216.1, read on the forward strand.
ATACATCCATGAATTAATATTCATAAAAGTACGGGGTACTACAAGATATAAGTGGTTCAGCTCTTAAGAATGAGCCTACGTCCACAGGGTGTCTTGTTGCTTTTAGATCTATATAATATAATGGTGTAGTATTTAGGTTTCAGACAATAGGGATGTTTGAGTATATTCTTGCAGGTTGTTGTGTAGAATCAATGGTTGCTTGCCCTTATCCCTCTAAGGGATTCGCTCTTTTTATAGTGATTCTTGTATAAGGAAGTGTGTGTTTCCCAACATGGGTCAAATGGAGACATCTTAGATTAGTGTAGCACTTACTTGATTTGTTTAAGATTTTACTCATTAAGGAAAGGTCCAGCACATGTCTGCCTTTTGACATGCCAGGTACATGTTGTTGGCCAGCCGAGAAAAAAGTGCATGATGTCGTTATATCTTACTAGCATCCACCTAGGTGGAGAATACGGTCGAGCACGTGGCTAGGCCAATCTTTTATACTAGCATCTCCTCGACCCCGGTCGAGGTCTTCAGATCATGAGATGTTGTCCACAAAATACGGTATAATAGTATAATACGCAAGATAAGCTATTTTTTATTTATTTGTGGAATTTAACCCACATTATTTCCTAAAATTTGCTTTTCAATCATTCAACAGTTGCAAGAGAATGGATGAGCAGGTCAATTGCAGGAGTCGGCCTTATCCAGTTATTAGAGCAAAAGCAGTGGAGTTACTTCTCAGCGTATTTATTACATAGTCATACCTTGTGCATTTTGATTTATTGTTTAGAGACATTTGTATGGCGGACTCTTATTCAGGATCTTTAACATGGAGATTAACTTTATTCAATTATCTAGTGGCATTCATTTTTCATTGATATAGTTATTGGAGACTACTATCTAAATCATGTTAGATTGGTGTCTTTTACATACTTTCATCGATGGTTTTAGTTTTCCTCAGTTATTCACCGATGCTTATAGTGATAAAAAATTGGCTAACATCCCTTATCTTCAGTATTGAGGTTTGACCACCCAATTTGTGGAAAATAAGGGGTGTTATAAGAGATATGGAGAATCATTTATTTGGTTATACATTTTATTTGTGTGTGTATATATATTTATGGGGTGAGAGTGGGGGTGGGGAGAGGCTGTGGCGGTGGAGTCTTATCAAAGGAGTTTAATAAGTTAATTAAAAAAATAAAGTTGAAATTGTTTTAATTAACTTTATTTCTTTTTAGGTTATAATTAATTAAATTGAAGGGTGTTTTAGTTAGTTATAAATTAATCATTAAAAAATATGCCCAAATTGATTCTAATGGTTAAGATAGAGGTGGATACTTCATACCTTAGCCCAAAACTGTCTAACCAATCTTGAAAAAAAATTGTGCAAAAACTTCAGCAGTGGCACTGTTTTTAATGTGTAAAACCCCTTAAACTATGCATTTTATGACAAAGATTCCTTGTGTTGCTAAAAATATATGATTCGGTGTTGCTAAAAAGTTTGGGGAGGTATTACAACCGAATGTATTTAGAATAATTCAAAGGGTGTCTCGCAAAACATACATAGTTTGAGGGTGTCTTTCGTACTTTCCCATATATTTTAAAAAATATTCTCCCTACTTCTGAAGCTATCTTTAAGGCTTAGGAACATCCCAAGACGATCGAATGCAAGTTTGTTCCCTTCCCCCCCACCCCCCCACCCCCCCACCCCCACCCACCCCCCACCACCACCACACACACACACACACACAAAAGGTGATTTGCTTCAAGACAATAAGCAAAAAAATTGACAAAAATTATCCCTTAGCAGTTGGATTGTCAGGGGAATGGTGAAAATTAAATAAATAAGGGTCCGTTTGGCAAATGGTGGCAAATCACAAATTTGTCCACTATTTTATGTGTTTGATGACCATTATTTGCCATAAAAAAAAATTCATGGATACTCATGTTCACATACAAATTTGCCTTCATTTTCTCACTTTTGTTGGCAAATTTGCTTAACTATATAGCAAAGCAAAATTTCCTCATAAATTTGCCATCCTTTTTAAAAATATTAAAAAAACTACTGTTTATTTGTTAAAAACTTTTTTTTTAAAAAAACATTTTTTTCCGTAAAAATTGTTTTTTGTTGTTGTTAAAAACTGTTTTTCCGTTAAAAAATGTTTTTATTTTGTTAAAATCGTTTTTTTAAAACTGTTTGTTAAAACCGTTTTTATTTTGTTAAAAACTGTTTTTTTGTTACAATTGTTTTTCTTTTAAAAAAATCGTTCTAAACTATTTTTTTTTTTTCAAAGTGTTTTTATCGTTAAAAACTGTTTTTCTAAATAAATGTTTTTTTTTTGTTAAAGCTTTTTATTTTATTAAAAACTGTTTTTTATTCATAAACTGTTTGTTTGTTCTAAACTGTTTTTTGTTTTTATTTTCCATTAATGCTATCAAACAACCCACTTTTGCCACTTAGAAAATTAATCCTATCAAACAACCTTATATGGCAAATTATAGGATTTACCCTCACAAATCTTGCCATGGCAAATTTTATTATGGAAAAATTTGCCATGATCTCCATTTTCTCACTTTTGTATCAAACGGACCCTAAATGTCAAAAGAGCTAAAAGACAAAAAATACGCACCCGAGGCAATCCAATTGTCGCGTTAGCATGTAGTTTGCAAGTTCATGAGAGGCAAAAATATTAGTTTACTACTTGCTCTATAGAGCCAAAATCATAAAATGACAGCAAAAATAGCCTTTTCAAATATGACTATAGTGTTGGAGATGGTCTCATGAAACCTTTTGGTCTCTAAGTTCTACCATGTTTTATAACAAGCTCTACATAAGTCTCAACCGACCCCCCCCATTTCCCATGTTATATGTATTAGAGTTTTATTTAGCATTGAGGGTATTTTAGTATTTTCCCTTCTCCTATTATTATTAGGTGGTTGTAGTAGGTTATATATATTCTCTCTTCTTCCTTTTATTGTAAGACATTCTAGTGTATGGCAATATGAAACCCTAGCCCCTCTTTTTCTCTCTTTCCATTTGATTGTAGATCTTTGATATATTATCAATATGTACTTTGACATTTTTGACATTTTATCTTCAAACACTTGTGATTTCTCACCTCTAAAAAACTTTACCACCCAGGGTATTTATTTCTTTTTCCAATACTCAGACCTGCAAAATTCTAAATACAACCCAAAATTGTCAATATTCTAATACAATTGCCTTAGATACGTCATTTAATAATTGAATCAATTACAATTTGATCTCTCGAACTTTACCCTCATTTTCACTACACTAACCCTACTTTCGTTTTCTAGACTAAACCCCACAACTTTTAAAAAAACATCACTTCACCCCCAAATCCTAACGGTGTCAAATTTTTGGACGAAAAATTAGTCCATGTGTGTGGCAACAAAAATACCATCATATGTCATGCACATGACCAATTTTTCGTCCATAACATAACACAATCAAAGTTTGGGATAATTTGTTCCATTTTGAAAAGTTTAGGGGGTTTACTGTAAAAAAATAAAAATAGGGGTGGTGAGGTGAAAATAGGAACAAAATTTGATGAGTCAAAGTATAATTAACCATTTAATAATATGTCAATATTCTAAATACAATTGTCTTAGCCCTCCCTATATATAAAGTCTGTAACTACAAAACACCTCAGGTACTTTTATTCTTACCATAACTACTCTATTGTGTATGACCCATTAAGTTCATCACCGGATTAAGTGTGAAGTTACAAAATCACTCCGTAAATTACAAAATCACTCCTATACTAATTGTTTTTCAATACATATATCCAATGTAATTGGTTAAGCTCTATATTGGAATAATTGTTCATGCTTAAGATAACATGTGTGCATTGAAATGCACTATTCATCATGTTATATAGGTTGAATTTACAATATAATAAGATGTGCGCACACGCACACACACGCACGTATAATAAGGAAAATGTTGTGCGCACTCAGAAATTGCACCAAATAATATGACATTACAAAGTAGACCTGAAAAAAAAATGACCAAAAAAGGGACCTAAAATGCACATGTTTATTTATAGAGTGATGCTATTATACACAATTTACCGAAAATGACCTTTGAGGGTTTGTGCCCTAACGGAGCCCACACCACCATAGTACAATACCCTTAAAGCACATTTCGATAAATTGTTTATACATTTTTCCGTAAGTCTCATTCTTCTTATTTATATGGCAACTCACTCGCTTTAGGTTAGAATTTTTTTATGAAATTTGATGAAGATGACCTCATCTCCACTACATTAGGTGATAAAAAGTCGTCCATTTACCCCGAAAAACAAAAGGTTCATTTTTTATTTGTCCTATTTTCAGAATTTCCAAAGGACGGAATTTTTAACGGACAAGTCGTTTTGGACCAAGATGTTATTTTGCTTACACATTTTGGTTCAAAACGACGTAATTTTGCATTGATCCCATAAAAAACCCATTAAGTTGGTCAACGTTTGATCCCCTTTGTGTGTATAATTTTGATCATTGGACAAAGTTTACTCAATTTTGCTGGCTTCATTAATTATATACTCCCCAATAATTCTTCTGCTGATTGAAAGCTTTTGACACTATCTAATCCAAATCAGAAGTTTGCAAAGCAAAATTGCAGAAGTGAATGCATCCCAAACAATATTAGCTTTATATTTTTACTCATTGCCTAATCTACAATACGCGTTGTTGGGATATTAAACCGGCACTCTTCTACCCTAACCACGACAAGGCCTTGTTTGATGGAAGTTCGGAAAAGGCGACTACCAACACGTAATACAATATTAGCTGGTAACGAAGACAGTCTCTCTCACACAGTGGGGTGGGTGGTATGTTTACTGCAGTTAGTACATAGTACTCGTAACGGAAAACTCTATGGACTATCATTTGGCTTCAATATTCCTTTGAGCTTCCACCCACCAGGTCCTGCCGAAGAAAATGCCTGCGATTGAAAGAATTATGTTAGACAATAGGTCCATGAAAATACAAAAAACAGGGAGCATTTGTACATACAAAAAAAAATTTACAGTTCCCTTCAAATGTTACCAAGTCCACAGTTTCATAGCCATGATCGGATTGAGAAGAGGCTAAATGTGTCTTTATACAGTAATGGTTTCCATGTGTGTTCTGCGAGTTAGTAATTCAAAAGATGTATTGTGTGAATTTCCACATCCTGCTATATCCGCGAAAGAAGATGGGGTTAAAGATGGATCAAATACCAAAAAGTCTCTCAAACATTTTTTAATACACATTTAGTCCAAGCCTTTTTATTTTGTTCCAAAAAGTCCGTCAAATACCCATTTAACCAATATTCTCTTATTTTTAAAAATCCGCACTAGCGGCATGTTGAGGGACCTTTTGGAACAAATAAAAAGGCTTGGACTAAAAGCGTATTACAAAATGTCGGAGGGACTATTTGATATATGCCCTGTTAAAGATAAATGGAGGCAACTGTTTCAGGAATACATTTATACGGTGATGTTCTCCATTATTCTGATCGGAAGCCTCATGGCCGTTTCCGAAATTTGAGGGCCTTAAGCAAGGAGATGACCCTCTCTTCTCTTCTTTTCATCCTTATGATGGAGTCATACAGTAGGCTTATTGTGAGGGTGTTACTATTAGCGGTATACATGGGTCGGGTTGGGTCGGTTCCCCTACGGAACTAGAACCAGAACCGAAGTTGGTCGGTATCATGGCTTTGGAACCAAGACCGAACCGATACCCGACCTGAACCGAACCGAAGCATCGGTTCACGGGTCGATTCGGTTCAGGATGCTTGGTGGATTTTCGATGTGTAGAAGAGAGGATACATTCTATACTGCAGTGAAGATATAGATCAGCAGAATTTCTACCTAGTAGTGCGTGGGCTGGCCATCTTAAACTATAAAGATCCAAAATGAGCCACAATAACATGCCTCCACATCCTACCTTGGCTCTTTGCAATTTGATTGGCCATCTTTTGTCTTCAACCCTTATTTCATTTATGGTCAGCAAAATGGGAAGGTGAGTTTTTTTGCGGATACATGGTTTGATAATGTTGCTTTGTGGGATTGTTTCGCAGGTCTGAGTAGGACTTGTAAAGGAGTCAAGCGTGGCCGATTTGCATCTCTAATTTGGGGTCGGGATATTTATAACCCTCGCTTTACAAGGTGTTTTTGGAAGATTGAGGTTGTAGATACTCTTGGGGATCTTGGATGAGATGGGACTTCCATTTGATGAAAAAAAACTCAGTGACGCGGTTGGGTAGTGGTTGTAGTAAACGCATTGTGAGGTCTAACTATTCCCTCGTTCAAGGTAGCTCAAATGTGATGTTATCATGGAAAATAATTTGGAGACCTATGGCCACCGTCAAAGGCCATCTTTGTAAGAGAGCAAAGGAATATGTCGAGCATATGCTGCTAGTAAATGTTGTCTGTGTAAGAAAGAAGGAATCTACTGATCATATGTTGCTTCATTGTGATGTGGCAAGCAGACTTTGGTATAAAATGGGTTATTCTGAGGATGGTTTCATGAACAATTTCTTGTTGGAGAGTTGCAGGGTTCGGAATGAGGTCATAATGTGCGGGCAACTGCTCATTTTCGCATTTTGCGATCTAAAGAAGATGTTTTGAGGGAGTAGATCTTCCTTTGTGGAAGTTGCAGTATATTATGTTAAGTTCTTTGTTATTTTTGGTTTTATGAGATGTGGCTGAGTCATGTCATTCACTCTGCAAGTTTTCATCACTTTCACTGATTTGTCAAGTTTAAGTATCTCTAACTTGGTTTCGACTTGGTGAGTCAATACGATTCCTCCCGTTTCAGAGAAAAACTCGGGGAGTGAAGTAGAGTCCAACATGTTTCTCCCTTTAATTGACTCGCAACTCGATTTTGGTTGAGTCAACTTAATTCACGAGTCTTTAAACCCTGGTCGAAAATGTAGGTTGGGAACAACAAAAACTCAGCTAAACGCAATCAGTCCGCAAGGCAATGCAATGAACTTTCTTTCTCTAGAATTTAGGAAGCGAAATTTCATCACATGTCAATTTTCCTAATAAACTGATTTTTCCACATGAATAGATTGGATAGGCATATCTACTTACTATCAACTTTGAGTAATAAGGCTCCCCACAAGAAGCGCACTCAAATCATCCAGCTAGTATCTTATAACAGACAATTGCAAGTAGGCACCAACAAGTTCAATCGGGATGTGAAAATTTCAAGTTCTTAATATGTCTTACTAATTTACAGAAGTTTTTACTGGCATGCCAAAACTATAAAGCACATTTTGGCCACCTAATAATCCCAATCTCTGGATACATCTTTGTATGTAGTTGATTTAATCCACCAATGCAATATAGACTGGACTTTTGAAATTAAAGCACAATAATGCGTGTTCTCATCAGTTTGATGATATATACCACAAAAATGACATTTGCAAAATATATGACAACTCAAGATAAAATCATGAAATATGAATGATGCTAACCTCTTCCCAAGATTTCCCAGTAGCTTCAAGCAAAGCAGCATTGCAAGTCTTCAGTTCTATGGAGGAGCCAGAGAACATTGAGGCTGCCTCCTCCCAACCTCTATTATGACCCATACACCTGTACAATTGATGATTCTCAATAAACTTCTATGTTCAACAAAATAAAAAAAAATAATAATAATAATAATTTCTCAAGATGTTCCTATAACAAACTAGCAAAACATCTGAGATTCAATAAGCATATATATCATAATACCAGTTTCTTCTGGAAAGTGGACAAGCATAAATCTTACGTACATAAACAATCAAAATACTTTTATTGTCAAATAGAAAAAAAAAATTATGGGTTTATTTTAGAGATAGAGAAAGAGGAAACTTCACTACACAAGCTCTTGAATCTGAAATTAAAAAAATGTGGAAAAGCAGAAAAACAATATAATACAGCTTTTAGAATCCTAGTTGCTTCATGCTTGGAAGATTTTCGAACCAAATTATGTTCAAGGTCTTTTAAGCTATCACTAAAGATTCCATGGAAATGACTTAAAGCTACATCCGGTGACATAATCTTAAAGCACCTTGAGAATAATATTCTATCAAATATAAGTAAGCTAGTAATCAGAAATGCTATGTTATAGACAAACTCATTTCAAAAACTATGTTAAACATACCAGAAGGCAGATACTCAACTATGAAGGACATACTCAACTTCTTTACAGAATACATTTTAGATAAACTTTTATCGCATTGTGTATATTTTAATGAATGGTGAAAACAAAAGGCTAATTTGCTTGGCATCAATGTTAAAAGAATTGCATAAGCTCTTTGCCACCAAAGCAATATTTCACAGCTCTAATCACTTGCCACAGGCGTATTTAATAGTTTAAATATGCGTGTGTATTGATCATAATATTTTAAAACTTGATCTAAAATCTTAGGATAACGCGATATTTGCTAGCCAAGAACATTGATGTGAGTTTATTTTTTCAATAATTCTGATACCCGTTTGGAGAGATAAAGGCTTGTTATATATGCTGTGGATAAGGGCTTTCACTAGATAGTCTCACTGATGAATCTTTTTTTATTTAGGGCATAAATGCTACTATACATACCGAGACTAAGAAGTGCAGTTCTGGTGCAATGATAAGCTTACTCAACCTCTTGAGGTATAAATTGGAAACTGTTGGTAGATTTTCCAGTATTATGTATAGGTACAAATGTAAAAACCTTTTAGAAAATTTAAGTATATTTGCAAATCGCGAAAAATTCTTGCTTTAGTTTCAATTTATTTTGGACCATGAAGATTTTTAGCTACTGATCCAGATGTGGCTTCAAACTACCAAATCCTGATTTCCTTCTTTCTTTTCGTAGGTAGTGTTTGATAGGCAATAATTTCCCTGAACTTTTGGCGTGTTCGATTGCACAAAATTTCCTTGGAAAAAATTTCCACCCACCCAGAATGTACAATTTACTAGATTTCTTTTCATTTTTCATTTTTTCGATTGAACACACCCTTGCTGTATTTAGCTTATACCACTGATGTATAATTGGACTTCTGTTCCACCAATTTTGTACCTTTTTTCTTTCAATAAAGCTTCGTTGTTTCTGATTAGAAAAAAAATCACACAAATGCCTCACCTACAAAACAGAACGCCAAAGAAGCTGTTACAGTCAGCAGAACTCACATAACTGTAATTATCTCATCTCTTGAATGTTTATAAATGGCCTTTTGAAGATGCTCAGCAGTTTGCCCATCCATTGCTGCGATAGAATAAAAGCTTGAAATAAAATGTACTTCAGCTTCCAAAAAGCCTTGCACTTCCTTTTGCATAATCTCAAGTGTTTCCCTCGTTCGCACTGCATCACTACACCAACACACGGTTGAGAATTTCCAATCTATTGAGGAGACATTCATTCTTGGATACAACAGAAAACTAGCTTAAGCTCGAGGTGTGCTTTTTTATGAAATTCAGGATACTTTTCCGATATTGAAATAATATTCTCAAGTTTCGATTACCAATTTTCTGGGGAAAAACTTGGAATCGGAATTATTTATTCCTTTCCGATCCGACTTTATCAAAATTATGCCAATCTGAGTTTCTGAAAATTTTCCAATATTTTCCGAAATTGAGTTTTTTTTCAACAAAAAAATCCAACATTTTGGATACTTTCCCGATATTAACGAAACCTTCAGATTTTTCTCCAATTTATGATTTTGCCAAAAATTTCTAGTTTTCCAATTTTACTAAAGTTTCTTATTTCCAAAAAGATTACAATCGGAATCAGCAAGGATTTTTTTTTGGGAGAAAAGATGGATTTTTTTCCCAGTGTAATTTCCAATTTGATCTGGCCGAAACACGCCCTAGCTCATGGCAATCATACGAATCAAATTTCTTTGCAATTATTTGTGAGAATCTTAACCTAGATAATATGAGCTCAGGAATCCAACCCAACTGTTGGAGCTTGCGAGAAACTTTGATAGCATCAGCTTGTCCAGCTTTACTCAGAGGGCGAGCATGATCTATGGATCACAAAGAAGGGAGACACAAATTGAAGCGTTAGAATCCTTTAAACATAGGCCTTCTTGCTCATCGTTTGTCTTGAAATAAAAAAATAATTCATATTTACAAGGCGATACTACAACAAAAATGAGAATATTATTTATATGAAGGCACTAAGTAGAAGACATGCAGAGAGAGAAAGAAGTGTCCGCGTGTGTTTAATTCACCACTTTTGCAAGTTGCAAACACTAATAAAACAAAATGAGTAAGTACAAGTTATGCAACTTCCACAAGAATAAACATCACCATATGGGCATTTAGACTATCTCTAGTCATTATTGACTTTGATGCCTTTTCCGTTAAAGTTCTGTTGTGCTTAACACTCACACGCCTAGCACATGATGACCTTTTACGATTCAAATAGACTAGTTTTGGAAAGGTAGGACAGATGCATTGGGGATACTTTTAAGTCTTTTACATGATTTTGAGGGATGGTGCGATCAAGCAATGCCGGTATAGAGGGCAGCAATCTCCGATAATTGCCGGCATTGGCAATAAGATGACAGAGAAGGGGTGGTGGTTGAGCTAGGGGCCTAGTGCTGTGATGGTGAGGAGTGAGGGGTTTATATATATATACAAGGGAACAATATATATATATATATATATATATATATATATAGAGAGAGAGAGAGAGAAGAATTTTCGCTCTAGATGGTATGATTCGAGCGATGCCTGGTAGACAAATTGATAAATTGAACACATAATTAACGTTAGAAGTTTATATCAGTACCCCAAATAAAAAGCTTGATCAATACATTGTTGGAATATGGTGTTTATAATTATTATTATGTTTTATGTCTTAATTATATTTCTAATAAGCCAAGGGCATTTAGGTATTTGTAGTGTCTCTTATATTAGGTTAGGGTTTAGTGTGTGTCCTATATACCCCTTTAAGGGTCTTTGTAATTTATCCATTTTATCATCTATTATCAATATACAATACATTCTGAATTCTTAGTTGGTATCAGAGCCAAAAGCTCTCTTATTCCGGCTTCTCCGGCGGGCGGCTAATGCCGCTCGTCCAGTCATACAGTTTCTTTTAATCACTCCTCTTTGGTACTGCTGCTTGGTCCATTCTCTCCGGCGAAGATTTCTCGATGGTCCCTCTTTCGGATGGTGAGAGCTTCTCTCTCCAGGTAACTTTTGTGATGCCCTAACCATGGTTGCTACCTCTCGGTCCTTACTGTGGATCTTCTACCTGAGACCGCCATTCTTTTGGTTCGCCTCATGTTCCGGTGCCTTGTTTTTTGGGCGTTTGTTTGTTTGGATCTTGTCTCGTATGTTTGCATTTTTGGTGTTTTACGGTGGTGGTCAGGAGTATGTTGATTTGCTGGTTCGGTTTGTATACCCGGATGGCTCTATGCTCCACTTTGTGTATGTTGAGATTTCTTAAGGCATTATCTGCTTGGGGTTTGGGTCCCATTTTTTCATCCCCTATATTTAGGGGTAATGTTTGGTGTAGTGGCAGCTAGGGTTTCTTTTATAAATGGAACAAAAATAGAAGGTGATACCCATATTACCCCCCTCTTTCTGATCCCACTTATGAGGTAATTTCTGATTTTACCCCTCTAAAATTTTCAGCTTTATTCCCCCTTCAGAATATTTATCTTTTCAGCCCTTGTTTTTTGAAAATTTTGTTCCCCACCCTTTACCTTCTGAAAATTGTGAATCAGCTCCTACTTTTTCTGGAATTTCCAAATCTATCCCAGAATCTTTCTGAAATAATTTTTCAGCCCCTCAACTTCTGAAATTTGCTGCCTAGTCCCTGATATTTCTATTATCCCCAATGAGCCCCTGTATTTTCTGAAATCCCACTTCTGCCCATGAAACTTTTGGAAATTATTTTCAGCCCTCGAATTTTCTGAAAAATTTAATTTCAGTCCCTAGAATTTGGGGACTTTTTCTCTTTGGGGTAGAAGATGTTGGGTTCTTTATAGGGGATTTATTCGATATTTGTGTTGAAGATGATTGGGTGACTCGGCATGTATTTTTCACGCTGTGGAATCGTATGATGTGGTTGATTTATCCCTACTCTTTGGGCATGCCGATGTTTTTGATGGGGTTGATTTGTTGCTTACGTCTCCCGTGGAGAACAGGTTGCTTGGAGCGGTCGAGTTGGTTTGAGGGTATGTCGACCCATTTTGGGAGACTTTGACTACATCTGCCACCATTGGCACTCTTCTTATCTACATGTGATCTTGTAGATTCTTGGTACTGTTTTCTCAAGCCATTTGGAGTCGCGGCATTTTTCAAGATTTGTGAAGTTTTTTCATTGCTTATATGCAATTGAAGGTATCCTTCACTCCGCTTCATCTCTTGTGATCTAGAGATTATTTGTCGTTATCATGTTATATTGGTCTGATTTGAGGAATTCTATCTGCTACATCTCGGTTTGTGGTCCGTTTGGTTCGAGTTGTTTGATGGCATTGTGTTGGTCGGATTGGCCCTTTTTGTCTCAAGATCAACTTTCGGTTTGAGGTCTGATTTGATTTGTTCGTTGGCATGGTCGGATCGGCCATTTTTGTGTCACGAACATTTTCATATGGGTGGGTGTCATTTTTGGCACATGTATTACGATGGGTACCAAGGGGGAGTATTGTGTGGCTATATTGGTGGTCTGCCTCATGTTTTTATTTTCTTCAGCAAGTCGATTGGTCCAACCGTGAGGGGGAGTGTTGTCGTATCGTATCCCACATTTGGCTTGACGGGTTGAGGTTTTGCTTTGGGACCTACACATTTTCAAGCGTAATTGAAGCATTTTGATGTTGGTCGGAGATTCGTGTTCAAGTTGCAATTTTCAACAGAGGAGTAACATATCTCGGTGCAAATTGACTTTGGTTTGTCACCTCCATCAATTTGAGGGGGAGTGTTGGAATATGGTGTTTATATTTATTATTATGTTTTATGTCTTGGTTATATTTCTAATAAGCCAAGGGCATTTAGGTATTTGTAGTGTCTCTTATATTAGGTTAGGGTTTAGTGTGTGTCCTATATATACCCTTTTAAGGGTCTTTGTAATTTATCCATTTTATCATCTACTATCAATATACAATACATTCTGAATTCTTAGTTACATAAAAACCTTCATTAAGGAGGTCTTTACGAACATTAAGATCCCACCATAGGATCATCCTTGCAATTCCCTAAAAATCGAAGAGAAATGAAAAGGAATTTCTGAAAATTCTTGTCTATGCATTTTATTCAATTGATAAATTACAAAGGTGAGAGGCAACTCCTACTTATGGAACATCCATTATTTCTTTTTTCTTTTAAAGGGAAAAAAAAAACATATTTTGAATATGCCAAAAGTTACAAAGGAGAGTGGCCCAGAAGTCCACTAAAGGGAATAGCAAAATGATTAACAAAACCTAACAAGAGATAACTAATAAAGTTAAAATAAATATTACAGTATCTGGAAAGAAACCATCTTACAAGAAAACTGAAAGCAGTTCCCCAACAGAGAAGAAACGACAACAAAGGGAAATTCCTTGAAAGAGGAAGCCCAAAGAGATGTCACAAATCCCAATCCTCCCATACACCTTCTTTATCCAAAAATTTGTCCTCAAGTACTAGTTTAGTACGAGTTTTTGTGGACTCCGTTTGAGCATTGTGAACGAACTGACATTATGTGATTCAAACTCTTAGAATGAATTATGAAACTTAATATGTATAGATCCGAGATTCGCGGAAACCGCAAAAACTCGAACCAAACAAGCACCATCCTACTTTTCAAACCACACATTCCACAAAAGGGTCATAATAATGCACCTCCTCAATTAGTTGGCTTTTGTCTTGCCCTCATAAAGATCCTACCCTTGGAGAGAAGATTTTAAATCCTTGGGAAAAGGCTCCCATCAAACCAAGTACGCCCCATTGCACCAAATAAAGTAATCCCTCCCTCCCAATTTAAGAGTCCTACTTTCCTTTTGGGACTTTCCATATTAAAAGTCTATATTCCTTTTCTAAGCGTAATCAACGAACCCAATTATACGATAGTGAACAAGTCTTGATCTTGGCCATTGATTGAGTGTATCCTTAATAACTGTCTTTTTTAATTTGGGATGGAGTGAGTATTGTAACACCCCGTAATTCTGCTTAATTCTAAATTACGTAAGTAGAGTAATTTAATGGGATTAAATACGCTTTAATTAAATTACGTGAGTAGAGTAATTTAATGTGATTAAATATGTTTCATTTAAATTACGTGAGTAGAGTAATTTAAATAGATATTATATTAATAAAGAAGAATATGTGTTGTAGAAAATTTACTAAGGTGAGTAGAAATTTTCTATGCTGATATGTACGGTCTAGTGACTACATGGACGTACCGGATATAACTCGACAAAATTAAGAATGAGAGTAGAAAAATATTTACGAGACTCAAATGATAATTTAGAGTCTACGGTTGATTCCGAAAGGGTCGAATTAGTCAAAATAGTGTACCCGGGGGTACTAGTTGAGTGCCGGGTCATTTTCGGGCTAAACCGGGACCATTCGGGGGCATTTTGGTCTCTTTACAATTATGGGAAAGAAGACCTACGAATTTTTGTAACCCTATATCTGATTATAAGAGTGGTGGCTAGGGTTAGACAGTTAGAGTTACACCATAGCCATTAGAGAGAGAGAGAGAGGCAAATTCCTTAGGCAAGAAGGAAGGAAGGATCATCTTAGGAAGATTTCACCACAAAGATTGTTGGGAAGAAGGATTGAGACACCAATATCATCAATCATCATCAACAACCACGAAATCAAACCCTACAAATCTTAAGGCAAGTGGTTATTTGCAAAATAATTGAGTTATAATACCCATGGTTAAGTTTGAGGAAGAACATGATTTTTATGATATTCTTGGGAATAAACAGTTGATAATAATCCATGATTGATTAGGATTTGCATGTAGGACGTTTTTGAATTACCAAGTAGGTTTATATCATAGAAAATCTGATGAGAAATTCGTATGAAAATCTGGTATTTTGATGAAAAATATAAAGAATGCAGTTTTAGGGTTCTTGAATATTATGGATATTTTCAGTGAATTTAGCCAAGATTTATAATGATTTTGTTGTTTTAAATCGTTAGTAATCATCCCAGAACATGTAGGAATGATTAGAAATTGTTGGTTGTGAATTTGATGGCTTATCATGAAAGTTAGAGATGTAAAAATGGTGAAACCCGTAGGAAGAAGATGAACTGGGTTTGTCACTGCTTGATCGATCGATCGACCCTGGAGTATCGATCGATCGAAGCAGTCGATCGATCGACCATCTTCCTTCGATCGATCGACCCTGTCAGAACTATAGAAAGTTGTGTAGAAATTTCTTTAATTGCCGTTACTTAATGGGAACCTTAGAATTGATATTTTTCCTATGAGGGGACTTGGAAATTACCAGTAGGTGTACCATTAGGTTCCTCCACTAATGATTGAGTAGGAATGTTGGAGAAATGGAATGACGGTAGAACGATTGACTTAGCCGCGAGTTGAAATGGTTAATTTAATTACGGAAAGAGGGAGACTTAATTCCGGAAAGAAAATACTAATAGGTTAAAGTTAACTTAACTACTGAATTAAGGGAGGGGTATTTAGGACCCTTAGAGTTACGCGAATACTCGAATAAATACAATAGTGAGATATGTTATAATTAATAAGTACGGAGAATATAAGAAAAATATATTAAGTACGGGTATGATTTACTAGGTCGGGTGCGTACCTACTAAATTTATATAAATAGTTTTGGGTTAAGAGAATATTACCTAAATTAATTATGTTAGGGTCGATGTGACATTCCGAACTAACATAAGACTATTATAAATTTGGGGTCGATGTTTAATGCCGAACCAAACTTTGAACTGGTGTCGCGATGAAAGAGTCCCGAACCAGAATATGTGTCTATATTTATATTTATAGATAGTTGGGGTCGATGAACCATTCCGAACCAACTTTCACTTGGAGTCGATGAATTATTCCGAGCCAAGGGTCCTTTGTGTGTAATAAAAGGATATATTAGTGGTAACTAATATTATATACATTGTTGTGGGATAAAATGTTTTATGTGCTAAATCTACAAATTGAGAATAGTAGACAATGAAATGATAAGTAAATGTCTCAGTAATAATTTATAGCATGATGTAATTATTACAAGAATAAGGTAACGAGCAGTTATTGAGTTAACTACAGTTATGGACAGTATAACTAGGTAGACCAAGTTTCCTCGATAGTTATATACTATGTAAGAGAGGTGAGGAGGTCCAAGGGAGAGTGCGAAACCTTAATGTGTGTAATCAATAACTTAATTGTGATAACCGCTTGCAAAATATTTTCAAATGTTTTGAGTACTAACTCTTGTTATGTAAATTTTTAAAAACCTTTTAGGTGCCCAGCCACAAGGACACCCAGCTTGATTTCATGTCAGAGATTTGGGAGCTGCAGCCAGTGTGGAGGTTGCAGGGATTGTTTAGACGCTTCCTCTTTTTCATTTCTAGTGCAGGATCTCAGTTTTATTATTTCTAGTTGGAACATGTCGTTCCACCTTTACTATTACAGTTTATTCTAGTTATGGATTTGTAGTTGTCTTTGGGCCGTGGTTTACGGCAAGACTTTATTTGCTTTCAGATTTTTATGTACTGAGCATTCATATCTAGTTTTGGTTATGTGTGGTTTGGATTATTTATTGTTTTAAGAAAGATAAAATTTGGCACCCGTTTTAATTACATTTAGGTGGTTAGTAATTTTAAAAAGGCGTTCGACAGTGATGCTAAGAATGAACCATTTAAGAAACCTGTTTATATTAAAATAAGGCTTGATCACCCAAGGTTTAATTAGGCGGGGTGTCACAGATGGTATCAGAGCATCAGGTTCTAGTGTCCATAGGATCTGTACGGCTTACTACGATTCAGCGTTACGTTTGTTTGTATTAGAGCCCTACTATTTGGATTGTTGATAAATTTCCAACTGTTGCGTTATCGTACTTCTGCTCTTAAATTTTGTATAAACTGTGTACTTATACAATTTGAATCTTATTTCAGATGCCGCCAAGGAGACTGAGAGCAGAGAGGGCTGAAGCCAGAGAGGAGGTGAGGGAGGCTCATCAGGAGCCACAGGTACCGATACCACCACCCCCACCTGAGCTAATCTCCACTACTCAGGTTGCAGTGATAGTGGCTCAGGCAGTTGAGACAGCAATGAGGGCAATGGCAGCCCACTTTCCACAGCCCCAAGTACCTCCCCCTGTGGCACCGGCAGTGCAAGTTCCGGCGGGACCATCTACTTGGCAACGAGTCAGGGAGACATTTCAGAAGAGGCACCCACCCGAGTTTCAGGGTAGTACTGATATAGTGGAAGCGTGCAACTGGAAGAAGAATATTCAGCGCCACTTGCGCATGCTAGAGTGCACCGGAGTGCAGGAACAGATGCTAGCCACTTTCCGTCTGTCAGGAGCGGCCCTACAGTGGTGGGAGTCAGTTACCACCACCGAGGAGAGAGATACTTTGTCTATTTCTGAGTTTTGGGTGCGGTTTGACCGCAAGTATTTCCCTCCAGCAGTAGAGTCAGAGATGAGAAAGAAGTTCAGCGAAGTGGTTCAGGGTGATCGCTCAGTTGCTGACTACGAGGAGGAGTTTACCCGCTTGGCCAATTTTGTGCCAAACGAGGTGAGCAATGAGGAGAGGAAGAAGTCCAAATTTATGGAGGGCCTAACCTGGAGAATCAGACAGCACTTAATTGGTAATTCGACATTGGTAACCTACACAGATGTCGTCAATGCCGCTCTACTACACTGTCAGGATCACCGTTTTCATACTAAGGGAAGTAAGAGGGGTGAGCCTAGACAACCGGGCAAGGTGGATGGAGGTAGTGACAGCAGTGCAACACAGCAGCAGGCAGCGGGTTAGTTGGGACAGGATTCCAGACAGGGGAACCCTGCCAAGAAGTTTAAGCACGGGAAGTATCGCTTCGACCGACAGGGCCAGCAGGGTCTTCAGCAACCAGTCCCTCAGGGTCGACAGGGCCAGGGTAATCAAAATGGGGGGCAACAAGGCCAAGGGCGACAGGGCCAACGTCAGGGCCAAGGACAAAGACAGTTCCAGGGGCAGTGCTTCACTTGTGGTCAGCAGGGTCACAAGAGCAGAAATTGTCCACAGCAAGACCGGACACGACAGCAGGGTGCCCAACAGGGGCAGCATGCACCGTTAGCTCCAGCAGCAGTACAGGCCCCACAGCCAGGGCAGATGCAGTACGGACGTATGTTCAACATCCGTGACATTCCATTTCAGCCGGCACCGCCAGCACCGCCGGCAGTTGCGGGTATGTTTCCTATTCATGGGCTTGAGGGGAATGTTTTGTTTGACACTGGGGCAACGCATTCATTTATTTCCACTAGATTTGCACGGGCAGCCGGCCTATTAGCGACAGCAGACACTCATCTTATGTGTGTGGAGTCACCGATGGGTAGTGGGTCCCTCATACACTCGATTTGTAAGGGTGTGGACATTATGGTCGGGAGATTGAGTCTAGCGGCGGACCTTCTAGTGCTGGATATGGAGGGATATGACGTCATCCTAGGCATGGATTGGTTGGCACATAATAGGGCAATGGTAGATTGTTATGAGAGGATCATCGTGTTCTCTATCCCGGGGCAGGAGATGTTCCTTGTGGCTATGCCACTTCCCGAGGGAGGATCGCGGACTCACTTATATTATATTGAGGAGGAGACCTCACATGGGGTGGTCGTTTCTCTGGACTCAATCCCAGTTGTGAGGGACTTTGAGGATGTCTTTCAGGAGATACCAGGGTTACCACCTAGCAGAGAGATAAAGTTCGTAATTGATCTCACACCGGGGACGAGACCGATTGCCAGAGCACCATATCGCATGGCTCCTTCAGAGATGCGGGAACTGAGAGAGCAAATCCAGCAACTGTTAGGACAGGGTTTTATTCGACGGAGTACATCGCCATGGGGTGCGCCAGTACTGTTTGTGAAGAAAAGGGATGGTTCACTTCGTCTGTGCGTAGATTACAGAGAGTTGAACAAAGTAACGATACGTAATAAGTATCCATTACCGAGGATTGACGACTTGTTTGATCAATTGAGAGGGGCTGCATACTTCTTAAAGATCGATTTGAGATCGGGTTACCACCAATTGCGCATTCGTGAAGAGGATGTACCTAAGACCGCTTTCCTGTCGCGGTACGGGTCATATGAGTTCAGAGTGATGCCTTTTGGGCTAACTAATGCACCGGCGGTATTCATGGATCTCATGAACAGGGTATTCGGGGAGTTTTTGGATCAGTTTGTGGTTGTATTCATAGACGACATTCTGATTTACTCCCGTACGGAGGAGGAGCACGCGGAACACTTACGATTGGTCCTACAGACATTGCGGAACCATCAGTTATACGCCAAATTTGAGAAGTGTGGATTTTGGCTTCGGGAGGTGCAGTTCCTAGGCCACGTCGTATCTAGCAGGGGCATTGCTGTTGACCCGAGTAAGGTATCGGCGGTGAGGGAGTGGGGACAGCCCACGACACCGACAGAAATCCGCAGTTTCTTGGGTTTGGCTGGTTATTATCGTCGCTTCATCAAGGGATTCTCAAAAATTGTCGGACCGTTGACGAATCTGACTCGGAAGGGAATTCCCTTTGTATGGAGTGATAGTTGCCAGTTAGCATTTGACGAATTGAAAGACAAGTTGACATCAGCCCCCGTTCTTACCTTGCCTAAGAGCGGAGTGGAATACCGAGTCTATACTGATGCGTCCTTACAAGGACTTGGGGGTGTGTTACAACAGGAGGAGAAGGCTATAGCTTATGCGTCACGAAAGCTTAAGTCACATGAGAAGAACTACCCCACCCACGACCTCGAGTTGGCAGCGGTTGTTTTTGCTTTGAGGATTTGGAGACACTATCTTCTGGGCGAGCAGTTTACGCTATTCACGGATCATAAGTCATTGCAATATCTGTTCACTCAGAAGGACCTGAACATGAGGCAGAGAAGGTGGCTTGAATTCGTGAAGGACTACCAATTTGATATACAGTACCATCCTGGTAAGGCTAACGTGGTGGCAGACGCGTTAAGCAGAAGACCTATCGGAGAGTTAGCAGAAGTCTGGAAGGCAAAGTGGAGTGAGCTCCGACACGAGGATGATATGGCAAGAGCATGTATGGCAGTTCTAGCTATCACTTCCGAGAACGTTATGCGGATAGTGAGGGCACAAGCAGAAGACCCATTTTGTCAGGATAAAGTACGGCAGTTACTGGCCAAGGGGGCAGAGTTCTACTCCATCAGTTCAGAGGGTGGACTACGCTTCAACGGTAGACTGATAGTACCCGAAGATGATGATTTGAGGCATGCCGTTATGACAGAGTCGCACGGGTCAAAATTCTCAGTACATCCAGGTGGGGACAAGATGTACCAGGATATGCGACGAGTATATTGGTGGTCAGGTATGAAACGAGATATTGCAGAATTTGTCTCAAAGTGTGTTACATGCCAACTCATAAAAGTTGACCATCAGAGGCCTTCAGGAATGCTACAACCACTAGAGATTCCCGTGTGGAAGTGGGAGAGTATCTCAATGGATTTTATTACCGGGTTACCAACCTCGCAGAAGGGCCACGATTCCATATGGGTGATAGTGGATCGTTTGACTAAGGTCGCACATTTCTTACCGGTTCGTACGGATTACGATACGATGCGATACGCGCAGCTTTTTATTTCAGAGATTGTTAAGCTGCACGGAGTTCCTATTAATATCGTGTCGGACCGAGATAAGATATTTGTGTCGCACTTTTGGCAGAGTTTTCAGGAGGCCATGGGCACCGACTTACGGTTGAGTACGGCATATCACCCACAGACGGACGGCCAGACGGAAAGAGTAAACCAGATGCTAGAGGACATGCTGAGAATGTGTATTCTAGATTTTGGGGGAAATTGGGAGCCATATCTTCCTTTGGTGGAGTTTGCGTATAATAACTCTTACCAATTCACTATTGGCATGGCTCCATTCGAGGCGCTTTACGGGAGGCCTTGTCGTTCACCCGCTTGTTGGTTAGAGGTGGGGGATAACAGACTTTTAGGGCCAGAGATGATACAGGAGACTTCCTCCAAAATAGAGTTGATTCGAGGACGTATTCGAATAGCCCAGGATAGGCAGAAGAGTTATGCTGACGCCGGCAGAAGGCATGTGGAATTAGATATGGGAGACCAGGTGTTAATTCGAGTATCTCCTATGAAAGGGGTTACGAGGTTTGGCAAAAAGGGGAAGTTAGCACCGAGATATGTGGGGCCGTTTCCTATCATTGAGAGAGTGGGACCGGTAGCTTACAGATTGGGACTCCCTGAGCATCTTCAGCGAATACACGATGTGTTCCATATAGCATCGCTGAAGAAATACAAGAGGAGCGAGAGAGCCTTCTGGCACATTCCACTGGAGGAGATCGATTTGCAGCCAGATATCTCGTATGAAGAAAGACCCGTGGCGATCCTGGATTATAGTGAGCGCAAACTAAGATCCAAGGTGGTGCCCTTAGTACGAGTACAATGGGGACACCACAATATGGATGAGTCCACTTGGGAACGGGAAGAGGATATGCGGGAACAATATCCAGAATTATTCATAGCAGGTATTTTTTTCTAATTTCGAGGACGAAATTCCTTTTGTAAGGGGGGAAGTATGTAACACCCCATAATTCTGCTTAATTCTAAATTACGTAAGTAGAGTAATTTAATGGGATTAAATACGCTTTAATTAAATTACGTGAGTAGAGTAATTTAATGTGATTAAATATGTTTGATTTAAATTACGTGAGTAGAGTAATTTAAATAGATATTATATTAATAAAGAAGAATATGTGTTGTAGAAAATTTACTAAGGTGAGTAGAAATTTTCAATGCTGATATATACGGTCTAGTGACTACATGGACGTACCGGATATAACTCGACAAAATTAAGAATGAGAGTAGAAAAATATTTACGAGACTCAAATGATAATTTAGAGTCTACGGTTGATTCCGAAAGGGTCGAATTAGTCAAAATAGTGTACCCGGGGGTACTAGTTGAGTGCCGGGTCATTTTCGGGCTAAACCGGAACCATTCGGGAGCATTTTGGTCTCTTTACAATTATGGGAAAGAAGACCTACGAATTTTTGTAACCCTATATCTGATTATAAGAGTGGTGGCTAGGGTTAGACAGTTAGAGTTACACCATAGCCATTAGAGAGAGAGAGAGGCAAATTCCTTAGGCAAGAAGGAAGGAGGGATCATCTTAGGAAGATTTCACCACAAAGATTGTTGGGAAGCAGGATTGAGACACCAATATCATCAATCATCATCAACAACCACGAAATCAGACCCTACAAATCTTAAGGCAAGTGGTTATTTGCAAAATAATTGAGTTATAATACCCATGTTTAAGCTTGAGGAAGAACATGATTTTTATGATATTCTTGGGAATAAACAGTTGATAATAATTCATGATTGATTAGGATTTGCATGTAGGACGTTTTTGAATTACCAAGTAGGTTTATATCATAGAAAATCTGATGAGAAATTCGTATGAAAATCTGGTATTTTGATGAAAAATATAAAGAATGCAGTTTTAGGGTTCTTGAATATTATGGATATTTTCAGTGAATTTAGCCAAGATTTATAATGATTTTGTTGTTTTAAATCGTTAGTAATCATCCCAGAACATGTAGGAATGATTAGAAATTGTTGGTTGTGAATTTGATGGCTTATCATGAAAGTTAGAGATGTAAAAATGGTGAAACCCGTAGGAAGAAGATGAACTGGGTCTGTCACTGCTTGATCGATCGATCGACCCTGGAGTATCGATCGATCGAAGCAGTCGATCGATCGACCATCTTCCTTCGATCGATCGACCCTGTCTGAACTATAGAAAGTTGTGTAGAAATTTCTTTAATTGCCGTTACTTAATGGGAACCTTAGAATTGATATTTTTCCTATGAGGGGACTTGGAAATTACCAGTAGGTGTACCATTAGGATCCTCCACTAATGATTGAGTAGGAATGTTGGAGAAATGGAATGACGGTAGAACGATTGACTTAGCCGTGAGTTGAAATGGTTAATTTAATTACGGAAAGAGGGAGACTTAATTCCGGAAAGAAAATACCAGTAGGTTAAAGTTAACTTAACTACTGAATTAAGGGAGGGGTAATTAGGACCCTTAGAGTTACGCGAATACTCGAATAAATACAATAGTGAGATATGTTATAATTAATAAGTACGGAGAATATAAGAAAAATATATTACCTACGGGTATGATTTACTAGGTCGGGTGCGTACCTACTAAATTTATATAAATAGTTTTGGGTTAAGAGAATATTACCTAAATTAATTATGTTAGGGTCGATGTGACATTCCGAACTAACATAAGACTATTATAAATTTGGGGTCGATGTTTAATGCCGAACCAAACTTTGAACTGGTGCCGCGATGAACGAGTCCCGAACCAGAATATGTGTCTATATTTATATTTATAGATAGTTGGGGTCGATGAACCATTCCGTACCAACTTTCACTTGGAGTCGATGAATTATTCCGAGCCAAGGGTCCTTTGTGTGTAATAAAGGGATATATTAGTGGTAATTAATATTATATACATTGTTGTGGGATAAAATGTTTTATGTGCTAAATCTACAAATTGAGAATAGTAGACAATGAAATGATAAGTAAATGTCTCAGTAATAATTTATAGCATGATGTAATTATTACAAGAATAAGGTAACGAGCAGTTATTGAGTTAACTACAGTTATGGACAGTATAACTAGGTAGACCAAGTTTCCTCGATAGTTATATACTATGTAAGAGAGGTGAGGAGGTCCAAGGGAGAGTGCGAAACCTTAATGTGTGTAATCAATAACTTAATTGTGATAACCGCTTGCAAAATATTTTCAAATGTTTTGAGTACTAACTCTTGCTATGTAAATTTTTAAAAACCTTTTAGGTTCCCAGCCACAAGGACACCCAGCTTGATTTCATGTCAGAGATTTGGGAGCTGCAGCCAGTGTGGAGGTTGCAGGGATTGTTTAGACGCTTCCTCTTTTTCATTTCTAGTGCAGGATCTCAGTTTTATTATTTCTAGTTGGAACATGCCGTTCCACCTTTACTATTACAGTTTATTCTAGTTATGGATTTGTAGTTGTCTTTGGGCCGTGGTTTACGGCAAGACTTTATTTGCTTTCAGATTTTTATGTACTGAGCATTCATATCTAGTTTTGGTTATGTGTGGTTTGGATTATTTATTGTTTTAAGAAAGATAAAATTTGGCACCCGTTTTAATTACATTTAGGTGGTTAGTAATTTTAAAAAGGCGTTCAACAGTGATGCTAAGAATGAACCATTTAAGAAACCTGTTTATATTAAAATAAGGCTTGATCACCCAAGGTTTAATTAGGCGGGGTGTCACAAGTATGTGGAATTACATTGATGTAAAAGGTGATGAATAGATTCATAAGATGCACCGATAAGGAGTCAAACAAGTGCGGGGTCTTTTCTGTCAGAAAAGATCGTAAAGATTCACCCTCCCCCAAGCGATTTTGAACTTTTGAAGATATACCCAAATTCTGAATCATCTTATATGCTTCAAAAGTTTGGGAATCCACAAGAACATCAACGGAGTTGTAAGTAAATTCAACCCAATTATTATCCGCATAACCCCTTTTATCACAATCCATAGATACGTTACATTAGCGGATCATCACAAGCAATGATACTCTTTATCATTATTTTCTCAATTTCTTTTTGAATTTTTTTTTCTCAGTTAACAGACCCTTCACGGACGAGGTACCAAACTCAAAGTCAATTAAACAAAGGTACCAAACTCAAAATCGGGTAATTATGGACGTGTTAAAGTTAATAAAAAAAATATTTTTTACTCCACATAATCTAATAGTCATTTTTATAAGAAAAAATTAAGATATACATGTACAAGATTTCAAATAAAAAACTTTTAAAAATTATATAAAAATTAACAAACTTAAACTAAACATGTGGATGGGCTTGGATCTCATGGCCTTGCGGGTCCGTGGGGCTAGACAGACAGAAACATTCAGGCCCAGGAAACGACCATACCCCTTGCCATATAATGCAGGCCCGAGCCTGCCGCCTGCCCAGACCTATGGTCACCCCTAGGACTGGCTGCATGTGTTTAATTTACCACTCTTTCTAGTTGCGAAACAATAATATAACAAAATGAGGAAGTAAAAGTTATGCAACTTCCACAAGAATAAACATCAACATAGAAGTTTGGCAGTTGGCTTGTTTTTCTCTTTTATAGATGGTGCTCAAATTTCTCAAGATAACATTGAGTTGAGGGTAAAGCAGGCTTTCAAGTAACTTCTGATTGGAGAAAGCTATAATGAGGAGAGTACCCCTCATCCATCCATTGGATCCATTATATTCTCTGTTGCTTTTGAAGGAACATAACTTTCTTCCAGTGAGGCATCATATCAAAAACAAATTAGGGTTCACAAGAAACATTAAATGTATCCACAAATTTCTCTAATGTGCTTCGCGGATGCGTTAAAACTAATCTACACAACAACAATATTTTTTAAGGGAAAACTCCTTAATTCTTATTCATTCTCAAAATAGTAGTAGTGAATACAATACAAGAGTGTCCGTTTTTATAAGTGCAACGAAAATGTTCGTAGTCCTAGTGATGTCATGTCATCGGAGTGGTGGCACACTGGCACTATATATGACATCACTAGAAGGCTCTAATATCAACTAAAGCACAAAAACATACCTCGTCCAAACTAAAGGTAGTAATAAATGAGAAAATTACCTATACAACAATAAAGAAATGTTGAAAATGCCCTCAATTGATTCACATCACTCCCCGCACCCCCACGGCCCAACCCACCACACACACTTAAGAAAGCTCACCTCGTGGAAAGGCCATATCATGATAGCCAAACAAACACTGTTGGACTCCCCCGTCTGAAAGGGAAACCGTCCTCAAAATCTCCCTGCATATCGACAAGTAACAACTCAGGTAAAAGTCGTCAAAGTGCCAAACTGCAATCGATGAATCGAAACCCAACCCCGAAGCCTCCCACGAGGAGACCCATCAAACTGATTCATTAAAGTTGGCCAATTAGGCCACACCGAGGACGGAGCATGCATAATTAGCATCTTCAACAACCGACCAAAACAGGACTCAAAAGCATCCCAAACGAGATCCTGACCACATAAATCGATGTGATCAAAGGTTGCTCTCCCAAATGAACCATCAACATGAACAACCCCAAGGGAATCCTCCTTACGCCCAATAATCAAGAAGAAATCACCATCTCAATAAGGCCCTCGTGGAATCAAGTACGAGTCACACAACAATCCTCAACAAAATGTCAAAGAATCCCCCGATCCTAGACACACGTCTCCTCCTCTCCAAAAGGGGAAAAAATCACATATATCATAAACCTCCACATGTATGAGTAATCCATACGCCCTACTCAAAACTTGAAAAAAAACTATATGAGAAGAAGAGAGAACTCATATCGTCCTCTTAAGGTCCCTCAACATCAACGTGCGAATCATTATGATGTGTGATAGGTCGTCATCGAACATGTTAGCAACATTGGGCGGAGAAGATGTTGTAGTCGACGATAATTAGTCAAAGTATCGAGTCAACAGCTCCGCTCATTCAAGTGCTTTTTAACAAACTCCGGCACTAAATCAAGAGTTGGTAGCACTCCTCGTATGATGGAGATGACTCTGAATCGGTAACTCTAGGTTTCCTTAAACAAGGCATCACCTGCAAGTTCTCGATAGTTTATGCAACCTTGGAGGGTTTTAATGCCTACATGACCAGCTCATTCAATTTCCGCATTAGCCTTCGTATCCATGCGTACCCCATATCATTAACAACATCCACTCCCTGGGACTGCACATCAAATCGTAAGGGGGATAGGTGGCGGATGGGGATGACTTGGGAGGTTGGGAAAGTCCTGTGGCAGATTTGGGATTTATGATAACTAGAGGGGCTGAGATGCGATTTCCACAAGCTAAGGGGAATTGTTGGTAATTATGTTACAAACTGGAGGGTTTGTCGTTCTTGAAAATAGAATGTTTTTCAAGAATGTTGAGGTTGAAGTGGGCTTATGGAAAGTTGAAGGAAAGGGATAGTTACTTTGTTGAGGGTACATGGGTTAGGTTCGTAAATACTTTCATGAATGAGCGTAACAGGTTTAGTTATCTGCATCAGGGTTTGCTGCATCAGGTCAGGAGCGGCTGTAAAGGTTCTCTCTCAGCTTGCAGGAGTTCCGATGGACCTTGCATCTTTCTGGTAATATTTAGGGTGGTTGGCCCTCGGGAAGCTTCTAGGGTTATTGAAGCCGCTTTGTTGTTGTAGTTAAACAGTCAAGGTCTACTACATGGGGTGCGCCGAGGGGTCTCAGCGGAGGGCCGCTGGCCTTCGCGAGAAGTCGACAAGGGTCGTCAGGCAAAGGGTCAGGAGGGTAGGGATACGAGGTCGGTTCATAGGATAAGACAAATGGTTCAAACCATTTTTATCTTACAATCGTTTGATGAGGTGAGGATTCAAGCAAAGAGCCTTGATGTTCATCAGCGACGATTGCTCAACGTCGTGTAGTGTGAGAGGTTCTCCATTTAGGGTTTCCTTAACTGATTTGTGGTTGGAGTTTGATTTGGTAATGAGTTTTCAGCTTTGATGTGGTGACTTGTTGGACAACTTGTGAATGTGGGGCTGCTTGAGGCTTCGATGGTGGCCGCCGGAAGGTGGCAAAGTTAGTGGGAGTCGGGGGCTAGGGGCCAACCATGAGTTGTGTACAGCACTAGGGGCCACAAACGGAGGCTCCGCTTGCCAGTGGTTGCCCAAAACGGATGGTGACAAAAAGGGGATCACGTGACCGCCGGTAATGGGGGAATGGTTTGGAGGAGTGGTCCGACGATGGTTCCTCCAAACCTTACCCGTGGCTCTTACAACCACATAAGGAATAAACGACACTCTGGTACCAGTTAATGTGTTTCGCAGAAGCGTTAAACTAATCTACACAACAATAACGTCACTAAATTTTTTGAGAAAAACTCTTTAATTCTCATTCATTATTATAATAGTAATAGTGAACAATACAAGTGTCTTTTTATAGGTGCAAAGGGAATATTCTAGGCCTGGAGTGGTGGCCAGCCATGAAATTTCTAGAAAACTCTAGAACTAAATATAAGAATAAAAACTAGGCTAAAAACATTAAATACCCCTTGCCCTAACTAAAGGCAGTAATAAAAACGAAGATTATAATCGCAAAATATCCTTAATCTATTTATATGACTCCCTTTTTAAAGCAACACTGCAACTAATGATTAAAAATCGAACAAAATTGTTCAAAAGAGTTCGAAAGTGAACTTATAAAAACACATAATTAAAAGTGAAATTTGTAGCTAGCATGCATGATGCAACTTCCAAACTAAGAAACATGATCTGAGACTACCTTTTCCAAGAAGATAAGAAACATATACATTGGAAATAAATTAAGAACCTTTTTGGTTGCGTAAATTGTTCAATTGTATAAATTGGTCGACCAGGAATCAATAAATGTGGATATATTCATATGAAATGAATTTAAATGCGATTTTTGTAGATTTCTCCCCGTAAGGAAGAGTGATTTAGCTAACATTGATGGTAACAATAAGGGTAGATATAGGCCTAAATTTACGTGAGAACATGATATCATGTGGTTTAATCGAAGGTAATGCGACGAACAAAACTGAATGGAAAAACAGAATTCATGTAGTTAACCTCATATAATTGGGAAAAGGATTTGTTGAGTTGATAGATCGATAGAGATGGTGGAGAAGAGACCCAATGAGAATGTGCGAATGTGGTACGATCAGAAAACTCTATCGAACTAGTCCATTAAAGAATATTATAAATATAAGTTAAGCAATTGCAAGGTTTTGATGAAATTAACTAACTTAGGCACTGTTGGGTTGCGCAAATTGTTTCATTATGTAAATTGGTTCATTGTAAATTAGCGAATTGTAAATGAGTGGATTTGAAACGAGTTTAAATCCAATTGTATGCAATGTTTGGTAATCTGAAATTGATGTTAAGGTTCTATGAGGAAAAAAGAGAAAAACAAATGAAGAGTGAGGGGGAGGGGGAGGGGGAGGGGGAGGGGGAAGGGAGGGAAAGAGAGAGGGGAGCATGCACTTTATGCGACTCCTACTTCAAATGGATGCATTTCGCGGGTTTTGTGAAATGATTTAATTTCAGATTTTACACATGAGCTAAAATGGGGCAATTAATAAATCATTTCATTAATGAAACCAAACACAATTAATGGGTCAATTTGTAAATGGACCAATTTATTAATGACCCAATTTATAATTTTGGGACAACCAAGCGGGACTTTAAGTTTTAGGGTTTAACATAAATTGGATAATTTTTTAATCTATTCATTCTTACAACCAAATAATAAGACAATTCGCAAATGAGCTCATTTTTAATGAACTAATTTACAATTTTGGGAACAATTAAGCGACTCTAAGTCTTTTACATTATTAAATACAATTGGTTCCAACGAGGATGTTGCGATCAAGAAATGGCATTATAGAGGGTGGCGGCATCCTGCAATTGTCAGCGTTAGGGTGGCAACTGAGTTAGGCATGGTGAGGGACTAAGGGGATAGAGAGTGATGTGAATTGAGATACATGGGTTTAATTGCAATATCGTTAAGTTATACTCTTTACTCTTTTATTTTATTGGTATTTTAAGGGATAATATTCCTTCTTTCTAAGTGCCATCTTTAGACTTTAAGTAATTCTAGGCCACTCAAGATTCCAAATCATTTTTTGAACTCGTTGACATGTCAAGATAGCATTGGCTAGTGTTTAAATTTATATCAATGGACCCCAAACACTGTCCACGTGTCGAGGCGCAAAATATGAATCAAAATCCTAAGCCGGACTCTAATTATTCTTAGGCTATGTTTGGATGCCTAGAATTGGAATTCAATTAGAATTGTAATTCTTTCGTATAGGAATTCAATGAATTCCAAATCTGTGAGCTTGAAATTCAATTATTTCTTGGTTCCCCTGTGGAATTTTAGAATATTGAATTAATGTTTGTGATGTGATATGTTTATTGTTTGTGTAAGGTCGTGTTTGGGTGTGCAGTATGTGTTGTTGGTGAACCTGTATGTCAAATTGTGAGATTTGTGTGTCCAGTGTATGTGCGGGCGGGCGGGCCGTGTTTGTCTAATATTGTTTGTGCAGCGTGATGTGATGTGCGTGTGAAACTCGATGTGCAATGTGCGTTTGTGTGATATTCTGTGTGTGCATGTATGATAATACCCTTAGTCTTTCAACCCTTTTATGTTTCAACCAATCACATTTGAGGATCATGTTAACCGTTATTCGGGTAGGGTCAATAAATTTGTACTCTCTACAAAGTGTATTCATACCATTAGTCCATAACCATAGTGGCATGACACTTCATCACCAATAAACTCAATAATAAATAGTAGTGGCAAAACTATGGGTTAGGTCTAATTTGGGCAGGTCAAATATGGGTTGCGCCAAATATAGGTCAAACTAAATGTGGATTGGGCCAAATATCGGCGGACCAAATATGGACTAGGCCAACCCTTTAAGTATTAGAATTCATGGTATATGTAAAAAAAACTCGTATTTTACTCACAATCTTTAAAAATGAGCTTTATTGGACGCCATATTTGACTCGTACCTTTTAAATATGGGCTCTATATTTATAAATATGAACCGCATATTTAAATGAGTGGACTAATATAGGTTGTTTTACTATGGGGCCACATTTTGACATTACAAACTATAAACTTTCGAGCACAAAACAATTAAAACATTTTACCATCACCACCACGACCAAATAACAAAGTAAAAATACCAACAACACGTTATGTTAGCACTAACCAAGTGAAAACTAAAACAAGAAAAGGAAAGAAAATTTATGAAGCAAACCTCGGAGAGAACGATTTTCCCAAGAACTCTTTGCATGACGAAGCAAAATAAGCCGACGAGCAACTGATTCTGATTTAGTTTTTGTTTCGGACGAAATTTGGGCTTCAACTGTTTCAACTACTAGAGACTGAGGTGGGTTCTTTTGTACGCGAAAATTGGATAATTTTGAAGGGGATGGGAACTGGAAAATATTACTTAGAGTTGGAGAATTCATGGTTATATAGTTTATAACCTCCTAGGGAGCCAGCAGTTCTTTTCTTTGAGCATCATCATCATCTTATCTTATTTGCTCAACCCGAGTTGTTTTTTCGAAAAATAATGTCACTTGGTTTTTATTAGAGCGGACAATTTTTGACCCGATAATCCGTTTACGGTAATAACTCGAAATGATTCGAACATGACACGATTAACTTGTATAGATTTAAGAGTATCAAAAACTTATATTAAAATAAAAATCAATGCGACCCGAAAATGACACGACTAACCCGAATTGTCCCCCCTAGTTTTTATCTCAAGTATCATTATGAACCATTCATAGTTTATAGTATTTATTTTTTAAAATATTCTAGATGCTAACAATTATTTTTATTTTTAAATAATTAAAAAGTAAATATATTTTTGAAATTTAAATCAATTTAAATATATTTGTTCAAAGATCTATTCAGATATAAAAATAAATATATTTTTTAGATTCAGATTTCAGACTTCAAATTTAGGTTGCGTTTGTTTTTTCATCTGAATCTGAAATTCGAAGTTTGAAATCTGAATCCGAAAAATATGTTTGTTTTTATATCTGAATGTACATGTGAATGAATGTATTTAAAATGATTTCAGATATAACTTTACCTTTGAATCATTAAGAGACAAATATAGTCGTTAACATTTTAATCATTTAAAAAACAAACACTTTTTTGTACCTCTTAAGTCTAATGGTTCATATTCAAACTTAGGAGATAAAAATAAATAACACTTTAGTCTTCAGTATTCCGATTCAGCTGAAAAAATAAATAATCCAGACTCCATATTCAAACGAAAAAACAAACACAACATAAATCTTAAGTCTGAAATCTGAATTCAAAAAATATGTTTAATTTTATATCTGAATGGACATATGAATAGATATATTTAGACTGATTCAAAATTCAGAATTAGACTTCAAACGTACGTTTACCTTTTAATTATTAAGAGGCAAAAATAGTTGTTAACCTCTTAATCATTTAAAAAAACACTACTTATTCCCTTTTAGATCTGAATGGTTCAGATTCGGACATAAGAGGTAAAATCAAACACCACCTTAGACTTCAGATTTCATATTTAGATGAAAAACAAACGCAACCTAAGTCTTAATCTGAACCATCCACATTTAATAGTGTGACACCCCGTCTATTTTAATCACTGGTGATCAGTTCTTTATCAAAATAACTACGAATATCATTTGATTCATTCTTAGCATCACTATCGGAAAAAAAAATTAATTACTAATCAAATATATCAAATTAAGTCGGTGCCAAATATTATCTTCATTGTTATAACAACATGCAAAAATAAATTAAATTAACTAAACCATCCACACAATAATAGTCTGAGCAATCACACGATAAATATATAATTAAATAAGACCGAATAAACCATCGGTTCCCAAAGAAATAATCCAACTACAGTTTGAAGTCAATAAAATCAAATCTGAATCAAGTCTGATAAATAAACTGAAGAACTAAATAGTCTGAAGGGGAAACACGCCCAAATAAAAATACTGAAGGAACTCCTATCTAGAAATGAATAAACTGAAGCGTCTAAAGAAACTCCCACAAGCCTCCACAGGTGCTGCAACTACGCATCTCTGGATAGAATCGTCAAGCTTGGTGTCCCTCTGGCTGGACACCTAAAAGGTTTTGAAATTATTTTGACATGGGTCAGATCCCAAGAAAATAGTTTGAAAATATTTTACAAGTGTTTAAATCACACATTAAATCAATTATTATATACACATGTTAGTTTCCACATACACTCTTTTGAGATCATCACCTCTCAACTAATGTGCACGCCTAACGTCTCTAGATATGCTACTCATCCCAACTAGATAACATATCTAAATAATCTCAATAGGTCTAACTCCCTCGTGTTACACATACAACATGCTACCACAGTCTCAATAATTAATATTACCCACGTATTATTATTGATTCAAATAATTAAGTTTCTCTACTTAAATACTTTTAGATATACACTATCTAAAAGTAAATATATCACACTTGTATATATTCATCACACATATAATATATACAACTATAGCATCCCCGGAATGGTCCCTCGTGATGCTGGCATACTCTGCTATTAAGTCCATGTACCCTTCGTACGAAATCCTAGATTAATGATTCAGTATGTCTCCTCGAACCAAAATAAATCCACACACCAAGACTTTGGAATACGCACGTACCTAACGTACCCAAATGACCTGCCAGTCCCATTAATACACAACACACGGTGAATCGCCCTAAGTTCTATGTTCTGGGGCACACATCTATACATAACTGGAACGTCAAGGTGAGATTGCCCTCTACGCGGAACCTCCCGTGATAGCAGGGAGCGTAGGTATGTTCATACACATAATCAAATCACAACAATAAGTATTCATACAACCTATATGTATATATATTCAATAGGTATGCACACAACCCATCATATCAACCCGTACGTAGTATATATCTCTCGCATACTCAACGTACTCGTTATAGACTCTTTTCATATATTCTCAAGTATCACTTCATTACCCGAAGGGTCCTAGTTACCCCTTAATTTATTTCAGTAGCTAATACATTCATACCCTACTGGTCAGAATCATAGGTTCACACATCTTTTCGTGACCCGTTCTAAATCTTGTAAATTCATTAACTATTAATGTATGCCCAAAAATCCCTAGCCTTAATTCTCCCCAATTTGGGTACCCTTAACCCCGACATAAGCCTACTGGTATTCACTATATCCCTCTATTGTTTAATAATAACCTAAAAGTCCATCGATTAATTATTCGTAAATTCGAGGTATAAATAAAAGAAACTGGACCAATCTGGGAAATCGAATCGATTTGGTGAAGAGACTGAATCGATTTGCCTACCGAATCGATTCGCACCTTGAGCTGAATCGATTCGAAAGGCTACAGGTCGTCTTCTTCAACACGTTGTTACGCTTTTCACCATTTTTATTCATCATAACTCTCATACATCACACCCAAACTCCAGCATGCTTCAACCCAACATCAAATAATGGTAAGTAAACAATTTCTAACGTGAATAACACATTAAATCCATATTGCATCTACCCAAGAATGGATTAAAACCCAGATTTCTACCAAAACTCTAATTTATGTGTTCTTCATTTGAAATTAATCATTTACCCAGATTTTTCCCTTAATAACTTTCACATCTATTATGATTTCGTGTCCTCTACATATGTGGATTCGTTCTACATACAAGGCTACTCTAAATCATGAGTTTCATTCATTTAATCTCAAGAATATCATCAATTATCATCAAATCATAAACTTTATACTACATGGGTATTATAATCATTAAAACATGCAAGATAAACACTTTCCTTATCAGTGGTAGGTCTGATTTCGTGTTATGAATGCTGAGAATGCCTCCCTTTTCCTTCCGATCATATTTTTCGACAACTTGGTGGAGAGAAAAGGTCTTGCACCTCCAAGAACTCTTTTATCTCCCTCCCTTGTGGCCTCCTTCCTCTAAAGATTAATGTAACCCTCACCCTACACTCCCTTAGACTGATATACTTCTTGAATTTTTTGAGTTCTCTCTACCACAAACTCCCGAATGATCGAAATGCCCTCACGTGGTGCCGGTTTGGTCTAAAATCACATCGAGACCTAAATACTACCCTCGGGTACACTATTCCGACTATTTTAACCCTTTTGGAATCAAATGTGACCTCGAAATCACCATTCGAGTAACACTACAATATTTTCCTATCTCGGCCTTATATAGTCTGCACCAGACACTCGGTTGAGATGTAGCACTGTCACGTTACTATCACTCGTTATGACGTAAAATACTAAATCACTATTCACTTAGTAATTTTATTCGATAAACATTAATCATTTTCTCTCCGATTAATAATTTAATCAACACATAATATTTTATTTTATTAAAAATTATGTCAGGCGTGTAATTTAAAATTAACCCAATAAAATCAAATTTTAAATATTCAGAAATGCGGGGTGTTATATACTCCCCCCCCCCCCCCAAAAGGAATTTTGCCCTTGAAATTGGGACGTACCTACGGTGAATAACTCTGGATACTGCTCACACATGTCATCCTCCCGCTCCCACATCGACTCGTCAACATTGTGGTGCCCCCACTGAACTCTAATAAAGGGTACTGTAACACCCCTCCTAATCAAATACCGAGTGATCAGTCCTTTATTAAATTATAACAGAATATACAGTTGAACCATTCTTAGCATCACTCTCGAAAACCTTTTATTTACTAACCACCTAGTATTTAAAAAGTTAATGTTAAACTTTTATCTTTTTAATTAACGTAAAAACCAAATGACAAATAATATCACATTCCGTCAAACGCACATTGAATAATGACAGAATAATAATTATATATGAATCATACAATCCTGTCTAAAATATCCATACAATATCTCGAAATAAAATTAACTCCAAAGTCTATTACATCATAATGGAACTCAACATCTCTCAATAACAATAGAATAAAATGGGAAACATGTCCGACTGGAAAGAAAGTTCATAATGAAGAACTGAATCAATACTGAGGCGTCTAATATCACTAACCTGCAACTTCTACCGCAACTGCAGCATGGTAAAAGATAGAACCTGCTAAGCATGGTGTCCTTGTGGCTGGGCACCTAAAATGGTTTACAAAAATAATAGAGATTTGAAGAAAACGGGTCAAAGCCCGAGTAAAATAGTTTTAAAATTTTAGCAAGTGTTTAAATGCAAATTTTGCAAATACTATGTTCATGTTAGGCTCATGTTCTCTTACTTAACATACTCGCCTCTCATGTAATGTTCACACCTAACGTAATATCTAACCCATCCTGGTTATACTACCCCGACTAACTATTCCAATCCAAGTTTATTTCGTTACCAACTAATTCTTTACACTTACCCATATCGCCCATAAAACACGCTACCAATTAATTTATATCCAATAGTCAAGCATAAATTTCCCATCTTATATTTAATCTTTCCCGCACTAAGATCATGTTAAATGTAACCATTTTCTCTTCTACTAAATACACACAGTAGCATAATTTACATGTGTGTGTGTATATATATCACTCTAACTATATATATATATACTACTACAACACCCCTAGGCTGAGACCTGCGGTGCATGCATACTCCTCACATACGAAAGAAAGTACTATTAGTTCAGTTTCTGACTCGAACTATAAATACAAAACACACATATTGGAGGCAAACATAGCTCCAAGCCTATGAGATACGCACATATTTAAACGGAAGTGTACATCTGAATGAATGTATTTAAACGGGTTTCAGATATAACTTTACCTTTTAATCATTAAGAGTCAAATATAGTCGTTAACATTTTAATCATTTAAAAAACAAACACTTTTTTGTACCTCTTAAGTCTGAATGGTTCAGATTCAAACTTAGGAGATAAAAATAAATAACACTTTAGTCTTCAGTATTCCGATTCAGCTGAAAAAATAAATAATCCAGACTCCATATTCAAACGAAAAAACAAACACAACATAAATCTTAAGTCTGAAATCTGAATTCAAAAAATATGTTTAATTTTATATCTGAATGGACATATGAATAGATGTATTTAGACTGATTCAAAATTCAGATTTAGACTTCAAACGTACGTTTACCTTTTAATTATTAAGAGGCAAAAATAGTTGTTAACCTCTTAATCATTTAAAAAAACACTACTTATTCCCTCTTAGATCTGAATGGTTCAGATTCGGACTTAAGAGGTAAAATCAAACACCACCTTAGACTTCAGATTTCATATTTAGATGAAAAACAAATGCAACCTAAGTCTTAATCTGAACCATCCACGTTTAATAGTGTGACACCCCGCCTATTTTAATCACGGGTGATCAGTCCTTTATCAAAATAACTACGAATATCATTTGATTCATTCTTAGCATCACTATCGAAAAACTTTTTAATTACTAATCAAATATATCAGATTAATTCGGTGCCAAATTTTATCTTCATTATTATAACAACATGCAAAAATAAATTAAATTAACCAAACCATCCACACAATAATAGTCTGAGCAATCACACGACAAATATATATAATTAATTAAGACGGAATAAACGATTGGTTCCCAAAACAAATAATCCAACTACAGTTTGAAGTCAATAAAATCAAATCTGAATAAAGTCTAATAAATAAACTGAAGAACTAAATAGTCTGAAGGGGAAACACGCCCAAATAAAAATACTAAAGGAACTACTATCTAGAAATTAATAAACTGAAGCGTCTAAAGCAACTCCTACAAGCCTCCACAGGTGCTGCAACTACGCATCCCTGTATAGAATCGTTAAGTTTGGCGTCCCTGTGGCTGGACACCTAAAAGGTTTTGAAATTATTTTGACATGGGTCAGATCCCAAGAAAATAGTTTGAAAATATTTTGCAAGTGTTTAAATCACACATTAAATCAGTTATTATATACACATGTTAGTTTCCACCTATACTCTTTTGAGATCATCACCTCTTAACTAATGTGCATGCCTAATGTCCCATATCTAGCTATGCTACTTATCCCAACTAGATAACATATCTAAATAATCTCAATAGGTCTAGCTCTTTTGTGTTACATGTACAACATGCTACCATAGTCTCAATAATTAATATTACCCACGTATTATTATTGAGTCAAATAATTAAGTTTCTCTACTTAAATACTTTTAGATATACACTATCGAAAAGTAGATATATCACACTTGTATATATTCATCACACATATAATATACACAACTATAGCATCCCCGGAATGGTTCCTCGTGATGCTGGCATACTCTGCTATTAAGTCCATGTACCCTTCGTACCAAATCCTGGACTAATGGTTCGGTATGTCTCCTCAAATCAAAATCAATCCACACACAATGGAGGCGAACATAGTTCTAAGCCTTTGGAATACGCACATACCTAACGTACCCAAATGACTTGTTGGTCCCATTAATACACAACACATAGTGAATCGCCCTAAGTTCAATGTTCTGGGGCACACATCCATAATTGGAACGTCAAGGTGAGATCGCTCTTTACGCGGAACCTCCCGTGATAGCAGGGAGCGTAGGTATGTTCATACACATAATCAAATCACAACAATAGGTATTCACACAACCTATATGTATATATATTCAGTAGGTATGCACACAAATCATCATATCAACCCGTACGTAGTATATGTCTCTCGCATACTCAACGTATTCGTTATAGCCTCTTTTCATATATTCTCAAGCATCACTTCACTACCCGAAAGGTCCTAATTACCCCTTAATTTATTTCAATAGCTAATACACTCAAACCCTACTGGTCGGAATCATAGGTTCACACATATTTTCGTGACCCGTTCTAAATCTTGCAAATTCATTAACTATTAATGTATGCTCGAAAATCCCTAGCCTTAATTCTCCCCAATTTGGGTAACCCTTAACCCCGACATAAGCATGCTGGTATTCACTATATCCCTCTCTATTATTTAAGAATAAACTAAAAGTCCCTCGATTAATTATTCGCAAATTCGAGGTATAAATAAAAGGCAATCGAATCGATTTGGTGAAGAGATTGAATCGATTTGCCTACCGAATCGATTCGCACCTTGAGCCGAATCGATTCGAAATGCTACAGGTCGTCTTCTTCAACACGTTGTTCCGTTTTTCACCATTTTTATTCATCATAACTCTCATA
Organism: Sambucus nigra; assembly: GCA_949130495.1. Taxonomy (NCBI): domain Eukaryota; kingdom Viridiplantae; phylum Streptophyta; class Magnoliopsida; order Dipsacales; family Adoxaceae; genus Sambucus; species Sambucus nigra. The sequence goes on from OX422216.1 coordinate 623,973,233, forward strand.
CATCACACCCAAACTCCAGCATGCTTCAACCTAACATCAAATAATGGTAAGTAAATGTAAGGACATTTTATCTAGCTGTATGTTAAACGCCGTTAAAAGTTGAATAAATTCAAGATTGCATCTACATCAACCGATCCGAATAAGCATCTTCAGCATGGAATTAATTTTCTGGTATACCGGATCGGTCCACCCTGTTTAAAACGAATCGGTCCGCCCCAAACCTATCCGCCCTTCTGGAAAAAGAATCGATCCGCCTCCGGATCGGTCCTCCTCAAGTCAGACCGATCCTCTTTTGCTTCAAACCAGTAAACCTCGGATCGATTGCAAACCGAAGAAGGGTATTTCAAAAAGGAACCGTTCCGACCCCGGACCGATCCGGCCTCAGAAGCGGATCGATCTGTTTGGGATAAATTTGATCAGATTCTGTTGAGATTTTTTTGGACCAATTTTTCTTATTTAAATCATCTTCGGGGATTAGTTTTAGAAGACTTTCATAAACGATTTTCAGAGTCCTAAAAACTCTAAGTCTTCACCCTTTTGAGTCCCAAGACTCATGGTTTGATTCACACCACTTTTCTAAACCTTGTGAATCCATTTGCAACCCAAGAACACAATCGTGTGTCTGTTCATACCCTTGTGGAGAAGACCGTCCTTCTTGTCCATTGCTGCTCTACTGGAAAGGGAAAGTTCTAGCCGCCGACTACAGAACCGATGACTGCGGGTATTTCTGTGTCACTTGTATTTTTCATTGTAATCCGTGTAATTGTATTTTACAAATTATAGTGAAAAATAAAAGGTTTTGTCCCTTTGGGGGATTTTTCCTCACATGTGTGTGTTTGAATGTTCTTATATGTTTTACAACCTCTTCAATCACACCTAGATGCATGTTTAGGGTTTAATTGGGTAAAACTGAGTTTAATTATATAATTTTTTAATATTAAACGCAAGCGCACCTCTTCAAATTGGTATCAGTGCAGGTTACGCTAATTTATCGCATATTCCTAATTTTTCGCAAAATTTTTCTAATATATCAATTTTCTAAAAAATTGATTTTTGAAATAGAGCGTGTTCAAAGGAGAAATCATATAATAAAATGTCAGTTTTTTACGAGACAAACTATGCATACTGGAAAGCCCGTATGAGGTTTGCTTTAAAGGCCATAGATGAACGTGTCTTGATTTTAGTTGAAAAAGGGTGGACACCTCCCTCTGTCACTGTTGAAAATGTGACAAATTTAAAACCTGTCACTACTTGGACTAAAGAAGAATTTAAATGGTTATCTTTTAATTCTAAAGGTTTAAGTGCTATTTCCGGATCCATCACTCCTGATGAGTTCCGACGTATCATGATGTGCACCACGTCAAAAGAGGCATGGGATGTTTTGCAACTTACCCATGAAGGAACTAAAGCTGTGAAAGAATCTAAATTGCAAAATTCAACAACTCAATTTGAGACCATCACCATGTTTGAAACTGAATGTTTTGATGATTTTTATGCTAGGCTTTCTGATATTGTTAATAGTAGCTTTAATCTTGGTGAACATATTCCTAATGCTAGAGTTGTGAAAAAGATTCTTAGATCACTGCCTAAGCGTTTTATCCCTAAATTCACTGTGCTAAATTCTATGGGTAATTTAAATACGCTAAAATTGGAGGAACTTGTAGGAGACTTGCAAACATATGAAATTGATATGTTCCCTAAATCTGTCAAGCCTAAAGATAAGGGGATTGCTCTTAATGCCCAAGAGAGAAAAAGTGAGGGGTCGACAAGAAAGAGAGTTGAGTTATCTAGAAAGAAAAATATTGACACATCTGACTCTGAGTGTGACTTTGACTTAGATGATTTGGCTCTATTTGCTAAAAATTTCAAGAAAATTCTCAAATTTAAGAAAAATGGAAATTTCAAAGATAAAAAGAATTTTTAGAAAAATAAGTTTGAAAAGAAAAATGAGAAATATTTTAAAGACCCTCCTAAGAAAGACAGTGAGAGATGATATGAGTGCGATGGTAGGGGTCATAGATCCTTTGAGTGTGCCACACGTCTGAACAGAGAAAAGGGCAAAGTTGTCCTTAATGCTACTCTTAGCGACGACAGTAAGGTCGAGTCGGTGGACTCGGGAGATGAGTCACCGCATGAGTGTAACTTCACCGCGTCATGTGAGTATTCCTAGTGCACCTCACGACGATAAGGATGCTACTTCACAGGGATACCTTAACAGTGAGAGCGATGTGAGTGAAGGGGAGGATGACGTAAGTGAGAGAGAGAGTAATCTTCAACACGCCTACGCCGAGTTATATAATGAGTCATTTAAAACTAAAAAATGTAACAAAGCATTAGTTCTTAGGATCACCGCGTTAGAAGAGGAGTTAGAAGAAGTGAGAGAGAGACAGTCTTCCACCTGCACCGCCATGAGAGAGAGAGAGAGAGTTTGCCTGTGTTAAAAAAGAGAGTTGTTTTGAGAAAGAGAAAGGGGACTTAACTAAACAAGTGGCTAGTCTTACGAGTGAGCTCCATTCCATCCTGGAGACTCAAAAGAAACTTGAAACCATTGTTGATCATCTTACTCATGACCTTGAGAGAGCACGGGAAGTCAAGGTACAAATCGAGGACAGATTTGGGAAGATGGGAAAGATGCTCCTCGGTCCCGCTTTAGGTTTTGGTGATAGGTAGGGAATAGGTTTTGATGGTGCCTCCACGTCCCAAATTGCACCTAGACCAATTTCTAAGTTTACTACGACTCCATATGGCCATCGTCAAAAACCAAGAAGGAGAGTTCGACCAAGAAAAGCAAACCAAGGCTCGTTTAATACTGTGTTCTTTTGTACATATTGTAAAAGAAATGGTCACCTCAGGGAGTTTTGCTGTAGTTTGGGTCGGACACGACGTACTACTTCTCCACTATGTCATACTGATGATTTTGCTAGTTTGAGAGAGCGTGTTGAGTTTTTAGCTGTCACATCACAGAGTTTGATGGAAGAATTCCGACGGATGTCTTTGCCGTTAGTGAATGCTTCATGCATCCCGGCTAAAACCAACATCAACAAGGGTAAACAAAAGGTAACCTCTTCTTGGGTCCCTAAGAAAGATAAAAAGGCCCTTGTTGTTCATATCGCTCTCAAAGATCATAATACCTCACAGTGGTATTTTGATAGTGGATGCTCCAGACATATGACTGGTGATGTCTCATTTTTTACCCACCTTGAGGATTATAAGGATGGTAGAGTCACCTTTGGAGATGGGAGCAAGTCTAGCATTATAGGACGAGGTACTGTAGAGTTACCAGGATTTCCTAAGCTAGATAATGTTTTGTACGTCAAAGGTTTAAAAGCAAACCTTCTCAACATCAGCCAGCTGTGCGACGATGACTTTGCCGTAAAGTTTGACCGGGACGCATGTAAGATTTATAATCAAGCCGGTAAACTTTTAGTGCAAGGGGTGAGGACAGAGGATAATTGCTATGGGACTGAGCCCACATCCTCACTTATCTGCAACAGCACCACGATCACTCCTATAGATATGTGGCATCAACGTTTAGGTCACGTGAACGTTAGAGATTTGTCTCGTTTAGCTTAAAAGGACCTAGTGCGTGGCTTACCATCGCTTGGAAATCCAACTTCCACGGTTTATGGACCCTGTAAGTTGGGAAACCAAATTCATAGCCCTCATAGGAAGTTGCATTTCATTACCACCTCCCGTGTACTTGAGCTGATTCACATGGATCTTATGGGTCCGACTCGCACTGAGAGTCTGGATGGTAAGAGGTATATTCTCGTGATAGTGGACGATTTCTCCAGATATTCGATTGTAGGTGTTCTGATAGAGAAATCCGATGATGTAGAGTTTTTAACGACCGAGTGTCGTGTCCTGCAAAACCAACACAGAGTCACTATTAACAGGATGCGTAGTGACAACAGCACTGAATTCACAGAAGCAAAGGTAGATCTTTACTGTGATAGCCTTGGGATCAAACATGAGTTTTCTGCTGTGAGGACTCCTCAGTAAAATGAGATTGTTGAGAGAAAGAATAAAACGATCCAGGAAATGGCTAGGTCTGTGCTTCTAAGTCGTAAGGTTTCTAGGAGATTTTGGGTAGAGGCAGTGTTTACTGCATGCCACACGGTGAATAAGGTTTACCTGGGTCCATACACACTTAAGATGCCTTATGAATTATGGACTGACAAGAAACCCAACTTGGCATATTGTCGTGTTTTTGGGAGTAAATGCTACATCCTACGAGATAGAGAGAAATTAAAAAATTTTGACTCCCGGAGCGACGAGGGAATATTGCTAGGATATTCATCAAGTAATAGAGCATACCGAGTTTTTAACCTGAAGATCTCTAAGGTTATGGAATCAATAAACGTCACCGTGCAAGATGACGAACCTCCTACGGCTATTGATCCTAACCTTCAGTGTGAGGATGAGGACTTCTCTGGGAGTGACTTACTTGTTCCTCACCCACACTCTGTGGACCCCACTCTTGTGTTAGGGGACACACATGCTTGGGTTCGCAAGAGTCATGATCCTTCTACCATTGTTGGCGATCCCACTCTAGGGGTCGAAACTCGTGCTCAGCTAGAGAACGTTGTTAGCCATCTTTGCTACACTTCCAAAGTCGAGCCCAAGAAGCACTCAAGGATGAACACTAGATATCTGCTATGTAGGATGAGTTGCTTGAGTTTAAAAAGAATAATGTTTGGGAACTTGTCCCCCGACCTAGTGAGACTAATGTGATAGGTACCAAGTGGATTTTTAAGAATAAAATGGATGAAAATGGTACCATAATTAGAAACAAAGCTAGGTTGGTCGCTCAAGGCTACACACAGATAGAGGGTGTAGACTTTAGGGAGACATTTGCTCCTGTTGTGAGGCTTGAGTCCGTTCGCTTACTACTCATCATCGCATGTCATCTGCGCTTCGAGTTATATCAGATGGATGTCAAGAGTGCCTTTATGAATGGCATTCTCCAGGAGGAAGTTTATGTGGAACAACCAAAAGGGTTTAAAGATCCTAAGCACCCGGATCATGTCTACTATCTGAGGAAAGACTTGTATGGTTTGAAGCAAGCACCCCGTGCTTGGTACGAGAGGTTTACTTCCTATCTCTTAGCCTGTGGCTTCAAGAGAGGGGGAGTTGATATGACGTTGTTCGTCAGGAGAGATAACAGTGCTATTTTGGTTGCCCAGGTCTATGTGGACGACATAGTTTTTGGATCCACATGCTCCCAGCATGCTCACCACTTTGAGAAGGATATGAAAAGTGAGTTTGAGATGAGCATGGTAGGTGAGCTTACTGTAATACCCCGTACTTTTATTGATATTTATTTATGGGATTAATTAAATTAAATGTGAATTAATTGAGAATTAATCCGGATAAAATACTAACGAGATGTGAGTTGGTATTTGATTATAATGTGTATATACATATGACAAGGTATGAATATTGAAATTTTCGCGAGACTGAAATACGGTAATTTGGGAAATTTAGTTGGGACGCGCGCGTCAGTCGCGTCAAGAATATAATTATTTAAATTAAAAAAGTGAATTTTATTTTTATCAATCGTATGGTCATTTTGAGTGCTCCAACGTGTCCGGAAGGGTCGAAATAGTCAGAAAACACTAGCTGGGGGTTTAGTTTGGGTCCCGGGGCATTTTTAAGCCATACCGACAATTAAAAAGGGCATTTTGGTAATTTTGAAATTTTGCGTATTATAACCAACGAATTTTGGGAATTTATTTTAGGATATTTAGTAACCCACTAAACCATTACCAGAACTTAACTAATTAGAGGGCTATGGGAGTTATAGGAAGCAGTTAGAAGAGGTTCCCAAAGAGAAAATCATAACCACCATCTTCAACCTTTAACCTTGGGAGAAATCTGAAGAGAGAGAGAGAGAGAGCAACCTTCAACATTCAACATCAAATTCAGAGAACTATATAAGGCAAGTGGTTTAATTATGTTAATTTCAAGCGAATGTTTCTTTCATGCTTAGAATTGATAAAATTGCTTTAATTTGGGTATTTGATGAAAACCCTTGAAATTTGATATAGAAATTCATAATATGTTACAGGGATTGCATGTAGAATGTTAGTTGATGATTGTCCTATAAGAAATACAACTTCTTATGATGAAAAAATGGATTTATAAAGATAAAATTGAAGACATGAAATTCTGGGTTCATACCCATAGGGTTTGGGGTAAAATTGGGGATTGATGATAATTTTATGTTATTTAGGAAGATTGGAACCCCAATAATATGTTAAGATATGATCTACGAAAGTTTAGTGACGTTTAGAAACCTTAAAACACTATTTGGGATGATTTTAGGATGAGTTTAGAGATGAAGAAATTTGAGAAAAACGAAGTAGAATTTCTGGGCTTGAAACTGCCATCTCGTTAGAAGACCTGCCCAGGTCGTTCGAACGAGCTTCTAACGAGGTGACAGTCTGCCTTCTAACGAGTTGGTAGTTCGTTCGATGCCTTTCGTTCAAACGAACTATCGTTCGATGCCCTCTCATTTGAACGACCTCATTCGAACGAGACTTCTAACGAGTTGACATAATGGCCTTTTTTGCCTAATTTGATTTCTAATGTCCCGTAACCTTGTTTAATTGATGAGATACCTTTCCCTTGTTAACTAATTGGTATAGTTGGGAGATTTGGGATATATATTGAGGAGTAAAATATAGAAGAGTGGCTTGAACCAAATGATATTTGTGGATTAGGACACGAGTGGCTAATCACGACGCAAGGATAATTGATGACTTAAATACATATAAACCGGGGACATGTGATTTGTGTAATGCTAAAAGTTGGTATAAGAACGAGAAGTATACCACTAATAAAATATGGTAATTACTAAGATGTGGGCATGCTTAGTATATATGATTTTATGTGTATGACATACCTACCATACTTTCTATCACGGGAGGTTTGCGTTCGTTTAGGGCCATCTAATATTTATGTGCCTACGGGAGGGATATAGATTGGTACCTCGAGGACATAGGTCAGAGAAGGACTTATTGAGAAGTTAATAAGTCTGCTGATCATGGGAGCGTAGGTATGTGCATGACCCATGTGATGTGAACTATGTTCGCCTCCATTGTTTGTGATTTTCTATTATCTGAGAACGATTCCTGAGAGATTCGGAACGCGTGATCCTTATGTACGTGATGTACCGGGATGGGATAGCAGAGTATGTGTACATCACAGCTTAGTCTCGGGGTGCTAGTATTGTATATTTATTATGGGATTAATATACAGTTAAATGAAAAGAATTGTCATGTTTAAATTGTGTAGTATAATTATCATAATGAACGATAAAGATTGAAAGGGACAACCTTAGTGATTTGCATTGCTAATAATTGAGAATCCGAGAATTAAAGTAAAACTCTTTATTTAAATTGATGATGTTGGAATTAAATTGCGAATCGAGTAGAAAGATTAGAATTTGTTTTGGTCTAGATAGATATGAGAATCACTTGTATGGGTACGGTACGTTAGGAGTGCACAAATAGTCGAGTGGTGAGTATTTCATGTGAGAGCACGTCCTAAAATGTATTTTGCATTCATTGTTTTAATGTTATTAAATCACTTGCTGTTTTTAAACTATTCTCCACAATCGGGCCCTGACCCGTTTGCTTTCAAATCTATTTTTGTAAAAACCTTTTTAGGTGCCCATCCACAAGGACACCATGCATAGGAATTCTATTCAGGTGACGAGCTGTAGCTGTTGTGGAAGTTACATGGCCTTGACAATAGACGCCTCCTTTCTAGTCTTGACTCCATGTTCAGTTTATCAGTTGTTGGGCATGTCACCCCATTTCCTTAGAGACACTTTATATTTCAGTTATTCAGACTTTGATTTGTAATTAATTCAGGATGCACACTTGTTTTATTTATTTCAGTATTGGGATTGTTGTAAGGAGTATTTCCTCCAGACTCATTATTATTTGTTGGTTACTCTATTGAGACTTTATTGTGTGTGGTTATGTTAACTTTTATAATTTCAATTATTGCATGTTAATCAGATTTAATTTAAAATTTGACAACTCACTTTTTAAATACTATGTGGTTAGTAATTATCAAAATGTTTTCGATAGTGATGCTATTAACTGAACCAAATTGACATTTTGTATTAATTTAATAAAGGAGTAGCTACCCGGTATTTAATTAGTCGGGGTGTCACAGGTGGTATCAAAGCATCAGGTTCTAGTGTCCTTAGGATCTGTACGGATTATTATGTTTTCGCTGAGCTTTCTTTGATGTAGAGCCCTATATTTTAGGACTGTTGTATTCTTTTGTGTATGCTTCGTTCTTCAGCTATTTTGAGTTAATAACTGCGAACTTATAGACTTTACTCTTATTTCAGATGCCTCTACGACGCGCGCAACGGGTTCCTAGGGATGCACAGCCTGCACCAGTACAAGGCACCATGAATGCCGTTAAGGTTGCAGCTATTATAGCCCAAGCGGTAAATGCCGCCCTAGCCGTTGTACAGCAGGCACGGCCCCAGGAACCGGTAGTCGTGCCAGTTCAGGCACATGCATTCCCGTCTGCTTGGGAACACGTTCGTGATGCTTTTCAGAAAGCACACCCTCGGGAGTTTGCAGGTAGCTCCGATGTTGTGGTATCCAGTCAGTGGAGGAAATATATTCAGAGGCACTTAAGGATGTATGAGTGCATCGATGTTCAGAAGAAGATACTAGCTACTTTCAAGCTAGTGGGATCTGCATTGCAGTGGTGGGAGTCCATTACCACCACAGAGGAGAGAGATACTCTCACTATACAGGAGTTCTGGGTGCGGTTCGACCACAAATATTTTTCGTCAGCTGTTCACACGGAGATGAGAAGGAAACTGATGAACCTCAAGCAGGAGGGAAAGACTGTGGCCGAGTATGAGGCCGAATTCACTAATTTATTGAACATTGTTCCGGATGAAATACCGACTGAGGAGAAAAAGATTCAGAAGTTCATAGATGGATTGACTTGGAGGATCCGTCAGCATTTATTGGGGAATCTCTCGTTGGCCACTTATTCTGACGTGGTTAACACTGCACTGCTACACTGCGAGGATCACCGCTTTCACATGTCTGAGAGCAAGAGATCAGGAGACTCTAGCCATTAGGGCAGGACCGGGGGAAATGGCGCCAGCGAGGCACAATCTGCTCAGGGACAGTACATGCAGGGTGACCAGGGTTCCCAGCAGGGGGATTCTAAGAGGTTCAGATCGGGAAATTTCAGAAGTGGACAGGGAGGTTTCAAGCAGGGCCATCAGGGTCCGAACGGCCATCAGGGCCAGCAGGGCCAGAATGGTCAGCAGCAGCAGTTTCAGCAGGGCCAGCATGGCCAGGGGAGGAATGGTAACGGCCACCAGGGCCGAGGGCAACGGGGACAGCGAGGGGGAAACTTCCCGGGGAAGTGTTATGTTTGTGGCAAGACTGGCCATAAATGCCAGGATTGTCCTGATAGGGGCAGGGTCCCACAGCAGCAGCAGCAGGGTGCCCGACACGAGCCATAGAGGCCTATGTTTCCCGCCGCCCTCCCAGCACCACCACAGATGGCAGCACTACCACCCATGCCAGCGGTCCCAGTTCAGCAGGGACAGCTTCAGTATGGGAGAGTGTATCAGCTCCAACATGCCGCATCCCCACAGTATCCACCGGCCATTGAGGGTATGTTCTTTATTCAGGGGACTATGGGGCGTATTTTATTTGACACAGAGGCCACACATTATTTCATTGCTATGAGATTTTCACGCACCATTGGGTTGTTAGACACCACCGAGAGCACGGTTACTTATGTAGATTCACCGTTGAGTAGGGGTTCTGTGATTTCCCTTATATGTAGAGGCGTGGGTATAGAGATCGGGAGGTTTACTTTACCCGCGGATATGTTAGTATTAGAGATGAACGAGTATGATGCCATTATTGGTATGGATTGGCTAGTTGCGTACCGAGCCATAATTGACTGTTTTAGTAGGAGTATTATCTTTACCATTCCCGATCAGGAGATGTTTTTAGTGGCGATGCCTCGCCCCGAGGGAGGATCGTCCACTCACTTGTACTATATAAAGGAGGAGACCTCTAAGAAAGTGGTGATACCACTTAATGAGATTCCGGTTGTTCGAGAGTTTGCCGATGTATTTCAGGATATACCTGAATTACTTCCGAGTAGGGAGATAGATTTTGTGATCGACTTGACGCCGGGCACTCGGCCTATTTCCCGCGCACCTTACCGTATGGCTCCAGCCGAGATGAGAGAGTTACGGGATCAGATTGAGCAGTTGTTGGGTCAGGGGTTTATCCGGAGGAGTACTTCGCCGTGGGGTGCCCCTGTGTTGTTCGTAAAGAAGAGGGATGGATCGTTGAGGTTGTGTGTAGATTACCGAGAGTTGAATAAGGTCACGATACGGAATAAGTATCTGTTTCCTCGAATCGATGACTTATTCCACCAGCTGAGAGGAGCTTCTTTCTTCTCAAAGATTGATTTGCAATCAGGATACCATCAGTTGCGTATCTGGGAAGAGAACGTCTCAAAGACTGCTTTCTTAACGAGATATGGTTCCTACGAGTTTCAGGTTATGCCTTTTGGCTTGACCAATGCTCCAACCGTGTTTATGGACTTGATGAATAGGGTGTTCAGAGAGTTCTTAGACCAGTTCGCCATTGTCTTCATCGACGACATTCAGGTTTACTCCCAGACAGAAGAGCAGCACGTCGAGCATTTGAGGCAGGTTTTGCAGGCACTACGTCAAAACGAGTTGTATGAAAAGTATGAGAAGTGTGGGTTTTGGCTGAAGGAGGTTCAGTTTTGGGGACATATTATTTCAGACCAGGGAATATCTGTTTATCCGGGGAAGGTATCCGCGGTGAGGGAGTGGGGACAGCCCACGACACCGACTGAGATCCGTAGTTTCTTGGGCCTAGCAGGATACTACAGGAGGTTTATTCAGGGTTTCTCAAAGATAGCGAGTCCTTTGATACATCTGACTCGTAAGGGTGTGCCATTCATTTAGAGTGATACTTGTCAGTTGGCATTCGATGAGTTGAAGGACAAGTTGACCTCCGCACCTGTGTTAGCATTGCCGAGATTGGGAGTTGAGTATCTAGTCTACACCAATGCGTCCTGACAAGGACTTGGAGGTGTATTGCAGCAGGAGAGTCAGGCCATAGCTTATGCTTCCCGTAAGCTTAAGCCTCACGAGAAGAATTACCCCACCCATGACTTGGAGTTAGCGGCAGTTGTATTTGCACTTCGGATTTGGAGACACTATCTCCTGTGGGAGAAATTCTTATTATTCACGGACCACAAATATCTACAGTACCTATTCACACAGAAGGAGTTGAATATGCGGCAATGGAAGTGGCTTGAGTTTGTGAAGGATTATCAGTTTGATATCCAATATCACCCGAGAAAGGCTAACGTGGTAGTAGATGCGTTGAGCCGTAGGCCAGTAAATGAGGTGGCCGAGGTGTGGAAGGCTAAGTGGAAGGAGTTGGGACACCAGAATGCAGTGGCCCGATCGTTCATGTCTGTGATGACAGTTACACCGCAGATTGTCACGAATGTGGTAAAGACACAGGCAAATGACTCGTTCTGTCAGGAGCAGATAGTTCGATTACTAGCAGAGGGAGCAGAGTCCTATACCGTTAGCTCATACGGGGGATTACGCTTCAATGGGAGACTAGTCGTTCCGGAAGGTGAAGACTTACGACACGAGGTGATGGCAGAGTCGCACACGGCTCACGGTACGCGGTACACCCCGGTGGGGATAAAATGTACTAAGACATGAGACGTCAGTATTGGTGGAGCGGGATGAAGAGAGATATTATCGTGTTTGTTTCTAAATGCGCCACTTGTCAGCTGGTAAAAGTGGATCATCAGAGACCGGCAGGACTTCTACAGCCATTAGAGGTCCCGATGTGGATGCGGGAGAGCATCTCAATAGACTTTATCACGGGATTAGCTACGTCACTGAGGGGTCACGACTCCATTTGGGTAATTGTGGACAGGTTGACCAAAGTCGCTCATTTTCTACCCGTAAGGACATACTACACTACGGGACAGTATGCCCATATTTTTTATTGCAGAAATAGTGAGACTTCACAGTGTGCCCCTAAATATCGTGTCTGACCGAGATAAGATATTTGTTTCACAGTTTTGGAAGAGTTTTTAGGAGGCCATGGGCACTGAATTGCGGTTGAGTACGGCTTATCACCCGCAGACCGATGGGCAAATCGAGCGTACAAATCAGATGTTGGAGGACATGTTGCGCATGTGCATCATAGACTTTGGGGGTGGATGGGAGCAGTACCTTCCACTAATGGAGTTTGCTTATAATAATTCCTACCAGTTCACCATAGGCATGGCTCCATTTGTGGCGTTGTATGGTAGACCTTGTCGTTCCCCAGCATGTTGGTTAGAGGTGGGGGAGAACAAACTACTTGGGGCGGAGGTGATTCAGGATACTTCGACAAGGATAGAATTGATACGGAGTCGCATTCGGGTAGCTCAGGATCGGCAGAAGAGCTATGCTGATGCGAAGAGGTTCTTCAGAGAATTCAAAGTGGGGGACTAGGTTTTACTCAGAGTATCTCCTATGAAGGGGATTATGCATTTTGGGAAGAAGGGGAAACTGGCACCGAGATATGTGGGGCCATTTCCTATCATCGAGCGGATTGGGTCCGTTGCATATAGACTTGGGTTACCGGAGCATTTGCACAGGATTCATGATGTGTTTCATATTCCTCACTAAGGAAATATCTTAGGGACGATTTGGCTCTTCTCACATTACTTTGGAGGACATCGATCTCCAGCCTGATAGCTCCTACAAGGAGGGGCCGATTGCTATTTTTGACCGAAGCGAGCGGAAATTGCGGTCAAAGATAGTACCGTTGGTACGTGTTCAGTGGCGGCATCATAATGCGGAGGAATCCACATGGGAGCGCGAGGATGAGATGCGAGAACGTTATCCAGAGTTGTTTTTACCAGGTACTTTCTAGTTCCGAATTTTGGGACAAAATTCTGTTATTAGGGGGGAAGTATGTAATACCCCGTACTTTTATTGATATTTATTTATGGGATTAATTAAATTAAATGTGAATTAATTGAGAATTAATCCGGATAAAATACCAACGAGATGTGAGTTGGTATTTGATTATAATGTGTATATACATATGACAAGGTATGAATATTGAAAATATTGAAATTGTCGCGAGACTGAAATACGGCAATTTGGGAAATTTAGTTGGGACGCGCGTGTCAGTCGCGTCAAGAATATAATTATTTAAATTAAAAAAGTGAATTTTATTTTTATTAACCGTATGGTCATTTTGAGTGCGCCAATGTGTCCGGAAGGGTCGAAATAGTCAGAAAACACTAGCTGGGGGTTTAGTTTGGGTCCCGGGGCATTTTTAAGCCATACCGGTAATTAAAAAGGTCATTTTGGTAATTTTGAAATTTTGGGCATTATAACCAACGAATTTTGGGATTTTATTTTAGGATATTTAGTAACCCACTAAACCATTACCAGCACTTAACTAATTAGAGGGCTACGGGAGTTATAGGAAGAAGTTAGAAGAGGTTCCCAAAGAGAAAACCATAACCACCATCTTCAACCTTCAACCTTGGGAGAAATCTGAAGAGAGAGAGAGAGAGAGCAACCTTCAACATTCAACATCAAATTCAGAGAACTATCTAAGGCAAGTGTTTTAATTACGTTAATTTCAAGCGAATATTTCGTCCATGCTTAGAATTGATAAAATTGCTTTAATTTGGGTATTTTATGAAAACCCTTGAAATTTGATATAAAAATTCATAATATGTTATAGGGATTGCATGTAGAATGTTAGGTGATGATTGTCCTATAAGAAATACAACTTCTTATGATGAAAAAATGGATTTATAAGGATAAAATTGAAGACATGAAATTTTGGGTTCATACCCATAGGGTTTGGGGTAAAATTGGGGATTGATGATAATTTTATGTTATTTAGGAAGATTGGAACCCCAATAATATGTTAAGATACGATCTACGAAAGTTTAGTGACGTTTAGAAACCATAAAACACTATTTGGGATGATTTTAGAGATGAATAAAATTGAGAAAAACGAAGTAGAATATCTGGGCTTGAAACTGCCATCTCGTTAGAAGACCTGCACAGGTCATTCGAACGAGCTTCTAACGAGGTGACAGTCTGCCTTCTAACGAGTTGGTAGTTCGTTCGATGCCTTTCATTCGAACAAACTCTCGTTCGATTCCCTCTGGTTCGAACGACCTCGTTCGAACGAGACTTGTAACGAGTTGACAGAATGGCCTTTTTGCCTAATTTGATTTCTAGTGTCCCGTAACCTTGTTTAATTGATGAGATAACTTTCCCTTGTTAACTAATTGGTATAGTTGGGAGATTTGGGATATATATTGAGGAGTAAAATATAGAAGAGTGGCTTGAACCAAATGATATTTGTGGATTAGGACGCGAGTGACTAATCACGACGCGAAGATAATTGATGACTTAAATACATATAAACCGGGGACATGTGATTTGTGTAATGCTAAAAGTTGGTATAAGAACGAGAAGTATACCACTAATAAAATATGGTAATTACTAAGATGTGTGCATTCTTAGTATATATGATTTTATGTGTATGACATACGTACCACACTTGCTATCACGGGAGGTTTGCGTTCGTTTAGGGCCATCTAATCTTTGTGTGCCTATGGGGGGGATATAGATTGGTACCTCGAGGACATAGGTCAGAGAAGGACTTATTGAGAAGTTAATAAGTCTGCTGATCATGGGAGCGTAGGTATGTGCGTGACCCATGTGATGTGAACTATGTTCGCCTCCATTGTTTGTGATTTGCTATTATCTGAGAACGATTCCTGAGAGATTCAGAATGCGTGATCCTTATGTACATGATGTACCGGGATGGGATAGCAGAGTATGTGTGCACCGCAGCTTAGTCTCGGGGTGCTAGTATTGTATATTTATGATGGGATTAATATACAGTTAAATGAAAAGAATTGTCATGTTTAAATTGTGTAGTATAATTATCATAATGAACGATAAAGATTGAAAGGGACAACCTGTAGTCATTTGCATTGCTAATAATTGAGAATCCGAGAATTAAAGTAAAACTCTCCATTTAAACTGATAAACTGATGATGTTAGAATTAAATTGCGAATCGAGTAGAAAGGTTAGAATTTGTTTTGGTCTAGATAGATATGAGAATCACTTGTATGGGTACGGTACGTTAGGAGTGCACAAATAGTCGAGTGGTGAGTATTTCATGTGAGAGCACGTCCTAACATGTATTTTGCATTCATTTTTTTAATGTTATTAAATCACTTGCTATTTTTAAACTATTCTCCACAATCGAGCCCTGACCCGTTTGCTTTCAAATCTATTTTTGTAAAAACCTTTTTAGGTGCCCAGCCACAAGGACACCATGCATAGGAATTCTATTCAGGTGACGAGCTGTAGCTGTTGTGGAAGTTACATGGCCTTGATAGTAGAGGCCTCCTTTTCTAGTCTTGACTCCATGTTCAATTTATCAGTTGTTGGGCATGTCACACCATTTCCTTAGAGACACTTTATATTTCAGTTATTCAGACTTTGGTTTGTAATTAATTCAGGATGCACACTTGTTTTATTTATTTCAGTATTGGGATTGTTGTAAGGAGTATTTACTCCAGACTCATTATTATTTGTTGGTTACTCTATTGAGACTTTATTGTGTATGGTTATGTTAACTTTTATAATTTCCCTTATTGCATGTTAATCAGATTTAATTTAAAATTTGACAACTCACTATTTAAATACTAGGTGGTTAGTAATTATTAAAATATTTTCGACAGTGATGCTATTAACTGAACCAACTTGACATTTTGTATTATTTGATAATGGAGTAGCTACCCGGTATTTAATTAGTCAGGGTGTCACAGGTACTTTCTTCCTTAGTCTCCAGGTTCATCAGTTAGAGGATGGGATGTTCATCTCCCAATCCAAGTATGCGAGAGACCTAGTGAAGAAATTTGGTTTAGACTCCTCTAAGCATGCACGTACACCTATGAGTACTACTATCAAGTTTAGTAAGGACACTTCAGGCAAGGACGTAGAGCAAACCTTATATACGAATATGATAGGTAGTCTTCTTTATTTAACTGTCAGTCGTCCCGACATAGCCTTTAGTGTTGGAGTCTGTACGCGATATCAGGCATCTCCGAAAGAGTCACACTTACTCGCTCTAAAACGTATTATCAAATACGTGAGTGGGACTCTCTCATACGGTATTTGGTATTCCTTTGATACCGATGACCGTTTATCCGCTTATTCGGATGCCGATTGGGCCGGGAATGCAGATGGTTATAGGAGAACTTCTGGTGGGTGTTTCTATTTTGGTTCTGCTCTTGTTTCTTGGTTGAGCAAGAAGAAAAATTCCATATCTTTTTCCACGACGGAGGCTGAGTACATCGCCGCCGGGAGTTGTTGCAGGAAACTCTTGTGGATGAAGCAAATGTTGGAGGATTATGGGATTTCATAGGACACCATGATTATTTCCTGTGATAACACGAGTACTATACACATATCCCGCAATCCAGGCCAACATTCACGCATAAAGCACATCCGGTTACGCGAGCACTTCATTCGTGAGTTAGTTGAGGAGAAGGTCGTATCCCTGAGTTTCGTTCCCACGGACCGTCAGTTAGCCTATATTTTCACGAAACCTTTAGATTCCCTTAGATTTTAGAATCTTAGGAAGTCTTTGGGGATTTGCACAGTTGACTGAGGGTTTGGTCCGTGTCTAGCATAGGTTGCATTGTCTTTTTCATATCATCTGATTCCTATTGCTAGTCTGTATTTTAGTTTGTTTTTATTTCTTTTTGCTTTTTACAATTTGTTTGATAAAATTTTAGAAAAGCACAAAAAGATTTTATTTTGATAAAATTTTTGAAAAATCCAAAAAGATCTTTTCTTTTGCACCTTTTATGGATGATCATTTAAGATAGCCAAGTCACAACTTCATTTCATATATCCATGTGACTGTTTGATAGAGATTTGATATGCTACATCATTTCATCCATGTGCTTTGCATTGTTTGGAGTCTTTGAGATGTGATTAGTGATATCTTTCTACATGTTTGACTCCTATCTCCTTTATTGCGCACATGCACGGCTTTATTTGATTATTTCACTTGTCTATCACATATTGGTTTGAGTGTTTCCATCTCAATTATGTCTATACAACATACAATATGCGATAAAACTTGATAAAATCGGAATGCATATAAAAATCGTTTTGGTGAGACTGTGTGGTTTCTTGAGAACGGGGAGGGGATGCGAAAGGTAATTATCTATCTTTTGCGCAAAATCCACCGTTAAAAAGGACCTAAAAAATTGAGGAATTTTATTATCCGAGGTCCAAAGAGCCCCGAAAAAATTTAAAGGCAATAAAAAGCAATTCATACTAAATATGGGCCATTAGGTTTCACCATCAATTCTCCAAAGTTTGAGAATTTAGATTACCTCTATTCAAAATATAAATTTGAGGGAGTTTGGTTGGAAAATTTTAAACGGGTTTGCACTTCCTTGAAAGTCCTGAAAAAAGCATGAAATTGTTTTGGACGCTATTGGTGTGGAAATCACTGTGAACTTTGATTTGATTAAGTCAATGTCTCTTATTACCATCTTTTTACACCAAAGGAAGCACTTGAGTTCATTCGTTAGGAGTATTCGATATTCATCGTGCACATATGTCATGTTTGTATGCATTGATTTTCCTATCGAATTTTATCACACCTCTACATTTTCGCTATCATTGACTTGGTTGTTTTGTGTTCGTTCATGGTGTGATTTTTGTTTTGGTTGAAAAAATTTGAAAACTTTCAAAAATAGTAGTTTATTCCTTGTGACACCCAGGCTTTGCTTGTTTGATTTAATCTTCTCATTTGTCTATTTGGGGACATCATAAAAAGGGGGAGAAAAAATTATCATTTTATGGGGGAGTTTTGAGTTTTTGAGATTTGATAAACTATGCTTTCATCATAACTTGGTATCTATGTTTATCTCATTTCAAACTCGATACGTCACTTGGTATTTGCTTTATCTCATGTGTGTAGGTACTACTTTGATGATCTCTGAATTGCACACCCTGATGAGAATAGCGTTGAGATTCCTGAAAATTCGAAGAACAAACGATGAAGTCTTATTCATTTGTATCTTTTCAGTTTTGGGTTCATGGAAGGGTAGATTTGTATAGGCAATTTAATAATTCGGATGTTTTTATGTTTATACCGGTATAGACATAGGGAGAGATTTGTAAGGGCATTTTATCTAGTTGTATGTCATACGCCGTTACACCATTAAAGAAATTCAAGATTGCATCTACATCAACCGATTCGAATAAGCATCTTCACCATGGAATCAATTTTCTGGTATACCGGACCGGTCCGCCCTGTTTAAAATGAACTGGTTCACCCCAGACCGATCCGCCCTTATGGAAAAAGAACCGGTTCGCCTCCGGACCAGTCCGCTCAAGTCAGACCGATCCGCTTTTGCTTCAAACCAGTAAACCCCGGATCGATTGCAACCCGAAGAAGGGTCTTTCAAAAAGGAACCGGTCCGACCCCGAACCGATCCGACCTCAGAAACGGACCGAACCTCCTGGGATAAATTTGATCAGATTCTGTTGAGATTTTTTCGGACCAGTTTTTCTTATTTAAATCATCTTCGGGGATTAGTTTTGGAAGACTCTCATAAACGATTTTCAGAGTCCTAAAAACTCTAAATTTTCACCCTTTTGAGTCCCAAGACTCATGGTTTGATTCAGACCACTTTTCTAACCCTTGTGAATCCGTTTACAATCCAAGAACACAATCGTGTGTCTGTTCATAACCTTGTGGAGAAGACCGTCCTTCTTGTTCATTGCTGCTCTACTGGAAAGGGAAAGTTCTAGTCGCCGACTATAGAACTGATGCCTGCGGGTAATTCTGTGTCACTTGTGTTTTTCATTGTAATCCGTGTAATTGTATTTTACAAATTATAGTGAAAAATAAAAGGTTTTGCCCCTTTGGGGGATTTTTCCTCACATGTGTGTGTTTGAATGTTCTTATATGTTTTACATCCTCTGCAATCACACCTAGATACATGTTTAGGGTTTAATTAGGTAAAACTGAGTTTAATTATATAATTTCTTAATATTGAACGCAAGCGCACCTCTTCAGTAAATAATTTCTAACGTGAATAACACATCAAATCCATATTGCATCTACCCAAGAATGGATTAAGATTTCTACCAAAACCCTAATTTATGTGTTCTTCATTTGAAATTAATCATTTACCCAAATTTCTCCCATAATAACTTTCACATCTATTATGATTCCTTCTCCTCCACATATGAGGATTCCTTCTACATACAAGGCTACTCTAAATTATGAGTTTTATTCATTAAATCTCAAGAATATCATCAATTATCATCAAATCATAAACTCTACACTACATGGGTATTATAAATCATTAAAGCATGTAAGATAAACACTTTCCTTATTAGTGGTAGGTCTGATTTCGTGTTGTGAATGCTGAAAATGCCTCCCTTTTCCTTCCGATCATATTTTTCGATAACTTGGTGGAGAGAAAAGGTCTTGCACCTCCAAGAACTCTTGTCTCACCCCCCCTTGTGGCCTCCTTCCTCTCAAGATTATTGTAACCATCGCCCTACACTCCCTTGGGCTGATATACTTCTTAAATTTTTTGAGTTCTCTCTACCACAAACTCCCGAATGATCGTAATGCCCTCACGTGGTGCCGGTTTGATCTAAAATCGCATCGGGACCCAAATACTACCCCCGGGTACACTATTCCAACTATTTTGACCCTTTTGGAATCAAATGTGACCTCGAAATCACCATTCGAGTAACTCTGCAATATTTTCCTATCTCGAAATTATATAGTCTACACCAGACACTCGGTTGAGATGTACCACTATCACTGTTGATGCAAAAAACTGGACCGAATCCCCTTTTTATGATCACAGATAAATAGATAAAAGCAATCCAATCAAGCACATGAGAGACAAAGATTTTTAAAGTGGTTCGACTATAAGAAAGAAGCCTACGTCCACTGTTATTTTATTCCCAGGGATTTACAATAGCACAATGTGGTGGAGAGAGGGAGAAAAAGGGTGTATCTTGTGTATGGTCTCTCATCGTTGTCGGATCTCCCCCTTTTGACTAAGGGAATACATGTATTTATAGTGATGGGAGATAAAGAGGTACAATGTCTATACACATTCAGACATTATGTCTACATACAATGAATCTAATTGTTAGCCTTCTATGATGGTTGGTCTTCCTTGAATTGCTTGTATGCTATGTGTTGTCATCTACAGTATAAATGTACATTAATGCTCATTAAATGCGTTGTCATCTTCATTAATGCACATTAAATGCATAGTTATCCTTTGATCTTCCTGGTTGGTATGCCGACCAACTCTCCTCGGGTGCCGACTAACACTCCTCGGGTGCCGACCAACTCTCCTCGGGTGTCGAATATTGCCACGTAGGATGACATGTGTCCTTTTCTGATTGGACCTCGTAGATGGAAATTTTTTGCGTTAACAATCACGTCACTATAACTCGGTATGACATAAACACTAAATCACTATTCACTTAGTAATTTTATTCGATAAACATTAATCATTTTCTCTCCGATTAATAATTTAATCAACACATAATATTTTATTTTATTAAAAATTATGTCAGGCGTGTAATTTAAAATCAACCCAATTAAATCAAATTTTAAATATTTAGAAATGCGGGGTGTTATCCTCCCAATTAACCCAATTAAATCAAATTAACCTAAAAGGAATTTTGCCCTCGAAATTGGGACGTACCTACGGTGAATAACTCTGGATACTGCTCACACATGTCATCCTCCCGCTCCCACATCTACTCGTCAATATTTTGGTACCCCCACTGAACTCTAACAAAGGGTACTGTAACATCCCGCCTAATTAAATATCGGGTAATCAATCCTTTGTTAAATTAAAACAGAATATACAGTTGATCCATTCTTAGCATCACTGTCGAAAACCTTTTATTTACTAATCACCTAGTATTTAAAAAGTAATGTTAAAATTTTATCTTTTTAATTAACGTAAAAAACAAATGACAAATAATATCACATTCCACCATTTAAGTATCAAACGCACGTTGAATAATGACAGAATAATAATTACATCTGAATCATACAATCCAGTCTAAAATATCCATACAATATCTCGAAATAAAATTTACTCCACAGTCTATTACATCATAATGGAACTCAACATCTCTGAATAACAATAGAATAAAATGGACAACATGTCCGACTGGAAAGAAAGTTCATAATGAAGAACTGAATCAATACTAAGGCGTCTAATATCACTAACCTGCAACTTCCACCGTAGCTGCAGCATGCTAAAAGATAGAACCTGCTAAGCATGGTGTCCTTATGGTTGGGCACCAAAAATGGTTTATAAAAATAATAGAAATTTGGAGAAAAATGGGTCAAAGCCCGAGTAAAAAAGTTTTAAAATTTTAGCAAGTGTTTAAAAGCAAAATTTGCAAATATTATGTTCATGTTAGGCTCACATTCTCTCACTTAAGATACTCACCTCTCATCTAATGTGCACACCTAACGTATATATCTAACCCGTCCTGGATATACCACCCCGACTAACTATTCCAATCCAAGTCTATTAGGTTACCAACTAATTCTTTACACTTACCCGTATCGCCCATAAAATACGCTACCAATTAATTTATATCCAATAGTCAAGCATAAATTTCCCATCTTATATTTAATATTTCCCGCACTAAGATCATGTTAAATGTCACCATTTTCTCTTCTACTAAATACACACAGTAGCATAATTCACAAGTGTGTGTATATATATATATATAGACTGAGACCTGCGGTGCATGCATACTCTGCTATCATGTCCCAGTGTCTCACGTGCTAAAGAAAGTACTATTGGCTCAGTTTTTGACTCGAACCATAAATACAAAACACACATATTGGATGCGAACATAGTTCCAATCCTATGGGATACGCACATATCTATGCACCCATATGACCGTCAACACTATCATTCTCATACATAACCCGTACCTAGGTTCTATGTTCTGAGGTATAAGTCAAAAATCCCCCTGAAGGCTCATCAAGATATCACTATCCCGATACGAAAACCTCCCGTGAAAGCAAGCAGCGTAGGTATATCATACACATAATATCACAATCAACGTATGAAAGACCCCGGATTTTAAATAATCTCAATTAAAATCAAAGTTAATTTCCTTTTGCGGAAGCGTTGTAAAACAGGTGATGGTTCAACAAATAAACAAGGCCGAATTTTAATTTCTACAAAACCAATTAAAACATAATCCAAGTCCTAGAATTTGCCTAAGTAATAATTACAAAATTATATCCAAAGTTAGGCGAAACCAATTTTAGTACAAGACTTGAATAAACCAAATTTACCCAATATATAATTTAAGTCCCAAATTAAATATAGTGTGATAATAAAACCAAATTTTATCTTGAAATTAATCTAGCATGCGTTCTAAGTGATATAGAGCAAGATAAAATCAACAGTCACACAACACCGCAATGTACGAGGAAAAACCCACTGACGGGAAAAAACCTCGGGACGGCCCTAGCCTCAAATCCACTAAAAACGGTATTACAAAATACAAGACAAAAGACTTACTTCCTAAACTCGAACCCTCTCGAGCCGTGATGCTTCTTCTTGTATCAACCTCCAATTAGCGGATAACCAACGGAGCTCCACCGTGGTCTCGAAATTCATCGATTGGGCAATTAGGCACACCGTCACCCTAACATGGAGCCTTTCTCCAAATGGGTAGAAATGAAACAAACTTCTCTTCAATTCGGTGTAGAGAAAAACCGGTGCCAAAACAATCTCCAAGCAATTAATATTTATATAGAAACTTGGATAAACAATTGGGTGTAAACTAGAGTGTGTATAAAATTTTTCTTGAAAGAATTACACTCAAAACTTGAACATTTTCCTAAAACTCATTTTGATCTCAAACTCTCTCTAGGAGATAAACAAGGTTGGAAAAGTTGTCTTGGAAAATGTGTTTCCCGCACATAATAAAGTATGAAAAAGGTTGGTTGAAAACCAAGTGGAGGAGTGGTGAAAAACTGCAAAAAACTGCCAAATAACTGTTCCCGCTGGAAGTTCGTTCGAACGAACGTGATTCTCGTTCGAACGAGACTTCTAACGAGTGACCAGCCTGGGCTCGTTAGAGGTTCGTTAGATACCTCGTTAGAACGAGCATTCGTTCGAACGACATATCGAATGACATATCGAACGACTGTCCAGTTAGGGTCGTTGGCAAAACTCGTTCGAACGAACCTGGTTCGAACGACAAAACTCGTACGAACGAAATCTGGTTCGAACGAAAAAAACTCGTTCGAACGACATTTCTAACGAACGTCCAGAAAGTTTATAAAATGCGATTTTTGGCCCAGAAGCTTTTATATACTTATTTTTAAGTTTCTAATTGATTCTTTCTGAAAATAAAATGCAGTTTTTATTAACCTAACACCCAATACAAATTGTTCCAAGCTCCTATATACATATAATTACATTCATACCTTGGGAGCGTGGAACCTTAGTTGATGACGTAGAAACGAGGCACGCAAACCGGCATTTTGATGAAGCTTTAAATTCTTTGCCGCTACGTCTTCAACATACACTTCATAGGCTTGAGAATATTACAATAAATACTATCCTATGAATAAATGTTTTTGTCCGGAATTGAGCCAAAACTATATATGGACTCAATTAGAAATTTGTGTCCTTACAACGTAATATATGCATACACTCATCCTATACATACATAGAGTATATTTCAAGTTTATCCCATAAACTAATAATTCATATTTTATTCACATTTCCCATTACTCCTAACATCTCTTGCTAACCAAAAGGATATAAATAATTTAATTCATTATTCTAGTAGCTACCTTCAACCCATACTTATTGGTCCAAAATCCAGACTCATTCCAACAATCCCATATTATATTTTAATTCCCAATAATGCTTTTTCTCGATAAAGTTACAGTCTGCCCAGATATATAAAAATTACAATTTGAGACTTTTCTGATCCGATTTTGAAAAAACTTAAAACTATAAAGTTGTGCAGAACATGATTTTATACAAGAACTAGGGAGCACACTATCAATTTTCGCTTAAAACGGTCCTAAAACTATAATACAATGTTCGTCCTTTTTCTGAAATAATGTTTCTTGCATTTTCTCCACTATTTTTTATGTTCAATCTTTCATTCTATAACTCCAAACCCCCAAATCAATATACCCATAAATATATTAATTTATATACATGATTTGTAATATTTTATATTCATCAAATCATCAAAAACTTAACTTGAATTGGATTAATTCAAGGTTATTCTCTAAAATGTTATTTTACCATTTATCATAAAGAACACATGTAAAAACCATATTTCTCCCAATTTTAATTGTTAGAATTTCATCAATATTCATCTTTAAACATAAGAATTATATACTACTATCAATTCTCCCAAAAATATAATTTTTAATTCCTTAATTTATCATAACTTTCATGAATTCCAAAATAGTAAACATCCTATTCTAACACGAATATGACATTCAACTAAAATTTAGCAAGATAAACACTTGCCTTTTAATATAGGTCTGATCCGTTGAAGAAGAAATATATGTCAGTAGTCCCCTCTCTTTAATTTACACTTTGATGATGATACTCCATGTATGTTCTTACACAAATTCTTCAAATCTTCCCCTAGACTCATGAAACTCCTTCTCAATTCTCTTCACTGTCTCTTCAACTCTTTGTTAACTCTTTTAACCTTTGTTTATATTAAAATGACTCTTATCTCAGTCCAAATCTTTCATTTTATAAGTGTAATCCTGTTTTTGCCTTTTCATATACCATTAAAAAGTCCAAAAGTCACCTAAATAAGTCCCGATTATTCTAAAAAGTCCCCGAGACCCGAACATAACCCACGGTTACTCAATTTTGACTTTTTTGACCCTCCCGAACACACTGATGCACTCAAAATGACGATATGAATTACCAAAAATGAAAATATATTTTAGTTCCTAATTTAAGTCCCAACACGACTGACACGCGCGTCCTGACTAAATTTATCATAACTGTCATATTTTTCACTCACGACAGTTTAATCTTCTCACATCATTATTATTACTCATTCACTAAGTAATATATAATATAAATAAATATTAACCCTTATCTCGCCAATTAATATTTATTTCAATCCGAATTAATCTCCAATTAAATTTTTCCCATTATTTAAATTAATCCCACATTTAAAAGTCATTAAAAATTACAAGGTATTGCAGGTACCACCTTAGATAGTAGTTTACGCCACCGATCTCTCCTCGTATGAGATATCTGGTTGCAAGTCGATCTCATCTAATGGAACATTCCAGAATGCCCTTTCACTCCTCTTATACCTTTTGAGAGATGACACATAGAACATATCGTGGATCCGATGCAGGTGCTCAAGTAGTTTCAGCCTATATGCTACTGGTCCCACCCTTTCAATGATTGAAAATAGTCCCACATATCTCAGCGATTTCTTCCCCTTCTTATCGAACCTCATGACTCCATTCATAGGAGACACTCGTACCAATACCTGGTCACTAACCTCTAATTCTATGTGCCTCATGTCTACACCGGCATAACTCTTCTGTCTATTTAAAGTTATACAGATGCGCCCTCAAATCAGCTCAATCTTGGGAGTGGTGTCCTGAATCATTTCTGGTCCCAGTAGCTTATTATCTTTCACATCTAACCAGCAAGTTGGCGAACGATAAGGCCGATCGTACAACGCCTCAAATGATGCCATGTAAATGGTGAACTGGTAGGAGTTATTATACTCAAACTTCTCTCGAACACACACCAAACCATTTTTCCTACTTTCGTGGAGCTTCTCTCTTTTCCCCCTTTGTAACCTACCATCATGGCGGCCATGGCTCCTCCTGTCATCAACCTTAAACCCCTTGACATCCCTTCTCAACCTTTAAATCTCTTTGAATCTAAGTATTTTGCTCCCTTCCTTCGATCAAACTAATCCAATCCTTCTTTAGACCTCAAAAAACCCTGCACATATAAAGGAGAACCAATAGTTATCTTTTCCAATGAATATATCCACACACTCTCCAAACCTTTTAAATTTTCATTGATTGGAAAGTTCAGTTATGGAAGACCTCCTACGGAGACCATAAGGAAAGATTTTCATTCTTTCTCTCTTAAAGTTATTGTCTCTTTAGGTTTATTGGATGATAAAAACATACTCATACAATTAAACTATGAAGAAGATTATATAAGACTTTTGTTGCGCAACCAATGGCACATCAATAAATCCCCTATGAATGTTCTGAAATGGGATCCCCTTTTTAAATCAAATGAGGATTGCTCTGTGGCTCCTATTTGGATCTCTCTAACATACCTTCCCATTTTCTCTAAATCTGTATTATTCTTAATTGCTCAACCTATTGGCAACCCTCTAAAAGTGGATGAATCAACTGCAAGATTAATCAGACCTAGTGTGGCTCGCATATGTGTTGAAGTGGATCTTTTAAAGACCCTTCCCAAATGTATCTATATAAGCAAGGGTGATAATGGTTTCTGGAAAATGGTTGACTATGAAAAGATCCCTGATTTCTACAGATCTTGTAAGAGGCAAGGCCACTGAGATATTAATTGTAACAAGGTTCAATCTATGCCTCAAACTAAGATCACCCATCCTAAACCATTGATCAATCAAGGAGGCAAGACCATCAAGAATACACTACACCAAATACCGAAAATGGTCACGAAAAAGGGGTCACGATCCAAACCCGTGACCATATCCAAAATGAGCGTGACTAATTCCAAGACTCAGTGTGGTCATGGATCGTCATGTAGGAGTTCACGGCCTTTGACCGTGACTCGCATGGGTTACGGCTGACAACTGTGACCCAGTTGTGACCATTATGGCGTCAAGTTTCCCTCCAAATGTGGTTATAGATGGGGTTATGGCTCATAGCCGTGACAATAAACATAAATACACACCAATATAGTCACGACTTAGGACCGTGACCATTCTTGGAAGTGAGTCGCGACTTTCTATAGTGACCACGGTCTTATTTCCATGCTGACGTGTTAAAAATAAAGGGGTCACGTCATTTGGCCACGGCTTAGGGCCGTGACCAGTGTCTTTATACTTAAAAATCACGAAACAGTTTTTCATTTCCCTCGAAAATTTCCAAACCCTTGGTTTTCCTCCTTCTCTCCGACGATTTCGGCTTTCTCATTCTCTCAATCTCAAAGGTAATCTTAATTTTCTCTTGTTATTTATTGTGTATGTGTATTTCCAAACCCTTGTTATTTATTTCATTGTGTGTGTGTGTATTTATATGTGTGTGTATACGTATGTGTATTTTTGTGTGTATACATGTATACGTAGGTGTGTATACATTGTTATTGTGCGTATATTCTAGAAAAAAATACATATATATGTCTAATGTTGGTTTAAGTTTCAAACTAGGGCAAATTTTAATTTAATGGATATTGTTGGTTTAAGTTTCAAACTAGGGAAAATTTTAATTTTACGGATATTGTTGGTTTAATTTTCAAACTAGGGCAAATTTTAATTAAATGGATATTGTTAGTTTAAGTTTGGCGCTGAAATATAAAAAAATACCTCTCCATTAAAAAAAATATCGAACAATTTAAAAAATACCTCTCCATTGAAAAAATACCAAACATAAGGGTTAATTTTAGGGATTGTTGGGTTAAACAAAAGTAGATATTCAAAATACAATAAATTAACGGTTGATGATTCATTAGAGCCATTATTTATAGGAATCATATCCACGCCATCATATATAATAACTAGTTAATTATTCATTAGAGCCATTATTTATAGGAATCATATTCACACCCTCGTTCATTTTTCTCAGGAAAAATGAGTCACGGTGATAATTGATGGCAATAATGGTATGAAAGGTTGCAATTGATCTGCACTCCTACCTCTTTCATTAATGATCCTCCTAAAGTGGGTACTCCGATTTATTGGTATGGGAATAGGAAGATCGAACAATTTAACTACCTTGTAAATCATGGAGTTAATTTCCAACAATAGTACTTGTTCGATCATATTCTATTTTTTCTGCCACAATGTTGGGATGAAGCTGTACAATATATATATCGCCTATATAATCCTGATAGAGCACTGACCTTGATTACGCTGTTAGAGAAGGCTAAAAAAAATTCACCCATTATGGATAGAATTAAGTACAAAGACATTGACGCAGACTGTGATGTCTCACGACATATGCACGTCAAACTCGATCTTGTCAATAGGCTGAAGAAGATGATATTTCGAGTTCATGTCGCTGACGTCTATGCATCCATTATAGATTTGCTTCCTCCTAATTGGCCACGTGCAAAAATCCATAGGTTTTTAAAAACAAATCCAGAATGGATGGAGATCAGACACATTGAAATTTTGTTAAAGTCTTACCATGAACAAGTAGATTATAATATATGGTCAAAAAATTTATTTCGTTATTTATATTTTTATATTGAACTTTGAAATTATGCATCCATTATTATAGATACACATTTAACTTTTATTATTTTTGTAGATAATTTAGGGCGGTAATGGAAGCAACGCTCCAAATAACAACCAACAACCACAAGGAGAATTTTCATCACCAATTGGTAAGCAATACTCAACTCCACAAATGTTCACTCCCTTACTCCAAATTCTATTCCCTCCCCTACTCCACAAACTGTTCACTCCCCTACTCCGAGTTGCAGTAGGAAAGGTACTCCCACTAATCTAACAGACATTCCCAACACTCCTGAAACTGTCGGGTCAGTTGAGAAGAATCCCATTAGGTTCTCTCTTTTGGAAAATAACCCCACGGGGGATAAAAATTACGTTCAACAGTTTAAAGCCCAGTGTTTGTCCTTGGCAAAAAACGAATATGGGAGTGGGATGAGCTAACAATTAGAACCTCGTAGACAAAGCTATTAAAGATGACATCAATGAGCAACTCAGCAAATGGTTTTTATTTTTTCCCAACTCAAAAAATAAAATGTTTTCTCGGGTTGCTGAACTACTCTAGACATATCAAAGAAACCTCAGGCAAAAGCATTTCCCTAAGGGAATAGTATGCTCTGACATTTTGGTGCTCAAAGACAAAGTCCCTTCGAACGTTGACATGCCAGTCTCTCAATGGAATGATTTTTCAGAGAATGAGGCGAAGGACTCCAAAATGCTACAAAGGGAGAAAAACAAGCAGAATAGGGCCAAAAAAACTGATGTCCATCCGCTTGGTTCAAAATCTTATGAAGATTTGAAGAACAAATGGACAACCATTACGAAAGGCAGCTCGGATGAAGGAAATACACCGAATAAGGCCAATTTGTACGTGCATGCTAGATGAAAGAAAGATAATAAATTCTTTCCTCACTTGGCCAAGACTATAGAATCAATAGAGTCTATCAGTAGTGAGTCAGATTCAAGCCCGATAAATAATATTGATAATAATGCCATCGCATAAACCTTTGGGAAGGGCCATGGAGGGAGGAAGAGAGGTTTGGGGCCGTATATGTCAAAAATAAGATTCAAACACATCACACCTCTCGTGGACGAGTTTTCTTCTGTTAATAAGCGTTTCACGTCCAACAATGAACGTCAATCTAAGACTAGATGGGATATAATGGGGCTTTAAAATTAATTGGGAGGTGTGAATAATAAACTTGCATAGATTGTGTCTCTTTTAACCGGTCGCATGCCCCTGTTGCCCCTAATGCCTCCCGATTTTCCTCCACAGATGTCAGGGATTCCTCAAAATTTTCCTCATTCTCCATTCCCCCCACACATTCTGGTTCCTCCTTCAACATTCCCTTTCTCAGCGCCTCAGTATGGCAAGGGTATTGCATCATCATCAATAACCCACGGTGACTATGGCGAGAAATACTATATACAAGACCTGAGCGATAAATTTCTCATTGGTATCTGCACGCTCATGTCCACTGTCATAGGAACTTTAGTACATAATCGACCTTTGCAGGAGGGTGAGTGTCAGATCGTAGTTGATACAGTATATGAGGGTTGTGAAACTATTCCAGCGCACGTCAACAGTGGAGAAAGGAATTTTTTGAAAAATTATGTAGACTCTGTTACCACTTGGCTAGTTTATCACTTGATGAAGATGTAGCAATATTTTTCTTATGTTGTAATAAAATCAATAGATAAATTTATTTGTAAGGACACAAATTTTCAATTGAGTCCATGTATAGTGTTGGCTCAATTCCGGACAAAAACTTTTATTCATAGGATAGTATGTAATTGTATTTCTCTCAAGCCTATGAAGAGTTTATTGAAGACGTAGCGGCAAATAGTATAAAGCTTCATCAAATGTGCCGGTTTGCGTGCCTCGTTTCTACGTCATCAACCATAGTTCCATGCTCCCAAGGTATGAATGCAATTATATATATAGGAGCTTGGAACAAGTTTTTATTGGGTGTTAGGTTTTATTAAAAATGTGTTTTATTTTCAGAAAGAATTAATTAGAACTTTAAAGTAAGTTTATAAAGTTTTCTGGGCCAAAATCAAATTTTCCAAACTTTCTGGAGGTTCGTTCGATATGTCGTTCGAACGAGATTTTCGTTCGAACCAGGTGTCGTTCGAACGAGTTTGCCAACGAGGTTCCAGTACAGGCCTTTGAAATGTCGTTTGAAATGTCGTTCGAACGAGATTGTTCGTTCTAACGAGATTTCGAACGAGCTTCTAACGAGTCCATACTGGAGCGTCGTTAGAAGACTCGTTCGAACAAGATTTCGTTCGAACAAAATGTCGTTCGAAAGAGATGCCAGGCGGGAATAATTTTTGGCAGTTTTTTCACCCACTTTCCCACTAAGTTTTTAACCAACTTTTTCAGACTTTATCAATAGCGGGAATCACATTTTCCAACTTAACTTTTCCATTCCATTTTCATCTCTTAGAGAGAGTTTAAGAGCAAATTGTTTTAAGGAAAATGTTCATGTTTTGAGTGAGATTTTTAAAGAAAAATATCCATCACTCTAGTGTTTACACACAAATAAGTTTATTCCAAGTTCTCATATACATATTAATTGCTTGGAGTTTGGCACCGGTTTTCTCTACCGATTTGAAGAAGAGAACTTTCGAGTTTTGCTTCTACCTCCCACAAAGAAAGAAGAAGTGTTTATTATGTTGATTTACCCACACGGAAAAAGGCTTCATGTACAGGTGACGGTGACCATATAAAGTCCTATCGATGGATTCCGAAACCGCGGTGGTGTTCCAAGGTTATCCGCTAGGAAGAGGTGTCTACAAGAAGAAGCGTCGAGGCTTGAGAGGGATCGAGTCGTGCGTTTTGAACCATCACATCATTTTACGCTTCCGCACCTACAAATTGGTTTTACTTCTACCTCCCACAAAGAAAGAAGAAGTGTTTTATGTTATTTTACCCGCTTGGAGAAAGGCTTCATGTGCGGGTGACGGTGACCATATAAAGTCCTATCGGTAGATTCCGAGACCGCGGTGGTGTTCCAAGGTTATCCGCTAGGAAGAGGTGTCTACAAGAAGAAGCGTCGAGGATTAAGAGGGATCGAGTCATGCGTTGTAAGTCTATATGTCTTGTACTTGTAATTCCGTATCTAGTGGATTTGTGGCTAGGGCCGTCCGAGGTTGTTTCCCGTCTTGGGTTTTTCCTCGTACATCGCAGCGTAGTGTGATTGATTTATTTTATCTTGCGTAAATAATTTAAAACGCACGCTTAGGATAATTCAAGATAAAATTTGGTTTAAATTATCACACTCAATTTAATTTAGACTTAAATTAAATATTGGGTAAAGTTTGTTTAATTCAAGTCTCGTACTAAAATTGGTTTGTCCTAACTTTGGAATATTGTTAATTATGACTTAGGCAAATTCTAGGGCTTGGATTAATGAATTAATCAGTTTATGTGAAATTAATATTTGTGTGTTTTGTTTAATTCCACTCGGTTTAATTTGAAGAAAATTAATATTTGATATTTGTTTGTTTTAGTTGAACCATCACATCATTTTACGCTTCCGCACCTACAAATTGGTATCAGAGCTTTGATTTAGAAAAGCTCACACTTACAAATTGGTATCAGAGCTTTGATTTAGAAAAGCTCACACTTACATTATTTAATTTGAGTTTAAGTGGTTTTGTAGTATCATTGATTGGTATGTTCTTATATTTAAGTTATTACATAGTTTGATTTATTGATGGGTTATTGATTATATTAGTGCTTTACTATGAAACATGATATTTATGCAACATGATATTTATTCTATCATGTTAACACAGGACTTCAATTTGAAGATTATTAAATGGATTTTCCACAATACAAAGAGTGGATGGGGGGAATGACCGAATAGCTAATAGCTATGTTAAAGGCGTTCAATAATTCATTAGATATGATTTTAAGAACCTTAAAAGTGAGAAGATGTTGAGTTACATTTAAATCTTTAGAAAATGTTGAGTTACATTTAATAATGTGGAGCATTTGTCAAGATTATAACAAGTGGACATATCATGGTGAAAAATATGTACCTTATGTTCCCAAAGAATTACTGGTAACCGACCACGTAACAGAACACCAATGAGTGGAAGTGGTAAATGATTCGCCAACACATCGTCCATTGACTGACCTATTGACGATGCTTACGGAGTTCACCATGACCAAAACCACCAACATGCTCACAATGGACAATTTGATACTGAACTACCAGGAGATCGAGAATATATATGGTTGAAAGCCGATGCGGCTAGACCGTTGTATAAAGATTACGATAAAGATCATTCGGTATTATATGTAATGATTGGTTTGCATAACTTGAAGAGCCAATTTGACTTGTCTGGGAACAGCGTAATCGGAATTCTTAAGTGGGTTAAAGAAATTCTCCCAATAAAGAACACATTACCAGAAAATTATCCTACCATGAAGAAGATCTTGAAGGGTTTGGGATTGAAATACAAATTTATTCATGCATGCAAGTATGATTGCATATTGTATAGCAACGAACACGGAGCGAAGGATGAATGTCCAGTATGTGGTGAGCCTAGGTATGTCATTTGTGAGAAGGTAAATGACAAACCTGCAAAATATCAAAAGAGCTCACAAGTCCCACAAAAGGTTTTGAAGTATTTTGCATTTGGTTCACGATTAAAATGATTTTTTAGTGTTCCATGTATAGCGAAGGCCATGACATGGCACGCTCGATGCGAGGTGGGTGGGAATATGATGCGTCATTCGGTTGATTCACTCGTCTGGAAAATTTCAAATGCACGACACCGTGAATTTGCAAAAGAACCACACAGCATTCATCTTGTAATCTCAACTGATGGGTTTAACCCTTTCGATAATTTAAGTACTTGTTAAAGTTATTGGCCAGATCTAATGGCGCCTTTAAGTCTCCCTCTAACACTGTGTATGTGAAAGTAGTTCACATCATTATCTTTATTGATTCCCGGGCTGAAGGCTCCAGGTGATGATATTGATATATTCTTAGCCCCATTAATTGAAGAACTTAAAGAGTTATGGGATAAAAGGCGTAACGACGTTCGACTCTCACAAGGGTGAAGAGTTCACACTTAAAGTAATGGTGATGTGGGAGATCCTTGACCTTCCTGCTTATGGGACCTTGTCCGGTTGTAATGGTCATGGTCATTATGGATGTCCCATGTGTGGGGAGGAAACTGAAGCCATTTGGCTACAATATAATAGTAAGATAAGTTACACGGTCAACATAGATTTCTGCCGACCAGTCACCTTTTCAGGAATGACAAGTCTAACTTGTATTCTATTGGTCACGAGCGCTGGATGCAACCTGCTCAGCTAGCAGATTGAGGAGAAGGCGACTACTGCGACTGCGGGGAATAGGTACATAGGAAAACACCATAAGTTTGTAAACCTGAAGCGTAAAGTAAGGAAATATCCTAACGACCCTACTAAATCAAAACCATGGTCTAGGCGATCAATATTTTTTGATTTGTTGTATTGGAAAGATCATCGTGTAAGGTATGTAATTGATGTGATGCACAGAGAGAAGAATGTTACAGAACATCTGATAGGAATATGTCTGGGTGGATCTCATTCCAAAGATGGAGATCGAATCCGTCAAGATCTACAGGAT
Organism: Sambucus nigra; assembly: GCA_949130495.1. NCBI lineage: Eukaryota > Viridiplantae > Streptophyta > Magnoliopsida > Dipsacales > Adoxaceae > Sambucus > Sambucus nigra. Next base: position 624,007,515 of record OX422216.1, read on the forward strand.
ATGAAGATAAAGAAGAAACTCTGGTTAAAAATGATCCTACAATAGGAAGAATTTCTACCCCTTTGACTGCTTTCACTTTGACTACTAGTGAGAAAAAGATACTCTTAGACACGTTGTTCAACTTGAAGACTCCAACTGGTTATTATGGTAATTTACGTAGGGTAGTTAACTACCAAGCAAATGACTTAAAATAGTTCAAGTCTCATAACTGGCATGTAATCGTCCGATTAATCCCTCTATTATTTCGACATTACTTCTCTAAACACAAAGATCTTCGTCGGGAAATTATGCAAATCAGTTTGTGCAAAAGTGTTAAATATAAGGCACATTAGATCTACAAAATCAACTTTAGCCGAGGCATTTTGTGTATTAAAGAAATATTTCATGTGTCGTTCTTCGATATCAGCATCTACTTGCTTGTGCATTTATGCGATAAAGCTTTATTATGTGGTCATGTTAGGTATCGTTGGATATATCCTTTTGAGTGCTTGATGAAAACCTTCAAAGATTACGTAAAGAATACATGGTATATTGGAGGGTCAATTGCTAAAGAATATGTAATTGTGGAATCATCGTTATACGCTAGGAAATATATGCCACAACAAGAGGTGAGGAGGTTCAATCCTCATAGAGGAGGAGTTATTGAGTAACCTAACGAGTTTGAGGATGAAGTATCATTTGGAAACCCTAAAGAGGTGAAACTCAGAAATATACAATACGAGAAAGCAGCTCGTTATGTCTTCGAATCGCAAGATGAAGTCGAAGAATGGAGAGAGTGAGTATCTATTGAATTCTTCTTATTTGATTATATGTATTTAATACTTTTTGATCTAAACTCTACAATTTACCCGTAGGAAGTACGAGAATGAAATTTCCCAAAATCAAAAGAGAAATTGCACGACAACTGATTTTAGGGCATGGGTATCAAAAGAGGTAAACTTCACATCTTACGTGTGCGGTTATTTATTCGTGTGTGATAAAAACGTTCTTTAATACAAACTCATTAATAAATACAGCTTCTAGAAAGAGGTGATGTCTCTTCCAGGCTTGCACGCCTAGTGTTGATGTAAAAAACTAGATCGCTCTAATTATTCAATCACAGATAAATAAATAAGACAAAGATTTTTAAAGTGGTTCGGCTAGGAATAAAGCCTACGTCCACTGTTATGTTATTGCTGAGTGTTTGTGGAATTCTTGATTACAAGTTCTCTCAAGAAATTCCGGTCCCCTTGAATGAGGATGATACAAGGTATTTATAGCCCTTAGGCTGTACATGAAAGGTCCAATACATTAAATGATATACATATGAAAGGGTAATACCTTTAATGCAGCGTGTGCATCAAGAATATAATGAATAGTTGAACAGTTGTCCGTCTGGTAATTAATGATACGGCCGAGATGCAGTTCGGACCGCCTTAGTTGCTCGTTGATCAAGAGTTCCTCGGAGTGCTTAGAGTATCTCGGGATGATAGAGTTCCTCGGGGTGTCCTCCTCGTTGCTCGGAGAGGACATGACTTGGTCGGGGGAAATAAACTTCCTCGTTGTTATTGTGCCATGTAGATTGACACGTGTCTTCTTATTATTGGTCCACATCAGCAGATTAAATTTGGTATCAACAGAAGCCCCCAATGCTTCATGCTTGATGGGTTACTTGAAAGGATGGAGTATTTATTCTGCAATGTTTCTCGGTGCTCGTGAAATTCTTGATCTACCTTCTTGATTTGTTCAACATAAAGTGCATTATCTGCCGCTTGTAGCTTGTCATAATCTTCAAGTATGTTGATTGGTTTGCCAGCCGACCTACTGCCTCCTATGAGATAGTGGTGGACTTCGAAACATTTTCATATAACTTCTTATTCAATATTGGTTGGGATAGTAGTAGCAAAGATCTCAATACTGTTGATGTTGACTTTGATTTCTACCTCTGCTCGGGGACGAGCAGGAGTTTCTCGGGGACGAACAAGTGATTCTCAGGGACGAGCAAGTGCTTCTCGGGAATGAGCTAATGCTTCTCGGATAGATCATCTGTGATGAATATCAGAATGTTGAAAGATCTTAACTTCATAAACTCCCCTTATATTTTAGATGATCCTCCTGCTGGCGAGGAACCTGTTTCAAAAGTAGAAGGAAAAGAAACCAATAGAATAGGAATCTCAATGTAATAGTTAGTATTTAACCTGTAACATATTTTGAATGAAAGACTTTCATTTTTATTCGCAATCCTAATTGCTATTGTGTTGTAAAATACTTTACATCTGTGCATATGTATAAGTTAAAAAGATAGCAATATTGTGTTGTTCATCGACCAACTTAGTAATAAAAAGTTACAAGTATTGGTAACGTTGTTCGATCACTTAATAATAAAGTAATGAGTATAAAAATGTTTAAACTGTTTCCAACCAACCAGGGTGGATAAATAATATTTGTCGACCAACTACAGTTGATGGATTTTTATCTCCGACCAGCCATACTTGGTTCAATTTCAAATATTTTCATAAAATGTGCCCGACCAACTAAGGTCAATAATTTGTCCTCGTCGACCAACTACAGTTAGTGGGTTTTTATTCCCGACCAACCATACTTGGTTCAGTTTGAAATATTTTGTTCTTCAAAGAACTTTTTGTAATAATCTTGCCTCCCGACCAACATAAGTTGTAATATGAGAGTATATTTTTATCTTACCAACCGTAATTGATCATGCTGGTGTACACCTCTTAACCAAAGGAATATTTTTGGCTCCTTAGAGCTTTTGGCTCCTTAGAGCTGTCCTCCTAACCAAAGGAGGTTGGCTCCTTAGAGCACTTTTTGGCTCCTTAGAGCTGTCCTCCTAACCAAAGGAGGTTGGCTCCTTAGAGCACTTTTGGCTCCTTAGAGCACTTTTGGCTCCTTAGAGCTGTCCTCCTAACCAAAGGAGGTTGGCTCCTTAGAGAACTTTTGGCTCCTTAGAGCACTTTTTGGCTCCTTAGAGCACTTTTGGCTCCTTAGAGCACTTTTGGTCCATTAGCTCTGAGGATATCCTGGCGCTGAATGAACCTTCAAAATGTTTGACTGATGATAATAGGCAGCAAACTCCTCGTTTTTAAATTGTGTTCCATGGTCTGTGATGAAGGCATGAGGGAGACCATATCGGCAGATGATGTTCTTCCAAACAAATTGGTGCACCTTCCTTCTCGTATGTCACGTCAATAAGTGGCTCAGCTTCTATCCACTAAGTAAAATAATCTACTGCGATGACGAGGTATTTGAATCTTCCTCGAGTCGTCGGCAATGGTCCAACCAAATCAATCCCCACATGGAAAATGGCCAAGGATAAATGATGGGTGTCAACAATGTTTGTGAAGCTCTTCGGATGGAGGAAAAGCGTTGGTACTTGTCACATTTCTTGGCATAAGCTATACAATCAGCTCTCATCGTCGGCCAGTAGTATCTCTGCGTAATCACCTTTTGCAAAAGTGTTCGTCCTGCTACATGGGCTCCACAGGACCCTTCATGGATCTCTTTAATCAATTCACCTCGGCGTACACATCTTTGCAAACCTGCCATAATTCCTCGTCGAGCAGCTTTAAACTTCCATTTCTTGGCAGCGAGCTTATCTTCCGAATACCATTATACCGAGCAGCTTTAAACTTCCATTTCTTGGCAGCGAGCTTATCCTCCGGTAATTGTTCCTCCTTAATATATGCTCTGATAGGATCCATCCAAGATGTTCCTAAATCAAGGGTAATAATATTCATCGTCAGGTCTTCATCTATGCTCCGACTTTCTAATGCTTCAATTGGTATCGTTCTTCGCAGCTCGGTACGAGTAGCTGATGCTAATCGGGCCAAGGCGTATGCTCTCACATTCTCCGTTCTTGATATTCTTACCAGTTGGACAGCAACAAACTCTGATACCAACTCCATCACCTTTGCTTGATACTTGATCATCAATTCTCCTTTGGCTGCATATATTCCCAACATTTGATTTACGATCAATTGAGAATCACTGAAGACAATAACCTGCTGTGCCTCCATAGTATTTGACAAATTAAGACCTGCTATCATGTCCTCATACTAAATCTCATTATTAGAAGCTTTGAATTAGAAACGTAGGGCGTATTCCCTGTCGACGTCATCTGGGCTGTTCAAAACGATCCCTGCCCCACAGCCTGTAGTGAAAGATGATCCATCTACATATAGCCTTCATATAGGCAACTTGTCTTCTAATTTCTGGTCTGACAGAGTTCCTCGGTGGAATACTTTTCGCTTTCTTTCATCATATCTTGATACTTCTGAATACACCTCTTGAATTTCAATATACTTCCTGAACTTCAATATTCCTCCTGAACTTCAATATACCTCCTGAACTTCAATATTCCTCCTGAACTTTAATATTCCTCCTGAACTTCAATATTCCTCCTGAACTTCAATATTCCTCCTGAGAAAGTGATTAGTCGGGGTTGAATTTGATGCTCGACTGCATGATGATATAAGAATGTGCCACCAAATGAACAAATATATCTGTAATAGAAGCCCCCAACTGTGGAATGTGAACTTTGAATGAGATTTATCGACCAATACCAACCGGAGTTGGATTTTATCTACCAACCGGAGTTGGATTTTGTCTACCAACCGGAGTTGGATTTTATCTACCAATCGGAGTTGGTGGTAATTGATAATAAATGATGAAGACTTCCTCGGAGCTGACCATCAGATTGTTGGGAATAAGATAATATAAATGCTGGAGACCTCCTCGGTGCTGACCAACAGATTTGTTGGGAATAAGATAATATAAATGCTAGAGACCTCCTCAGCGCTGACCAACAGATTTGTTGGGAATAAGATAATATAAATGCAGGATACCTCCTCGGCGATGACCAACAGATTGTTGGGAATAAGATATAATAATAATGTAGGATACCTCCTCGGCGATGACCAACAGATTGTTGGGAATAAGATATAATAATTGCAGGATACCTCCTCGGCGATGACCAACAGATTGTTGGGAATAAGATATAATATAAATGCAGGATACCTCCTCGGCGATGACCAACAGATTGTTGGGAATAAGATATAATAAATGCTTGAGACATCCTTGGAGCTGAATAAGATATAATAAATATTTGTCGAGCTCCATGCTGAAATGAGAATAGAATATGCATCCAAATAGATGTAAAGAATAATTAAAAAATAATAAAGTGCCTCGCCGATCCGTCGAGGTAGAATCATATAATGCCGAACAAGAATAAGATCTTTCAGAACATAAGAATATGGCTGAGAACATTGTCAGGCCTGCATATAAATAAGAATTACCCCGACCAACTATCCGTTGGGGGTGAAATATAATAACTGTTGTAGCTTTTCCTCGGAGCCGAATATATATAGAGAGAAGAAATTTTTCGAGCTCCATGCTGAGATAAATATAAAATATGAATTCGAACGGATATAGAATAATTTGTGCTTCAGCATTCGTCGACATTGAATCTTGTGCCTGTAAAAATTAATAATTTGCTCTACCATATGTATAGGCTGAATTGATTAGTCATGAGAATAATTTACTCATCCAATCAATATATGATATGTATCAGCATAAAAATTTCAAAATATGAAATAATATGTTTTATGCCAAATGTGTGTAAGATGGACAAATTATTATCAAATATGCATCATAAATAAGACGTAAAGTTTTTTGTAAATTTATTTAATCTCCAACAACCAATCAGGTATTAGTTGCTGTTTAAAAATATTTTTGGGGTGATCATAAGTTAAAAAGACTTAAGCCCCCTGCTTGTCCCCAAGCCGAACTCGTGTTTAAAGAAATATCAGGGGTGCTTAGCATTTTTTAATACCCCAAGATTCTACTGCTGCCGACAAACGACATGGATGTTGCCGACCAACATTTAAGGATATCTCAAGTTATAGAATATATGGTTGGATGACTAGAATATCTCGAATCTTGAGATCAAAAAATAACATTCAATGTAAAATTTAAGCCTTAAGAATGTTAATTAAATGAATAAATATATAACCCACTAGATCGTGTGATTTCGTCAAAGAAACCTTGTGATGTGATGAACGAGGGGCCAACATATCAAATTTATGCCCAAAGTCTTGATATGGTCATGATTGTTTTACTGATCCTCTTTTACAAGAGGTTAGTAATGATTTTTCAGGTGAGAGAAAATTATTTTTTTTATATTGATCCCTTCCTATTCCCAATTTGGAGAGATAAAAACATGGGGGATGATCGAAATTATTACTAAATTTATATCAAAAATCAATCAATTTGATTTTATTGACATAGATGGAAAATGAACCAAATTAAGTATATAGTTCATAAAAGTGAATGCAAAGAGACTCAAACTTGAAGAGAGAGAATATATATGGATCATGATTTCCATGAGAAGACTTTTCATTGTCTTTAACCTTTTCCCATTCTTTTATTAAAAATATGATGGGAATTTGAATAGACATCAAATATCTTACAAAATTATTTCAAAATCAACAATGAAAATTATCAAATCTAATCATCGTCGTATATATTGGCATATGTAATCATTTAAAATATTTATTTCATGATATTAAATTAAAACTTGAGAATCAAGCAAAGAATTATGATTTATGAAATCTACTATTTTTCAGATTTCTAAATAAGGATGAATCTAACAGTTATGATTTAAAAATCATGAGATGCAACATTTTGCAGATAAAAATTGGACAATTAATTTATGTATATAAACATAAAAATCATGATTGAATCAAAAGATTTATGTATAATTGATTATACGTAGAGAAAATAAAAACTTAGCTTTTGGTGGAGAACAACGCTTGTAACACGTTCCCACAGACGGCGCCAATCTGTTGATGTAAAAAACTAGATCGCTCTAATTATTCAATCACAGATAAATAAATAAATAAATAAGACAAAGATTTTTAAAGTGGTTCGGCTAGGAATAAAGCCTACGTCCACTGTTATGTTATTGCTGAGTGTTTGTGGAATTCTTGATTACAAGTTCTCTCAAGAAATTCCGGTCCCCTTGAATGAGGATGATACAAGGTATTTATAGCCCTTAGGCTGTACATGAAAGGTCCAATACATTAAATGATATACATATGAAAGGGTAATACATTTAATGCAGCGTGTGCGTCAAGAATATAATGAATAGTTGAACAGTTGTCTGTCTGGTAATTAATGATACGGCCGAGATGCAGTTCGGACCGCCTTAGTTGCTCGTTGATCAAGAGTTCCTCGGAGTGCTTAGAGTATCTTGGGATGATAGAGTTCCTCGGGGTGTCCTCCTCGTTGCTCGGAGAGGACATGACTTGGTCGGGGGAAATAAACTTCCTCGTTGTTATTGTGCCATGTAGATTGACACGTGTCTTCTTATTATTGGTCCACATCAGCAGATTAAATTTGGTATCAACAGAAGCCCCCAATGCTTCATGCTTGATGGGTTACTTGAAAGGATGGAGTATTTATTCTGCAATGTTTCTCGGTGCTCGTGAAATTCTTGATCTACCTTCTTGATTTGTTCAACATAAAGTGCATTATCTGCCGCTTGTAGCTTGTCATAATCTTCAAGTATGTTGATTGGTTTGCCAGCCGACCTACTGCCTCCTATGAGATAGTGGTGGACTTCGAAACATTTTCATATAAATTCTTCTTCAATATTGGTTGGGATAGTAGTAGCAAAGATCTCAATACTGTTGATGTTGACTTTGATTTCTACCTCTGCTCGGGGACGAGCAGGAGTTTCTCGGGGACGAACAAGTGATTCTCAGGGACGAGCAAGTGCTTCTCGGGAATGAGCTAATGCTTCTCGGATAGATCATCTGTGATGAATATCAGAATGTTGAAAGATCTTAACTTCATAAACTCCCCTTATATTTTAGATGATCCTCCTGCTGGCGAGGAACCTGTTTCAAAAGTAGAAGGAAAAGAAACCAATAGAATAGGAATCTCAATGTAATAGTTAGTATTTAACCTGTAACATATTTTGAATGAAAGACTTTCATTTTTATTCGCAATCTTAATTGCTATTGTGTTGTAAAATACTTTACATCTGTGCATATGTATAAGTTAAAAAGATAGCAATATTGTGTTGTTCATCGACCAACTTAGTAATAAAAAGTTACAAGTATTGGTAACGTTGCTCGATCACTTAATAATAAAGTAACGAGTATAAAAATGTTTAAACTGTTTCCAACCAACCAGGGTGGATAAATAATGTTTGTCGACCAACTACAGTTGATGGATTTTTATCTCCGACCAGCCATACTTGGTTCAATTTCAAATATTTTCATAAAATGTGCCCGACCAACTAAGGTCAATAATTTGTCCTCGTCGACCAACTACAGTTAGTGGGTTTTTATTCCCGACCAACCGTACTTGGTTCAGTTTGAAATATTTTGTTCTTCAAAGAACTTTTTGTAATAATCTTGCCTCCCGACCAACATAAGTTCTAATATGAGAGTATATTTTTATCTTACCAACCGTAATTGATCATGCTGGTGTACACCTCTTAACCAAAGGAATATTTTTGGCTCCTTAGAGCTTTTGGCTCCTTAGAGCTGTCCTCCTAACCAAAGGAGGTTGGCTCCTTAGAGCACTTTTTGGCTCCTCAGAGCTGTCCTCCTAACCAAAGGAGGTTGGCTCCTTAGAGCACTTTTGGCTCCTTAGAGCACTTTTGGCTCCTTAGAGCTGTCCTCCTAACCAAAGGAGGTTGGCTCCTTAGAGCACTTTTGGCTCCTTAGAGCACTTTTTGGCTCCTTAGAGCACTTTTGGTCCATTAGCTCTGAGGATATCCTGGCGCTGAATGAACCTTCAAAATATTTGACTCATGATAATAGGCAGCAAACTCCTCGTTTTTAAATTGTGTTCCATGGTCTGTGATGAAGGCATGAGGGAGACCATATCGGCAGATGATGTTCTTCCAAACAAATTGGTGCACCTTCCTTCTCGTATGTCACGTCAATAAGTGGCTCAGCTTCTATCCACTAAGTAAAATAATCTACTGCGATAACGAGGTATTTGAATCTTCCTCGAGTCGTCGGCAATGGTCCAACCAAATCAATCCCCACATGGAAAATGGCCAAGGATAAATGATGGGTGTCAACAATGTTTGTGAAGTTCTTCGGATGGAGGAAAAGCGTTGGTACTTATCACATTTCTTGGCATAAGCTATACAATCAGCTCTCATCGTCGGCCAGTAGTATCTCTGCGTAATCACCTTTTGCAAAAGTGTTCGTCCTGCTACATGGGCTCCACAGGAACCTTCATGGATCTCTTTAATCAATTCACCTCGGCGTACACATCTTTGCAAACCTGCCATAATTCCTCGTCGAGCAGCTTTAAACTTCCATTTCTTGGCAGCGAGCTTATCTTCCGAAATACCATTATACCGAGCAGCTTTAAACTTCCATTTCTTGGCAGCGAGCTTATCCTCCGGTAATTGTTCCTCCTTAATATATGCTCTGATAGGATCCATCCAAGATGTTCCTAAATCGATGGTAATAATATTCATCGTCAGGTCTTCATCTATGCTCCGACTTTCTAATGCTTCAATTGGTATCGTTCTTCGCAGCTCGGTACGAGTAGTTGATGCTAATCGGGCCAAGGCGTATGCTCTCACATTCTCTGTTCTTGATATTCTTACCAGTTGGACAGCAACAAACTCTGATACCAACTCCATCACCTTTGCTTGATACTTGATCATCAATTCTCCTTTGGCTGCATATATTCCCAACATTTGATTTACGATCAATTGAGAATCACTGAAGACAATAACCTGCTGTGCCTCCATAGTATTTGACAAATTAAGACCTGCTATCATGTCCTCATACTAAATCTCATTATTAGAAGCTTTGAATTAGAAACGTAGGGCGTATTCCCTGTCGACCTCATCTGGGCTGTTCAAAATGATCCCTGCCCCACAGCCTGTAGTGAAAGATGATCCATCTACATATAGCCTTCATATAGGCAACTTGTCTTCTAATTTCTGGTCTGACAGAGTTCTTCGGTGGAATACTTTTCTCTTTCTTTCATCATATCCTGATACTTCTGAATATACCTCTTGAATTTCAATATACTTCCTGAACTTCAATATTCCTCCTGAACTTCAATATACCTCCTGAACTTCAATATTCCTCCTGAACTTTAATATTCCTCCTGAACTTCAATATTCCTCCTGAGAAAGTGATTAGTCGGGGTTGAATTTGATGCTCGACTGCATGATGATATAAGAATGTGCCACCAAATGAACAAATATATCTGTAATAGAAGCCCCCAACTGTGGAATGTGAACTTTGAATGAGATTTATCGACCAATACCAACCGGAGTTGGATTTTATCTACCAACCGGAGTTGGATTTTGTCTACCAACCGGAGTTGGATTTTATCTACCAATCGGAGTTGGTGGTAATTGATAATAAATGATGAAGACTTCCTCGGAGCTGACCATCAGATTGTTGGGAATAAGATAATATAAATGCTGGAGACCTCCTCGGCGCTGACCAACAGATTTGTTGGGAATAAGATAATATAAATGCTAGAGACCTCCTCAGCGCTGACCAACAGATTTGTTGGGAATAAGATAATATAAATGCAGGATACCTCCTCGGCGATGACCAACAGATTGTTGGGAATAAGATATAATAATAATGCAGGATACCTCCTCGGCGATGACCAACAGATTGTTGGGAATAAGATATAATAATTGCAGGATACCTCCTCGGCGATGACCAACAGATTGTTGGGAATAAGATATAATATAAATGCAGGATACCTCCTCGGCGATGACCAACAGATTGTTGGGAATAAGATATAATAAATGCTTGAGACATCCTTGGAGCTGAATAAGATATAATAAATATTTGTCGAGCTCCATGCTGAAATGAGAATAGAATATGCATCCAAATAGATATAAAGAATAATTAAAAAATAATAAAGTGCCTCGCCGATCCGTCGAGGTAGAATCATATAATGCCGAACAAGAATAAGATCTTTCAGAACATAAGAATATGGCCGAGAACGTTGTCAGGCCTGCATATAAATAAGAATTACTCCGACCAACTATCCGTTGGGGGTGAAATATAATAACTGTTGTAGCTTTTCCTCGGAGCCGAATATATATAGAGAGAAGAAATTTTTCGAGCTCCATGCTGAGATAAATATAAAATATGAATCCGAACGGATATAGAATAATTCGTGCTTCAGCATTCGTCGACATTGAATCTTGTGCCTGTAAAAATTAATAATTTGCTCTACCATATGTATAGGCTGAATTGATTAGTCATGAGAATAATTTACTCATCCAATCAATATATGATATGTATCAGTATAAAAATTTCAAAATATGAAATAATATGTTTTATGCCAAATGTGTGTGAGATGGACAAATTATTATCAAATATGCATCATAAATAAGACGTAAAGTTTTTTGTAAATTTATTTAATCTCCAACAACCAATCAGGTATTAGTTGCTGTTTAAAAATATTTTTGGGGTGATCATAAGTTAAAAAGACTTAAGCCCCCTGCTTGTCCCCAAGCCGAACTCGTGTTTAAAGAAATATCAGGGGTGCTTAGCATTTTTTAATACCCCAAGATTCTACTGCTGCCGACAAACGACATGGATGTTGCCGACCAACATTTAAGGATATCTCAAGTTATAGAATATATGGTTGGATGACTAGAATATCTCGAATCTTGAGATCAAAAAATAACATTCAATGTAAAATTTAAGCCTTAAGAATGTTAATTAAATGAATAAATATATAACCCACTAGATCGTGTGATTTCGTCAAAGAAACCTTGTGATGTGATGAACGAGGGGCCAACATATCAAATTTATGCCCAAAGTCTTGATATGGTCATGATTGTTTTACTGATCCTCTTTTACAAGAGGTTAGTAATGATTTTTCAGGTGAGAGAAAATTATTTTTTTTATATTGATCCCTTCCTATTCCCAATTTGGAGAGATAAAAACATGGGGGATGATCGAAATTATTACTAAATTTATATCAAAAATCAATCAATTTGATTTTATTGACATAGATGGAAAATGAACCAAATTAAGTATATAGTTCATAAAAGTGAATGCAAAGAGACTCAAACTTGAAGAGAGAGAATATATATGGATCATGATTTCCATGAGAAGACTTTTCATTGTCTTTAACCTTTTCCCATTCTTTTATTAAAAATATGATGGGAATTTGAATAGACATCAAATATCTTACAAAATTATTTCAAAATCAACAATGAAAATTATCAAATCTAATCATCGTCGTATATATTGGCATATGTAATCATTTAAAATATTTATTTCATGATATTAAATTAAAACTTGAGAATCAAGCAAAGAATTATGATTTATGAAATCTACTATTTTTCAGATTTCTAAATAAGGATGAATCTAACAGTTATGATTTAAAAATCATGAGATGCAACATTTTGCAGATAAAAATTGGACAATTAATTTATGTATATAAACATAAAAATCATGATTGAATCAAAAGATTTATGTATAATTGATTATACGTAGAGAAAATAAAAACTTAGCTTTTGGTGGAGAACAACGCTTGTAACACGTTCCCACAGACGGCGCCAATCTGTTGATGTAAAAAACTAGATCGCTCTAATTATTCAATCACAGATAAATAAATAAATAAATAAGACAAAGATTTTTAAAGTGGTTCGGCTAGGAATAAAGCCTACGTCCACTGTTATGTTATTGCTGAGTGTTTGTGGAATTCTTGATTACAAGTTCTCTCAAGAAATTTCGGTCCCCTTGAATGAGGATGATACAAGGTATTTATAGCCCTTAGGCTGTACATGAAAGGTCCAATACATTAAATGATATACATATGAAAGGGTAATACATTTAATGCAGCGTGTGCGTCAAGAATATAATGAATAGTTGAACAGTTGTCCGTCTGGTAATTAATGATACGGCCGAGATGCAGTTCGGACCGCCTTAGTTGCTCGTTGATCAAGAGTTCCTCGGAGTGCTTAGAGTATCTCGGGAAGATAGAGTTCCTCAGGGTGTCCTCCTCGTTGCTCGGAGAGGACATGACTTGGTCGGGGGAAATAAACTTCCTCGTTGTTATTGTGCCATGTAGATTGACACGTGTCTTCTTATTATTGGTCCACATCAGCAGACTAAATTTGGTATCAACACCTAGCAAAAGGCCCTAATTTTCGTGCGAAAGAGTTTAAGAAATTTCGCACCAACGGTTTTGATTTCATTTCATATCCATATGTGGAAAAACATTTAACGCAAAATAATGGAATATCAATTTCTACCTTGACCACTTATATCGTTAGCAAAAGCGATAAAAATCCAAGGAATACGATGCTAACCTATTATGGGATAGTCTCACAAATCTTAGAACTTTATTACTTAGATTTTACAGAAACTGTATTCTATTTTGATTGGGTAAAGGTGGAGGATACTACGAATTCTTGCAAAGTTGATCCCGACTCCAAACTTATTATGGTAGATTTATGAAAGGTGAAGAGTAAAGATCGCATAGTCGACGAACCTTTTATTTGTTCCTTTCAGAACGTAAAGAAGGTATTCTACTCGAAGTGTAGAAACGATGGTAATTGATCTATTATTATGCATGCACCAAAGGGTATGACTACTAAAGTGGATGCATTGAAGGCTCCAAAAGAGTTCTAGTCAGCTCTTGATGACAACCCTAATTTGAAGGATCTTTTAGTTGATTTAGAGGAAGATTGAGTATCAAAATATTATGTTAACCTTGTCAATCTTATTTATATCATATTTTGATATTGACATTGTATTAGAGCTTTACTTTGATGTATGAATGTTTATTACTTCTACGAATGTTTAATATGATTTATGTAAGTTAACTTTTAATAATATGTCATGCTCAGTCGAATATTTAGTTACTTTCACAAGGCGCTCGGTTTGAGAATAGAGTCATTTGAGTTTATGATTGGACCAAATTGACACAGCTCAATTTTCACATGTACCTATACATATACAATTGTTGATCAGTTTCATTGATGCAATGTTCATAAAATAAAGTTAAATTAGCTTGATTTTATTAAGTGTATTAAAGAAACTAGTCAATAAGTGTACATGTAAAAGAATACGTTGGGGGCTCAAGGATCAATTTGGTCCAATCACACATTCAGAAGTCTATAATTAATGGCCTTGTTGGATCGCAGGAATCAGGTACTCTTTACTTTAACTGAAGTAATTATATAATTGATATACATTATCTTTTTAATATTTTAGATGTATGGGATAATTATTGGTTTTATTTGGTTTAGTTGTTGGACAATTATTGGTTATTGGCTAATTGTTGGATAATATGCTAGAAGGAGTATGTGATAATTATTAGTTTTATTTGGTTTGGTTGTTGGATAATTATTCGTTGTTGGCTTGTTATTGGATAGTATGTTAGAAGGAGTACGAAATAATTATTGGTTAATTTGTTTGGTTGTTGGGTAATTATTGATTATTGGCTTGTTATTGGATAGTATGTTAGAGGGAGTACAGGATAATGCTTTGGGTTTGAGCTTGACAAGGTTGTAAGCTCAATGAGGGTTGTCAAGCTCTTAATCTTCCTGTGAGAGTGCCTTGTAATGCTGAGTTCCTTGCACCTTGAAATTTTCCCTTACAAACATTACCGCTCACTATACTCAACAAAATCGAACTCCACCATCTAAAATCAATAATGGGAACACTTGTTATAGATGTAAAAATCCAGGGATTCACTCGTGGGAGACTACACGGCTTCGCTGGTTCAAAGACTATCCAGACAAAACTGCAAAGACCGTTCAGATCATGATTCTAGTGTTCCCATGTCATAACTGTTAAGATTTTCTTACCAAACATGCCTTTTGAGAGTGAAAACCAAAAGAACCTCCCAAACGGTTCCTTGAGAGGTGTAAACACCTCTGACGGGATCAATTTAACTCGCAGGAACCGACCGCGTGGTCACGGGACCCCTGGTTTGAGAAAATAACGATAATTTGAGAAAATCCACACTTATGCTTGAAAACGTGACGTTAGAGGGCGAAACCCCTTAGAGGCTACTTTAGGGGAGCGATCACCACGCATGGGACCAATGTAATTCGCAGGAACTGATCGCGTGGTCACGGGATCCACGATTTGAGAATATGACGATAATTTGAGAAAATTCAAACTTAGGCTTGAAAACGTGTCGTTAGAGGGGAAACCCCTTAACACCCCACAAACGGCCCTTTTAGGGGTGCGATCACCGCGTACGGGTCCAATGAAGGTAGTAGGAGCCAATTGCATGGTCATGGGACCCCCGGTTTGAGATCGTGGCCCAAAATAGAGAATATCCACACTTGGGCTTAAAAACGTATCGTCGGGGGGTGAAACCCCTTAGCACCCCCCAAATGGCTCCGTGAGCAGCACCAATACCTCGCACGGGAGAAACTTAGCCCGTACGAACTGATCGCGTGATCATGGGACCCTCGATTTGAGAGCATGGCTAAAAACAAAGAATATCCACACTTAGGCTTGAAAATGTGTCATCGGGGCGCGAAACCCCTTAGCGCCCCCAAAATAGAGAATATTCACACTTGGTCTTGAAAACATGTCATCGGGGGGCGAAACCCCTTAGCTCCCCCTAAACGGCACTATGAGCGGCGCCAACACCTCGTACGGGACCAACGTAGCCCGTACAAACTGACCGCGTGGTCAGGGGACCCTCGGTTTGAGAGCACGGGCCAAAACAGAGAATATCCACACTTAGACTTGAAAACTTGCCGTCGGGAGCTAAACCCCTTAGCTCTGTAACACCCCGTATTTTTATGGTTTAAATAATTATGGGATTTAATTATTATTGTTGGATTAATTGAATTAAAATGTGAGATTTAATTGTTAATTAATCCGAATTAAAATATATATTAACTAGCGTGCCGGGGTTAATACTTATTAATTAAATATTATTGTGTGATATGTAATATGGAATTATGCATTTTGATAAATTATCGAGAGTGAGAATTATGACAATTGGTAATTTAAGTCAGACGCGCGTGCGAGTCGTGTCGGGACTAATTGATGGGAATAAAAAGAGAATTGATTTTTATTAACTCGTATGATCGTTTTGAGTGAGTCGTTGAGTTCGAAAGGGTCGACATAGTCAGAATAGTGTACTCGGAGGTTTAGTTTGGGTCCCGGGGCAATCTTAGGCCTACCCAGCATCCCACGAGGGCGTTTTGGTAAATTGCATTTTTTAGGCTTATTAATGGATGAAAATTAGAGTGCTTTAATATCCCTTACGTAGTTACAGTTAGGGTTTGATTTGTAAAATAAAAGAGAGAGTCCCAGAGGAAGGAGAAGAAGAGGTTCCTAGGAGTTGAAAGGCCAAACCTAGTTATCTTTCACCAAAAACATCATCAACGCGTAGATCGAAAAGAGTAGAATGCATCTATACCAATTTCAAGCGACGAATCAAATCTTCATAATCAGGCAAGTGTTTATTACGTGCTTTACTTTAGCAATACCCATGTTCATATTAGTATAGGAATGGAATACCCTTGTATTGTTAATAAAAGTGGTGAAAATTAGGGATTAGATATACATGAATTGAATCTGAAATTAATTTAGGTTAAACCGTTTATGTATGTAGATTAGAAATCACGCATAGAAAACTTTATGTGATAAACAAATCTGCAAATTTTATGTTCTTGGTTGATAATTGTAAGAACTAGGGTTTTATTAACTATTTGGGAATTCCAAATTATATTGGTGACTGGTAATGAATTAATGATGTTATATTAGTGGAAATCATACATACATGTTAGGAAATTGATTTAGTATGATTGATCGGTGTATGGAAATGATTCGTATAGGTTATAGTTGATGAATTGGTGAAGAAAACGTTTCTAGGTTAATCTGGGTCGAAAAGGGTAGCGGTCCGGACCATTTTTCATAAAAAGGTCCGGATCGTTTTCCAGAAAAAAGTTTGAATCATTTTCCAAAAAAAAAGGCCCGGATCGTTTTCCTAGTGGGTCCGGACCGCCGTGCTAATTTTTCCAGAATTGATTTGTGGACCCTTAGGACATCTTTTGGGACTTGTAATGCGGGAATCCTTATGTAGTACACTGAGGTTTGGAGTGATGTTATATGAAGGCAAGTGTGGCGTAGGACTTGGACATACGTGGGATGTATTAATCTTAGAAATTCGAGAGAGAATACTTGAAATAATTATATTCCGAATAGTAATAAAAGACTTGAATATGTGGAAAATACATGATTAGGTTAAGTGTAAACCTATGGATTTTAATAGGATGTGTGTATGCCTATCGATTGATATTATTGTTAAGTGCACTAATGGGTGATAACCCAGGGGTGCAGGAATATTATTGTTAAGTGTACTAATGGGTGATAACCCGAGGGTGCAAGAATACTATTAATGAGTGCGCTAATGGGTGCTAACCCGGGGGTGCAGGATTAATATGGTTAGGTGCGCTAATGGGTCTTAACCCGGGGGTGCATAACTAGTATATATATGTATAGGGATGCTGTGACTATATTTATATATACAGGAACATGTAAATCATTCTATTGTGTGTAGTTAGTAGATATGGGAATATTGATATATAATATAAATCTTAAGCGTGTGATAGATTTATTATGCAAATGAGAAACATGTTAATTAGCTATTCGGCATAGGCTAATTTAATAGCGTATTATATGGGCGATACGGGAATACTATTGGTGAGAATAGTTAGTATTAGTGTGACTTCGAACTAGTTAGGTTGGGTGGCATATCTAGGTGGCATTAGATGTACGTTAGGCGTGCACAATAGATGAGAGGTGAGAATCTCATGTGAGAGTTCGATATCTAACATGCACATAATACTTTCTTTAATGCAGTTTTAGATACTTGATAAATCATTCTTTTTAAAACATCGGGCTTTGACCCATCTCTTGATTTTCTTATTTCTTTCGCTATATATGTATTATATCAGGTGCTCAGCCATAAGGACACCAGATTTAGAGACTTGGATTACTTGCCATGCGGCAGCTGTTGTGGAAGTTGTAGGTCCTTGTATTAGACGCCTTTATCATTTCGTTCAATTCTATCTAGACTCTTATTTAGGGCATGTGTAATCCATTCTTAGACATTTTTATCAGAGATTGTATTCAGTTTACTTTCCAGTTATTTTAGTTGGATTGGATTACTATGGTTCTTTAGTTTGAGGTTTTGAACTGAAATGTTTTATCTAATCTCATTTATATCAGTATTTGTTTTAGACTCAGCATTTATTATATTAATATTTGTGGTGAAGGTATTATATTTTAATTACTTGAATTGGAAAATGAAAAATATTTTGTTATATTACAAAGGAAAATATTTTTGGCACTAGCTTAATTAATTATTAGGTGGTTTATTTGTTAAATGTTTTTCGATAGTGATGCTAAGAATGAACCAACCAAACATTCTATTTTTAATTTAATAAATAACTGATCACCCGATATTTAATTAGGTGGGGTGTCACAAGCGCCCCTCAAACGGCCCCGTGAGTGGCGCTAACACCTCACAAGAAAGCAACGTAGTCGGCACGAATCGACCGCATGGTCACGGGACCCTCATCTTGAGAGCACGACTCAAAGCAGAGAATATCCACACTTAGGCTTGAAAATGTGTCGTCGGGGGGCGAAACCCCTTAGCGCCCCTCAAAAGGCCCCGTGAGCGGCGCCAACACCTCGTACGGGACCGACGTAGCTCGTACAAACCGATCGCGTGGTCACGAGACCCTCGATTTAAGACCATGATCCAAAACAGAGTATATCCACACTTAGGCTTGAAAACGTGTCGTTGGGGGCGCAAAACCCCTTTGTGACCCCCAAACGACCCTGTGAGCAGTGCCACGATTTGAGAGCACAACCCAAAATAGAGAATGTCCACACTGAGGCTTGAAAATGTGTCGTTAGGGGGAAAAATCCCTTAGCACCCCCCAAAAGGCCTCGTGAGCGGCTCCAATACCTCTCACGAGACCCTCGTAGCCCGTACGAACCGATCGCGTGGTCACGGGACCCTCGGTTTGAGATCACGACCCAAAATAGAAAATATTCACACTTGGGCTTTAAAAAATGATGTCGGGGGGCGAAACCCCCTAGCACCCCCCAAACGGCACCATGAGCAGTACCAACACCTCGCACGAGACCAATGTAGCCCTAACGAGCCGACCGCGTGGTAACGGGACCCTCGGTTTGAGTGCACGACCCACAAAAAGAATATCCACACCTAGGCTTGAAAATGTGCCGCCGGGGGGGATGAAACCCCTTAGTACCCCCCAAACGGCCCCGTGAGCGACGCCAATACCTCGCATGAAAGTAACATAGTCGACACGAATCGACCGCATGGTCACGGGACCCTCGATTTGAGAGCACGGCCCAAAGTAGAGAATATCCACACTTAGTCTTAAAAACGTGCCGTCGGGGGGCGAAACCCCTCAGCGTCCCCCAAATGGCCTCGTGAGCGGTGCCAACACCTCACACGGGACCAACGTAGCCCGCACGAACCCATCGCGTAGTCACGGAACCCTCGGTTTGAGAGCACGGCTCAAAATAGAGAATATCCAGACTTAGGCTTGAAAATGTGCCATCAGGGGGGCCCTTGATGCACCCCCCAAAAGGCCCCGTGAGAGGTGCCAACACCTCGCATGGGATCAACGTAGCTCGTACAAACTGATCACGTGGTCACGGGACCCTCGATTTGAGACCACGGCCAAAAATAGAGAATATCCACAGTTAGACTTGAAAATGTACCATTGGGGGGCGAAACCCTTTTTCTCCCCCCAAACGGCCCCGTGATCAGTACCAATACCTAGCACGGGACCAATGTAACTCGCATGAACCGATCGCGTGGTCATGGGACCCTCTGTGTGAGAGCACGGTCCAAAATAAAGAATATCCACACTTTGACTTAAAATGTGTTATCGAGGGGCAAAACCCCTTAGCTCCCCCCAAACGGCTCCTTGAGCGGTGCCAAATCCTCGCACGGGACAAACGTAACCCGCACAATCCAATCGCGTGGTCATGGGACCCTCGGTTTGAGAGCACGACCCAAAATAGAGAATATCCACACTTAGGCTTGAAAACGTGCCGTCGGGGGGGAGAAACTCCTTAGCGCCTCCCAAAAGGCCTCGTGAGTGGCGTCAACACCTCGCACGGGACCAACGTAGCCCGCACTAACCAACCGCATAGTCACGGGACCCTCGATTTGAGAGAATGACCCAAAAAGAGAATATCCACACTTAGGCTTGAAAACGTGTCATCGGGGGGCAAAACCCCTTAGCGCCCCCCAAACGGCCCCATGAGTGGCGCCAACACCTCACAAGAAAGTAATGTTGTCGGCACAAACGACCGCGTGGTCACGGGACCCTCGGTTTGAGAGCACAACCCAAATAGAGAATATCCATACTTAGGCATGAAAACGTGCCGTCGGGGGGTGAAACCCCTTAGCGCCACCCAAACGTCCCCATGAGTGGTGCCAACACCTCGCACGGGACCAACGTAGCTCGCACGAACCGATCAAGTGGTCACGAGACCCTCGGTTTGAGAGCACAATCCAAAATAGAGAATATCCATGCTTAGGCTTGAAAACGTGTCGTCGGTGAGCGAAACCCCTTAGCGCCGCACAAAAGTCCCCGTGAACGGCACTAACACCTCGCACGGGACCAACGTAGACCGCACGAACTAACCGAGTG
This sequence comes from Sambucus nigra, assembly GCA_949130495.1. Taxonomy (NCBI): domain Eukaryota; kingdom Viridiplantae; phylum Streptophyta; class Magnoliopsida; order Dipsacales; family Adoxaceae; genus Sambucus; species Sambucus nigra. The sequence goes on from OX422216.1 coordinate 624,028,219, forward strand.
TTCATGGGACCCTCGGTTTGAAACCACGGCCCAAAAAAGAGAATATCCACACATAGGCTTGAAAGCGTGCCATTGGGGGGTGAAACCCCTTAGCTCCCCCCAAACGGCCCCTTGAGTGGCGCCAACACCTCTCACGGGACCAACTTAGCCCGTACGAATCAACCGTATGGGCACGGGACCCTCAGTTTGAGAGCACGATCCAAAACAGAGAATATTCACACTTAAGCGTGTATACCTACTGAATTATATAGATACTTATGTGGAGAGAATACCTAAATTATAATTACCTACATTAGGGTCGAGGTAGGATTCCAAATTTATATATTAAAATAGTAAGTTGGGGTCATGACGAAAGAGTTTCGAACCAATGCATATCTAAAGTTTCATTAGTGGGGTAGAGGTGATATTCCGAACTACTACATGAAATGAACTTGGGGTAGAGGTGACTTTTCGAACCAAACCTTTTACTTGGTGTCGATGGATCATTCTGAACCAAGAGTGCTTGTTGTGTGTTAAAAGGACATATTAGTAATGAATGAATTTATAAGTATATATTGTGTGTGAAATGTATACTGTATTAATAATCTACTTATGCGAGTTAGTAGATAATAAGATGCCGTGAATACATCTAAAAGTAAATTAAGTAGGGAAACTTAATTATAATTCAGTTAAAGGTAACAAGGCGTGAACTTCCATCTAAGTATATAAATCATGAGATATGGTTACTATTCCATACTAAGTGGGCGGTATGGAAATTTAGTGCATAGATAAGTTCAGTTGGATACTACAGTCTAGTTACTTGGGGTAGTATAGCTAGGTGGGTTAAGTACAGGACGTTAGGCGTGAACTAGATGAGGGGTGAGGTAACTCAAGAGAGTGTGCGCAATTCTTAGCATGTGTAATCAATAACTCATTTTACTGTGATAATCACTT